>CM024179.1:8515801-9833456 GCA_013433145.1 Ascaris suum
TTTCGGTATTCAAAGATCTTTTTTTTTCTTTATTTTCCCACTCTGGGATTTTGAAATAAACAAGTAAATAAATAAAAATAAATATTTGATACGTCACATTTATATTCTCCTGGATTTCGATTGCCTGTGATTTCTGAACTGCTCTTATTTATGTAGCGGGATCAATGGCGCAATATTGCACTATGGACACGAGAATGCTCCAAATAACAAGAAGATCATGAATGGAGATTTGTGTCTATTAGATATGGGATCCGAATGTGAATGTTATGGTGCGTTTACTTTCCACTTTTTTTGTGTACACTTTTTTCACTTCATTTTTTTGTTCGTTTTTTTTCAATGGTTATATGATTGTTCCTTTAAATTTCTATTAATGCAAGACTTTATTCGATTTTTTTTCTTTAGAATATCCTTTTTTGATTTGTTTTTTATCAAAATATGACCACAAAAATGAAAAATGCTTATGCTCCTGCTAAAAGACAGTTCGATGAGTTGGATTAAACGAAATCACAATAGAAATATATACTTCCCAATCGTATTGCTTTGTTCCGTTTTGGTCATATTTCATTTAAAAACTCCGAAGAGGTTTTATGCTCAAGCACGATCGGCAGTCGGAGACTCAACGAGGATTGTCTAATATCTTCAAGCTAAATGGTAGTCGATATTTATGTCAAGACGGAAGCAGCTTATAGTTTCTTACCTCTCGAATCCGGCTATACCAAAATCTGCCATCTGTGTTGTTTGCTTCAGATGTAGTCACAGCTCATGCGATTCAATCGTGACTACTTGAGTCGAACCATGGACCCAGCCTATATGCTACTCATCTCGTTTTAGTTACCTCTTAGGCGAATTTAGTGATTGTAGGTGTCTTTACTGAATTTTTTGAACGATGGGGAGGGAAGAGGAGGAAAAGAACGCTTATTCACTGATTCACAGATGACGTAACTTCTCTGTGCAGGAATTGTTCTTCCGTGTTCTGGAAATGTCGTTTTCCATTAACTAGCCTTAGTTTTTTCCTTGGTCTTTTTTTCTTCGTCGTCCTCGCATCTCCCATTTGAGATCTTTATTTATAGCTTCTGATGTAACGACGACGTTTCCTTCCAATGGAAAATTTACCGAGAAACAGAAACTAATCTATAACGCCGTTCTTCGAGCAAATCGAGAGGTCATTAAAGCGGCTAAACCAGGTATATAATTTTTTTCTTTTGTAATCTCTTCGTTGGATTAGTCTTAGAGGAGGAATTGGAACATATGTTGGAAACACAGAGATTAATTATAGAAAATACAGTAAATAAAGTTGTAGTAAGAAATATAAGGATTGGCGATGACCAAGTGGTGAAGACCATAGTTTGAACTGGAAAGCTCGCTCGCCTCCAAAAAAACCCTCGAAGCACCATTGATCGGTTTTTGTTGGTGTGAAGGTTTTGTGCTGCAGCGAGCTTGACCGAGAAATCCCGATTGCATATTTCTTTGTTGATTAGATACCTCTTTATCGCTACGGTCGCATAGCCACTAATTGTGTATCAGTTGTTCGGCGGCTGTTTAAGTCAGGGTAGCGACATTGATGGTGATGTTGAAGAGCAAGCAAGAAGGGAATTTCTGCACTCGTAGATGGGATGGAGGGAGGGGAGAGGGGAGTGAGAGAGAGCTGAGAGGAGATGGGGATGAGGAAGGTTATCTGATAAGGCGCACACACTTTTACTGGGCTTTCAAGTCTTTATTTCCCCACATTATGCTTAAAATTTCACTCATCTGACTATTTTTGCATATTTCTGCTAGCTTCTGCTAGTTATGGATGTTATTCGTTTATTTTTGCGGCTATTTCAACGGTATGAAACATTGGTTACAATTTATTAGTGAGTTAGAATATCAGAGAGGGTATGATTGAGTTATTCTATGCTACCGAACTTCGTTCGTGTTCAGGCAGTTTTCTTTCTTATCCACTCAGAAGGTAGGGCTGTTAAAAAGTTCCACAACGCGAGATGTGTTCACTAAAGTCCTATAATTTCGGTGTTATGAAGAGCGAAGGTGGCAGCAAAAAATGACTGCAAATCGTAACTTCAATCGTGCACAATAAAGATTACCTAGCAGAAACCCTCGTTCATTCCGGTAGGCGTGGATGATTTGATGCATAATAACGGTCCGATTTTTGTGGCACAAACTTCAGGCGGCTTAGGTACTACATATTATTGAGTCGCCCGCCATCTATTGCATCATTACCAGTATCTCACTGAGAATGCCTTACCTCTCAAGATTACCAACCCGACCTTCGGCTGTCAAAGGGCTCCCGAGCTTTGGTGGCCTGCATACCATACATCACTACCCGTCCGCCCGAAGGCCCCGAGAATGCCGTACCTTTCAGCGTCATCTAACTTCTACTTATGTGTGGAGTCCATGAGACTGGTTTTATTTCCGCTGAGCCTTTGGCTGGGCTATCATTAATAATGAAGTCGGGAAGCTACACCCTGCAGTAACCAGTGACTATATATATCTATATAGTCAAACATATATATATATATATATATATATATATATATATATATATATATATATATATTGTATTGTTATAGGTGTGCGCTGGACAGAGATGCATTTGCTGGCGGAACGTGTTCTTTTGACGGATCTGAAAGCGGCCGGTATCCTGAAAGGAGATGTGGAAGAGATGCTGAATGCGAGGATCGGAGCCGTCTTTATGCCTCATGGGTTGGGTCACCTCGTTGGGCTAGACGTGCATGACTGTGGTGGTTATCTTGGTGTGAGTGCTCTAATGTTTCATTGAATTTGAGAAAACTTTAAGGTTTAAGATGTTTTTGTTCTTTCAAAAGTTATCTTTGATGAAGCCAGTGAGAAGAACTTCAGGTTTAAGAAAGAAGTGGTTACAGCTCTGTTCACACGGTTGTCATATTCTTTTGTGCTTGATACATGATCAGAAAATTCGGCATTTTTCTCCTTTGTTGTCCATTTGTAGAAATAGGGGCAACGATTTATGCGTGTAAAGGGTTTCATTGTCTTATGGTATAAGTGGTAAGTTTCGCGTTGGAAAACACTGCAGAGTTAAAAAAGAGTGAGTTGAAGTTTTCACAGCTTTTGGAACAAAAAGACAATCCACGGGATTGTCCTTTTGATAACCCTTTCGAAGTGAAGCGTCTGTAAGGGAAGGAAATAGTTTACTACTCCCTCTATCTTAGTTCTGGAAATTATGGAAATTACAATCGGGAAGCAATGCCGAATCCTATGAAATTCTTTGTTTTCTTTTCTTATGTCGTTTTCATTTTGAACTATTTTCTACGTGCTCCGATCATTTTGATGCTTCTAGACGAAGAGGAGTTAAATGTTATAATGTGGTGATGTGTTTTACAGGATGCTTTACCACGCCCGAAAGAACCAGGATTGAAGTCTCTTCGTACAACTCGAACTCTTCAAGAAAGAATGGTGATTACAGTTGAACCGGGCTGCTATTTCATCGATGTGGTTCGTTTTTTAAATGTGTTTATGAAAGTTTTCGTTGAAGAAGTTAATTACAGGTTGTATTGTGGGTTGCTAAAATGGAGTGGAGTAAAACATTGAAAGGAGCAATCGGAGGAATATTATTCGCTCTGAATGCTGTGTAAGCATGGAAGCGGAGTGGGTCAGGACTTTTGAAAGAAGAAATGTTCTCTACTGCTAATGGGGAACAGGGGAACTAAAGGCTCTGAGAAAGTCTTAGGTCGTTGCATCCACCTGTGCGCACTCTCGTTCGAGCAGCTGGGTCGGTTGAACGATCATAGCAAGGAAGCGATTGTTGGATTCGCTGCAACTTGTTGGGTGCGATGTACTTGTTGGTGTAAAACTAGCTTGGAACCATAAGCGGAAATGGGTGGAGGAAATAGAGAAAAGAGGGAGATATATGAGTCGCAACGACAGCAGTATCGTTTCGTCGAATACAACCAAAATCGGGTTATGAATTATCAATCCTTACCGAACGTCTTGGTCTCATCATCCATCTTCCCATTCTTTATACAGGTAGTGGAAGGAGAATAGATGAGGCTTATGGTTTCTTTTTAACGATGAGCCAAATGAAAGAAGATGTGAGAGTATTAGCCTGGCGATTGCATTCAAATTATTTTATGATCTACAAACTTTCATTCCTAATGTGTTTTGCAGCTATTGAATGCAGCATTGGCCGATCCGGTGAAGAAGAAATATTTCGATATAAAGAGACTCGAAGAATTTAAAGGATTTGGAGGAGTAAGTTCGCTTATTAGAAGTTTGAAGGAGGGGCCTGGCGGATGGGGGGAGGGAGATGATGGCATCGACGAAATTATTGAGGTGCATTTTTTTTAATCGATGGTATTTTAAGAGGAGAGAGTAACAAAACAATCATCCTAGAGTGCACTATTATTCGTTGTCTATAAGTCGCGGTCGTTGTTGTTTATAAAAGGCGATCTCAGCAACGATTTCGTTTTATTTGTGGAATAAACGAACAATAAATTCCTTTCGCATTTCATGATATTAGTTTCATCCATAAAAATTATAATTTCTTCATAAAAGTGGATAAACCAGTCCGATGCACATTGCTTTAGTGGTTTCGTTAAGTCGCTACAAATGGATGCTTCTTTTCTTGCTTATTGACTCTCTTGTTTAGTGGTTCTCTGTTGCTAGACTTGTTCTCTTATTTACCGATCTTTTGTTAGCTTAGCGGTTGTCTTCTGTGTCAGTCCTTTGCTAGTTAGTGGTTCACCGATTTGCTGGTTATCCCTGGTTTACTGTTTTTCTGCTTGATTTGTTCTATGCTAGCGTAGTGGTTTATTTGTGTTGTTCTTTCTTGTCCTTGTTAGTGTTTGCTGATCCTGATTTGCAGTAGCCTGCTGTTTAACCTCGACATGGGTTAAATTGTTTGGTGAATGCTGCAAACTGAGTGGGGCCGTATGTGTAAATGATAGGGTGAAGAGATCGTACAGGATTTATGGGTGTTTATTGTAGGTGCGCATTGAGGATGATATAGTGATTTGGGCGAAAGGCAACGAAATATTGAATGATGTACCGAGAACGGTGGAGGAGATCGAAGCTTTCATGAAGAAATAGACACATTCAACGTCGCTGCGTGCATTGATTCGAGTTCGTCTTGTGGTTTGTGGTTCACGCTAGGAGGGATGTTTTGTGGTGTTCTGTACAGAGTTATTGAAGTGTTCAGGTATTAGGTTAATGGTTTTATATTTGAGTACTCGTGATGTCGTTATGGATTTTTTAGGATTATTAGTTGCACTTTTGAATGATTGAAACTCATAAAAAGGATGTTTCACTCGCATTTTCTTCACTTTTTATTGCATCAAAGAACCATTTAGGACCTGTGGTTATGGATGGAGAAAGGGGAGGAATTGATATGATGGCTCCTAAATGGTGTAGTAGTACAGCTGATGAAAGTGAAAGTGGTAGCAGTGAATGCGGAAATCAAAAACAATGAACATGCTGTATTATTTCCATTTGATTTTGACAAATACGTTTCTTCTTTAATTTCAGTTATTTTTCATTTATTTATTTTACAGGAAAACTTATTAAGTACGATACTATAGGAATTCAAAATTTAATTCCAGGTCATTGACGTTGTAGAGTTTGCTGAGAGTCGTTAATAGTAGTTTGCTGGAATATTAGGTTGAATTCAATTGAATACGGTATGTTCAAATATACCGTATTCATTTGAATTGTTTGTGTTGAATAGGTGCCTTTTTAATGTTCAATTTGTTGATTGCTCTTTTATGGCTGCCTTCATAAAAATGATCAATGATCCATTTCTGGATTGGGTATTCCAAGATTTGTTATCGATTGTTATTTTTTTATTGCATTCACTTCATCCTTAAGAGGATTCGTTTTTTCTCTCTCCGTCTCTGTCTCTTTCTCTCTCTCTCTTTCTCCCTCTGAATGTTCCATCTCGAAAAAAAACGAGAGAGGGAGGAGGGGAGAACATAAGACTGCGATGCTGTTGAAATCTTTGAACAAATTTGCCAAAGTGGGAAAAGAGATTTGCTAAGTGGCTATGGATATATCTTCTGACGTTTTTATTTATCGTGGTACCATAACATTTGAAATGAGGGAATCAAAATTCAAGAGTAAGATAGAGAGAGATGGTGAGGTTGAAGAAGTCTTCATAAGGCTTCATTGTGCGGACGGTAATAATTACTTATAGGCCAAGGATGGCGGTCGGATGTTGTTGCCATGGCCCCAATTTTTTGGCTCCAATGAGTTAATTACTTATATGTACTAGGGATCATTCCTTATCACCTGTCTGCAAGGTGATATACTCGAAAATGCGGTGAAGTTGTGATTATGCATTTTACTTTATCTGCCTTTCATTTTATGTTTCCTGTGGCCGATTCACTTCTGAAGGAAATGTGGTGTAAATAAAATTCATTTTATTCAAGAGATCTCAAACGATCCAATAAAGTGATTTCGGCCAAAGTGCTGCCCCCCCCCCCGCCCCCAAGTGGACAATTTTAATGAGTCCGCGAAAATCCGGAAGTACGATGTTATTATTTTTATTTTGCTCGATGGTTGTGATTAACAAAAAGTTTACAAAGATTTTCATTCCACAAAAAAATGAAAATCACTAAGATCGTGAATTATGTTTTTTCCTAAGAGAAAATACCTCATTGGAAGATAAATACAGATGAATATTCTGTAGGAAAATAAATAAAGAAGAGGATAGGGGAAATGATTGTAGAATTCTAATTAAGTGGAGAAACCATTTCCTCGAGGATGAGTGCACAATTTCGTTTTAGCAATCGTGAGCATGATTTTAAAGCGAACGCTTCGTGATTGAGTGTTTTTTTTTTTTTTTTTTTTTTGAAATCCGATGATTTGGCAAATTTGGCCTATTTGGCCTATTCATGCTGAATGATTGCAGATTGCTCGACAACTGTAGAGAATTTCTCGGAGAGAAGACTTTTGAGAACAATTAAGCGGAAATTGAATTCCTTACGAAACATATAAATGAGCTTAATCAAAGGTTTACTATTGAGTACTAATGAATAATAGTCTTTTCATAGAATTTTCATCAAGGTTACTTTTATCTGCTCATTATTTCTGATACTATCGTTCTTTTGCGATACTAGCAAAAATTCCTTGAAGCTACTAACTTTTTGTTAAATAACATTTTATAATTTTTTTAAAAAGCCATTTGCGTAATTATTATAATATAGCGGGTTAAAGAAGCGCGATTAATTATTACTATAGTGTAAAAAATTTTTATGATGTTTTGGATATAATTAGCAAATTTAGTAAGCATATTAAAACGGTTTTAGCTGTTGATTTCTTCACTTTATTTACTGCATTACCATATGATGTTATCACTAAAGCAATGGAATTTTTAACACACGTTTGCTTTGAGAATTCCAAAAAGGAGCTTATCTGAAAGTTTGTGGTAACAAAATTTTGTTCTACGCGGACAATTATGGGTTCAACGCGCATGCCGTTGCCTTGGATTGGGCACAGATCATGGAAATAATTAAGTTTATTGTTAATGAGAGCTATCTTTACTTTTTCCGGTTTATTTTTAGGCAAACTAAAAGAGTACCCATGGGAGGTAATGCTTGTCCCGATATAGCCGATCTTACCTTGTCCATTATTGAATAAAAACATGCCAAGATTTCACGTTTTAACGCCATTTCTGTAGGTATGTTGATGATTTAGTGATATTTAATACCGATAACTTTTACGGAGACTCGTTGCAGATTGAGATTACATACACAGGTAACACAGTTAAAGCTTATTTGTTACCTGCAACGATGTCGTTTCCAGCGTCTATGATAAGACGGATCAATTTAATTTTGCAGTTAGTAAATATACTCAATTGGACAGTAACATTCAACATTCATACATAAAAACCTTATAATTCCTTAAGTCTTTAAATTTATTAAACTATGCTCATTAAAAATAGATTTTATTGATAAATATAAAGGACTGCTTAAAAATTATAAGGATAAGGGTTTTAATGTTGCGTTAATGAAGAAATGTCTATATAATGCATTAAATTAGTAAACCGGAATTAGTGTATAAGTTCGTCTATCCTAGGTAGAAAAAGTACTAAAAGTTTAGTCAATGAAATTTTTATATACTTTAGTATCTTTTCCTTTATACCTTCCTAACTAAAGGGAACATCTATGCATATCTTATCTTCATACGACTGATAAATATAACGGTTTATTAATTAATGATTCCTAAAATTACATTAGCAGTTATATAGTAGTGCATTTACATATTATACATACGCAATATCTTAAACTATTATTAATTCTATTTGATATATTGGCATGGGATATCACAGATTAGTTGGAGTAATTTATTAGAAGACGTCTATAACGATATTTTTTCGTCAGTATTTTCCAGTGAATCTCGAGTGTTATTTGTTTCGAGTCGATTGGGTTCAATAGCTAGCGTAGAGCATATGAATATTGCTCTACTCGTGACACAAACCTAAGGGCGATGACCTCAACATCGATGTTCACGTTTATCGATCACACTTATCTCTCTTAGTATTGCTTTCGTTTACGCTTCATTGTCTTATTACTTGACTATAGCAATTTTTTGATTGCTATTGTTTGCTTAGAATTTTTGAGTATACTTTTCTCCTAAATCTATTTCGAACATAGCACAGTGGTTCTGATTAATTTATATTTCAATAGTCTTAGAATTTGACGCTTCTTTAGTGTTAGTGTTTCGACGGTTTATAATTCTTTACTTTTATATTTTAGTTTAGTCTTCTATACGACTTTCCACATATAACGTATCGCATTTTCGATTCAAATTTCTTCTGTTAAGGGGGATATTTTAATAAATCGCCTCTGGTTCCCATTATTTAATACTACATCTTATACTGTCTTTTAATAATAAACATGTTTTATTGATGCCAATAAATGTTAAAGTTGAGTTACATACAACATCCTACCTTGCAGGGTAGTTATGTCTTAATAACTATGTAATTTTATATACGTAAAGGTTTTTTTGTACTGGAGGTTTTATTAATCGCTAGTGTCATGCGGCACATTTGCTTTCATTATCTTATTATTGGTCGTCGCACGTAGCTTTTTCCTTGGTGCCTTGGGATAATAGGTTCTACAGTTTGTGATTTTTGTGTTTATTATGCATCCTTAATGTACATTTTATCTACAGATTTTTCTATTTCTTTTCCTTTCTACTCTTTTCTCCGCGCGTATTGAAGTTGTCTATGCAATTTCTCGTACTAACAGGGTTATGCATATATATATATATATATATATATATATATATATATATATATATATATATATATATATATATATATATATATATATATATATATATATATATATATATATATATATATATATATATATATATATATATATATATATATATATATATATCGGACGCCCCTTTACTATATATTTACTCTGTTCGTGTAATCATATTTAGTCACTGGTTTACCATCTCACCTGCTATTATATTTTAATAACATTTTATATAAACTATATTTAGTTCTAGAGGATTTAATTCAGCAATTACAATAATTACAAATATCGTTAGGTACACTTCATATGCTTCCCGACTAGAGATTATTCGGCAAATTCTAAGATCTGGATATTCATTTGTTTTCCATATATATATATATATATATATATATATATATATATATATATATATATATTTGTTTTTATCGATATAAAAGTTTAATATTTTACAAAAGACTGTTCGCGTTTCTCATATTTTGTTCTTTTCCTCGAAAAAAAAAACACCAGAAATTGCGAATCATAGAAAAATCAAATCTCGAGAATTCTACTCATTACTTGCTCAATAAATGTGTCGATTTCCGGTTTTCCGATTGATCTATTGATCCGCCTGAAGTTTTTATAGTTTTTTAACCTCTTCAAGCTATTACTGAGCATTCGGTAGTCTTATCTGTTAGATCCTGAATCCTCTCTATCTGTCTGGGTGTTTTCACCTGCGACGTTTCTCACAGTTCCTAATAAACCTGAATTTGCAGTGACTATTTAAATGCTATTGAAATTTTTCTTTATTTTTCCATTTTTCATATCCGTTGTCCTCTCTTATTATTGAATTCTTCTCAAACTCTTCTCCGAACTTCATTAAAGAAGCTAATACCGTTCAAAAAAACTTTTCAAAAAACTTCATAACATTAAAGAAATTAAAAAAAAACTTCTGAATTGATTTCTTTTTTTTTCTTTGCAATAAATTCACTTCTTCGACTATCTAATTTTATTGCAATAGATGCTAATCAATAATGCATTGTGATATTGTTTTATTAATGCTAGCTATTCTTACTTTTGATGTATTGAAATTTTTCGACAACGAACATATTTCAAATTAGATATCAAAAAATATTAAAAGATTTTCATGTTTTTTTTCCCTCATCTTTTGATTAATTATTAAAAAGTTATTTTTATCTGAGGATTATGACTGAGATTCTAGCCTTTTGTGGTGTGCGCAAAATTTTAAAAGCCCATATGGGTTGATGATGCCTCAGCAATGGCTGTTCGGCATTGGAAGATTGGCGAGGAACGCAATCGTAAGTGTGTTCATACGTTCAGAAATAGTGGTCACACCTTCCAAGTTCCCTGACTGAAGTCCAAAAAGCACTTAAGTGTTGGAGCGTTCAAGAAGCGTTCAAATAGTGCCTCTCAATTAGACTACGTGGGAACTTTCAGTCCTCGGCCACTTGACCAACTGATCACTAGCAGTTCGAATTACAGTCATCGCAAAACAAAGCAAGTGCTTTGGCGCAAGAAAGAGAGGATTAAAAGCCTAAGCAACGCACCAATCGATGTGGCATCCCTTTGGGCTCCTCTACCATTTGGAAAATTAACCATATAAGCTAACCGAAGGGAGCTATTCTTTGCAAATGTTGTAAGTAAATGACCATTCACGACATAGACGTGATCGGCAAATAGCGAAAAAAAAATCGCGAAAAAGGTTATCCGTGCTATAGCGAAAACCAATCAAATAAGCAAACTTTAGGAAATAGCGAACATAGATAATTAGCTACGTTTGTTGCTTTCGTTCGGTAACGCGAATTTTTACTCTCGATTCTGGCAATTTCTAAACGGTGGATTTATAAAAGTTAGATGAATTAAATCGAACTGATTAGATTTATTGATTTATTGATTTAAATCTGATAGTAATTCATTGTTTATCAATTTATTAGTATATTTATTTTTACGAATCGATACCCTTAATTCTAATAACTTTTACCTGAAAGGCTTTAATTATTAAAAATTTTGAACTTTTGAGAAAAAAAATGAGATAAAGTAGTTTTCCGAATTTTGTGGATGAAAAAAGGGAAAATTTTAATGGAAGAATCTTCAAAAATTTGAAAAAGTTCCTTAAAAGTTGGGCTCAGTAGGATGGATGCCTTGATTTTACTACCCATTTCTTCGTCCAACATTTGATATTTCAATGTTGGACTGGCTAATGGCTAAGCGGATACCTATGACCATTATGCATTAGGGCCATCCGATCAGATATTGAATACCAAAAGCTGTAAATACAGTTGAAAGGGTGAGTTATATGAGTGGCCGCTCAAGGACGACCAGTCTCAAATGAGGTAAATTCGCCGATCAAACTTCGGTAAATATTTGACGAGTGTTGCGGAAGAAACGTAGATTTATTATTGGGATGAGTCTGCTCACTGAGCACTACCGCAACCGCTATTGGTTATGGCTCATATATAATGAGTGTGCGACCTTTGTTTGTCCCCTCACCTGTCAGCGATTAAATCCCACTCTTATATATGGGTGCTCATTTTGGGATCATAATATGTCTGTAATATGTAGTTCCTGCTCGGTTAAACTTACTCATGTCCGCTTTAACTCATATTGTTTTTTTTCCTATCATGCGACTAATATTTTCTTCGATATTCTTTGTATACTATTGATTCCTATATGATAATAAAATTGCAATATTTCATAACTTATTTACTTTAATCGACAAAGCATTCATTACGAATAAATGTCTCTTCATATCGCTTCCACTTCCGCTTAGGTGAAGTTATAAGGTAGCGTGAAGGTTAGGCTTACTCGTTTTGCACGATATTCCTTGTTCCGCTGAAGAGGAGAGCTCTGACGTGTTGCACCACCCTATCGGTTGATTCAGTAGGTCGAAGCCAAAGAGTCTGCTGGGAGCTCTCTTAAAACCGATCGCGCAGTAAGCGATACTAAACGATGAATATTTCATAAACTGGATTTATTTATAAACACATAGAAACGCTTATGATTGATCACAAAACGTTGATGATTCTTCCATAAATCCATATAGTTGGAGGGTGATAGATTTTAACAACATAGTTCATTTATAAGAAATTTATTAGAATAACGAGAGATGCTATTGGTATATTGACAAGTTTTTTTTTTCCTGAAAAAGGAAATTGGAGACCATATAGAATAGGATAGAATAAGATAGAATAGAATGGAATAGAATAGAATTGTTTTTTTTTGTTGCATTACTGAGGGAATTTATGAACAGAAATATGAGTGGAACACTTATCTTAGCTCTTTATACACCAACTGATTTAGAGACTAGAAATGAAAATACTTTTTTTCGCGGATCGACTTGATCGAGATATTATTGATTGATTGATTAATTGGCTGTATAAAGCAATTTTAATAAACCATTCAGCATCTATGACAATAAAAAAAAAGAATAATAATTTCCTTATTTCATTTATATTCTTTTCAGATACTTAAATAAATCAAGTGACTATTTTCTCTCGCATTTTGGTGCGAAAATTTATCTCTTATAAAATATCAAGAAAATTCAAGATATACTAACGTTCATAATTCCACATATGTCATTATTTACTGCTTTTAAAATTTTTCTTTAATCGTTGTGAGGAGAAATTTGAGAAAAAAAAAATTCGTTCTGAAGATTTATGACGGATTATTTTTTATGCATCTGTGAGTAATGGAAAACTTATTCGAATTTGTTTGTTATTTTCAATTGAAAAATGAATTAAACGAATGCTAATAAATGAATAAAGTAAATAAAATAATGAAATAACCATTCATTATTTATAGTGGATTTAAGGATTATGAATGGTATCATTTTGTTCTTGGGAATTCTTCGTTTAGGTCATATTTATTTATCGCATGGAATTTTTATCAGAATTCATCGGTGATATCGAAATAGAATCGTTTTAAATATTGTGGCGTTGAGTCAACTTAACAATATCGATAAGTTTTTTTAATGATAAGATGATAAGGTGCTATAGTCAAGAATTGTTGAGAATATGGGCATATATATATATATATATATATATATATATATATATATATATATATATATATATATATATATATATATATATATATATATATATATATATATATATATATATATATATATATATATATATATATATATATATATATATATATATATATATATATATATATATATATAGAAAGTTCTCAAACTATAATAGAATAAACTATAACAACAATAATAGACTATAACTATAGCAGAACTATAACAGAAATCCCTTTGCGATAAAATTTCGGATCTTTTTGTCTGTCATGCTGCAAATATAGGTGAATCCAATATCGGACGGATCCAGTTCGATCTCGTTAAGGTTCCAAACCCGAACGCTACTCATCCCCAATACCATTAAGGTATACATAGATCACTGTAGGGAACGTCCTAAGGCTACAACAGAACCTCTTTTCCCCCCCCCCCCTCCACCCTCCCCTCTCTCCTCTCTACGCCTCTTCCGACGGAATGCGATATTTAGGGCATAAACAAACGTTATTTGGGGTAATTTAGAATGGAGGGCATTGTTTGCGCTGTAGGACGTCTAAGTTTGAACTTAACGGTTCACATCCTACTGCTTACTGGACAAGGTTGGCATACGACCTGGAAATGAAATTTGATATCATTGCTAGAGATGTTTTTAACGAAATTTTTTGATTTTTTAAAGAAAAATTTGGGATGGTTTTTTTTCAATATCAAAAAGATTAAAAGATGATACGTTAATCAAAAACTGCAATGAGTACAAAAGCGGAAATATTTGAATAAATTCTTTCTTTGCACATTGTTATTTCTATTTGCCATGTCCAGCTCGGTAAGTTCTGTTAAGCTGTTGAATCTATAGCTGTAATTTTTAACGATAGTATCATGTATCATAGTATGACTCCTCTAGCAATTGATCGTTGCATCAAAATCGAAACGAGTAATTATCACTTAAGCGTGCCTAAATGTTTGCATATATATTGTCATAAGGTGGAAGTTTTTCACATCAGTTGCATCATTAAATTGAGCTTAAATTGAGTTAATTCTCGCACAAATTTTATTTTTTTTTAAATTTATGGGACCGGTCGGCCTAGTGAACAAAATTGGAAAAATTTTATGTATCCTTTTATCTTCCTTAGCATACTGCTGCGTTTATTTCATTTTTTTAAAGCTTATTTCATGTAAAGGAGTTTCTATTCGCTTACGAAAATGGCAAACTCACAATTTGAACTAGCTGTAATCATAAAATATGATATACATGGTTATACATTTTTATTTTTCAACTTATCTAAAATTAAAAGAAAATATGAATGTAAGACTGCATAAACTTATAAAATCTACGAATAAAATACTTTATAAAATAAGTCCAATTCCATCATTTATTAATTGCATATTTATTTCTAAGTATAAATTTGAATTTTACATATCATTGCGTATACTAATTTTAATTTGCGTATACTAATTAAAATGTTATTTATTGTTGTAGTTAAATTGTAGTTTATTAGTTGAATAACCATAAATATATAACATTGTGAAAGGGAGGGATTTCTTCGTCATATTCAAATATTCAAATATAATTTAACATTTTTGATGAAGCTTTTGTAATTTTCAATTTTTTTCGATGAAATCTCAAATTGTTTACTCTTTATTCAAAATATCACAACATATTTCCAACTCAAAACGTCCAATACAAATCAATACAAATCTCAAAAACTAAGAAAAAAGTGAGGATTTAATGTTTTCATATTTTTTGATAGTTTTTTTTTTGAGAGAGAGAGAGAGAGAGAGAGATTCCCCAAAGAGTAGAATATGACAAAATCCATATGAATGAAGTTTTTCTGTGCGCAATTGAAATGATGATTATGGTCATTACTGAGAAGTGTTGAACAATTAGCCCTCCTCATATAGCGACGTAGATACAATTGCCTGTTTTTGTTGGAAAATGACCTCGACATTTGGTGAATCTTCACAATAAAATACTTCAGTACGAATTGAAGGTGAAAATATTTGAACGAGTATTTTGTTAAAAATAAATTGGCTTAAGAGGGGAAGAGAAAGAAAGAAAGAAAGAAAGAGGTATGGAAAGAGTAAAAAAGAGACATTTCGGAATTAGCGCTTGGTCTAAAATCCACTTATATACTCATGTAAAGGTCAAATGAAAATAAAAGATGAGTTAACCATCGAATGTGGTACTTGACGCTTTCCTATGTATTATTAGAGAGGGAGCTGATTGTGTTTGTCAGTCTAATGCATTGTGTGCTGAAGTTGTCATTTATGGATGGATGATAGACGAAAACTATCTTATCAGCTTTCTACAATTTACAATCGTTGCAATTAAGTCGTCGATTTTATTTCATTGCAATTGCAATTAAATGTAATTGCAGTGTTATTCGTTTAGCGATTTCCAAATTGCATACTCATAATGAAATGTCGAAACACAAAATATTTGCTTTAATGTTAACAATGGTAATCATTGCAACCAACATTGAGCCTATCGATTTGCAATAGAAAGAGATATTTCCTAATAAGGTTTTCAATGTTGTCGCACTAAATACGCTCTTATAATCGCTAATTCATTTCTTCTTCATTAAGTTTTGAAGTTTATTTATTAATTTTTTTCGAGTAATTGGCATTATTTTCGTATGTTTCTATATAGCTCATAAATACCATCGCTCAATTGTGTTTGTTTTTGTTTATGCAAATCTGATCATCTCTGAATTTTCGCTTTATGCAAATGCAAGATATGCAAATCTGTATTTTATTATCTAATGCAAATCATCCGAATACAAATCTGATCCATCTGATCCGCTCCCAGCAATTTAGTAGATATGATCGACGATCTCAACTTAACTGAATTTACTAGCTATAGGCAATTTCTCTATTCTCAAGTGAACAATTGGAATATCTTTGATTCAAAAGAAAAAAACTTTCCTCTCAATTTATTTTTAGCATTTTTGTGCATTTGTGATATACTTTGTTTTGAATTTACTCCAGTAGTCCTTCTTTCACTTATCGTTCCTTATTTCGTCCATTGTCTTTACTAATGAATGGAATTGAGCATTTCTTCATAGCCTCGTATTAATGAAGTCATATAAGCCAATTTTCATTTGAGGTATAGGTAGATTGTGTTCCTCTTTAGGGGTTTCCTTTCAATATAATATATATATAATCTTTGATAATCTCAAAGGAGAAACGCAACGGCATTTATGAGATTTTTTTTTCAAAATTGTTAGGAAGAGATTAAAGGCGGGAAAGTTTTGTTGGAAGATTTTTTATTGAGAGAAAATGGAGAAGGAAACGCAGAAAGAGTTTTGTCCGTCCGTGTTATATACGACAATTAAACTTTAGATATTTCAGGTAAACATGTTTAATTTTTTCTTATCACAAAAAAGTGATAAGTGATAAGCGTTAATTGTACAGTCAAAATTATCAACAAATGAATTAATCATGAGTCTTTCCCTCGATTCTATAATCCTCTTATTCGGTTCTTATGAGCTTATCCAGATGATTGAATATTTCCACTGCAATCACAAAGGCTATCTAACTGGATTCCAATTGCCGCCTATTTATATAAAACGAACGCAATTTCAAGGCAATTATTCCAATGCTTTTTATAGCTACTAACAAATAATATGCTATTTTTGATGCTCATATAAATCAAATTCGAGAATTCTGTAACGAACAATGGCGTTTGTTTTGTGTCTAATTCTCTTATAATAGCAACGTTCTTCTTCGATTCTCTATCTGGATTTAGTTAAGAGCAGCCTTGAATGGTGGCAGTTAGACAGCAAATGACACCTGAGAGATTATCCGCTCGGACCACCTGTTGGTTAAATATGGCATCGATTCTTTGTGGTATTCTAGAAACGAGCAAAAACCAACCAACATGAATCTCAATCCATATTCCTTGCAATAACGCGTTTTCTCTGCTGCTTTCGCTCATCGCTTTATCGCTTATTTCGTTCAGCAGTTTGCTCCTATTTACCTGTTCATTAATTCATTTATTGTTATTACTATTAAAGGAATATTACTGTTATTTAGAATATATACACAAAAGCAATCGAAATACTTTAACATATATGAATTACTTTGAGTCTCGAAAATTCGCTTAGATTGTGCTTAAATGAAGTTCATAAGTGAGCGGGTTCATATGAGGCAGACGTCATGCTAGCAAGGTTTGTGAACATCAGTAAAGAATCAATTAGTGCGTTATTGACTTTTTTACCACAAGAGTACCCGAAGTCTGCCGGTTCGTTATCGATTTTCCGGTACTCGCATAAAGAGGGATTACCGGAATGTCACTAACGACAGCCTTCGTCAGAAATAGGAAGATTTCTCACCGATGGAAAAAGTGATAGAGAAACGTTCCCCGTCAAAATTTTCCAAGTGAGATTTTGCTCTCTCCCATATAATATCTTGCATCTTGAAGGGGACGAATGAATGCTGAATAGTGGAATAGTGCTCGGTGTTCTGCGTCGATGAGCATGAAAAAATTTCAACCGGTGCTAGATCTAGTCCACATTCATTTTTCTTCATTCGGCAATTTTCTCGGTGACTTTTTATCGAAGCGGAAAAAAAACTTTCAATTTAAAGCATAAATTTTCTCGTCAATATTTCCGAAAAAAAAAGAAGCACTTGCTCTATGAGCTTGCGCCTTCGCAATATTGTTGTAATGCGTTTATCATTCATCATACCCACCTGGAATTTTTTTTTTGTTCTCGTACATCTATCGTTATTTCACATATGGCTAGCGCAGAATAACAATAGAAAAATGATGTCTTTTATGTTAAACTAATGATTTCTATATCACTTATATGAAAGTATAAAAGTCTTTCGTAAAAGAAATAAGAATAACTTTGATAGCGTTTTTTCCACTCATTTTATTTCGATAATAGAATTAAAACGTAGCGCTAATTCAATGATGGAAGAAGTGGATAATTGCATCCGATGGATTAAAATTAGATCTTTTATTAATGAGATGATATTTCTCAGCCAATATATTGCTCATCTATACTTCACTTTTATTTTATATTAATATTCACTTTTTCCATTCTGCTTGCTAATTTAGTAGAATACCTTCTATACAACCGATTGATTTATTTTATGCATTTTGAAGAAAAATATTCGATGAGGATAAAACAAATCGTAAAGGATGACCAAAGTTACTGATGCACTATGCGATTTTTGCGCTTCGTTCATCGAATCATTCAGTTTTATGAGTAAAAAAAAATGAATGATGAGTTTCATAAAACGATATCTTCATAGAATGATTCAACGATACGCATAAATCTATAAAAAATTTGTTTTTTTTTTTTGCTCAACCGACGTTAATGAGTTGAAGTTGATTTGTCAACATAATAATTCCTATTGCATACCTCGAAATAGTTTACTATATACCTATCAAATTTATAATTGCAACTTTTAGTGATAGGCGAATAACTATTCAGCATACAGACAGAGAGACACATAGGTACATACGTACACAAGCGGAGACAATAACGTCGTTGTATGCGCTTTTTATCAATAAATTCCTGAAAGAGGGCAAAATTTATTGAAAGCAATTGCACAGTTTCTATTAATATCCTGAATAAAGTGAACAAATGAATTTCTAATGCGAAATGCATCAAACAATGTAGCTATTGAAATGAGTGAGCATATGTTCTCTACATTTTTTTTTCTTTTATATATTGAAATACAAATATAATTAATTAAGGAGAGCGTATATATTTCAAATATTGTTAGGCTAGATGAGATTTTTCTTTTCTTATATTCTATGCAGTTTTTAATCTTATATTTCGTACTGAAATGAATTTGTTCACTTGAGTGCCATGGGTTTATATTCGAAGGTTTATTGTTTGTTATCCGTTGAGTAAGCTATTTAATATAAGCAATAGATGATGATCATATGTTCAATTCCTTACTAAATAGATAATTTTCAATTCGTTTTGAATTTTTTGCGTTCATATTACGAAACATATCCGCCTTTTGCAAGTAGAGGGATTTATTTCCGCGTTTATACGGGAAATTTATTCCACAAAAAAAAATTGAGATCCTCAAAGCTATTATATTCTTCTACGATAAATTCAACTATCGAGATGTCAAATTTGAAAAAAAAAATGTTTTTGCTTATTCGATAAGCTACAATTATATAATTTAATAAATGCAAAAGTCGAGAGATAAAAGCTAATATGCAAATATTGAAGTGCTGTATTCGATCATCATATGCTATATGTAACGCTAAATATTTTGATAAAATTTTTTCATATCGGTATTTTTTTTAATATTTGATTTAATATAATATTTTTGATATAACGCTAAGTTTTTTTTTTTCGATATTTTGTGTTGTTTCGGTAACGCTAATTTTTTTTTTCGACCATCTTGTGCTATATAATGGTAAATTTGATTGAATATTTTTAAATTGCGGCGCCTAATTATATTCAAAATTCAAAAATATGGATCGAAATTCGGCGCTTCATTAAATCATCCTAAGCCGCCTATATAAGTTTCAATGTTTCAAGGTAAAATGTGGTCATCTAATGCTAGTATAGTTGTTTTCAGACCTCAGCAGTAAATGAATCGTAACCTTCATACTAAGTAGTGAATATAGGATATTATATGATAATCTTTGAACGAAGCAATGAAGTTAGAAAAGTTTTTGTGCTCAAAGAGGAAACACTTCTTTCATGTTTTATGCAAAATAGATCATTTAACGTTTTAATTAGCATATTTCGAATGTTGGGAATAGTGTGCGATGATATGTATTTCGAAAAGAGAAGCATAAATCTGCCAAACTGAGCATGAAACACATTGGATGAAGGTCGAATTTTGTGCATTTATGAGATTGCACACTTTCAAAATGCGCCATTTCATGCATTTCATTGAGTGATTACTTGCATTAGTTACGTTTTTTAATTCGTTAATTTTATATTGTAAGAGAGTAAAGTTGTAAGAGTAAATATTAGTAAAGAATAAAGAAACGTTTAAAAATGCGTAGAAATGCATTGAAAAATTCAATGAAAATTTCCATAAGAAATTCGATCAAATTTTTCGTTAAGAGATTCCGAATATGAATGATATTTAATTTTTAGGCGATATTTAATTTCCTAGAAAATTTTGATCTTTTTTTTTCATTCAAATATTTTATGACGTGATATTGCGTGAGCTGTTTTATCTCTATGAATATAATTTATATAATGAATCTAATAGAAAATTTTCCATGCAAATTTCCACGCTATGCTAATTTTTGCTAATTTTTATGCTAATTTTTGAATGTTGTGATATTTTCATTATTTTTGTGAAATGCTGAAATTTTTTCGTTTGCCAATTTCTATCCTTTCTTTTGAATTAGTTCTGAAATGATGAACACTGAAATACAATCGCCGCGGAAAAAAAGTGTAAAAATCACCGATGAAATTAATTTTTTGAGCATTTGATTGTTCGCATAATAATGAGGTTTTTCGAAAAAAAAAATTAAATTCTAAATCACTTTAAAAGATTTGGTGTTATTTTTTTTAATATTTACTTTCGACTATCATCCGATTAGATTTTCGGTTCAATGAATGAATTTTTTATGCTTTTATTATTAGCACTGAAATGGTTTTGTAGTATTTGTTTAAAGAAGCGACGATGAATTGTATATCGATAATTGATTCCATTGATCTATCGGCGTAAATATGAGATCAGGTCTCTGCATATGTAGGTAGGTATACGATCAGTCCATGCCGATGATCTTTTCAAAAATACTCTCATTCAAGGTCATTTGTGTGATTTTACGCACATCAAACCCAAAACCCGATTATCTCACCTATGCGATAAATAATTTGCATCATCGTTCGTTAACCTATCACTAATATAACCGTTTAATGCACAATCATTGCTCAATTAGGTGCAAGCAATTCAGCGAAAAATGAACTGAATATTTCTTGTTGAAGTTTTTTTTTTGTAATTCAGTGAAAGATTTTCGCGTATTTTAGCAGATTAATTTATGAAACAATGAAGTTATCATTGAGAAGGTTCTAACAATTTTAGAATATCGTTATCACTATTATCATTGGGGTTTTTCTCAAGTTCTAACTATTTCAACTTAGTTTTAAGTATTATACGTCAATATTGCTTCAAATATTCCTCTTAAATGCATTTAAAAAAAATTTTTTTTGTAATTAAGTATTAAAAAATAGTCTTGATTTTCCGTTGTTTTTATTTTTGAAATACATCAACGAAGATGATTGCTATTGCAGATTACTGCTATACTATGATACTAGAATCGCATTTATATAAAAATGCATTGAGGTTGTTTCGATTTCATATCATTACGCTTCCGCTTATTTCTTGAATATTTCTTGAAAACTTGCTTTGAATGACAAGAATGCAGCATCATCATTTCTAAACGAATTTTTAGACCCTAATTAAAAAGATTTTAGACCAAGGAATTGTACAATTTAACATTACCTGAATTTAACCTCAATTTAACCTGAACCTTATTTGACATTACTTGAATTAATGTGTACCTTCTATGCAATTATGTGCTATTTCGATTATTTTTTTCATTTCTTTTAATGTCATCTTTATTTGATTTTCAAATATTTTTATCCATGAAAGAGAACTTTTATGGATTTGCATTTTTCAAGAAATATTTGCAATGGAAGTATGACAATGAGTATATATCGCTTTAATAGGACGGCATTTTTGTGCAGCAAAACGTTTCATTTCGGTTTCGCTTACGATTCATTCTATTTAAAGGGCCTATTTGTTACAACTTTGTAAATAATTTATTCAAAAATTCCAGCTCGCAAAGTTGTCCTTTTAATCGTAAGCTGATTCACGGTTCGATGAATCTTTGAGGAAAATTTGAATTTTCCACGAAGTGATGAAAACTTTTTTTTTTCAGCGGAAATGAAGTAAAATTATTCCTCTTTTTCTAAACCCAAAAATTTGCACGAAAATTCTTAGAAGTTTGAAAGTTAGCGCTGTCTTTAAATTCCTTGTCGTCTCTCTCTCTCTCTCTCTCTCTCTCTTTCCATTATGCTAATATTTTGCACATTTTATAAAATATCACTATTGCGAGTTTGTTGTTTGATATGTTTTTTAAAAAAAATCAAATTTGCATGTTCAAATTTGCATATTTATAAGCTTTACTCCTCCCACCATTAGATGAAGTTCATAGTCGTCGTTAAACCAGTAAACCATAACTGATATTTTTAGAGAAATCGATAGTTGGTTTTATTCGTTTTAGCGTGTGCAATAGACGTCATTTGAAGCGCTAAAACGTTGAAGCCTGGAGTCAACGACGTCTATCAGACATCCGCATTAAACCTATCCGTTCGTCACCATTTTCATTAATCGAAGTAAGCGAAATATCTCTATTTTTTTTTCGTATTTCATCGATTTTTAGCGCTGAATTTTTCTGTGTGAATTTTTAATTTTTAATGAAAAATTTTTCAAATTGATTCGAATATTTTTTATTTCATATTTTAAAGGTTTCTCACTAATGACTAAAGATTTCCGTGTAAGGAGATATGATATAATTTAAGGGGATCTAATTTTAAGCAGAAATTTTTTTTTCGCCACAAAAAAATACACAATTGAAAATTAATTTCCGTGTACAATAGAGTGAATACAACGGGAAAGATTTATTAAGCGAATAAACGCAAAGAATGTTGCATGACAGGGTACAAAAAAAAATCAACACTTTTTAAAAAATGATAGAAAAATTTTCATTTCAATTTTTTTTTGAAATTTTTTTTTCAATAGGTAAACGAAATATTTTAATTCATCCGTATCGCTCTAGCATTTTAATCTCAATGTTGTTCAATACATACTAGTGCAATACTCATCATAATTTCTACAATTGTCTAGAAGAAATTTTGTGCAGTGATTTACTGTTTTTTTTTCGATTGCATTTTCTTATCGAAACAAATTATATATGTTTGGATTGATCATTCATAGTAAATTTCATTTTGCAGAAGTCAGTATGGAAGTTAATTTTATCCTCATTAGGTGATAAGCCCCTGAGGTAATTTTCCTAATCCACCTAATTCACTGCTTTAGAGATCTTCGATTTAGTATTTCGTAAGAAGAAAAACATTTTCAGAGACAATATGATTTCTAATAAATACAAAGCATCATTAATCATAATTTATTAAATTATCTTCCTCCGAGTTGATTTTAATTATATTGCATCTTTTTTTGGAGCAAAAAAATTTAGTTTCTCTTTTCTAAAGTCGAAATTTTTTGCTAAACTATAGTGGCGTGGAGAAACAAATATATATATATATATATATATATATATATATATATATATATATATATATATATATATATATATATATATATATATATATATATATATATATATATATATATATATATATATATATATATATATATATATATATATATAATATATAAATCGAAAAAAAGTTTTTCAAATTTTGTTTTTTTTTTTTTTTTTATTGATTATTTCTAAAGGTGATCAATATCATTGATAACAAGGTGATCATAGCATCCCTATGAAATTGAAAAGAAACAGGATGAATTCTTCAAAAGAAATTATAGCATTGGATTCTCATTGCTGCATGAATTGAATCTTATTATTGATTAGTTATATATGAAATCATAGCATTTATGCTAGCAACGTCTATATACAGTTGGATGAGACACTGATACTGAGATCTGAATGAAGCATGTACGAACAATGGAATTTCATTTTTTTTTTAAACGTAAAAGCATAAACGCAACTTAATTTATATGAGTGGATGATGCATAATTTGATAAAGAGAGAAGTGAATTTTATCCATCTATACTGAAAGAAAGGAAAGGAGAGAAAGAGGCTATGATATTAGAGTATCAAATAGCCTGAGAGCAAGGAGAATTTTTCAAATTTCGACGAATTATAGCTAGAAAAAAATTTTTTCACGAATTTTTATGAGATAATCAGTGGGAAAGTGTTTCATTAATGAAAATCAATCAATAAATGTATATTGTGAAATGCTTTAAGAATGCTTTTTTCTTCATAATCTTGAATGCTTTCGAGAAATCTTCTAAAAAGCGAAAGGAAATGAGCTCATCTTATGCATTGAATTCAACTCTAATTTTCAATGAATACTTCTCAAGTTTCATCGATTACACGTTTCTCAATTATTCGAAGAGCCATCTGTTGAAGAGAAAAAAAATCATCAAACGCAAAAGACAATTTTTTTTCTTGCTTTTGCTTTTCTCTTATTTTAGCTCTTTTCTCTCTCTCTCTCTCTTCTCTCTCTCTCTCTCTCTCTCTCTCTCTCTCTCTCTCTCTCTTCAAGTTAATCAGAGATTTACCGGGAAAGTCTTGAATTCTCGGAAAATATTTTCTATTGAGATGAGCAACATATATTCTAACGAGCTAGAAGCTTTTTTTTTTAAAATAAGAGATTAAGTTTCTCTTTCAACTATTTACAAAAGAATAATTGTTGGAGGGAAACTTTGAAGAAAATCATCTCAAAGCATTGGATTTATAAGCATTTATCTCTAACGCTCAATGCTTTTATTAGAGCTGAACTCTTAATTGTCGTTTTCATTCCCTTCTTTCCGTTGCTAACATATCGACCTTTCAGATCATTCATGAAGCTAGTGCTTTAAGAAATATTCTCCATCATTAAAGACCTACTAACATGTTGTTGAATCTTCAGTTCAGCTTCTATAGTGACATTTGGTAGTATGCAAAATTTGGAATCGAAATTTCAGCCGCAAATTCTAGGCTGGCCAAAAAAAACACGTACTGTAAAATTGTGAATCTTGTAGAAGTGATGAGAATATACATGGCGCCTCTGGGACTTTCCGATAAATTCGAAAACTGGCGGGGTTTATTTGGGTGTGAGGGGGGGGGAGGAGTTGGCGGGTTGATAATACGGGTGACTAACATAGTTGAACAAATGTGATATTTCTAAGCAGTGTGCAAACGTTTCAAATTATCCATAATCGTTGCTGCAATCGCATTTATGAGATGACATTATATTGACAAGATCGAAACGTTGATGCTTATCGCTATGAAAAAAAAGGAACATTTTTGACATTTGAGTGATATAGTTTTTAGAAAGCGTTCCGCAAATTAGTCAACCACTAAAAAATATATGTCGGTACATAATAGCGTTCTTTATTGCTTTTCATCGTCGATGATATGCAAATCAATTATGCAAATGAAAGATATGCAAAAAATATTTATTTTATGCATAAAATATAAAGTGCTATTACAACGAATAGACGCCATCGCCTCTAGAACGATATTAACGGCTATGCAATATATCCTACGTAGATGATAAAGAATTATGATAGGACACTTCAGTGGTTACTTGTATAAAATCAAACAACGATTAATTTATTCTGCTTAACTTAACTTTAATTTATTTTAATCAGAGTAGCATTATTAATGAATAATTATTTCTTTACATCATTGACACTTCCGTTCAATAGGAGGTACTATAAGGTTGTATAGTAGTTTTATCTTAAGCTCACCTCATGTCCAAAGAATGCTTAAGACTCGATTTAAGCTTTATAATGAGCAAATAGCAATTATATCTCATAAATTTCGGTTGCTTATATTTTTTTTTCTTGTTATGTTTATGTTATTGTTTTTTTATAATTATTACATTACTATAAGCACTATTTGAAAAAGAAATCGTCCTTTTTGAGTAAATTTTTACTGAAATTTTGCAAAATTTTACGTTTAATTTCTTCACTTTTATTAGTGCAATTTTTTGTAAGTACATTTCATTAACGAATACAAATTGATTCTTTTCAAGGGCAAAGATTCACTTCTCAACAAAAGGGCCATAAAAATGATAGTTGATGAAATAACTTCTATTCATAAATCAATTGTGAAAAAAAAAAATTTTTTTTTTGCCTTTGTACTAATGGTTCAAAAAATTAAGCCAATTTATTGATGATTATTTGATAAATACCAATAGGTCGCTAAATTTTTTTATTTTTCAATGAGCAAAGAAAAAAAAACTACAAAATTGTTGTGAATGAGGCGTTGTGATTCATAGTTTAATGAAATCATATTCTAGAAGCATTGTTATATTCTATGTAGTAATGAATATTCCCATGCTCTCATTTCTATTCGTTCTTGATGAGGGATCATAAGTCGAACAGCTCATTTCCTCGTTATTTTTAGCAAAAAAAAAAAAGGAATCTCGCAAAAAAGGGCTAACAAATCCTATAGAACGAAAAATGTCACTCAAATATTCATCTAACCGTTAATAATATTGAGAGAGTAGTTCTTTTTTTTTTTTAATTTTTCTCAAATAGTTGTTGAATTCATAGAAAAATGAGTAATGATTTTGTATCGTTTGTGTTCTATTTTTTTTTAATATTATTTTCTTGTTTCCAATTAAAAAATTTTCGAAAAAAAAACAATCAAAACATATATTATTGGGTTTATTTATGAAAAGATACTGTAAATACACCATCCTTATAGCAGAAATAGTTGTAGGAACATATTTTTCTCGGGGATCGAAATTGGTTGCGTAGAAATTTAAAGTGATCGTTGGGGGAAATGGGAGGGGAGGGGCAAAGACGAAGGACGAAGGATGCGGCATGACGTTTAAGGCAATATTCTATTTTCGATTGATATGCTCTATGGTCGAATTTAGCGCGCTGAATAAAACTGATAAGATTTTCCGATTTTTATCTCAATTTGTGATATTGATGCTGCCATTCTGATATATGGATGCAGATATCCTCGCCTTGATAGATGATTGTACCAAACTCTTTCATTGATACTGATACGCTGATGATTTTTAACTTTCAACAAAAATGATAAGCTCAGTAGTGGGCAGCCATGCCTCATGCCAACGAACTGCGATTGAAAAAAAATATGCAATTGAAGGTGCTTCGCTTAGGAGCAATATTTAAATGCAGGAGCCGCATGTGTCACGATCTGCGGAACAATCAGAATTGTTATCAACGATTGTTATTTTATTCAAATATTGCGATGAGTTTTAATATTGCTAATTTTTTCTAAAGTTGTGTCTTCTCTACCTTACATTATCACTTCATTGAGAATATCGAAAGCTTTCGTACTGCAAAAATTATTGCTTTATTTTCGGCCATTCTTGAACACATACCGAAAGTATTCTCTCTTCTTGATCTTTTATTGGGATTGAAACTGTTTACTGTTTCGCGATGGTTAAACCGGTATCATAAGCAGAACAATGGTATGGGCTTCCGAAGCAGCCTTTGAGTGTTATAGGCTTCTAAGGCAACGTTTAGTGGTGCAAGTTCTGGAGCGAACTTAACGTCGTGTAAAGTTCCTGTAACAATCTTTAGTTGGTAAAGCGTTCTCAAGTAGAGTAATAGAGCTAGTGATTTCACCTGCTTAAATATTTTTCTCGCATGGCTTTGAAGAAAATGCGCCTTATTTAGGGTATATCGTTGCTTGATATATAACGAAGTTTTGAATGGTTTGAGTTCTGCTTATTCGAGAGTTGAATTTAAGACTTGTTAGCTGGCTTGATGTTGAGATATTTTATTGAGAGCTTTTTGAGAATCGATTTTCGACACTATATTTATGTCCCATTATTTGATCGTCTTCCTCACTTTTGAGAAATAATCGTCTTTTTGCAATTATTTCTCCCCATCTGCATAATATTTCATTTTTCTTATTCCTACTCTAAATAATATTCAAATGAATGTTTTGCATTTGAATATAATAAAACTCTAGGAGGAGTCTGACATTTTTTTTTCTTCGTTAAAACCGTATCTGTAACTTTTGGAAAATATAGGATTTTGAAGTAATCTTTAAGTTACTTTAAAAACTACCGCCTGTAGGATAGGGTATCATCGAACAAGATACGTCCATAGTCTTTTAGATAGGGATATTCAAATGCTATGGACAGACATGAATTTGCGAAATGCAATATGGAAACATCGTGTCTTCGCATATGTATGCATGTGTCTGTCTGCTTGTCGGAGAGTTTCAGCCACTGAATCAATAGAAATAGAGTAAGGAAGGTCGCTGGGTGCAACATACGTTTACAGGATGATTTCGACTTACCATTCTTTCATCTTTCCGCCTTAATCTATCACGTTCAAAAAGAGATGACAGAAAATTTCGCTTGCGTTTTACACTGTTCAGTTTTTCCTCGCATAATGGCATGACTAGAAGAAAAAAAAAGCAGATGAAGAAGTGCGCTAGAAGGGTTGACAAGATGTGCACATTTCGCTCGTTTAACCAAACGACCTTATAAGATCCGATCAAAAAAACGGCAGAAAAATTCTCTCAGATTTTCATTGATATTAGTGCTCATTGAATTCTTCAAAAAAAAAATCTCTATTTCATCCGACCTAACTTCATAGATATAACGTTAAAAACGTTAAATCTATAAAATTCGGTCCCCATAAATAGATGCATTTTTTTGTACTTATAAATACCTATCTCCTTCAAATCATGATTGGCCAATACACAAGGGGTTGCCATATATTACGTAACAGATTTTGTAATCTAATTAGCTTAAATGAGTCATAAATCGATGATGTTGAACTTATATATAAATTGAACCTTCAGTGGATTAGCTAGACAGCATTTGTCATAGTATCGGTGCATGAACACTTTAGGTATCTTAAGCGAAATATACCCTCCGTTTGCTGTCCTCATTATTCCGACTCACTTGTCTTACATATCTAGCTCTCGATCGTAAATGCAACCTTCATATGCTATCTTTTGCATATATATATATATATATATATATATATATATATATATATATATATATATATATATATATATATATATATATATATATATATATATATATATATATATATATATATATATATATATATATATATATATATATACAGCTTTTTTATGGTTCCCTTTATCCTTTTATAGGGTGAAATTAGTTTTTTTTTTCGCTACTAAACAGCGCTTAAGTAGAATAATCGTTTTTTCTTTTCATTCATGATACGCCTGATTGCATCTCTAATATCCGTCATCACAAAGAATTACTGCAGTCTTGATTGCTGCAGCGATTGCCTTTTTTATTGAGCCTTGCGTTTTGTAATATTCAAAGATTTGAATAGCTTCGAATCAGCAATGTTGACCACCACTTTTTCAGCAAGTGACCATTAGGTGGCCATTTAATTTATGAATGAAATTTTTTTAGTATGAGCCATCAATTCGTCGATTCTATTTTTTACTACCGACTATCCAAGTAGCCTATAAATCTATCACTCAAAGTGATTCAGCCTATTCAGCGCTTATTAGCTGCTTTACAACTTTATAGAACTGTATTGTGCTGATAAATTCTTTTGAAAACTATCCTCAAGTAACCACAAAATTTTACTATTATTTACTCATTTCTTCGTAATTTCTTCTATATTTTTTTTAGTTGCATTTCTTTTTCACGTATCTATTTCCTCTTCAAAAATCGCCTTCTTTTTTGGAAATTTTTTTCAATGTTCATACTTTCCTGTTAGAATAATATCCTATCGTTTTGAATATTTTTAAAACAAAAAAAAAATTTTTTTTTAAATGAAATTTACGAAAAATTTCTGTTGTTATGATAAACAGTAATTTTTTTTCGCGATTAATGAGTGATTGATAAACGCAGTTTATGAGTAGAGAAACGATCGATAATACGAATGATCTATTAAAATGATCGAAATTAAACGACAGTCCCAGAATATGAATGATTTATTGCAATATCCATTCCAATTCAGTGTTCATCCACGAAACGACTAAGAGCATATATCAACGCCATTGATAATAGCGAAGATTTAAATGTCATCTAGGCATTTACGCTAAATTGCTAAACGATATATTGCAAAGATATCGCTCTTAATTCTTTCTTGTAGCGCTGGCTTATTCATCAAATTTCACTTTTTTTTCCCCATCTATGTTTTTTTTTCTAAATATTATCGTTTTGTCGTTTATGAAATCGGGAAATTTTAGCGTAGTTTTCAATGCAATAAGGAATTAATTGCAAAATGCAAAATGTCGTTTAAAAAAAGAAAGCAAAGTTCGACGGATCTGTGCTGCTGCCCTTTTCGATTACCTTGAATGGTGAATATGCCATACATGTACGTTCACCTGTGATGTATGATGCTCATAGAAGAGAAAAATTGTTGTTGTTTCTTGTTCGTTGTTGTTGTTTTTGTTGTTTGTGAGAAGCATTTTCCGCTCACATTGACAGTACTAGTTTTTCGAGGATCGTTCTTTCATTTGAAATGTTCATTGCAGCTTCTTTCTTGCTTTCTGGCGATAAACGGAGAGCAGAATCTCCCAGATTTGATTGCTCAGCAAGTTTCTATCATCCCTCCCTCTTCATCCTTCTTTTCCTAACGACGTTCACCTCTCTTCTTCTATAGTAACCTCAGCAGTGTTACAGTTGTACTCAAATTAGGCGACGAATTAGCGATTTCTAAAGTACAATATGCATTCTTTCAGCGTAAAAATATAGTTCCAGTTGGAACAGAATTTGAGAAATTTTGGAAGAAATCTTTGAATTGCTTTAATAAATGCAAGCAAGATGGATACGAATTAGACGATATAATGTGCAATTTTCCTTCCCATTAAAAACACCAAAGCCATAAATGCAGGCCATCTAAATATGCAGATGATGAAAATGAAAATATGACTAGTGATGAGCAAAAAATGTCGCTTCATTATACCATTAAAAAACGGCACTTCGACATATCAAATTCATTGCTCTCCATTTTGCTGTTGAGAATTTTACTTTATTTATTTTTATTATTTATTTATTTGTTTATTTACACTATTTATTGATCTATTTATTTATTTATTCATTTATTTGTTTATTTATTCATTCTGTTTATTTATTTATTTATTTATATTTATTTATTTATTTATTTATTTTATTTATATTTATTTATTTATTTATTTATTTATTTATTATTTATTTATTTATTTATTTATTTTATTTATTTATTTTATTTATTTATTATTTATTTATTTATTTATTCTTCTTTTTTTTTTACTCTCAGCGTCCACCAATGAGGAATAGTTAAAGGTAGGTAAGCATGAACGACAAGAAAGAGTAAAATGTTCGAAAAGCTAAAAACTTCCATAGATCAACGAAAAAAAAAATGAAAAAAGATTTCTAAATAAAACATTGTGGATGCATACAGAATTCATTAGAAATAGAAGCAATTAAATTTTTCCTTAAGTTTTTTCCTCGGATATAATTTTGATTTATTTTCATATCAGTCATTTTATTCAATAGTTTACCACTATCAAATTCTCATCGATTATCTTCTTTACCTATCCAGGTAGGTAATTTTTATTTGCAGTTTTCTAGAGTAAAATTTTAATCAACGTAACGCCTAATCTTTTACTATAATCTTATATTTGAACGTTAATTTAGTAAAAAAAAAATTTTTTTTTTGTAGGAACCAGAATAAAAAAAAAGCTCCATGCAGTATTGAGCTACAATTTTCATCCACATTACAATTTAATCAATGCATAGTGAAGTATATTATTGAGTTGTGTTGCAAGTCTCAGATGCGGCCGCTTCAATTTATTCGTTTCACGCATTCGGCTTCTTTAATAGGAATTTGCTGTTGTTATTTCTTATCGAAATAGAAAATTGACATTTGAAGTTTTCGGTGTGGTACATGCCATATAATCTATAAAATTCGGTCGGTTTGATCAATACGGCGTGGTCTATACTCTTTTCTTTTATTACTATCCTCATTTTATTATATTTAAACTCATCTTTACGTTGATCATATAATGTAATTTTTTTTTTGCAATCCAGTATTCGTCATATAGCCGAGGAATTATTACACAAACGAAGAATGGAGTAGTCATTCTGATCCTTGTTTCACTGTATGCCAAGAACCTATTATAGCTTATCGTTGTGCTGTTACGGAAAGGAAGTTCTATAATTTACAACTTACATCATACGTAAATAAATAAATAAAATATGCAAATTAAAAATACCAAATACCATATTTAAATAAAATATATCAAATTCAAATAAAATTTCCTAGAGCATATTCTATACCTAATGAGGTATATTTTAAGCTTACTGAAGTATTGATTTCATTATGTTTATTATCAAATAGTGGTAAAGTTTTTGTCTAAGTTTTTACGGGAATTTTTTTTTTGCATTGTTGAGAAGTGGTAATCGTCGTAAATAACGTTCTCATACTTTCCTATATATTATTTTTTCAAGTAGATTCTTGATATATAATGATGCTTTCAAAATTTTTTATTTATTGTCTATTCAAATCATTTAATATCGTTCAACCGATTTTCCATAGATTTACTTTTGATGATCTAAAAACTATAAAAAAAAGATTCGTTGTAATCGCAAATATGATTTAAAAGTTATAAAAAGTTACTTCTTTCTACCAACAAACAAGACATTTATTTAGTTGTTATCCTTCTAGTTTAACGATGAAATTAATGCATTGAATTAAGAAATTAAGTAATATTGATGAAGAAAAATTGAGTGAATATTTTTAAAACTTGAATTTAAATCCTATATTTGTATATTTAACTTGCATTTGATAATCTATATTTTAAAAAAAAAAAACTAATTTCAATCCTTAATTTGCAAAAAAAAATTTTTTTCAATTCATCATTTTTATTCAAATTTTTCGACTTATCAAATTTCACTATAAAATAAACTAAAGATTTGGGAAATCTTTTAGAATTTAGGTGATTTTTCTTTCAAAGCGATGACGAAAAAAAATGTTGAAAAAAAATTTTTTTTTTAAATTTGAACTTAATTTTTTAATTTGATAATCTCTCTTAATTGATCATAATTGAAGGAGAAAACTATTTTTGTAGATTTCATTAGATGCTTAAGAAAATTTCAATTGTCATCTCATAAATAAGTGGTATATTTCATAAGAAAAAGGCAAAAAAAAAAATCGAATTTTTCACTAATTTTAATTAGTGGCATTAATCAACGATGAATTTCCATATAGATGAGAGAGCGGGTTAATGACAATGCATAAAGCAATTAAATAATGTTAAAATTTTATAATTGATTTTCTTTGCATAGTTTTTTTTTTTAAATTGTTGTTAAAATTTTTTTCATTTCAAAGAATTTCAAATTTTCATAATTTTTTTTGCTTCTTTTTTTTATTAAAATTTATTTTTTGATTTTGATGAAATGAGATAGAAAATTTATTGCAAAACTTTTACTAATCTCATTTGAGAAAATTTATTGTAAATCTCAACGTTTGGATTTTTTTTTGGAAAAGAAAATTTTTTTTTTAATGAAATGAAATAGGAAATTTTTCACCATCTTTTTTTTGGAATACTAAGAGTATAGCACTCGATATGAGCGCAATTCAGTTGAATTATAATTGAAGAATAATTATATCTTATAGTGAACGGAACATTTTTCGATATTATCGTATTGCATATTTAATGAGGTAGCGAATTAATGATGAATTGAATTTATAAATTCAACGAATGCGGAGCAAACTAAGAGAATCTAGAGGAAAGTCGATTGCTATGTTTGTGCATTTTCAATTAAAACCCACTCAACTAAATATGATTCAGCACTTGCTGCATATTATAGCACAAAAAAACGCACCCTCCTCAATAGAATTTTGAAATGTTCATGTGATCGTATATGTCAAAAAGATATGAGCACATGCAAGCTTTGTGTCTTTATTTTCGTTGTTATGCGATGTCGGCTTCGATTTCTATGCGTCCCGTTGTTCTTTTTCTCTCATGCTGCAGTTGGGTTCAATTTGCGAATGGATCTAGCCACAAAATGAGCCTAGCGATATTTCAGACAGAGTTAGTTTGCTTATTTGCATGCGACCAAAGTTTGTCGTTAACATTTTTCTCATCTGTCCCTATATATTTGTTTACTTGCAAAACATGAGATAAAACATCTATGAGTAACACTTACTTGTTTGGCCTCTTCAAATATTCAGCTTATATGAATAAAATAATTAAAGCAAATTTATGCAAATGAGCAAAAATGTAAATGATGAACAACATGAACACTTCATGACTAAGATATTCGTTTCTAAGCGATTCGTGAAAATGGTGAATTCATGCAACGACAGATATGAGAATGATTAAATTCATATTCGAAGTGTGGTGCTTTATTGACAGCCGGCTTCATCCATTATGATACTCTCTACTTTGTTAACTTGTGGCAATAGTGATGTCGCCGAATGAGAGACTCGCACGAAAAAGTCGCGAATGCCGTCTCTGAAAACAGAGACTGCACCTAAAAATCTAGTGAAATATACTTGTATGCATGGATAAGCACATTACCATTCAGCAGTGCTATGTTGTATGAGTTGCGAAAAAATTGCGTTTGAACATATATGGTGGAAAGATATGAAGAAAAGTAAAGAAATGCAGAAGGGAAATTAGAACGATATGGAAAGATATAGAGAATGGCAGAACAATAAAAAAATGATAAATTTGCATCAATGTAGAGGGAAAATAGAAAGAATTGGTATATAGTGGAATACGATCTTCTATTCACATAATTAAATCATTCAAAAAAGACGCTGTAACCATAAAATTGAAATTTCTTTGTGAATAATGGAAAGAAATTTCTATTATTCACAAAGGAATGATTTCATCGAAAATATCACTTAAAAATTATTAAAAATTATTGTAAAATTCGTTTCTATGAGAATTATTATTTTCAATTATTCAAATTCTCAAAAGAGGAATTACGGAAGGAAGTTTCTTATGTCTATTTATGACGTTCTTAATAGATTGGAAGAGAATATGTTCTTTTTTTTTAAAAAAAAAGAATTAAAATTCCACTTATTACTTCATTTCTTAATTTCTATTAATTCTTTAATTAATTTCTTTTAATTAAATTCAAAACAATTTTATAGAATGAATTTAGAGGTTTGAAATTAATTCTACGCAAGCAGTAGATTTTCTCAATCAAAAGAGGAATGATAACGAAACGAGAAGCGTGAAAGGGCAAGGGTGCTGATCGATTCCTAGAAGCTTTACGCATTTCCGGATCGATGTAATTAGCTCATTAAGCACATTCGTTCATGCAAATTGATTTTCTTACAACGAAGCACTATGCTATTTCTGGATTGGCTTATTGCACTTCCATCAAGCGTACTCGTTTCATTTTTTTTTTTTTTTTGCTCACCTATTCGTTTTAGAGAACACTTTTATATATAACTATTGAAAATACATAATTTGTAATTGCATAATTCGTAGATATATTAGTGATAACGTTAATCAGATTGTTTGGTAGTGATGATGTCACTGACCGGATCATCGTAATGACTGATATTATTGATATGGTTGATTATATCATCTTCGTGGTTGATGTCGATAATTTGAAAAGTCACATCATTGTAACGACTATTGCAACGCTTAAACCACGCGATTGTACCGCATTGTGGTCGGTGTTGAATTATTTTTATAAGAGGTAAAAAAATTATTGGTAGAAATTGATAATTTATTCAACAAATACAATGGACAAGGAATGTTGCCGTCCTAAGGATTGATGATATAATATCATTTGATTTGTTTTCAATCCCTATCAGGAAAATAAGCATATGTCGGTCTTTGATAAGGCTTATTTAAATGATAGGTTCTGATAAGGTATTTATTAATATGCTGGAACTCTTTTATGCGAAACTGCAGTGAATAGTAATATGGCGCACCTCTAACGCATCATATGCTCGCATCCGCTAAACATGAGCAAATAGAGACGATTAGCGAAGCAATATTTGCATATGCGCATCTAACTCGTCTTCTAACATCCTCATATCGCAACAATCCTGCGAAAATTACGAGCGTTCAGCTGGCTGTCACTTCTCTGCCTATTTATTTCTTTTCAATAGAGAGTAATTTATGAGTTTTAGGCATATGATATGTGTTAGTGTTCGATGAAAATATATCATAGGTCGGAGTCTTTTTTTGGCGTTCATTAAACTTTACCAGTAATTCGGTGACTACCATAAAGATGGTAAAAATCAATCGAGTTTTATCATATTTTATTAAATTTTACCAATCATTCGATAATTGTCATAGATAGGACAAAAATCGATTGGTTTTTTTTTTGCGATCTCTCCTATATTTATCTTTTAAATGCGGCAATTATCAACAAACTTGACGAAAATTATCAATAACTTTTATCTTATCAACAATCGACGTCCTTATCACTCTTCTCTTTTTATCATATTTCATTTTATTTTCACACACATTTTAAATTAAAAAATATAATGAATTATTTTTCAAAGAAAATTATTTCAACAATATTCAGTACTATGTTCTTAATTTCAATATACAATTTAATTTAACAAAAATGGCTCTATTCATTTTATTGGAGAAAAATCATTGAATAGCATTGAGTTGTATGATTACTTCATACTATTAAAATTAGCTCCTCATCAAACTAAACGATAATTTCACCTTCGACTATGTCAGTCATTTTGTTTTGTGCTCCTTTTGCAAATTTAATTCGAGAAAGACGTGCATTGCGGCGATCTCTTGTCTTATATATGCATTGTTTGCGCTCACCTTTGTATATCGATGTATTCACTGATTGAGTTCGCAGTCTAATTAATGCTGGAGTTACGAATTTTATTGTTACAATATGGATTAGCGGATAAGTCTCTATACTATAATCAACTATTTTACTATGCTTCATAAACTTCGAGAGTTCATCAGAAGCTTAAAGATGCAAAAATTTTACATGTTTTTTTTTTTGCAATGGTTAATCAGAGAAAAATCTCTCCTTTTATGGAAGATTTATATGTATGATTGGTTGAAAATATGAATATATTTGTTTTATATATTCTAATTTTTTTTTGATGATAGTTTATGAAAATGACTGATGAGATGAACGAAATGCAAAAGCATATATCATGCTAAATATGGTGATAAGGTTTTTCATTTGTTCTTCATTGGAAAATATTCGCATCTTCAACTCATTATTATTGATGTATGATTTTGCATGTTAATTTGCATATTTACGTTACTGAACATATTAATTTCTATTGGAAAATACACATCACTAATTTACATGGTAATCGTCTAATTAAAAGGATGGATATTTCATGAGGAGGAATATGGACTATGTGCTGTTTATGAAAATATGCGTATTAAAGATCGTTTGTTTGACTCATAATTACATCATAGTACTTTTTGATCAATATCGATAAGTCTTATAATAGGTTAGGCTTATCTTTACTTGACATTGCAATCAATTGAGTTGATCTTCATGCCTTCTCCCCCTCCTCCCTCCGTCCTCCCCCCCCCCCCCCATTTCTACCACCACTTGTGCTCCCAGCTGCGCCTTTAAAATAAGCAAGATAATCGTCGTCGCATCATAAATTCCTCTCCACAAACTTGCATCATCAAAAAAATTCATCATCCACTATATTACCTCTGCTCATACAAATACTGGGTGAAAGAGTGATATCTTGGCGTGACGAATTAAATTTGCATATTTGTATAACGATATATGAGAACATATGTACTTTTCATTAGTCACTAATGCTACTCGTATAGAACAAATGAGAGGTTGCTTAATCAACGAATTGCAAACATCAGTGAAATATTGCTAAAACATTGACGATAAATTTGATGTGGCCATGCATTGCAGGAATATTGCAATGTTTCGATTACTACCATGTAGGCAAAATTGCCTTTATGCAATAGGCGAACGCGCTATTACTTATTGCATAAAGCCAACTTTACTGGAAAAAAAATAATCTTTGCTTTGATGTCACTAAATTTCTTTTACGAGTTATTACATAGTTTTTACGACGGGTAACTGCTTTATTCCTTTCGCAACGAAAGGTTTATTTATTGTTTTCTGTAATTCTTTTTGTTGTTTAGAATATCTGAATGCAATAACTTTATAAGTGCTATGATCATGGTTGCATCATATATTGCCATCTATAGGTTTTTTTTATCATCAGCCGATGATAAAAAAAAGCGCTTCCGTTGTTATATTGGCTGATTTAATTTTTACTTCTCATATAATATAACTGAGAAATATGTATATTTCTTATCTAATTCAAGTTAATATCTTAATAAAAAAAAATATAAATTTTATGCAAAAATTGGGCGCAAAAAAAAAGCAAATATGACAAAAGCATTTAATGCAAATGTTAGATTTTATAGGTAAATTTATGCGCATTAGAACAAGAGTTTTGAAATTTCTTTGCATTGCATTTTTTTTTCGCTCATTATTTGCGTTCTCGATATTCTCGAAAATCGTTGACGCATATTGTGATCTTCCGTCCAAAAAATAGCTCAATCGTTGAGGAATCAATTCTAAAATCCTCCTTCTCCCATGAAATGCTGTCAATTAAATCACAAATAGATCAATATTGAAATGTTTTTGATGCAATTAAAATATAATACTAATTGCTTTTTATTTCTTTCAATTTTCTTTATTTCTATACTATTTGTTATTTATTTATCATTTTGAGCGGGACATATTTTTATTTATTTATTTAACTTCCTTCCTTATTTAATTATTTATTAAATTACTCATCAGTATTCTATAATAGTAAAACCAGTACATTTATAGAAATAAATCGATACATTTGCATAAATAAACCAATGCGTTTAGAAAATCGAATCAATATATTTGCATAAATAAACTATTGCATTTATATGAGATTTGAAGAGCGTAAATTCGAATTTAATTTTTCAAGTGATAATCGAGTTCTAAAAGTTGATTGCAAGCTATATCTTTTTTTTAAAGCATATTTTCGTTATTTTCTTATTAGAATATAATTTATCTATCCTATCGTTTTTTTTTTTTTTTTGAAAAATTCATCACCATTAACTTTGACGTTGTTTTTGGTTCAATAACTTTCGAGAAATTCAACTCTTTATCTGATTGTAATTTTATAGATGTAAGCGTTTTATTTCTATTATAGAGAGTATATCCTCTCAATAGTTGCATAATATGGAGTGGGCATTTCGGTAAAAATTGGGAGGTAGGGAGAGTTGGGGAAGGGGGATGGGAGAGGAGGGGGAGGGGGAAAGTGGTGATTTTTGGAAACTGTTCATAGTCATGACCACACTAATGCGCAAGAGACTCGTCTACTAAATGCGAGTCTAAAATTAAGTTTCGCCATTTCCGCTATCAAACTCCATTTTACAAATCTATTTAAAAGCTAACAATAGATCCACTTATTGCACTAAATTCATTTATCTTCTAATATAAATGCCTCTAATATAATATAGTGCTGCAAAAGATTTCATCTAAAAGTATTCAAATGTGCTAATATTGCATCTACAGGTATAATTTACACAGGTAAGAAGACATAAATATACAAGGTGGCGCTGTTTATTATGAAAATGACTTTCCAAAATAAGAAGGAAAAAATTTAGGGAAAATATTTTCAATCATTTTATCTTAGCGAACTAATCTTATTTCTTGTGATCCATTCTTTATGCTATTCTTTTAAATAATAACATTAAATTGTAATACATATAAATAATCAAAAATTGCCCGGATGAGCACAAATATAGTTATGTGATTAGAATCGCTCAACAATTCTAATAAAAAAAAACTTGTAAATATGTATTTAAATATTTATTTCGATTCTTTACAATTATTATTTAATCTTTGAGTAAATGTAAATACGACGTATTGTGTATCATCCTTTTCGGGCGTAAATTCCCTTTTTTTTAAAGGATACGAAATGAAATTTATATATTATATTGAATGAAGCTAACCATGACACGTCTTTTCTATGTCCGTTCATAACCTCTACTACCGATTGCATAATATCGTTGACATATGAGTTCATCAATTAAGATGCTTGCTTGCTGGAATAGAGCGATAGCACAATTTCGAAGCTATTCTCGACCGTTTTGGATTATATTTTAAACAGAAATACATTCATATGCGCCGATCGGTATTTGTCATTCCTCGCTCATCTCGAATACGCATAAAGTGGATAGCGATTAAATTTGTTGCATAACTTGCATTATTTGATATCTTTCATTTACAAGCAAGCTATATGCAAAGAGTGCCGCATGCACTATTGCATTATTTACACCTATCTTTATAGTATTTTGAAAATATTTGCATATCTATGCTTATGTTCGTCCTTTTGATTCGATAACTTCTTAATGAAATATGTAGATTTCAAAATATTTGAATTTTGTAAATTAGCCTTCGTGCAAAAATTTTTGCAAATTATTCACTTAATAGAAAAATCAATACATTATTAGCCTTTTGCATAAAAACTTGACGGAAAGAATTGCAAAGAAGATGAATAGAATTGCAAAAATTGCGTATCGTGCTTTTTGTCAAATGTGTTTTCCCATTGTCTATGTTATGAAAAAACTGGCAAATTTAGAAGAGAATAGCCTCATTGTGTGCGGCGTAAACTAAAATGTAAGTGAAGAACGGCAAGCATATAAGGATCCTTAGTAATAAAGTCGACGTTTTAGCAGTTGTTCGAGGAAGTGAAAAATAGCATCGAGCCGAGATGCGAAGTTTTTGAGATCTCCCTGGAGAGGGGAATATGCACATTTGGGGGGTAGTGACTTGCAAAATTTCTGACTCATTGCAGTCACAACTCAACGCCAACCTAAAACTAAATGAAGGAGTGCATTTTTTTTTAAAAAAAATCGCTATTTATGTCTAAAAATATGTTTGTTGTTTGAATTTTTTAATTTTATAAAAAAAGTTATTTTGTCTAATTGATTTCCATATGCAATTTTTTTTTCGGAATATATTCGCATTAAACTATAACCTTTAATTTAAATTGACATTAAAAGTAAGAGAGATTAGCGTACGTTGATTTTCTCAATCGAGAAGCGATCCGTATGGTGAAAAGCATGGGAATATTAAGAGGAGGGGATTATTTAAACTTGTGGCCTTTAGAAGCTTGTCGCTATGATCGGAAATTGGGAAGATTTTGCCGCTTTCATTTACGCTTTTAGAAATCGGCTTCGCAAACGTACATTTTAACGCTTGTGTACTACTTGCCTTCTCGTTTAGCAGCTTTATTTCTACGAGGGTTCAAATTGTGGCTGCGAAGTTTGTTCAATCGTAATCAATATAATCAATAGCAGCCCACTCTACCATATTCCATACTGATCTAATAACTTCGAAATGAGCTAGAGATATTTAGAAGTACCAAAAAAAAAACTTGTGTTAATTTATCGATCGGTTTTTTGTTACAGATTAGCTCGTTTAAAAGAAAAAAGAAACCAACAAATTTTTTGTAGAATCATTGATAACTGGACTATGCAAATTTGAAAAAGTTCTATTGCATATTTTATTCATTCTTAGTAACTAAATAGCCAAATTAATATAATCTAACTTCGTAAAAATATACCATGTCTCTACTATATCTTTTTTTCTTGCTATTTTTAGTTATTTATTCTGAGAGTATATGCAAATTTCAATCATTCTACTTCTCGTACTATGCGTTGTTGGAAATTTTAACCGTTATTGGCAATGCTATTCGTTATATTTATATTTATCTATGCGTTCGAGATTTTCATCATACGAATCAATGAAATCATGACTGAAAGTTTCGATGAGGTTGATAATCTAAAATTTATGTTGATCGACTATTCCCAAATTTATTCGAATTGATTGATCATCTTCATTAGTAATTATTCACACACATTATGCGGTCGTTAAAATTTTTGCAAACCAATTTTTGGTAGCAATGCCATACAGATACGATATAAAAAAATTAACTTTTCAACTACGGTTTTGGCTCACTGATTGGTAGGTACAGGAATTGAGTTGAAAATTGAATTAATTTGATTTATTATAGCAATAATCGGATTAACTTTATATTTTTAGGATAGATCCGAATAAATACCGATGATATACCTATATCTTTTAGTAGTTAGCAAAAGATAAACTTCTTTCATATGATGGAGAAAGAAAAACTGATATACACTTTTGTAGTAATAGTAACTATATCATTAATTGTTGGCCGATAAAGTTTAGATAATATTCCATTAAATCATTGCTATTAATATATGGAAAAGCCCTTCATGAGTACATCATATTCAAATGTAAAAAAAAAACGCATATTTTATTAATTTGCGTTAACGAATATTTTTCATTCTTCGGATGTTTTTTTTCTTTATTTATTTATTTTTTTGCCTCAATATTTTTTATTTTATATCATTATTACTCATTGAAATTGCGCAATGCAATAATTTTTTCTTTGTTGTATTTAGTAGTTCTATTTTGATAGTGTTGTCGGATATGAATTTTTTAAAATGTTTTCATAGTTTTCTTTAGCGTTTTTTTTAAACGATAGTTTGACGCATAGAAAAACTTTCTCTAGGCAACTCTAGGCAATAATATTTTGTTTTCGGTTTTTTTTTGACTGCCAATAAACGAAGTGACAGTTTGAAAATACATATTCCACATCAATTATCTTATTAGCCTCATTTTCAAAGATGTATTCATCAATGCGTTTTTTTTTGTTGTTTATGAAAGGCAATAAAAGTTTTAAAACCGATCGTACTCTATATAGTATAGCAAAGAAGTGCAAAAATGCACGATATATATTCTCTCATTTTGCAATTCGATTGTTGGAAGAGCAAAAACGAATGATAAAATTTGTGCGAACGCGTTTTCCTATAGAATTGCTCAATTGTGCTAATTTGCAGTGAACGAGTTCATCTTTTTTTTTTTTTTTTTTTTTTTTTTTAGCTGAATTTGATCACTTGTAAAGCAAAACTCATTTGGAAATTTTATGGTCTACTCCAGCAAGAGGAACTTTCAAAGAAAATGATTGAATATTGATGAGTTCGGGAAATGACATCATCCCAATGGCTTAAATCGTACTCATTGAAATTGTTGCAACAAAATTTTTATGGTTTGCAAATTGAACGTACTGTTTGAAAAGTTAATACCCATTTAGGTACGCATATATGAGACGCTAATTGCAATACATATTAATTACATGTGCAAAAATTTTTGAAAAATCATAACATGATGTAGATGAAGCAAAATTTTTCATTCGCATGCGATTTTTGTATTCGCTATAACAGTTTAAACTATTGAATTGACAGTGCTAGAGCAATGAATTTTTATACGTATAGTCTGCACTTACGTCTTATAAGATTTCTTTTCCATTCATTTCTTCCAACAAGAGTTATGGATATATCGATGTGTTGTTAATATGACTATAGAACAAAATTTCAAGAAAACCTATTGAACGGCAGCCAAAATTGTAAATTCATATGATAGCCGCTAATTTGGTGAAACGCAATTAAGCTAAAAATGCAAAAAAAAAGTGCAATTCATTGTCTGCAATCCACTTTTGCAAAATTTTTTATACTGGAGAATTGTACTATTACAATGCTATATCAGTGTGTTTATGGGTATACTTATGTGTTTTCACTGTTTTTCGTTGATCCAACTTTGCAACGACTAAAATCACAATCACCAACTTCTAGCGACTATAATCTATACCATATGATGGCTCTCATATCAACTTTCATATGAGTCTATCAAATTCGGAAAAGATAGTTTGCAATTTATTTGCGCCAAAAATTTGCATATATTTTATATCAGTCAATTTTTCATTTCACAGCTGTGAAATGAGAAGGAAAACAAGTAGAGAAACTCCAAGAATAAAAAAACAGCTAGGAGATTCACCACATTAAATAGTTTTTAAAAATAAGCAATAATAATCAATAATGCTTATTTTTTTTAAAACACCATCAAAACTTTCATATGAAATCCACCAATCATGATCTATATTTCGTTTCGAGCTTTCGAGATCGACTTCGATGATTACATATCGGATCATCCTGTTCTTTAAGGATCAGCTTGAAGGATCATTGCACATCGATCTACATTGTTTTTTCGTAACTCTGATTTCAATGCGTCTCGAATTACAACTCCGACACAGAGAGGTAGGCAAACAGACAGACAGACAGACACATTATATGAATATGCGCGAAGGCATGACTCCGTCATGATGCGTTGCACGAAAGCATATTTGCAAAATTCCATCAAATAAGATCTTTTATCGAACAGTTGTGCAAAAAAAAAAACCTTCATCAACTAAATTAAGAACACATTAATTTGCATATTTATTAAATTATTCTTTGTTATTCAATGAGGCTATTTATTCAAATTAGCAGAATGGAAAAACACAAATTGTACAAATTTCGTTGTTTTTCTAATTTCTATATCTTCCGTAATTTATTCTCTAATATTATTGTTGCATTTTTATCACTAATTATGTGATATCTCTTTATCATTATTATTATCTATACTAATCATTAAAGCTCTCATATAAATAATGACGAATTTCAAGCGTTATAGTCACGTGCTGAATTTAAAAATAGAAAGTCGTCACCATTGTAAATCCGCCTCTAAAATGTGCGCATTTCTTAGCTAAATGGGCGTTCTTTCGTCTTCTTTTTCTATTCGCTTGTAATGAAATTTTTTTTTTCGTTGCATCGATGCAGACAATGCATGCGCATGCAAACGAAAAACTCATTTTCGCTATTTCAATTCTTTCGACGAAACGTCTAACGAAACGTCGATCTTCTATTTTATGTTATTCTTGATCCGACAATTGATACTGCATATATCAATATCTTCAAAAATTAGCGATTCTGCATGTTGATGCTAATATTTTAGCAAAACTGAGTTAACTTATCCTAACATTCAGGAAATTTATTTCCTGTCAATTTCTAAAGGGAATTGCGATTGACGTTCAATTCTCTTGGAGTGGATTACTTCATTGCCACGATTGCTGCATATTTATTTGTGCATTCTGGGTGGTCATCGATTTTCTGAAGCTGCAATATAAGTATGGCTTCAACGCTATGTGGTTTTTGGTGTGGCTGTTTAGGTGGCAGCACACCGTATACAAATAAAACTACTTCATTACAGCTCGGCTGCCCGCACGCTATCGTTATGGTGTCGCAATTGCCTTCTCAAGCTACTGCCGTCGTCTCCACCTCAAAACATCTTAGTCGTCAAGATCATTCACGTTTATCAGCAAATGAAAAACGTTTCCGTAATCGAAGTTTATGCAGTTTATTATGCACACCACCACCATATCCAGGATATTCAGCTGTTATGACGTCAATTAAAAGTTCTGGAGCATTAGAGAGTAGTATGCATTCAACGTGGAATAACTGTCGTCAAACAACACCACCTTCATCCACAACGGTATGTACTACGACAACAATGACACCATCATCACGTGCTAGCAGCCGACCAACGTTTTGCCTCACGCCGGATTATGAACAACCATCACCGATCGAAGAATATAAAGTATGCTTGTCGCGGATCAAACCTTTTCAAGCTTATTTCTATGAATACAACTTAAGCTTACAAAATTACATTAAAACTTTTGATCAGGAATCTCGCCGAAATATGCGTTTCTGATTATTTCTTTGGAGAGAGATTTTCTTAACTTTGGATACGCAAGCAAAAAAAAAAAATGTGTGAAAGTATAGTTGTGTTGAGTTAATTTCCAAGAAGCGAAATCCCTTTTAGATGAAATATTACGAATGAAATGACAAGGTATTTGATGAATTTTTTTCTCCAAACAGATGGAGAAATTTGATGCGTGAAGGTGGTTTATGATATGAACGTCTATAGCATTACCTAAAATCGTTTCAATTTGATGTCAAGATCTTCATATTTGGAATTAGTGAGATGTTGGTGAACGCGATTCACAACTCGTCAAGAATTGTAAATTTTTTTTTTTTTTGCAAAAATATTGGAAATACATTTGGATAATTCAAATATTTTTGATATTCTATTGTGAGGATAATATGAATGAAACAATTATAATAATACTGCTAATTTCTACGACTAGAGCTGCGATGGCGGTGGAAACAGTTGGGCCAATCCAAGAAAGATTACGAACACTTCGAAAGAATCTTCGGGCTATGGATCAGCTAGCTCAGAATCGGATCCAGAAAACGACCAGGTATGAATACCGTCTCACCTCCTATTGTTTATACCTTCAGGTATGAATACCTTCGCATACCTTGTTGTTTATCTCCGATCTGAATAATCGCGTTTTAGTGCAATGTAATGCTTGAAATTTTTTCTGTGGGCTGCTACATTTACTTTGTTGCAAAACTCGTTTATAGCAATATTGGTAAATTGCTGCTGTGAAATCTTTACTGCATATTTATTACGAGCAGCGAAATATTGAGGATGTTTACTATAGAAGAGAGCGAAAAAAGCTAAAAAGTAGTTTTACGGATGGTGCGTTAACGTGGACAAATGAGTAAATTCCGGAAAAAGAAAGCTTTTTTGAAGTGAAAGAGACTTATAAGAGACAGATTAGGGAAGGGTGGGGAGGGGTGGATGGCAAGGAGTAGAGATATTTCCTGTAAAGTATCGATGCGCTCTAGCAAACGAAGCAAACGTGCACTTTATCCCCCCTTGAGAATAGATGACAGCTGCCAATAGTGAATGTAATTTGTCTCACAAATTACACAGCTAACGTAATAAAAAAATTTATTGGAATTCATTGCAAATATTGCAACAATGTACAACAATTAAAATTCATTGCAAATGTTGCAACATTTCTCCTAGTGCCAATAAAATCAGATCACTAATATAAAATGGGAAAAAAAGAATTTTTTTTTTGCAAAATATGCAATGAAGACTTCAAACAATTATGTTGCAATTAAATGACGCTATATTGAGATAAAAATTATTGCATTCATAAATTACTATACTAGTAAACTTGCTATTGCATAATCATTCAAATCAACTAATGATTTATTGAAATTTATGGAGGTTTTTTTTTTCTCATGCGAAAAAGTTTGTTAAACTTTCATGATTAATTAATATAACATTTCAATTGGCGGAACGAATTGATTAATCCATTCTTCATCTTCATCTCATCTTTTCTTGCTCTTTCCTTGATTTTGTTGAATTTGTTTAATTATTGCGATTTCAACAACTATTTTTTTAATGCTACTCGAATACGAATCGTTTAGCATTATTTTAAAAAAATATAATATAGTTTAAATAGGAAATACTGAAACAATTCTAATATAAATATGCAATGGTGGAAAATTGCATAATGTTGCTTTATTGTTATGCATTAATTGCAATAATTGCAATCTTTTTGCAAGGGCATCAAATTATTAGAAGTAAAGTGTCAACAAATTTTAGTATTGTATAAGCGAAATCAATCATATTGGCCGACTAATTAAATTAGCGAATAATTTTATGTTCGTTGAATGAAGTAACTAATCTTTCATTTTTATTAGCTTTCTAGCTTGATGATAACATTCGATTTATAGTCATTACGTACCGTCGAAGAGGGGATCAGTAGTGTTCAAGGACGAATTGCACGAGTTACAAATGCCACCGAATCCAGAATACGATCCAGAAAACTTGGTGTATGTTTTATTGTAACTATTAATTTGCTAATCAAATTTAATGCAACACTTCGATTTCTATGATATTGCAAAGATTGATAAAAATTTGATTGAAATCCGAAATTTGCAAATTATTGTAAAGCAAGTTCGAACTTTGCAATTAATGTTTTGATTGTCGAACCCTATAAACTGAACAATTTGAGGCAAATTTTTTAATGAAGTAGAAACCTCCCTATTGAGAATTAACAGCTCTAAATGATAGCCAAAATATTATTATCAATTATATAAATAGATATTATAATTGTTATTTTACTCAATATTTCGAATTTTTAAATTTGATTTCATTTAAAATTCATTTGTCATTTTTTTTCTTCCATATCGTCGCAGCTTCTTTTGCCTATAAGATGATTAAATTTGCAATAATTAGCTTAGTAACGTTATGAAATAATGATCGATTGTAATATTGCGCAAAAATGGGAACCTCTTGACTTAAAATAATCGTTCATGATCATGATTACTTTTTTTGTTTTTAAATCGTCTAAGTTATTCATTATTATGTTAGATCTAGTGAATCGTTGATATAACTTCCTAATTTTTCAACAAGTTTTTTTTTCTTTGATATTATTTCGAAATCCCTTTTTTTTTTTAAAAATCAACAAATGATGGCACTTACTCTCGAAGTAAATAGTTTAGAGTTATAACAAATAAGTATATCTTCATTGTGTTGAATTTGTTTAGATATATTGCAATAATTGAGTTTTTTGCATTTTGAAGTAAAAATTTATCGTTTTCATGCATATAAGAAGACAAAAATACATTAAATACATCAGAATTTTTTTTTTTTTGCAGACTTTTTTGACAATTGTTAGTCGAGTATACGCATGATCTTATACTGACTAATTTCTAAAAATTTATGGCTTATCTTCTTTAGGCGAAATTTACAAATAATTGGCGAAATGCCAAATGTAGTCTTTTTCAATAATGAAGTTAAAATTTAATTGTGACTATGCAACGTGGCGCTAATAGCTGTTTTATTTTACTAGATTTAAATAGTGAAATTAAATGTGATCGATTGATTTGATAGGAAATGGCGCTGAAAAATTTTTTTTCCTGCAATCCTCAAAGCTTTTGAAATTTTCAGCTCGTCAATATTTTAATTTCCACATGATATTCAATCCTTCCTATTGCTCTTCAACTATCTGATTCCAAATCAATTCCTGAATTTGACGGAATTTATGGCCAATCCATAAAACAGACAGCATCAAATCGATAGGAGATTGCCTTATGTAATCGATTAGCCTATTTGTCTAAAATCAAAAATTACTCAACATAAAACCAAAAATGAAATAATTTGTTATCGCCATATAAAGTCGAAGAAATATTTCAACTTTTTTTGCATGAAATGAATAAAATTGAATTATCACTGATTGCGATTGTTCATGTTGTTATATTATTAATTTTCATATATCACCTAGAGATATTTATTAGAATCTCTTTTAATCGAAATTTATTTTGATCTTTTATTATTTTCAATGCTGAAATATTTTTTATCAATTTAATAACAATACTAAAATTTTCGATACGATTTAGAAGGTGAAATTTCTTTCAGCTGGAGAAGAGTAGACGTCGTAGCGTACCCGCATATCTTCGAGAGGCTTTCTCGGGTAAATTTGGCTAGCTTCTTATCCAATCATCATTCATATCGCTCTCATGATTTACCTATTCGGTTCATTTCCATATTGTTGACGCGATTTGTTGTAGAAATTTTTGCGCAATTACATATAATTTGAATAGTTTGAGAAAATGCAAGAGATTAATATAACGTGCAAAAAATGAGAAAAGCTACAATTTTAGGGTGGACCTTAGCTGTGAAAATTTTCTGCTATTGATATATCATAACTCTTGGATCAGAAAACCAGCATCCCTTACTCAAATGACTAATAAATTTGCAAATTCTCATACATACATTGTTTTAATTTCAGACGAAATTTTTCGTGTATTGGAAATTGGAGGCGTTCTACAATTCGAAACAGATGCAGTGAGTTCTAATATCGTTTAACCTCAAAGATATATCGTCTAAAGTGTAACTTTTTTCTTTTTTCAATTACTTCATCTAAAATTTCTCGCCAAAAATTAACGCTAATTTTAACAACATAATTATTCCTCTTTTTTTTGAATTTTCAAGAAGAAATTCTTTCAATAATTGATGTACTAATCAATTATTGCTTTTATAAATATTTCTTCTTTTTTTTTCTTGCGAATAGCAGAAAAATTGAAATGCTTCCAGCGGTAATTTTTTTTCCCACTTAAAAAAAAAGCTGAAAAGTTGTTTTTCTTTTTTTAAGTCGATGAATGTCCCATTCTAAAAGACAACTCAATGCGCTTTTAAAGTAATAAAAAATAATTTGATAAACTTGTCAAATTTATTTACTATGAAGAAAAAAAGAAACCTGAAATTACACATCCAAAAATTTAAAAAAAAAAGCAATCTGAACATTTATTTACGAATGATAAAATGCACTCATGCGTAATTGTTTCATCGAAAATCACGAACGAAATACATCGACTAGTTTCTATATGCCTAATGTCGTTCATTTAATTACAACCCATTTAGCGAGAAGCAGAAATCAAATTATGGAAATGAAAAAAAAAATTGAAATTTTTATGAAACTTGAACTTAATTAAATTTGAATTGAATATAATGTTAGTTGATTAGAATTTATAGGAAATTCACAATATCAAATATTCATGTAATACGAGTAAATGATTACTTTAATAAATATTACAGAAATTTTTTGTTGAAGTATTTCCTTTTTTTTTCTGACACAATTAATTTTTTTTTTGCTATACCTGTACAAATTACTCAGGTATAAATTGAGCGGCACCGTTTATGTGCTATATGAATAGCGTATAAACGCCGAATTTTTCAAATACTAATTTATTAGATGAACATTTATTTATTATATGAGTCCTTAGTAGTTCAAGCTGCAAAGGTGTAATTTTTTTTTTGAAGTGCTTAAAAAAACACTTTGAAATATTTCATTAATATTGAAAATATCATAATTTTATATTTTCGTATTGAAAATTATTTAGAATTAATTTTTATTTTCATTAATTGCTAATATTTCTCTCTCATTTTTATATTCTTTTTATTTTTTTTTTTCTTAGGTTTATTTTTTTCAACCGATAAGGAAATTTTCCTCATTTGCTGAGTGAATTTTTCCAAAAAAAAAAATTTTTTTTTTCATTTCTTTAGAACGATTATTTATTTTATGATGATACTAGCGATAATTAAAAATTGTCGACTCAAATGCAAATAGTCACTCTATAGTAGATCGATTTGCAAGTTATGAAATTTAGAAATTTGAAATTTTTGTGAAATTTTATTCGTCATTGAAAAAAAAAATTATGTTGGAACAATTTCTATTCACCCAAGTACCAATTTTCATTAGTAAGTTTCATATATCATGCATAGGAAATGGTTTTGAATTTTCGTTTTTGGAATTTTGGCCAATTTTGGCCAATTTTATAGAAAAGAATTATTTGCCCCTCTCATACATCGTTGCCAATTTTTATTGGCCATCTTTTGCTAGGTTAACGCAAAAAAAAAAAACTAATCCGATAGGAAAATTTAATGCCTTAATTAAGGCTCCAAATAATCACAAATTTTATTGATGTATAAATTTTAAAAAAAAAACCACAAAATTATGCCTAACGTAAATAAATAAAACCATAAGATGATAAAGTTAGAAATTTTTTTTACAGCTTTTGATATAAAAATTTTTTTCAACAAGAAAATTTTTTATCGGTTTTTATTTATAGATGAGAATATTTAATTGCTAGAGAAACGAATATAAACGCAGTAATGATGAATAAATGAATGCGAAAAGCTAATAGGAGGAGAGTGAAGTCTTCTTTTTCTCGCATTAATTTGATCGAATGGATAGTGTTATTTGTGCATCAATGCCATTATAATGTGCTTTCCATTTATCGCTAAATTTTCATCAAAACCTGAAATTGTTGCACCACAAACCATTCTTCAATGGTAGGAACATCTTTTAGCGAACGTTTGCTTTCTCGTTTGTTGGTCGTTTCTTCTTTCTTTTTCTTTTTTTGCATATATAGAGCTCTTATTTTATTTATAGCATCTTCTTACATATAGAGCTTTTATATTTTTATGTCGTATCTTATTTCTTTTAATTGCTAAAAATAATTCAAAAAGTAAATGGAATTTCAATTATATTATTTATTACATGTTAGAGGATTTATTATTCTAATTTTTTTTTAAACTATAATCGTGAATTCTAATTTATTTCGTAGATATTTGGGGAGGTTTTTTTTTGGAATTATTTATATGACATATTTTCATGAAAATTTATGAGTGGTAAAAAAATTTTATGCGGGAAATTTGAAAATTTTTTTCATGATCATTCGATCGCTATTTATTTAAATCTCATATGATGCCGAAATGCTAATTTAATTTAGAAAGCCACAAATATCATTCCATTGTTTTCAACATATTGGCTGTAAAGTTTTAAAAAATTTTTTTACAATTCCATAGCGGTTTGTATATTTATCTTACCAAAAATATTTTCACGAAATTTTATTTTTTTTCTATGATCGATTCGCTTTTTTTTCTTTCCGACTGAATAGATTTTTGCATATTCATCAAAAAAAATCATATGAACGAAAAGATATGAATTAGTTTCCACTTAAAATTATCAAAATATTACGCGCCTGCTTATTGCAATTAATTGCTAAATTAATCGAAAATAATAAAATTCTCTGCAAATATTTTGGAATTCATAATTAACAACAATAGAATATAGAATATTTTCTTGAATAGTCTAGGCGAATATGGGAAATGAATTAACAAATTCGATTAAAAAAAAAAAACAAGATTTGACAGCACTTATCTTAAGATTAGGCAATAGTACAAGAATTCATGACTAGTTGAAATATTTTAAATCAGCATCATATCTAACGGTGATGAGAAGATTGATAAAAATAACATTATATAACAAATAATAGTTGAAAATTTACATATGGGAGAGGCAGCACATGAATTACTAAATAATAAATCGCTAAATGTAGAGATTATTATTATACAAAACTTTCTTCATCGATGAGAAAAGAGATTCCTTTTTCAACGTCAAAATTTGGAATTTCTCTTTCTTGTTTTGATTTTACGTTCTTATTTAATTCTCTCATCGATTAGCGTCAGGAAATTTCTATTTTTAATTAGATTCTACCTTTGCTTTATCAAATTTTTAGTTACACATTTGTGTTCATAGTTTATAACTCTTTAACTATGAGATTGTACTAGTAATTTTTACTTTTTACTAATATTAAGAGGTCTTTATTTTCATAAACTGTAAAAAAAAATGGGATTAATTTGAAAATTTTCATAAAATTTTGAAACGAAAAAAAATTCTAAGCAAAATTTTTTTTTGTTGAAAATGAATTAAACGTTTGCAATTTAAATTATGGAAGTCTATTTCATATATAATGAAAATTGTGAGTTTTGATTTTTATAAATTTTTTAGGAAAATTTGAATTAATATGACACTGCTTGCATAAAGAAATTTGAAAAGGTATTGAATAAATTTGAATAAATAGCTAAATTTTGAATAATTAATAAATTTGAATAAATAATATTTGACCTCTAAGAATAAAAATTTTATTCTGTACTCATAAAGTGACATTTATAAGTGGGCCAAAAAAAAAAACTAGCGAATAATGATGAGCGGAAACGTGAAACCGATTCTTTGACTACTGCAATGGAATATTTTTATGAAATTAAATATAAATATAGATATAATGCTAACACCTCAATTGCACAACACTTATAATATTTACGTTTCAGATGAATTTAAAAATTTAACGAATGATTCAAATAAATTGCAATGAATTGTTCCTCTTTTTTTCAGTAGCTCTAAAAATTTTCGAACATTTTTTTCATTTTTATGCTCTTCAATTTATTTATTTATTTTTCTTCATTTTTTAATGCTAATTTAAAAGCTCGTCAATTTTTAGCACTTAAAATTGAAAAAAAAAATTCAAAATTATCAAAGTTTTCGAAAAAAAAATCTTCATCTTCATAATTCTTTCATATTAAAACTTATTGAATATTTTTTAATAAATTTATACAAATATAACTTGATAATGAATTATGCGTTTAGTTTCTCTTAATTTCTATATTTATGCATATTTAGGATACCGGAGTGAGTACACCGATTGTCACTGGTCATAGCGTGAATAGGCCAGAATCGGTGTTACAATTAGCTCGAAAATTTGCCGAAGCTAGCGCCGCACAGGTTTTACAAATTTTTATTTTATAATCAATGAGGAGAAATTTTTCGCCTTCATGATTTTCCTTTTTTTTTTCTTCACTACTAAGAGATGCAAAAAGCTAAAATATGTTCTATTTTTCGTATTTAAGATAATCCAGTGGGAGGAAGATAATCACATTGGCAGAGCAGTTAGAAGATATATTTTAAAAAATCGAATCCACCTCATAGTTGGATTATTTAGGACATGGCAAAAATTCGAATATATTAGAAAATTTTAGTCGAAACTTCAATCAATAATTCCAAAATTCGCTATTTGAGTTTTTTTTTTTAATTCATTCTCTCATGCTACGTTTCCAGGACTCTAAGTTACTACCCCATTCGTAATTTCTTTAAGATTTTATAAAAGAAATAAAAAAGGAATATACATATGCATATATATATATATATATATATATATATATATATATATATATATATATATATATATATATATATATATATATATATATATATATATATATATATATATATATATATATATATATATATGCATAGGCCAAGAGCAAAGGTTTAATTACTTTATTGTTTTCTAAAGGAAATAGGGCAACGTATATATGCTCAAAGCTCCATATTACATTTTTATAAAGGAAAAGAAATGTGTAGTCAGAGGTTTAGTTGTTCACTAGAGGAATAAATGCATTGGTGTATCTTGATTTATTTTAGTAGTATTTGTTCAAATAAAAAGTAAGTGAAACCAAATAGAGTTTATGTGGTGTTAGGAAAGACGAGATTAAGAAAAGAAAAGAAAGAAAAATTTATGGCAAAAGCAAAGAAACACTTAACGGGCATAAATAGAGAAGCAATAGACAATCGCTATGAGAGAGTAACACAGATGTTAGGAATACATGAAGTAAACCACTAATACGATTAGTGAAATGAATTAAACGTTTTGCCCTTATAATTGTGTGAATTTTCTGGATGCTTGATGTTGCTCGATATCAGATGATATTTATTAGCGTAGAATACGTTTCTATAATTCGTTAATTATATGGTTTGCAATATAGTGACATGAAAATTTAAAGAAAAAAATGAGAGATTTGAAGGAACAAATGAAGCAAAATAATAAAGGTGAACATAAATAAAAGCGAGCCTAAAATACGAGTAACCTCTTTTATTTGGATGATGTAGCAATCTAAGGAAAAAAGTACTTGGTGAATGATAGGCTTAGCAACACAAGAAATAACTTTACAATTGCTTGTGGTCGTTAGTCATAAGGATTATTGCTATATTTTATTACTCTATATTACTACTATTGTTACTTAATATAGTAGAGATTTTAATAGCACTTAAACGGAACGAATATTATGAAGATTGGAGCAATAACATGAGCAATTTTATTCATTGATTAAGTAGAACAACCTATAATCTCCTAACATATGCAAGCAAGAGAATATAGCAATTTTTATCCCACTAGCTTATCTATTAAATGCTCATATGTTTCACCCTTGAGGGCAGTCGGTTGCCTAAATATTCAGAAAGAATGATAAATACCAAAAAAAAAATTAAATATAAATGAAAATCCTATGTAAAAATATGATTGTAGAAGTGCTGATGCAAATGAAAATCACCATTTCACACATTAATTTTCTTCGTTATAATTTTTCTGTTCATTGGGTTGAAAGTATTGAATCGACCGTTAGACAGACAGACAAACAGACACCATTTAATGTATGTGCTCATTCGATAGACTATTTGCAAATGGAAGATAGAAAGAAAGCATATATTAGCCGAACTAAAATGAATGTAATTTGCTGTTGTTGTTGTTGAAAGGAGGAAAAAAAAAACACCGCCATGCTCAAGAGGGTGTGTTTGTGATTTTCATTTATAGGACAACCGGCTTTTCGCGTCAACTCAAAAGGCTTTGAGCACTGAGAGTACGTCGTGTAAATCACGCAGTGGTCCAACAACGCCTGTTCGACGACGTGAGTTGCTTTGTGCCACCTTGAAAGAGACTATACTCTTTCCCTCAAAACAGGCCGCTCTCTCTCTCTCTCTCCATTTCTCGTTATTCGGCTCACCGAATATATGCCACTTTTAGAATTAATTTGTGTAACTCATATTTCCTTATTCTTAAATTCATTTTCTCAAATGTCCCCTTATGATCGTTAAATTTTATAGATTAGCATAAGAATTTTTTCGATTTTTGAGCATTTATAGCCGTTAAATTAAGGCAAAAAAAAAATCGAATCAACCCACCGATCGATGAATTAATTTCTCATATAAAATGTTTCCCATTTCTCTATTTTTTAAATTCGCTATCCTATCGTAACGCAAATTTTTAATCCAATTTTTTTATACGAAAATAAATTTCAACGAACATATGAATTCATCTCCCAAAATCGAAATATATCATTTTTTCCAATATTAAAAAAAAAACAGATATTTCATAAAATATTAAATTTGATGTTTTCTTTAAAAAAAAAGATATTGAAAACTTTTTTTTTTAATGGAAGATTCTCAATGTTTTCTGTGTTTTCTGATTTTTGATTCATTATTCTCTTTTATTCCACTTAATTTTTTCATTTTTATTTTCAATTTTTCTCCTCACAGTGTTGATTTTCTTCGATTTTTCTAAATTCTTCTTACTTAACGAGAAACGAGAATCTCTTTCATCAACGTTTTGTCGTATTCGTTTTTTTTTTTTAATTTAGAAGAAAAAAGAAGCATTGTGCAAGAAACTTTCACTAACGTCGATGAATCTCATGAAGCCGAATTGATAGGAATCTGTGTTGAAGATTCATCTCGTTGCTTTTTAGTGCGCAAATCATATTTTCATAAGCGTTCATTTCCACTCCTTCATATTGACTATTATACTGATTCACCTTATTTTCCAAAATTTTCTCCCATTATCGCAATCTCTTTCTTTTTTTTTTTCCAACACCACCAATATATCGATAAAATATAATTGAAAAATTTTTTATGTAGTAAAAAAAAGTTCCATATATTATCTTCGATACCGTTAACTTCTACAAAAAATTCACATATTTTTACGTGGAAGATAGTAGAAAAATAATTTATTTTATATCTGTCTGTTTAGTTGTGAAGATTGCACAAGAAGTAACTAACAAATTTCAACGCATTTTTTTTTTCGCATCAGAAATTTTTTTCCATTGCAGACATTTTCTAGCAATCAACGTTAGTAAGCGTGGAAAAAAAAATGGGAGAAAAAAAAATTCCACTGGATGAATGTGATGATCTTCTAATAGGCAAATGATGATTGATTGTGAATCATGCTTGATGTTTAACGCGCAACAATATTGCATGATTGCCAAAAATTGAAATCTATTGTTCGTCGTTTTTTTTTTGGCCGTTTTTTGATGTCACGTTTCAAGGCTTTTTTTTTCTCTCTCTCAACAAACGAGTAAAATTATCGTTTTTCATTAATCTGCCTCATCAATTTTGCTATTTGAATGATCGTTATGTTTGTGTTGACTATCGCTTTTATTCAGTAGCACGATTACCTGAACCTAATTAGCACTAATCAATAATTCAGGTAATCTCAATAACTTTGATATACTTAAGTTAATTTTAGTGCAACCTACTTCAAAGGATATACTTGTGAATGCGAAAGTTGAAGATATAAGTGAAGATGTTTTTGTGGGTAAATTATGATCAAAGCTGCATAAGCATTATCAAGACTCATTGTACCGAATTTCACCATTGTTTTGCGAACTGAATTTTACAGCAATCTTTGTTGCTTAACTTTTTGTGCCATATATTCTTATAATGCATGTTTTTAATATACGAACATCCAGTTGCACTGATTGCATCAATTGGCTCTGCATACCTAAACTACTAAAGCAAAGTAAAATTGTAAGGTTTTCTGTCATCTTAATATATATATATATATATATATATATATATATATATATATATATATATATATATATATATATATATATATATATATATATATATATATATATATATATATATATATATATATATATATATATATATATATATATATATATATATATCGCGCGCGCTGAAGAAGTGAGGCGCTGAAAATAATGCCCCATATCTCACATGTAAGGCTATGGATTTTATCTATTTTCAGAGGAACATCACCATATAGTTCCCTCGATTTTTTCCATTTTCATTTTATCGGTATAAGAATTTCATTTTATCGGTATAAGAATCAATGATTAAAGGAGTGCAAGGATTTCTTTTGTTGACAGTCGTGTGTATGTGTGGAAAAAGTTAGCGAGCGTAGGATTGTGGAAATGACAAGATGGATGGATAACGATATGTGCTGTAGTGTAAATTGTTAAACTCAACTTCGCCACATTCACCTGTTTCACCTTAGCGTAAGTTACCATTATATAGTTGTTCGTTTGCAGCTGGCAGCGTGCAGAACGAAACCCTGAAGAGGCCTGGTGGTATTGCATGTTTGAGTAAGTTCTTCGTTTTTCTTTATTGCTTTTATAATTTAATTCACTAGTATTAATTACAATCGAAAATAAATTTTAAATTCTCATAGATTGATATCGTGTTTCAAAAACCATGTAATCCGGAAGCAATATGATGCATTATATAGAAACAAAAGCGCAAAAAATTCTCCAAAACTCCGCCTCATAATCGGATATGAAAACCTGAATTCAGCGTAAACAGCTTGATTCTCTAGCTGTATTATTGATGAAGCTCGAGTATGTCCTCATCAATAGAATCTACCTTTGATTTCAAACGAGTTAATCACGGCAACAATTACGACGTTCGTAAAGGGATCTGAACTCCGATTAAATATTTCTCGATGAAATGTCGCAATGAGACATTTTCCACATGAGGGATAGCGAAACTTGGATGCACAATTCATCGAAGATATGCATCAGTGAACATGTAAGGGGTATGCAGAGTGCAAAAAAAAGCGCGCAAGATAGGACAAGGACGTTTAGTGGACGGATCAACTGTGATTGCTGTGATTGCTGGTGATGCGTCACACTTGTACCGTCCCGGCTTATGCAACCTCTATTTGTCACTCATCAATGATGCATCCTATCGTCGAAATTTCGCTATTTCTATTTTTATGACCATATAATGTGAACTTAAAAACCGTATGGATATATTCGAAAGAAAACTATATGCAAATTTTCTAACATTTTGTTTTTTTTATGCAAAAAGAAAATATTTACATAAAAGATGGGAATATTTGTTGAAAGAAAAAGAATTTCGCATTATTATGATGATTTTATACTATGTATCGAAATCTTATTAGTTCTACTATTTCACCAAAGAATTTCATATGATTGTTTTCTCTGAGTATTTTGTAGGTAAATTTCATTCTTATTGAGATTAGTATATTATAGATAGATTTTTTTTTTGGATAACAATTTCATCATTGCGTTTATAATGGAGTTTCGAGAAATTTTACTGCATTCGACGGGAGATTTGTTTTATTCTATCGATTCGACGATGATCTTAAAATGTTTCTCGATGATTCTTTAAATAACCTTTAAGACAGCTATCACAAAAATCTTCAATTATTCATCATAACAACCTATTTGACAACTTATGATATGAGTACTTTCTATGAAAGCAAAATAAAAACTGATGTTTATATGTTAAGTTATCACAATATCACCACCTCAAAATCTAATCAGCATAGGTGACATCATCTTTCGAAATATTCATTTTTGCTCGGTTGTTGTATTTTTATTGCAATTATTGCATAATTTTTATTTCATAGCTTCATTATGTTGCATTTTCCGTCGGTTATTTAATCAACTAAACCATTAAAAAACGCTTTTTGTGTTTTTTTTTGGCGTTGTACATCGCTTATTGAATTGATGGAATTTGGTATCAGTCTCAAAAATTGTATGAAAAAAAAAACAGATTAGTTGCTCACTTGTATTCAGAAGCAGACAATATGCATGTGAAATTGATAGTATACTCCTAAAGCATATTATATGATTCCTCTCATTTGTACTTTTATCTATTAAAATCAGTTGTAAAGTAATTTTAAGTTATTCGTCTAGGTGCTTAAAGAATATCTGGTTTCATCATAACGATGACCTCATTGAGGTGCTGAAACCAAAAGAATTAATAATTTCCAACTTATTGAATTAATAACTTCAAAGTCGAATAATTTTTCTTATTTAGTTGATTTTTTTTTCTTTCACTTTTTGAAATTAATTCTATAATCAAATTGTTGGAGGTGTTGAAATTTTTCTTCTAAGAAGGAAATTTTCGAATTGAAGATTTTTTTTTTGCGCTTATTTTTGCGAAATTTTTTCTCAATTTTTAGTGCTTTTCATTTGAGCGTTTGAAAACGAGAAGATCAAAATTGCTTCAAAAATTTCAATTTTTATGCAAAAATATATCACTATATTAGTTGCAATTTATGAAATGACTTTTTTTTTAAAAAACTAAAAGCAACATTATATATGATAAAATATTCTTGAGTTATTTATTTATATTTATAGATTCGTTTACGAAAGATTACAACAGAATTATCGAAAATTTAATTCTACCCACAACAAATGAATTTCTCAGGAAGTCGTTATTGTTGTATAGAGGATGAATATGCGCATCGCTTTTAAATAAGATATCATATATATAATTATATATATATATATATATATATATATATATATATATATATATATATATATATATATATATATATATATATATATATATATATTATATATATATATATATATATATATATATATATATAATATGGATAGAAGCGAATGCTATGCAACAGTGCTGAATTAAGCTTCCTCGAAGGCAGTGCTGTTGAAATTACGAAAACGCTATGACCGGTGCATTCGATGTTGTCGCCTGTATGACAAAAGCTGCGCAATTTGACCTAACAAGTAGTAACGCCGTGCAATTGATAAGCGCCCACAGTGTGTTAAATTCCCTCTAGGGTTATAAGATATGCCGATATACCTTATTCAATGAGGAGAACAACAACTCTTCTATCACATTCACTCGGTCATCGTTGTCTACACATAGCGTCTTTAGGATTTCACTCTTTTATTTGCTGTATAAATATATATGTAATGCGCTTTCTTTTTATGGATGGAATGTGAAATTTTTAGAAATATAATGAAATTTTTTACGAATATAAAGTGAAATAAATGCTAAAAATTTCAGCGCTAAAAAAGGTGCATAAGCAATCGATCCTCGTTTATATCCGTACTTTATTGACGGATCAAAGCGCTACTCAACAAACATTGAGTCGCTTTCACTTGTATTCGATGAAGAGGGAAATGAATGAATGAAAACCTGATGCATAGATCTTGCATAACTGTTATTATTATGCTAATGGGATTATCCGGAGAAAATGATCTCTAAGTGTCGGCCTTTTTTTCGGGATTAATCGTTACTCTTTTCTAAATTTGCAAATGATCTTTCCTCAGTACTTTCCTCTGGATTAATCGACGTATTTTTACATGTATTTGTATATATGTATGTATGTGTGTACGTATGTAGTATGTCTGCCGGCCTAGCTGTTTCAACTTCCGAAAAATTTAAACTTGATTTGATTTAAAGCATCGGGATTTAAAATTTTGATTTCATAATATGCATGATGGAATAGTCTTCGCTCACGCTTAGGATGGTTCATCAAGTTGAAAAAAGTTTTAAGTGCTTAAAACACTCAAACTTTCTACGTATTTTCAACTGCTCGGACTTTCGTTTTAGGTCAGCTTGATCATAAGAAAGCAATCTCATATATAGTATTTGAATAACAAGATCTTTTAAAATATGAATGCATTATTATGCATATTTTATCATTTATTAGCAATTCATGTAAGTACTTTGTAAGATAAGCATAGGTGATAAAGCACATCGCTGTGCCATTTCTCCTGGCGCGCTTTACCATTTATTCTTCGGAATTCGCAAAAGCGATTAATATATAGATAACTTAATGAAATAAAATTTTATTATTTTAGCTTATGAATAGCGCTCATTTTCATGTCGTTTAAATGTAGTATTCAATAGTAGACTAAGCACATTTCAACATCAATTATCTTTCATGAATCGTTTCACTCAAAATAATATGCAAATTACATTGTTTCTTGTGATTTCGTTGAAAAATTTGGAAGCTAATCAAATGAAATATGCTTTATGCCGCTTAAATTATATCCTATGCCCTGTTAAAAGTGAACATATTACTCAAATATATAGAAATTTTTCACTTTCCTCTAGAAAGCGGTACTTTATCTTACTGTTGATTTACTCTAACTATTTCACATAAAAAGATTGAAAGTATTTCTTATAGATTATCAATTTTATCATCAATAAAAATTTCATCGTAAATTTAAAAACGAAAACGTAAATATGCACCTTTCTAATAAGTATGATAGCCTTCGTATGCAAATTATGATACGATGATTTTTGCATGGGAAATTAGCGAAAGGTAAGAGGAAATTGGAATAGAGGAATGATCGTGCTTGTAAATTGATACCGAAATAAGCAATAAACTAGTAAAATGCGAAATTTTCAACGAAGAAATTGAATCGCTTCCCAAAATAAAGAGTAATCACTCTCTACATCGTCATACTAATAAAACAACACCCCGAAATAAGAGTGTTGTTTTATTGAGGGAATTTCTAAACGCGTTAATTCGACCTAATTTATTATTCGATATAAACTGAAGAAAAACCCGTTTTTTTTTCCTTAACAGATCTTCCTTACCGTTATTTATTCGTTCGTTCAGTATAGCTGATCGAGGTTGTTTTGCATTGATATTGTTCGGTGAATCCTCACGATATCATGCAGTCAAGGCGTGCAGAAGGCGGTAGCGGTAGTGTGTCTGTCTGTCTGTCTGCGTGTTGGGGGGGGGGGGGAGTAGGGAGCAGTAGAATAGTGTATGATGTCCTTGATAAGTACAAATCGTCTACATCAAAATTATCGCACTAATTTATAATGGTTTATTTTTTAAAGCACTCAGTGATACCTTATATTCATCTCATACTACTCCATAGTATAAATATTATTCAACCTTTCTCTTTGAGGTAAAAAAAAAATTACTGCTGTTGACAGACATGTGGTAATAAGTGGTTGTTTACATATTGTTCTTGTAGAATAAGCCGTATTACGAGCAGAAATGTTTAGTTGACGATGGTCCTATACTAATATTTTGGATTAGAAAGTTACAAAAATCACACAGGCATATGCATGGAATTTTCGTTTGCTCCAACCTTCAAATATACTCATATTAAGAAAATTCTTACTTATGGATATAATATCTATTTCTTGCTGAGGGCAATTTTTTTACCTTTTTTTTTTTTAAAATCAGTTGTTAAATTATGTATCGATATTTTCAGTAAATTTTTTCGTTTAGAACGATTTACAGAGAGTAGCGAGAAATTTCCCATTCAAAAACATTGAGCAAATTATCAAATTTTATTAGAGTATATAAAAGGAAGAATTTTTTTTTTCGCCAAAATTTTTCAACTACTATTATTCGAATTTTTTGATATCCCATTTCTTTCTTCCTTTCTTTCCTCTCTCTTCCTTCCCTCCCCCCCCCCCTCCCCCCCCCAAAAAAAAAAACAAAGTTGAACTTTTTTCCCGGTACCGTTTATATGCACATAGCATCGATAATTTAAGAATTTTTTTTATTTTTATGAATGATGCATTGTTTCATCGAACGATCACAATACATTGATAGCAATCTTGATGATAGTTTTATCGGATGAATATTGTAATGTTAACGTGATGAATGTTAATTCTAGAATATTGCAATCTGCATGTTAATATTGCAAACATGAGGATTGCAATATTGCAATATTGCAATCCTCATGTTAATTCTAGAATATTTTTTTTCAAAGATTTTTTGAAAGAAAAAATCAGATTTTCAAACTTTTATCTTATAGGGATTTTCTTTCTCTCTGAAAATTTTCAAAAATTTTTATTAAATCGAAAAAAAATTTTTATTCTTTTTTTTTTCAACGAGAGAGAATTCTTAGCTAAACTATATTTGAAAATTGATATTATTAAACGATGGTGATAGTATTCTTGCATGCTAGCACATTATAGATCAATGGGTAACGTAGAGATGGTAAAATGGCAATTGTTCAGTCACAAGGGACTTTTTGACGTCATTCAGAGATCACTATAGAATGCTGTGGTGAAGGAGCACATTAACCTTTCAGTGTTACTTGAATATGTGCCCGCTTGGATCGTTCAGTTGTTTATTGAGGAGAACGAGGAGGGGAGGGAAGGTTGATGCTAATACACGTGCTGATTCCAGTGTGATTTGCCCAATGCCTAGAGCGATCATTCCTTGTTCGTTTTTTTTTATTTACAGCTTTTTTATCCAGGTCCTTTTTACTTCGGCTGAACTGCTCGAACAAGACCCCTCCTCCTTCTCTGACGAATCATTTCCCCATTTTCAGCCAAGATTCGATTCTTTTTCTGCCCCCCCCCCCTTTCTCAGCAAAACTGCATCCGATGGAGATTCCTGTTGCAGGAAGCTGCTCATTTGCTTGACAGCAACATTTGTTTCGTGCTGCGTAGAGCTGTAAGATGTGCGTATCGTTGAAGTGAGTCGTTAGAGTATATAGCAGTGAATGGATTTATCAACAGTTTACCTACGGTTCTACCGACAGTTTACCATTCTACCTATAATTTACTCAAAAAAACTGTTCAATTTAATATTTTTTTCCGATATTTCCTTGATTCATTTCTCTCTCAAAGAATTATTGACCGTATAATATAATATTTGAATTATTTTCTTCCAAACATAGCAACCGTTTTTTAGTTGTGGCACTATTCCATCTTTGATATAAAAGTGAACATAAACGCATAATAAACCATAAAAATCAGCTTCCATAGTAAGTTAGATCGTTTTTTTTGATGGATGAATGTTCGATGTCTTTCAATGGCGACAAACTCTCATTCGGCGCCTATCATTGATAATTGTCGGGAACTGATAAGAGAACTGATAAGCTTGTTTTTAATGTCGAATTTCTATTACACTACGTATCATTTCCAAGTAGAATGTATTTGTGATGAAAATATCAATATAGTTCACTTTATTACAAGAGCTCTTATGTGATACTTAAGTGTCTTATTCTTATTTCTTCAAATTTCATTCAAAATTTTTTTTCTTTTTATAAGAAACCAATAAGAGAGATATATGCCTTAATGGCCTACTGCTTATAGGATTAAGGAGAATATTTTCTAAGGAATTAATGGATATTTTTGATCCAACGTGGAGTAAGAAAATAGGGTGAAGAGAACATAAACGATTAGTTCCAATGAAATATATAAAATGAGCTAGCACAATAGGCGCTTTTTGCATTCATTCCTTGACCAACCGCCTCCATAATTTATCAACGTTAATAATACATGTGAATATGCGTAACGACAGCAAAGGTCTATAGCATTCATGCTTCGTGGATGACATAACCTTAATATTTTTTTAGTTTCAACTAATTCAAGAGCGTGATGCATGAATTTGGAATAAAAGTATGATATTAAGCTTAGATATTCAGCTTGAAAATGAATTAATCTAAAACAAAGTTGATGAGCGATTGAGAGATTAAATCGGTATTATATATATATATATATATATATATATATATATATATATATATATATATATATATATATATATATATATATATATATATATATATATATATATATATATATATATATATATATATATATATATATATATACATATGCCTCAATGAAGTTTGCATCCTGTTAGCAGTGATAAAGGGGTGAATGAAAATAATACTAAGAGAAGACTAACAGGTCGAAAAGAAGGCTTTGAATTAGAAGGTGGTAAAAATAACGGCTACAGACAAGACTAAAGAAAGAGGAGATTCAAATGGGATGCAAACACATTTGAAATGAAAAAAGATGTGAGAAAATTTATGGAATGGAGGAAAAGGATCGACGAAAGAAGTGGAGGTCTCTGTATACAATGAGATAGAGTGAACCGCAAAGAAAGGCAGAAACGGATAATATAGAAATTAAATTCTAATGTTGATTATAGCAAAGTACTAGATGTACGAATAAATGCATTTATGCTTTATTTGACTCAATCACACGCATAGAATTGCAAAAAAAAAAGTTCATTTTCATGAACTCATACGATGTGAATTTTAAAAAATGACAACTATATAATATTTACAATATTTTCTGTTGAAGCTCAAAAATATCTAATTTTGATAGGTAAATGTGATGTGTGATGTAGGCCATCCACCACATAGTTTTATATCTGAGGTTTTTACGTGGCTATCGAATTGAATGTGCAATATAATACACAGTTAATAGCACATATACGTGACCGAGTAGAGCAGTATTATGTAGGTATAAAAAATTTTTTAATTTATTCACCTATTTCTCACGTTTGTTGCATTTAAAAATATCAATTTCATTTTATAGTTTTTTTTCTCTTCAAATGAAGAAAAATAACACGTAAAATATAGAAAATTTGAGTTCATTTACCGAACTTCTTTAATGATTGCGTAAATATTTACATTTGTTCTATAGAATTTATCGTTGAATGTGAAATAGATGGTATATTTGCATCGTTATGTAAATAAACTTGAGTGGTAAAATGCAACAATCGCCAGAGAGGTTTTTCTTTTCTAATAACCTAAAAATTCTTATCGTTTCGTTTTCTCGATTTATTAGTACTAACTAAATTCACCATTAAACAATTTTCAAGTACCATTTTGTATGTCAAATATATAATGCATTTGCACAAAGTCATCTATGAATGAAATTGTGCTGCCTCTATGATGAAGAATGTGATCATTATTTGAGACAAATGCATTTCAACGGATGCATTTCACTAGTGCATTTTAAAAGAAATTGCAATTGCAACATAATGGGATCGTTGTCTAAATATAGTCAACGCTTTCACGATCGATCAGACTAAATGCTTTTGCATTTTTTTTTTTTTTTGCAATCCAACAATCAGCAAATCTTTTACGTTTTTTTCCTCTTGCATGTGTTACCAATGTGTTGCATTTTTTGCAATAATCCATAGTACATTACCAATGAATACATTTTGCAATGAAATTATTATGGAGAATTTAAAAATATGAAAAGAATCACGCTAGAAAATGGATGAGAAAATTCGATAACAGAATAATGCAACGAATTCTATTGATAAATTAGATAAATGCATAACTAATATGCAATAGGTAGATAATTGTTCATTTTGCATTATCTTTTTTTTTCAAATAATCCATTTAAAATGTCGCAAATAATTTGGATTTTTTTTTTCGTTTGTTAGTAAATTTATCAATTTCGATAATGTGTTAAATAATTTGCAAAATTCGCAATTTAAATAATTTGCAAAATTCGCAAATTAAATAATTTGCAAAGTTCTCGTCATTTGATGAGAGGAATGATTGCATTCAGTTATTGTTAATTCTTTATTCAATCAAGCATTGTTAGTCGTTTCTATATTTATTGCGATTTCATTCATTTTTCCTTTACAGTGGAAAGTGATCTTATCATCCAGATGTTTTTCTTTTCTATTTCATTTGCAATAACTACAGTTTTAACTAAGTGAATTGCAATTTGCAGTCATGAATTGCTGATCTTGTTTGCATAAACGAAGCAGTTTTTTTTTTCTTTTTTTGATCACTTGTGAGGATACATCTTCTTACAGCGATGATTTAATCATTATTTTCATCGCAGCATCATTCGTTATTCCATCTTTCTCTCTTCATTCGTATAGATTCTCTATTGTATTTGCATCGCCAAACCGTTCTATTCCAATACTCTACTAATTGAATTTTTCTTTATATTTTGTAATTTCATTATCTTCACTTTTATAAGTTTATATAAATTTCACTTCATTCAATTGCAATTAATTTCATTTCTTTTTGTTTAATGCAAATAGAATTTTAAGATTTTATGGTCTCATTTTATCGATTCCCATTTAGCTTAGAGAACAAAATTTTTGGAGGTGAAAAATTGATATTTGCATAAATTGATTGCATGAATTGATAAATCGTCAAAAGAACGATGCTTCTATTTTAGTGGACTATACTTTCCTAGAGATTTATTTCCTCTCTAATGCTTAAGAGAGCATAGAACAACGCAACAATAAAGAGTGCAATTTTTCATTCGCGAACAGTTGCAATAGGAAGTGTTGCAATGAGAACTTCCTCATTAATATTGCAATAATATTGCAAACAGGAGGAAGTGTGAAACGCTAAGGAAGTTTTCTCCTAGAACGAACATCTCATAGATCGTTGTTCATTTATAATTTACTTATTAATGGAATATTTTAATATTAGATTAGCCAAAGTTTAAATATTAACATTACTATATGCAATATTACTGCAGTAATTATTAACTAATAGAAATTGTTTTTTTAAACTAATATAATTATTAACTAATATAAATTTTGTTAAGTAATAAAAATAGTATAAATTGCATTCAATGATGATTTCAGTATATATTGCATCCATTTTGGAAATTTTTTAAAAAATTATTGCTGTAACTTTGCAAAATAATTTTTAATGGCTCATTATTACAGTATAGTAATCATCGTATAAATGAAATTTCGAAAATAAAAAATTTTTTCACTTTTTTTTGCCTCAAAAATTTTAATTTTTTATTTTTTTAAAATGCTGCTGGATATATATTATAGCTTATTCAATGAATATTTCAATTAATATTACATTACGGAGGTTTGTTTCTATATCTGCTTCTCTCATTTCTCGTCTCTCTCTATTTTTGACTTTTACATTCGTACGATCCACTTTTGCAAAAAGCGCATTTTTACGGAAATATCGTTTTTTTGCATAGGGATATTTGAATATGATATGAAATTCTAGAGAAAATGTGATCACGTGTTAGTGATTTTTCCTACGATTAGATTTCGTAATTTTCGTAATTCCGTATTGCAGAAATATGAAATGTAACGTTAAAAATCTATCAAATGTGAAATATGATGTGAGACAAAATTTTCCGGAAACTTTGTCGATTCAACTTTGAAATAAAAAAATTTTCCGGAGAACGACAATGTTCAATAGCTCTTCGATCCGGAAATATAATTACTTCGGCGGAACAAAATCATCAGAAATCTCCTTCAATTTTATTTGCTAAAAAAAATTTGAGATCTTAGAGAATATTTCCTAAATTTTCCATAAGAAAAAATGGCCGATTTCACGAAATTTTTTCTGCTTTATTTCGTTGACGTCATCAGTTGCATGCATAGTCAACGCTACACAAATGACGGAAGAACGTCGTTGATGCGCCATTGATAGCACAGACTAACAAGCGATGATAGGCGGAAAAAATTTCCGGTGCCGTGCCTCTAAACGAGCGTCATTGAAACGGTTGCATTTCGTGAAACGGAAGCAGATCATCGAATCATTCAGAATGTTTAATGGACAATGTTGATGATGATGCATTTTGAGCGCATTTCCACGTTTCATAGGCCATATATAGTACATATATATATATATATATATATATATATATATATATATATATATATATATATATATATATATATATATATATATATATATATATATATATATATATATATATATATATATATATATATATATATATATATATATATATATATATATATATATATATATATATATATATATATATATATATATATATATATATATAGCATTAAAATTCTTTAATGCTCGCGTTTTTTGTCAACTGTACTTCAGTTTCCAACTAGTATGGTAATTATTTCGATGGCAAATAAAACATCGAGTTTTTAGACTACAGAGCCTCTTTAGCAATTCTAATTTTTATTTGGCCAGAAACTTTTTTTTCCTGCAACAACTATGAGGTAATCAGTGGAAATTATATTTTTTCCGATCAATTTCTATATAGTCAGCATTTGAGCATCACGAAATCAAATCACTTGTGGCTCTATTCCATAAAAATTTGCTCCATATAACGTTAATGCAAGCTTATTGCGCCAGTCTAGCTGTGTTTCGAATTCACTACAAGTTAAGTTGTAGTATGTCAAAACCTAGTGGTGAACAAATAATACAAGATTAGAAATGATCAGATGAATTTGCTATATATGAAAATCGAAAAAAAAACCAAACTGAACTATTCGTTAAGGAAGCGAGACAAAACTTTCGCAAACATTTTATTTGTGCATATAGACGGTGATAGATGCGCATTAATTTGTGTAATAGCTTTCGTCATTGCAGTTTAATATAGCAGCTGTCAGCTGTATTTCTTGCTTTCAGCTATCATCCTCTTGCATCTACGATTAGTATATTGTATGAACTTTCAAACTGACCATCTGCTCGAATATTGACTATGATATATTTTCTTTTTGTTGTATCGACAAAACGATCTTGTATTTTTTTCCGGGATTTCAAGAAACTACTATATATATATATATATATATATATATATATATATATATATATATATATATATATATATATATATATATATATATATATATATATATATATATATATATATATGTTTTTAGATTAGGAACCTTTCACTTAAAAATTCAAAAAAAACTATTTTTACAAACTATGCATACGTCATTTCTTGTCAACTCATTACGGCACACCTTAGAAATTAATGATCACATGATAACAACAGCAGATCATAACGCAGTGATTGCGTAGGTGATAGTTGATAATGTTGCGTAAATTTTTTTATTGCAGGTAGTGTAAAATGTTGAGAATTTAAAAGTCTTTTAATCACTTTAATATTTGATTTCTTCTGAATATAGTGACTTATATATTACCTTTACATTTATTGCTTTAGTATATTTGCATTGTTGTTGATTCGAAAATGTATATCAATATATGCTATCTGCAATGAAAAACAACGTGCATATTGAATACAACTAGCCTCAACTTATTCACAACGTTTTATCATCATCTCTCATAAAAAGTTTATTTTCATGGTGTAATTTTCTTCGACGAAAATTTTCTCTCATAATTGCAGAATTTTTCTCGTAGTTTCAATAATGAAAAAAGTTCGTCGCTAATAAAATGAAAAAAAAATGTATTGTTGAATTTTTATCAGATTCTTTACTGATGAATTAGATGAATAAGCGCGACATTTATTTCACTTCAAAACTTGAAAATATTTGTTATTAACTAAATAATAATTTAAAAGTATTTATTATAAATGAAAATAAACGTAATATGGCGTTTACTGAAATTCTATGATTAATGGATATTTCAATTTTTTCTTTTTTTTTTTTTTGCTGAATTTCCTTAGCTTTTTTTGACACTTTTAAATGGCTTAAAATTACGTATGAATGAAAATTATTATATCTTTTTTTTTTCAAATGCTCAAAATTTACAAGTTTTCCTCGAAGTTAGTGCGTTTTCCCAATGTTGGTTTGGTTGCGTCGAAGTTGATACTGCATGAGGTTTTTTTTTTCTCTAAACATATTCTATTTGTAAATTAAATTGCATTTTTTTTTTTAATTGCGAATATCTTTAGTTAAATACAATATCGCTTGTATATTTTTTTTTATTGAATCATATCGTATTGCAATATAAATAAACATAGAAATATGCTAATGTATGTTTATTATAGGTTGAAAATCATAAAGCATTTTTCTTTTTTGTTGCTTGCTAGAGATTTTAAATAACTTTTTTTCGATTATCGTTTTTTTTTATTCTCTCATTTCACAAAAATCTCAAATAACTTTTTTTTTGTTTTCTAAATAATTGTATTTTTTTTTCTGATAGAAAACTTTACTTTTTACTTTATGCAGAAAGTATGTAGTTATCAAGATAACTTTAAATTTCTGTCATTTTTAAAAGCGTTTATAGCATTTATATCAACAAATATTTACGCTTGGTGTAGTAGAAATCTCTCTCTTTCACCTCTCCCCATTCCTCTTCCCCTCCCCCCCCCCTCCCCACCCCACCCCAAATCCTTTCCAACTTCTTAAATTTCTCTACTTAGCTATGCTAATGATTTTTAAATTTTTTTTTCTTTTTCCTAAAATTTCCATAGTAATAAATTGATGAAATCCCAAAATAAAATAAAAAACTTTTTTCTATTGTCTATTCTAACGTAAATCTCGCACGAGCAACTTGTACACTCAAAAAAAAAAGAACTTTTTGAGAATTTTAAAAGATTGTCGCACACCTGATTAAAATCATTCACCTTGTAAGAATCTTCAACGATGCGTATATGAATCTACTCGAATCGAATTACAGCAAAAAAAAAATTTTTTTTTTTAAATATCATTTAACGGTTTTTTTTTCACTTTTATTTGAATAATTTCGTTTAAGTTTTCAATTCTCATGATGTTTTTTTTTGAATATTTCACTTCCTATAATATAGACGTTTTCAGGCGCTAATCAAATGTCAAGGGTCAATGTTTTTAAGCAATACGATCAAGCGAATAGGGCAAAGTAAGTGTATATTTATTGATATAATTTCATATTGAACAATAAAATTATTGATTTTTTATGCAAAAAAAAAAATTAAAACAATTTTTCATTTGCAATTACGTCTATTATATGAATTCCCGCAAAATTCTTGCTTCATAAAATTAATGAAAAAGTTATGAATTAAAATTTATGCAATTAAAGCGAGGAATTTTCGGCATCGTCTTTCAATTTCAAAAATACCGTAAAACTTGAATAGAACCCCATACACACCTCCATACTTCGGGGATATTATATCTTTTAGCTACACTAGATGAAGATTTGAACAAAAAAATCAACCTTTCTTGCCTAATTTCCGGTCTATCTCCCTCCCCCAATCCCCCCTCCCAAAAAAAAATTTATCTAATGAAAAAATATGCTGAAAAAATTTCTAGAACTGACTGTGTAGAAATACTACGGAAAAAAAATTTGCAATAGGGATTGACAATTTTTTTTTCCCGGCATTACTGAAGTTTTTTATTGAAGTGTTATGCTCTTCAAAAGAAAGACGATTAAGTGGAGCGAGTACACAATATATGCAAAAAAGCTCTTCATGCGTCAACGCACAACGATCGGCCTTCTCAATAAAGTGGTTTTTTTTTGAGTGGGAGAGAGAGAGGCAGAGAGAGAAAGAGAAAAAGAAAGAGAGAGAAAGAGAAAGAGAGATAGAGAGAGAGAGGAAGAAAGAGAGAGATCACGCTGGGAAACTGTTGATGTTCGGATACGGAACTTTCGTAGAAAATATCTATGGATTTTTTGATTCATTTATTCCAGCAATTACTTTTTCAACTTTTTGTTCATTTTTATTCAAAACTATTTTGTTATGCTGAAGAAAATATGGCAATGATTCAACAAGTTAACAAATCGATGGAGGATAGCGGTGAGTCGTCGAGGAAAATATGTGCAAGGCGGAGGGGGGGGGGGGGTGTGGGGGGAGGGAGGGAGATGAATTAAGCTCAAGAAAACTAAAAGGTAGTAAAATTGAAGCCTTTTTCCCTTTTATGGAGCAATAAATTTCAAGTAAATAATGAGTTCACAGGTAGTAAAATATTTTTGCATTTTTTTCTTAAATTTCTTATTAAAAAAACCAAAAAAAAAAACCAATTTAAATCAATTTTTTATATAGTGAGAATATTATCATATTTACTAAATTATATAATGCTTCATTTCATTTACATTACATTGTAGCATTTTTTTTTAAATTATTGAATAAATTGAAATTTTATTGAATGAATTTTTATGCAAATTTCATAACATATTTTATTTAGCAGTAAACTTTTTTTACCTAATATATTTTTTTTCTTTAATGTTTCATTAAAAATTTTATGAATATAAATAATATTATATGATTAAATATATTTATTTTTAAATAGTAATATATTGTAATTATTATTATTATTTTTTGAAATTTTAGTGTACCACAATTGAAGAAATCATTTAATCCATCATCAATCAAAGAGGCACTTTTACGATGGTGCCAACATAAATTACAAGGATATCCGGTAAGTTATATATCTCTTTTTTTTTCTTCATATTTTTCTTATTTACCAATTAGTTCATTTAATGTGTTTTTTTAGTCATAATTTTTATCCTCATTGCTTTATGTTTTATTAACGAAGCTACACTAGTGTATCGTTTCTTCCGCTTATAAGTCCAGGTTTAGGAATGGTCTCGGCTTTTTTTTTCAAACACAACATATATTCAAGCGTAGACACTTAAGGGGGTTATAACGGGGGATTACAGTAGCTGTACTTTATTAAGCGTATCAAGATGAAATCCCAGTAATTATTTTTACATGTTTTCTAACTATTTTATATCTTCTAGCTACTGTTTATGACTTATAGAGGGGGTTACAAGTAAATAATTACGGTAATAGGATAGAATTGTTTACAAGCAGATTACATCAAAAGTGAAATATTATTCGAACAGACCCGAAGAGATAGGAAAGATTGTCGGGTGTAAAATTTCTTCCATATACTTGTTTAAAGTCATTCGCAATCACTAAAAAAATAAAGAGATTTATAAAGAGAAAAAAAAACACCACAAAATAGTTTTATTGAAGTAGATAATTTTTTGCGAATAATTTTTTCAAAATTACATTGTAAAAATTTTCTCGGAATTTTGGCATAGTTCCAATAAATATTTTCGAACATCATGTACTGTACGAAAAATTATATGAGTGAGTGGAAAAAAAATGTACGCTATTTGAAATGCTCTCCATATGTCAATATTTATTCGCTGAGAATGTTCTCAAATGAATTTGTTCAACATTTTCTTCCCGTGTTTAAACAACAAAATGACTAGATCAGTGTGATTTTTGTATTTTCTCTTAAAATTTTTTTATTTGTTGATAGTCACTACGCTGTCTCATATATTTGCAATATTCATGAAACGTTTCGTCTACGTGCAATGCTTTTTTCTGCCATTTTTATAGATGGAGAAAACTAAATGAAATAGGCATCGTTTTATTTGAGTTGTTTATATATATATATATATATATATATATATATATATATATATATATATATATATATATATATATATATATATATATATATATATATATATATATATATATATATATATATATATATATATATATATATATATATATATATATATATATATATATATCAATTTCAACTGAAACAATGAAAAGTAATAAACAAAAAGTGCGCTGAAAATAGGTGGACGACCTCGTGACGACTTCTAGGTCATATGAGCGCCCACCTATTTTCGTTGCACTTTCTCTTCGTCAATTTTCACTCTTGTAGTGAAACTGAACTGATCTTGTGAACGATGGACTTATAACCAGGTGCACTACACTTTTAGAGCTAAGGCAATAGCCGCTAAGCCAAACAATGTTTTGAATCTATAAATTTCCGGTCCATCGTCTTCTTTCGTCGACTATTTGAATTCCGAATATTAGATCCATTAGACCGTTATTCTGTTATTCCACATATTTATTGCGGTGAGCAACAGGTAAGTCATATGATCGACCCACACAAGTTGTATTTTGAAAAATTTTCTTTCTTCTAGGTTAACGTGACGAATTTCTCGTCGTCATGGGCTGACGGTATGGCATTCTGTGCGCTAATCCATCGTTTTGCACCGGAAGCATTCGATTTCAATATGTTGGATCCAAGAAATAGACGTGGTAACTTCGAATTAGCATTTAAAGTTGCCGAGTAAGTTGCCGTTATTTTTTGAATTAGATAATTGTAGATCCATATTTCACTGAAAAAAAATTGATTCCTAAAAATTTCAATTACATGTTTTAAGTTCAAGTATATAGAATCGAATTACCTAAATTACTAAAAAATAAGATATTCAAATATGTGAAAGGGTTTTATGAAAATATTGGAATTATTTGCTCTATTCTAACGATCAAATTTTTTTATCGAGCATTTTCAGTTGCATTTTTCTCAAAAATTTACATATTATTTAATCAGATAGGATCGTAGCAATTTTATAAACTAATTTGCATATTTTATTAAACACCAAAACGATGTAATAATTATGAATTGTATATTAAGATGTAGCAGTTTTAATTTATCTAATAAATGCAAAAAAAAAAACAATGGTCGGAAAAATTTTCGTTGATAAATCTATTTGTTGATCAAATATGATATATTTCAATTGGAAGCTTTATTTAGGAGTATTTTTCTCTCATATTTGATGCTTATCATATCAAAAGAAATTACTTCTTATCATATTTTACTAAGTGAAAATCAATTTCAGGGATCATGGTGTTGTACCATTACTTGAAGTTGAGGATATGCTATTAATGGGCGATCGACCAGATTGGAAATGTGTCTTTACATATGTGCAAACATTTTATAAGGAATTTAAGGATCGGCCATAATATTTGGTATAGGTATAACGTTCTGTGCAGAATATATCCTCCCCATTTTTCGTATATATGCATACTTTTCTCTTTAGAATTTGGAGTTTAGTGTAGCGATGAGTTGTTAAGCTTTTCGAATTGCCAGTAGAATGCTTTATCGAAACATCTCTTTGCTGAATATTTGTAGATTTTCGATTATAGCACTGCTACAAGCTACTCGTATTATTCACGCTATTTAATTTAAAGGCTTTATGGGAATAGGTTACCTGGTGCTTACCTGATAGTACTGTTTACTTTAATCGTTTATCTTTATCAGTGTAATCACTAATCTAACGTATCAGCTACTTCAAGAGTTTTTTTTTAAATATACATTCAGGATCTTTGCGTTTTCTGTCAATCGAGAGGAAAGCTGCTTCCGTTGGTTATTCCTCTGAAAACCTCGCATAATGATGAATTCTCATAATTTTTCAATTTTTCTATAATCATAAATCGAAGGAAAATTTACCTGGAAATTCACCTGTAATTAATTTCTTCATATCTTTCAAGCTTGAAGCAGTGCAATATATTGCGATCATATTATTCGTAAATAATTTACAAAGTTCTGTGAACTTTCATCTTCAATAATTTCGCATTATTTTACTTAGTAAATTGATGCTTTAATTTTTTTTTTTTTATTGCGTCCATTTGAATAATATTCAAAAGTTGTGCATAGATCGCCTTCTTTGAATGAAAAGAAAAAGAAAATAAACTTATTCAGGTTGAATTTCCTAGTGGACATTTTTAGTTGAACGTTTATTTCCCATAAATGAGGGGAAAAATATTTCTGTAAATAAAGCGAAGAAAATTTAAGGGGATTCATTTTTATATATACATTTACATATATGATATCATAAAATTGTTGGATAGCAGTGATAGCATTTTTAAGAATATTCTCATTGATTGATGAAAATTTTCCAATATTCAAAGGAAAGAAATTCAAAGAAAGAAAAAAAAAAGAAAAACACACTGACCGTTTCTGCGAAAAAATTTGCATATTTAGTCTAGATTTTAAAGGTGCATTTTGCAATTCTATTTTTGAATAAGGAATATGGACTTCAAAAATCTTAACTATCATCAAAGAGAATATACGAAAATGCAATAGTAGCCGATTATCATGTTGGAACGTTGATCAATGTTTTTTTTTTTTGTTGAAAAAGTTGATGAAAGTTTTATAATTTTTTTTTTTTTAAAGACAATTGCAAGATATAATCCTACAAGAAGGTGATAAACATCAACAACAAATCAACGCTTCTTAATTAATATCGAAAATGGGTATTCTTTAAATTCCTATAACGTTCCCATTTGTTTCTTATGTTTTTTCGCCTTTGATAATATGATCGATTGATTGTTTTGCCTCAATTTATTGACAAAAAAAAAGCAATACTTCATCTTATTTCTAAGAAAGTACCGTTGATTTTGGGGCAGGAAAAGGAAAGGAGACAGGTAAAACCCTCAGGTAACGGCTCTTTCTAGCAATTTCGATTATGTCAAATGGATTGCATATTTAACTAAAAGCGATATATTCTATTATTATTGCTGCTTGCATAATATCACGTATTGTTTGATATAATTTTTTTTTTCGTTGACGCTTGTATCAATCTATGCTCTCATTTCATTACGATTCTTTAATTCCTTTATTTAAATGGCCAAAATTTATTTTATTCTCGAAATATTTATTATGGGAATTTGGAAGAAATTGATATAATCGAATGGTATTGAATAAAATGGATAGAATTAAAGGATATTTAAAGAAATATTGAAATATATTTATATATTCGATACAATAATTGATGAATATTCGATGAGATTAACTAACAAGTACTGAAACATTTTAATTTTCTTTTTAATGTTCATTTTACAATTTTCGTACTTATAGCTTTGTTATTGCAGTTAAGTTTTTTTTTTCTCGAATGACAGTACCTTGTTGACAGCTATCTGCCAATTGTTCTGTTCGGTTTTGATTTTATATCGCTCGAATACTGCTAAATGCAAAAATATTTTTCACACATTTCGTCTCTTGTTCAGTTTTTTTTTTGCTTTTATTTTTTATTTTGGAACAGAGAAGAAATGAAGTGAAAATTTTTTTTGCAGAATTTGATGATCACTGCTGTATTTGTTGAAGAATTATGTTCATCTATCGTATATACTATTTACTTACTTTTTCTCTTATTCGATAAAATGTTTTTTTTTGACTTATAGAAAAAAAAAGAGATAACAAATTACTTAAATAATTAAGTATTGAGATAAAGAATTACTCAAAAAATTCAATTCAATAAATTTAATAATTTAAAAATTTTTTTCGAATTGAAATAATTTTTTTTTAGAATCTTCAGTCTCGAAAAAAACGATAAACATAGAATTTTTTTTCAATCTTCGATCGAATAATGACGTCATTTTGAAAAGAGAATAGATTAGATCGGATGTAACCTATGATATGATATTATCATTGTATTGCTGCAATTATGCGAATCTTCTTATCATCTATAAATGTTATTTGTTGTATGTTTATTTGTATGAACATTTATCAGTGTTCAACTGATCGGTTATCACTTCGATTATCACCTAATCACCTCTTATCGGATTGGGTTCATTGATAGTTTTTTGGTATCATTTAGTTCAGTTAAAAAATCAAACTTAGTCAAATTCAAAAAAAAAAAGTTTTTCATAGCAAAACCGATATGAAAATAATTTTTAAAAAGTCTCACTGCGTCAACAGTATTCGATCAATGAGCAAACTAAATTAAAGTGTAGCGTTACAGTTATTGTGATTTACATCTTGATCAATCAATAATTCGATGAATTTCTATCATCGTTGAAATAAATGGTAATGATTGAAGATTAAATTTGTGAAATGAAGTTTTTAATAGTCGATTTTTTTCGAAAATTTTAGTATTTTGGAAAAAAAAATTCAGTGATATTTATTTGATTAGTTTAGAAATAAATTACTGAGGAATCTATAGATGGTGAAGAAGAAAATTTCCAGGAAATATCCCGATGAAACTATTTCATTACCTTCATGCTACCTCACAACTTCAGCTAAACGGAAGTGATAGTGATATGAAGAGACATTTATACGTAATGAATGCTTTATCGATTCAAGTAATTTTCAATCATAAGCAACTTGGAAATAGAGATTATAAATCTTTTGAGGGAAACATGACAGGTTGTAAAGTTCCAAAATTCTAATGTGTGCAGAAATCTCAATGCGCGTAGAATAGAATGTCTAGTATAATATACTGGATGCCTAGCGAATAGAATGCCTAGCATTTATCGGCAAAGTACTGAAAATAAACGAGTGTTTGTACAAAGATAGCGGATAACAGCGGCTATTATGCGATAGCTGATTGAATGCTCAAATAATATACCTGAGATATATTCGTGAGATGCTTGAAACGCTAGGAACTAACGGTTCCTACTGGAAAAGCTTAGAGGCAGCATCAGCATGGCACAAAATTTGCAAATAGTTTGCTCGAAAATTGCATCACGGAAAGGAAGTTATAAAAATATAATAATTTCAATTTTTGAAACAAACGAGTAATAAATCCAGGTGTGACATTATTGCCTATGCTTTTATTTATTTATACAATACTCTTCGACCTCCATATCGTTATATGTGAGATGGTTATTAATGCCCGAGATGTTCATGTGCGATGATTTTAATAAAAGAAATGATGAGGAAATAGAGGAAAATTTACCAAGCTGTAAAGGGAGATGGTCGTTAATGAGAGATGTAATTTTTGAAAAACTGCCCGAAATAACTGACACCCAAAAGCAATTTATTAGTCGGGTGGTACTAAGTTAACGGCTGTCGTGAATGCTTAGCTGATTGGTTTAATTAACGACTGCTTCAGCCACTTCTCTTTCTCAAACATCGGGGGGCATAAACTCTATCGGCTAAATGCATAGCTAAATATGCAAATTTGCCTTTATATTTCACTGTTATCAATACATATCAACCATTTATGCAAATTGCATATTACCACATATTTGGCCTGATATTTCATTGTTATCACTTATCATATCATTGCATCAATTTCTAAAATATTCGGCTCCAGCTCATCAAATCATTTATCGTTGGAAAATTATACGATAATAGACAGTCTAATAAATTCATTTTGCAAATCGTATTCACTTTTTCGTTATTACTTCTATTAAACGAAAAATAACGTAATGCTTAAAACAAATTCACCTTAGATGATTGAAATATACTCAATCAAGTTGTAAAAAAGTTGAATAAGTTCATTTAGACTTAACTGTAGATTGTTTTTTCCACAAAGTGTTACGTCTTCATCGACAGAGTTATTTATCACACGAAAAGTTCTTCTCCTCATTTTCATGTCTATTTCTTTTTCCTTATATTAGTACCATACTATCATACCTTTTGGATCCCTCAGTTAGTCTAACATCGTTTTCCTTATTTTTCAAAACTCGTCAACACTTTTATGGCTTCATAACGAAGAAATTCATCATTTTCAACAACCATTAGAAAGCGATTGCAACAATTGAATAAAGCAAAAAAAAAAGATGCATTATGGAGGTGCTGACTAAATTTGATTGACGAATGTAGCAATAGAAAATATTATTAACTAACAACCAAAAATGAGCAGTCAATTGAACGTGAATGGATTGCTTGAAATTATAGAAATTATGCAAATTAGTTTGTGCAAGGCGAACGTTATGATTGGCAATTGCCGGATGAAATCATAATGAATATGCAAATTTGCTCAACAATATAGTTAGTTAAGAGCAGTTTTATCGTTCAATGCGAAATCATTTGGCACCTAAGCGAATAGATTGAACATACGTATGCATCGATCAATATAACCGAAATAAAAGGTTTTTTTCTAATTATTTTTGAACGTTCTATACGAACGCTCATTAATGGTAGTTAATTTAGAAAGTTCAAAATAGTTGAAACGAATAATTTAACATGAATTGCTCATTTTTGATTCATTTCAAAATAATATTCAAATTTCTGTTTAGAATATTTGTTGGCATTCGTATCGTTGATATGATGAAAAATTTGCATAAATTTTCGCAACTTTTTTTGAATCATATACGAAGAAATCGACGACTATTGTTTAAATTTGCACATATCGGATGATTTAGTCAATATTTGAGCTCAGTTTTGGTCTTAATAAAAATCACTGACTTTCAAGTTTAATGGAATTATGCAGTATTTTAATTTATTTTTTTTATTTTTTATTTTCTTGCGGTTTATTTTGCTCAAGTGAAGATATTCAAATATCACTCGACAAATCTGAATAGAAATTGAAGTAATTGTGAGCGGAGAATGTGTTGCTATCGTAGATTTTTATAAAAATCAACTAATAAAATAACTTCGTTGAATTGGACGATGCTTTCAGCGTTGAAAAATTCCACCTTTCTAGGATGTGCTAGGTGAATATCTAGAATGCCCATAATATTTGCATTCCTTTATTTATAACGTCTAAGAAGAGATGCAAATGATCAATATAAGCTTTATGATATCCGGGATTGGCTTATTTAATGTTATATCACAGTATCATCATAGCTTAGGAACTCGCCAAATCGCCACCTGTTCAACGTTGTTTACCTTTATTAGTATTGGCTCATGTTTATAGGTATAAATTACCACGTCGAAAGTATACCACTGAAGTTATTTACCTATTTCAACGATTAGTTATAATTCACCAATACCATACTGAAGCGCTACGATAAATATCGCCTACTGATGCATTCACAGATCATTTTATAAAATTCGCATTCGTGTTTTTTCTCTTAAAGCGAATAAAATTGGACGGTTTATTGGCAAAGTTCCAAAACCCGGTGGTTTTATTGTTGTGAAAACTACATTGAGTGATGGTTGTGGAAAATGCAACACTCATTTTTCTTTTTATTTTTCATATTCTTGAGGCGAGTTCATGTTTTATAATAGTAGTAAGTGCATTTCGCACTGAGTTGAACTCGAAAATCTTTTCGTAGTCCCCTACGAGGGATGGAAGAAAGATCTGGATTATTCCTGAATCCGTAATTCCGATTTTCGAAATCATCGAATCCACCATTCATCGTGATCCTTCGTTAAGTTAGAGTCTTATCGTCGTTCTTCATCAACTACTATTTTTGCCATTTTTATAGTGATATAAGTTTCTATGCTTTAGATTTAACGAAAATAGTATTGAATTCATTGTCGTTTAGATATGATATATCGTTGTGTTTTATCGAATGAATAATGTATGAAAATTTTTAAAGGATGGAAGTGGTTAATAATTCTCCAAGTGAACAAAATGTGCAAGAGTTCACATTGAAAGAGGATAATGAATTGCGTTTCGAGGTTTGTCATATTTCGATATGCTGTTTCCTTGTTTCATTTTCATTGTTGTTTCCGTCAAAGACCACCAATTTCTTTAGTTTCTCTAAATCTTGGATTAAAATCTCCGCGGAAGTTGAGAGTGATAGAAAGAGGGATGGAGAAAGAAAGGGAATTCACAAATTTATTCGCTTTATTTTTATATGATTATGAAAAATCGGTATTATTTAGTTTTGGAAACTGATTGAACAATGCGATAGTAAGGAGATTCTTCGGAAAACCTCCTTCAGATCATTTTATTTGTTCTGCGGCAATTCATCTCGACTATTTGTCCCTATCTGAGTATATATGAAGCTGATCGTCAAAATATTCCATTTCGCGGAAACTAAATGGGATGATGTTGCTAGCTAGGTAGTGTGTATTTTTGCCTTCCCCTTCCCCCTCCCCCCCCCCCCCCATTTTCATATTTATTTCCTAGAAGAAAGTGTTACTATCCCTATTAGAATCCATAGTTTGTATTGTTATCCAAAGATACTTCAGAATCACCGTCGAATTTTAGGTAGCAAGTGCAGGCGATGTGGTACTCGAATTAATCGATGGGAAAGCAGAAGTTTTTGGCACGGAATTAATTCTTAATAAGAAATACTCATTTCATCCCGGTGCGTTTTAATAGTTGCCTCATTCAAAATTCTTTTGAATATTTGCTAGTTCCCTTTTTTCATTATATAATATTCATTTGGTACTAGCTTATTTAAATGTTTTTAATAGTTGCCTGATTATTACCCAAAGTTACCGAAACTGAAAAGTAAAAGAAATGATAGCGAAAGCAAGCACGCAATAATCTTGGGTCGGGAAGAAATTCGATAGATTTCTAGTGATAAGGTTGCTAACCATCTTTCGTGACTGCGGCAACTGGGTAGCCGCGGAAACAAATAAATGAATACATAAACCACTTTAAAAGGCAAAATTCTTATGTCATGAATCCCCACTGATGTTTGATAGCATCACATACATGGAGCATATGAGGTGAGACTTGGTCGCGCATAGAATCTAGGCTGGTCCTAAGTTCTTATGCTTTTGATCCACCAAAACAGTTTCCATAGTTTATTGTCTATCAGCTTGTTCCATTGTTTTCCCTAGGTGCGCGAGTGGCCGTTTTCACATGGAAGAACGCAGTGGTGGAGCTGATCGGCAAAACTGAAAGCGCTTACGTTGCCGAGCAAACTCCAATGGTTTGTTGTTTCATTGGTGCATAGTTGGTGATTTAGATGGGGCAGGTAAAGGTTTAAATTGAGATACCGGAGGTATAACGTTCACACCTGTCTAACGTGGCCGAACAGGCAAATGCTAAGATGTGAATATGTGCGTGGAAAGGTTGGTCTCTGTCATCAGAAGGCGATCGCTATCTCTCCTCTAATCACTGCTGACGTCCTAGTTGTGAAATTTGGTTTCATTGTTCATTTCGTGAGATGGTTTATTGTGAAAGCGTTTTGGGCAGTTTATGATATTATAGCGCTACACAGAACTCTATTGCAATGCAATCTTTTCCTTTATTATATCTAGTTGAGGAATGGGGCGGGAGGGTGGGCTTTTATTCGACGTCAGTCAGTCACTTTGGTCACTATTCACATCCCCTCCCCTCCCCCAAATGGGTTAAGAGAGATTTTCGCTGCTTTTTCTTTCAGAGCTCAGCGACTTTTCATCGTCGTCGCTAGGAAAGTTTCCTAGAAGGTAGTAAATGAAGTAGAACTCATAAGAGAACGCAATATTTGTGTGCTTCTAACCAGAAAATTGGTTTTAGGTGATTTACGTGAACACACATGCCGCACTGGAGCAGTTAAGAGAACATGCGGAATCATTGGGAATGCAAAAAGAAGAAGCTCGAGGACCTGCTTTGATGATCGTTGGCCCAACCGATGTGGGCAAAAGTACCGTGTGCCGTATTCTTTGTAACTACGCGGTGCGCGTTGGTAGAACGCCCACGTTTGTCGATTTGGATGTCGGTCAGGTAATGCTACCTTGCATGTATACTGTGTTATATACATGTATTAATGTTATATGTATGCATGTATGACTTATAAGTGGGATATGAGAACAATTAAAATCAATATTAATCGGTCAAGCGTGTGCTTAATTTGCCTTGATTTTGTGTTCGAACTTAAAACCAGGCTTTTGATAGCGGGATAAATGGAGAAGAGGAAAAGAAATGCGGAACTGCTGGAGAAACCAATGCTCCAAACAGTTATGGCCAGATGGTTTTATTTTGAATGTGAAGCTTAAGCGGCGTAATCGACTTGTTATCTTTCTTGATTCGGCTAATTTTTTGGATTTCATGTTTTATTTGCTTTCATTGCTTTTCTTCCGTCTAGTAATCCTTGGTAATTCATTGTTCTTCACTGATTTTCTTCGAATCTTTCTTATATACATGCACAGTATCGATGATACACACATGTGTGTATGCGACCTCACTTTTACGTTCATATATATTTCATTTAAAGTGCAGGCGGCTGTCTATTAGCATTCAATTTTAGAATTGAGATAAACGCCCAATCGTCATTTCTTGTTGCTATGTAATATTCTTCGCACTGTAACCATTAGTATAGAAGGTTTACTGCTGTACATCTTGCAGAGACGCTCCCTTGATATTCCTCTCTTTTAACGATATTTTTCAGCGGGTTGTCCCATCTCTGCTTTATTATTCTCAGAAGAAATCTCTCTTTTTTATGAAGTAAAAGTGAAACTTGTCAATGTTTTAGTAGCTTATAGCTTTTTAGCATCCTGGTCGTTAAGCTTACATCCCTTTGATGACCTTCGTTCATTCTCCTCGAAGAAATGTAAAATGCAAAATCGAAAGCTTTGCATTAAAAAATTCTGTCGTTCATGTCTTTTTTTAATTTTCAGGGCAGTATATCGCTTCCTGGAACGGTAGGCGCACATTATATTGAGAAAACGGCCGATGTCGTTGAAGGTTTCGAGAAGAAATCCCCACTTGTCTATCATGTATGTTGTGGCTTTTTATTGTTTGCATTTATTTATTTGTTTGTTTATAATATTTTTCTCTTTATAAGTGTCTGGGTGTCCGCTGCGTTTCCAATTTTCAAAAATGGGCATATATTCAAGAGGAGAGAAGTTTATATCTTTTCCAGGTTTCGACATAGGTGTAATATTTCGGGTAAGATGGAAGAAAAAATTTGAGTTGAATAAGCTTTGTGAAAAGGGGACATTCGAAAATTCATCATTTTTGGTTGTTAGCGCATTTTTACACCTCTGATTTGCGCTCAGTTTTCGCAGCAGGCCAGAAAGATGGTTGATTTTGTGCCAGTTCTAGGCAGAACTTGTGGCCTTCATTACTCATCAAGAAGGGCATATGGTTACAGGAGCGTCTAAGCCGAGAAATATGGAATGTGTTTTAGCTAAGCTAAATTTGGGTGTATAATGCGAGCTCACTACTAATTTTATCCTACCGATGCCACCTCTGCTTGTTTATCGAGACATTTATTTATTTAAGTGATAACATCGAGGAACAGATTTATTAAACAAATCGGATTTGTTTTGGGGAAACTCTAAAAGTGCGTAGCATTACTTTGTTGGTCAATAATGTAAACTAGTATATGTTATTTCTGAGTAAATTTTACGTTTAATATACTCAATCATATTTAATGAATATATGCAGATTTTGGTGAATATATACAAATTAGTGCTTGGTAGCTAAGCTAGTATCATATTTTACTCTTTTATAATAGGTAACTGATGCTGCTAAAATTTTGTTCGCGGATATGACAGATTAGACTTTCAATTGCTAATTGCTTCATTTATACGGGCATCGTATAAATCTGTCATTGAGAGCCATCAGTAGAAATCCTTTAATTTCTTTTAGAGAATGTCCACAGTGATAATCTCTGGATTTGGACTAGAAGCCGAAGTTGAGTCTGGATTTTATTTGTTGTTTACAAGTAGTTAAAGTCTTTATGTTGAGTGATAATTTTATCGGAGCATTTTTTAAGTGATTCCGAGATGAGTGGATCTGTTTTGGTTCTCATTTATAGTTGAGTTGGATAACTTATAAATTGATAATTGCAGTTCGGTAGTTTAACACCGTCGTCGAATATTGTACTCTACGATTTGTTGGTGAAACAAGTGGCCGAGGTGGTCGCAAAACGAAGGAAACTGAGCTCGGATGCAAATTATGGTGGCGTTATTATTAACACTTGTGGATGGGTGAAAGGTGAAGGGTATGTTGATTTTATTTTTTATTTTTTTGAAATTGATTTTGACAATGAAATTTTTCTCGTAAAGCTTAGATTATATCTTGTTCGTAAGAGATTCTTCATAGGGGCGGGTTTTTCTTGATGGTTTTACGGTAGTGGACGATTGTTGGTTGTTTTTGTGGACTTATCACTAGAAGTGTACGGTTTCTATTTGGTTAGCTTAGTTGGCTTATAGTTGTTTGATTACTTCTTATAATATTTCTTATTTAGTTAATTCTGCATTTATTTACTGCGTATAGTAGGTTACTCTTATTTGGTTTAATCAAGTGTACGCTATTTAACTAAATATTTTTTAAAGCTATGCGTGTTTGGTTAATGCAGCCGAGCAGTTCGAAGTGGACGTCGTAATCGTATTGGATCATGAACGACTTTACAATGAACTGCAAAGAGATTTACCCTCATTTGTTAAGGTATATTTTAATGTTTTTGTATAAGGTTGTATTGGTGATCTTGCTTCTGATATGACTTCCTGTTTCCTTTGGGAAACCATTAAGTACGGCTTCATTCCGATGCCGTCCTCGTCTGCTGAGATTTATATAAGTGTTTTGTATTTAGTGGTCTGTTGTTGTTAGGTATAAAGGACTGCTGAATTTAAAGCAAGTAAAGCATTATTGATGAAATGTTTGGGGCGTTTTTCTCATTCTCTTATTAAATCTTTTTTAAAATAAAATCTAAACTTTTGTTGAAGTGAAACATATATATATATATATATATATATATATATATATATATATATATATATATATATATATATATATATATATATATATATATATATAATGTTCCGTTTAGGTAGATCGTTTTTGATGTAATATTTGAAGCGAACAAGAGAGTTGAGGGAATTCTCTCTCTTTTTCTCCCTCCCCCGTCTCCTCCTCCTCTTTTATATCCCTCTTCTCTTTAGCCACCTCTCCCTTTCTCAAAAGATAACGTTAATTTGGTTGTTTTCAGATTCTGCATCAGCCAAAGTCAGGAGGCGTTGAAAATCGTAGTCGGGAAATGCGCATCGCTGCTCGTAATGCGGCTGTGCATAAGGTTATTTCCTCACTTCTTTACCAGAGAAACCTTCCGGCTTATAGGACTCTCGTTAAGTAGTTGTGCTGTTATTGATATTTAGAAGTATATATGTCGAGGTTTCAACTTACGGTATATCTTGATATCTTGATATGAGGTATTAACCTGAGGTATGTTAAGGTATGAAACCACTACAATTTCCGATGATTATTCGTCATAGTGCATTAATTAATGCTTTCGCTATCACTTTTCTATAAATGAAAAACATTTATTTTTACGTTTTGAAGCATTATTCTCAAAGGTTTGGTTTATTTCTTGATACCCACAATTACTAGAGGTAGAGGAAGGTAATCGCCGAGTTATTAGGTGAGTATGATGAATTAAAAGATTTTATTCTCTAGCAATGTGAACTTTCAGTATTTTTATGGGACACGATCGCATCCACTCTATCCACATAGTTTCGAGGTGAAGTTTGAAGAGGTGGCCATTTGCAAAATTGGAGGGGATCGATTACCGCCCGAGTGTTTGCCGTTTGGGATGAAAGTCGAGGATCACCGAACTAAGGTTACTTCTTGTCTTTTGGATTTATGATGTTTTGTATTTCTGGTAAGCGAGATGATTTTGGGTGGCTGTAGGGGTGGGGGTGGGGGAGGGGGAGAGATAAAAGATGTCAGATCCGGAAGTTGTATGACTGCATATTGATTGCATACCTGAAAGGTATCAAAGGTATTTACAGGTAGTTAAGGTGGAACCATCTCCTTCACTGATGCATCATTTGGTCTCTGTCTCTCCATGCGCGAATGTCGACCAAACGGTTTTAACGACCAGCATTATGGGTTTTCTTGTGGTGACCGCAGTCGATATGGAGAAGAGGCAGTTGACGGTGTTGAGTCCTCGACCTTACCCATTGCCTTCGAAAGTTTTGATTTTAAGTGAGGTGACTTTTGTGGATGATAAAGTGAGGACCTGAGAGTTTTTGTCAATTATTGTTGGAAACATTGCCACAATGTTATTTATACCTATTACTTCGGAAGACTCGAGTTAGTAGATTTCATAAGATTTGTGAGGGAATTAGTTTAAGGGGGAGGGAGGTTTGGAGGTTGAATGAAATTACTTTTTGCAAGAAGTTATGGAGAGAGGCTTTAGCAATCTTAGAAGCGTTAATGAATAAGATAAGGCGGTTTTTATTCAGATTTCGGAATTCTCAAATTGGATTATTATTGATAGATTTTCATTACGAATTGATTAGCTTGATCTTTCCTAGCCATACAGTTTTTATTTTACCTTCAAGAATTTGACTACTTGCTTATGATACCTCGTTGCCGTTTTTTTATTGCTCTGTTTGGCCAAGATCTCGTATTTGCTCTACGTGGATGTTAAGTCGATCGATCTTTACTCATCATATGGGATATTTATTCGCTTTATTGACCATCTGAATGTGATCAAGATGAAGTAGTTTGAGATAAGGTGCGCAAGTCGTATCCAGGAGTAATCGCTTCTCTTTGTTAGGAAATATGGAATTATTGAGGGCAGACGTTTGCAGTCGTTTGATTAGATTCACTTTTCAATTTACTGGGTGGTCGTAATCGTCTGTGTGGGGGCTATGTGGTATAAACGTCGTTTGGTTATATGGGTTATCGTTGCATGATGTAATTCCTTTCGTAGGCTATCCACAAGTTGCCTCAATTTCTAACTTGTTTGTGAGGTAGAACATTCGTACTGCGTACATTCCGTAATACTTCACCATCATTTCGCGTAATCGCGGTAAATTTTGAAACGGATGATGGGCATTCATCTACCGCACGCGTTCAACTATGCAAAAGTTGCTGCGAGGTCTTGTAGCGATAATGTTCCATCATATGCTCTCAAATTCTATGGTTTACCTGACCATATGCTCTGATTTTTCTCGATTCTTTATATCACCTAGTAACATTTCCTGTCATGCTGGTATGAATCGATATGAATAATTTGTTAATAATGTTGCACTTATGGGCAGTGTCATGTGTGATTGTTTCCGACGTTTTGTTTCTTCAATTTCTTCGTTTTTGAGGGTGAGGAGACGAAAACTTATATCTGTAAAGGTTTATATTTCATCTGCATCATTCTTTTGCGTTTTACAATTCTACAAATTAAAAAATCCACTGAGAAGGAACCATGAGTTTGAAGTTTTCACTGCTTATGAATCACTTAAAAGGTTAACTGATTTGTGCCTGCCACTCATTGGATTTGTTGTGAATTCGAGTGACGATGGTCATTACGGTTGGAATGAGAAGAGAGGCATGTTGAGGGTGGAAGGAAGGGGATGATTATCGAGGGAGAAGGAAAAGGGGGATATTATAGGCGAGAGGAGGAGATGGAAGAGGAAGAATGTCATAAATACACACCTATGTGTAACTGTTTTGTCATTTATTACAATATGACTGTTGTTAAATGAGGTGGGACATTTCCATTTCGTTCGATTTTATATAAATACTTGTTGATATTGTTTTGTTATGAATAAGATATTCAACTATTACTATCGTTTAAGCAATAATGCCTTAACTAGAATCTTCCCTAAGGCAATATTCAATGATGCGTGAATGTGGAAACACTCGCCATTCATCATGGTCCATTTCAGTACATATAGGCGGAAATAAATGAACACGGCTTTCATTTGGTATTATGGATGAGAAAATGAAATGGGTGGCATTTCTATTACTTAAATGTATTTTAAATGTATTATTTCAAAAGCGACAAACAGACTCAAGAAACCGGATGATTTTTCTTTTTTAGATAAACATTAAGAGAAACGCTGAATGAACAAAGGAGGTGGTGGGGGAGGAGGTGGAATCTGATATCACAAGATTTGACATATTCCCCGTCTTATCACTCTCTGTATTTCTACTAGCGCGTGTTACACTTGTGGTATCATACTTTTCCACATCTACGCGAATGTTTTGCAAAAAACTGGATCAAAATTCGTCCACGGGAGTTGAGATATGACATAGGAGAAATCAGCGACGGGCAAAACAACGCCCGCACAGCTGCGTCACCTCCCCGCATCTTTTCTCACAGATCACATCACTCACCAAGTCACAGAACAACGGTAGGCCAAGTAATACACAACAGACTCGCGTCTTCGGCGCTCGGAAAGACAGGTAACGAACACATGGATAATAATAGGCTCAGAAAAAATTGCTCAAAGCAGATGAAAATGTGAAGGCAGATCAAAGTATCGAAGTAGTTCAAAATCTGAAGGTAGATCAGAATATCAAGGAAGATCAAAGTATCAAAGCAGATGAAAACGTGAGGGTACACCAAGTCTCAGGGTAGATCAAAATGTGAAAGAATGTCAAAATAGATCAAAATCTGAAGGTAGATAACAGTATCAAAGTAGATCAAAATATGAAGTGAGATCAAAGTAGATCAAAGTGGATCAAAATGTGAGGGTAGGTCAAAATATGATGGTAGATCAAGGTACCAAAGTAGACCAAAATGTGAAGGTACATCAAAGCACACCAAAATACGAAGGTATATCGAAGTAGATCAAAATATAAACTTAGATCAAAGTAGACCAAATAGGAAGTTGAGGTCAAAATACGGAGGTAGATTAAAGGAGATCAAAATATTGAGGTAGATCAAACTGGGTCAAAAGATGAAGTGAGATCAAAGTAGATCAAAATATGAAGGTAGATCGGAGCATGACAGTAGGTCAAAATATGAAAGTACATCAAAGTAGGTCAGAGTAGGTAAAAAAGTGAAGGTAGATCAAAATATGAAAGTAGATCTAAGTATCAAAGTGCATCAAGATCTGAAGGTAGATCAAAGTATTAAATTAGATCAAAATATGAAGGGAGGTCAAAATATGAATGTAGATCGGAGTAGGTCGAAGAAGGAAAGCATATGAAAACACGAGGGTACATCAAAGTATTAAAGTAGACCAAATGTGAAGGTAGATCGAAGCATGGCAGTAAATCAAGGTATAACGGTACATCAAAGTAGATAAAATGTGAAGGTAGATCAAAATGTGAAGGAGATCAAAGTATCAAAGTAGATCAGAATGTGAAGAGAGATCGAGGTATTACAGTAGATGAAAACGTCAAGGTAGATCAAAGTAGATCAAATTGTGAAGGTAGACCACAGTAGATCAAAAATGAAAATAGATGAAGCACGACAGTAGATCAAAACATGAGGGTATATCAAAATATTAAACAGATCAAAATGTGAAGATAGATCAAAGTATCAAGGTAGAAGAACATGTGAAAGTGGACCAAACTAGATCGAAATATGAAGGTATATCAAAATGTGGAGGTAAGTCAACGTATCAGTGTAGATGAAAAAGTGAAGCCTTGACTTCTTGATCTACTTTGATCTACTTGGATATACCCTCATATTTTGATCTAGTTTGATCTACCTTCATGTTTTGATCTGCTTTGAGCAATTTTTTCTGAACACCCTTTTATACATCTACTTGCTATGTTCTCAATAGTTGGGCGAAAATCCTCGAACAATAGTTTTAAGTGAAGAAATTGCAATAGCTGATCAATCACCCAGCCGTATTGAACCACCAAAGCCACTCATCAGATCCCATTGCACTTACCACTCAACCAACTCGCTGCTTGCCTCACATGCTCTCAGGGCCGCTGAGATATTCAAGCGAGTGTCTGCTCCTCTCCCAATTAGGAATTGTTTTGGTGCAGAAATATTTAGTACTCAATATTTGCGGAGAAAGATCGGAGAACGCGGCAAAAATGCATATATCCGTCATCAGCTCACCGAATTCTATCGTTTGATGCGAACATAATGGAAATCCGGGATAAAAAATACTTTTTCAAATTTTCCATGTGCTACTCCCTTACAATTGAAAAACTGCGATTTTTTGAATTTTTTTCTCGGCCCCTACTGAACCTCGGGGATATTATATAAGTCATATATATATATATATATATATATATATATATATATATATATATATATATATATATATATATATATATATATATATATATATATATATATATATATATATATATATATATATAATATATATATATATATATATATATATATATATATATATATATAAATAAGCGGTAGCGGACATGTATACGGATGCAATAGAAATTTAGGGGGAAGAATATGATGATTTGGTGAGAACAGATAGATGGAATCGTGATGTAGTGGGATGGTAAGAAAATCTCATGAAAGGCATCAAGGCCGATATCGTAAGTGAATTTGATGAAATGTCGTCCTTTGTGAGGCAGTCAATCGTAACGCAAAAGAAAACTAGATTTTCCACCACTCGCAAATCGTTGTGTCCCGCTTTTAAAAGTTTCCCGTTAATAAACCAACTCCTCTTCAACACTTTCTCTTTTATTGGTGAATTTCGCTTTGAAATGTTTTCAATTCAATTGCAATACCTTGAATGACCTTACATTTGCCTTAATTATATTAATATTATCTTACTATAAATAGTAAATTACGCTAATATTACAAAAGTTTTTTTTTTGTTACATTTATTGTTTATGATGATGCTCAAACATCATCATAGGCGTCTTAAGTTTCCGTCATTTGTTGATAAATAAATCATGATTCCGAAATGGTGCAAATTTGTGTTCTCGGTCTTTTTTTTTTTCAAACCTCTGCCGTTAATCCGCTCTTGTTAGTTCACCGCAAACTCAGTAAAATGACGTCATTTTTTAAATGTTTCTATTGGATTTGTTGAACAAAGCGTTATGAATAAAAAACTTTGAATTTCATAAATAATTTTCCATAAAAATCGTCATAAAATTTTGAAGGCGAATCAGAGCAGAAATTTCGATTTTTTTTTTCTTTCCTTACCCACTTGCCGAAAATTTGCAAAAATTATAGTTTTAGAAAAAGAAAGAAGTATTGAAAATATTTTTTGAAATTTTTGAGTTTTTTTTTCTCGACTTTTCTATGATATCTTTTCAACGTTGAAATATGAGGTCATTCTCCTAGACTAATACCGAATTCTATTTCCTTAAAAAAAAACATCGATAGAGAATGAAAAATATTCGTTGAAATTAATATGCATTTATTGCTAGAACGTAGAAAATTTCCCTCTCAAAACAATAATTTCAGTTCAGTTTTCAAAAAATTTTTTTCAAATTTCGCTTACTTTGAAATTTTAAGCTATAATGAGTCATTGATTAGAAACTGTTGAATCAACGAACTGAGACAATTTTTTTTTCAGCAATATCATGCTAGTTGGCAAGTTGCAATAAAAGTTTAAAGTACCACCCGCATTGGCCTAATTGAACTCGAATTATTCTCACTTAATAAGTTGTTTATTTATTATTGATAATATATTTTACATTTGTTTATTATTTATCCACCCTATTTTTTTCCCACATTTACTAGCATCCTACTATAATCAATTCGCCCTTCGAATGAACATCCGCTTCAATAGTTGGAACCATTACATCCTCTGAGATCAATAAAGAAGGATATACGGTATTCATTTATTTGGACGTATTTTATTGGTTAATGACGACGGAATTCTATTGATAGTCTTGGCGATCACCTAGAGCCTTATGGAGGCGGTTGATAAACTAATCGATTATTTTTAATTATTTTGTACATGACGTCATATTTGAAGATTTTTTTTGTGAATATTTACTCAATCAGTAAAGTTATACGTTTAATAGGATTGATTAATTTGGAAGAATTAGAGAGTTACTTCACAAAGCAATTGTCGCTATGCCGGCTGTCTCACCAAAAGCAGCACCACAAATAACGCAACATATACTTTATGGCGCAAGACATCTACAATTTCGACAAGCACTTGGCCAGGTTTATATTCTTTTCTTATTCTCACCTTTCGATTACCTGTTCAATAAATGTCCTTAAATTTGCATATAATAAATTATTAGCATACAGTATATTTCACCTGAATAGATTACTTAATCGGATATTGAAATGAATAGAGGGACGATTTTTTTTCGATGTTTCTAATTCGAAAAAGTTTTTAAAGTTCTAGTAATTTTTTTTTCGTTGCTATGAATAAATAATAGAGAATTTCTTTTTTTCCAGCTTTCCAGTTTTTCCAGTCTTAAAGCGCTCAATAATAAAAATTCTTTTTTTCCCAGTCAAGAAATTCGTATTTTATATAATTTTTACTTCATTAGACGGTCAGTTCCATTTTGCACACTCTTAAGTAACGTTGTGCTCACAAATTGCATGAAACAGTTCCATTGCGTTAAATTCTACGGCCATCTTCTTTATCTCGAAAAACTGAGAATACTTCTTCAGCTTTCTGATTTCACAGCGTTATCATCACCGTTCGATTCCACCTTACCAATATGATTAGCCGATCTCTGCTCTTTCCGGGTTTTGATGCTATAGGACATCACTGACAAGACTTAGCAGTGACTAGAAATTTATATCAATTGATTTTTCATGTTATTAATGATTTTTTAGTTTATCGATAAGGAAATCAATCCACACGTCGACGAATGGGAGAAAAATAGAAGATTTCCTGCGAAATCGCTTTTTAAGAAGCTCGGTCGACTTGGAATACTCGGTGTTAATAAGCCGCATGGTGATTTTGCCTCATTTTTCAATAAAAACTCTTTTACTTCAATCTCTATATATATATATATATATATATATATATATATATATATATATATATATATATATATATATATATATATATATATATATATATATATATATATATATATATATATATCGAACTGGTCTTAGGAAATAACTGTTTTTGGAAAGAACTGTAATTTCTGGAAATGCCCATATTGTCCATTATTGGAGAGCATTTTACCGCTAAATCAACTTTCTCAACACTTTTCGTATTATGCAAATAGGGGTATTCGTTTAGGAGTTATAAAAACGCATGCGACGGGCAGATTTTCATGAGGAAAGCGTGTTTAAGCAACAATCGGACTGAAAAATTTAAAATCATTTGCATGAGATGCTTTAAATTTTTTTTAGCTGCTCTTATCGAATACGAACAAAATACGATAAAGTTGAAAACTTTATTTTCTTTATGCTTGCTTTTGTGACAGCCTTGTCTTTAATTACAAATGACTAGAGAAGATTGCTGCCAGCTATATTGATTCAATGCTGAAATTTATTAAAAGTAAATTAACACATTCCTAATCGTTTCATCTATTTACATTACTTTCGTTTGAGTTGAATATAAGTGAAGCTTATTTTTTTTTAAAAATTGAGTTCAGCATATGGAGGACTTGGTCTAGACTTCAGTTATAATATCGCTATAGCCGAAGAAATGGGACGAGTACATTGTGCCGCAATTCCAATGGCAATCGCCGTTCAGGTATATTAATACCTTTATCTCGTATTCTTTTTTGAAAACTTGTCGAATCGATTTTGAAATATACGATAGCTTACGTCATTGAATTTTGCATAGAATCTTAAAAATTGTAAATGCTTATTGATGCTTATTTCTTAAATATGAAAATTTTTCACTTCTTCTATTAGGTGCAATATGAGATTCTTTTTCTTCTCATAAAGTAATGCGATTATTAAAATATGTCCGCAAGAGCAAACTCTATGCTTGTATGGACTTTTATGAAGTCATCGGTGCTCATTTAATAAGATTATATCTTCTTATTATATTTTCTACCGAGGTTATTTCCGTAGGTCAATGAATCGAAATTATCTAGATATCCTAAACTCTCTTCATAAGATTTGCTCTTCTATTTCCGCTAATATATTGTTGAAATGTGTAAATCTGTAGACTGATATGGCTACACCGGCGCTAGCTGATTTTGGTAGCGATGCGCTTAAAAGGGAATTCCTTCGACCGACTATCGAAGGTGATATGGTGTCGTGTATCGGTGTATCAGAAGCTTATGCCGGAAGTGATGTTGCAGGTATTTAATATTTTCTTTGTTTTTCACGTTCAACTTTTTGTTCAGCTCATTTCTTTGCAAAACTGCTATGAGTGCTATTTAGAGCGTAATGAGTTGAATGCTTTGAGACATATCTTATTTTCGCTTTAAAAAAAAAGAGATCTTGACAAATGAAATATAAACTCTTTTTTTTTCTAGCATTTTTTATTCATTTGACTTACGCGCCGCGCGCAAAAATTAATGGTTTAGTTAGCGTCCACCTAACAATTTATGACATTATAAAGTGAGGTGTATTTAAGCGATTCGAACTCGTGCACATTGGCATGGTAGCGATATGATTATTAATGGTAGTAAACAATGGATTACAAATGGGAATCAAGCCGATTGGATTTGTTTATTGGTAAATACAAACGATAATCAACTACTTCATCGTAATAAAAGTCTCATTTGTGTTCGACTCGATGAACCAGGTACAGTTTTGCCTTATTTTAGAACCACCCCTCCTTTTTCAGTGGTGTTGTGACAGCAGATCCTAATGTACTATTTGACTATTCGTTGCTACACTCATCGAATGTGTTCGATCTATATTTCAGATTCTGGAAAAAAAATGTATTCACTAACGTTTAAATAACCCATATTTTTTGGATTTTTATTCCCTTCTTGCAAACCTCTTCTACTTTGAGGATCCATATACTATTATTTAGAAATTTTATAGCGCTATATCAAAATGGTGTTGCCCTAGATATTCACAAACAGGACGTCTTCATTTAGAAATATGAAGAATTTGGAAGAGAACTCCTTGAAGTAGAACCTCATCTAATAAAAATTCGAGATGAAATTTGTACTTGAGCTGATACGTACCTCAATGATTAACTCAGATAGAGTCCTACTTGAATTTCATATCGTTTATTCTTTTACAATTATTTCTGTCAGTACATCATTCTAATTATATGATAATTATGCGCGCTCAAAGCTAAAGTGGAATATTTTTTAAATCGATAGTAATGAATATTCAATTAAGGTGTTCATCGTTCGAAAAGTATCGAAAAGTTAGGAATGCATAGTTCGGATACTGCAGAAATCTATTTCGATTCGGTACGAGTACCGAGTAGAAATATTATCGGCGAAGAGGGTCGTGGATTTGTCTATCAGATGTTACAATTTCAAGATGAACGACTTGTCGCCATTGCCGTTTGTAAGATTCATAATGCAAACGTTTCATAATGTGCAATTATTTCGAGAAATTTACCGCAAATCTAAGCCTTAGCGTAATCTATTCTCATTAAGGGCCTGAAATAAGAGGATTTATTGCCATATTTTATTGTTGGGTAATTCCATTTCCCTTTATAAATCAGTTGTTTCCATTCCGGTGAAAATTCCCTCATTCAAGAAATTCTCATCGTTGAACTAGAAATTTATTGAAAAGAACATTTTTTTAAAGCTTTAATAGTCATAACAATTTTTGCAGAAATATCTCCATAAATGAATTGGATGCCGTTATATTTGAAGGTATTAATTAGCTGTCCTACATGTAAAGACGCTTGATGAATTGATATTCAAGTCGTCTAAAATTTTTTAAATTATTTTGATTACTGAGAATATAGCGATTTATATTTGATCTACAAACTTAAAATATTTCAATTTTAAATATATCTCAGAAATTTTATGAAAATTTTCTTCTAGTATTAGAGCCGATGCAAAGAATTATCGATATGACTATCGATTATACACGACAGAGACGAATCTTTGGCAAAAGTGTACTTGACAATCAGGTTTATTTCATTTTTCTATCGTTTAACTTATTTTTTTTGTGAAAATATATTCCTATATGATATGTTTTACAAATTGGAATAGGAAAATCTTATAATGAAAAAAAAAATTCATTTTTTCAAAAATAATTGTTGAAATATTAAAATTTTTTAAATATTTATTTCTAGGCTTATTTCTAGGCTAAGAGATTATTAGCATAATCTTTGATAACCAATTTATGTTTAGAGAGAAAAAAATGTGGAATAACTTTATTTTCTCAAGAAAATATTTCATTTTTTTTTTTTTGAATGAGCAGAAGCAACATAAGGTTCATGCTTAATGCCATGTCAAATATTGATCCATTTTTCAATAGAGGTGACATTTTTTGAAATATTTGAGTAGTGCAAAATTTTACAGGTGGTTCATTATCGATTGGCTGAACTTCAAACTGAAATTGAAGCGGTGCGTTCACTTCTTTATAGAGCCGTTATGGAAAGACTTTCGGGTACTGATGTCACACTATTAGCAAGTATGGGGAAATTAAAGGCAGGACGTCTTGCTCGAACTATTACCGATTCATGCCTACAGGTTGGTTACAATTCAGGTAGTCGAGGTATTTTTCAATAACTGGAAGTAGGCACATCCATAGTGTTCAATAACAACGTTTTTTTTTCTATTTCAGTTTTTTTTCTCTCGCAGTTCTAGAGGGATTGCAGTGACAACCATATACGGATTTTTTCGTTATCACAGCTTTCCATTATTTTAAAAAAATAATCAATAGATTGTAGTGAATTTCATGAAATTATGAGTCGAAGAAGCAAAATTCAGTAAAAATTTTCATTAAAAGCCTCGGCCGCTATTAAACCCACATTTACGGTATTATGTTTTTATTAAATAATAAAAATAAATATTTAAAAAAATACGAATTACTAGAAATATTCAGCTGCCCCCATTGTCTCCAGCCAGTTTCGAGCAAAAATTGTTCGTCTTCGCGAATTATTTTCACCTAAATTTACATAAAGAAATATTTATTATATATCTATTAATTCCTCATATTAAATAAATAATAATTAATAAAATTTTCATCCCTAATAATATCAATCATCACGTTCTATTGAAGTAAAATGTTGAAAATTATGAATTCTTTTTTTTTTAGTTCTGGGGTGGTAATGGTTATACGTGGGACAACGCAATAAGTCGTTATCATCGTGATTTTCGACTCTTTTCAATTGCAGCCGGTTGTGATGAAGTGATGTTGAATATCATTTGTAAATATATGCGTACTATTTGATTGAACGCTATTATTTTGAATAAAATAATTTTCTGAATATATTTTTATATCACAATGCATTATGCAAAATTTTTAAACACATCGAATTGAAATGCGATAATTTACAATTAATTGCTTCTTTAGTTATATATTATTAATAAAATAAAATATTTTTCCCCTCAAATTTTTTTTTATTGATAATATTTTCAAATTGTTCGATATATATTTATGGAATTTTTTAAATTATAAAATGAAAAAATAAATCGAAATCTTTTAAAATAATAGCATTGATAATAATATGATCTTTCATAGAGAAATGGATTATAGCGAAATTTTGTCTGAATGGATGCGCTCAAAAGCATAAAGAATAAAAAGTTCCGCACAGAAATAATCGCTTCATTTATATGCGGTGAATAATTCTATAAATCAATGTTTATTAAAAATTCCGCTTGATGAATTAAACAGACATCGTCGAAGATAGACGGACAGCACACACAGAAAGACACAAGTAGAGTGCTAATTATTATTACATAAGTAATGAAGAGCACCTTAGATGTGACAAGCCCACAGAGTCTGTGCATGGTGAATCGATGATATTGATGAATGAGCACTTCTCGAAGCACACACGCCTATGTGCTTCCAATAATCCGAAAATCGGCGAATAACGACGCTTTCGGCATCGACTCACTTTTCTTTGCGGTTATATCGTCTAGTTATTCGAATGTTCAACATCTCGATTTGATTACTTCATAACTATTTATTACTTAGAACTTAATGACTTAAATAGTCCATTTTATAACTCAGTCACTCTAGGAATTCATAATTTAATAACTTGGTATTTTACATTACAATGTAACTTATACACTGTACACGATTACCAATAAAATTTTCTAAATTAGATAGCTTAAGCGTTATTGATTGATGCATTAGTTGTAATTTAACAATGAGGCCTTCCAAGCAGAATTTACACCGGTCTCAAATACTTATTCAGCGAACCAAAATTCCATGCTAGTAGGGGACCATCATTTCGTTGAAAAAAAAAATTGAAATGGTCTAATCGATATTTGCATAAATTATCATAAATGGTTTTCATGAGAATATTAGCATAAATTTATGATCTTTTATGTAGTTCATTCTGTTGAATTAACTCAAGACAATGAAAAAAAAACACCCGAATATATTATTCTTCCACAATTGAATCGTGAAACATTGTTTATTCCACTTTAGTGATATTATATAAAATTGATAAATTTTAAATTTTAAATCACAAATTACATATTTAAAAAAAAATTTTTTTTCTGCTATATTCTAATTTGATAGTGGATGTATTTTGAAGTATTGAGAAAAAAGTTAGCTCTTATTATCTTTGAAGTGGTTTTCATTGCAATGGAATCTATGGAATCCCGATTGTTTCATGATTCACCTATGCTCCTTACAGGTAACTCACCTGTATTTCTTGAAGGTAATGTCATTCGCTTTTCACGTAATTCCTCAATCGAAAATCGTCTAAAACATATCTAGCAAAACGAGAAAGCTGACTATTCAAGGTGGACAAAAAAATTTTCCTAACACGCATTTAATACACACGCTATCAATAGAATCGTTCAGTTATTCTCTATTCGATTATCCCTCAGTAAGAACGCTTTTATTATAAAAGATCCTCCTGTAAAATCCTGGAAAGTCTTCAACGATAGAATTATAGTCGTAGTATTATGGACTTATTCCAGGCTATCATACTAATATAGATTTAATTTTAGGTTATTTCCAAACAATAAGGGGGGGGGGGGGGAGGGGAGCGGGAAGGTGCTCGATAGTCATCAGTAAATGATCGATAAATCTAATGCCTTACATTTATGAGATTTCACTTGAATTTTTTCAAACGAAAATAATTTAAAGTTAGCGAAATGGCTTAATGCTAAGTAAAATCAAATCCGAACATTCGAATAAATTTTATGCTTTTTTCTTTGGATTTTCGATAAAATTCATTGAAATGCAAGAAGAAAAAAAATCATTTATATGCAAAATTATTCTATCCTGAATGACCGTCTAAATAAGTTCGTTTGATTTATAAGCGTTGGTTAATCTTATTCGTTTTATACGCGATTATTTTTATCTCTACTTTTCAATATTATTTAATTATTTGTCTTATTCCTTTATATGTTAATTTCTTTTTTCCATTTTTAGTACTTACCTGTGTTTTTTTTGTCTCTTTATGCCTTTTTTAAGTCATGCTCCTGTTCTTAGTGAATGAAAGTTCGATTTTTCGACTTTAATTCGATAGTGTTTTTGCAGTTTTCTTCATTCTTGTATGAAGGTTTTTTATTTACTGGTTACTACACTGTATTACAGGATACTACTACGTTAATGAGCAAACATACAGACGAAAAGACACAGACAGACACATGCAAGAGTACTAGCATTTCTCAATTTACGATTTTGTTTTTCCTTTTTTCTGATAGTGTTATGCAAACGGATGTGTTTTCGGAGAGCGTTTATTATGCACATTGTCTCTAATGAAGGCATTGTTATCCGGGAACGAAAATTAAATTAGTTATGCATAAATTGAAAATTACATTTAAAGCGACTCACAAATTCTGCATTATCATTCTTGCATATTTTTAAAGGAATTTTCTTTTATTTTTGTTCTTATTTATTACTTCAATTACCTATAACTTTAAAAAAAATTTTTTTTCAATAATAAGCTGATCAAACATATTTTAAAAAATTCTACTAAAGTATCATACAACTATTATGATAGCTATGGTGATTGTGAGACTTGATAAACATGACATATGCATCAAAAATGATATCTTTTTGGCATGAGAACGGTATAGCCCGTCAGTTTCGACATTCACTTTTATGAATGTTGCATTTGTTTCTTAGTTACTGCCGTTCATTGCTCATATTTTACCCTATCATTCGAGGTCTAATAGATTGCATTTGTTATAGACTTAGGTTTATCGTTGATTTATATCATTTAACGATACAAGAAATCTAGAGTTAAGGTTGAATCGATCTATGAGTCGATCAGTCCAGTTCAACATAGCATATAGTTATACGTACATACAGGTAAGCAAACGCACAGGTAGAGTGTACATAAAGATAAGCAAACAATACACGTAATTTTCTATAAAGGTTTATATGCTATTAATATAATATTGATGAATATATCGATTATCGTAAGGTAGAGTTATTCCGCTGCATAAATTTCTACTCATTTAAACGAAAAGAATTACTTCGTTGAAAAAAAAACCCCCCTAATATATTCTAATTATATTTTCTCTCATAGATGAATGTAAATCTCGAAACCGTATCGTTAAGTCAATATTCAACAATGGAAATTTATTATCGCTAAACTTATTTGATGCAAATTTTTACAATTCCATTCAAAATAATAAAATAATCATCGCATATCTTCTCAACTAAATAAAAATATTTCTTAATAGTCGAATTTTTTTTTTTCGCATATAATAAATGAAAATATTGAAATAAATAAATAAATAATTTGTGCAATACGGTAACGCTCAATCATACGATTATATCAAAACGTTTCGAAATTTTAGGAAATGATCATAATTGACCTCAGCAAATGAAGTGTACGAGTGGATATATGCTAATCATCTTGGAGCATTTTGTTTTTTTTTTAAGCAAATTTATTAAAAAATTTCATAACATATTTAGAAGATTGAAAATGCATTCAATAAAAAATCCATATTATATTTATTTGATGATTAAAGATTGAAATAAATCTAAAAATATTTCAATTCTTTGTTGAATATCAATTGATATATCAATTAGATATATTTCGTTTTTTCATCACCACATTGAGGCTATTTTAATTGTCATTCACCTAACATCTAAAATATCCATCATATTTACTATGATTTCTAGAAGTGAATCGATATCGTAATTATTATATATATTCACCGATTATGATTAATCAAAATTTCGTCATATTGTAATTGCAGATAGGTTGTTCGAATTGCATCTGTTTTCATCGGATATTTTAGCCGCTTATCAAATTTAAATATTTGCCAAATTTAATGATCAACGATATACCTACCTTAGTGGATCGTTTAAGTGATAGATAAATTTTTTTTCTCATGTATGATATATATCTCTCAAAATATAATAATTCATTTACAATATAATAATTTATATTTTTATTGCATTACTTTGCAAATGTTTCAAAAATTGCAATCTTTATTACTATTATATGCAGTTAATATATTGTTTATAGTTTAGAGATAATGCATCTATTGATTTTTATTTTCAATTTTTTTTTTTTTTGTAAATTTGTTGAAAAGAGTACTTCGAGAAAAAAATATCGAAAAATTAAATTAGTGCACGAAAAGCTTTTGTCTTATTTATCTTCAGCGAGCGTTCGCTTATTGCGTCTAAGCTTTGTGCATTTCTTTTTGTTTTTTTTGTTTTGTTTTGTTTTTTTTTTTTTTGAGAAGAGGGAAGGGGCAAATCGACATCGTCGATCGATCGATTAGATCAGTTTGGAACGTACTGTATATCATGGTACCTGAATTTATGCCTAGCATGACCGGAAATCATTAATAATTAGGAGAGAGATCATAGATCATTGCACGCATATTATATTATTAAAAAAATTAAAGCATTTCATTATTATTTATTCTTATAGATTAAGGAAAAATTTTTTCAGTATTCTTTAATTGAAATATGATTCATTTCGGAAAGCTTAACTAATATCAATTATTATTTTTCATAATTGAAAGCGTTTAATATTCAAATTTTCATCTTTTTTTGGAAAATTTTTTTTTTTTTGCTAGATAATATAATGATATTTATTGATCAAAAAAAAAATTTGAATTGATTATGCAAAAAATTTTTTTCGAAAATTTACATTTTTCGTTATTATCTTTCTTTTCTTGTCTTGCACTTGTTTCATTTCCTTATGTCGTTTGCTCATAGGTGCATCAATTTTCATAGGAGATGAGAAGAAAATAGAGAAGATGAGAGGGGTGAGGGAAGGTGATGGCGATGATTTAAAAGTACTTCTCAAATTTCATTTTTAGGTCATCGAATTTGAGAGGACAATCATATAGATAGCCTATATTTATTTACCTCTTTTTTTTCCACTCTAATATTTGTGCGCTAAATGAAAATAAATAGTTTATCTTTATCCGTTATTTATCATGAAAATTTTTGCCCCTTTTTTTTAAATAAGAGGATGTGAATTTTTAATCGATAATTGACGTTAAAGCAATTGACCGACCGGAAAGAAAAATTAGATGACAACGATAGACAGGTGGTTTTTGTTTCTTCGAATAACTCAGAAGTTCGATGGAAACAATTTGAAAGAAAAAAAAAAGAAATTCCATAGTATGAATTTATTTCCATTGATTTACTAATATGGAAAATTGCTTTTCTGGAAAATATGGAAAATTGCTTAATTTGAAAAAAGAAATTTATTTCCATAAAATTCTTTGCATCGTTGCTTTTTTTGCATATTTTTCTTCAGCATTTCATATTTTTGATTTTTTTTTCTTTGAAAATACATTAATTTTTCATAAATTTTGGCAATTATATTGTTTAAAATATCAAATTTTTTTTTTGAGAGTGGAATTTCAATTTTTTTCGTTATGTAATAGCAATTAATATAAAACTCTAGTATTCGTATATGATATAATAAATAAAGTGAATTATTAATAGTTTTATAAATTGAAATAAACCCTCTAAAATGAGGATTAAGTAGAGACGAGATAGGCGTTAATTTTGCATATGTGAGTGTGCAATCCGCCGGAGCAATTATCATACTTCCATTTTTCCTCTTCACGAAAAAAAAAATTGAACTAATTTGCATAAATTTATGCTCGCCAATTTTTTGATCTCCATTTTTTATGAAGCAAAAAGAATCTTCAATGTACATCTTATCGAAGGGAACAGTTGATCTTATCGAAGGAAACTAGGACAGTTGGTCAGGCTTCTTTCATTTATTTTATTTGCAAACATAAATTATCTTCCAGATCGACGGTTTTTTGATTTAGTGGACCACTGAGGTCCTTTAAATCATGAACCTCAATGGTTCTCTAAACTGGTAAACTCGATAGTCCTCTAAACCTTAATGGCTCTTTAAGGCATAAACCGTCGACATCTGTTTAACTAAACAGTGGTTGAGACCATTAAACAAGTATTTTCCAACCATGGTGTACTCTACCGTGTTGGTATTTTTTTGGTAATCCACGAAGTGATGTTGAGTTGATTGTTTCATTTAAACTTTCCTCCACAAACACTATTAAACGTCTGTTTATTTATATAATTTAATTTCATATTATTTAATGAAATACGATATTTATATTCTAATTGAAAAAAAAAGAGGAATATATTTATAATTTCTATTAATTTCTGTCAGTAGTGGGATTATTAAAGCAATTTGCTCGAATGTATCAATACATCTTTTAGTAAATGCCCATAAGGATCGCTTTGTGAGTTTATTGACTCGAACTACAATAAATGTTTACCTAAAATTTATACCGAATAGTTACAGTTTTATCACTATCATAGTGATTTAATTTTACCTATGATAAGCCTATTGATTCACTTTATCGATGATAAGATAAGACTGCTTAATCGTAGGTTAACGTTGATCGCCTAAACTATGAGGTACCATAGCTTAAATATTTAATTACTAATCATAAATAAATTCGAACTGCTGTGTTTTTTTTTCCGTTTTTTTTTCTCCGGTCGATTAGTTTTTTTTCCCCACAAAAAAGTTCTATGTCATACTGGAAATTTTCTTTTCTTTTTCTTTGAAAAGTCATTGTGATGCATAAATTTAATCGCCTCGATTGTTATCAATTGTTTTTTGTGTTGTATGTGCAGCTCAATTAATTCTCTTATATAATTTTTCCTCTCAATTTCCATATGAAATATTTTATTTTTTTTTCAAGTATATATTGCTGGACGATTATTTTTCAATTTTTATTTCTACTAGTTTTTTTTTTGAGAGAGAGAGTTGTGCATACAAATTGATGCGATAATTTCTATGATGCCTCAACAGAATTTTTATAGAACATTTCGAAGTAATTAGAAGGGCATATGTAGAAATAAAAATTTCATTTATGAGGATTCCAAGTGAAGAATTTGAGCTTTTACATTTATGCGGTCAAGGAAGATGTCTAAGAGGAAGATGGGAATGTAGGAGAAGGAGGATAATAGGGATTATTTGGTAGGAATCTCTCAATTAAGGCTTCAATGGAGCTTATCGAGGTCAAATGTATTGCAATAAACCTTGATCGAATATCAAAACAATAGTACAAATTTGTCCTGTGTTAAATCATAGCTGATCCAATTCCATCACAATATGAGTTGAAGAAGCAACCACCATAATTTCAAGGTGATAGGTTTACCTTTATTTTATTTTTATTGATTTATTTTAGTTTATTTTATCCAACAGAACATCTTATTTATTAATCTATGTAGGCACATTTCTAACTCGTCTATTTATGTGAAAATGTGCAGCGATTTCATTAACAACGATTTTTGCTGCTCACAAATAAGAATAATATGTAATTCGGAGAAAGGTGAAGATTTATTAACGACAGATGAAAACCTATGAATATAATATTTCAATTATTATCAAACTTAATCGATGCACCCTACCTTTTTTTATGGATTTTATAGCATATAAAGTTAAATATGACCTAATTTATTTTAATTTAATATTTTATTTTTCTTCATTCTTCATGGTTTTTTTTTTCTACGTTATATAGTTCTATAATTGAAAATCTAGTAACATTAGCATATCGCATTCTCCACGAAAGAATTTCTTCGTTTGCCTAATTGCACCGATTCATCAAGTTGGATCAACTTACGAACGATAACTTCGTTGATGAAATCGAATTTGCATTAGTGATTCCTTTCGATAATTTTATATTCATTTTGCACTTTCAAAAAAAAAATTTTTTTCATTTTTGAAAATTTGATGAGGAAAAAATTTTTTCCATTTTAATATCGTTAGTGGGAATTGTCGTCTTATTATTGCAATTTTTTTTTTTTTGCAATTATATTATAAATTGCATTTTATTACATTTGAAAGCGATGAGGAAAAATCGCCATTGAAAAAATTTGAAAAGAATTTTATGATATTATGGAATATTTCGATGTATATACTATCAATTCAATGAAATTTTTTACTAAGAATCTATTATATGAAAGAAATCAATTTCGATGCATTAAAGTTTGCTTACGTCGATATGCAAATGATTGAAGGATCTTTGCGTATTGTAAAATATTTGACTTCACACTCTCCAGTTGTTTTTATTATATTCACCTGAGATTCATCTAACGATCAGTCGACTCGCCAAAGGTCGAGGCGGATCTGTCGAGCTCCATTTGTATTTCTATTCAGCCTTTTAGCAGTTAAGATTTGCGGCAGTAACGTTGCAGCTGCTAGCCCTTGTGTCCCTGTAGTCTCGATTTGCCCTTCCACACTCGGCAGGGATGGTCACTGAAGATCATACACGCAGTTGTCATCTCATGACCTAGTGGGAGCCTCTGCAGCATGGTAGGACTTAACAGCGCGTAACGCTCAGCTGGTATAGCCCCTCAGAACCCGTTGCCTGTCCCGCACCTCGAAAAGATGATGGAATATAACTTGTGAGAAGCTTTTATTATATATATAAAATAAATTATATATAATGTTGATGAATATCGGATAGAGTGGATTTGATGCATCCATACTGATCGAGTGGAATGAATATTCGTTGATAACGATATTTATGAAATTAGATGGCACGAATGCAGCATTGCATGAGAACGTTTTATACGAGTGCAACGTATCCGATGCATAGCTAAAGACGATTGTACTTTTAAAGTGCCGCTAATTTTTGAGATTGTAATTTTTTTTTTTGCTAACATTTTAAAAATTTATGAAAGAATAAATTACTGAATGTGGAGTGAAGAAGAGATTCAAGTATCGTTCTTCAATCATATTGCGGAAATTTTAAAAAAAAATTTTTTTTAAGTTGCAATGCGAAAATTCGTTGATTCTTTTTTATCGTAAAGAAATATCCGATTCGTCAAAAAGCGAAGAACACTAACGAATGTTTGGAATTCAGTCCATTTTCGCTTTTTTTTTTTTTTAATGACAAAATGCACCATTTGTTAAGTGCATTTCGCATGAGCGAATATGAAAACAATTCACATAGAATGAAGAGTTTTTAGTGGAGAGCATTAACAACTTGTCGCTATACATTTTTTTTTGTGTATGTTCGCTATTTCGTATTCACTCAACCGTTATAAAATATTTTCTAGATTCTGCCGTCTTTTTTTTTTCTTGACTATACAACAAGTAGTTATTTTTTTTCACTCTTTTTACTACAGCACATATTTTTCTGCAATTATAATTTTTAAATAATGAAAATAATAACTAATAGAAATTTTGAAATATAATTTTTTTTGAATATTTTTTTTTACTTATAATTAACAATAATTGGGAAATTTTTTTAAAAAATATATTTATTAAGAATTATGAATATAATATTAAAGCAAATAGAAATTTTTAATAGAAGTAGAAATTATATAGTAATCTAAACAATCCTAAATCCTTAAATATAACATTTATTATAATTATTAATTATCTATGCAAAATAATCTTTCATTTTAATATACAATTAACCTACTATAATCTAATATTATAAACGGAAAGCTATCATTGGTTTTACAACTACACTCAAAGGGTTCTTTTGTTCAGCAACGATATACCTTGATTCAATAATTCAACAACGGTAAAGCAATAGTAACTCGTTCAATAATGGTGTATTTGTAGCGATATTCGGCTTCATATCACATTCACCGTTATACTTGGTCGATTCGAAAAATTTAGAGCCGAAAACGGCTGGTATTTTAAAGTGGAAAACGAATCATAAATGCAAATACATCAAATCAAATATAATACAAATTATTCAATTAAAAATTTTTTCAAAGAAGAAAAAAATATGGAAAAAAAAAACTTCAATAAAATTTAACTAGTAAAAATATTTGGTGATTGATAATAATGCTAACTTCATATCAACGTCAATCGCTCTTTTTTTTATACATTTGTTAATGATGAAAAAAAAAAAAAAAGATCATTACAAGTTCAACGTAGAATGACAAAGTATAATGTATGCACAAATTTTATTACGAGCAGATGTAAATCTGTTTGTCATACATCACAGCATCTCATCAATAAAAAATTTCATTCCTATGTTTCGAAATTGTTCTTTCGTTATTCATGAATTGCACATAGAAACGAATAATCAGTCCATAGAAGACTACGGATCTCGTTCAGAGAGTTGAGAGAGGATAGTGATTGAGGCGAGAGATGATGAGAGAGGAAAGAGGAAAGGCAAAGTTGAATATGGCCTTCATTTTTAAGAGCAATCATTAGGTAAGGAAGAGTAAAGCGAGAAATTATTTATTACGAGCAATTTGTACAATCGTTGTCTCATTTTATTAGGAAACATTTAATGCCCCCTTAAAGAAAATCTTCTTATCGCTTTTTTTTTGTGTTATATGCTATAACACATATAGCACATAACAAATAATCGTGTTATAATATCCCATATAGCATATAATAAATAATCGCGTTATAATAGGTGACCATTATTTATATCTCATATATATTAACTATTGAGATTTATATTAATTGCGAGCGATCGACTCGTTTAATTAGCTGTTAGCTTTTGTAGACATTGAAAAATTCAAACAAAACGTCAATAATAAGCATAATGCTTACCTTCAAATTCGTTAACACAGGTGAGCGTTAATCACTATATGCAAAACTTTTACCTGTTGAACATTCTATTATATTACCTCCAATAGACAATTGTCTTCTTTAATGAATAAACCATTAAATCCTTCTACAGCATTAAATTTTTGAAATTTCCGTTAATGCGTGTTTTTTTTTCGTTATCGATTAAGTTGAATAATTATTTGGAAATATAAGGTGAACTCAGGTAAGTTAATAAATATGGCCAGGTAATTGAATGTGAGTTAGCAAACAAAGAAATCGATTCAATAGTCCTAACTTTTGAGCGAACATGAATATTATAATCGAGGCAATCACATAGGTATTCATTGCGAATGAATGAGAGTATTGTAGTATGACATAACGATGATCATCAACTATATCAACTTTTCAAATAATTTGAAAGATTTAAATAAGCATTTTTTTTGAAAAATATACAATATTATAAACTATTACATCAAAACTATATAAATAAATATTGAAAAAAAAATTTGAAATTTGAAAGTTTTTTAAAATTACAATTGCGAAGTATTTCAACAATTTTTTATTTACATTCTTTAAAATTACTTTTTATTCTTATGCAAGTAAATGTATTCAGTAATTTTTAGATCTGTATGAGAAACTTTCTCAGATTTTTCTCTAATTGACGCGATGAGATTAAATTACGATTATTTCTATAACAGATTGTGCTATGAGAATTATTTGGGGGGGGGGGGGGTGGTACTATTCTCAAAATACTGTATTTCTTTATTGTTTCGTTTAATCGAAATTTTTTGCCACTCGATAAATGGGATATGATGCGTCATAAAAATGAAGCGTTGTGAAGCCCTCGAAAGAAACTATTATAGTAATAACGGTGGATCAGTATTATACTGTCTATTATGTTCATTTGATCACGCAGTTTACAATGTGCTCGGAGTTTTTTTTTTTTTTTTTGCAAATGCTTGCTTTATTCACATTCAACTCTAGTTTTATGTGCATAGCAGTGTACAGGATAGAAGTAGTACTGTAATGGAATAGGTATAACGGGTCCACCCAAATACCCTTCGAATATTAGGCCCATATCCTCTTCGAAAATTTAATTTATTGCCTATTGACCATTGATCGATCGGTCGATCGTTTGATCAATTTTTATTGTTTATTTGTTTATGTATTCATTTGTTTATTTCAATTCATAAAGCATCCTTTACGAATAAATGTCTTTTCATATCACTTCCACCTACCTCGATTCAACACTTCTCATTCATTTGTTTCCTGCCGTCTTTTAGAGAGTATTTCCATTTCATTGCGGGGCCCATCTATATTTCTTTCAGGTCGGTCATGTGAAGGTTAGGGCCTAGGCTCGTCTCGTGCCCGTCAAATGCTGACGAACCGATTTACCGTTGTTCCTCTTATGACTGTCGGGACGTATTCCGCTGTCCTTGCCCCGATGATGGCGGCTGGGCGGGATGGCTCGGTTGAGCGGAGCCAACAAGTCTAACCGCAGCATACTTACAACCAATCGCGCATACTTCAATGCAAAAACGATGAATGTCGATTCGATCTATAAGCGCCATCTATGTCGGTGCTATGATTTAAGGGCGCTTTTGTCGATGACGTTTACTGAATTAAAAAAAAAAACCAATTTTTCATTTATTCCCATTTTTGAAAAAAAAAAAGCCTAATTGACTAAAATGAAGCTATAGATGAAATGCACCTCTCAAAGATTACATCTTTAGAAGCGTTGTTGAGGTGTTGCTTAGCAATTTACATTGTTTAAGAGCACTTCATCTGACAGTGGTAAAATCGAACGGCTGAAAAACCAAATTTCGATCGGTAAAAACCAAATAAAATCCAGATATTTACCAAATATGTTTTAGCGACAATTTATAATTATACTCGACAGTAGGTGAAATTTTGTTTTTTACAAAAATACCTTTGGTTTAATAACCAATTTCCGTTTTAAAATACATTCGATTTCAACTTGGCTTTGATTATGAGTCAACGCTTCCGATAGACTAACTAGCAAATTCCATTTTCATCATGCTAACATGTGCATTTATTTCGTAGTTTTCGTCATTTTAAGTGGGCTTTACAGCTTATCGTAATTTGCAATAAAACGTATGTCACACCTTGAATGTTTACCTGAGGGCAAATTGTATCGATCATCCGAATTTTTCGTTTTTTTTTTGCATTACAATCGCAATAATTTTGCATTGCAAAATGTATAGCTGCGAGCTATGAAAATATTTCTTAATATTTCGACAATACGTACAAAGAAAAATTATGAAAATTATGGTTATTTTTTCTTTTGCAATACCAAAAAAAAATTAGCGCGAATTTTAATTAGAGATAGATTTCTATGAATAATGAGAATAATTTTAGCTTTAATAGTTTAAAAAAAAAACGAAATTTTTCTAAGATCAGAGTTTTTTTTTTTTTAATTTCTTCAAAAATAGACGCTATAATTTCTGCCATAAAAAGAGTACACTCTTCAAAGACATCGTTGATCACCGATTCTTATCGACAAATGTTCTTCAAATATTTCTATTATTGAAAAGAATTTTTCCTTGAAAAAATAATCAATATTGCACTTTTTTTTCTCATAAATTAATTAATAGTGTAGTTTTTTAATAAATGATGTAAATAATAATTTAAATGATATCACTTTTTGTGATCAAAGTAAGTTTATTTTAACTTGAATTTTATATTGTCCCATTATGTGGTATATTTTATCGGTATATTTCGTTCAAAAAAAAGGAATAATTTTGATAGATGATATTTCGATTGTTAGTCACCGATTTATTCACTAGTTTTTATATTCCTCTATCTTCATTACATTCCTTCTTATAACATAAATACATATTTCAGTCACACAATCATACTTTGATGTACTGTTGTACTGTTTACTTACACTCATATACTACTTGAAATTATTTGTATTACATCCAACTTCGATATGTGCCTATCTGTTCAAAAATTTTGAAAATATTTTCATTTATAGTTTTTTGATTATGAAAAAAAAAAAGAAAAGGAACTGATTTGTATCGCCTTTATTGGGTCTCATTATTTAATGTGAATAATTTGAAAAATTGAAGTTTGCTAGTTTTGGCAACATTCCAAATTCCGAAGTACCATTATGTGGGAAATTTTTTAAAGCAAAGATTTATTACAGAAATTTCACTTTTTTTTTCAACTATTTAGGCATTTTCTTTCTTCTCGAAAGACAAATCTATAAATTAAAGTAGACGATACGTTACATTAGTTCGTTTGTCTTTTCTCACCTGGATTTCTCATGCTTCAATGCGCTACTTTCAATGCCAACAACAGGTATTCTTTGTCCCATAGACAAAAGACTATTGAATTCTAAGAATATTGCATATTTCCGGTGATATGATTTCAATAGATTATCACACCGTAAGATTTTCTTATGTCAAAATCTTCGGCTAATTATAGAAATTCTTCTTTAGCTACAACGTTCGCCCCGCTCATAGCACCAAGGGAATTAATTGATTGTCTAACAGCATTTATGCTTTAAGAAGCTATCAAACATTTTCAAAGATAAAAAAGCCTTTCTATCGTTTTTTTAATTGAAAAATCGATTTAGTGAGTAGATTATTCGATAGGTGATGCTAACTTCTCTAGCCTAAATTACATGTAAATTACCTATAGTAATAGGTCAATTGATATTTCATTACCCAATCATTATATTGATTTTTTTTTTAGTTCATACGTTGTCGTATGTTTTTCTTATTTATTTTATGCTCTCATTTTAAACTCTTTTTATAAAATAAAGAAAAAAAATTACAGTTTTTAAAAATTGTGATAATTATTTTTCTAGAATTTTTACAAGCTATTGATAGCAAATATTTTCTTATCATAGGAGTAACATCATGAATAATCGCTTTTATCACCTCAAACAATCGTTCTTATCACCTTTAATACCAATAATAAGATGAGTTCAATATTTCCACCTTGTATAGTTAAAATTTATTGCTAATTTTGAGATGCGCCTATAAAAAATTCGAATAATTCTCGAATATTTAGCAACGACTTCGATTGGTCACTTTATTTTGAAAATATTTTTTGAAATTTTGACTTACCTGAATCTGAACTATATTTGTAAAATTCAGATTGAAATTTGAAAATTAGAAAAATTCTTTTCTTTTTTCAAAAAAATTTATCCGACTTATGTCCATCGCTCATCCTGGAAATTAAAAAAAAAAAAATTGAATCGATACATCCGGCAAAGTTTGAACAAATAAATGAATAATACGATCAAGTAGGGTCCATTGAGGATGAGAGGGAAAGAAACAACGAGACGACAAGGGAAAAGAGGAAGTAAATCACAAAAAGGTGACCATGTCTATAAGCTCAAATTGCAAACCTTATGAAAATTATTCTTCATTTTTTAATTTACTCCAACTTCATCAAGAGTAATTAATTGTTTTCATTATATCAATAGACTTAATCAATTGCGATTTTTTTTTATTCATTTAAAAATGATTCGCAATAATTGCTGAAATCTTTAATATTCTCACAAACGATATACTTTTTTTATAGGCGATAATTTGGTTTTTTTTTTGTATATTCTTTGAAGTTTTATTGATATCTTCAGCTATCAGATTTTTTAATTTTTATTCGAATTAATTTCTTCTAATTTTTTTCAAAGAAGTTTTCCTCTTATATATATATATATATATATATATATATATATATATATATATATATATATATATATATATATATATATATATATATATATATATATATATATATATATATATATATATATATATATATATATATATATATGCTGCATTTGTTTAAATGCTGTTTAGCTAGTAGTAACTCGAATAGAAGCTCATCTCTTCTTCCGCCCTCCCCCACCCACCCCCCTCCTCTCCTTCATCATCTTCTTCATTCCGCATTGAAAACAGGTAAGATGGTCTGGTTTATAAATTCATCTAAAGAATTTAACCCTCGTCTCAAAGGCGTTTGCATGCGGGAGTCTTTGCAGATATTAACTAAAAAAACGTTCGAAGGCCTATACACTAACATGCGATAACAATGCTTTTTTTTGCATAATACTGCTCACGAATACTTTAGAATTTGGACGCATATCTGAATGAGCTCTAAAGTAAAAAAAAATTATGCGGTAAAAATTTAATTCTTCCATATGCTCCTCATGAATAAAAGCTTCGCCATCTAGTGTCACAGACGTCGAAGCCTCATGATTTTTAAAATGCGATAGCATATGTTTTATCTAATCGTTTTAAGATAGACCTTCATATTTTTATAATATTTGAAATAATAGCCGCGAAATTTTGCGTTGTAAATTCACATTAGGAAGTTTTTTACCTTCATAATTTAACAGCTATAAAAGCTGAACAATTCATCTAGTACCCGCACATTAGAGTAACCTATCCTTCACCAAAATTGTTATCGAATCAACTCTCCCCCTTTACTTGATTTGCTTATCGATTTAATGTAGATATTCATCGATTTTCCCAAAGAATTTCATTGTGGGAATTGTTTGCATCGATTAGAATGTAATCTGCGATGCATTGGAAACTGAACGAAGTGTGCCTAGTTGAAGCGTTAAGGGTATAGCCGCATTTATTTGAGTCTTGTTGTTCACATCAGCCTTATTCGCATTCTCTTAGCACACTATCGCTTAATCACCTATTTCTATACTGCTTCATTTATTTCCTTTCCTTTTTTTTTTATCGTCACATTCTCATACAATCAAATAAACTTTTTAAATGTTGTTTTTTTTTTTCGTAAAATAAATCCATAAAATAAAATATTGATGCAATAAAAATGTAACTTTTATGAATTTGTTGTATTTCTTTGATATTCATCTTCAATTTTGTCTTTATTTAATTTGCATTGAAAATATCAATTTTAATTTCTGTGAATAGATTTCTCATATAAGGTTAATATGCAAATTGGATCCGTGGCATTATTGACTTATTATGCAAAATATTTAACTAGCAAAGCGGCTGGCCAATTTTGGACAAAAAAATGCTTCATGATCTATTCTCGCATATACTGCATGTCGCGCATTTTTTGCAGGTATATATTTTCGATCTTGAAATATACGATGGCGTTAATATATTCACGAATGTCGACGGAAATGCAAATTCCTCAAACGAATGAACAGATGAAGGCGGCGGAAGGAGGTGGGGGGGGGGGGGGGGGGGGAGGGGAGGAGGAGGAAAAGGTACAAAAAGACGAAAGGAGAAAATGCAGCTATTTGGATTAAATGGCCTGGAAGGTTGTGGGCGGAGCGCGTACGGAAGCCTCCTAAAATACTGAGTAACTTTTTTTTCAATCAATTTCAATCAACTTTCGGCTATCAATATTCGATATTGCTTTGATCATCATGAATGGTACATAAAGGTAATTCTTGGTATCATCGATGAGAGCCAAATGAAGCAGCATAATTTAATGCCCTTGTATTTAAAAAAAAAAGTATTTTCACCATATTTTTCAATCATTCTTTTTTTTTTCTTTAATTGATTTCTTGTGTGCATTTTTTATAGGTTTATGTGGAAAAGAAATTTTCGAGAAATTTTGCTAATGTAGTTAATTTTTGCTAATGATAAGAATTTGATTAGTTTCCGTTCAAATTATATCTATTTGATGCCATTAAATTCATTCATTTTTCTTTTTATATTTTAGGAACACATAGAAATAGTTGTGAAGTTATTCCCACATGGACATCTTTTGTTCTCTAGCATCATTTGAAGGCGTACAACTGCGTGAAGACAACTTATGAATTACTAGCTAACAAGTATTTAACTCTATCTAACCTCTAGATGTAAATATATACTAGCAAGTGGCAATTACTCTTTTAAGAAACAACCGTTTCTTTTGCTTTTCATATATAATCATAGCGCATGAGAGGGATTGAGTAAACTTTACTTCTAATAAAGTAAATAGGTTGCAAGGTGATGTATACAGTTGTAATACTTATTTATATAAGTAATAGAATATTGGGATTTGAATGAAAAATTTTCATCACAACTAATCGATATTTGCAACGATCAGATTATATATCTGTATATAGTTAATGCTTCTAACTGTAGGTACCATGTCTTTTTATATGCTAGAGATATTTCTCCGAATTGTTAATTTCCAGCAATTCAACTATAATATCAATATCGATTCGGCTCTGAATTAAATTATACTTAAGGAGATAGGGAGAGGGAGAATTTCTACAATATATCTACGAGAGCCCTATTATGCAACTAATGCTATTATATAGAAGAATGTTTTATGCGGTATTTGATAACGGTAATCGATATGTGGTTCAAAATATGACAACTCCCTTCGAACGAACTGAACATAACGACACCATATCACCTTGAGAAATTTTGAGCAAAAATAAATTATGCACAACAATTTTATTAAAATGAAGATATTATATGCTAGATTGTATTCTCAGCAAGCGGCTGGAATGCACTTCATAGAAAGTGAGGGAGAACAAATGGGCACAGAACCCATGGTACAGTTGGCTCAAGTTGAATGTAACCCGTTGTTTTGCACTATTTTCTCTGAGGTATTCCAGTGTCAATAAAGTGTACTTGTTTTGCAGATGTGTTGTAGATGTCAACGGGGTAGGTTCAACTGTTGAAAGTTTTCCGACCTTTAGCTCGAGCTTGGGCTCAAGCTTCAAGGCAGGAATAATCGCAGACTATGCTTCGGTTTAGGCTTCTTTTTTCGGTTTTGATTTAGATTGGTGAACAAATCCAGTCAATTTACATCGCAATTCATTCATCTGGTGTTTATAAAACGTCACTTTTATTATGTCTTCTAAGCGCATTAGTCAGTGCCGCTCTCGAACGTTCGTTGCTTGATCGTTTGATATTTGGACGTTGATATTCCCCCGAGATATATCCTAAAATCTACTCTTCATCACTCACTGCCTCCCTATAGCGATCAATCAACAAAGCTCCACCAACAAACCGAGCATCAGTACGTCGATCCATATCCCTAGTGCTGCTTCCGCCATATGCCATCGCGCTACTGCGACAATTACTTCCTTATCGATATACTTCTCGCTCGCTTCGTTACAATCTTAGCGGTATTTATTTCAGGACTTCGGTGTTTGGCGATAGTCCTATGAGGAAGCAAGATCGAAGGAACCTTCACTGAAGAGTGGGGGAAGGGGGGATTTTGATGTTATTCTGCATCAAACAGTAAAGAAAAAAAAAAAACTCTGTCAACAAGAAATTCGCATGCAGAGGTATTGGTGTCAATGTTGAGGGGCTATTGTAATTGTTGCTCGAATTATAATTGCAATGATTTAAAAAATTTTTCTATACAATCGATGAATTTTTAATTATTCATCACGAATTCATTATGGGGGAAAAAAAAATTTTTTTTTCCTTTATTATTTTCCTTATGATTATTTAGCAGCATTAATGAATTTCAATACTATAGAAATAGAGCACATTCGGAAGTCTTTTTTTTTGAAAATAGTAATTCCTATGGATAGTAAAGTTGGAAGTTTTTATACAACATAAACCAACGCAAAACACCCACCATTACCGATCGAATCACTTTTGCAGCTAAGCTAATGATGTTTAATCTACATTTTTTGCGATACTCTTATTAATCACATGAAAATTATATTTTCTTTGAATGCACTGGATGGTATACTATTATATCAAATAGCTCCTTCATCATCTGTATGTATAGTTGCGTAGAGGAGAGCAGGAGAATGGAGGCGAAAGGACGAAAACGTAATGGGTTGCTAATCGCTTCTATATAGAAGGCTATAAACATTTACTAACGAGCGAAGACTTTTTCATATTTGTTAGCTAATAGAAGTATTTACTAATGATATGCATAGCATAGCATAAACATATAAATGATCCCTCATTGGGGATTGAACTTAGCAGCTACATAGATATGCGTAATATTTTTTTTTCGCGCCCAATTATGTTAATCCACAAATATATAATTGCAACGTAAACATCATTTCTGTCATCCAATCAATAAGTTTTTGTGATATTCATTGATAAATTCAATATTTGCAAGTAAATTGTCTTGGCTTTTTTTCAGTTCTTTTTAATTTTTTTTTTTCAATTTATAGATTGCTCAATTTTGTGCTAATTGCAATGTCAATGAGGGATCATTTATATGTTTGTGCTATCCTATGATCTATTTAGCTCTATATAAAATGATCAAATTTCAATAAAAATACCTCTAAAACGTTACGACTTTTTTTTTTGTTTTTATTTAAGTTAAGCTGTTTTTTTAAAATTTATTCACTAAAAATTCACTAAAAAAAAATTCACTTAAATTTCATTTAAAATAATTATTTATTGTGTTTTTTTCTTTCGTTGCGAGTTATCCAATTTTCAGCAATAAATATTATATTCAATAAATAAATCGAAAAAAAAAATATTGAAACTCAAAATTCATGTAATTTAGCATTTAACTTTTTTTTCCATTTATTGATTTTGATAAAAATAAAGGAGAATTTTTTTTTCAGCTGATATTGATTATATTTATGATTTGGTTTTTTTTTTTTGGTTATTCATAGTTTTGGTTTTTTTTTTTAATTTCTGGCCTTTTTTTTTGTTTTTTCTCGTCTTTTTTTTTTGAAATCTTAGCTTTTTTTGCATCAAATCACGATGAAAAATCGCCATTTGAAGATAAATTTGCACTAAATGTATGCACTAAATAAAACTCGAAATTAATGAAATTTTGAAATAATTTGAAAATACGGAAATTCATGCAAAAATATCGAATTTTATTGATGATATTTTTGTTACCTCTTTATGAAATTCTTTTTGCTATTATTATTTTCTAGAGGTATTTGAAAATAATCTCCAGCAACACTGTTATTAGATCAACGATATTGCTTTCTAATAATAAGAAGACAATATTATTACTGCAAAACTTCTAAGAAAAAAAAAATTCAAAATTTTTCTTTGATAGAAAATTTTAACTCATTAGAAATAGAAACACGTAAAAAATATTCGAGTAATAAAGTAACAACTTATGGTGAATATTTTCGAGTAATAAGATGTTAATAAATAAAAATATTTGAGCGTTAAAATAATGCTCTCATATTTTGCATATAGCAGAACAAATATTTTGCATTTTAATTTGCATATTTCTAAAGAACTAATAGAATTAAACGTTTTAAATCTATTCATAGAATTCAATAATCGAAGAATATGGAAATTTTTCTTCCTGTTAAATTTTATTTGGATTTTTTTTTTCATTTTATTCTAAAGAAAATCGAATAATTCAGTCAATCTCCATCACAAATCCGATTTTCTTTCCATTAGTTTTCTTTTTTTTTTCTGCATAATTCTCTCTATCTTTGAAAAATTTGGCATAAAAATTTTTCGTCGAGAAATTTATAAATGGAAAATATAATTTTGAAATTTTTCATCACAATTTTTCTATATTTTAATATCTTTTAATTCTATATTTTTATGCAATATTTTTTTTTCATCATATTTCTTTCTTTTTACTCTCATCTAAACTTTATCACTTTTAACAGTTTCTCGTCTACTAACTTTTAATATTTTCACGATTTGTAATCTGTCTTTCTCAAAATATTTTCCCATATTGTTGATAATTTTTTTATTTTTATAAAGAAAATTTAAAAAAATAAAAAAATATAATGCTTATCATTGTGATGGTTAGTCCTCATAAAGGAAACTCTATCATCTTTTTTTTATCTCTATTCCTCTTCATATTAAGCAATATTTTTTTAAAAAAATATAGATGCATCATTGTTCACTCAATTTAGTATAGTCTCAATTATCCAGAAGTAATATCCTTATTTGTTGCATTGCAAAAAAAAAAAAACGATAATCATCCATACATACGTTTTCAATAAGTGCATTTCTAATGATCTCTTCATTTTTAATAATTTCATCATATTCTTTAAAGAAACTATATTAACGCTTAAATTAATGAAGTATATTTTCTTCTTATATTATTTATTAGGCGATTTCTCTTCTCAGAAATATTCTTTTAATTAAATTCCTCTCATCTCTTCAAATATTTTATATTGCTCATAAAAAGAGATATGTAAATAATTTTATTTTTATTTATATTTGCGATATTTTTTTCGACGTTAAAATTCTAAGTTTTTCTTTTTTTTTCGCCAATATAATATGAAAATTTTTTTAAATGAAATTATTTCCCTCAAAAAAAAAATTGAAAAAATTTTCAAAATACTACTGAAATTGTTGAAAATTTCTCGAAAAAGAATGAACTTAAAATTATGAAGATAAATGAAAATATTTACATATAGATAAGCAAAGATATTCGTAATTTTTCCATATGTGAGTGCACTTTAATGAGTGATTGATGCAGATTTCATGAAAATGTTGTAAGCTATTTTTATTCGTTCATTGACGTTTCTTATTCTTCTATAGCTGTTCTTATCGGATTGTTAAAGACCTGAATCTATGGCACTTTATTGATTTACTTACTTATTTACTTACTTCCTTATTGGATAACTTACTTATTCACTTCCTTTACTTGTAAATCTCGGTCATTTCTTGAGAAAAATTATTAACGAATGTTTGACATGTTCGTCATAGTATCAGAAAAAGAATAATAATAATAAATTTATTTTAATAGCTATTCTCTCTTTAGAGACTTCAACTCATAATATACTCGACGAAAAGAATGCGAGAAGCTGGTTAGCCGAGACGATTGACTGCAAAAGGGCGTGTCATTATTGATGCCAGATGTGTTCTATATTCGCAATTTTGTCACTACTATTGCATTTGGTCTAGACGGTTCAATGCATGACAATGTGGTCGCCAAAGTGAACATTAACGTGATGCTTAATCATTTCATTATTCTTCTACTATTATCTTCTGTTTCCTCAACGTACGAATCGGCCGATATCGTAAGTCGTCGAAATTATGTCATTTCCGGTGGATTATTTCAGCGTTGTTCCTCATTTGTTGGTGAATTTTTCGGCACATTTTAAATACACACATCATCAACATTAAATAATATTCGACCAATTCGATCTTCTAATGATCATTTAAGTCGTGAAATGTTACCGATCAGAAATCTCGCCAGTGCTTCGTTTGACCATTGGGTAATCGATTATGCATAGTTGATAGCTATGACTTGAATCGTCCATTATCTTCGATCGCTCATTTGTTTTAGTTGTTGATTGTTTTGCAAGTTATATATATATATATATATATATATATATATATATATATATATATATATATATATATATATATATATATATATATATATATATATATATATATATATATATATATATATATATATATATATATATATATATATATATATATATATATATATATATATATATATATATATATATATATATATAATCGTTGATTTCAATAGCAAAAAGACCGCGTCTTTAATTAACTGAGATTGCAAAGTGATTGCTTAAGAGAAAATTCTCGGATCAATCCTCTCGGATGCTCCAATGAGGGCATAACTTTTTGGTTTTTGGCTATTTGCGCTCGGAGTCGTGACGAACGCCGACAAAATGCATGAATAATCTTTGAACATCATATTGCCTAAATTCAATTTTCGAAGCCAACGAATATTTGAGGGAGATTTTTTTGCTTTTTTTTATGTCTCTTCATTTTTTCTTGGCAGATGCTGATAGAGAATTGGCCGAAACATTCAGAAAAAAAAATAATTGCAAAGAGGTAAATAGTAAAATGGGTTTTTTTTTCTGCTGAATGAGTTTATGGACTCAGTTATCGAATATCAACAAATAAGTGCTTAATCTATGATGATTTCGTTAAAGGTTACAGAACAAAGAGCCTGAGTTATTGAATAATAGGTTGAAATGCACCTAAAAATATGAATAGAGTTCAGCGGGTGACATTAAAGTAGACGTTATTCGACTTGGTGGCTTATTCGCTTAGGATAATATGACTTCCACTAAAAGTGGCCATTTTATATATTATTATGATCGCCGATTTTAGCTTTATTTCAAGTCACACTTCTATTAGTAACTTATTGCTTATATATGACCTATGAATAATGAATTTAGCAGCTAAACAGTTTAAAAAAAAGGTCTAATTTTCTAGTTCATAAAATATATCTGGTGCTAGAAATTATTTTAATTAAAAAAAAGAACCAAGAGAGAAAAACTAGAGAAATCGATATGATATCTGCATCAGAGTTCTATTTACCTGAGCAATAACTTTCATAATTTATCAAAATATAATCAAATATATCGAATAAGTTGTTTGTATTTTCGATAGCTCTATCGATTATGCAAATTTTTGCCAAAAAATTTTCATTTTTAAAGTAATTAAAAAAATTTAGATGCTCAAAAAATTTATGCAAATTTCCGCCCGATTATTTGTAATTCTATTCGAACATAATGAATCAATTAGAAGAGATCATCATATGAGGAATTTTATGCAAAGAAAATTTTATAATTCTCACTTCAATGCTTATCAAATTTAGAAAACAGATGTATAGCCACATAAACAAATTGACACAACATTGCCATAATATGTTTTGCAACGATAACTCTATTAAAGCTCAAAAAGAGAATAAACATGATTTTATTTGTTTCATGGCTTCAAAAAAAAATCATCGTTGTCAATAAAAATTATCTTATCTGATATAAGCGCTAAATATTTAAATATATATTTATGTCAAGTAAAAAAATTTACATATAAATATGTCTATTATAAAATCGAATAAAGCAAAAAAAAAAGAGAAAATCGAATGAAACTTTTTCCATTAAAACATTATGCAAATTTATTTCATTTGAGAGTAATAAAAAGATAAATATATTCAAAATTTTGAGGATATAAAATAAAGTAAAATTTTTTTTAAAATTATTAAATTTCTCCAAAATTTTTTGATGCGTTTTTTTTTTTGCGTTCGCATTTTGAGGATTTAAAAAAAAACAAACAAAAAATTTAATATTTTCGATGCGTTGATATTAAAAAAAAATTTTTTTTTATTCGAGAAAAAATTTCTCTTATTGAGAAAATGAAAAAAAAAGACGTTTCCTGGAAAAAAAATTCAATTTTCTCGCATTTACATTGAAAAATTTTTTTAAATTATTTCAAGTGATAATGATTTCCGTTTAAATAGCAAATTGCTTTCCTTTATATTGTTTTCCACAAATTTTTTTCGATCATTATTGTTGCTGAAAAAAAAGGAAGTAAAACACTTCCTCACCTGAAAAATTGTAATTTTCAATAAAACGAAAAATAAAAACGGTCATTTCCGCCTTTTTGAATTTGAAGCAAATTTATTTGCATAATATCGTTTTTTCTTTCTATTTGAACTCTTTTTTTTTCTTTCAAAAGTAATCCGCGGAACCGCAATATTTTTTTTTTAATGTCAGTGGTATACGCACAAAGATAATAGCATATTGAAGTTACATCAAGTATTGTTGCCATCTTTGAATATCATCGTTGAATTTTCTAAGAAATGAAAATTTTTTTCTTCACTAGCATCAGTTGTGATTAGATTCTACTTGCGAGCAATATGCATTTCTGGATAGCGTTTATTTGAGCGCATTTCATGGATAATTTGATCCAGCTCATCTGGAGCCTACACAATATGGGAAGTTGAAGATCACTGAAGCCGAAAATGTTTTTTTTTTAATGAAGATTTGATTTAACCGCTATGAAATTTTTTTAATAAAATTTCTATGGAAATTATGGAAATTTACATAAGGTGTATTTTGTCTGTTTTTATCGCCTTTATAAAAGAAAGCATAGTTTTCTCTTCCTTGCTAAATTTTCTACTTGAGATAGCGCAACGAAGCAAGCATAGAATTCGATTCTATATATATATATATATATATATATATATATATATATATATATATATATATATATATATATATATATATATATATATATATATATATATATATATATATATATATATATATATATATATATATATATATATATATATATATATATATATATATATATTATATATATATATATATATATATATATTGTGTACGCCATTTATGAACTATTCAATTAGCGACTTGTTTTTCACTCTATTGTGTTCTCGATATATTCCATCGAATCTAATTACTTCTGCCGAGTAGGCTAAATTTTCGCCTATTTCCCAATGTTTTAAGCACTCGTTGATAGTGGCGAGCGTTTTTTTTCTTTGATCCTATCAACTAATACCTCTCCCGCACTCCTCTTTGCCTCTTTCGCCTCTCTATTTCTTTCAATCTGCTAATATCCATACCTCAACAATGGAAAAGTCCGGAGTCAAGCTCCTCTACAAATTGATTTGCGTAATGACTTCGTTTTCTCCTAATTGTGAAAATCATTTCATTATTTTTCATGAATGTTGGTGACCGTTCAACAAATTGAACGGTGACCAACATTTTTGGTGACCGTTCAGTTTGATTTGAATTAGCTCCGCAAATAGCTCCGGATTTGAGGATCACACTACTTTCTGCCTTACCTTATTTATTTCTTCAGCACATTTTCATCGTTATTTCTTGCACATCCATTTTCTTTTGAACATTATGCTGAAACAATGAACAGTGCACTTAATATTTGTGGTACAATTGAAGCATTTTATTGTGCATCTAATGCAACCATTTTCTAGCGAAAAGTATTCCCATGGGAACTAGATACCGACTACGTTCCGATTGGGTAGCAATTATATTCCGATTAGGCATCGATTGTTTTCCGATCAGATATCGATTAGTTGTGATCAGATATCGATTAGTTCGACCAGTTGTCGATTATAATCCGATTAGATATCGTTCCGATGAGACATTTTAATAACGACTATACTCCTTTTAATGTTCATTATCTTGCTACTATTAAATGTATTTCATGCAATACATCTGGAATACAGCCAAATTTTTGCATTTCAAATTTCACTGTATTGAGCAAAAGAGAGAAAGTTTTTTTCAACATACTAGATAGTTTTTTTTAAATCGAAGCCTAAAATATTAAAAAAAACTTGATGAATACATCAGAGATATAATTATTTGCGCATAAAAATTTTTTCATCATTGAAATTTTTTATTAACCAATAAATATTTTTCAATAGACGAACAATTAGCGTTATCCTATTTATATATGTCTAATTTTTTTTCATTAAGTTTTTGACATTGATAAGTTATAAAAATTTCAGCCTGAAATATATAAGTTATAAAAATTTCAGCCTGAAATATATAAGTTATAAAAATTTCAGCCTGAAATATATAAGTTATAAAAATTTCAGCCCGAAATATATAAGTTATAAAAATTTCAGCCTGAAATATATAAGTAAGTTATAAAATTTCAGCCTGAAATATATAAGTTATAAAAAATTCAGCCTGAAATATATAAGTTATAAAAATTTCAGCCTGAAATATATACTCGAATATTTTATTATTTATTATTCAATTAAAAAAAAATTCAAAGTAGAATAGTATTCGATAAAATAGGTAATAAATGATAAATTTATTTCGTAGAACATCATCGAAATGAGAATATTTCAACGTGGAAAATATCAATGCGAAAAGTTTTTCAAATATACGCTCAATTATAAAAAAAAATAAATTTAATTTGGATAGCATAGATGTGAAAATAAACTTTTCATAATGTATCCGATTGTTGAATTTAAGGATTGCCAACGATCGATGGACGCTATTTGAATTTAAATTATTCGAGTTTCAATGTCGATTTAGATTCGATTATGCAAATGTATTTCTAGATGAGCATTTCATCAGACAACCACTCCGAATGCGTCAAATTATGAGATTTTTCTTAAAAAAAAAAACTTTTTTGTACAATATTATAGCAATTAATTAAATTGAATTCTAACTACAATTAAATTCTAACTATATTCTTAGAAAATTATTTGAATTATAGTTTCTATTTTTAAATATTGAAGTTTGAATGAATTTAATGATTATATTGATTTCAATTTCATATATAAAGACAATCGTTCCATAATATGAATTCTTTCACGTCAATAAATTATCTCTAAAATAGTACGATAACAATAAAAGTATGCTTATATGAAAGTAATTATGAAAGAAATTGATAAAAATTTTGACATACGGAAAGACTTCCTTGGGACTTTACTGCATCAGAACTGTATATATATATATATATATATATATATATATATATATATATATATATATATATATATATATATATATATATATATATATATATATATATATATATATATATATATATATATATATATATATATATATATATATATATATATATATATATATATATATATATATATATATATATATATATATATACAAAATTACGCACTAAATGTACAACGTCCAAATTGTAATATAAGCAGCTTACTAACTTATATGATAATGCAATAATTTACAAGCACCTAGCAGTTGCACCAATAAAATTGTATCACTTTATATGCATAAAAATATTTCTCAGTTATTGCACTTTTTTTGCATTTTGCTCATCGAAAAGCTCACTTTAATATGCGTAGATATTTTCATGAAATTTGATGGCATGTTGAATATTGCATTGATTATTGCATATTGCATACTTGATTATATGCAATTAATAGTTGTTTGAAATTTTGCGAAAACGTTCTTATGAAAAAAAAAGATACAAACTTTTAAATTTAAAAAATAGTTGTATGGTAAATTTTTTTTTCGATGAGAATAACAAATGCAAAAAAAAAAATTTTTTTTTTGAAGGAATTTGTTAGATTTCCCGAAACAATGCAATTTGTCTACTCCCATATTGTCTACGTCTGAAAGAATCTAAGGAAAAAAAATTTCATTTATTTCCGCATTCTAATATGTTATTTATGATTCCCTAAAGATATATTAATAAATCAATGATGGAAAAAAATAATTTTTGCAATGGAAATTTTTGAAATCTCTCAAAGGGGTTCAACATTATTATTCTCATAATTCCTTGTTTAGTGCACCTATTTCTGCGTTTCATTTCAGAATTAATGAATTTTTTTCTTTGAAATCAAAAAATTCCACTACGATTATCTCAAAAAAGTATGTGAAAAAAATCGTTTAATATTTTTTTTTATTATTTTATAATTCAATATTCACAACTTAATCAGCTTATTATTTAATTTTGTAGATTTTTTTTTCAATATTTTTCAAGAGTCGATATTTTTTTTTTCTATTTTTAAAAGTCATTGTATTTTGGCAAATCGAAATTTGCCAAAATTTTTAATGAAATATATCGTCAAATTTTTATCGTTCTTTAGATAGGAAATTCCGAAATTCATTTGACTACTCGTTGGTGTTCGCAGTTTCTTTCGCCTTAATTCAAGATTCATCTCGACATTTTTTTAAGGGTTTTAGCACTTTTATTTATTTGTATTCAAAGGTATGATAATTATAGCATTGATGTTTTTCTGTTCAGTGGATTATTTGCATTGAATATATTCGCTCATTAGTGGGAAAATTAGGTTTACGGTGGGCTGAAATTAAGGGATTGATATTGAAAAAAAAATACTCGAATCGGCAAAATCTTCCAATGTAGTCGAATTTTTTTTTCATCCAGAGAAGCTCTCTCAAAAATCCTCTTATTTTTAAAAAGTCGTTTTTCTTGAAATTCTGCTTTATAAAAAAAATTATCATTTTTTTTGAAATATTCTAAAAGAAAAATCCCCTTTTTTTTCGGTGGAAGTCATCAAGACTTGTAATAGTGAATGACAAATGATATGATGATCGAATCGATAGTAATATTTCATTAATTAACATACTCAGCATATTGCTTATTTTTTTCAGTTCCTCATATTTTCTATCAAAAGAGGAAAACTACATTGATATAACTTTTTTCCCCAACTTCATCTCGGAAGAGCTGCTTTCTAAAAAAAAATTTCCAAAATTTCCAGAAATTTTTTCCCAATCAGAATTTTCCAAACAGTGAAATTTGGTAAACATTTTGCCTAATATTTTTTCGACTTTGGTGCTACAAACATCCGAAATATTTTCATAGTCGAAAAACTTATTTTGCCCACATGCACATATATAAATATATATATATATATATATATATATATATATATATATATATATATATATATATATATATATATATATATATATATATATGCTCGAACTATATACTCAAACTCTATATATATATATATATATATATATATATATATATATATATATATATATATATATATATATATATATATATATATATATATATATATATATATATATATATATATACTCGAATTTGTGGATGGCTTACAGCTGTTTCTCTCAGAACATTCGAAGATGTACTCGAGCTCTAATTTGTGGAATGATGGCTTACAGCTGCACCATCTTCACAATTTCTTGTTGCCTCACTCGCTCTCAGAACATTCGAAGATGAAAGTCTTCCGCAGTTTTAGATTCGTTTACGTTCGTGGTGATGTGCGCTTTTTCACTTCAAATACGCTTGCAGTTTAGCCGAACGCCATTAGCTAAGCTTTACGATGTCCGATCCTCTTTAAAGCACAGTAATTTTTTTCGCCCTAAAAGGATCGACAAAAAAAAGTTTAGCACTAAAAAACAAATTATTTGCAAAAAAAAAACGTTTATTTAAGACGAAAAGATTTTCATTAAATTGTATCAGTGGATCTTTAAATTCAATTTCAACATCGTTTAGCCACTTTATGAGATGGAATTTCTCAATTATAATATTCTATATTTTTATATTCAAATATTCGTCAAAAACATTGCTCATATGAGTTAGTTAATTATATAGCTATAGCAGAAGGCAATGCAAAAATTATACGATGCATTCAACAATTGGCAACAACCTTTATTAGTAATATGCGTGACTAAGTACATTAGTACGAATATTTTATGAGTAGAAAAGAAAATAGATACAGTTAATCAACGATGTTCTATCGAATTATATATGAGTCAAAATGAGGAAAAGTTCTACAGAAATGAAATTGATGTTTTTATCAATTGCAATTGTACGGCTAATTGAAAATCTCAAATTCACAGCGAAAAAAAAAATTTTTTTTTTTTTGAAAATATCAGCAATTCATGCCAAATAAGCTATTTTGATAAGATGATGGAGATATAATCTAGGCAAATTTTAGAAGATATTTAGACGAATATTTTTTTTATGATTAGATGATAGAAAACGCCTGCTGAACATCAAAATATTTCATTAGTTCGAAATGAGCTCTATATTGCTTCTCTTTTTTTTTCTCTCTCTCTCTCTTTTTTGAAGAAAATAATATCAATAAAGGAAGTTTTTTTTTTCGGAAGAAATACCCCATCGTGAGAAATTAAAAAATTTTGAATATTTCTTGAAATATTCAAAATTTTTTATAAAATAATGAATTAAATCATTGTTAGCATTATGACGTCACTAATTATGACGTCACTAATTATGACGTCACTAACCGATCAATGTACAACAAATAATCGCATTAACCGCAATCATATAACACACCTGGAAAATAATGCAGACCGAATTCTTCCGCTTCATAATTTTCATAGAGTGCTTTATGCATAAGTATTGATTAGACATATTCTATAGATCATAATTAAAGCAATGAGTAGATAGGAAAATTTTTTTCATTTCATTTATAATTTCATTTAAAAAAAAAAATTTTATTTCTTCTTATATTTATATCTAGATTCACTAATATATATGTTACGATTGTTTTTTTAATAATATTGTAATAATTTATATCGATTGCAGAATATCTTCTCAAAATCTGATAAGGAAATCGATTATCATCATAGCGATTATCAACCTTATCAATAGTAAGTAAAATTGTGGAATCATTCGTTTTTTTGAATTTAAATACTAAAATAGAATATAGATCAAAATATTTGTGCTTATTCGAGAGTACTTTTTGAGAACATTAATTATAATTTATTATAAACACTTCTTGATATAAAGACTTCAAATTCTTTTTTTTTCGCGTATAATAATAATTTTCGTATTTAATTTCGTGTAAATTATTAGATTTTTTTCACTATATTTAATGCTATAGATAACGTATCTAATATTTTATCATCATTTATATCGTTAATAAATTTAATGAAAATTACTTTTTGGTTGTTTATTTTTAACTAACAAAATTTTAACACCAAAATTTAAATATGCAAATCATAAGTGAATTTCTATATATATATATATATATATATATATATATATATATATATATATATATATATATATATATATATATATATATATATATATATATATATATATATATATATATATATATATATATATATATATATATATATATATATATATATATATATATAAGAAGAAGATTATTTATTTTTCTAACATGATCGTTTATAATCTGAAAAACAAGGGAAATTTTATAGTATAAAATCACCACTTGTGCAGCAACATCGTCTTGAGAACAACGTTAGTCGATTACTTGATCAACTAATCGCAAGTCATGATCGACGTATTCGTCCAAACTATGGAGGTAAATGATTGATTAAAAATTTTCTTTACTCAATATTACTAAATTTTACTTCATTACTGCTATAGAGATCAAATCAACATCGATTAAACTAGTATTACTTCTTTTGCCCTACAAATACAAGTTTTATTCATCTCTTTCTCTGTTTGTCTGTCTGCGTGTCTGTGTGCCTGTCTGGAAACATTCTGTTTAAGAAACGTTGCAAATAAATTAAACCTAATTATTTTGAATATAAATATGTATTATTTCACAAGAAATAAGATACGTTTAACTTTCAACTTGAGGGAATTGAATCGCCTTCATAAGCCATTAAATGGAAAAGAGTAGTCGTCGAGATGCAATCAAAACATGTGCCTAATACATTTAATTGAACGATGCTACCCAATTTAATGGAAACGCAATTGCTAGTTGCGTTATTCAATTCTATTCGTTACTCCACTAATTCTCGATCCTGAAATTACATACCCTCTCATTTCCACTCTTACATTTGTTGCAAATGAACCGATTGGAACGATGGAATAAGAGGTATAGAGGAAAAAAAAAAGAAAGAAGAAAAAAGAAAACAGAAGAGGAAGAGAAAAGAAACGATCAAAGATGAGAGAAAAGAGGGACGTATAAAGGAAAACAAATATGAAATTACCATTTCAAGTTGAGCAATGACCACTTGCATCATACTAGACGTATCTAAGGTTGAGGAAGGTGTTTTTCATGAAGAGTGAGAATAATTAAAGAGTGGAGAGGGGGTCAGGAGGAGGGTCGGGAGGAGGGTTCAGGAGGGGGGGGGGGGGTCGGGGGGATTGTAGTTTGGTAGGCGTATATTATTTCATCAACCACCTATATTGCTCTGAATTCTTCTTTTTAAATATTTCTCGAAAAATTTCCACTAAATTTCATTAGTTTTCTAATTTCACCTATTCATCTAACTGTCACTAAAATTTTAAATCATTGTTATTGGTCATTTTAGGTCCACCAATAGAAGTGAATGTTACAGTACATATTACAACAATTAGTGCAATATCCGAAGTATCAATGGTAAGTTAATATTAAAATATTATAGTAATTGTACGCTCAACTATCAAATATTGTTTTTAGCATATGTTGGATTAATATTGAAGATAAGAAAATATACGTGATAAGGTCACACTATATATAGTGACCATAGTGACCACTGTCCTGATAAGTGATCACTGTTTAAATATATATAATGGTTATGCGAGATTTATTTTATGAGTATCCAACGATAATAATTTTCACTAAACAGTAAAGAGAAGAACATTGTCGTGCAACGTTAAGAGAAAATTGAAAGTTAATTTCGAAAAGGTTTTTTTTCTCGTTCATTGGATGGGAGGCTATCTTGACAACTATAGTACAGTGATCGAATTATCTATTCATTTACTCAACTAAATCGAATAAACATTTCAATTAAATTACAATACTTGAACACTATCATTTGGAAATGCCTTTTTTCCTATACTCCTATATTTTAGTTTCATTCTCGATTAGTTAATCCTACAAATCTAATATTTCATAGAAAGCTAATAAATGAATATTTTGTTAAATGATGAGAATTTTTTAAAAAATTGTCTTTTTTTTTTAGCACTTTAATAGACAAACGATTATATTTTGTATCTATGATAATGCTCTAAAAATCAATTTTTTTTTTTGTTTTTTAAATATATTTATTCAATTATTTTATAGTCTTTTTCGAAAGAAATTAATTCCTTTAGGATTATACGGTGGATTTATATCTGCGACAATTTTGGCGTGATGCACGACTCGCATTTAGAAGTGATGATCAATCATCATTGACGATCGGTATCGATATGGTTAGAAGTATTTGGACGCCGGATACATTTTTCCCCAATGAGAAGAAATCATTCTTTCATGAAGCAACATCGCATAATTCATTTCTACGTATCGATAATAAAGGAAATGTAATCAGAAGTATAAGGTGATTTAATTCGATAGCAATTTTTTTTTTTTTTATTAAAATATAATCATTGGATTTTTTTTTTCATTATGAATCTAATTTGAAAAAAAATGGATTTAAAAAAATTTTTTGGGTAATAAAAATTATCACTTTCTTAATCGAAATATTTGTATTGATTAGGGTTTTTATTCCCGAAATCATACTGTATCATTTTTAATAATCAAAACTTTCATGAATTGGAAATCTTGAGTAATCTATATCAATAGATAATTTGCATATTTCATGATTCAGAGAAATATAATTTGCATATTTCATGATTCAGAGAAACAAAGAGCATTATTTCAGGTTGACTGTAACCGCAAATTGCCCAATGAATTTGCATACTGTAAGTTATCATTATTTTATTTCTGAAGCACTTCAATCTTCCTATTTCATCAAAACAGCCACAAATCTACTTGTTTTTTCTCTCTTTCTTTCTCTCTCCTCTATTTTCTCTTTCTTTCTTTCTCTCTCCTAACTTCTTTTTTTTTCTCCTTTCTCCGTAAAAATTTCTTCATTGTATTCGCGATAAAGTACGAATGCTTTGATCATGTTTTATAAAAGAAATTAAAAAACAATGTAAAAAGAGAATATCTTTATGCTAACATAATAAGAATTCATTCATTAAACTATGAGCGAATTACGCGGATAGCAATAATTTCGTTGAATTTCGATCAACGCTTAATTGCAGTAATCTATAGTATACTGAATTCGTTGTTTTTCTTGTTTTTTTTTTTTTTTTTTGCAGCATTTTATTTGAAATTAATAAAAGAATGGTTATTCGAAGGGAAATAGGATAGGGGGACAACAGCGGTACCGTTGATCAGATTCAGTTTAATATGAGGCGAATAGCAAAAAAAAAATGAAGCGGAAATATTATATAAATGAAAAAAGTGCATAAATTTGCATAAATTGTAATTTTTGCGATATGATATCTATCAAAATTAAATATATATCATTGATAACCAATTATCTATCGAACGATTATTGAATGCGATGATTATTTTTAATAAAAGTTATTCCAAAAAAATGATATTTAATAAAGTTGAAAAAAATATTTTTTTTGGAAATATTTGTGAAAATTTTTTCTAAGTTTAATTTATTCAAAAAATTTCTTTAGATTTTTTTTGCAATTTTTTTGAAATATTCAAAAACTTTTAAAATTTTAAACTTTTTCGAAATTCAATACAAACTTTTTTTCCCGCTTATCTGATTAGAGCATTATCCTATATCGAATATCACCAGCTGTGATGGATTTTCAATATGTTTTTTGGGAACTTTTGGGCATTTGCGCATTTTGGGCATCTTTGGGCATTTTTTGGGAAGGGGGGGGGGCATCTTGGGCATTTTTATGTGTAAAAATTATTTAAGTGAGTGTTCTTTTTTTTTGGCGATTAGCGATAAGTATCCCTCATTTAATTTACCCGTCTTTGAATAAATCATATATTTCAGTTTCCTTTGGATGTACAAGTATGCGCTCTCGAAATTGAGGTTTGTTCTCATATTTGTGTTAAAAATCTTACCTTATAATTAATAAGATTTTTTTTAAATCAGTAGTAAATTTGTACTATATTTTACACCGCTCATTAATTGCGAAAAAAAAATGGAAACGATTTTGCAGCCTATATCTTTTTTGAGAGAGAGAGAGAGAGAGAGAGAGAGAGAGAGAGAGAGAGAGAGAGAGAGAGAGAGAGAGAGAGAGAGAGAGAGAGAGAGAGAGAGTTCCAACTATGAGCATTATATTCCACGTAATCTCGACTTCACAGGCTAAGCAAACCATAGGCAATATCTCTCGAGATTTTTTTTTTTTTTTTTGCGAGGAGAATTGGGATGGGAAGGGGATCGAAGAGAACTGATATAATTATTGGCAACGAGGATTCAGGTACGGAAAGTGAGAAGATGTTGACGACGTTTGCAAATTAGTTATTTTCACAATTAGTCAACAATTCAAATATTTCTTCATATATTTCAAAAAATATAAGGCGAGAAAATCGTGTTGATTCTTTCGATAGTTTTTAAATATATATTTTTCACTAAATTCATAAAATATAATAAAATATTTCGATTTAAATATTTATAAATTATTTTTTTATTTTTTTATAAGTGCATAAATTGATATAAATAAGAAAAATTTACATTGTTATAAAATATGAAATGAAATATTTTTAGAGTTATGGTTATAGCACTAAAGATATTATCTATCATTGGCATCAAGGTATTAGCTCGGTAACAATTGATGAGAATGTTCATCTAGCACATTTCACCGTTGGTGATCATTCACATGTTGAACGAGTTATTTCGCTTAGCACTGGTTCGTTTATATATACGCTTATTTATCGTAAATAATTCCTATCTCATTATAATTTAATTTAATTTAATTTAATTTAATTTAATTTAATTTAATTTAATTTAATTCATCGAATATAGAAATTAATTTAGAGCATAGAGTTTTTTTTTTTTTTGCATGTTGATAAAACTTAATGATATTATATTTATCTTTATTTTAGTAGATTTCTATGCAAAACTTAAGACTTATTAAAATGAGATGAGAGAATAAATGCTGAATATTTTTCTTTGTTTTTCTTTTTTTTTTCCCCGATAAACGTTTCATTCATCTTATGATAAAAATCATCATCGATTACGATTTTTTATTGTTGTTTTCTTTTTTTTTTTTGAAATTATTTTCTAAAATTTCCATAAAATTATTTCATTCCTCTATGCATAAAATGTGAAAATTCAAAATTTCAAAAAAAATTTATGAAAATAAAAATGTAAAAATTTCCGATCGCTTTTTTGGCGCCAAATTCAAAAATATGAATTCTGACCTCCCAATAAACCAACTAAAATTGAACTCTTTCATCAATTCACTCTTTAATAACGCATCAATTGAGCACATTAATCCAAAAAAAAAATCTTTAGTGAGCTTTTGAGATAATTATATTTCATACAAATATTTGAAACCAAAAATTTTATAAATAACTGAGAAAAAAAATAAATTTTAAATTTATATTTATTAACTAAATTATACTTTTTTTTTCTACCATTCTCTAAACGATATTTATATTTTATTATTAATCTTTATTAATTATTATCGAAGAAATAAATAAATATTTCTCTTTTTTTTTTCTAAGATTTCAACTATACAGTTTGAAGAAAAAAGAAATTCTTTTTTTTTTCAATTTTAGGCAATTATTCACGTCTTTCAACATATTTCACATTTAAACGTAATATTGGTTTCTATCTTATTCAAATATATTTTCCATCGTCATTGATCGTTGTCATTTCATGGGTCTCATTTTGGTTGAATAGAGATGCTACACAAGCAAGAGTTGCAATCGGTATGTATTAATTTAAAAAAAAAAAAAAAAAACAATTTTTAATTGATCATAAATATTTTTTTCTCTTGTAACGAAATTTTTCGTGTTTTTTTTCTTGAAAATTAGAAAAAAAAATCCATCAATCTTTTTATTTCATTGAGATTTATATCTGCAGTTTTTTTTTTACCGATTCGAATTTTAAAAAATAGTGGAAAGTTATTCGATTTTATGACGAATAAAACACTCAAAAAAAAATCTTTTTTTTTTGAGAAAATTCATTTATCGCAATGAATCAATTAACTATTTCAATTCCTATTAATTACTAATTTTAATTATTTACAAATCGTTTTGAAATTGAATAAAAGCAATTTCAGGTGTAACCACAGTATTAACGATGACAACACTTATGACCTCTACAAATGCCTCATTACCTAAGGTATATAAACATACCTCATAAAATTCGTTACGTTGAAAAAAAATTTTTTTTTTTTTTTTTTTGTGATGTTAGGAAGAGATAATTTTCTTCATTCGAATCAAAACTTCGATGAATTTAAATCTATGATAATAAGTCTCGTCTCTACTATATGTAGTGTTAAGCGTGAAAACGTTGTCCGACAATGGATAATCACGCGAGCGCATTATTCCAGACAAAAGATTATTACGTAAGCGTTATATTGTTTCAGACAAAACATAATTGTGCAAGCATCATTCTAGATATAAACTTGATTTAGCTAGTGATATGTTTCATTCACTGAGTGGGGAGGGGGGGGGGGGGTTATAAATTTCGCTTAACGGTAATCATTATACTCACTTGACGCATCATCTTCATGCATTTATAAAATAAAAGAAGAAGATATGTGTGAATTGAAAAAAGAATATTTTAGAGAGCGTAAAGAAATAAACGATTAAAAAAAAAATTGGATCATTTCCAAATTCACTCAAACGAAATAAACGCAAATTATCTCATCGATTTTTGTTGCATTTTTTCTTCACTGTTGAAATTTTTTTCATAATCATATTCTATTCATCGATAATCTATCCTAAGCTATAGGATGATTTGAAAATATTTCATTCCAAATTTGAGAGCGTTTTTCTATTCCTTAAAAAAATGAAATATTCTCGAGCAATAAATTGTTATTTGTTCATTGTTTTTTCTTCAGGTTTCTTATGTGAAAAGTCTTGATATATTTCTTGGAGTTTGTTTTTTTATAGGTAAGTCTCATCTTCTCAATTTGGATTTTTTTTCGTATCCTATTTATCAAATTTTTTTATAACTGAAGATTGGATTTTCATAAGTAATTGAATTGGTTACAAGGAAACGCTCAACTATCATAGTTGAATATTTTACCCTCTTCGTTTTATAGTATGCTTTACTTTTAGTATGCTTTACTTGGATTATACTTGGATTATAGTATGCTTTACTTTTGGATCTCCGAAATCAGGCAATTCTTGATGAGAGGAAGAGAGAGAAAGAGAAAGAGTATAGAATGGAAAAATTCGCGAACACTGAATAATAAAATCCAAGTTTTAAGTCATAAACTATAAACTTCAAAATCGATTTCTAGTCATTATTTTCGGCATATCTCTAATAATCAATAATACCTATAAGGTATAAAAAAAAGCCGATCAACTCTATTGATTTGATTTATTTAGTGTTTGCATCGTTATTAGAATATGCAGCAATTGGTTATTTAATGAAACGATGTCGTAATTGTATCACAACAAGACCACAAACTACATGTTACTATGAATTAGCGGAACAATCGGCAATACGTCCGAATGCTGCAACATTGAGGAGAAAAAAACGAAAACGAGATACAGTCTTACAGGTAGGATTTGTCGCCCACCTGTACTTCAATTATTGCCTAGTAAGAAAACTACAGATTTATATAATAGGTAAATCTTGAATATGCCTATTATCCCACCAATCTTCCTCTTTCCTCTTCACCAACCGCTCCGATCTTGGCTCAAAAGAGGTCTCTTTCATTTTCAGTGGGAGTTTTTATCGGAGTCTTTCTCGATAAACAAAAGTCTCCATCGGAGTCTCCCCATTTCAAGCAGCAGATATCTTCATTGATCGATGAGTTAATTATTTGTGGAAAATAAAGACAACTAATTTACTGTGTCAAAAAATTGCACGCATAACTCTGCGGCAAAGAAGCACTATATTTCGCTTCTTTTATTCAACCTTTCTGTGGAAGCGGAAACCTATAAATCGCATTCACCTCTCTTAGCTCTCACTCACGCAGTGCATCATACCTCCCCTTTTACAACATAAACCTCTAAAAGTCAAGGCTCTTATTTCGGGAATGCATGATATCTCAAGCGTCGTCTTGCTTTTCGTGGATATTGACCAGCCAAAACAAAAAAAAAAATACAAGGCGACACGACATTATAATGCTAGCCTAAAATCTTGAACCATAAGAAAGGAAAATTATGAAGCAATTCGATGCGTTAGCTGGGTGATCGTCTCGCTTTCGATTTTCCAATTTCAGGTCACTAATTTCGTCAAAATTATATTACGATAAAGCATGAAAACGGTATTTTTTATTCGCTTCTCTCTAGCAATAATGAAAAACAACTCGTAAACGTGGAACTAAAAATAGCAAGAAAAAAATAAAGATTTAAAAAATTTTTAAAAGAAAAAGCATCAAAAGAGTGAAAAAAAAATTGAAAGGTATTTTCCAACAATCTATTAGAGTTGATTGAAAAAATAAAAATTCATCAACAATGAAAATATTTGCATGAATAAGGTAATAGGAGGTGTATTTAATTCAGCTCCAGGTTGACTCCTATGGAGATCAATCGATGCCATTGTTGTCGAATCATTCGTCAAGTAAACTCAGCGTCTCACCAATTGTCATCACCTCGAGTAGCAACAATGTGCCCGCGTATTTGAGGATACGACCTTCACAAGTAAGTATACATCTTGAACTAATCTTCGAATCAAGGCGGCATACGTAGTGGGTGACAAAGCAGATGTCCGCATATCTTTTCCCTTTCTTCCACTTTCATCCCCTATCTCCCTTCTAGCCTGGTTATATATAGAGTATTTAAAAGGAGAATGAGATTCTGTTGAAATACGAGATAATAAAAAAAAAAATTAGCAAATTTGACGACATATAAATATTTCATATTTCTTTACTAATAAGAAAATATGAAGTGGAACTTTATTTTTGAATATAATTAAAAATTATTCAACGCGTAATGAATATCATTCAAGAGAATTCAAACTAAAAATTCAAATGTGCCTATTATTCTCTTTCCCATCCCCTTCCCTCCGTTCCCCCTTCCTCGCCCCTTTTGTCGTATTTCGTTCGCCGAAATGATTGCTCTTAAAAGATCGCTTCATAAATGCACCGGAAAATATTACGTATGTGTGGATGTCGCTTCAATAAAATTTTTCGTTGACGAAAAAAACAAAGCAATCAATAAACGATCTGATCATGCAGAAATTTTTTGTATATAGAAGAAAAAAAGAAAAGAAAAAGATGAGAATCAACTTATATTTTATGATTTAGATTTGTAAACGTTATATTAGTTGCAAATTATGTAAATGTTGGCGAGAAAAAAAAAACGTTTGTTTATTTGATTTGCTTGATTACGGTAACCTGTGTATTAATTATTCAAAAAATTGAATAATTTACAGGTGGATTTATTATCGCGAATCATATTTCCGACATTTTTTATTGCATTCCATGTCGTATATTGGTCAATCTATCTCAATCTTTGATGTATATATTGTGAATGAGATTTTATTATTGAATAAAGATATCATCATCATTGATATTATCACACTTATCAACAAAATATTGATTGATTGATTGATTGATTGATCGATTGATTGATCGATAAAAGGTATTTCTGCAAATGATTGCAGAAATTTGAAGGAAATTTTATTGAGAAAATATTGAAATATAAAAATATTTAAAAAGCAAATCTTTTTTTAAATTTTAAAATGCTAGAAAAGAGGAGACTCTTTCCACAAATAGTCGTCTTCTCAGAAAAAAAAAAGTACTTGGAAGCCAACAAAACCTCAACGAATAATTATAAATTCTTCACGACTTTAGAGGGGTTTTGCTGAAAAGGAAATACTAATAAGTGAGCGTCAGATGGAACGAGTGAGGGCGAAGAATTTTTTAACCACAAAATTTAGAGGACGGCTTATTCGCGAAAGGGATGATAGTATTCAAACCTGCAGGATATAATCAACAAGAGGAACGGTCATATTCGGTTATCGTCTCGATCGGCAACCGACTGAATGACGTTTAATTCAATATGGTAAAAAAAAACTAAAGCAATTCGCCTATATCGATTGATCTATATGCATCAATAAATAATGTCACATGTGTTTCAATGTTATGTGTGTATATTTCCAGAAAATCTGTGTGGAAAGCTCTTAAACGATATACGCGTTTTCACTTGTAATACCATTTAATTCATTTCAAATACCTCAAACGCTATAAAACAATAAACGAATATGAAATTGAATAGTACGCTAGAATGGCTAAAAGATATTTGCCTTTTGCATTCATATCACTCAAATCGTCGACAATTGTATCAAATATTCAAAATCAATTAAAAAAGCATTTAGTAATTTATTCAATTTTTTCACGTGATCGACCGCTCTAATAAATTCTCAATAAAACGATTTCAATATATATATATATATATATATATATATATATATATATATATATATATATATATATATATATATATATATATATATATATATATATATATATATATATATATATATATATATATATATATATATATATATATATATATATATATATATATATATATATATATATATATATATATATATATATATATATATATATATATATAGCGATTACTATCAACGCAGTTAAAAGATCGATTGATCTAAATCTCAGAGAGAGCGATAATTTTTGATGCTATTTTTTTCTTAGAAAATTTCAGATAAAAATGGCAAAACGTTTATTAGATTTTTTTTTGTTTAGTTGAGAAATTTAGAAAATCAAAACGATTCCAACATATTGAATAGATTTCTATATAATTAAAAAATAAAAATAAAAATGCTCCAACAATCAGAATTAACTTTGCGATAAGTTTCACTTAAATTACAGTAAACTGTAAGAATAGTAACACCTAAAGGTGTGGCTCTTTCGTCCTCTAGTTGCTAGGTAATCATATCGCCATTAGGTCAAGCTCATCGTTGAGATAGACCTTAGGATCCATATTGATCACATTCAAATGATCATGTCAGTTGAATTCACCCAATGACATTTGCGCTGTGAAACGTTATCAACGATGGAATTTTTTTTATTTATCGTTAAATATTTGTGAGCGTTAATTTGAGTGATATCATCTCATTGTGCAAAATGACTTCAAATATTCGTCGGTTGAAATCGCTCTCATAAGCAGTGAATATAGGTTTGTATGATGAATCCTATCGAATAAAATTCCTCGATATACTCGACTGATTCGAAAAGTGGAAATATTGAAATATGATCATTTATATCAATAGCATTAATAGGATTGAAGATAAAGAAACAACGAATATATTTATCTCTATGTCGAAGAATTAAAGATTTTTTTTAAAATTTATCAACACCTTCATTATAGCTTCGATAAAGCGTTCAACGATACAACATGAAATATTCGTTGAGGATTTTATTTACTCTATGATTCACCTTGAATTCTACTAGTGAAATATTCTTCTCTTGTTAAATCTGTCATGATATTTTCAAAATATTTCTCCCCCACTGTCCCCCCCCCCTCTTTCCTTCCCCCACCATTTGTGCAATTCGCAACGTTATCTTTGCATATTATTTCAAATCATGCAGTCTTAATTAGAATATGTGGCCAAGCTTATAAGATCGCATAAAATAATGAACAACACCTGCGATGGAGTGTTTAGTGGCGGAAGTGTCTGTCGCGAAAGAGTATGGTCAAACCCGCCACCTTGGAGGTTCTTCACACCGAGATTGATGTAGTGTCGATGCGTTTGGATTAAATTTCGATTAAAACTATCAAATGCTATAAGAGTGTATTGTCACCGAAATACTAATAAAATAACACCACTATTCAAGTGATTAACGCTTATCTTTAACTTTGACTTAAGCTCAGGTGATAACCTGAGCTTAATGAGCGCGACTAGAACTTAGCTTGAACATAAGTCGTTAATCGAAGAGATGTGTGTAACTGTGTAACTACAATCGAACTATTATCAGTTCTAATTGTATTGTTGCGGCGTACGTACTTCTCAGGTATATTCGACTAGAGTTGTCGAAATCAAAGAGAAAATTACAGATAGGAGAGATCGTTTGGGATATTCCATTGTCTAATCGATACAGCATTCGCTCAACGAGCGGAATATCTCAAGTTCGTACCTGTTCATGGCCGCCGATGTTTTTCCACAAGTGATGAAGCAATAGTTTAATGACTCAATTGCAAATGGAAATTCATAGAGAAACGTCACTGAAATTCGAAAAAAACAATGATGAATGTGTAATGTCGATGATCGCGTTGCTTGCAATTCCGCAAAGAGGTTATTCACGAGACTTCAACAACTATATAATTTCAGGTAGAAGAAGGAAGTAAGGGGGTGATGGAGGGGAGGGGGAGTGGTTTGCATCAACACTGTTTCCAGTAAGTAAAAGATGGCGTGCCAATGTGTGGTCTTGTGAAGGCGTAGTGAGGTCGTCATACCGCTTGCTCTCTTATGTGTTAATCCCCCAGGTACTCTCGCCGTGAAACATGACCTACTTCTGCGATGGAATGTACCCGTTTCAATGACGATGGGCCAGGCGGAACATAAGCAAGTGAAGGTGGGGGGGGGAGGGGGGAGGCGAGGGAGGGGTAAGGTTCTACCCGTGTCTCGAAAAGCTGATCGGCTATATCTTATTAAGTAGCAGATATATCATGTGGATGAGAGGCGTTTGCAACACCCGGAAATACTTTTTGGCAGACAAAAAAAACTGCATTCGCGTTGGGTTGTGCAAAATCGACGGTGTCTGACTGTTGGAAATCTGTCTGTATGCTTGTCTGTCGGCGTTCTTGCGTTTTTGAGAGTTCAACATGCCAATGCGCCACATAAAACTGTGTGGAATTTGATGCGTGATGTTGCATAAAAGAAATATCACTGCATTTAGAGTTTTTACTGTGTGAATTATGGTGCGATTTCATATCTATTGCTTGTTCTTTTTATTTTTATTTTCATTATTTAAACGTCCAAAGTGGGCAAACGTCTAAAAACGGTTGTCACCATGTTTTTACCTTTCTCTACCTCTAGGTCTATCCTTTCTACACCGATAGATCGATAATGTTCGCAAATTCCTGGATTGACATATTCGTGAAAAGAGGATGAAAGAGTTGATGCTTCGTAGAAGTTTTAAAACGGACGTATATTGGAGAGCGTATAAGAAGAGGCGTGGAGATTACCTCGTGGAAAAAAATTCAGTGAACGAGGTTTAACATCGATTTCCTCGCTGTTAAAAATTCCTCCGTATCATATTTAATGGCGATTTTCGCCAATCTTCAATGCTATATTGCGACAAGAAAATGAACCCTTTATATTTCAACTCGAAGCAGGAGCTCAGGTCGGGTCGAGGCTAATATTGGAGTGACTTATAGCGCTTTCGACTTTCTAAGAGAGGCCCATACGAGAGGTGCATGTGGAAAAGATGAGGGGTTTATAAGTAAGGAAATAAAGTAGCGTGAAAGCGTCACATCTGCTGCTACTTGCCTTTCATCACTTTCTCCCTCCCTCTCCCCATTCAAATGAAATTTCGCCACACCTGATACAAACTATGACTGTGCTCCTTAAGTTCAGGATCTCTTTTCTGGCAATTGTAGGAAACCGAACATTATAGGTGACGGCTCGTCTCCGTCCCCCATTCCTCCCTTACAACTTCCTCCCCCTCCCGTAAGTGAGCCATTTCCGGCCACGTGGGTGGGCAGCCTGTCGCAGATGTAGAGCATGCATCACGACCCATCTGATCCGCAAAAGTTTTTACATTTTTCTTATTTTTTGTACTCGTTCACTTCTTTCTGCTCGAATGTTATCATTGAATGATATAGAATTTCGATGTCAGTAAGTTCTCTTTTTTTTTGCGATCTTTCGCGCTTACTTTTTTGACTTTTTATGAATATTTTGTGTGTGTTTTTCAGTATGTCGACATTCTACGTTGTGCATTTTCGAAATGAATTTACCATAAACACTTACGGGAAAACCCCAGGGCTTCTATTTTTAGCACTTTTTGAAGTGGAACGTTTTTGTCTAAAATAGGGTCAGTATTTTTCCTCGTCAACAGACTTTTCCTCGTTATACCCTCATACTTGGGTCGGTATTTAAGTAGCGTTGTTTTTATATGTATGACAAAACATTTGAGAAAAGAAAGCTATTATTGCATAATAATTTTATAAAACTTCATCCGTCTTAACTTGGAACACTATGAGACTTTACCTGCCTGAACTGTCTAAACTTGCAAAAACTTCTATTTGCAATTTCATTTGAAGGTAGAGGTGGTTTTCATGAGAAGTGAGGATCCATGCGTCCATTCGGGTCGTCTATTTTCTTAGCACTCTAAAGTAAAACCTTTATTCCAGAAGTGGGGCTACTTTTTTTTTTCAAATGGATACGGTGCTGTTTACTATTTGACGTATTACTATTTACCATTTAGTATTGATCGTTTTGAGTTTTCCGGAAATTTTTCCGTTTTCTCCGTAAAAACGGTGAAAGATTTAGTGTTGGTTTCCCATAAACATTTAGTGTTGCAAACGCAATAAAAGCATACTAAGCGTAATCGCATAATACGCACCAACAAACCAGTAGTAATTCTTGATGCTACTGGTATCTCTTCATAGTGCTTTAAGGAATTGGACGTTTTTTTTTGCGATGAAATTTTCTCTTATCTTGATCTCCGTACCTAAGAATTTACAGGATACGTTTTTTCTTGAGCAAATATCGGATTGTCGAGATAACCGGTTTACGGTTCGGTGTCCGGAAACGTTATGTCGGAGTTTATCGATAATCAAGCTGAGGAGTCGGAAAATTCGGGTAATTCAACACCGGACGATCATTCCAGTGATGATGATCTGGATTTAGGACCAAAAGCAAAACGTGCGCGCAAGCAGAAAAAAACAAAGACGAAAAAGAAGAAACGTGTCGCGAGGTTTGTATTTGAATATTATTGATTGAATTTGTGAGATTTAAAATAGTTTTTGAAATGCTCAAAATTCACTTACTGCACTATGAAAGACGGCTGGGGGGGGGGGGGGGGCTAGGTAGGTCTGAATCGACCGTATTTGGTCGGAGCTGAATCTGTCTTTGTTAGGTAGTCGTGTACATTTGAACCTAGACTTGCGAAGGATGTTGGTAGGTACGATCGTATCTAGTCTGAATAGGATCCGACTTTATTAGGTGATCGGTGTACGCTTGTAGTGATGATGACGATGACGAGGAGGATGTGGAGGACGATGAGGCACGTATAAAGAAAGAGATGGCAGGATTCGTTGTTGATGAAGATGTGGACGAAGAGGATGATGATAATGATGAGGTATTTTCTTCGTCTTGATTTTTATTCGTTGCACTTGAAAGGTTTATGTTTATAGCTTCGATGAGGTTATAGCTGTTGTGATATTTGTGGTGAAAAATGAGTGATACCTGCACGGGTGTTGTATAGTGATACTTTCGAATACAACAGAATCGTATAGAAATGCGCTGCTTTATCAGCAAAAACGCAAAGATTTCATGGGACAAATCTCCTGCATCTGCGAGATAATATCTCTCTGCACTATGTGCCATAGGACTCACTTTGGCTTTGCTGTGAGATGAATGTGCATACCTAGTTTCTTGCTATATAAATAAGGCATAGTTGGTGTTGTTAAACAGGTAATGTGGAGATAGAAGGAAACGTCGTAGATATAATTCCCAAGTTTCTTATGTCCCTGTCTTTTTATGACGGATGTTTGACTGAAGAAGGGTTTGTCCTCGAGATTTTACGGCGTTTGGTTTTATCTCTGATTCTTCCGTTCGCACTCAGTTTATAGCATCTTCATATATCGGCTTTAAAAAAATAAAATATGCGTTTTCGAATCAGAATGCCTGTTTTTCAGGAGGATGATAAAAGCGATAATGAGAAGGACGATGATCTAGAGTTGGATGACGAAGATCTCGATCTTTTGAACGACAATCTCGACATCCAGCAGAGACCTACTGGTGGTCGAGTGGTCATCGAGAGTGACGAAGAAGAGGACGATCGGGAACGAATCAAGCATAACCTCTTCGCTGGGGTTGGGTTTCGATTTTGTTGAGCATCGAAAAATTCAGTAATGGTAGTCGAACGGGTCAATATGAAATAAAGATTAACGAAAGTTTAAATATTTTTACGGGAGTCAATTATGTATTAGTATAGGTGGGGCATACAGCAGTTTAATAATAACCGTTAGGGTACCCTCTTTGAATATTATTGCATTATTGGTGCACCTTGGAGAGTTTAAAGAGCTGCGACGGAATGAATTATAGAACGACCTGAAGTTGGCATATAGGAAAACCTAGAGTTCATTGAGTGAGATGATATACTAGAATAATATTTTCGGTAGGATTACATTTTGTGTTTCGTGCGTATTTTATAGAACATTGAAAAATTCCACGGCATTATTTGAGTGGAACGAGGTGACTCAATTATCGATGGATGTAATTAATCGAAGTAGTTTTGCTTTATTTGATGGATTCATGACAGCATCATTAATTATCTCTTCATGTTGAGGATTTAATTCTTCTTCTCCTCGTTGCATCTTTCATGAAGTTTCCCACTATGCAAAATCACTCCAGATCGGTAATGCTTTGCTAGCGTTATTTCTGCCGTATTCATTCATTCCTTCGATCACCGGATCAGGAAAGAAGAATAAACTGGTGTATTGTTATAAGGTGAGAGATGGGTCGTTGCCTCGTAGTCGTGAAATCTTTTTTTGTACAGTCCAGCAATACGGTCGTGAAATCCTGATCCGGCAATGTAGTCATTTCCAAGCTTTATTTTATTAATGAATTAATGTGCTTTTTTGAAGGATGATTACGCTGGTGATGATGAAGAACACGCTGGGGATAGAGATTCTGATCGTGGCAGGGATCGCTATGAAAGGGGAGACGAGTCGGGCAGTGAGAGTGGCAGATCCGGTATGTTCTCCTTTATGGCATTCAGTTTTCTTTGGGGATGAAGGGAGGGGTTGGTTAGAGGACGTTATGGAACGTATTGTTTGGAAGGTGGTGGTTGTTCATTTTCACTAATTTTGGGTTTGTCGGGGAGGAATATGGCCGTTGTTTGAGTCATTAAGTATGTTTGAATGTGTGGATGTTTCCTTGTGTGGCAGGCTGGGAATATCAGGTATACGTTTGACTGTTGCTTTGGTAGTTGAGAATGCCGCTCTCATACCACAAAAATTGCTCGAAAAATATGAGCACTTTAAATTGCAACAATGTTTTTTACTGTCCGGTTTATTGCCTCTTTTCCTCCACTTTCTTCCCTCCCTTTCCTCCCTTCCCCCTTTCCTCTTTCTTGGATCTTGCCTGATCTCTATTGATTAAATTTAAAGCCTGGCATCGGGATAGACGCTAGTATTTTGTTACGATAATCGTAGTAGAGGATTTCAGAAGATGACTTTATTGTGACGGATGATGGTCATCATGTACGACATCGTCAGCGTCACAACCGAACGGCGGACGTGCCTGAGCAGGCGATGGATGAAGCGAGGGATGTGTTTGGCGTTGACGAATTCAATTTCGAGGAATTCTATGATGAGGATCTCGAGGTATAGTGGAGTCATGTTTATGTCCATAGTTAACTCGTCGGCTATCTCATTTCATGAGTCCTTTCAAAGACGCCTTAAAAGAAAGTGGAAAGCAAAGGAATTGATTACTTGGTGGTATTTTGGTAAGTTTATTTCGAAGTAGAAAGACGTGTCATCGCCATCTTGAGATATGCGTTTGTTAAACGTTAGCCGTTACAACGCATCGTCTTTACTGATGAGGTTTAGTGTTCAACAGCGTCAGAAAATTTCTGTTACCTTGAGAAGTGAAGAAGGCTTGCTTGCATTATGCGGATATTGCACCTATGAAGTTAGAGAAATATCGGTCCAGGTGGGCCTAGAAACAAGTGAGGTGTGCCACAACCTGGGTGGAAAAACAGCGGTGAGAATATTATAAGAAGGAGCATCAGGAAGTTATGAGAAGGGGTCAGCGAAACTGTGTGTCCTCTTCTTGCCCTTCCTTGCAACCTCTGCGACATTTGCTCCTTTTCTATTGTCATTTACAGCCAGGCGATGAGGAAGAGGAATATCCAGAAGAAGAAGACCGTGAGGAAGGAGAAGGTGGCGTCGAGCGAGTAAGACGCACCAAACCGAAAGAAAAGAAGGCGACCTTGTTGGATACAATCGAACCTGCAGAACTCGAGGAGAAACTCCTCGCTCCTCGTGACAAACGTATTCAACTGGAAGATAAGCCTGAGCGGTTCCAGGTTCCAGCCTTTCCATCTATTTACCTTTTTCATTTGTTTATTACTAGTGGATGGGGGGGGGGGGGGGAGGGTGATGGTTTTAAAAGAAGGACTGCTAGTATGGATGTGAACTCGGCGTTTAGATACCTTATGGACTGAGTCTAATCTTCCAAGAGACTGGCAAATCGCTGTCAGTTTTCACCAGTAACAGCTACCGATCCTATGGCTAGTAGATAATTGTTCTTGAAGTATTGAGATTTTTCCTTATTGTCCTAGTTCTGGCTTATGGCTTCCTTGTCATGGTAAGGGTATGAAAGTTATTATTATAAGTTAAGAGAGGATATGTCGAAGAGAAATAATTGCGTAATATAGGTTTGAAATAGGTGAGGGATGGGTGCGATGGTGGCTTATTTATTTTGTTTATTTATTTGTTAGTTCGTTTATTCACTTATTTATTTATTTATCAAGTATTTATTTGTGTTTATATTGGTCATTAAGTATTTATTTGTTTATTTATTCATATTTTGGTATATTTATTAATTTGAAACTCCGGAAATGCAAAAATCTGTAAGAAGCATGTGAATACGATGAGCAGAGAGGAGGAGAACTTCCACAATGCAACATTCTAAACGGATAGACATTTTGTAGGTAAGAGCATCATTAGTCAGAAGTTTGAAACAAATCACTGCAAATTGAAAGATGGAAGAGTAGATGCTTTAACACTCGAGAAAAAGCGGATCGTAGTGCAAGGTTTTCCGGCTAGATGAAAGTGATTTATAGATCGACTTAAAGGGAAAACCAGAATGGAATTTTTTTTGGAGGGGGGGGGGTTCTTCTAGGTTATAGATTTTTAACTTGACAGTATAATTTGCCTGATATGGTCCACGGTAAAGTTTGCAAAATTAGAACTCTTGACATGTGTCTTTGTATTGCTTGAACGCCTGATATCAGAGACCGTATGGAGGGGTAGGGGACCATAGCATTCCGGATTGGATAGGTAGAGCAGGAAAAGAAGATGTTACGGTAATGCTCAATGCGCAGCATTTTGTTCCTTTGATTTGAGACGTAGGAGCGGCCACCTCGCGACCTGAAACGAGTATAAGAGACGTTTAGGTGGGCAATTTCAAAGTGGTTAGAAAGAGGAGCATGTGGCGGAGTGGATGAGATGCTTGACTTTGGTGTGCAGGTTCAAGGTTCGGGCTCTCGTTGCAAGTTGTAAGTATTAAAAAATAATTTGAATGAAATTCTGTAGAGGTAAGAAAGAGCGTCACGGGAGATGTTGTTTTGGTTTTTTGGGGAGTTGAAAGTATTGCGTTTAGCTAAGAAGAGTGGCTGTGATCGAGGCCGATGAGCATGAGCTGGAATTGGAGTCAAAATGGATCTATCAATACGCATTTGACAACGCTACTCTTTCTATACAGGTACACTCTTGTGAGCAGCACTAATCTTTATTTCTTTGTTGTGATAGGAGGATATAAAGTATGTAGGCAGAAAATAGTTTAGATTTGATGAATGTCTTGGAAATTATTTTTATATGTTTTTTATCATCTTATAATGCGTGTTGTGAAGAAATTAAAGATTTTAGTATCTTTAGTTGCGTCACCGCTATAGCAAATTATGCAGCAGTATATTTTCAATTTCTAAAGTGGAGTTAATGAAATGGCAAGATTGTTACATTAAAGGTATTTTACGCATAGACATAACTTCACAGCAATGTCTAGAAAAAAGTGCGCATAAATGAATCTGCAGACTATGGTACGCAATTGGAAAAATACCCGTGGGATTAGTGTAGGGTAAATAAGAAATGCGTTTACTTCGTTCTAAACGTTTAACATTTACAAATACCCCAACCTAATCCACCTTTTATAGAGAACGCAACAATGATTACCTGTTTAATTCATGTTTCTTGTGGTTGGATTGAATACGTAATAGCTCGGTGCAGCAACGAAGAGAGTTGTGTACATGACTCTTGCGACAGGTGCGCTGAATGTACCCTTACCTGGGCGAAAATGTTCGCTTACCTTTTCCCCCCAACATTCCGTTCTTGCTTCGTACGGTGACGCCGATCATCCATTCTCGATGCTGCTGTGCGATGTTTTACGATTTCATCGATTGTTTATGGGGGGTTATTGCATTGGCTAATGCTTCATATATCTGCAGTCTGGCGATGAGCAGCAATTAATTTATTTTGATTTTCTGTATAATGCTTCTGCTTGTATCTTATAGGAGGAGTGTTGTTTGACGCTACTGGCACGTGCGGATCAGGGAGACGAAGAACGCCGGCGAGTAGCGAAAGAGGCACCGGAAAAAATCAGAGAAGCTCTCAATTTTATTCGTAATCAACTATTCGAGGTAAACTGTTCAATGCCTTTAGTAATTACTGCATGAACAATTAGCTACCGATTTGTTTCGTATGTTACTGTGGTTCGAAAGTGTGGGAAGAGAGCTCGAACTTGCTATTGATAACAAACTTATATTGCATATATTTCTCTCCTTATGATTTATTCGTTTGCTGATCCTCGCAAGAGCCGTAGTAATTATGTTTGAGCTCGAAGAGCGTAATTTTGTTTGTATAACAAGCTCACTGCCTTATGGATGTGCACAGGTGATGAGGTTTGAGCCAGTGCAATTACGAACGGTTATACAGCCACGATTGGCGAAGAATTGAGTTTCCATCATATCGGCCGGCTATGAATTGATGGCACAAAGTCTGGTCTTCATGTACATCTGAGTCGATTATGGAGCGATAGTGGCCATGCTTGATTTGTCTAAAAAAGCTTTCATCAAGTTTTTGGTTAGACTGTAGTGCATACTTGCAAATTAACTGCTTTGGATGACTTAGTTTGTGAAGTATTTGTGTGTTGTGTCATCGTAATGATGACGACAAGTTTTAAAAATAGTTTTGCAGGTACCGTTTATTGCGTTCTATCGTAAGGAGTATGTCGAGTCATGCCTTGTTATAAATGACCTTTGGAAGGTTTATCAGTGGGATGAGAAGGTAAGGTTTTTCTTTCTTCTTTTTTTTCAATATTTGTCCTGAAAGGATGATTTTCCGAAGGTGAATTTGGTTGTTTCGTTTCTTCTTTCTTCGCCACTCTTCTCGTAACCAAAGGAATTTCGTCGGTAGTAAGTTGTCCATGTCGCTTCAAAAGCTGTCATCTGACTAGTTTGTTAGCGATGCTTTTTTATTCTCTTTAATGAGACTATAAAAAAGGTTTGTGGAATTTTTATATTTTAAAGGAGCTTTAGATTTTTGAACGAAAACTGTTGAAAAACTGAAGTTAATAAGACATTCGGTTATGATTGAGAGTGGAATAGGGAAGACTAGGGGACGAGTGTTACGGAACTTGAAGGTGGGTCATATTCCCTTTTTATGTTTCAGTGGTGTCATCTACAGCAACGCAAGAAACGGCTCCTGGAGTTGATGAAACGTATGCTCAACTATCAAATGGAGAACGATGGCGCTTCAGGCTTGCGAGTGGTCACCGAACAGGATATGAACGAGTTAATACTCAGAGCTGCACTTTTAATACCATTATATATATATATATATATATATATATATATATATATATATATATATATATATATATATATATATATATATATATATATAGATGAAGCTTGGTCGGGTTTTCGAAGACTATACCGTCAACGGTCACCGTCCTTCGCTTTAAGTCCACCTGGGGTTCCACTCCCAGATCCAACAATATCTTTACCCCGTCCGCCATCGGGGTGCGCATACCTCTTGCTGCGAGCCTCTCGAAGAAATACTGTTGTATCTTTACTTAATATCTTTACAATATCTTTACTTTATATATATATATATATATATAGCATATTAACAGTAAGTAGCCATCCATCGTTGTCACACGTATAATAGTATTGTTTGGAGGTATGTTGTTGTAGAGTTCATGGCGTACAGACTGTCGAAGGATTGATGGATGTATCGGCTAAATTCCAACTCTACTACGGACATGAGGTACCGAAGATGATCGATTGGGAAACGACACAAATTATGCACGAGGACGATCATGAAAGAGAGGAAAGGGAGACAAGGTTTCGTGCGGCAACACGCACCGATAAATACATGGTTAGTGGGAGGTTATTGAATCAACTAGGGATATTTTCGTTGATTATATTGCGATGAATTTAAAAACCGTTTCTTTAGCAAATAATAAAGCAGTTGTTTATTGCAGTTATGTATCCAAAATGGTATCGATGCGATGGCAGCAAGGTTCGGTTTAACGCCTCAACAATTCGCCGAGAATCTCGAATGGAAACGGCACGACGTAATCCAGGATGATGAGGAACCACTTAAGGCTGCAGAGCAATATGTTTGCCAGTATGTTTTGTGAGAGTTGATCGCGTTCGATGGTGAATAGGATGCTTTGCTGGAAGATTTTGAAGACGTATCAGAAGCTAGGAGGTGGATGAAATGTAAGCGTGACTGATTGCGATATGTTTAATTCGAATCGGCCTCGAGTTATTTTTGCAGATAATAGTTAGTGAATTGTTGATGTGCATGGCATGACATCACGGAGGGGGAATGTGACAGTCTCGGAGGAGGAAAGGGTTCGACAAAGAAGAGTAAGAATATGAGGTGATTTTGATCGTATTCGGATACACTGCGTTGAATTCGATTCTAAATAATTATGCGTGTATTAGCACCCCTCCATCCTTATACTATTATTAGCTGCGGGAATTATATAGTTGTAACCGACAGTTTATCATATTGCGACTACCACGGATATGTTTTTGCAGGAGTTTTCCGACTCCGGAATCAGTACTATCCGGTGCGGTGCATGTTGTCGCAAAGCAACTCAGCCGTGAGCCAAAAGTGAGAGAGATGGTTCGTATGCGGTATCGTCTTCGGCTCCGAATTAGCGTTTATCCGACGAAGAAGGGCAGAGAGGAAATCGATGAAAGTCATAAACTTTATCGTAGAAGGTTTGTTTTAATAAACGGCCTAGTCTGTAGGGTAAGTTCTGTAATAATGGGAATTCGTCTACTGCAAAAAGCTTTCGCTTTCATCGTGAGCGCAGTGAAAGGAGGGCGAGGGAATATACAGAGACAGGTTGTGGTGTTAAACTGGCAATTATTTTTTACCCTCATCCCTTCCTCTTCGCTGCACCTCTAGGCATATTTTTTCTTATCTTTGAAAAATGAACGAAAGGAAGGAAATTAGCCAACTTTAGAGGGAGGTGATGGATTGTAGGTTGTGCGAATTTGGGTAGCACATGTAACGTTTATTTTTCTTACCGAATTTTTTTATTATCGAGATGATGCGGCGTATATAATTTGGAGACTTTTTTAAGCGTTAGGTGAGCGTTTTTTTTTTTTTTTTGAGGTATTCCTATATTCGTTTTTTTGTTTATTATGGTTTTTCTCACTAATTTTTTATGTTTTTTCGACCATTTTTGATCGCGAAATGTTGATTTTTTTTTCTCTCATCATTTTCTGCTTTTTTTCATTAGCTGAAAGATTCTCCTTACTTTTCATTCTTTTTTTTTCTTTGCATTGAGATGCGTTTCTTTGAATGCTTTGATTTTTAGTGAAAGTATCGTTCTATTTATAGTTGTTATTTAATTTTGGAAGTGTCATGTTTTCATCTGAGAGATTCTATGCTGAAAGACTTTAATTTTTAAAAAAAAAGAACCATCAACCCAAATTTTTGACGTCTTTGTTTCATTTTTTTTTTTTTTTGGAAGAACTTTCTACTCGTTTCAGATATATCAAAGACAAACCGGTGAAGGCATTGCATCATGATGAATATCTGTGGTATGTACAGGTATGATGTAGTTCTCTTTGAAGCGAAATTTTTTGGGGATTATATTATTATTTGCCGTGGGCAAAGATGTGACGCCAGGGGTTTAAAATTCTGGAAAGTTGTCGTGTGAGTGGGTAAAGAGAGGACAAGCACTGAATTGAATTCTTCCCCATCCCCCTCTCTCTCTCTCTCTCTCTCTCTCCCCCCCCCCCCCCCCCCCCCCCTCCGATCCTCTTCTCCTCTTCTTGCTCATTGGTGTAGCTATAAATATTGCTGGCGTAGCTGCGAACGTTGGACTGAAAAAACGAATGTTTTCTTGTTGAATTGATTTTTCCATATCATATGAAAATAAATTGGAAGAATCGTTTTTTTTTTGTTAGAAAATATCGTTCTTTCTGCGTGAGTAAATGTTAACCTTTAAAGATCTCTGTTAAGGATTCTTGGAAGATTGGAATACCTCTCAGGAATCCTTAATAGAGGTGTCTTCTTTGTTCTGAGAGCTTCTGTATCTAAACGTGTTGTATGTTACCACGACATTTCTCTAAAATCGAGAAAAGTTTACGGCGTTCGTGATACGTCGGATCATCGTTGAGATGATGGTTGAGAAAATGGTTTTAATTCGTACTTTAGAAGGACTGAAATAGCAATGAGGTGATAAATGATTTGCAGGCAAAGAATTGCGGTTTGCTGAACATTCGACTGCATTGTGATACGGAAGATGATATTCGATTAAGACGAACCTTCCTCAATGACTTCCTTGAAATGCAGCCATATCACAAGTAGGTCAATCAAATTTGTTTCCTTAGCCATTTCTCTTTTATTGATGCGGAAATGACGTTCGATGGTGAAAGGGGAGATTTCTTGTTATTATGGGTGCTGTTTTTCTTTAGTACTGACTATATTTTATGCTTCAAAATTTATACTTCAGGTATTTTTTATTAGCATTTAATTTTTATTTTATTTTAAAAGGCCTGAAAAGTTAGTGAAATAAGGAGTCTGATTACAACCACGAAGTAGAAGGGTTTCTAGTAACAGGCTTAATAGGTGGTAAAATGCAATAATAAGAGTTACCTAACTTATATAAATTGACAACTGAGATCCTGTTTTACTATGTGATTGCCGCAGGTGGAACTATAAAATTTTTTAGTTACATTCATCCTTAACAGATAGGAATCCCTTTTATTTTATCAAAAATCAACCGTACGTTGATAGTGCTAGTTATGAATTGCCTATTGTTGCCGATCGTAAAACGCAAAATATCGAACGGAGTTTCGGGAAGCTTAAAGCCCGTGGGCTTTGAGAGTTTCGTATAACCGCTACCAGCCCAGGCGGCTGGTTACAAGAGAGAGTGTTGATGTTGGTATCGGCTACTGTCAAGTCGACGAGAGGACTTTGCAGTTTGTGATTGTGCATCACTGATAGCATCAAAAAAGTTGCTCATGATTATGCTGAATGATAGGTTTGATAGCCTATCACCAGGTTGGACGTTATATGGTACTCTCAGTAGATGTAATGACCATATTGTTTGGAAAGATGTCCATCCCTTTAATTTTAGAGATGAATTCTCAAATGTGGTTGAAATGTGGAATAAAATACGAGAAGAGGCGGTCACCGTATGCATCAACGAGTTTCTTATTCCTGTATTTGAACGTGAAGTTCATGAAAGATTGTTACAAGAGGCTCGCGATTATGTTGTAAAGGTTGTTAATATTTTCCTTTTTAAAATTTTTCTTTCAATGCCTTAAGCCAATATTTATTTATAATTGCATAAACATTAAGGTTGATGATCATAATACAGGTGATGGGTTTTTTTTAAGTCGACTACTTACAATTTATTTTAACTGCATAAGGTCGGGTTTGTTTTTTGTCGGGGTTTTCGCATACTTCTTCATAGATATTTTGGCCGTATTCCGCTTCTTAGTTCATCTAAAATCCATCATATATTAATGTGACCGGTTCGGGACTGCATATTATGGTTGGCCATGAAATGCGAAATGTCGGATGGAGTTTCTGGAAACTAAAGTCCATTGCGGCAAACCAATCGAGGATGATGGTTTGTGCATCAGTCGATTTGGAGCACTTAGGAGTTTTAAAGTGCTTTTTAGTCATTGAGGTATAAGGAGCATCAGAGCTGAAAGGAGAGAGAGAACGGAAAGGAGAGGTAATTGTGGCTCGTTTTTCTATTCTGACAGCTGCGTTAAATTAGAGTTGAACTTCCTGCCAGCCGCAGATTTCTGATGGAGTGTTCATTTTATAGCAATGCACACAGAATCTCTATGAGCGAATAAAGACGGCGACATATCATGTGGAACAGGACGATGACGACGAATATCGCGACGATGATCTCATTTCCGGGACAAGAATCCTTAGTCTATGTTATCCTGAAGAAAGGTATTGTCTCATTCGCGCTCCGTCTATTTATTTGAATAATTTTTCAGCATCTGATAAGATGTTAGCAGCATCTAACTCGAAATTCGTCGCATTGTAAAATACAGCTTCAAGGCTGTTAGCATCATCCATTTCGAATATGTTTGACGTAAAGTCATGTAGCATCATCTGAACTTTCTATAGCTCTCCTCTGTTGGCCTTGTTTAGAGTTGTGGCTGTTTTAAATATTGTCCTTTGCTTCGCTCGTGTGTCCATTAAAAGCGGCCCGATGGCCTAGAATGGACACCACGGATTGGCAAAAGAAGTAGAGGTCGATCTGCAATGAGGTGGAGTGAATGTTCAAAAAAGACCACAGGAACAAACTGGGTCAGCGAAACATTGAATCGAGACAAGTGGAAGCGACAAGAAGAGATGTTCATTCGTAATGGATATTCCGTTTATTTAAAGATGAAATTTAGAACGAAGTACCATTAAAAGCGGCCCAATGACCTACGGAAATATTCGTTGGTTCATTTGGCTGTTGGAGAGGATTTACACAAAAATGACTGCCATATTTGAACGTGCATTACCTAAAATATGATGGATTTCTGAGAAACCGATATACTTCAAATATATGATAGAAATATTGTGTGTATACAAAGATGGATCGCTTGTTATTCAGAGATCAAGCATCGTTTTGTGCGTTGATCAACCACGAAGGTCAGGTAGTGGATCATCTACGTTTGGTGCATATAGTGAAGAACGGAAACTCAATGAAACCTGGTGAAGCTAATCTCAAGGTTAGCTCTTCATTCATTATGGCTAATCTATTGTTGCTTATATTTTTATCTGTTATGTTTTTATGCTTTTGGTGGTATAATTTTATTTTGGAGTGGAAATTTAAGACGATGGCGTAGTACTTGTGTATATTACTTGACCCATCTGACATTCAAACCACTGAGCCAGTGAGGTTCACTCACTAAGCTCATAAATGCAGAAATTATATGCTTACAGATGAAGTTGATGACAATTGTTGAGGTATTCTTTCAGCGACAAGATATGGAATATCTTGGCAAATTCATCGAAAAGCGTCGTCCTCATGTGGTGGCGATCTGTGGAGAAAATTTACATGCCTATTACCTGAAGAGAGATATCGAAATAATGCTGCGACAGCTGGCTGAAAGCAATAATATGCCAGTTATTCCGGTGGAGATCGTCGATAATGAGGCTGCTAAAGTCTACATGCATAGCAAGCAGGCAGCGGTTCGTTTTTAGCCTTATACTGCCTCTACCCATTTCTGATTTTATTTTTTTTGTGGGAAGGTAGAGAGAAAGGGGTGCTGAAGAGGGGTAAGAAAGTTGGAGTGAAGGTGATCTATAATGGAAACACTGAAGCCGTTTGCTTGATATCTCTGCTGTCGTCCGTGTATTTCCATCAGTTTTGGGGGGGGGGGGGCTATTATTTGAAAGCAATACGGTCGCTGTTCACTAATTATGATTGAAGTTTTTCAATGTCAGAATTGCAGACTGAGTTTCCGGACTATCCGTTGTTGCTGAAGCAAGCCGTTTCTTTGGGAAGGTTGCTGCTGGATCCACTTATTGAATACTGTCATATGTGCAATATTGATCAGGATGTGCTTTGCATTTCCTATCATCCGCTTCAAACAGAAATCAACAAGGTTGGTGATATGTGGATTATTGTTTTTATTCGTTTACTTTTTCCCAGAATATGTGGTTATTCAGGCTATTTTTACAGTAAGGCCTCCACTAGAACCCCTGGGTTTGAATAATTCTAAATGTAGAATAAGTTGAAGTTATTCTTCGATGGATAATAAAAATGTAGCTATCATACGTTTTTTTTTCTTCATTACAGGATGATTTAATGTTTGCGTTGTCGTTGGAATTCATCAATCGCGTAAACGAAGTGGGTGTTGATGTGCACAGATGTCTGGAGTATCCATATACGGCAAATATGCTGCAGTTTGTGTGTGGCCTTGGACCTAGGAAAGCGGCTAATCTGTTGAAAGTATTAAAGCAAAACGACAATTTACTCGAGAGTCGCACTAAACTTGTCACACTTTGCCGCATGGGACCTAAGGTAAGTCACCTCGCGAACTTATTCTCTCAAGAAATGAATAGGTTTCTGAGGGATCTGTTTCGCGTTTTCTTTTTTTGCTGATCGAAGGGGAAGTGAATAGAAGCAGTCTTTTATTTTTCATTTTTCTATAATTTTTCAGATTGGTGACTCTATAGTTGTAAATTTTGATGGAAGCAAATTCACTTCATTGCGTTTTAGGAGCTAAAATTAGTGAGCTTTTTTGTTTATTTTATATTTGCTTATTAATTATGAGGAAAAGAGTTATAGTTGCGGAAGCTTGATGATCACTTAATCGTCATTACGAGAGTAAGAGATATTCCTTGAGGTGAAGAAAAGAGGTGGAGCTCTTTTGTCGTCATATGTGATTCCGAAGTAGAAAACAGTTGTTGTTTTTTTTTGTTGTTGTTTGGGAGTTGTGAGAAGTTCGTTGTTTTAGGAGGAAATCAATGAGATACTTTTATTTGGTTTGAAAAAAATAATAATATTTCGATATTATCCTTTGAAATTCCAGATTTTCTCATAGCCAGACCTCACCTCCTCCCAGCCTCGTGTATACTATATGGCTATCTTCTTCTTTTGTTTAGAAATCTTTAAGGAAAAAGTGATGCACATTGTTCGTATAGTTCATGTTTTTATGAAAGGTTTTTTTCCAGGTTTTCATGAATTGTGCAGGTTTTATCAAGTTGGATACGGCTAAAGTCTCTGAGCGAACGGATGCTTACGTTGAAGTGAGTATTTCCTCTCTGTGTTGAAGACACTTGTAAAGATATGCATATTTGTCATAAATTACGCCTCATTGAATTGATTATATTGGCTAGAATATTGCGCCGCTATATAAGGGAATATATCAAGCGCCTAAGATGTGGACTTGTTCTTCCTCTCCTTCACTCCTTCCTCCCCTCCTAAATCGCTGCTTCAGTTTACCGTTTAGTGGAAAGCGCTGAGGTGAAATATGTTCCTTATCTACCTGTTGTAAGTTACCTGTTGTAATTGTTGCAAGGTTACCTTGGAATTGTTGCAGAGTTACCCGTTGTAGTTAATGTGTTGTAAGCTGAGTAACCTGTTGTAGAGTTCTTTATTAGACATCTGTTGCTTACAGTGGTATTTGGTTCTAATGACCAGATATATTGTTATGCTGCTTCTCTTGAAAACTTTTATTTGCTTTTCTGTGATTTTGCAGCAATTGACTCATTTGGTTCATCATTTTGTATCACAGTGAAAGTAAATATTTACCCTCGGGAACTTTGGAGCAATTTCACTTCGTTAATTTTCTGCTACAGTTTTGCTACTGTAAGCCATAGGTTCTGAGGTTATTTTTAGGTTCGTATTCACTTTTTGGGGGAGGAAATAGTCTGGAAGCATTAGAACTTTTGGATCAGATGCTACAAGAGGTAGTAGTCCATGGACGTTTTGTGATATTCTGGATCACGCAAACCTGACGTGATTCAAGTTCTCAACATTCAAGGTAATTACGGCCGATAATGGGATGGGGATAGGAAATTCCAAGAAAACCCTTATATATTGAGAGAACTCGGTTTGCCTTCTCAAATTATTGCATCTTTTAAGGTGCTTGATGGGTCACGAGTTCATCCCGAGACGTATGAATGGGCTCGTAAAATGGCTGTTGATGCTCTGGAAATAGACGATACCGCCGATCCGACAAGTGCCCTCGAAGAGATACTCCAGAATCCAGATAAGCTGAAAGTTGGAGACTTTTATTATTGAAACGTCCGGTTCATATTTTTGCACCTTCTTTCTGTTCTCTGCAAAAGTACTCTGTAGAGCGTAGGAGATATGCATTGCAGAGATAGGTCAAAAGACATTTTATGGGGAGTTGTGCATCGAGAGTATTGCGGGCAACTATAGAGACAATTAAGGGCTATTATGAGCCATTTCTAGCATTGATTCTGCTGCACCTGTCTCTTATAGGTGTTGTTGCAGTATATAGTTGCTGAGTGCACAACTAAGCAAGGTTATGAAATTTTTATTGAACTCAATCGGTGTCAATTACGTTTAAGCTTTTTTTAAAAGTTGGTTGAAATAAAATGAGGTCGATTAAGCTCTCTTGCAAGACTTTCATGCTTGATTATGATTACTTTAGCTTATTGCCAGCCGGTTCATGAAACATTGTTCCACAGTTGTGCGCTTATTTTCGGATTAGGTGGTAGCTATGGGATAAAACTGTAGTTGATCCTAATAGGAGTTGATTGCCCTAAGCTTCAAGCTCAGGCTATATCGCCTACTAGTCAAGCGTTTTGGAGAAGAATTGTTATGGTTTTTATTGAGCATCGCAATAACGGAGAAGGCTTCGTTTACGAGTAGTAGCGCATGAGTACAGGTTGTCGGATCTCATATGATTAATACTTGGAAAGTCGATCCGTGGATTTTTTAAAAAAATATTTCGATCATCTTTCTGCCACCGTCTTTCCTCTCCATCTTTTCCTTCCTGTTTCACAAATGAGAATAGTTCTAGGAATTGCGATATGAAATTTTGCAGGACTTAGACTTGGATGCATTTGCGGATGAACTTGCTCGGCAAGGTTTTGGCAATAAGAGTATAACGTTGTACGATATTCGAGCTGAACTGAACCATCGTTATAAGGATTTGCGAATCCCTTATGAGAGTCCTTCACGTGAGCGCATCTTCACTATGCTCACGAAGGAGACACCTGCTTCAATCGGTCAGCTCTCATTTATTTTACTGTGTACTGCGGTTGGTTTGTTCTTATTGTCTATGTTTATATCAATCATTTGGAAATTGTTAAGGAAACTTGTGCTTATTCTCACAGACGTAGTTGAATGTTCGAGTAACCTGTGAGATGGAGTTATCGGAGTGATCCACTCTATTGAGGTGTGATGTCTTGGGAAAGTTTTTCGAAGTTTCCAAAAAATAGAAAAAGGCTCATTGGATTGGCGCTGAACAAGATAAATTTAATTAGCGTAGACGAAATAAAGTAAATTTCGCAGTTATTTTGTATATTTAAATGAATTTTCATCGAAATATCGGCTATTAAGGGTTGGTATTGCTAAAGTTTTTGCCAATATGAAACAGGCGAACTCCTGGTGAAAGAAATGCTTTCGTCTTGATCAAGGGGAATAATTCTTGTGAATGGCAAATGTTGCTGAAAGTGATCTGTTTTTATGGGTAATGATTTTTTATTAAAGGAAAGTTGATGTTGGGACGCGTAATGCATACTGTTTATCGTAAGCCGAGGGATCCGGATGAACGAGAACGAATGCTCCCGATTCGTGATGAAAGAACTGGACAGTGGAAATGTCAGTACTGCTACAAGCCTGATTTCAGTAATACTAATGAGGTGGATCTTTGCCTGTTTATTTTGAACTGATTTTAGGGTAATTGTGGTACCTTTATTGGTACGCTGATAAGTTTGGTAGGTTGATCAGTTTTTTGCACTGATAAGGTTAGCCGGTTGATTGTTATTTTATCGGTTCCTGTGATGTTCTATTTCCAACTTTTTTTTTACTTCGATAAATGGTCATAATTTATTATAAAATTATTTTTGAGTCGTAAAGTTTATTTATTGAAGCGTTTAATGAAACGCGCATTAGTTATTAGCACAATATAGAATGCTCACTATGAAATTCGAACATTTTTTACTAGCATTTAGATGGTCACTTATTAGGACGGTCATTGATTGATATCGAAGTGACCTATAGTCCAATCTGAAATGTTGTTTTATTTTTCAATTATTAGTTTGTGCTATTTATTTTCAGGTATGGCAGCATATAGATTCATGCCCAGGTCAACCGGTAGGAGTGAAAGTACGTTTCGATAACGGAATAACCGGTTTTGTGCCGAATAAATATATTTCTGATCGACCCGATTCGTTCGTCGATCCATCCGAAAGAATGCAGGTATTTTGCCTTGGTCATTTCTTGGCTAAACTTCACGATGTTGAAGAATATATGCTTTGATTAATTCGTATGAATTTTAAGTTTTGTCTAGCGTTCTTCTTTTTCGCCATATTCCAATTTTTCGCAGAAAATTTGGTTTAATGTGACTTTATTGGAATGTAGTTGGATTGCCTAACACATTTTTACTCGTCACCGGCCTATATCTGCATATCATCATCATATAATTCGAGGGGCGGATATCGCCACGTTTGTAAGTGAGCTACAGATAACTTTCTGGTGTACCGGATTGTTAAGTAAGAGAGAAGCTGCTTAACTATGAAGCATCCGGTTTTTATGTTGTTTTACCGTTCTGATAATAGTTCTGTTTGAAAGTCAGGGATCTTAACGAAAGGCTTTTCACTTTCTCAGATCATGAAGGTTCAGAGCATGGCTTCTTCGTTTTTTATTGAGAGATGGCAATTTGAATTGCTAATCGAAATTTGCAGCGTAACCAACCTGTCTATTGTCGTATTCTGGATTTGGATCCGGAAAAGTTCTCTGCAACCTGTTCATGTCGCAGTTCTGATTTGAGGAATTTGAATCCTCAAAACAACAAATTGGATGACTATTTCGACAGGGAGAAAGCTATGGTATTTTTTTTTCTCATCCTATATTGGTTGGAAAGAAACACAAATAGACGTTTTTTGAGAGGGAAGGAGAATTTGAGTAGAGAGTGGAATGGTGTATTTAGTAGATCTTTTTTTGAGGTTGGTATTTATTATTTTGCAAAATTGTCAACAGGTGCATTTGAAATATTTTATTTTTTTCGGATTTTCCATCTTTACGTCGGATTCCAAAGCATATTTTTAAGTAGTAAAAATAGTTGGATAGTTTTACAGCATCACATTTGCGTACTTATAATAAATTCGAGAAAACAAAAAGCTGTTGGGTTACTATTTCAGATCTTACGATATTTCTTATGGTAGAGGTCATTTTTAGATGCTTTGCAGCTACGAAATGATGTCGCGTGATTTTATTGAAGTTTTATTTTTACTGGTCGGATGTATTTTAATTTATTGGATTAATTTCTAGGAAGATGAGGAGAATGAACGCAAAATAAAAGAGCAAAAGAAAGTGCAAACGAATTTCGTAAAGCGAGTCATTTCGCATCCATCATTCCATAATGTCACCTATAGGGATGCGGAGAGAATGCTGCAGAAATTCGAACAGGTTAGTTTTTTCATGCATTTTCTATTTTTTGCGGTGTATGTGATAGTAGTACTACGTTATGAGGATTGACAAGACGGCATAACGATGCGAGGATCTAATATTAATGTCCGTCATTGCTGGATGGGAGAGTACGATCTTTGTCCTATGAATTTGTAAGGGCGTAGCTTGTCCAGGTAGTGTGCACATCGGTGACTTGGTGGCGCTATATGCCTTAAGCGACGCTTCAAACGCTAATGAGTAGAGCTCGAAATGATAAGCTGAGATATGAAATGCAATGATTAAATTGCACTTTGGTTTCGTTTGCATTACTGTGGTTTTATTTGTATTGTTAGGAGAAGGATTTTTATAGGGTGAGGCTATAATAAGGCCAAGCTCAAAGTCGGTATCCCATCTAACGGTGACGTGGAAGGTTGCCGAAGGTATCTATCAACATATCGACGTTAAAGAAGAAGGCAAACAACATCAATTCAGTCTTGGTAAAACTCTGCTTATTGGCAGTGATGTAAGTTTATAGTTTTGGTCTTTTTGCGTTCTTTATTGCCAGTTGAATGAAAACAACTTTGATTGTTACTTGAATGATTCGAGCTGGATGCAGTTTTGGCGATTAGTGCTCATCGTGATTAATAAATTATGGTGCTCATTGGTGAGATCAGTTGAATCAACGGTATTGCGGATTCGGATCGTTCTGTTTATATGGCATATCAGCATATCAGCTGTTTTTTATCTTTAGCGACATATTTGAGTTTTAATTGAATAAAACGAGCTTAATGTTTTGATAACTGAGGATATTCCTAGGAAATACGATGCCATCGAGGCAATGACATATGAAAGGCATGTTTTTAGGAACTACTAAGCATGGAGCTTTTGAGATATCTTAGTAGTAATCGTTATCAGATCACTTTTATATGCATATTTGAGGATAATAGCAATTATTTAATCAGTATGATGTGATTGGAAGATCGTGAATATGAAAGTTATATTATCGATTAATGGAGTCGTTTTTGGATCGTAATCGGATACCTTTCGATACCTAATATTTGAGGAATTTGATTTGCGATCGGAATAGATAGTATCTACATTTATATGGCATTCCATGTTTATATAGAAATATAGCGATATCGATCATCGAATTTTTTCTGCGATATTTTTAGAATTTATTTAAAATCTTAATTTGGGATTATTTTGAACATGTAATTGATCTTGGGATAAATGATTGGAAAAGATTTAATTTTCTAGGAATTCGAAGATCTTGATGAGATTTTGGCTCGTCATATTCAACCGATGGCAGCTTTTGCACGCGATGTTTTATCTCATAAATATTTTCTGGATGGAGTGAAAGCAGAAGATCGCGAAAATATTGAAATGCATTTAGCCGATGAGAGGAAGCGAGATCCAACACGCATACCGTATGGCATTCACTTTTATTTATGCCTGTCGAAAATAAATTGATAGGAGGAAGGTGGAGGGGGTATTCTTGTGAAGTCGAGGCCTCACTTACTTCGATTGGCTTCCATTGGTTGCGATGATTGTATTTTTCAAAGCGGATCTGATTAGTGGAGCCAGTTCAACTATGAGCCATAATTTTGGATCCCAGGTTTTGTGGTCTGTAATCCGGGATGAAGCGACTTGCGCCATAGAGATCTTTGCGCCTTAATAATTTGCTTCCAAAGGGTGATTTAAGTTTTTTAGATACAGCAGGATGTAATTTTACTTGATATAACGGTTCTACGACTGCATTCCCCATTCCTTTCGTTGACCGATGAATGTTGCATATTTAAGTCGATATACCATTTATTGGATAATGCTTTTATCGAAAAATGTTGGCACCATTAGCACAGGTGCAAGGTAAACGAGGAACATGCAGCTATTCCTCTTTTTTTCATTTCGTTATTTTTTGTATTGATAGCTGGTCAGACGCTTTTTTCGTTAAATTATCTTAGGCTGAGAAAGAAAACACCTAATAGTGGGAAAATGGCCCTCTCATCCGAATTAGAAATCTGTGGTTGGTGTGCTAATTGGCAATGGACTCTATTTTTTTGTTGTTTTTGGATTTTTGCACACCTAAATGGACTGCTTGAAGTGTTGTAGAATCTCTTTAAACAAATCTGTGGTACTATTGAAGGTACACGATGACGCCTTCACAGGATTTCCCGGTAAATTCGTGCTTTCCTATATGCCGGTTGCGAAGGTGAAACATGAATATTTTACGGTGACTCCTGAAGGATTTCGATTTCGGCAGCAGATATTTCCCGGATTGATGATCATGCTCACTTGGTTCAAAGAGCACTACAGGGAACCTCCACCAGGCAGTAAGCACTCTTATAAACCCATTTATATTTTCTTCCAGTTGTTTGCACAGCTGAATAAGATCATGGCAGTGGGAGGAAAGGGAGGGGGCCTTCGGGAAACGAATCGTTTTTAATCGCTAAATCTCAATTTATTGAACTAATGGGCTCTACTGTAGAAAGGAATCAGCAAGGAGGAGTGAGCCGGAGTTGCAACCAACATCTCGGATATTTTCTTGAAAGAAAAAGAACGACTGATAAGGGAAGGAAGAAGGGCTCTGCCATGAAGTGAAATATTTTGAATCGTGTATTTAAGGGCAATATGATTCTCATAAGCAATAATTTCAGTCTTCGATGATTCCCGGCATCAGCGATGAGGACATCCGTTTGGTTCAAGTCGGTTGTTGGAGTTACCGTCCGTTTCATGGATGAGTGGTCATTTGTGTTAATGGTTTGAGAATTCAAGTGAAGCTGCAATCAAGGAGGACCGACTGCCTGGCGCAAAGATACAGGCAGATGAATTCTAATGAGGGGTCTATGTATTGGGCAATATAGCGTAAATATTTGCTGCTAGAAGAGAGGGTAGGAATTGAAGTGCTCAAGGATACTATATCCAGCACGTTTGTTCTTTCCATTTAATAAATACCTACGGCTATGTTGGCTGTAATCTTTTGGCCTTGCGTCTTGAGGGTAGTTGATGAGGATGTCCACCAAACGGGAGAAAAAATCGATTGGCAGCAACGTGGCACTTGTATTCTCGGTATTTTCTGTACTTACTGTTAATCCCTCCAGCCTATTTGATTTCGTAATATCATGATATGGATTTAGCGATATCTATTCATAAATCTCCTTCAGTTCATGTTCTCGAGCGTTTGCAGAAATGCTTTGTTTGGGGTTACTGTTAAAGGATATTGTACGTGATTATGGCTTGTAATTAGTCTGTTATGTTGGTATTTATCTGTTTTTATTTCAATGCTTCATATATTGTGCGTTGAGAAGCGCAAAGCATGCTCATCTATAGCGAGAGGAAAGAAGGGGATGACTCGAAATGTTTGTTAGTATCTGATATGATGGTGTTCAAGGGATCCGAAATGTTTGTTGGTACCTGAAATGGTGTTCAGGAGACCTGAGATATTTGTTGGTATCTGATATGGTAGTATTCAAGGGACCCGAAATGTTTGTTGGTACCTGATATGAAGGTATTGAGGGAAAGAAATGGGATTCCGCTTCAAGCATTTTGTTATTGCTGTTTGTGTTTTTTTCGCAAAATACTTTCTATTGCTGTATTGATCATAAATCGAAAATTTTTCCATTTCTCTATTGAGAAATAAAAAATTTTGCAGCGATTTATTGCGCGATATATGTTGACATTGTGATATTATTTGTGATTAATTAGGTAAATCATTATAAGGCGTTTAGCAATATCTTCTTTAGCAGCCGGCAATGAGCATTTACGACATGATGCTCGTTATGAGAGTAGAAGCGTTCAGTTCGGATTTTATAGAATTTGGCGATTGTGGAATCTTTTCTCTCTCGAGAGAGAGAGAGTGGGGAATGCCGGAGTTGAACCGAAGTTCATTTATTAGCAACAAGGTGGTAACTGGTTTTTGGGCTAATCGAAAATCACCGATCTTGTTTCATGTTTTGAGACGTGAGATGGGAGAGGATGTGCCGGGGGGGGGGGGGGGGTCGTCCAGATTGCAAGCGGACAATCTCCTCTCAATCGCTGTCTAAGCAATCACGACAAAGGAATGAAAAGTATTTAAAAAGCCATAAAATTTTCCACTAAAGAAGGTTGTTAACAAAATACTATTGAAGGTGTCATAACGATACCGAAGGATATTACCAGTTCTTCAAGGTTTTATAAACGATCATCCCGGTAAGGATAGTCATCCTTCGACAACTTGAGCAGTATTACTTATTCAAGCTTGAACACATCATGCCGTATCGGTTTAACCTGTTCACCTAGATATCAATAGAGCTAAAAGAATTTCAAGTTGTTTCGAAAATATATACTCCTATTGTTTGCAGTTTTGGACGTTTTTAGAGATTATGGGTATAGATGTGGCAAAAATGTTGGTGGAGTTCGGAGACTCCAATTTATCAATATCTCTTTAGCACATGCTTTCTATTACACAACAATATACCTTAGGGATCAATCACCTCGGCGTAATCAGCTCAAACACTGCAAAGAGATTGGTGCTTGTGGGTAACGATGCCGACAGCTAGCTAGCACAAACATCATGTTGTGCAATGCATTATTACAAGTTAATGCACCGATATCGTTAATGCAACCACTCGTTTAGCTTTTAAGCTGCGGTTGAGTCATTTCGACCTACACACTATCGCTGCTCTTGTGTACCAAATGTCTATTCGTCTGAATTGCAGCTTTGCGAACGTTTTGCTCGTTCCTGCTGCTCATGCTCACATACTTTTTGTATATTTTCCCACATCGGAATGTTCAAATAATAAATAAATAGGACAGTAGCCATTTTGTCGTATATTTGAGCAGTAAGGAATTTGCATATGAGTGGGATTGTGAGGTTGATGCCTTTATATTAAGGAGCATGCGGCAAGGCTTTTAGGTATATGGTGAGTAGTTGCGTGTGACCATACTTTGTAAAGTGTGCGTTTGTTTCGTTGGTATTTGTCGTTGAAACTTAGGTTGGAGTTGTCTATTTGCGGTAGGTGGATTTGCTTGGACATGATTGTGGCAGATTTTTGAAATCTTCAGTGGGAATAGAACTCGAATTGGGAGATATGAGAATAGTATTCCGGTTAACTTCAATTTATGTACTTTATTCCGGCAATAGCACCATATTCCGGTAAACGACCCGTAGCGATGGAATAGAAACGATTCATTTATTTAAATCATAGTGGAGTGTAAAATTGCATCACAGCATACGTAATTGTGATCCTTAATTCATTTCATAATGCTCAACATTAAAGCGGTCCAATCTATGCGTGTAGGATCGAAAGGAATGCAAGATTAGCTGCCAATGCGTAAACAATCGACCAGATATAATGGTGAAAGTTCATTCATAGGTATATTGCACTTAAGTTATTTCGATATGAGTGAAAAAATTTTCAGCACTCTGTTAATAGAGACTGCTAAAACGTCGAGGATAAATGGATATTTCTGGTGCTCTCGTAATGATATTAGAGAGGTGGATCATTGAATAAAAAATGCAAATTTTTAGCACTATTTGGGAAAGCGTTTTTGAGTTTGACATCTCCAAAAGTTAATATGTGCATTTAGAGATTTCATCGTCGGTGGGCATTTTTCTCTCTTTTATGATAGTATAAAATTTATACTGTGTCATAATCACCGTTATGTGATTCTTTTCGTTTTCTAAGCAAATATTAGTAATTCCACAAATTTCAGGCGTTAATTAAGGTCTGGAAATCATCTGGTACCAAGAATACTAATTGAGGTCTGGAAATCATCTGGTACCAAGAATACTAACTAAGATCTTGAAATTATCTGGTACCAAGAAAAAATACCGCTTAGAATTTTTGAAAATGAAATATAATAGTATAGCGTCGTCAAAAACGCACCACATGTTTTTTTTTTCAATTTCGATTTTTCTAGATTATTTCTCATAAATATATAATTGCGGAGGTATTTTAGAAAACGATAAAATGGACTTTTCACATATAATCGTTCAACAACATTCCAATAATGAGCAACAACTGTGCATAGAGCATGAGGAAGAGCCAATTGTGAAGACGTTAAATCCAATTTTTTGTAGTTGATTGCGATCGACAATAATTCTACCGTCGAATATTGATGCCGGATGGATCATCGTCGAATATATTCGTTCGTAATTGAGATTCTAAACTTGAAAGATTTAATCATTATGTTATAAATTATAAGATATTTATTCGTTTTAAGTCAATAGTTGATTGATTTAAGCTCTTTTTTTTTTTGGAAATAGGAATGAAATGAATGCACCAGATATGTTGTTATGAAATGATTTGAAGATACATGAGATCATGTAGTGTACCTTTAGTTACCTTTAATTTTGAGTATTTCATTTACCTGTATCTCAAAGATATGAATGTCGCCTAAAATATCTATACAGGAAGAATTGAAATATTCATCACGCAAAAAAGAAATTCATATTCACTTTTACTTCTTTATTAGGTACCTCTAATGTTTTTATTTATATGACAATTAATATTTACAGTTATTTCTTGCACTTATATAAGAATACTATAAATAGGTATACGAGGAAATAAATTAGCTCTTCAATGAAAAAAATTTATAGATGAGAAGGATATAAGAAGAAAAGAAGGTTTGGAAATTAGTGACTTATAAGCAATTCCGAATAGAAGTGATCTATAAGTCGTAGATGAAATTAGGCTTGAAATTAAGCGTACACCTCAACATGCTTTTATATCGATATCGTAAGCGAGTTTAGAATTTTAAATAACTACTAATGTTGTAAAATGTTTAAGTTTTCCACTATTCTACTTGATGTTTTTAAGCAATGATTACTTGTGAATATGATATTTATGAGAGAAATAATTTCACTAAGCGAAGTTACCTTGAATTACCTTGAGTTACCTTTAATTACCTTAAGTGAAAAGTTAAACAAGTCAAGAAAGGATTACCTTAAATTCTTGCCATGCAGTTAGAATAACGATAGCATGTGCTCCATTCGCTGCTTCATAAGGATCTTTTACAACGCTGACCAGTTCATCTACTGAAAATTCACCCACACATCACCTGACACTCTCAGGTATCTCTTATTGGCGGTCATATGCTGTTGTAACAAACGACGATTACAGATTTCATGAACTTAACATTTAAATACTCTATACTATGTCTATATTTACTCTACACCTCTATTACGAAATATCGTAAGAGAAACCGAACCGGAAATTAAGTTTCGGATCCGGAAAAATGATGAAGCTTACATTAGTGATATCATGAAATTCTGAGGTGTATCATCTCAGACAGATCATTATATAATGCACAGCGTGGGTTAGAGATTAAATTGAAATGTCCACTAAATCAAAAATAACACCGAAGATACGTCATAGATTTTTTTTTACGCTATAGAATATCATTACTTGCGAAAAACAAACCTTTTTCTTTTGGACATCGTTGCAAGAGTTCATCGCGAACTTGAGGTTCAGGAACTTTTGGATCATAGATCGCAATTTCGGCTTCTTCTTCTAATAAATGCTGCACTATATATATCGATGATGATTCTCTATAGTTTTTTTTTTTCATTGGTTTAATTTAACTGAATGATGTGCAATAAAAGTAAATTAGTAGATTTTATAAAAACTAATGGATTTTTTAATTCGTACTAAAAGAAAGAATTTGTAAAACCAAAAAAAAAACACTGAATTTTGAAATTCCAAAACTCTTGCACAATTCCACCATATCAATGAATATAAACATTACTATCACGAATATTCTTGAATAAATAAAGTATAAGATCAAAAATTTTTATAGTCCTCTCGAAACAAAAAAAAAATTTTTTTTTTGAGTAAAAAAAATTTCACAAATATTTTCAATAAATCAACTATATGCGTAAAATTAAATTCGATAAAATAGAATAAAATGGGACGATTAGAACGTGAATATTTGTATAATTGATAGAATCAGTCGTTGAATATTTGAATATGAAAAAGTATCAAATATTTCGACTAGCTAATAATCCGAAAAATATATCGGGGCGAGTAGATTTTACTTTTATACTATTTTCCTAAGAAATATTTGAGTGAAAAGTTGTAAAATTTTATATGTCTTTGAATATATTCATATTGATCTAAAGATTCTAACCTATATATATATATATATATATATATATATATATATATATATATATAATATATATATATATATATATATATAATATATATATATATATATATATAATATATACATTATAACATATACATATTAGAATTGGAATATAATATGAAATATTTCTTAAATACAGATGAAAGAAAAACAAAGAACCTCGTATCGGCGGTATCAGTTTTAAAAGCGAAACCATAAATGGCAATTCGTTTCCCACCAATCGTATTGAAAAGTTCGCTAATAATCTTATCGGAAAATCTTCTTCGTTGCCAATTATTCATTCGTATTACCTAAAAAAATAAATAAAAATCAATTGAAAAGAAAAAAAAATTTTTTTTCCATAATAATTTAAAAATAATTTTCGAGAAAGAATTATTTATACGCAAAAAAAAATTTTTTTTTTCATTATGTATGAAATTTTTTTTTCTTCCATAAAATTTTAAATTTTTTGAAGAGAAAAAAAAAGAGAGAAATTTGATAGCGTTAATTTTTTTTTCCGCTCTTAAAAAATTTTCTAATCTCTCCTCTAATAATTCCTCCTTAATTTTAATTATATTTTTATTATTTAAGGAGAGAAAATACCTTTTTTTTGAAAAAAAAACATTTTCTTAATGAAAAAATAAAAATAAAATATGAGAAAAAAAGAATAGCAAAAAAAAATTTTTTTTTTCTTCATTTATAATTACAAAGAGAATATTTTATATTCATATTGAAAATAGCTCCATATAATTTAATCTTTTTTTTTCATAGATATCGTTAGCAAATTAATCGCTACATTTTAAAAAAAAAAAAAAAGAAAGACAAATTCAACATTCAAAACGATTCTTATCACTAAATGATTCTTATCACTGATTAAAATGAAAATTACCTAATATGACCAATATGACCAATATGACCAATATGGCCAATAGAGATATTTAATTTTTGATCGTTAACTTCTCTTTAGATTTACTCTTATCGCTACAACGAACATCGTTATGAATTTCAATAGGTTGTCATTAGGGATGCGCCAGCCGATTGTCTCAATCGGCGGATAGAAAATGCATCTCTCTTATAAACTAGTTTGAAATTTTTTATGAGCTTTTCGTAATTCGTAATAAAATACGCTTTCAAAGTATCATAGAAAGCGACTGATAAATTGAGTATCAAATGCGATCTAAACTTAACGCATAGAATATCTTAGTTCCAGTCAAGCACGGATGAATGGAGAAGATAGATGGAAGAGGGTTCAACTTCAACTGCATCGTTTTATCAACTTTGCCAGAAAGATCTAGTTATCACATCCAGAAATTGTTTTCAAAAGTCGCTATTTATGGAGAACACCATGAAAAAAAGCAATATTACATAGTATAATCAATGAACGACTTTGAAGAGTCCTCCTATAAGATGATACAAATCCTTTCAATTTCATATTCATAAATATTTGCTTGCCATAACTCTTATTTTATTTGCAAAAGAAAACAACATTTATATATAAGTGAAAAAAAAAATCTACAAGATGAAAAAAAAATCCACTAAGAAAGTTACGTTTAAAAAAAAAATGAATGCTTTTCAAGAAAATTTCTTTATCTCTCTTTAAAAAAAAAATTGAGAAAAAAATTTTCAAAAGAAACATGGCAATAAGAAATAATTCATTGAACCTTCATCCAATAATCAGCAACAGGACGTAAATTAAGGCAAGTGGCAAGGTAGACAAGATGTAGAACATCCTTTTGAAAACAACTTCCACCGAAACCTTCAATAATCGAGATGTTAAACACACGTTGCGAATCAAATTAATATTTATTATTAATACTTATAAATCAAATTAATATCCATATTTATATATTCTCTCTACTACCGGTAGAAATACGGACAGGTGTTTCGCAAATATTTAGATTTTATTAATATAGAGCTACAATAGGTGAACATCTTGGACTAGCAACGAAACATGCAAGTGAAAGAATGTAACGCCCTGTCATAATGGAATAGCGCTTAAGCATAGCTGATATACGAAAATGGGCGGACGATTTGTTGTACTGCTCAATCACTGGATTGATGGTCACCCACCAAGTATACATGAACAAGGAAATTGTTGCTGCTTATCGAAGAAAAAATGGAAGTTGTAACAGCTTTAGATAAGCGTCCAGTATTAAGTATTTATTAAGTATTGAAGTATTCTCTAAGCAACTCTAACTACTTCGTTTTTTCTTCAAGTTTATTGTCTACCGAGGTTGATTTACACCTACCAATTCCAGCTTGAAGGAAATATTTCCCGATACGTGAATCACAGCCAACAGCACGAGCTACGTCAGTGATATCTGCACCGGTTGCTTCACATACTGCCGAAATTGCGTTTATGCTTGATATTCGTTGCGCTAGAAATGCGTTAGCCACCTGCAATAAACTAATGTTTAGTATATATAGCTTAACTGATAATTTACGGGAAGTATTCCATAGAACACATCATATCGTCTATCATAATAAAACAATCCCCGAGGCATACCCCCATAATAAAACAACTTCCAAGGCATATCCCCTTACCCTCGCTAATTATGAAAATTTACTTGAAAGATTTAAAATAAAATGATGAAATGAAATTGTAATAGTGACCAGCTTGGAAAGTTCCGATGACCATGTATTTGTGGTGATAATCCGTTCGTTAGGCACCCAACGTTCATAGATAGCGACAAGTTGAGCGACCGCTGTAAGGCCTTCTTTAGTTCGTTCACTGCCTATTAGTACACGATCCGGATTTGCTAAATCCTTCATTGCCGTTCCTTCAGAAAGAAATTCCGGATTTGATAGCACCTCAAATAGAATATGACTATGTTATATTATAATGTAGTGCTAAACGTTTAAAAAAAAACCTATTGGATATAAATCTACGAAAATATGAAATCCAAATTTATTTACTTGTTTACTTCACACCTTAGTTGTTGGTTAAAATGCCTATTGTTATTTGTTTGATCTATTTAAGTCTTTCTTTCGTCCAGTTTTTTTTTTTTTTTTTGCATTTTATTGCATAGTTTATTTTCGAGTTCTCTTTTAAGTTATTACTTGGTTCAAAAATATTGATCAATGAAGCAAAAGTGAGACGATTACCTGAAATGAAAGCCCTGGATTGAGTTTTTGTTGTTCTCGTAATATAATCGAAATACTTTCGGCAGCTTTTACTGGTACAGTACTCTTTTCGACGATAATCTTTGTTCCTTTAGCGTATTTAGCAATCGATCTAGCTACCAACTCAATATATTTTAGGTTTGGTGCCATTCCCTGAAATTAATTTTGCTAGACTTGTTTGATTTATCTCACCAATTTCTTTTTTTTTTTGCTTTGGGGAGGGGGGGGGTGGTGGAGGGGATTACTTGGCAATTAGCAAATGGCACAGAGATGTTTTATAATTGCTAAAATCTCATGGTAGAAAATCTATGCGATGAAGCAATTCATTACTCTCAATATGATTTGCATTTTAAAAAAATGTCCTAGCTATATTTTATTTATGCTTAGAATTTAATTTGCATATCTATATTTGCATATTTGCATTTTGCATACTTGTAACATATTATACAGAAATTTGCATATTAAAAACTCATATTGAATAATCATCTAGTAAAACGGTATCCTAATCCAATAAGTTGATATGTACAAATCAAAATTAATAATAGAATACAATAATGAAATATTGTTTTAAAAAAAAATTGCAAAAAATTTTACAATTATAATTTTTTCTTTCAAAGGAAAAAAAAATCGAATATTCTCACTAATGAAATCAAATTAAGCGAATATCAAAAATTTTTTTTACTCGCTTATAAATATTTAATAATTTCGAAAGTAATTTACATTTCCTCGTCCATAGGTTTTTGTTGGAGTATTAACGGATATAAAAATAAGTTCCGCTTCACGTATCGCTTTTGAAATATCGGTTGAAAAAAATAGATTCCTCTCACGACATCGTTCAATCACTTCGCTAAGACCTGGCTAAATCTTTTACTTATTATTACTTATTATAAATGTAATTAAATAGAATTTATAGTTTAATAAATTTTTATAATTTTAACATCGCAATAAATATTAGTGCATCTTTTTTTTTTCTTTCATCTATGCAATTAAATTATCGAAATCTTTAATTCAATATATTTTTAAAAAAAATCGCTATTGCAATTTTCTTTTTCATCATTTGTCAATATTTAATTTTCTATTTATTTATAAAAATATTCTACACGGAACGAATAAATCAACGAATAAATCATTGTCAATTCGATTGATACCGATATATATATATATATATATATATATATATATATATATATATATATATATATATATATATATATATATATATATATATATATATATATATATATATATATATATATATATATATATATATATTCTTATAAATATTTCTTTTTCCAAGAATTCTTCAAAAATTTTTTTCCACCATATAAATTCACATATTTTTCTCGTAATTTTTAAGCGATTTATTCAGAAATATTTTACTATATAATTGAAATTACTTAGCATATTTCATTTTGCTTAGTAAAAAAAAATTATTTTAATTAAAAACTCTAAACTTAATTTCATGAATAGAGTATTTGTAACACCATTACTTTAAAGCAATAAATATCTAAGAAATGTGGAGAATTATCCCCATCTTTTTTACTCTCATCGCCTTTTTACCTCATTAAAATATTTTCAGTAATGGAGAAATATTTTGAATTGATCACCTCATAGATCGGCAAATTCTTGGAATTCCATTGAGCGATTTTATCCTCATTAATGTCAACAACGGTCACAATTAATTCGGGACATTTATCAGCGATTATCGCACATGTTGGTCCACCAACATATCCAGCACCAATACATGCGATATGTCTTATCTTAAAATTTCATCACCGATTAATTTATCTTGTCTAGAAGCTTAGGCTGATTAATTAATATTTTTTTAAAAAAACACCTGAAATATTAAAGAAAATTTGAAATATTTTAGAAAATTATCTTGAATTTTTTTTGCCTATGAAATTTTAAGCGGCAAACAAATTTGCATACAACTTTTATTGCATGTAAAAAATTCATGACAAAGGTTAAGTCGGGAATCATTTAACGCTCCTCAAACGCTTGCTTCATTTGGCTGACTTAAATGTTATAATATAAATACATCGTTTCTATAAGTTACCTGTGAGAGAAAAATCCAGTTTACCTATGGGAAAAAATTCAAGTTACCTGTAGAAATCTATAAATTTGAATGCTATCTTTATCGTTTCAACAAATATTCCTAATTTTCGATCAGCTTACGGCTAACAATTTCCAATGACGATTCATCAGCAAATATTATCCCCTAATAAGGACAATTATTTTTCGAATAGCTTTAGACGTGCTCGTTATAATATACAAGAAAAATATAAAAATATAAGAAAAAGAATATAAGAAAAAAAGAAAAAGAAAATAAGAGAATATAAGAAAAATTAGCTGCTAACGAATGATTTGCTAAGGACAGCTAGTTGAATTAGCAACCATCTTTGTTGAAATAAGTTTTTTTGAAATACTGCATAAAAAATAGATCGAAATATTACGGATAAAATCCTTACCTCTTCAGCAAATTTCATTGAATTATCCATCAATGCGTTCGCCGTCATCATATGATCCGAATTGGATATTTCGAGTGCCAATTAACGAGGTCGGTTGGTTGTTGCACTTCACACTTTTCCACCGGAAATAATATATGAAATTTTTAATTATGGAAATGAAAAATAGAGTGAATAAGAAACAAATTACAGCGCAATAAATATGATAGAAAATTTCGCTCAATTTTATGCGAAGATTAATTGCTTATATTTGTCCACTCTCATCAGTTTTTTTTTTCTTACAGATTGAGCGGCTATTACGATCATCGCTAGTAATACACGTTTTCCTTTCGGATTTAAAGGCGCTTACCATTATACTAATTAAAATAAGGCTAATTTATCGTCGCTATTTGCATAAATGATTTAATCAATATTTCCACTGATTTCAGCTCGATCAACTCCACATATATTCCATGATTTTATAAGATTATATAACTACTATGGTATAGAAAATAGCTTTTAAAAAAGAAAGAGATTATTTCCCTTCATTGAATTGCCTGATAAGTCATCCAGGAAAGGTCGACTTCTCGATGATTACTGAGAATATTTGCATTCAATTAAGAATCTATATCTTTTTACATTGTCGATAGATGTAAATGAGACGATAGAGATGATCATCTCATTTTCTATTAACCTCAAAAGAAATCAGAGAAAATGAGACGATCTCAATAAATAGTTAAACGAGTTATGAAGTTAATTCCGATAAAAGTCAACACTATAAATTTACTTCCTCCTTTCAATATTTGCATTTTAATCACTCTCTAATAAATATTGCACGATAAATACTCTTAACGACTATTATATTCACAATCGACTGATTGAGTAATTCACGTGAAAAAATTAGCAAATTTATTGCGCATACTAATATCGTAAAGTTTTCTTTTTGTATTTGATATTTGTATTCGTATAACGAATTATTACGAAGACCTCCTATGAAGTTAACTTACATAACGCAAATTCGATGGGTTATTAAACGTGAATATACTCATACATATATTCCCCTCGCTTGTCTCCTCTCTCTCCCTCCCCCCCCCCTCCCCATCCCCACTTCTCCAACTCTGCTCAAAAGCTTGTAGTTGACTAGTCCCATCGAAATATGTCTTATTCTGCAGCCGAATATTTCCAGTACCAAATCCCTTTGCTGCAATAAAACAATCGTTCAACGACGACGTTGCATTTTTCTTTGATCATTATAAGCAGAATATAGTTCTATGGTGATCGATTAACTCCAATTTCGACGCTGAGCTCCAAATTATCGCTGTCAACACTATTCACCAATTACGCCAATGTTAATTTATGATTATATCAGCAACGATATTTATTCGTCTCTTAGAAGGTTTGTGCTTTTCGGGTTCTGATTGTTCTCCTATCATTACCTGATAGTTTAAAGGTATTCGTCTTATTAACCTATTGATTCCCCCCTAATTCTCGTGGGGAGAGTAATTTCTAGCCGATTAGGTCGAATTCATCCATTGTGCTGCACGATCTATTACGATATGGAATCTAAATTCAACTGTTTCAGAAGTAGAAACAATTCGTTGATTAGATTGCCGTTGGAAGCTTTTCTCAAACATATTTTTAAGCCTATTAGAATAATTCCTAACAATGGTACTACACTAGATTTAGTATTGAACTTGAATTGAATTAGTATTGAACTTGAATTGAAATATTATATTGAATTTTAATTAAATTAATATTGAGTATCAAAATGAATTTTAAATATGAATAAGTTATAAACTATTGCTTCGAAGCTATATTTATATCTTACACCATTGTGCTATATGCTTTCATTTGTTCGCCATAAATAAAAATGAACTTCATTTGTTTATAAATTACCGCAATAATCAATAACAACGATAATCATACAAAACAATATTACTATTTCGTTCGTAGACATTGATGATATATATAAAAACAATTTCAATCAATTTACATATCAACAAAAAGTTCGTTTACTCGATCAAACTCGTAAACTATATAGCGATAATTTAATTCAATGTCGACTAAGAAAATTAATACGCTATATGCATCAACGTTGAAAAATTCCTATCGATAGATTAACCTAAATGAAAATATCGAATCTCTATTTGACAATTTTATGAGTAATCATCATTGATCATAATATATTCATATTCATATTTTCCAATATTGAAAAAAAATGTCTATATACACAGCTGATAATAACGATTTACATCATGATATACGCTTCGTTCTATATGTCCTCTATATTTTAGGATTTTATTGATAACGTTTATTACTGATATCAGTTAATTCATTGAAATTTATTCCTTAAGATGTCTTTCTTTCTACCATTGATTAAATTTTGCTCTAAAAAAATCATCGAAACTATTACAACGTTTTTTTTTTCATCTGCTTTTTTATTGATTATTGATTGAATTCTTTTATGGTGGGGGAAAAAAATGTATTCGCCTGATGTTTTCTTAAAAAGAGATCCAAAATAAAATCTCAAAATTATTGCCCTCTATCATTCGTTTTATATGACGTTCAAACTGATCGAAAGGTTAATTACCTCTCACCTTAAGAGATATTTCACTTTCAGATAATAATTCTTTTCATAGCAGTATATTCGTTTATAGAGATTCTACTTAGAACGCTTTTAAGTGGCTAGATTAGTGCATCGATCTCGACTTCAGGAAAAAGTCGGATTTAGTTGCACTACTTGAATTATTCCCCAAATTGAATCAATGGAATCAGAGGCTCTATATTGCATAGACTTTACCCTTTCACTTCCGGTCATTACCAACACTTGTTGGAGATTCTATAGGCGATTTTCAATTGGTCAGCACTGTGGTTCTTCGAGGAACTGTCTTCGATCTCTTTCTTTTTCTTATTCTTTGCAGCGATCTATTCGACTACCTCGCATTTACATCAAAATGCTTTCACTTTACAAATTTATGACAAAATTTTCGCTAAAATCGACAATCTTCAAAAGATCCTCAACTCTACTGACCATTGGTCACTTAAATGATTGCTTTTCTTAGCATCAAACAAAACAATCTTCATCCGTTAGTGGACGAGGCAATCCTGAAAAAAATACCTTCTCAGTTAATATTTCTACACTTGCAGTTTCGTTTCCAGTAAAAATTGCAACGTCAAGATATTATAACAACTTCTCATACCATAATCATCCTTCTAATATTATAAAAAAGAAATATAGCAGCTTCTCTTTAAGTTATTTGCACTCGATATTCATCTATGTATATATATATATATATATATATATATATATATATATATATATATATATATATATATATATATATATATATATATATATATATATATATATATATATATATATATATATATATATATATATATATATATATATATATATATATATATATATATATATATATATATATATATATATATATATATCTTATCTTATTTTTTATCTTTTAGATGATCTCTAAATTTCTCTAGAGTTTTCCATTTGCAGATGTAGACAGCATTTTTTACGAGTCTCGATTAATTTCTCCATCTCGTCAGATATTTTCACAAACTATTTTTCTCATCTTTTCACTCAACGCTCTCCTCATATAAATTCATAAATTGAGCAATTAATTTCATACCGAATAAAATCGCAAACATGAGATCGCCATAGATTTTTAAACAAACAAAAAAATCGCTCCCATACTATCAGAATTATTCGATCTTATCTATCAAATTAAAGTGTAGTTATTACGCCGAATTATAGATTGTCTCCCCAATGAAATCATTTTCCCAACATTTATGCATATTCTCAAATTTTGCAGTGTTCACTTAGATGCTATCTATATGCTCTCTTAATATCGTTTATTGTTATTCCTATATGCATAATGACGATTTTAATTTATTATTGCTGCTGTAAATATACAACATTTTATCTAAAATCTCACCTTTATGATTTCATCCGGCATAGAGATGTCCACTTTATGATTCCATTTCAATAGTTGCAAAATTATCAACAATTCTTGTTAATATACAAACTTTCAATCTATCCAGGCTTAGTAGTACAATCGAACGATGATATATTGATACCTATGCAACTTACTCCTACCTGCATATGTTTTTCTCTCATTCTCTATCATCGATGCATTTCGCTGAATGTTAGATTCGTATTTACGCATTGTGGCACTTATATTACACATGGAAATATACTCATTTTTATCAATATGTTATGCAATTTTCTTTCATTTCCAAACTAATTAATTCCTTCTTTCATATAAGCCTTATGTTGATTTATTTGAATACGATAAAAGAATGATAATTTACTAAAAAATTTGAATATTATATTCTATGAGATTTGAAGAAACTATTAGAAATTAAGAAAAATTTCAAGAAAATTCAGCATTTCAAGAATTTTTTTCAATTTCAATTTCAATTTCAAAAAATTTCAAGAAAATTTCAACTTTAAAAAAAAAGGATTAATATCATAAGTGTATGCTGAACGGAAATGAGTATGAACCAAGTGGAACATTGCGCTCGACCACGTGTCAATTTCAAAAAAAAGCGCATATATGCGCCATAACATTGAAATCGATGATTGAAATCGTCGCATATGAGCATTCAACTATGATTTTCTCCTCTATATGGATATACAAAAGCTTGCTAAAAACATTCAAATTCATCATCATAATGTAAATATCTGATTCAAAGTTTACATTATTGCTAGTATTTTAGTCGACGATATGTGATGGGATGATCACCTCAGGTATATTCACCTCAGGTGTATTAAAATATCACCTCAGTTATATTAAAATAAATTTACATGATTCTATGATCAAATTTGAAATGTAAACGTATCAAATAAATATAAGAAAGATGGCCATTCGACTAAATGAGAAAAACAAAGATAATTTCTTTTATTGCTAGCCGAAGCGAATCACTGATAGATAGTATTTAATTTTCGTCCATATAAGTGGAATAATAAAAAGAGAAAGAATCTTCGAGAGGAATTCAAGAAATTGAATAATAATAAAAGAGAAGTTTGAAACGAAATATATGAGGTCAACGTTGTTGACAATCGAACGGTTCAAAAACAAAAGCGCAACGTGAATAGATGACATAAAAAATACGACATGAAGAAAGAATAGACTATTATGAACAATTGTGTCTCACGAAATGAGACAAAAATATCTTTGCAATGGAAAATATCTTTAATAGAAGAATTAAATACATTTTAGTGAATAAAATCTCCCACATTATAAATATTTTTTTAATTATCATTCACGCTTATCAATCTTAAATATCGATGAAATAAATCGAAGAATTTTCAAATAGTCGACGATTCATTCAACATGACTCATTTATCTATTATTAAAGAAAAATGTCACAGCAACTGTAAACTATTCCAAAAAAAAAAGAAGTCGAATGACTCATCGTTTATAATTTTGTAGAATTTTTTAAATCATATTTAATTAATTCCATAGGCTACTCTCATACTAATTTCAAATTTATAGATAACGCTTCATAAATATACAAGAATTTATTTAAATAATATCTAAAGAAATGTGTTTATTTAATCCTTAATCGGGTTTATGAGCCTATCGTACGATATTTATTTAGCTAAATGGAATATTTTCGTAAGGATCAAGAGACAAATAACTCCTGCAAAATAATTTCAAGTTATAGAGAAACTTCAAATTTCAGGCCATAAATTGGTTTCTTATAGAGTGGAACTTTTGCATTGACGATGTTCATTAAACGTTTAAAAAGAAAGCAAAGATGTTCGTCTGTAACTAATGAAACCCAAGGATATTGCACTCAAGAGAAAATGCACCAGAGTTGTTAAATCACAAGCATATAAATTGAAGATGCATTGAAAGCCCTCTATTTGAGCATTATTTGATTTTATGGCTCGAGTGATCAAAGAAGATGAAAGATCGAGATGGAACGAGAGGATAAAGCGATCGGTCACGACAACAACCGAAGATAGGTGAATTTCGGTGATCCTTGATGAAAAACTCGTTGAAATATCCAGTCCTTATCCAACGCTAATGAAAGCATGCAAGAGAACGAAGCAAACGATCAACCACATTAAAATGGACATAGACTTCGAAATGGACATCGGTATAGAAATGGACGTCCATACTAAGATGGACACCGAAATTAAGGTGAGCATTGACGTCAACGTAAATGCATTCCATATGGTATGTAATGAGTTCTAGAAAATAGCTATTGCTGGCGCATTTTAGAGATTCATCGCTGCGTTACAATCCGTACCATCCTTTTCACCTATTTAAAGAAAATTTCAAATAGAACGAACAAATTGTAAAATCGTTGAAATTCGCCATACTTTAAATCGTTTTACAACATTAGCGAATGAGGTAATTTTTGTAAGTCATATGGATGATTCAATAATGAAATATTGGAAATTCAAATTTTAAATAAATTTCCATTTTTTTTTAAAAGTATTTTCATTACGATTCTTCAAAACGATTTCTTAGAGATCCAAAAATCGTGCGCATACAGTAAAGCGCAAGGATATTGCATTGAAAAGGGCCCATGGATATTTTCCTTAAATCTAAGGATGAGCAATAAGAAATAGCGCATCTGATGAAGCAATGCGATGAAAAATGGTACCAATTAAATAAAATAGTTTCTAACATCTAATAAAGTAAAGAAAAAAAATCGAAGAAGATTATCGAGAATATAAGTAATAATCTCCACTTCTCTCTCTTTCCTCCTCCTACCACATTCCCCTCCCAATCCTCCTCCCAACTTCTATATTTTTTTCTTACCTAAAGCAAGAAGAAAACATCACTTCGACAGTATATGAAACTAGCGAAATTCAAAGGAACGATGCAAAGTGAATCTATGAAAGTAAACAAATAGAAAAGACGAATTCATAAACAATTATCACATGTCTAGATGATAAAAATCATCCGAATTCTTCTTGAAAGGCGATTAAATCTAAACAAATGGGATTCAACTTTTTTTAGCCTTGAAGCCGAAGGACTAACTGATGTGGCCTTACCTGTGAGCGCTAACTAGATATGCAATATGCAAGTAAGCAAGTAGACGAAAGTGAATCAATGAATATCGACTATTAAAAAAAATCGATGTCACTTTAAAGCGTTCGTTAACGGATGCGCACGACGACTGTCGATGATTGAAATTTTATTTCTATTTATGTATTCACTATTCGTATTTGCAATTGTTGAATAAGATTGCGCTTCTACGTTTAAAATCATTGAAAAATGGACGGAGAACGATGCGACAAAACTAATGATGAGATGGGTGGAATGGGGATTAAAAAAAGGGGGAAATAAGGAGAGGATTAAATCAAAGAGATATTAGCCATAAGAGTGGATGAAAATCTAAGAGAAAAAAATCTTTTTTTCAAAAATTTCAATAAAAATAAAAATCCATCAAAAAAAAGAATAGTTTTAATTTCTATATGTTTATCTATATTGTGATGATTTATTCTAAATCGATGAAAAAAAAAACGTAAACTATAAGAAACTAGAAACTGAATACCACATAAAAAGAATATGAAAGAGTATCTACCTGTACGCCAAAAAAGAAAAAAAAATCCAAGAACGTCTGCAGCCATATAATTATTTTCATTTCATTGAATTGCCAATTGAAATTTTTTTTTCTTATTCATATTTATAATTTTCTCATCGATTTTTTTTGAATAAATTCTTTTCAATAGTATTTCGTCTATTAGTCCCTTAATGATTCATCAAACAAATACGTTCATTGATCAAAAATTTCACTGATCAGAAAAATTTCGATCAATCAATAAACTGAGCATTTTAAAAACCATCAATTTTTTTAGGGTGGAAATTATCGACGAAATATATTTCGTTGCAATATTAGATTTTATATAGTTTGGCAATATCAGTGAAACAAAAACCAAAAATATTGGTTATAAACACTTATAGCATTCTGTAAAATGATTATATCAGTCTATAAAACAATGTCATTCTGCGAAAAAAAAGACCGGTTATATATGGTAGAATTAGTACATTCATCGTTTAGCATTGCTTAGTGCGCGGTCGGTTTTAAGAGAGCTCGCAGCAGACTCCCTGGCTTCATCCTACCGAGTCATTCCAACCAGAAGCCTCATCGGGATGACGGTGGTGCAGCAAGCCGGAACTGTCCTCTTGAGTGGAACAACGATGAATCGACTCGTCAGTTTCCGGCGGACAGGACAAGAGCCTGAGCCCTAACCTTCACGCTACCTCACAACTTCAGCTAAACGAAATTGCATGCAATATGAAGGGAAATTTACTCGTAATGAATGTTTCATCGATTAAAGTAAATAAATAAATGAGTAAAAAAAAAACGAATGATTCAATTGGCGTCTGATTCGATGTCAATTATTACACCGATGAAGATAAACCTGAATTGATATTTGAAAATGAAAAGCAACGAAAAGCTTACTTTGATTATTAATGATCTTTTCTCCGATAATAATATAGTACACTTTATCAAATATGGTAGATTTTTTTTCCGAGTAACATTTAAATCAATAGGAATAAAATAAAAATAAAATAAAAATTAAATATGGAAAACGGAAATATTTGATGCACTTTTATTCGAATATTTCATAAAAATATAAATATAAATGTAAATACAAATTTAAAAAAAAATAAATGCATACAAATCTCTTCTTCTAAATACAATTAAATCAAATTTTCCATCTTCGAAAGGTTATCGATGTCGATTAGAGATTTCATAATTGACCATATCTAATGCTGATTGGCCAAAAATGGGCGAAAATAGTTTTCAACTCATTAAAAGAATTTTTTTTTAAAGGATAAAACAACCGAATCATGAAGCGATTAAAGAGCCAAAAGTTTTGCCTATAAATATTTCGATAATAAATCCACAAAATTTGCATATTGCTTGTAGTGATCAGCAAATATTAGATGGACTATCCGATTAGTCACGATCCAAATGATTTCACTTTCGTTCTTAAAATGTCAACATATTAACATCGACGCGTAAACTTCCTTTCATCACTTTGATTGTTATATAACGAAAATTCTCCGATTCTTTCTTATCCTTTCCTCTCTTCCTTCAACCTATAAATAAATTCCACAATATTATTGAGGCACAGGTGTGCGCAGGTATATACTTATTGCTTATTGGTATCGATTATAATTTCTAAAAGCAATTGTTTATAATGCACAATTACTAGAATCTCTTGTTGATATGTTTCTATCATATAAATATCTATCAAATCAACATCGCATTGTATTTATTTTCGATTGTATCAATCGGTGAATGCAATGCTTTGAGAAAGACAATCAACGATTCGAAATATCTACAATTGCTTGGCAAAAAAAAACAAAAAAAAAAAATAAATGCATCAATATATGTGCGCAAAATTTAGCAAAACTTTTTGAGAACGACATCATAAATCAATTGGTTTGTCTGTTTTAATGTCTGACAATGTTGTGTTTATGTTGTTAATATGAAGCAAACTGTCTGATGTAATGTCTGAGAGGTATTGCATGCGCGGATTAATTCCTCAGAGGATAAAGTTCCACGAAGTTTTATCTCATCAATACTTAAATAACAACTACGATTAAGCCGATCCAATGAAATACTCAATGATCGACAAATCTGCAAAAAGAAAAAAAAACAATTTCCACGAATAGCCAACAGTGATCGATAATACCATCATAACTGAAAAAAAAAATGTTTAAATTCAGGATCGATTGCCTCAAATAAAAGAAGAAGAGAACAAAATTTTTTGACCTGATTTCACAAATAACGTTGACTAATCGAAAAAAAAAAGAAGCCATATAGGTAGGCACCCGCATCAAATACAAAGCATAAAAAATGATGACGAGAAAAAAAAAGAGAGAAAATAATAAAAATAAACGAAATTTTCACGAGGAAAATTAAAAATTATATTATTAAGAAAAAAAAATAATGTTTCTATAATTTCATCATCTATAATCGTTTATTTTATTTTTTTTTTTTAAATTAGTAAATTATAATTATGAGCTAATATTATTTTCATCTATAGCTAATATTTGCATTGAGAAATATTACTCATTGAAAGAGGTATTCAAAGAAGTTCATCTCAAAAAAAAAAAAAGAAAATAATGAGTTAACTAATTTTCTATGAAAAAAAAATCATTCAAATTATCCTATAGAAATGCAAATTCCAACGTTTGAAATAATCAATAAACAATAATAACGTTAAATAGGTTACACTCAATGGTGACGAATAATGATTTCCAAATCTAGAATCTCCCTTACAAATCTAGAATTTCGATTTCTAAATATCTTCCTCGTCCTCCTCATCCTCTCCCCCCCCCCCCCCCCATCCTCCTTCCCAATCAAGAAATAGAAGCTCCTTAGAAATGTGATTTTATTCGTCAGTTACAACCTTAGATCAAGATGGCTCATCAGCAAATTTAATTCAGGTCCAACCTCACATCAGGATAGTCCATTTTTCGATTTAATTTATTCTCTTTGCTTAAAAATCAAAAATTCCTTGTTCTCATAAGAAATAATGATAATAAATGAGATGAGGGCAAATGCTTAAAGATATCTGTATACGTTATAATTTCTTAAAGCATTCACATCTACGTTAAACATAGGTATATTTATGTGAAATGATCAACAAATGGAATATCGCTTAATGTTTTACCCTCTAAAAAAGAAATCAAAATTCACGTAAAAAAAATACAGGAAGAAATTTTATAACCACTAAAATGCACGAATGATTATGCAGGAATTACCCCTCCCTCCCCCCCCCCCCCCCACACACACACACACACCTCCCCCAGAAGCCGTTCATTCTCTTTCCCTCTCAATCTCCCTCTGTGTAACCCATTTCCCCCGCACTCTATATTTTCATCCCTTCCAAAATTTTTCTTTTATAATAGCGCTTGTAATAGTCCACAGAAAAGAAAGAGAAAAGATGGCGCTAAATATTCAAACAATTTAAGTGAGAAACTAAAGAAGCGAGTGCAAAATGCATAAAGATTAAAATAAAGCGTTTTAAAACGTCGTCAACTAAAGAGTGCCAATAAAAAAAACATTCACAAACAGCACCAAATATGACAAGTGAAGCATTGTGAAGCGATTAATTTAAATAACAAAGAGAAAATAAGGCCTTACATATCGACCATGAAATGAAAACACCCAATCGATGAGATACAATATACACCACAAGTGCATACTAGGTTCAAATACTCCCTGACCTCTTTCATGCAGATATCTCCCACTTCGGAAGCATTTCCTCTCTCCAAAATGTATCTGCCCACCTTCAAATGTAATCTCTCCCCCCCCCCCCCCCCCCCCTCCCGAATGCATGTCATATCTTCACAAATTCACTCCCTCTCCTCTACAAATAACTTCCATTCCCATTTCACTCCCTCACCTTAGCAACCATTAATCGTCCACCTTTGTTAGTTTACTTTAAAAAACAGTCCTATTTCATTATCGTAAATGATGCAACACCTATTAGTAGTTGAAAAACATCAAAAATTTAAATAACAATGCAAATTACGATCGAGATAAAAATGTCTGAAAAATTCATCGTATTTTGCTTGCAGAAAAAAGAAAAAACCGATGTGATGATAACATCAAAATACAGGCATCTTAGAACATTTGGCTAAACGTCAAATATGATCGATCATAAATGGATCGCATCAATGTTTGATCGACGCCCGTATAATACACAAAAGAGCTGCGCACTGGCTCAATAACAGAGTACTACTAAAGAAGTTCGACATCTTATCGAATAAAAAACAGAAAACATAGCGAAGAGAAATTTCACTGGCGAACTTCCAGACTTAAAAAAAAACTTTCGGAATAAAAAGTGTCGGTAGTTGTAAATTATAAGGAAAAAAAAATTATAATTTTTTTCTCGATCGCTTTCCATATTTCAATCGGCTAATTAATCAGAAATATCTCAAAGAGATACGCTTTCCAATATGAAACATCGTCGTATACACGACCGCTTATCTTAGGCAGCCCCCGATAAATGAAAGAAAAATCACTGAAACTTTATAATATGGCTGATGTTAAAAGAGAAGGAGATAATATAACCTTTGCTGCAATCTTACTTTATATCAACCTATAAATGATTCATCGAAATTGTGTGGTCCCTTCTCCACGAGACCTCTTAGAATCAGCTCCACTCCTTCACTGCCACTGCAAACCCCCTATAATATATTGTGTTCAAGCCAGAGATGAGCAAGCAAATGCGATCAAAATGCGAGCATCATTCACTTGTTAGAAAGCCGTATAGGAGAAGCCACAATTGGCACACATGAAGTACATACGAGGTCCTTGCACGATCACCGATGGTACAACATCACATTTCCGATTGGTGTGCGTATTGAATATCTGCATGAAATAGGCGGAAAGTTCGGCCGCACATGGCATCTCCACTGGTAGATGAAAGTAGAACTCACAACGCTCACAAGTCACCGTGCATGCATCGAAGTATAGCAATGGAGACATCTGAAGATAAACACCATGTATAGACGTCGGCCTTAAAGACCTGCACAAACCACACAGACCTAACGACTTGTGTAGGTTTGTGTCATATATATATATATATATATATATATATATATATATATATATATATATATATATATATATATATATATATATCTGTAAACTCTATCTTCACAAACCTAGAGACCTGTAGAGACCACACACTACACAAGGTTGTAACAACTTTTGACGATTGTCCATCCCTTGAGATCATGATATTCTAAACGCCGCTGCTGGATTGCAACACAACAAATCAACCCAAAGTCAACCAGCATACTTTCATTTTCATTCGTGATAAGTCTCTACCCAGAAGAGCAATAAATTATCGATTTTCTCGCATGAAAAGAATCCTCAATTACCCTTCAATCTTAGACAAATCTACGACCACATTTCTAAAAAGAAAATGAAATATTGCGGGCGAGCAGCCATACACATGAAACAATCGAAGAAGCACAACATCAGCGACAAAACCAAACAATACGGACCATAGCATGGTTCTTGTGAGGACCAAAACATACCTGACATGACGGACAAATGACTTCGTCGGCGAAATAGGACGCAACATCAGCCTCTAACCTTTCTTGCTCCAATGCAGCTAGATCGTCGAGTTCTGAAGGCTGCATTCTATGAATTAAATCATAAAATTAGACTAAATGTATTCACTCAGTGGACCGCAAACGTAAAACCAATTTTTAAAAGAATATTCTATGTCTCGTCCTTCTTGCCCCTTTTTCCACCCCCTCCCCCTTAGTTCTTTCACCCGAAGAAGAAAGCAACAGCGACACCTTGTTGTAAGAGCTCCTCTCGAATCTGCTCGAAATCTTCAATAGCTGCGTTTAGATCCTCGTCTTCAAACTGTTCCGACCGTCGCATAGCCTCGATCTCCTCCCTGATGATTTTATTGATTTCCTCCCGCTCTACAGCCTCGTTCAGTCCACGAGCCTTGCTTACCGCCTCTTCACGCCTCTCTCGTAAATGCTGCGCACATTTCTGAAATTATTAACTAATAAGACCACTAATAATCAACCCACACGAGAAGCTTTGTCTATAATGGAGTGAATATGCAAATTTTTGTTGCTACCGAAAATAAAGTGCAATCCAAATTGGTGGTGCTTCAGCTATAAACCTAAAAGTGAATAGAACAACTGCAGATTATACGACGCGATGAAAAGAGGATAGGAATGATTTTATCCCTATCTTCTTTTCAAAAAAAAGATGGGATGAAAAAAATCGTGCCGATAAAATACTGCAGATATCAGTGCTGCTATCCGACTTATCTATCCCATGCAGCTTGTGTAGTATAATACCGCTACCTTAGAACTTTCTATTGAAGGTCGATCACCTAACAATAGGATGAGTCAACAATACACGGAAAACAACGATCTCCCGCTTCCACATCTTCCACACCTTATGAAATATTTGATTAAAATGATCGCATCCATTACTTCTTGAAAGAGATATCCGGACTACGAAAACGAATCCAATCAGAATGAGGAAAATCCGTTGTAAATAAATCCATAAAGAAAGCAAAGAAACTCTCTATTTAACGTGGAAATGATAAACGATTCGCCAACCTTACGTAATTCCTCTCGCCAATTCGCTCCTTTCTTTTTATATAGGCTCATATGTACCGAACGAGATGCCTCTAGATGTTCGGATGGTGCATCAACCTCCATCATCTATAATCTAATCTAATATATATATATATATATATATATATATATATATATATATATATATATATATATATACTCTCCAGTAAATATTCGTTTCCGTAATCGTTATCACCGCGACATATTAATAAATATAATAATTACATGGCGACATTTACCGTATAAGCTCGAATAAAGCGCCTCACCGTAACAACCCCCAATGATTTCCATTTTAAAAACCCAGTGAATTTCAACGAGCCAGCCACTTGTTTAAAAAAAAAGAACGAATTATCGAACCCAGTGCTTCTTATATAAGCTTTCATATGAGAGGAATATAAGTTCGGAGGTTTTATTGAGGTTATACGGTATTCAACAAAACGACTCTTAATGTACTTGCAAATACGATAGGTGCTTACAATACAATCATTGTTTTTAAGAAGAAACCGATTCAATGGCATCAATAAGTACCTGGATATAACCTACACAATGAACAGTTGAAAATGACATCCTCTATTAAGGTAGTATATATATATATATATATATATAGAAATAAGAGAGGAAAAAATTTATCTTCCATGTTCTAAAATACTTCCGTACTTCTGTGGAAATATCGTTGATTGGAAAAGAGCCGAGTTTGATTTTCGTATCAAATCGTCTATCCGTCGAATCCATCAATAGTTCCCTCATTTCCCAATTGCACCAAAAGCGGCAACCAAAAATGAGGACTTTTTGAGCTATTGAACGAATTTTTTCCTCGATACTAACATTAATAATAAAACTGAACCACTCATAAACATAAGACATATCTATCAGGATATAATTGCAGATATCCTAAACGATAACAAAACTATTATCAATGCCTAAATGAAACAGAAAAAAACTTGAAAATCGAAAATACGATAAACGACTAAATCCATATTGAACGTGCTTGTATGAGCGATGAATGAGCAATCATCAAAGAGAGTAGCAAGTGAAAGAGCATTTCTCATGGAAAAATCGATTCTGTGGAAATGAAAAACTTCCATATAGAAATAAAGGATAGACGATTTCAAAACGAGCAACAAAATCAGAGAAAAACTTTACCAAAATACTATTGAAATAATTCTATGCATCTTTCAGTATTGTATGATGCGAATGCGGAATAGCCTTCCAGAAAAGTTGTAGAGTCTAGGAATTTGGTTGTATTTATATATCGCCTAAAATGTTTCCGTCCGCGTTCCATTATACGGAATGATTTACTGAAAATTCGTCAGGAAATACCAGATTTTAGGCGATTGATGCACGGATATATTGTGGTTTATTTTGAAATGTTGCCTTTATGTGATACATTCTCGAAAGATGTCTTTCTGCCAATGCGCATTTATGTTGTTTGTCCTATATTCCGTCTCCTCACTGTAGTCGTCTTTATTCTTCTATGAATAAAAATTCATCACAAAAATTGAAATGTCGACCATTTTATCAATAAAACACTCATATAAGACAATATGAAAAACTACATAATTTTGAGTCAGCTTTTCGCATTCTTATAAGAATAAAATTAAAATTAGAGCCAAAAATTTCGAGGAGAAAGGCATTTGTTCCGTGCGCACACTTCATAAGCGTTTTTTTTTCATCGACTTCTCCAGCGTCTAATAAAACCGTTCAATGCGCTCAATCTTTTCAACTTGATATATTCTTGTAAAATTTATCGTTGAAAGAATTAAAAGAACCCATGGATTTCTAGAAGAATTTAGAAGATACGACGACCGTATTTTCTATGGAAATTCGATCTGGAAATCTATTTCCCTAGAAATATTCCCGATCTCGACCTCGAGCGATGCATACGACTAGAAGGAGAGTAATGAGTGCGTGATCGATCATGATCGTCGACGATCTGCTGAAGGTCGACTTCGTCATCTGCTATAAGCATCGTTATAGTTAGTCGATCGCGATCCATGGGAATATTTGTGGCGCTTAAAATTGAGTGATAAGATTGATATAGCAATAAAGAACGTAGCGATAAAGCAGTGACAAAAAGCTTTTACTGCTGGCAGACTGTCAAATCCGTCATCTATCGATCAATGAATCCGAACGCCTTAACTATAGGGCTAACATTTGTCATCGATGCCGCAATGGACTCAGATCAACTCTTTTCGTTCCCATTAAAAAAAAAGAGCAATGCTTCACAACATTATAATTCATTAAACTGCCGCATCACTAATTTACAATCATATCAATCCTCTCTTGAGAATCTAGCAATAGGAAGATATAAAACGGATCAACGCATCTCAATGTTTACTTCCGGCGATAAGAGGAAATGAAAGTACTTCCTTTGCATCACCACATTTGGCCACCTTTTAATCCCCCAAATAATACCACAACTGCATGGCTTGGTCCCTGCTATCCGTTGCATTACTCTCACAGCTATTTCCAATGATGATGTGAGGAGTGACTGCAAGATCAATTTTAAACACTTCGATCGTTGAAGAGTATGCTGTAAGATGAAAAAAAAAACAAACTGAAAAAAGCATTAAATTAACGAAGTTAACATAAGCGAAAGAATCAACAAATATTCCGGATAGTTGGGGAGGATTTACAGTTTGCTTAGATTTTCACCATTTATTAGTCTTCCACTCATTTATAGTTTGCTTTAATCAACGCATATTTAGCAGAACGACATAGAACTGACCATTGCCAAGCAAAAGTGCAATGCGCATTGTGGAATCCTCTTTACTATGTCCACAACGACCATCAATCAGCATGAAGGCCGAATTGGGAAGGAGAAAGAAGGAAAGTGATCGACAACCTAATCGGAGAGAGGGGGAGGAAGCGAAGGAAGGGGAAGGGCTTGCGGGATCTAATATTAATTAAGCTATACTCATACATAATAACGCTATACACTCTCTAATATTATATTATACCAATGAACTCTGAAAGTAAGCAAATGATTATGAAGCTGCCGTACGTTTTCGTATTCCATCACGAAATACGCGAAGAAAAAAGTTTTTTTTTTCTTCAATCCTAACACTATGCTATCAGAATGCGTCAAATACGTTATCTCATCATTTCATCACAAAAACACAGGCAAATGTTGCATCTATGAATTCAACACCCATTCATACATATTTCTATTACACAGCATTTCTATACCTTCAAACGTTTATTAATAAATATACCTTCAAAACTTACGTACCTTCAAAGGTTTATTAATAAATATACCTTCAAAGTTTAAATACCTTTGAAGCTTTATTAATAAATAACATTCATCTATATGAGGGCATAAAATCTTACCATTGAATTCTGGGAAAAACATCAACGTTCGTATTTCTGTCCTCTATTACCTTCAAATCAATCAAATTTGGCACCCATCTCATCTCCCCCCTCTCGCCTCTCCCTTCTCTTACGTCTTAAATGTGTGGCAGCATAAACTGTAGCTTTGCAAACGTTCTGATTATTGCTGTTCATGCTCACAATATTTTTATTTGCTTTCCCATTTCGGGCCGTTAAAATAAATAAATAAATAAATCTTATAAGAGTGCAAAGGCTATTTTAAAAGAAATACTGGCCATAAACAAAAATAGAATATCTTTTTCATTAATTGAATGTATACGTACATAGCACAACTGTAGGTCACCTTTCCAGGTAGGGCATCCCCCTAGATGTATAGTGAAATGCTCACCTGAAATTATCAACTTTTACAGCTTTTCATCGGTACTTTTCAATCAAAAATGATATTAAACTAGCTAGATAACAAGTTATATTTTAAAAGAAATGAAATAATAAAAGAAACATTTTCTACTATTACCACTTCATCGATCGGATGATAAAATTTGCATTTAAAACTCAAAAATAAGCAAAAACCTACATAAAAATATACGACAAAGATAAAATAATATAAAAAATTTAAAAAAAATAAAAAATTAAAAAATAGAACAGACATTTAACAATGAGGCGTTATTTTTTGTATAAATGGATGACGCATATCCAAATGCGGTCTTGATTGCATTTACCTGACCCATTTCCGCCATTAATTTAGCGATGATCAATAGTTCATATATTAGAAACTTTTATAGAGTCAACAACTTCAATAAACACCATTCTCCACCTCTCATAAAAGTCTGCCAATAAACCAACTTCCTCTCAAGCAATTCTCAGTAATTACCTAGTCGCCTCTACTCGTTCTTAGAAAGCTGTGAGCCTCACCTTTATCATCGCCCACTTTGTCGATTACTTTTGAAAGAATTGCACAATGCACCAAATCTTACCTGGTAATCGTTATGAGCAGGTCGGCTTTTTGTCTCGAATAGTATCGGACGAATCCATCGAACGACGTAGGCATTCCATCAGAAAATCGTATTCCGCTTATGAAGATTTCTATGAAATTATCAAATTGCGCTTCTTGCGATCTGTCATGAGCTAAAAGATAAGCTTTTCTTGCATACAGATAATTCCATCAATTGCTTAGAAAGAATGACGAATATCCCTCATGTATCTTCAACTAACTTCTCTATGCAAATGGTCGCCTATGCTAGATTAATAAATGAAGAATCCATAAAAGGTGGAAGAGTCCGGTAAACGACCTCAATTTGCTCGATCAACGACTAAAAAATGAAAAGAACTCTCAGTTAGACTCCAAAAATGTTGATTCATTAAAAATAACACTTTCACATAGGTAGATTTATTCAAATATTATTCAATATAAAATTCGATTTCATTCAACAAAGAAATTGATAATATTCAAAAATTGATCTTCAATGGTATGCTAAGTCAACCAATTAGGTATTGCATTCGTTCATTCACAGAATGAACGAATGCAATAAAACCTACAAAATATCGCCATATGGAAACTTAACTGCAAATGCGATAACAAACCTCTCCAACACTATACTTCATTTTTCAATTTTAACAAGAAAATATATACATATAATGTATGCAGCGATATGACAGTTATGTTTACTTCTTTCTGCAGTAATTTTTTTTTCAAAATCGCAGTTTTATTTGTGCCAAATAAGATGCTGCATACAATCCAACATTTCATCGTTTCTAAAATGGCACAAACAGCGATAATTCGGTGGAGTTTCAATATCTATGGACGACCAGATTACAAGCTAGAAAGGAGGATTGGTGGGGAGAGGAGGGGTGAAGGATTCAATAAGAAGAGGAATGAAGGGAAGGGGGATAAACATTAAAAAAAATTGATAAGAAGAAAAAGAAAGGATGGAAATGTTGCGTCAGTGATAGAGGAAAACAGCGCTGAATAAGGCTAACTATAAAACACGCATACAACCTTTGCTTGTTTGCCAACACAGTGATCATATAACTCTCTTCGATCAGCACTGCCGTCATTTCCCCCTTCCTTTTGTCCATGTTTATGCACCCTTCACTTCCTGTTTTAGTGGAACCTTCCATCAGTCTTTCTTCCTCCTTCTCTCCTTTTAGGCCGTAACCTGATGTCATAGGACAGTCTGATCCTTAGTAAGTTTACTCCCTAAGCCGTTTCAATAGGGAAGCGTACCAGCGTAAGTACCGCCTGGATTGGCATGGATGAGAAGAAGAATAGAAGTGAAAAGGAAGGATCTAAATTTAAACACCAGCATTCTGGGTAATGCACCAAAAGCAAAGAATAAATGGAAGCAAAAACAGCAGGAAAACGAACGACATATGTATTTATGTGAGATATACGGAATGAATGTAGTTATTCGACCACTTTGAAATCTGCGTCCACTTCATAGGAAATGCTCAAGCGCATCATGATGATGATGAGCAAAACGCCATCACATGCTTATCGATATACTCCAATCCTTAAATATAAACACTTCTTAACTCTATAACATGACAAGCCACTTATATATTTTCTTTGGATCAACTTTATAGTTTTCAAGCTTCTAAAGAAAATTTCGCACATTTTATAAGACCTTAATAAAACTAGTCCAACTGAAAAAAAAATACCCCGTCAACTTATTACAAGACGTAGAGGGCAGGGGAATGGTGGGGAAACGAGGGACAACTATGTAATATTCTATAACTCACTTCGTCACTTATCTTCAGACCATCTACACAACAGGATCATGTACCTATCACATTCAAGCATCTACCAATCGTTGATGCAATTATGCACCTTAAATCATCAACAGGTAACAAAATAATGAAGACCAGGTAACCAACTGAAAGAAATCTAATTTGCAGCATCTATCAATTGCAAGTGTACGAGGTCTTTTAAATATTTCTAGCAATATGGATCGCCGATTCGTCGACTTTAGTGATCGGGTTTTCTTCAAAAAGAAATCGTATAAAATCATCGAGCTGAAAATCAAAATAACGATTTCAAAACATTGCCATTAAAAACTAAATATATAATTAAAATAAATAAAAATCCAAATAAATATTAACCTCAGGGTAATAATTCAATTATCTCAAAGTTATTACTAACTAGAGTCTAAAGTTCAACTATGATTCAAAGTTTTTACATCATACCTCCCCTAAAAACCTTCAAAAATCTTCCATTCGAGTAAAAAAGTAATGAAGAATCTAATATATAATAATCTTTCCTCTCCATCAGTGTGCCAATTGTGTTTTTCATTGTGAATTCAAATATATTACTCTTTTGCAGAATTCTGCAAGAAAACGATTGCAACCGACAAAAGCGCCGCGCAGTAAAAGCGCTCAATCGGCACCTTTCTTTTTCAAATAAGGTGGACAAAATCCATTATACAACAATATCTTCGACCTTAAACAATGTAACGCGTACATTTTGAGAGAATTAAAAACTAGTCACATGACTATCTTTCGTGTTTCTTTATTTTCGTAAAAGAATGGAAAACGAAACACACAAAACAAAAGAGATAAGTATTGATACACGCAGTTATAGTGATCAAAGATTAACGATAATTAAACATAATCTCGAAGATTTTCCTCAGGTCGAAACGTTTTAGACGATAAATAAATGCAAAAATACTAGGCATTGAGATGGAGTCAACAGGGAGTTTAATATATAATCTAATAAGCCGAAAAGTGAACGAATTATAAATTGAATTTAATCTTGCAAAGGATGGAAATAAATAGAAATTTTAAGCCTATGAATAAATTATGTCGAATTGAAATAAACGAATATTGAATCAGATTTAATATCAAAGAAATTGCAAATAATATTCAAGCATAATATGAGATCTAACTAAAATAAGTCGATATTCAAGTGGTTTTAGGTGGCAAATACGCAAACGATCCTCATCATAGTTCGAATTGCTCGAGACCTGGAAAAAATTTTCGAAAAGTTTTGCTGTGCTGGTGAAATATATTTGCATACACTCAATCATCATCTCTATTTCTAATAATAAAAACGGCCATCAAATTCGGCAACAATATTTCAAAAATAGTACAACAATATGCAATAAAAACCTTCTTATAATGTGTAAAGCATCTGCATTGAATTGCTCATAGAAGACGATTTATCCCCCTTATAAGCTCAAGTGATTAAAAAATTACAATGAATCTTCCTGGGATTACAACGAGTTTTTCTGGGTAAAAATCCTTCCACGAGAATTCCCAAATCTCGGACGATGCTACCAGCAATAGAAATCAAAGCCTCGGAAATCCTTGATTATGGGCATTCATGTTTCAAACCGGTACGTAATAGCTCATATTTTTCGCCACTAATATTCGACCATTAAGCGTTCGACCATTCAGCGAGACGATCCAAATCACGCCGAAATTCTCGAAAATCTCGAAGAGGATAATTCATCGATCGATAAATCTTCGAATCAACAACAAAATGTCTATACGTACTGAACAAAACGTCCATAACAACATTAATATATACTAGGAATAACAAGGTGCCTAAACGTTACCTTGCAGGATGCTACTGACGGTATCATCTGATTGTGGAAATGATTCGCCCACTCGAGTTCGACAGTTTCGACTATCCTGAAAACAAAGAAATCAGTGGAGAAATTTACCCACTATATTGTGGGATGCCAATCTGAATAAAAAGCGTTTTCACGACAGGTGGTATCGAATGCATCTCTAATAAGCCTCTTAATTATTCAGCGCCCAAAAACTCAGTCATTGCAGCAAACAAGCAACTCAGAAACTATTGATTCCCACTTTAAGAGATATTAAAATGGTAGATCAAACTGTCAGTATTATCTTATACAGGTAAAACCAGGAAGGTAAGAGAGATCCTCTAATCAGACACCTTAGACATGATTCAGGTAAGAGATCTTAACAATGCTATGAAGCTGCAAGATTCGATAAAAAGACGTTGAGAGGGAAAATTGAAAGTAATCGTAATGAAATGATGCAGCGCATTTATTTTTCGTTCATAACGATATATCCGAATTGATTGTAATATTGTACGATTAGACGACAGAAATAAATCGGCTATTGTTATCGTATCTGAAAAGACAACACACAACAAATAGCCGTTGATATATCGCTTTCTATCGAAAGTTGCTATTGACGAGGGGTTATAATTTCCAATATGTGACTCTTGGACCGCCCAATTTTTTAATCACCTTTTTAGGTCATCATAACCAACGGTTCCTTCACCTCTTCTCCTTCCTCCCCCCCCCCCCTCCTCTCTATTCGGTAATGGAGGGGTGCTCGTTAGTGCAGTAGTACGCTCCATATGTTGGAATCGGCTTCGAAAAGAAAAGCATTCAAGCGACAATCGACTCCGATAATCCAACGAGGTGACCTAGGCGATAAATGATTCGAAATCTTATGTAGATAGATTCGAAACGCAAAATTTGCATAAGCGCAAATATGCATATTAAAGGTGCGCTTGTTGACGCTTGTATGCGCTTATCTCTTATTATTAACGCTGAACTCGCTCATACATACATAACTTTATTGGGCTCTTTTCTCGCACTCCATCATTGTCTATTCTAGGATCGTCGTCCTGACCTTTCTCAAATGGACAGGTCCATTCCACACTTCTACAATCTCTGCTTTGATGAGATTAGAAAAATGATCCATAAGAGATGAAAGTAACGAGTTTTGGTCGCGAACTTTGTCTCGACATCGATCGCAAATGAAACTTACATGTGTCGCTGAAATAAGGGCAATGTCTTTCAACGTCCTGTCACGGATCCCGAAACCTATAATGAAGATATGGGTCGCTATAGAAGGTCACACAAGGAAGACTGATAAAGAGCATGCAACGCTACAATAATCGGGCTTCATAAGTCGTCTATGTTCAGTATTCTATGGTAGTTTCCTTTCTGCTTTTCACGTCGTTTAACGCATCATCATAAGTACATCCTTAGAGCGATTTTTTCTTTATTTCTTTTTTTCTGAAGCTATCTCAAGGTAAAAACTGATGATGTCAATACTTGTGTCTCAGATGCTCTCCAATCAAGGAAGTAGCTCAGCGACACCAATATTTTTCGTTGATAGCACAAGTTCAGTGATTTTAAGCAAATCAACCTTGCTCAGATATATCCTACTCATCCAAGTCCTCTTCTGAGATTCTCACAGACGTCCACTTCATACAGGCACTTTCAAAATCTGCATCCAGAATACGTGCAAGACGCCATGCACCTTATCATTGCCGTAACGATAAGCAAGTAAGCGGATTCTCATAGTGGTGTACGCTAATATCGGATCCAAAAGGGACCACGGTTTATCGATCCGGATAAATACCTTGACGAAACGATCTATTGCATTTATTCAAGGTACCCCTCCCATATCCGCACCATATCGTTTTAATATTTGTGTTCGCCTTTAGTTTTGTGTATCCGAATTGATATATATATATATATATATATATATATATATATATATATATATATATATATATATATATATATATATATATATATATATATATATATATATATATATATATATATATATATATATATATATATATATATATATATATATATATATATTCATTCATAAAAGTAATATATAATGAAAACCACAGAAGAATGAGATGAGTAGAAGTAACAGAAATCGGATCAAATCATATGAATGATGACCACTGAATTGGATGGAAAGATATTATAATAAGCGGTTATCAGTTCGTAGCGATTAACGGCGAACAGGTATTTACCTGAGTTAAGCGGAAATCGGATTAGGTTTGAAGGCGTAACATTGCATTAGTTGATATAATGTTAGGGTTCATTTTTATATGTGTTATTTGTTGATAATCGCATGATGATATCTATCTATTTCTAAGGTTTAAAGATTTATTTGGGAGATCTCTAGAATTTTAGTGGTTCTTTGATAATCTCTAAAATGAGGCAACAATATTTCCGCAAGGAGATGGAAGTTTGTTTGGAGAAGTATGAACGTCGTTGGGAATCCGCAACGAGGATAGTTTTGGCGAGAGTAAAACGGCTCTACCTCAGAATTTCGGGATTTCGCATAGGACAGTTTTCTCCATAGTGAGAAATTATCGGAAAGCACAAGCGCTTTCATTTCTCTTATTGTTGCCAGCGAAATGAGCGTAAAAGAAGACGTCCAGATGATTTAAAAAATTTAATTAAAAGAATGCAGTTGTGTTTTCTTTTTTCTTAAAGCAATAGCATTTCTTTAGAAATAAATAAACAATTTTAACATTTAACGATATATTTGAAAGTAAGGTTATAATTTTATTTAGTGACTTATTTGAATTTATTGACTTATTTATTTATTTATTTATTTACTTATTTATTTATTTATTTAGTAAACATATTAAGCGGCAGCGTGAATTTTTTTCCTTCATTTTTCTGGATATTGCATTTCCTGAAATTATGAAGTCTTATGCGTTTTTATTATTTCAAATATTTCCTCTTGCAAGCTCAGATTATGATAGTCCCTCTTCTTCCACCCTCCCCTCACCCCCCCCCCCCCCACCGTTTTCCTTTCTAATTACGTTCGTGCTTATTTACTTCTCTCAAATTTCTCTTTGGAAAATTGTTGTGAGATTGCCGCATCGTGTGATTATATAGATATTTGCCATGCAATTGTAAATCTGTTTTCCTCACAGTAAGATATTTTCCTCACTAGATTAATTTAGTAGGTGTTAATTTTTTGGTGTGGGAGGCATTTGAGGATGGCCGACCCAACGCTGACCCCGAGGGAAGGACAGGAGGGAGACCAGCGAAAGAGAAGGGACAAGGAAGGTTGGAAAATAAGAGCTGAACCATTCAGTTAAATGATGTTGCAAAGGTGTAGTAAATCTTTTTTTTTTTTTGAATTTGCAAATAATATCGGCAAAAATTTGCAAATTGTTTTTATTGTTTGCAAATTCTTGCAATTCCTTGCAATATTAATTAGTTGTTGCAATTGTTTTTTTTTGTGCAAATTTTAGCAAACAATTCTTTCATGATCACTACACCAATACCGTGAATCGATATATGCAAACTATAGCTTTTATATGCCTCAAAGAATCCGAATGACCTGAGGAAAATGAACTAGAGTAGAACTTGATGCTTGAGGATTACTAAAGTACTTCATTTTTATTCGACATGAAGAACAACCTCAAGTACTATTAACATATGGTCATCGCTGATCACCTTAAGTATTGACATATTTGCAAATTGAATAAAGTGGAATTCTACGATATATCACTAAATCGATGCTGATAAATTTCCCATCAAAGTTTTTCAGTTTCTACGAAATGCATCCATTGTCCGGAAGTAATTTGACCTCTATATAAGGATGGCTATTCATGCAAAAAATTTTCCAGTGAAGTAGTTTCAGTTGGCAAACATCCAAAAGAGCCAACCGCTCGCTCGCTTCTCTAGCCGGGTGGTGCGTATGAGGGTTGGCTGGCTGACTGGCTGGCTAGATGGCTGGCTGGTTGAACTCTCCCAGTAGTCGAAGAGCAACGGCACATATAGCCTCTAAACATAGCTCAACATTTTAGGGCGAGCGTGTGTGCGTTCTTTTCGAGCGTTAGCAGTCAGTTGGTGTTTGTTGGTCGATGCTTCTTCCTCTCATTTCTAACAAGCCTATATTTCAATTCTTTTCAATTCTTATTATTTCTATTCTTCAATTGTTTTAATCAAATTATCGTTTCTCGTTTCTATTTTCATTGAAAAAACCAATTAGAAAAAATTTTCTCACTATAGTTTTTTTTTTCAATTCGAATTAAATGATTTCGATTTCATTAAAAAAAAAAAAAGCGATATATTGATTTTTTTTTTGAATTAAACGGAAAAGTATTTATAGGTGATTATTGATCTTATAATATCTTAAATGGCGATTTGAAGCGATTGAGTATATTTTTAGTCATTATTAATTCGTTTTCTCCATTTTTAAAAAAAAATCAATTGAAGATTTTATGAATTATAGTTGATTAAATTTCTCTCATCGTATGATAAATGATTCAATTTATCAATTGTTGAACTTCGTACGCTTATTTTAGTTTATTATATTTTGTTGCTTGTTTTTTTTTTTTCAGTTTTCAATGATTTTTGAAGTTATTTCCCCATTCCTAGGCATATTTTTTTTCCTCGTCTCAAAATTAACTACCTCTTTAATGAGTTTTCATAGTCGTAATTGAATTTCGCAAATTTTTTCATCAAAAAAAAATCTTTTTTTTTTCAATGTATTTTTAAAATTTGAAAATTTCACTAAAGAAAAAGTACGAAGTACGTATTTTTTTTTTTTTTTTTTTTTTATTTTTTTTATTTTTCTATTTTTTTAATTTTTATTTTGTAGAAAAATTTTACATAGAAATGAAGAAAAAACGAAGTACATAGAAAAAATTTATTTCTATTTTTTATTTTTCTTTATTTTATTTATTTGAAAATGTCAAAGATTTTTTTTTTGTAGATGCTTTTCGACAATCATAAGTGATAAGATAAATGATAATCAAATAATAATTAAAATTCGCTAATCAATACGCTATACTTATTCTACTATATCCATATACATTTTTAATTAGTGATAATATAATTTCGTAGAGAATATTTCTAATATTAATTTAATTTTTCGAATTAAATTAATATCTTTTAAAATTTAATTTAATTTAATTTATTTATTAAAATTTAATTTAATTTAATTTAATTCAAGTATTAATTTTTTTTTTTAAATGTTTCCATATGTCGCTTCAAATAAAATTATATATCATTTTGAAGTTTTCTTCATAAAGTTTGAAAGGAAATTTTGAAATAAGCCAGATGGATGGTGGGCACGTAAATTCTGTTTTCTTTTTATGGATTCGCCCTTCGCCCCATCGCCCCCTCCCCCCCCCTCCGCCACCATCTCTTCCGTCGTCTCATCTTTTATTCCCCTTCAAATTAACCTCCATGTCTTCTATAGCACTTGAAAATTTTCAAGCACAATTGAGCGTCGATGCCTGATGAGTTTTATGCATCGTTCGAATTGCAACGCTTGCAGATATGATGAGGAATTTCTAATATGAGATTTGATGCTAAAAGAATTTAGTTATTGATTCATTTTAAGATTTAAACACTTTAATATCGTATCTTATTGATCACAAAAAAAAAACACACATATTTACTTTGTCGTTTGTTTGTTTTTTTTTTCAACTCTATGTGATGAAAAAATTTAAAAAATTTAAGCACAAAAATTTTTCACTTTGAAAGAGAATAAATTTTTTACTAACTAGTTTCACAAAAAAAAATTTTTTTGTGGAAAAAATATTAAATAATTATAAAAATTTGTGGAAAATTTTTTTTTGAAGATAGATAATCGCATATCAATAATCTTTTTCATATATATATATATATATATATATATATATATATATATATATATATATATATATATATATATATATATATATATATATATATATATATATATATATATATATATATATATATGAAAATGCAAATATAGAAATTGAACGACGATCCATATGAGAGAAGGTGATCGTAAATGAATGAAGAGAAATGAAGTGGGCGGTCTTTTTTTTTAAAGACACGTTAATCTACGCCTATTCATTGATGCTGTTTCATTGTATGCACATGAGGCGGCGATGTTGTTTCCCTATCGTTACTTTACACAACAATTTGGCTCATTTTTTTTTGCGCAATTTTTTTTTTTTCATATGCTTGGAATTATCTTTTGAATTTGTATTACCTGTTGAGGTAAATTTCGATTGTTGTAATAGATCAAGTAAGAAATAAACTCAAGTTGCTTGAGCGGAGGCAAAAAAATGAGTTCAGTTCAACCGGAGCGTCAGCAAAAAATGAATTCAAGTTGCTTGGAGCTTAAGCTTGAGCCGTAAACCTTTGCATAAATTTAAGTTTATCCTTAAAAGCTATGAAAATCGATATATGGGCTCTAAAATATCACAGTTGTTTGTTTGCTTAAGTGTCGTTGAGTTTATGAACTTGCCTATAGTTTACTTAGCCTGTTCAATGGATTAGAGCAGGCTATTGTTATTGATTGTTTTAATGCTGGAGGCGAAGAATGCAGGATTCCGTTTCCCATTTAAAGTGAACGGCGATTGCAGTATGATAGTTGGAGGGAGAAGAAGGGAGGAGGGAGAGCGGGGGCGGAGATAGGGGAGGGAGGGGGAGGACTGAGAGGAAAGAGGAAGGATTTTTGTAGAACTTAGATATGCAAATTTCTAACCTATTTATATGAGCCACCGAAGATTTGAAGTTCGCATACAGTGCTATTACGATTTCATGTATTTTCACCTCGAATTCAATTCATTGTCGATAAGGAAGTGTCGTTCCAGTTGAGATTACTGTAAAGTTTTCTAAGTTTAGATTACTGTAAAAGTTTTCCAAGTTTAGATTACTGTAAAAGTATCCTGTTAATTTCGTTTAATTTCGATAATTTAATGGCTTTTAATATTTCCTTTGATATTTCAACGTTATGATTAATCGTGAAGATATTTACGAAAATACTCTCAGTTGTTTGATAATCTATCATAATTTCGATCGTCGACAGAAGTTCCACTTATCGTTATTTTTCAAGCATTGCTTTCATTTCATCATTTTTATATGCTGTTGTTTTATTTGATCGGTTACGGTCACTAAACATCTAAGAATAAGTTTTTTAATTTATTGTTGTCTTATAGTGCGCTTTATTATTGTATTTTATGGACAATTTTATGAATTCTATTCGAAGGATTACTGTAGAAAAAAGGTCACAAAACTTTCTTTTCTGCTTCTTATATATTTACAGAGAATAGAGATGCTTTTTATCGGAGAAACACATATGTATGTCTGTGTATTTGTATGTATGTGTGTGTGTGTGTCTGTGTATATGTGTATGTGTATATGTGTCCGTTTGTGTTGTATACGTTTATCTGTCGTTTTACATTGTTTTCACTCTTATTGCGCTCATATATGTAGACGGCACAATTAGATAGCTTCTTTTGTTTCTTTCATACTTTTTTTTCCGCTCCTTTAGGTGTTTTCTCAGCATTTTTTGCCATCCTTTCAAGTAATCGTTCTTCTCATTCGTTTCTCGTACCCTATTGTTCTGTTGCATATATATATATATATATATATATATATATATATATATATATATATATATATATATATATATATATATATATATATATATATATATATATATATATATATATATATATATATATATATATATATATATATATATATATATATATATATATATATATATATATATATATATACATAATAAAGCAAAAACATGTCAATGTCATCACTGCTTTTTTTTGCCACATTACATTCTGGGAATCGAACTTCTTAATAATAGTGATCGAATTTTGAGGGTCGTTCATCCGTTTCGTTTTCCCTCTTTCTCTTTCCCTTTCTCTCTCTTTGCTTTGTTCGCATTTTATTTTCTTCTTTTTTGCTTCCCATGTGAATGCGATAGTATCTACTATCACTGCGTTAAAAATTGTCCTCGCTCTTTCTTTATCAAAAAAAAGAACTTTCCATGTCGATAGCACAAAGCAAGTCACCCCCCCCCCCCCCTCCCCCCACCCCATGAATAAGCGTTAGTCTCGCTGCAATACTGCTAAAAATTACATTTTCACAGTATCTTTATTGTTCATATTTCGATGTCTATTGCGTTTATTTTCTTTTGTGGTAGTTGTGAGATGGCATTTGGGGGGTGGGGGGGGGGGGGGGGGGGGAGGGAAGGGGAAGGGAAAGATTGGGGGTAGGGAAGGAGAAATAGTGAGGATGGGGAGGGTAAAGTGGGGGAAATGAATTATTCATGGGCTCATGCATAATTTATTATTGCTAGCTGTATCGGGAGCTTTCACTTGAAGAAAAAATTTCTTAGCATTCCCAATAGTGAGGAAAATGCTATTAGTCTAGGATTGCCCTTATCTATGATTACCCTTACGCCTAATTCAGTAAATGATTGAGAAATTTTTTCTTTGAAAACCTTTCAGAAAAAAAATTTTTTTTCAAGTTTATTTTTCAAAAAATTTTTAAATTTTTTTACTCGTTAAATTGAAAAATGTTGGAAAATTTTCCTTTTCAATTTTCAATTTTTCTTTCAAATTTTTATTCGATGGAAAATTTTAGCTTTTCCTATTGAAAATAATTTATCAAATTGTCTAATAAGTCTTTTTAAATTTTTTGCTTGTTTTAGACGCTTACTTATTCATAGTTTGTAATGATAGCAATTAAGAAAATTTTAATCGCTTCAATCTCTGTTGAGATTTTTTTTTCACGAAATATAGTAAAATATATGTCAAGTTATTTTTGAAAAATTCTCTTACAATATCTATAAGCATGCAAAAAAAAAAAAAAAAAAGAAAAATTATGGCCATTTTATAGAATGATTAATAAATTTTGCTAAAAATATGATGATGCATTAATCTCAGCAATTGATTGATTTAAATCGTTGGAAAATTTCCTACTATTATCAATATTTTCCAAAGAAAAAATTTGCATATTAATTTACTTTATTAATTTTATTTATTTATTTATTTTAATCGACAAAGCATTTATTACGAATCAATATTTGTCTCTTCATATCGCTTCCATTTTCACTTAGATGAATTTGAAAGATAATGTGAATAAAATTTTGCATATTAGAAACTTTTATTAAACACATCGTATGTTATCATATACATTCGTCTTGATGTTCTTCTTTTTTTTTTTTGAAGCCATCTTAAACTAAACACTCTATATCAAGTTTCTTTTATTATCAATGATTTGATCGCTATTCTTAACATTTGATCGTTGTATTTTATTTCAATAATCGTCTGCATTATTTTGCATTTTGAAAAAGAAAACCCATAAGAATTTACGCGAGCAAAAATAAATTTCCATCAAAGAAATTTTCCCATCGTTATATTTATTTCAACGATTGCTTTAGCGATGATTTTGCATAACCGTTATGATAGCGTAGATTTGCACAGAATGCACTTTAATAATATAAATAACAAGTATATATATATATATATATATATATATATATATATATATATATATATATATATATATATATATATATATATATATATATATATATATATATATATATATATATATATATATATATATATATATATATGCAATCTGTGGTCATATTTTATGCAATTTGAATACAAATTTTTATGCAAATTAATGTAAATGGTATGCAAAAAAAAGAAAAAAAATGCAAATACTTGGCGCTCTATGAGTTATTTTTAGAATAGCATCCAATGAGGAGTTAAATGATTGCCTAGTTTTTGAGAGGAAATTTTTAGTGATGCAGACAGACGGCTGGCTTGACTGGTCGGCTAGCTGGTTCGATGTCCGTCGTGCCGCTATGCTCTCTTCGTCTTCACATCATCGATAATCAAGTTCTTTACGCGATGCATTCAAATCAACATTTACATAAATGGCCTATACTTTACAATCGCATTGTTCGCTTCGTCTGTAAACGATCGTCACCGATTTAAACAACAGAACCCATAGAACTAGTATTTATTAGCAATTTCTAGCAACAATAAATCCCACAGAAGAACGAAGAAATAAAGGAATATTTCAGAGGAGCTTTTGTAACTTCTATTTTATTTCAGAGGAGCATTATATGCGTCTTTTGTATCTTCGATTCTCAAATCCGCATCAACCATCCGCATAAATTAACAACAAATAATAAAATATCAATAAAATGCATTAAATGTTCTTGTTGATTAGATCGCTCATGTTGACTGATCCACTAATTATAAATATATGCAAATTTTTGATCATCTCAATTATGTGTCTCAATTAATAATCGTTAATTTGAAGATAACTATCGAATAATAAATTTAACATAACTTGCACGCGTCAAAAATTTTAATAGCTCTAATAGAAATGATTTGCTGAATGAAACATACGAAATAGATTTGCAAATATTTGGAGAAAATTATTAGAAAGATAGACAAATACTCGCAGATTATACTTTGCAAACGAAAGTAAGAGTATTTTTTAAATGGCATTAATGCATCGTTAACGCTAAAAGCTAAAATGTTGAATTACTCTTTATTCTATGGCGATAATATTCTTTTCAATGTTTTCTGAATTAATTTTCTTAGTTGAAAATGAGATGAAAAATGAAACGAGCAAAAAAAAAAAAACAAAAAACAGCTGGAAATTTTTTAGCTAATAAAAAAATTTTTTTTCATCTCATAAAAATGCGTTTTCCATTTCATTAAATTTATCTTTTACATTGGTATCATTTCCATCATACGATTTAATTCAATTTTTTTTTTTCGTTTGGAATTTCGAGGAAAATTTTTATAATATTCGAATTGATTGTTTATTTATTTTTGTTTATATGAGGGGTTGTTTTTTTTTTTTGCAGAATTTTTCGAAATATTCGCAAATTTATCGTATAAGTATATTTAGCTAGTATTCGACTATCCTAATCATCGAACATATATATGATAGGCGATCATTTCAATAAAAAAAAATTTGATTATCGTTAATGGCTATAAATAGAACCTATAGAAAACATTAAAAAACCTATATAAAACTCATAAAAGCTCTAATTGAATAATATTTTCAATTGATCGTAATTTTTTTTTTGTATTTTAATTTTTTTTTTCAACTTGCATATCTCATTTTTCTATTTGTGGGATTTTTTTTTTACAATAAGCGAAAAAAATATATGCTTAATTTTATTTGTCTATCAATAGTTAATCAATATTTCCTCTCTAAATCATACTTATCATTAAATATAGGATCGTGTTTTTGAAAAAAAAAATAAAAAATAAAAATAAAAATAAGCTATTAGAAAATGATATCATTTTTATTAAATATTAAGTATAATTTAATTAAAAAGAATTAAATAACTGATAAATTGAAGCATAAAATTGAGTAAATAAACGAGCATATTTACTTATTGAATCATCGAATGAGTCGTATATACATTTCAAACATTTGTCGGCAAACTTTTCTTAGCAATGAACAATGAAATGATTCTGCCTCTCTATTTATAACATTCTATTCATTTTGCCGCTAATATCATATTTCGTTCCTCATAGAAAATGATCATATCGTTCTTTTTTCTTTTCTCGATAAGAATATTTCATTTTTATTTTCTATTGCCTATATTTATTGTAATATTTTAATACTAACTTTCATGAAGTAAATTATCAACTAATAATAGGTGGCAATAAGAACAGCTGGCAATAATTAAAGCGGTATTAAATTCCTTGAAGAAATGATCAAGTTAGTGTTAGCCATAAGAAAATAGCTTTGCTAATTCTGCAATAATAAAATAGGTGAGAGTTCAGCATTGATAACGTTATCTCATAAGATATCATTTTCATAGAGGCAGCTAATAGAGTTTAGAATAAAATCTTTCACTTATATTCGTTTAAATACTCTCAGAATAGTATAGATGAATTTTTTTTTCATTCTATAATCATAATTATTGAAATATTCTTAGAATTAGAACTGCAGAGGTATATTTTATTCATTCAATAATTACATCGATTGTTTATCCACCGTTATTTTTGCTATTCATTTGTAATCATTTAAATTGTTCTTCTAATAATAATTTTACTTAGTATAATTTTACCTTTAGTTATTTTACTTAGTAATTGCAAGTCTTTTGAGTTAATCGTCGCGTATTACCGAACAACTTCAATATACAATAATAAACACTCCCTAAGCGTTTAACCTTTATTTTTTTTTTAATAAGAGAATGGTTTCTTGATTTGAAATTTAAAGATATTTTTAGTGTGAATGCCGATCGTCTTCTAATCGCTTAATTTCCTCGGATTTATGTTAGCTATATTGGTGTCTGCATACATGTGAATGTAAGTGGAGGTTGTCTACGATAGCTCAATAGTAAAGCATTCGTTCGGTATGCGAAGAGTACCGAGTTCGTCCCCCCTTTAAACGAAGTTTTCATTGATCATCAGCTATGCTATCAGCTGAGTCTAAGATAGGATTAAAAATAGTTGGCATAACAGACGACGTTAACCATGTATATCTAAAGTGTGGATTTCGAGAATCATAAGGGGAGTTGTTTGAGATTTTTTTGCCAACGTCATTGTTTTATGGCAAATATGGACCTCCACCTCCCCCCCCCCCCCCCTATCCCTCCATATACTATAAGGGAAAGAAGATTGATGTTTTACTGTTTGAATGATTTGCCGGATGATTTTCGATAAAAATGCGTATTAGTTCAACTATGTACTATTACTTGATATTGGAGTTTTTTTTTTGGACGTCTTTTGTTTTACTTATTTTATGCGTATGATTTTTTTTTTTTTTGGCATGAATTAGTCAGTTAATTTTTAAGATCTTAGCTGATAGATATTTTGTTGATAATTTTTTTTTTTAAAGAGAATCGAATTTCCATAGTGTATTTCTTTTTTTTTTTTCAATTTTTGAAATTAAATTTTCTCGAATTTTGAAATTTTATTTCATCGTTGATATCATTTTTTTTTTTAAATTAATACTGCGAACGATTTAGAAATGAAGATTTTAATTTTTGAATATAATCACTAATTTAAATTTCAATAAATAAATTGTGAAAATCTTGTTGTTGTTGTTGTTGTTTTTTTTTTTTTTTTTTTTTACTCTATTATTAGCGGATCTATTATTTTTATATGGTAAAGGATTTTGAAGTAATATCTTTGAGGTAAAGAAGTAATATCTTTTTGAAGGATTTTGAAGTTTGAAGTAATTTGAATCTTTGTTTGAAGTAAGAAGTTTGAAGTAATCTTTGAAGGTAAAGGATTTTGAAGTAATATCTTTGAAGTAATATCTTTGGTAAAGAATATCTTTGAGCAACTTTGAAAAACTCCATCTAGAGGTCATCAGGTAACATCTTGAAGTCATCTAATAGCAACTCGAGATTTTTGAGACGATATTTTTGCAGATATCCGGAGATAAACCTGATTCTTCTAGTGGCATTAATGCAAGCAATTTAAAATTTTCTGTTTGCTTTTAAACGTCGAAATTCTATTGCATAACGCATGATTCGAAGGATACATTCGCTCTTTGAATATTATTATGGGCGGTGTTTTTATTTCCCTGGGGATTACTCAATAAATAACATGCATGTCATCTACATATATGGCTGATCTTCCGGAGAACGGAATTCTTCCGAAAAGATAAAGGAGGCCATGTAAAAAGACGAGGGGGATTTGAGGAGGAAAATGATCCTCTATGGAACTTCGACAGTGATGAGCTCTTGAAAGAGTACTCCTTGGCTTAGAGCCGCCTTGATTTTATGCCTCTCAAATAGCTTCTTAGCAAGCGAACATGGGAGGAGGGGCGTGGGGAGGTGGGGGTTGGGATTAATTTCATCTAAAATACCGGTTCAAGGAAGTGAGATCGAATTATTCTTGCAAAAATTGCACTAAAAAATATGGAACACTTTTCTCGTTCAATTATATTTTAAATTTATATTTAAATGAAATTGCAAAGAGGGAAAAGAAGCGGGTGCGGGGAAAGAGATAAGGGGATTTAACGAAATATGCAAATAATTTTTCATATTTTTGCAAGTAATTTATATTTTTAGATTGCAATTATTTTGCATATGGTGAATTTTTTTTTTTTTTTTTTGCAAATTTGAATTTCTTAAGTTAATTCTATATTTTAATGGTTGCATTTTAATAAGAGAGCACAATTCTTATTGCATGACCTGATATTTTTCTTTTCTCAAACTTTAATATTTTATTTATAGTGCTATTAAAATTTGATGGTTTATTTCATGGCATATGACGAGTGGTTTTTTTTTTTTTTAAATGAAATATCGATATATTCAGCTTGTCGAGCGCTCTAATATATTTCAATTTTCATTGTACATTCTGATTGCGCTCTCATATGGAGAGGGGATAAAGCAAGAAACGGAGGGGGGGGGGGGGGAAAGAGGAGGGATTTTTCTTTTTTTTTTCGATCAATTTTTCCAAGAATTGCAACTCTTTTTGTCATGAGCATATAGGAAAGAGCTCTTTAATCATATAGTAATTTCATTTTTCGAGTTTTTTTTTCTCAGTTTTTTTTTCACATTGAAAAAAATTCCATATATTTTTATCATTTTTTTTTTTTTTGCAATTTTCATAATATATGATTTCATTTGTAAATAACTCAACATCAATAGATTAGTGCATTTTTTTTTCTTTTTTTTTTCTTTGATGGTTAATGAAATTATATAGAATAATTAGAAATATAGCCTCTTATCAATATCTTCTTATCATTATCAATCATCGATAAATCCAATAATCTTCCCCCCCCCCCCCCCATTATTATCAGATCCAATAATCCTTCTTTCCCCCCCCCCCCCCCCATTTTTGTAAATATTGATGTGACATCATTGAAAGCATTTATAATATTAGGATTCAAAGAAAAAAAAATCTTGCTAGCCGGATTTTTTTAATCGATTGAATGTGAAAAAAAAAATTTTTTTTTTGAAATTTGAAAAATTTTATCATTTATCGATTTTTGATAAGAGAAGATTATTGGATTTATCGATGATTGATAATGATAAGAAGATATTGATAAGAGGCTATATTTCTAATTATTCTATATAATTTCATTAATCATCAAAGATATTCTTAAAGGAAAAAAAAATGAACAAATATATTCATATAATTTTATTGCGTAGATATTTTTTTAATATTTATAAATGAAATATTTTTTTGAAATATTTTTTTTTTTTTTTCTTCGATGAAATATTTTTTTTTTTTTTTTTTCTCTTTTTTTTTCAAATTGCAAAAGTTTTTTCTCAACGAAAAATAGCCAACAAGTAATCAATTGTAAATATTCTTATTTAAAGTAAATCGTTATCTATAAAATCACTACAGATAATTTTCCAAATTTGGCTTAATGCCAAATTTGGAGAATTTGGCTAATTTTTTCTATAATTTTCTAATATTATATCGATCTCTCATTTTCTAGTTAATTTTATCTTTTATTGATTATTTTCTTCTGCTCTTTTTTAGTGCTTAAAAAAATTTTTTTTTCGATTTGCTTTAATCAGCATATAATAAGTAAAAATATCTCGCATCGTTGTTTTTCTCCTGCGTTTCCTCTCCGACTTCTTTGCGGGACCTAAATTTTTACGAAATTTCCTTCTTATTTTCTGAATGGGAGCGGGGACTAATTAACTTTACAATGAAATCAAATGAAATAAGATAATCCAAAGGGGAAAGGGTATGATATAGGTAAACGATTTTGCAGTAATTTAGAGGGGTCTTTAATTTAGTTCATCGAATTGAAGCATTTTTGCCTATATTATGTATTTACCTATATTTACTTATATCATATATAGATATATTATAGATGAGATATCATATATAGATATATTATAGATGAGTAGAGCATGAAAAGAGGATTACAGATGCAGCATTTTTCAATGTTCACTTCACTTCTCTATTTTTTTTGGCCACAATGAAGTGGCACTGGCAATACCAATAATCTCGTTGTGCTTCAACTATGATTATGTGGTGCATTGCGCATCGCACTAGAGACTCTCACTGACTCAGTTAGCCAAGCGGCCAGCTAGGCTGTCTGCTGCCACTTTTGGATCGATGTGTTGCGGCTAGGCTAATACCACCCCATAGGAAATTTCTATCGACAGCGCAAATATATAAAAGCGCTCCATATGAAACTCTTTTATATCTTTGCATTCATTTGCCCATTCTTTTCGATTGCTATTCATCTTAACCGCTTCAAACAGATCGATATTTTATCTTTAATAAGTGTTTTTTTTTTTAATTGATTGACTCGAGGAGACAAAATCAAATCAATTTTATGCAAATATTCGACTATGTCAGCAGCATATATAGAAACATTCTCCATAATATAGGTTACTCGACAAATACTATGGCTTTCATTTTTTTTTTTTGAATTTAAAAGTTTGAAATGAATGTAAAATTAAAAGAAATTTTTTTCAATTATTCATTTTGTTGAATAATTTTTTTTTTCGATTTGATCACCCTAATTGGCAATAAAAAATTGAAATGCAAATGTCTTTATTCGAATAATTCCCAATAACGAGAACGAAGAGAAAGGAGAAATTAAAAAACGAAAAGGAGAAAATTTTCGGATAGTAAAATAAAACTTATACGCTACTTTATAAATTCATCATATATTCTTCAATAAACGTTTAACGAATATTCATGCTGTGAAGAAAAAATTTCGTCAACATTAATGACCTATTTTTAAGGCTTCTAGATTAAAGGATTTTTCGAAGATAGTGCAACGTTAGTTATTAGTTTTAGCGGAAGTCGAAGCTTCGTTTAGCTATCATATCATCAAAATTATCCTTTATCTTATCATATCACTAAACTTATCATTTCATTAAACTTATCATATCATTAAACTTATCATATCATTAAACTTCATCATATATCACTAAACTTATCATTTCATTTCATTATATCATTAAATTTGATCATTTATTAAATGACATCAAATCAGGTTGATATTAAATTTTATATTTTTCTCCGTTTCATTTTTATCTCTGTGAAAGAATCATCTCGAAATCTGTGAAGACAGCAGTATATTTAAGGTTTTATGCTTATTTATTCTAAACAGTAAATGCGATAATGGAGTTTTATGGAGATAAGTAATAAGTCGTGATGCCTATCAAAGTCAGTATTCAATTTATCTTATAATAAATATTTGAGCAAATTTTATTCACCTTTTTTCCAACAATAAAAAATAAATAAATAAATAAATAAATAAATAAATAAATAAATAAATAAATAAATAAATAAATAAATAAATAAATAAATAAATAAATAAATAAATAAATAAAAATAAATAAATAATAAATAAATAAAAAATAAATAAATAAATAAATAAATAAATAAATAAACAAATAAATAAATAAGTGGGAATAAAAATTTTTTTTTAGTATTTCTAAAATATAAAAGAGAATAGATGGCTGAGTTGAATTTTTTTTTTCATTTTAATATTGCCATTAAAAATTTCCTGAAACGAATCATCTCATTATGGCTAGCTATTGCCGAATTCTATACTTGTTTTTTTTTTAAATGCATATTTTTATGGAATGTAAAATTTTTATTAGCTACGAATATTTTAAATCGGCGGGGGAAAAAAAAAAGCGAATTTATTTCTAAACCTCTAAAAGTAATTATTTATAGGAATTGTCTTAAATGTACATTAATCTTCATCATTTCATTATTCTCATTGATAATGTTTTGAAAAAAAAATTTAAAAAAAAATAAAAATTTCATATGAAATTTTTTTTTTTGCATTCTTCCAAATATCCTTTAAAAAAAAAATTTTTTTTTTTGATTTTGATTTTTGATTTAAATTAATGATTAAATATAAAAGTTTTAATAGAGGAGATTCATCATAATAGGTTATGAGTTAGGTATTTCTAAAATATAAAAGTATGAGTTACCCCCCCCCCCCCCCCATAATAATAGGTCTCGAATGTGTTCCTTTCATTTTTTTTTTTAACGCATTCAAAACTTAGTTCATCAATTTACGAGATAAGAATGAATGAGTGAATTTTTTTTTTTTTTTTACAACGATTCAATATCGATGGATAGATCTATTAGAGCTATCTTCTCTATTGTTTTCAATATGTCTCAACTCTGATTTCACTTTTTTTTTTCTCTCATTTCGATGAAAAAACTTTCAATCATCTCAACTTATCCTTTCCCACTGACATTTGTATGCACTTTAAATAGACGCAGATACAAAATTAATTGAGGATCCGATCGTTTATCGTCGTTTTTTTTTTTTTTTTTTTTTCTTCTCGTTCATTTCAGAGAACGACTGAGAGGAAGTTGAAAAAAAAAATAAAGGAAGAAGCACGGTAGATTATCGGTTTAATCGTTGCATCAATTATATTTAATTATTAACTCATTTTAAAATTCACTAGAATGTTGCTTAAAATGCGATCATATATACTAGATGGAATGATAAACGTAACATAGGTATAACTTATAACCTATAACATATGTGTAACTTAAAACCTATGAAGCTTTCGCGATCAGCTCTTAATAGTCAGATCCTAAATTAGCCTTGTATTTGAGGCTATTTAAAGCCAAAAAAAAAAAACAAATGCAGAGGGAAAGGACAAGTTGAGGTGATTGAAAACTTTTTCATCGAATCGAAAAAAGACACTCTCTATGAATTGTGAATCTCTAAAGTACACCTATTGTATTTAGAAATCGTTTCAGTGAATCTTATATTTGCTATTGTTTTGTGATCTTTCTATTCGATTATGGCGCTATTGAATCTCATAAATGTTTGTTGTTGGGGAGGGGAAATGGGGGAGCTCAATGTAAAAGAAGAAATTTCATCTAGCGAGCGAACTGGGACAACCTTAAAATCGCTAAAACGTTCCCTCGAGTCAATTTCAGGTCGCTAAGCATATCATCTCTAAGTTCAATGATATTTACAACATTGTTTTTTTACAGAGCAATTAGAAAACCCTTAAAAATATATACTAATATCTGTGTGGTACTCGTGATTTTTGTTTAAAATTTTCTTATTTATCAATATAACATTATATGCTCGAAATCTGTTCAATCTATCTTTTTCCGAACACGAAATTTTTATGTCTGCACTCTACTCCGGCTAATATACTTTGAAGTGGGAAGAGAGAGAGAGAGACAGAGACAGAGAGAGAGAGGGAAAGAAAGGGAGAGGAGGAAGAGAAGGAAAGCAAGGGAAGAGATGTAAGAAGATCTTTTTCAAGTTCCGAGATTACTGTGCATTGACATATTCGCTTGACGAGTCAAGCAATGCTGATTAGCCATATATTCATGTAGACTTGCATAGATGCAAAAATTATGCTACTTATCAGTGCATATTGTTATAAATTCATTATCAGCGAACCTATTCCATAGGCTCATTATTATCACTCGTGATCAATGATGCAATCACTCGTGATCAATGATGCAATCACTCGTGATCAATGATGCAATCACTACTTGATCAATGATCACAATCAGTTAGACATTAAAAGTAATATCTTTAGAAGCGTTGTTGTGTAAAGCAACACCATTATTAAATCACAAAAAAAAACTTAAATTTCAGCATGGAATATTACCAACATAAAAAGTTGCAACGTCTATTTGTATCCAATGAAAATGATACTAATAGACTTAAGAGACGAAAATTTGAGTTATTGATCTATGATGTTTACTAATTACTTTATTTGATTACCTGAGGAAATTTGAGCAATAACTATAGTTTATAATAAATAGTAACGAATTGATATTTGCAATTGTTTTAGGTTCAATTTAGATCGATAATTGATCTCTGATCTGATCTATTCATAAGCATTGCAGATCTTCTCTTATTCATTCATGAACGCTACAATCTATTCCTAGCAAGGAATAGCAATTTATTCATTCAAAATTCGCATCAATTAAAAATTCTCTAAATAGGTGAAATTTTTCGACAAGAATATCCTATTGCAATTTTTCTATTTATATATTAATGCTATTTAATTGAATTTTAATTTTTATTCTTAATTCATATCTATTCTATCTCAAAAGAATTAATTATCACTTATATTCGCTAAGAAATTTTCCACTTCTTCTTTTTCATCGAAATTATTTCGTCAATAAAAATCCCCCTCATAAATGAATGAGGAATGGATTAATGGACGAAAGAGAGAGAAGAACGGTGGGGTGGGGGGGTGGGAGAGGGGGAAATGCGGTGAAATAGTTTATATTGAGTATTTAAATGATTTTACTTAGTGGTACACATTGCAGATAGATTTGTTAGTGTTGAGCCTAAATATACATCACGCAAATATTGCGTCTCTAGTTGATTGCAATCGTCAGACGCTGATTGTCAAGTTTTTATTGCTTAAAAAAGACGTCTATTGAGATCGAGAATTTTCATATATTCGTCTCTGTTTTATATCGTAAAATTATCAAATGTATGATTTGTTGCTGTTATATTTAATACAATTGGGTGGTCCCTAAGCAAATATATATGTGCGCGTGTATGAATGCATACATAAGAACATACACATATACATTCATAAATGCACATATAAATGCACATACATACACACGCGCACATACATACACATGTACATGCACATACATATATATGCACATACACACAACACACACATACACACACACACACACACACACACACACACACACACACACACACACACACACACATACATACATGAACGTATCCATACATACCAACATAAACGCATACATAGGCATACATACACATACACATATGGACACACATATAGATTTTCGCACGCACATACACGCATGCATACACATATATATTGCACACATACATGCATGCCTACACACATGCATATACATATAGATACATACATACATACATACAAACATAAACGCATACATAACATAATATATCATTGCACGCATAGGTGACTTAATGCACAAAGAAAAACATTCATGCTTGTGCGTTAAAGTCGTAGTTAAAAATGAGCACTGCATTATGTACATATATAACGCTATTATGTTGTTTTAATTGCTATGCAATTATTGCACTTAAATGGGTGGCCATTCATGGTCGATCGTCTGATAAAAATGCAGTTTGAAGCACAAAAAGAACCCCTCCCCCCCCCCCCCCCACATCCCCTGTTTTTTGGCATTGCCTCCTCTTAAATGAACGTGTTGGTAAATTATGGTTTCATCCATTATTCCCCTTTAACGTTCCTCTTTTTTTCCTTTTTTTTTAAAAAAAATTCCTCACTATTTATTGATAGCATATACATTCAGAACTGAATAATTGATTTATAGGAAATTCTATTGGAAATCTATACGTTTATCATCATTAAATCATCAATAAAACTTACTCCTAATTTATACAATTATTAATGCATAGATATTATTGAGTTTTTCATCTCTATCATTTATATAATATAACGTTTATCACTTGATTATACGAATTAATAATAGAAATAAAAATGAAAATTAATTTTTTTTTCTTTTTTTGAGAGATTTTTTTTTTTTTGCATTTGTCATATTCAAATTTTACGCATTATGATAGAATCACACAAGTTTATTGATTACAAATTTACTTCTTTTTTTAAAAAGTATTTTATATGAGCGAATGCCTTATTTAGTTATTTATGAAATTCTTCATTTATCGATATTCAAACGGGTCACCTTTCAAATATGAGTAAAATTTTTAGAATAAACGATGAATTTTTAAATGAATTTCTCACTATATTTATGCAAAAAAAATTTTTTTTTGATAATTTTATAATAAATCATTTAAGTTTTTCTCATATAAATAATATCTCTATGTAACAATGTATAAAAAAAATTTGAATAACAATGTATAAAAAAAATTCGTAAAAAAATTTTGAAGAAAAATCTTAAAATTTTTCTCATCTTTAAAATTTTGGAAAAAAATATATAAATTTTTTAAAAAAATTTCTCTAAAAAATTTTTCTTTAACTAAAGAGATTTTTTTGCTATGATAATTCGAATAAAATTTTTAAAAAATTTCATTTGAAAATTTTTTAAAAATTACATTTATAAAATTTTTCCTCTCAAAAAAAAATAGATACATATAATGCCAAAATTTTATATTTATTAATACAAAATTCATTGATTTTCTTTTTTTTTCGTTTTTTTTTCATAAAATTCCCATTTTTTTTCATTAATTTTATTTGCATTTCTCATTCTCAAATTTCGATGCATTAATCGCTATATTTTCGATGCAATTCGAAAAATTGAATAGTTGAACGAATATCGATTACAAAAACAAATTTTCTTCTTTTCAATCTCTGTTCAATTACGCTCTATTTTGCATATTTATTGATTGCTTATACAAATTGATAAGAAATTATGAGGCTATTATATTAATAATTATATATTCATTAACAAAATAGATTCGAATAAAAAAATTTCCTCTCTAATTTTATTTTTTAATAATAAACTCTATTAAATAATTTAAATAAATTCTCCATTTTATATGAATGTTTTTAATTATGATTAAGTTGAAGTAATACTGTTAAGTTGAAATACTGTTAATTGTTACTAAATCGGAAATATTTTCCGGAAAAGTCACAAATGAATTTTTCCGGTTTGTTTTTTTTTTCTTCACTTCGATTATTAAATGCAAATTTTTCGAAAATTTTTATTTTGATAGCAGAAGAAAAAATGAAAAAATTTTTTTTTCTCACGTTTTTCAGTTATTGAATTGAAACAATTGATTGATGATTTTTGTTTTTTCTATCCATTCATTACTGTCATAAATATAAAATCGCTATTAGAATATTTGAAATTTTCGATTTTTTTAAAAAAAATCAATAATATTTTTAAAAAATATAAATTTTTTTTCGATTTATTCTATACAAAATTTATGCTGTGATAAATAAACGCAAAAAATTGAAACGTATGAATACAAAAAAAAAAAATCTTTTTTCTTTTGAACAATTATCACCTAAATGTTAAAATAAGCCCATATCCTCAACTCTAACTGATAAGTTGTTATCATTTGTGATAAAAGCAATATTGACTAATCAATACGTATAGATCGTTTAGTAATCGTCATATTCGTCCACTGTTTCGTTTAATTTTGCAAAGAGGAAAGTTTTTTTTTTTACAGTAAGTTTCTAAGAGTAATGATGTTCATTGTGATGCTATCTATGAGTATTTAGTTGCTAATAATGGCAAATAAATGTTGGTACTTTGCTATCTCGTTCTCTCCTTTTTTTCTCTCTTTTATAAGTTTCTCAATGCTTTATCTATTCGTTTATCGCATATGACGTTTTCTGATGTTATCGTTCTTCATAACGGTAAAAAGGAATGCTTTATTCGCTTATCGAGAAAATGGACACTTTTAATTTCGTTATTTCAATCAATATCAGCGAAAAAAAAAGAGATATTTTAGTCAATCTTTCACATTTGGGATTTGAGGATTTCATCCATCAACGATATCGATCCTTAGAGGATTTCACCCTCTATTTATTAAGAATTTCTTATTATTTTGAGTGAATATTTTCAACATTTTAGGTTTATTAATAGTTTTTTAACGTTTAGAATAAATATAATCGAAATGAAATTTTTTTAAAAAATTCAATGAAAATTTTTTAAAAAATATTCAAATGATCTAAATAGCGATTGAAGTTTTTTTTTTCATGGCATTTTTTATAAGCAATATATTCAATCATCTCAAGAAGCTATTAGATCGTTGTTGAGAGAAAAAATTCTCGAAATTTTCTTCTTTGTGAAATTTTTATTTTTCGAAATTTTCAATTTTCTCTATTAAATATCGCATTCTTAAGTTCATTTTCAACATATCGATAGCTTCTTTTTTTCGCGCAAAAAAAAGATGGCAAATTGCCAAAATTTTTTTCCACTCACTTTTTATACTTATATCGAATGAATTTTTGAAAATTTTACAATGTTTTAAACAGTTGTATATTTATAATATGTTCATATTCTGCCTCTATTTCTTCTTTCTCTATCATTTCTTGATTTATTCCAATCCGCCTTCTTCTTCTCTCCCATAAGTCGTATTGCAGGAAAATTTTTTATTATAAGAATTTTTTTTCTCGAGAGAATTTTAGAGATTTAACGCGAGGTTTTTTTTTTTGTTGGCCATCTCCTTTCGGTTACGTTTATTCTAAACTTCAAAACGAAATCTTTTCTCAACATCCTCTATTTTTGATGATATCGATATTGAATTAGAATTTTATGAGTTGATTTATTTCATCGTAATTTTACATCTTCTTTCATCTATCTATATTCAAATGTGTGACTAATGCGAATTTTGCGTTCATTTCTAGTTATTTTACTATTTTCTTATGCAAAACTTTTCTATTATTTCAAAATTAAAGAGAAACTTGTGCATTGAAACTCGATAGGTTTTTTTTTAAATGAAGTTTTAACTTATTTAGAGGAATGAAGTAAAGTAAGGTTGTGCTTGAGAAGAAAAGAGAGAGATAGAAAAACAGAAAGAGAATGAATGAAATAGATTTTGAATTGTTGAAAATAAAATTATTAAAGATAAAAGTATATTATAAGATATCTATCTATAACAAATAATTTCTACTTTATAGTATTTTGCTGTAATCATAACGATGATTTGAAGATATTACTGAAAAAAACCATTTCTTTTCCATAATATTTCAAACATTTATATTCAAAGAATTAAATCATGAAAAATTTGAAAATTTATGCAAAAATATATAAATGATTTTATTTTAGAGAAATTTTAAAAAATTTAGAAAAAAAAATTTTTTTTTTGCATATTATTTCAAATATTCAATTTTTATAATATTCTATTAGAAAATTATTTCTTTCTTATATTTCATATAATTTTTTACCCTTTATAGCTTAATTAATATCGCCAATATCCTCTAACAGTATCATTTCAAATAATCGTTGATGAATATTATCGACGAACTTAAAGAATTGAAATCAGTCATGTGTTGAGTAGTCAAATTTATTTACTTCATCGGTTGAAAGCTTGAGAACGCATGTGTTCAATTTTTTTTTATGTCTTCACCATCTAAATGAGACGTTTTGCCTGAGGATGGACGTATTCCTTTATTCGTTTCATTTAAAAAAAAAAAAACACAATTAAATTTGCAAACATTAGATTCACAGCATTACGCTGATAATTCGGCTCGAATTTATACTTCTTTTAGTGCATGATAATTCACTCTGAATCAACAGTAATAATAACTCAATGAGGTCATTTATTATTTTGTAAAATAAGTGTAAAGTTGAAAAAAAAAATTAATTTCATGATGTATATCATACTTTTGCAATTTGATGTGCCATAAATAAATGAGTGCATCCGTTTAATCAATGACGTCATTTGGTGATATATTCAACGCCCACGCACCTTGATATGTTCTATGATAAATGATGCTGTCATAAATGCAATATTGATCGATTGCTTCATATGTTCATTATCTCGTGGAAATCGCATGTTAAATTCTATTTGCTTGGTAGATGTCATTCACATCCGCTTGCATATTAATATTGCAAATGAATTTTTATTTATCTTGTGTTTATGTCTGTTTGTCTGTGTGTTCGTGTGTCGGTGTGTCCGTGTGTCGGTGTGCGTGTGCGTTGAAAAATAGGCAATAATTGATGTGGGTGATTGACGATGATGACGAATTAGAAGGGGGAGGGGTAAGCGTGCTTCAACAGATTTCCATCAATGCGCACATGCAATCTCGACTCGCTTTAATGCACTAAATAATTCAACGCTAGACAACGCTATTCCCTCTTATCTTCACTTGATTGATGCCGGTTTTTTTGCACCTCACAATTTTCGACGCTTGTCGCTAGTCTTACTTAACAGTTACGCTCGAAAGTAATACACGCGATTGAGTTGACTGCTGTTAGCTTAATCAAATGCCATTTAAAACCTATTCTGCAAAACTTTTCTCTCTCTAGAAACCTTTTCTGCAAAACGTTTTCCCTATTAAAGAGATCTGGCAAGCCTTACGCTTCATGTGTCGAAAAAAAAATGCCGGGAAGATAGGATTGTTTGCTGGGAATGAGGGAAAAAAGCGCTAGGAAGGAAGAATTTAAAAAAAAAAAGAAAGACACAACCCAAGATATTAGAATGCAATTAAACTGTAAAGAATATGATGACCACTTTTCCTCAAAGTAATTCAAGCTTTTAAGCTCCATTAGCTCCTAACTATTTCAGGTAAATGACTGGGGAAGGTGAAGGTTTTTATTCAAATGACTGGGGAAGGTTTTTATTCAAACAAAGGAGGGCAGGTGAAGGAGGGGAAGGTTTCAGTGAAAAGAATGTCTCTATAGCACTTGCCAATGTGGAAGTTTAGAATTTAATGCAATAGAAAACGTCATTGTCTATCGACGTGCGAAAGCGGTCAATGAATACATTAAAATGCTTCATAGCAATGGACCGTTTTTTTTAATGCTTCGGCGCACTTAATACTACCTTCTCTTATCGGCGATTTTCAATTTTTCTTCAAGTTGCCGCTCTAAATCATCGTATTCTAAAGTGTTTGCTATAGTTGAGCAATCCAATTATTTCAATATATCCTAAATAAGATTTTTGGATATTTGTATTCGTTTCCATAGAAATTGCCGGAACCATAGGAAAAGGATTGCTATTTATTGAAGTGAAAGAAGGCGACTTGAAGATGTAGATACGGTTTTTTCGTATTGCTAAAGGAGGTGATTTGACCGAGTGACCATATATGCCAGCAAACTTGGGATCGCTTTCCGGATAAGAGTGATTTTCCGAATGACCGGAACTGCTGTTTGCCCTCATTCGAAAAAGAATGAGTGTATCTCCGAAGCGAAACGTTTACAGCAATTGAGTGATTGTAAAGCTGATAGGCTAATAGAAGGTATTTTTTACAGGGTGCACATTTTAAGGTGCTAACATGGGTATACGCTAAAGTGTGGAAAAGACACAAGCTGTGTCTGTTGTCGGATAAGAGGATGCGTACTGACGAAGGTAACGCCGAAGAGGCGATGAGGATGTTGGCCGATGAGCGTGACCATGCAAGAACGCCAGTTGCGAATGGTTCAAGTGGACATCATACGATCGCTGATATGGTCATTTTCATTTTTAACTTTTATTTATATCTGCTTTAAGTCTGAAATTTATTTCGGCTATAGCTATTGTTGGCCGCAATTTTAATAAGCTGTTCAATTTTAGCTATTTAAGCAATGCCGTTAGCTAAAATTTATTTCACGAACTTTCCACAAGCTAAAGCGCGCATCGTTTAATAGCAAACAAAATCGTATTATCTTAAATAAGGGTTTTTTTTTGGTTACTTTCTTATGTTATAAACTCAATTTATTTATTACTTAGTAAAATTGTAGTTTATGCCACTCAAATTAAATATGGGAATACCGTAGTAGTTAATTTATACTCATTTAAAAAAAAAAAACTTTAAACACTAGTGGAATTTAAGTTATATTAATTTAAGTTAGTTATATTAATTTAAGTTATATTAATATAACCACTTTGAAATTTGTCTTATCGATATCTTATCACTTAATCAGCGTATTGTAAAATGCAAAAATGTCTTCCATGAAGGGAATTTCTTTTTTTTTTTGTTGTATTTTAAATACTTTGAATTATGATATTATTACTTAAGGCACATGGTCGTTCGATGAGTCCACGACGTATCCCACTCTTCGAACGTGCTTCCGCACGTTGGTGGAACCCACAGTTTGCTTCAAGCACTCTCGAATCACAATATTGGAAGTGCAGCTTCCCACAATTAAGGGACAGGTTCAGGTGAGCGTGGAGCCATTTCCTGCAACTCATACTCTCCACTGATCCCGCAATTGAAAATCGATATCTTATCGAAAAAAAAAAAACCGCCTTCTTAGAGTCGTCAACCCTTTTATGCCAACGGGTTTTTCTATTTTCTCGAAATTAACGATTTTATTGAGAGCATTATATTTTCCTTTCTTTAATACTGAATAATTGAGGATTTGTATTCGACAATATTATATTTATTACTCATTTTTGTTTATTATATTTGTATTCATTTTTATATTTATATTTATTTTATCGTATTTTTTCATTCAAAAAATATTACTACTAAATTTTTATTTATGCATTTACGATAGTATTTATTTTCTCAAATACGATTTATTTCTTTTTCTTTTTTCAAAAATTTCTATAATTTTCTCATCGATATTTTTTTTAAATTTATAAATGAAAAAATTTGAAATTATAAAATTTATACTATTTATAATTTCACTTATTTATAAGAAATGATTTCATTCGTATTGTTTTTTCTTAAACTCTCATAATTAATTTATAAGTATGGGTGAATTAATTTCAGATCGGGACTTATTTATGTTTGTTTAACATGTATTTTGTGGATTATATACCTGCAAATATTCGACCATGCCGATCTTGTGCATTGGGTAATGGTTTTTACCTTATTGCCGCAAATATAGTACACTCTTATAGTATGAAGTGCATCCAAAAGGAAGGGAGGGGGGGGGGGGGGTGAGGTGGGAGAGAGATGAGGACCGGGTACTAACGTAAGCGGCCACTCCTGTCAACTCGAGAAGCAAATGCCCTCTTATTAATGAATGGAAATTCCGCTCGAAAAATCGTTGAAAATACAAACTCATTCCTTTCTATTCTATTTTGAGTTGTGTGATTTCCTCATTTTTTTTTAAATTCGAAATTTGCAATTCATTTTATTTTTGATAGTTAGCGTTCCTCTTTCCTTCAAAATATATTGATTTTTCTTGGGAATATTTTATATCCTTTAGGCAGTTTTTTACAGGAATACTATATTCATATGTTCAAAAATATCTTCCGTTTATATTTCTAAATATCGTTTTTTACATCTATATTTGTAGATATTTCTCAGAAATTTTTTAGCGAGAAAGTTTTTTTTTTTTTTAATTTTATTGTCATCTTATCTCTTTCATTGAGCGTTTGTGTTTTAGCGCAATGACCGCTTTAAACTGATACTATGGTTTGCCTGTTGAAATAGCAGAAAAAGGTTTCCTGAAGCATAAAAAAGAAACTCTTAATAAGCTCCTATTGAACGATCATATTGTTGACGTTTTATGAAATCTTCTATTGAAACGTTAAAAAAAAATTTCGACATATATTTACAACTTTATTTTTATCATTACTATTATTCTATCATAAATAGCATAATTTTTAATGAATATAAAAAGTAATAATTTATTTAAATTGTTGAATAATTTAGTTGACAGCATTTGGTTTGGTGGCGCTTTCAATTGGTATGCTCTTATTCACGCTATTCTCCGTTCATTATCAACGATTTTATATGCCCACCTCATTTCTTTGCGTATTCGTTCTTTGTACTATCACATTACTCGTTTTTTTCTGACTCTTCCGGTTCATTTATGAGTCCGGTCGGTGAGCTTGCTACAAGTTTTCAAGTAAGTAAATATAGTAATGCTATTTTTATATTTATAATAATGCTTAATTCATTTTCAATAATTCTTTTTCAATTTTTATACTAAATTCTATCCGTTCGAAATTTTCGTTTTTATTTTCTTTGGCAAATTATTTGCATATTTATCTTTACTTCTCTGTTAACATGATGAACTTATTCGTTGAAGCGTGCAACAGCTATTGAACGATTATTGAATCGATTTTTTGCGCAATTCGATTTCAATATTAATTTAATTTCTTATATATTCCACTTAGGTATATGTAAATATTCTTGGAATGAACCATTGGGTTGCCGAGTCTTTTAGCTATCATTTGGAATATTGCCCAAAATCAATGAGAGGAGTTAATGGTAAAATTTTTCCATAGAAATTGATGGTATAGTGATGCGGTCCTTAAGCTTCCATTAAGGTTTTACCAACTTGATCGAACGATTAGTCGCCTAATAGCGAGTACGAATCACATTCTGTGGGTTTCTTTTTTTCTTGGTGGTAAGCGTTTACCTCAAAAAGTCGTCGAATTTCGATCGCTTCCCTAATAGATGATATATAAATTTCAAACTCTCACCTTCAGAGGCCTAGACGTGGTGCTTTCCACCGTCTAGTTCCTAGTGGACATTTTTATTATTCGTTCCGCCAATAAGCGTTAACTATACCCTACAGGTGGTATTGCTAATCTATACGGTAATACCATTACCATTATATCTATGCATTCTAATCGGTGTGGTTTATTCGGCCCTCTTCGAATTACTATCGGCGAATAGTATCGAACATAAAGATATACCAGGCGTTAAGCTCATTCTACATTTTGGAATACACCTCTTGGGGGTGCATCTCTTCATTCTTACACAAGGTTTTACTCTATTCTTTTTTTTTTAATTTTTATTATTATCTCATAGAAAATTTCAATGTTTTTTTAATGGTATCACTCGATTGCTCAGATTTTCTTTTCAAATTCCACCAAGAAATTATCAATGCTCATAAAAATTTTTGAATATTTTTTCAAAAAAAAAGTTTTTTTTAAATCTTATAGAATTACCATTGAAAGTTTTTGCAATTTTGGGCAAAAGTTTATCGATATTGAATCAATCATATCATATTATAACAGAAATTATCGGATGGTCTAATCAAAGAGGATTGATCAAGTGATAAATAATTTATGATTGTAAAGTTAAGCGATTTACAAATTTTTGAAATTCATGAAAAATTTACATGAAGTATCACTTAATGAGATAAACTCCTAAATCTTTTAATCTATTTTTCATCGTCCTTAATTAATTAGAGCTTCTTAATTAATTAATTAATAAAAGATAGAGCTTTCTAATAATCTTGTAGTTTTTATAATTTTGCAATTTTCTTGCAGATTTTAATTCACAAAAATGAATGGCTATGTTTTCTTCATTTTAGATCAAATTAAGGATAGACCATCTCGTTCTTCTTATCAAAATGAACAGTAGGATGTTTTTTTTTCTTTTTAGCAAAATTAAGGACCATTGTCGTTAAATTTTGATTATTTGCGTTATAGTATGAAATCCCAATAAATGCGATATTACTGTGATACAATGGAAACGTCAATTAAATGTGATCATTTTATTTAGTACGACAACGGAAAACGTTTCTCAAAGTTGGACAATCATTACTCGCTAGAAAGGATCTCGAAATGGAAACACAATTCAAAGATCATATGATACAATCTGTTATGCCAAAAAAGGTTGCCAACTACTTTCTTATAATATTTAATATTTTCCATTTTACTAATATTTTTAGGAGTTTATAATGTATTAGAACTAAGATTGCATTTTACTTACTACTATTTAAATAATTACTAACAGTAATAAAAATGTAAAATATAGTATTTTATATTTTTATGTGTTCTTTTTTTTTACTCTATCATAGAATTCACAAGAGAATATTTGTCGATTATTCTTTTTCGAGTTTTTTTTTGTGTCTAAAATTTATTTCACCCTTGGTGCATACCCCCAAAAAAATCGCAAATTTTGCACTTTTTCAAAGAAATTGCAATTTTGTTGTGTTTGCACACTTATTGATAGCGAATTGATGAGCGTATATATTATGATAAGAATATGCTTTTAATCTTTCTTCCATCTCCCTCCCCCTCTCTCCCTCACCTCCCACTTCTTCCCATTGCTTTGAATAAAGAGAATAAAGATGACAAAATTCATAGCTACAGATACCGCGTTGTATCAAAATGACATTTACCGATATAGATTTGTTATAGGTGGCAGATGAATTGTTGAAAGAGACCGTCGAATTAAGACGTCCATCAGCGGGTCAAGATGCGAACTGCAGGACTTCAAATACAACCGAAAAGACTCACATCTCAGACTCAAAGGATGGTCGATTACCTTCAGCGCCTTCTGTACCGAATGTGCGCAAATTTCGGCCATTCACAATGAATCTCATGACTGATGTTTCAATTTTATTCGCCGATATTGCAGGTTGCAGAAGATTTTACTTATCTGTTTATTAATAGCAACTTATTCGTATTTATTTATCGCTTCCGATATCCTGAAACTAATTTATGCAAAATTCCATGCGGTTATGATTTATCCGGATTTAAGAGCCGAATAAATTGCTGGACTTAATATGGATTATTTTTTAAAGCATAAATTTAATCACACCATAAACATTTAATTATTTTAAACTCTCAATTCATTTAAAAAAATATCAATAAAATTTTCAAAAAAAAAAAATTCACACCTCTACAATTCTCTTGAAATTTGTTTATAGAATTTAGCAATTTTTTGTTTACATTTCCCATCTTTTTTATTTTCTTCCCATAGAATCAGTAAATTTTCAATTCTCTATTTCGATATTTCATTAGCAATTTTTTCTTCAAAAAAAATCAATATGATGGATCGCTATAAAATTTTATCATCTAGAGAAGAAGAAAATGAGGTTTTTTATTATTAACCATATAAATTTATTGATGATGAATATTTTATAATTTTTTTTTCAAGCAAATAAAAGTTTTCAAATATTTAAATTCCAAAAAAAATTCTTCAAAGTGCGTTTATTTTTATTTTTTTTTAATCTCAACTAAAGCAATCGTCGTTTTTTTTTTCCCGAACAGGATTTACAAAAATGTCATCGAATAAATCGGCCGATGAACTCGTCAATCTTCTCAACGATTTATTTGGTCGATTCGATTATCTATGTGGAAAGTGTAACCTCGAGAAGATCAGTACGTTAGGTAACAATTGACGCTATTTTGTTTGAAATTTTCACCCTCAGTCAATTGTTTAGTGCATTCACAATCATTTCCCATCTATTCGGTGTAAACAATTCTATCGATCAACGTGTTAGTAATATTAGCAACAATAATAATGATAGTAATTAATATTCTCACAATAATGAAAATAATTTTTAATTAATAATAATAATGGAATTAATATTTAAAAAACATATTAATTAAAAAAATAATCTATATGAAAGTATTAACGTTGTTAAAAATATGTTCATCGACGAAATTCGTTTACTTAAGGTGATTGTTACTATTGTGTTGCTGGATGTCCTGAGCCAAGAGCGGATCATGCACGTTGCTGTGTGGAAATGGGTCTTGCAATGATTATTGCAATTCGACAATTCGACATTGACCGTGGGCAAGAGGTCAATATGCGTGTTGGAATACATACTGGCAAGGTCTCAATATCGTTTACTCTTTATTTAAAGTCTTACTTCTTATAGAAAATGAAAGAACTTAAAAACCGAATACATTCTTATTTATATTTTAAAAAATTCTTTAATTTCAATTTTAGTATAGGAGAAAATGTTAGAAAATATGTTTAGGATCATCAGTCTGAAGTACTTCGTTTGGAAGAATCACACATTTATCCGGCTTATTGAAGAGTTTTTGTTAGATCCCTCTTATGAGTTTCTTCCATTGATTATTTTTATTTCCGCTTGAATTATGGAGAGGATTTGATTCGTTGAAAACATTCACTGACATTTGTGCTTCCAGACTATTTCATCTTGACCATTGCTGGGTATAGGGGAAGATGAACTGAAAAGAAAGCGAATCATAAGAGTCAAAATGCAAATTCACTTAACTGAGTCTTATCGAAGCTTGCAATAATATGCAAATTACCTCAATATGCAATCAGATAAGTTATTGCAAAAGCATATTATCGATGAATAATTGAATACCTTATAATAAGTGTATTACAATCTAAATGTTAATAAATATATAATAAATATAGTATAATTAAATATAATACGAGATTGCAAAAAATATTTGTGTAATTAAATATTCCCTTTTTTATCATAATCAATTTCATATTATGATAGTATAATTTCTTTCAAAAATGAAATAGATTATTTGAACTGATATCTTTTTACTTGTTTACTTGAATCGACAAAGCATTCATTACGAATAAATGTCTCTTCATATCACTACCACTTCCGTTTAGCTGAACTTGTGAGGTAGCGTGAAGGTGAGGGCTTAGGCTCGTCTCCTGCCCATCGGATACTGACGAGTCGATTCATCGTTGTTGCATGCGACTTGCTCCACCGTCCGCGTCCTGATGAGACCACTGGACGGAATGACTCGGTAGGTCAAAGCCGAAGAGTTTGCTCGGAGGCCTCTTCAAACCGACCGCGCAATAAGCAAAACTAAACGATGAATGATATCTTTTGAACTGATATCGGATATTCAAAAATACTATTTAAAGGTGATGTGCGGTATGGTCGGTACGAAAAGATTTAAATTCGATGTATTCTCGAATGATGTGACACTAGCAAATGAGATGGAATCAACGGGTATCGCTGGACGTGTTCATATTTCGGAAGTGACTGCGAAATTTCTCGATAATGAATATATTCTCGAGGATGGAAATCCACATAAGGGTATTCTATTTTATTTTATTAATCGCCTGTTTTTCGCTTTTTTTTTTGAATCGATAATGTGCTAATGAGAATTATTCAAATTTTGAGTAAAGCAATCATTAATAATTAGTGATGTGATCTCAGATAAACTCATAAGAAATTATAGCATTAATTATGATTAGGAATTTATTTCTTATTAATCAATCAATAATGTTCTAGTGTAATTAAGAATTTCAGATCGAAGTCGAAACTATGCGGCGGGGGGGGGGGGCACTATTTATATCATTATAATGACTGCAGTGAATATTAAAAGAATGATCATTAAAATAGTACAATTTAACGATATAGAAATATTTATTAACACAATAATGACGTATTATTATCGAGTGATTTTAAAATTCAATTTGCATTTTTTTTGCAATGTCAAAAAAAATTCAATTTTTTTTTCGAAAATTGCAATGCATGCAATTGCATCATATAGATATCAAACGGTGTCTATATGATGCAGTTGTATGCATTGCAATTTTCGAAAAAAATGTTGCAAATTGAATTTTAAAAAATTTGTAGAGATTTGTGCTTTATGAATTGGAAAGTTTGTCAGTTGCAATACGTCTAGCATATAGAGGCGATTTGTCGTCTATCGTTTAAAAATAATTTCACTAATGCGCTATTTGTGATGAGTGTCAAAGCAAAGGAACGATAAGTGTTATCGTCGCATTTATATTATTCAACACATATTGTTGAAATGTTCCACTTAAAACTTTATATGTACATTTGATTGCTATTGTAAGGGACCATTTTATATGTAAACAACAATTTAATGCATTGCAAAATTAGTGGTAAATATTGCGAAAATTTATGGCAAATATTGCAGAAAAAAAGTGAACAATATCTGAGTTAGTTTATTTATTCGAAGAAATGATAGACATATTCGAAAAACTCCACAAAAATTTTCTAGGATTTAAAATGATGAAGAGTTGGACATTTTCATTTGATATAAAGTGATTGAAAATGACTACGATATTCTTTGGAACGATATTAATAAATAGCATTTTTTTAATGGTATTTGATGGGTGGTCCAAAAATATTGCCACTACAATAGGACATTTCTTCTATGCAATGCCGAAAAGCATATTGCTTTAGTTAAGTTAACAACAAATCAACACATATAAAAGTGATCAAATCGAATAGGCGAAGTTGAAGCTCAAGAATTTGAAGTCGAATTTCGAGCATGAACTTCATGTTCTAGTCGCTCTCAGTGAGCTGTACTTTAAAATGCTCCAGCTGGCTCTCAATTCGTCATGATATCCTCATTTAAGAGGCATTAATTTTCCCGCAGACGTGATTGTCTCGTCGTTCTCAGCGATATTTACACAATTGGATATCGTCATTTAATATCGGCTCCTCATGTGCTTTGGGATTTGGCGTTCGTTCATCTCCTATATTAGAGTATTAGAGTTGCATTCATCTACCTATCCATATACTGCTTGCCAAAGGCGGTATTTAAGGTGCTTCCTTGCATTAGGTGTCGTCATCAGTGGAACCACTCCATTCACCAGTCGCTCTATGCCCGAGAAAGACACCATACTAATAATGAAACCACAAATCTTGCATCTGTATCATCTGTATCATTTCATTACTTTCTATCAGGAAATGGGCATAGTTTCTGGATCATAAACCAATTTCACGCTAGCGATGGCTTATAGGCAAATATTTTCTACTCTGATTAACGTTTGATTTACTTTACATTTTTATCAAATATTGTTAATGATTCTTTGCCCTTGTTTTCTATTTTCTTATATTTATCCCGTATATTTATTCGGTCGTGTTTTTGTTTTGTACGATAATTGAAGCAATAGGCGATATCATGCAGCAATAATCACAAGCTCTACTTAAACTTCTCCCACTATTTCAACTGTTTCGTAAATTTTGCCGCTCAAAGATCCTTCCTAAATTCTAATTTGCATATATGTTTATTTGCTCGGTTTTTTGCATTCAAATATGCAAATTATCTTCAAGATATTAAAGGAACTCTTTTTTTGCTGCTGCATTATCACGCGTGTCACATTGACTTATATCGCATATAAATGAATTTTATGTTAATTTGTTTAAAAGTATGAGTTTTTTTTTTTAAAGTATCCCATGAATGTCGAACTCCCATCTAATATTTGTATTCCTTATTTCTAATATTACAACAGCCGTCACGCTATATGAGAAAGAGTTCTTTATAGCTATTGTTTTTTGCATTTTGATATAAAGAATGCAATTGCTTTCTCTCTAATTTTCACTACTCTAATTAGCATTGAAATGTAAACTATTTTTTCTGCCAGTGAAAAAAAAAACTTCGGAAATTATTCTGTTTTGAAAATGCGAATTCTTTCAAAACAAAATTTTTCTACGTTTTATAAACTTACAATGGAATTTACAACGAACTTGAACAAAAAAAAACCGGAAACGCCTTCATTTCTTAAAAAAAATGAGAGATTCGGAAATTTGAAGATATAAATTTTATCGCTATTTTTAGGTATGAAAACATATTTCATTGCTGGTCGAGTCCAAGACGCCGATGCTGGTACTACGTCGTGCTCAGATTCGGCGAGAGAAGCGGCTCCTACCGAAACACCAATAAGCCGTTCACAGATCAGCTTCAGAAAGGTTGTCTTTCCGACTTTAGCGCCTTAGTTTTATTGGGAAATACTTTTATCGCGAAGGTTTTTTTTTTCTAGCATATTTATTTCTTCAATATGGACTCTTGTCAAAGTAAATGATGCATTTGGTTTTTATGAGCTAATTTAATATGCAAATTGCAGAAATTGACGAATAAATTAAAGACAGCACAAGCATCGTCGTTACCAATCGGTCGTAGTGGTCCAATCTCATCGGGTGGTAGTTTACGCATGAAACTATTGGAGAAGAATCGTGAAAGTAATTCAGCGCAATTTCTACATCATAGCGAATGCTTAGATAAGGTAAATAATATCGATATTTCAAATATTTCAATTTGATTCATTTTGAATTCAATTCATATTTGAATGAAATTTTTCATTTTTATACGTTTTAAATTTATTAATAAAAGTTTTTTTGGGAAAATAATTTATTCAAAAAAATTTTTTTTACATTTATTAATTTTTTAAATCATTTATTCTTGAATTTTTTCAATACTCGTTATCAATTTTTTATGTTTTTTTTTTTCAATGGAGATTATTTATCTCATTTTGATTACTTGAGACAATATATATAGTTGGAGTAATTTTTATATTTAGCAGTAATTTATTTTATCTAATTTGCATATAATCATATCCAATTTGTAATTTTTCATTTTTTTTTCTATACCATAAGTTCATCAATCAATCCTTTAAAAGAGTCTATTAGTTAATGCTTAATATTTTATGCAAATTTTTGCACCATCGTTGTGAATAATATCTTCATATTATTCCTTTACATAAATTTATTGAAATTCTTCAATTTAGATTTTATTAATTGCATGTTTGAATAATTTTAAGGGTTACGGCGATCGTGGTGGAGACAATGTTGTACGACGTAAATCTGCATCTTTACAAGCTCTAACATCTCCGATTATTGACACAACAAAACCGTTGGGTACAGCCGAAAGAATCGGTGGGAAAATCTCAAGAGATTTAGTCAACGGTAGTAGTAGTTGTAATAGTGCTCGTGGATCGAAGAGCTCTGGACTTCAGGTAAATATTATTTGCATATTTTCAAAAATTCATATTCAGGTAAATCGATAACCACTTTGAGGCTTCAAGTAAACCCATAATTAAGCATAATAATCGGCGTATATTTGTATCACAATATGTTTTATTTGAATAGTATAAAAAATTCTATTGAAAAATTTGTCGTAGTGAATATCCGATGATAGTTTATTTTCATTTTTTTTCAAACTCACTATGAGATAGGAAATATTCGAAATTTTCTTTATTCAAAATTTTTTCTTTATTTTTTTATTCAAAAATATTCAAATCTTATTCAAAATATGAGATAGGAAATATTCAAATTTATTCAAAATTTTTATCTAATTTGCATATAATCATATCCAATTTTTTGTTCAAATTTGCGAATTTTAGCATATTATGAATGTTAATCGCTTTAATTTTTTTAAACGTTTCAATGCTATCGGTGCATTTGAACAAATTTTCCTATACAAATGAATCTTTCAATCATAAAAGGGGTTATAGGATTATACTCGGAAAATTATCATCGCTTTAAAAGTTTCAATTTTTTTCTTTTCATTTGGCTGATGGTATCGATATGACTATGTGATAAGTCATTGTTGATCTCAAAACGAACGATTTGAAGTTCTTCTATTGCTTATGTCTATTTCTATAAGTTTTCTTCCTCTTCCGATTTCAAAGGAATAAATAATTGGTTGATATAGCGACGATTTGATAAGACTGATATCCAGATGTGATAAAGTTGATATTCATGATTGATAAAGTTGATATCCGGAATTCGTCAAGGTAATAGGCGGAATTATAGGAGACAGGTTCAGATGTATATTCTGTGGGAGGTGGTATCGATACAGCAATCTCTCATCATCAAAATGCAGCCTCATTAACGCGTTTCGATACGGATAATCGTGATTTTGATCAAAGGCTCGCACAAGTTATACAGGTGAGATAAACTATCGAACACCTCCATCACTTCAAACTTCCTCATTAATCATATAGAACGTATGTTGATTTATATAAGCTGTTATATTACAATATTTTTTTCTTATGCGATTCTCAAAGTTTGTGAACTTGGAATATCGTTGATTTGTATATCAATTTTATTATTTAAGTCTAATATTTATAATTAAGAAAATCTTAGGATGGATTATTTAAGTCGAACAAACGATTATTTTTTGCCATCTCAAACAATTATTATATTTATCTCTGCTTCATTTTCATATTCAATGAAAAAAATTTTCCACAAAAAAACGAAACGCTTCTAATAATCTTTTAAATAATTTTTTTTTCTTCCTAGTAAATTTCATTTATTTTTATAGTCTACGGTGAAAAAATTTATGCCTACTTTATTAAAAATTTGCTCGTAAATTTATGAAATGATAAGCATTTTAAATGAAAACACAAAATATCGTTGTATTAGTGTATATTGTTCTATCGATACGAAAGAAAATTATTTTTGAATATGATAGTTAAAAGTTTTTTTTTGCCTATTTCGTATATTTAAAAATTAAAAACGAGAAAAATTTGAGAAAATTTAAAAGATATTCGAACAATTCCTTTAAAAATATTCATTTTTTCAATGAGTTTTAGTAAGTTGATATTTTCGAGTCGATTGCTAAGAAATGATTGCAAATTTTATGAAGATTTTTTTTACAGTTTTACTCTACTATTAAAGAAATTAATCTATAGAAGTAATTAAGTACAACATCGCTATTTTCGATCTTATAACGATATATGAAAAGATATTCTTGGCTGTTGTTTCAATAATAAATGAAATGATCGCCAATTGCTTGTTTATCTTTTATGTTTTCTTAGAATTAATTCATATTTGAAAGGAATTGAATTTATCCTATGGTTTAATGTATCCCTTTAATTTAAAATAATAATAATAATAATAAATTTTACAGAGTGCAAATGGAAATTTTTCACGTGGTTTTTGGATGCATAATGATTCGTTGAATAAATGGACATTACGATTCAATGAAGCGGATGTTGAGGCACAATATAGGGCACATTTTGCTGAATCGGCGGATCGACAATGGTCGGGTAGAGAAACTCTACCAGCAACTAAAACTGTAAGTATTATTAAAGCTCAAGTTCATGAAAAATATTTAAAGTTCGAGTTCAAGAAAAATTCAAGTTCAAGTTCAAGAAAAAAAAACTGCAAGAGAATATTTTTAGAGCGATGTGATTGATGTAGTAGATTGTATCACTCACACTCTAGACTCTAACAAAATGAACGAATCATTGTGTAGATATATCGGTGGACAAAATTGTTGAGAAAATTTTTGATTGATTAGCACTATTTTTAGTTATACACTTCTATTTGAAAACATATAAAGTGCACGTCGTTTTTTTTCTCTCTCTTCAAGAGAGGTTTTTCTTTTTCATTTATTCGTTTTCTTCCTAATTTCTCTCTCTAACCGTAGAGCGCTTCTTACCGGTCTCCGATTTGCTCCCCACCTCAACCCCCCCCCCCCCACCTCCCCTCTGCTTTAAAATATTCTCACCGGTAATCTTGACATAGCTCAATGAATCATTCCAGTCATAAAATAATAACTTAAAAGGAAATTTAATTTAGAAAACTTTATGCTTATATAAGTCTATTAAAAGAAGTGATAGTGATTGTTCTAATAATAAAAAGAGTTAAGATTTTTTTTTAGCAAATAAAAAGATTATTAACTCATCGTATTTCTCATCGAAATCCTACTTCCGATATTTCATTAAGAAATTTATTGAAATTCGTTGATTTTTCTTTTTTTTTTATAGTCGTTCTCCAAAAAAAAAAAACTTTTTTTTTCAAAAATTTTTAAAAAAATGAAACATTTAAAATATTTTATGAATTTATAAATTTCGATTAATAAGAAATAATTTAGGCAGAGAAATACGAAATAGAAGAATCCTCAACACAATATCGCTACTCAGGAGTATTTATCGATATGCTTGTTGCGGGTCTCCTTCTAATTCTATGCTCAACGATTGTCTTCCTATCAACACTTTATTCATTCTTTTTTATTTTCTATTTTATATTCGCTTCGATAATTATCTTTCTTACGATCGCATTTATTGGTGTTCCATTACTTAAACGTCGTACATTTTTCCCATGCAGTAATCTATGGGCACCACGACATTCAATTGGTGAGTTTTATTTAAATATTCAAATTCAACCTTACTTTTCCGTCTATAATAGTAAAAGAATGATAAAAGTAATTCAAGAATAATTATGAATAAGCTGATTTAATTCGAAAAAGGCTTATAAACGTTTCGGAAGGTATCATTCAAATTTGCGTATCATTATCAATCATTCATATATCACAAAATCAAACAACTTCCGGTTAATTTTTTTTCTCAAAACTTTCAACTATTCTATTTTTTTCTCTCAGTTTTTTTTTTCTATATTTTGATAGATTCTTTTCATTTTAATAAAAAAATATGCAATTCGAAAATATTCTCGATAAATCAAAAACAAATTGCGCGTTTCATTTCGACTATTTTTATCTAATAAGGCAAATTCCATCATTACGAATTCTTAATGAAATAATAGTTACGTTATTTGCAATATTCGGCTTCAATAGAATATTTGAAAATTCGAATTTTTTTGCAATAGTCGGTGGAGATATTGAATTTGTTGCGATTTTTTGTTTTGAAATAGCGCCTCATCATTTTCTATGGCTTTATGTGTTTTTATCGCAGCGCCTCCTTTAGATTATTAGTTAAATGCTAATGAAATGAGTAAAAAGAGGAAGTTTTCATGTTTTGATGCAATCGTTGCATCGCTAGAAAATCTTTGCTGCGAACCTCTTTCTAGAGGTGAGCATTTATGTCAGAGGAGGCTTCACTTATTAAACCTAGGGAAGGAGGGGGGGGGTCTATTTGAGGACGAGCCTGTACTTGAAATATACTTACCCTACGTTTAAAGCAAATGTAGCGTATATTAGATACTTGAGATACTGAATCGTAAATTCCCCGATCTTTGTTATAAATGTTTTCATAGGGTTCTTGCGAAAGCTTATAGACTTCAAAACTAATAACTTATTGGAGTCGGAAGTGGGGAGGGGGGGGGGATTGTGGGACTATTGAAGTCTCCTATATTAATCTCTTCATACGGCATTTTTAATGTTTTATTTATTTCATCCTTTTCATGCTTCTCTTTCATACTTAATCACGTAGGTTGACCATAAGTTTTGCAATGATCTAGTTGGGCATAGCTGCGATGATGTTTACGAAGCCGATGGAAAAAAAAGCATTATTGGATGCTTCCTGAATTCTTCTACTAAGAAATGAATTATCTCAGAAAGCCTATGATATAGTGGAAAAAATACATAATTATCATTATTTCAGGAATGGTAATGATATTATTACCTGTAGGTGTCGCACTTTGTATTGCACCTTTGTGTAATGAGAACGCTTTACCTGAATCGATGTGTATCACACCTGAGTTACTTTCTCGTCGTATTCTCTTTTGTTCGTTTTTTTTTAAAATTGTTTATTAAATATTCTTTACATTACTACTAAATATCGATGCTTATTTTTATTAGCGTAAATTTATCCTCACAGTAATAAAATCAATTTTTTTTTTTTTTAATATTTAAAAAAAAATATTCAAAAAATATGGATTTTGACGGTCTTTTTTCACTAGGACGTTATAACGTATAATATCACAGGCAACCGGAAATGCTGCCGGAAATACAACTTTTTTAATCAGCAGCGCTTCGGCTTCATTAAAGATGAAGCGTTCCTTGTACTGTTGAAGAGAAATGAATGCGCCACATCCAATTATGCAATAATTTTGCAGCTTATCTTTGTTTGGTTGCGTTATTCGCGCATTGCAATTTTTCTCAACTATGTGCATGGCCGAAGACATTACAAGCAATGATCGTGGGCATAACATTTGTTGTACTCACATATATATGTCAACATCGACTTGCCGATGTTGTGGCTGGAGAAGCATACACAGATCGTGGTTAAGAATTTATTCAATTTTTTTTTTGGTCTTAGTATTTTAATCTTAGAATCCCCTCATCCATGGGTAGGGAAAGATGGCATGGGAAATATTCCAGCAAGTCAAGAACTGTTGGTTTGGGTTTGGATGTTCACAGCAACTGGACCTCAGTACTCCTATGAAAACGTTATATAACACGTGTCATGTTGAGAAGTCTTGTTATATACATATATATAGTGATGGACAATTGACTTATTAATAACTCTGAGGGATAGAAACTCTGCATTCAACTAAGCAATATAAATGTTAATTTCAGATTCTCAAATTCTTTGTGTTATTAGTGACCATATAACTAAATGTGGTCATGTGACCATATGTGACCATGTTGTGACCACATGAAAAGAATGGACTTTAAATATGAAATTCTACCATTTACCAGTACTGAAAACTTTCAAAAATTGCTCAACCATTGCTCATAAAATGAGCAACAAACGTTTATATTCGAAAAGAAGTGCCTAACATTGAGCATATATACATATATTTCAGTGGTGGACAATGTACAAATATCGACACATACATGTAATGAGAGTATACCAAAATGGGTATACGGTGAATTCGGTTCACCGATATTTATTTCGGAGATTTGTTTAGACGTATTCCTTGCTGTGGTTCTTGTTGCATTTCTCAACTATCAAGTAAGCGAGCTTTTCCATTTCCTTCTTCCTTTTTTTTTAAAATTTATTTCGCTCAACATTTATCTTATTAGAATCTTCATGAGATTCACTTTCTTTATGAATTGGTTATTAAATTTGTTTGTGAAAATAATTGTGTAACCATTCGAAAAAATATATAAATGCAGCAAAAAATATTTGAAATCAAGTATATTTGTTAAATGAGTTTCTATGTTCATCTAATATCGAAAAAAAATCTCTTGTAAATTGGAGAAGAAAAGTGCAAATTCATCTCGTATTTTCTCATTGAACGAGTGTCCAATAGAGGAAATAGTGCTGTATTTCTGAGCTCTTTAGTGCACGTCTACGATTGAAGAAAATTTCATCCCTATGGGATGGTCAAACGAATTTCATAGTGAAGAATAAAGCTTCGAATGAGTAACATGGAGAGATGAAGAGAGTTTATATGCACTATTTCAGGTTCGAATATACTAAAACAATTTTTGTAATTCAGAAATAAATAAAAATATAATTTAGTTCGAAGCGGCGTTTCGTATGTCATTCTTTGGTGATGTACAAGCACGACGAGATACGGAAAAGATGCAAGTGGTAAGAGATCAAGCCGATTGGTTACTCACCAATATTATCCCACAAAATGCTGTTGAATCACTAAAATGTAGTACCAAATATTCGGAGAATCATTCGATGACCGCCGTACTTTTCGCTACGATTACCAATTGGAATGAAATGTACGAAGAGACATTCGAAGGTATGTTCTATTCATTGACGATTTTTAAAAAAGAAAAACGTATTTTACTCGAATATCGTTTCGTTGAAAAAAAAAAACAATTTTCTTGTGAAAGTAAATTTGTAAAGATAAATGTAAATTTTGCAAACTATCTGAATATTTCGATATTTCCGTGCAAAAAAAAAATCTTAAAACGATGAAATATCGTATTATATGAGGGATGTCGAATTATAGTATTGAAAATTTTGATGTGCTGAAAAAAATCGAAAATTTTAGGTGGTCGAGAATTTCTACGTGTTCTTAATGAGATAATTGGCGATTTCGATGAATTACTAGATCGACCGGAATTCTCACAAGTGGAGAAGATTAAAACTATCGGGCCAACATATATGGCCGCATCCGGATTGAATCCGGAAAAGAGGAAAATGGCCGCTCATCCATACGATCATCTCTATCAGGTTATATTCTCGCATTTATTCTTTATCCGTTGGAATCGATGAAAATCGAATTTATAACACTTAATTTTCAGGATTTTCAGGATAATATTTGATTGCCGGAATTTTTTACGATTTGCCGGGATTGCCGGAATTTTCCTATTTTCTTCCGGATGGATGAATTTTTGCGAGAAATTATTCAATACTAGAAAAAGTTGCTACCGTTAAGAGTTATAAAAAAAAAACTTTAAATCAGTGAAAAAAAAAGAGCGAAATTTGCTTTTTTCATCAAACAGATTAATATTCTTTCATAATGAGTTTTCGTTTGCAGTTGATCGAATTCGCATTGGGATTACAACAACAGTTGAGTTTCTTCAATCAGGATCTACTTAATTTCGAATTCGTTTGCAAAATTGGTTTCAATATTGGGCCAGTTACAGCGGGCGTTATCGGTACCACTAAACTCTACTATGATATTTGGGGTGATACGGTCAATATTGCATCTAGAATGTACAGTACGGGAGTACTGAATCGAATACAGGTTTGCACATAAGTATTTTCTTTTCTTTATTAGTTGATTTAGTAAAAATTTGATTGAAGAGAATTTTACTGTTGTGCTTTTTTTTTGCGCATTGTTTTTATCCACATATATTTATCCTATTCATTTTTGAGAAGACTAAACACTATTTCTGGAAGAATATTTTGCTTGCTATGAGGATTTTTTTTGAAGTACCGACATGTAACTGGGGAGATTTTTTTTTTGAATGTGTAAGAGAGATAACGTCCAATATGAACTTTGATCCATAAAAGTGCAACTTATGTTGGAAAAACATATTCTATTCCCGCTTATTTGATCAAAGTTCTTCCAGGAAATTAATCGATATTGTAGTTTATATATTATAGGTTTCTCAAAGAACACGTGATCTTTTATGCGATAGATACGATTTCGAATATCGAGATCATATTGAGGTGAAAGGAATCGACGGTGGTATGGATACATATTTATTAGTTGGTCGTAAAGGTGAACCACCGATCAATTTCTCTAGTTCGCCGGCGCATTGATCATTATCGATTTTCTGATGATCACGCATTAATTGTAAAGATTTATTTTTTTGGATGGCCGTTTTTGGCCGGACTCTTAGCAACACTTTCGACTTTGCGATATTGTGACGATTTTTAGGAGAATCATAGTTGTTATTGCTTTTACCCCCTTCCCCTCATTTATACCCCTCCCTCCTTCCCCTTCCTCCCCCCGATGGTCAGAGAGGTAAATCTATCCGCAAAGGTTCTGAAAGGATCGGTAAAGATAGCATCAGGCTTACATTTAGTCTCGGATAAGCTTCGAAAAGAATATGCTGCCCATCTAGGGGAAAAGAGCCTAGCATAGGTAAAGTGTATCAAAACAATGCCGTTGAAAATATTTTTTATCCTCCTCATTCTTTACTTTTTAATTTCGTAGAAATATAATAAAAGAAGACATTTCTGCATTCCAAAGTGGAAAAAGCAAAAAAAAAAAACGGCTAATATTTTCTCCTCTTTGAAATCCTTTCCGAAAAACAGCTAATGAATAATTTCGACGAGAAATAATTTGCAGCAAAATTTTTTGCTTCATCTTTCATTTTTGGTGGAGTTAATTTATCTCTAAATATCACATTCAAAGAGCATTTTTTAAAAAATTGTCTGTGGTCATTTGTGACCACATTTGTGGTCATTTCGATGTCCATTCAAAACCGGTCATATATATATTGTATATCTTTGATTTATTTTTCGCCAAAATTTGTGATTTACCAACTATTATTGATGCATTTCTTTTAAATAGAATTACTTAACATATATACTCATAGTTGAAATTGTTTAGCTTTAATATTTGTTTTTCATTGACATCAAATATCATTGTGTTTGCATTTCTTATATAATCGCTCGTATAGGCAATCGTTATATTTGCCCCTCACAAATGGTGTGTGGAATCTCGTCGTTTTTTTTTTTTTCTTTTACGTTTATGATTTCCAATTTATGTGATTATAGCTGTGATCATATGAAAATATTTGAAAATAAGATTGAAAATAAATATCTGAGAAAAATTTTTTGAGATAATATTTTTGCATTATTTGAGATTTTTTTTTTCTTTTCACTAATCGAATTTTTCTTTGAATTAAAGATATCAACTTGAAATTTACAAAGGGATGGGGGAGGGGGGGGGGGCAAGGGAAGAGTCTCGAAAAATCAATGAAAATTTCCGCTCATTCTATTGTTTAGAAGATTGTTGAAAAATGTTGAAAAAAAAAATTTTTTTTTCGGTATTGCACTCTTCCTCACTCTTAACGTCGACAGGCTATTGTAGAATCTTTGACGCCAAATGGACATAGAACATTTTTTCTTCGACTTTATTATTTTCCCTTCCAAATGATTCATTTGGGGGTTTAGTTTAATTCATTTTATCCGCAAATGGTCTCGTTAAATTCACGAATCGGTAGAATTTTGTCTCGGTTTCAGTTAAAACCATAGCGATCTTTGATGCTGATTTTAACCAAGACCCCCCCCCCCCCCCGCCCCCTCCCTCAAATAGTAAAATCCTGGAATTTAGGGTAAAAGTAGCTTGCAATAGTTTAATGAATAGTTAACGCATTCACCTTAAGCAATTAGCACCATTCATTAATGTGCTTCTATCCTGCAGTAAACTGTAATTGAAACTCTTAATCCATTTAGCCGATTGATGCTATTTGCTTTTCATAAGCTAACGTTTATAACTTAGACTATTCATATTGTCGTTACATCGAATGATTTATGATATGGGAAGCATATTCGCATATCTCCGGAAATTTTCCGTCTTCGCATTCACCAATTCCAGAAAAATCTTTTACGTATTTATTCGAATGCGTTCATAAAATATTCTTTACACTTTTAAACTTTCAGAATCAGAGATTATTTTAGAGTAGAGAGTTAATCCGGGAAAAAATGTTTTTTTTTTTTGCAAATTGTTATTTCATTCAATTTTTATCTCAATGAATGTAAATATTTGAATATGTGATGGATTTCTTCTTTGCAGATCTGAAGTGAAATTCGTTTGCATTGATTTTTTTATTGTTCGTCGTTTATTATTACAATTATTCGCCTATTTTTATGAATGCTTTATATTGCTTAAATTATCGTCGAATATCATATGGGGTTGCATTTTTTTTTCTCCTCCTTTTTTTTGGCTATTTTTAATATTATTTTATATTGCATTCATTTTATGCCTTTTTTTTGCTATTTCTTTTTTTTTTTTCTCAATCGGAATTTTTTTTTAAAGGTTTTTTGAGCAGTTTCATAATTCTCGTTTATAATATTAAATAGCTGTTGTGCTATAGCTCTTTTGTTTTGATTGATTTTAAGAGGAATGGGAGGAGGGGGCGGGGCATTTTTAGGGGAATGGGAGATGTGAGGGGAGAGGGAAAACGGTAACGATTTTTAATTATCATTACGATATAGGCATGATAGTGGGGAGGCCTTATTGGCTTTGCTATTATTATTGAGTAAGTGATCAAAAGTGTATTTAAAGATGGCCAAAATCAAGATGATTTTGACCGAAGTCACAAGAAAATTGCGATATCTCCCTGATACGCTGATTTGTTGGCATTTGTTGGCAAGTTCTGATGTTGGTCATAGTGATCTCTAAGAGTAGAAATTTTCCCTTGCACATTGGTAGATAAAACCAATAATGTTGCGATCGAAAGGAGATCCATCCACCGCAAACCCTCACTTATGAAAACCTTTTAGTTAGAGATCTATAGTCATTGAATGAAATGGTCTGAGCATGTGTGGTGCGCTAGTGGAAATGGCTGATTTATTCTTGTTTTAATTTTCCTTATATAACTGAAATTTAAATCTTCTCAAAACCCGCTTTAAAGTTGATAAAATTAACTAAATTTGCATAATTCTTTATGCTCAATTAAAGGTTTCATTTTTTTAAAATATATTTCTCGCAATAATCGATATTATCTTTTGCTAATAAAGAACAATTCAAATAAGCAAATTGCTAGGATATTTCTCATCGATATTTTAATGCATAATAATATAATATTTCATTATTTCTATCTTTTCTTTGTTTTTTTTCTATGCATTTCTTTGCTTTAGCATTTATCCAAAGCATTTTTCAATTTTTTTCACAAATATTTGCTTTCATTGAAATTTTTATTCGTTTTTACGCTATAGTGGAGTGGAAATGTTGGAATAATATGCAATTTAACCGAGTATAAGGGAGCAATTATAAACTGTGCCATATTATTGTAACCATAGATAATGTACAAGTTCATGTATCGTTTTTTGCAAGACTCTCATTCCGACCACATCATAGCGCAAAAAATTTATCGACAAATTTATTGATAGATACTATCATTGTCATTGTTTTTGCAATTTTTGCAAATGTGACCGATTGTAATTCTTTCGCCAAATGATTGTATTATTGCAAAAATTCTCTCTTTTTCTTTTCTTTTGCTCTCTGTCTCTCTCTCTCTCTTCGTCTCTCTCGATTTTCTTATGACAACATGACATAATTTTGATGTTGAAGTTGTCCATAAACTTTTGTCGAGGTGATTCGTTCATCGAATACTCTCATAGAAAACGAATCGAATTATGTTGATTTCGAATAGTGCAATCAATAGAGATAGCGGCGTTAAATTGTAATAAATTTGCTAATTTTTGACATGCAAATTTTTATCGAATTCGGTTAAATTAAACGAAATTTCGTAAAAATATACAAATAGTTGATTTGCAATATTTTATTATTTCATATTCATAATGATTATTTGTATTATTAGATATGAGATGAGAATAGGAAGAAAAGCAGTTTTACAACGTTGCAAAGAGAAAAGCAATTTTGCAAACAATTTTGCAAAGAGGAAAGCAATTTTACAATTGTGCAATTTTATTGATTATCATATTCGATAGAAATTAATTCAAAGGTATTTTCAGAAGTTGATGCAATCAATCTATCAATCGTTGTTTTAAGGCTCAAAGTCGTCATCACTAATCTTATCATATTTCTTTTAGTTATTTCAATTAATTCATCATCTAAGTTGCAAATTATTTCCCATTTAAATCATCATAATTGCAAAATTGTAAGAGTCAAAATTAGTTTATCCGAATTGCAATGTGAAGAAATTTTGCAATGAACAAAAAAAAATAACATTTTGCAATCATTTATTGTTGTCAGTTTCAAATTCAGTACATCCCTATTGCATCCTATCAACTTTCTATAAATGATTTCTTGGATTTGAAAAAAAAAATTTGAATATTATACGAAAAAAATTTGCATATGCCGATATGTATATAAATAATTGAGAACAGCTAACATACCATTGTTAGTGTCGTTGTAATTAGTGTGCGGACGTGCAAGCTGAAATTTATTGGTGATAATATTCGTTTGCGAGGCGGAAAAGTCTATTGATGATGTCATTGAAAGAAGACACACAAGAAGATGAGACGGATGATGAATTAGGTAAGAAGAATTTTTCTTCGATTTTTCCCCCCGTTTTTTTTTCATCGTTTACAATCCATTCTACGATAGAAATTTGAATAAAATTTCTTTCATTAGATTCAGTAATTTTCGCATGAAGATATTCGTATTTCAATTCAAAAAAAGAAAATCAATTAAAAAAGTTGAATAAAACATCAAATTACTTGGCGTATAAATTTCATCTTATATAGAGATTAGCATTTTTTTTTAAATATTACAACTTAAAAGTAGCGTTTACTAGGTGAAGTATCGTTCGATGATTGTTGCAAATTTGTAGAGGATGCAATTGAGCCGACATCAAAGATCATAACCGATGATGAAGTGGATGAACTAATAAAGAGTTTACTAAGTTGTGTACGAAGAGATGCACATAATCGGCGAATGGTGAGCGATGTTCTAAGAGATAAAGAGTTGATCCATAGACTCATCGTTCGAGCAAGGTATAATGCATCGCTCATTGATAGAATTTCTATCACATTCGCTTAATTCTTGTTGCATTTATCGAATAGCATCACACAACGTAGTGGAACGTTGAATTGAACTATTCACTTTCAACTTCAAGCTAAAGCTTTTCAGTGGGGCAACCGTTTACGGTATATTATTAGATAAAGGGCTCATCGACACCGGAAGGAACATCACCTGTCAAAATTACCTATCTTTATGTTACCTTTAGCTAATGGAGAAAAGATATAGCATGTTTACGCTACTACTCATAGTCCTACCTCGTCTATCGAGCGAAAGATCGAGTACTGTTCCATGTATGTGAATGAAGATTTCACTGGTCGTTGAAGAGAAAGTAAGAAGTCTTAGATTTTAGTATGAAGTGTTTTTAATGCAGCACAGATGCTTCATGAGCAGTCAAAGCAATATACAAGCTGAACGGCTGTCATTTAAAAATAAAGTGACGAAGCTTTTCCAGCGCAAATAGTACAGCTTTTCATATAGTGCTGGAATTAAAAAAACGCAACAGTTAGTGCGCCGCCCGATAATCGCTCTTATGGGTGCACTGATGTGAAGTTTTCATTTAAAAGTACGTACTGACAGCTGTGATGATGAGAGTAAAGTTGAGTTGGTGACAGCCGATTCTTTATTGCTGACAACTGATTGAAATATCGCATCTTCAGAGAAATGTTTCAAACAGAAAACGCGTTCATTGAAATTACAGCGCCAATCAATATATGTGGTGATATTCATGGACAATTCGCCGATTTGTTGCGCATTTTTGAAATTTGTGGAAGACCACCATATGAGGTTTATTTATGAGATATTATATCGACTCTATGATCATTCTTATATATAGGAGCACAAGTTTTAAAAATTTGCATAAATATTAGCACTGTTGAGGTTAACAAAGAAACGAAGTAACTAAAAGGTAAGTGAAAAATGCTGTATAGAAATCAGGCGCCTATTCAGCTTATCGCATATTCAAGCTTGCTTATGTATGCTGATTGAATATTATGATGTATGGACCGTTATCTTTCCGGATGGCGGAATATTAATGAACAAGAGGGAATATGTAATGATTTGTCAGAACGATGATACATAAATGTAGAAAAGATATATATATATATATATATATATATATATATATATATATATATATATATATATATATATATATATATATATATATATATATATATATATATATATATATATATATATATACACTTGTCATATTATGTGAAGTATGAGGTTTGCATCGATAAAGGCAATCAATACCGGTTCACCGTATGAGATATTTCAGCGCTATCTCTTTATGGGTGATTACGTGGATAGAGGACCACATAGTCTAGAGACGATCTGTTTGCTGCTATCATTGAAGATTCGTTATCCGGGTAAAATATTCCTATTGCGTGGGAATCATGAATGCTCATTAGTCAATCGAACATATGGATTTCATGATGAATGTGAAGAGCGCTTTAAGGGTGGTGAAGCACTTTGGTCCGAATTTCAGGTAGGAGAATTTTATAAAGTGAATGTTATAAGTCAACCCAACTTAAGCTTAGTAATATCGCAAGAGATTTTTCTAGTCATTAAATAGTGATATAATTTACGATTGAATTCATAAAAGTTGAGATCGTGAACTTCTGATTTCTTTCGACATTTCGCCTCCTCTCTATTGATCTTTGCGTTCTAAAGCCTTCGGATTCTTATTGAGAAGCCCTTCTAAATATAACACACAAATTTTTATTCCATTTGATTTTTTAAACGTTTTATCTAGCTGTTTTTATAGTTTTCTTTTTTTTTTTGCTAATTTTTATTCGCAATTTTTCGGCAATCTTTAGTTAAACTAATTTTTCAATAACTAATTTTTAATTCATTTCGAAAATAGAGTCGATTATTTCCTCTTTATTTGAAATATCTCTTAAATTTCCTCATTACAAGAGATCTGTTCGCAAATAAAAATAGTGCCATATTTATCTTGGAGGAGCTTTTCAATTGGTTACCGCTTGTTGGACGGGTAGCAAGGAGAATTCTATGTATGCATGGTGGTCTATCTCCGGAGCTCAAAGATATAGCTAGCCTACGAAAATTACGAAGACCAATCGATCCATGTGGCGCATGTTTAGAAACCGATTTGCTTTGGTAAATAAATTTTTTCATTTGCACGAATGTTTTTTTTTTTAATTTTAAACAATTTTCCTCTCAATGCTTTTCTCATTTTCATTAAAATAATTTCAAAAAATGGTGAAAAGGTTAATTAACGTCGGATTTATTATTTAGTTGCAAATGAATTAATTTAGAGAGAAATGAATCTCCGATTTTTTTCAAAAATCGTCGCAATAAATAGAAAATAAGAGATGCAAAAGCTGGAATTTCAGAGAAAATAAAATATGAACTGAATATAAACACTATAGAATATATATGTTTCAAAATAGTTCCATTAAATTATTACTTGGAAGCATCATTATCAGTTCAGTGCACTAACTGAAGGAGCCTCTAAAGATTGTAAATAAAAATTTCAGGTCGGATCCTGATCCGGAAATGCCGAATGGTGCAAAAGATCCGGAATATGGTCCTTCATTGAGAGGGATTTCGCATCATTTCAACAAAAAAGCGGTAGTGAGTATTTGTGAAAGAATGAAGCTGGATTTTATTGCGAGAGCGCATCAAGTTGTTCAAGTAGGTGTATCTCTTTTACAGCTGCTATATCTTTTTTACATTCAGCGATCATTGGTTAACAATTTGGAATTGTGCCAGATTTTTTCAATTAACTGACTTTTTTTTCGCTCAATAATAGAGTTGCTTTTCTAGGCTCAGGTATACTCTCTAATTACGCTGCTGTTTCCCTGAACTCTTTAGTCCCCCCCCCCCCCTTCCTTCTCTTCACCCATTGCACCCCTTTATTCGTTGCCCATTATTTAATGTTATTTAAAAAAACTTAAAACATATGTGCGAAATGGGCGAGATTAAAGAGATCTAGAGGATTGTCGTATAGACTGTCAATCAGATGTCTTGACATACACTCCTAGTCTATATGCTATTTTAGTACATTGCATAAGCGTAATCTTCACATTAAAATCGTCAACATCTTTCACGCATTCAATATTCCTTCAAATGAAGAAAATCAAGCCAACATAAAGAATCCATTTCTCTAATAAGTCATCATTTATTGCATAGGCATTAACATATACAGTGCAACTATATTTAGACAAGTTGGGCATTTTATTCTATCATTGAGAGATGAGAATTAAATGTATGCATTATCACTCGAAAATTATTTTATTTTCATTTATTATCACCAGCCAAAAAAAAAAAAATTACAATGCTCAAGTTTTTTGCAGCAGTTATATTTGCAAATGTGCCTTACAAATAATTTACCATGCAAAAAAAAAACCTTGCCTTGTAAAAAAAAAAAACTTTCAAATAATATGGCAAACTTTTATCAACAAATAATACTTAAGATAAATAAAATCTATGCATTAATCGTTGCATAAATTTCATTCCGATGTCGAACTCCAAAATAATACCTTTCAATTTATATTCTTTTATGTTTTTATTTGCAGGATGGTTATGAGTTCTTCGCAAATCGTCTTCTTGTGACCGTATTCTCGGCACCAAACTACTGTGGTACATTCAATAACGCTGGTGCCGTGATGACCATTGATGAGTCATGTCGATGTGCATTCGTTACACTAATGCCATTAGCCGATCCTCCAGTTCGTGTAAGTCGTAATCGCAATGAAATCGATATCGATGAAGCACTCGAGAAAGCTCTCGATGACCTTTAAATATGACCTTAAAGATATTCTATACAATTGTATCGATTGATGATTGCATTGTTGAACAATCGGGGAATATATTATTTGATTTAAAAATTAATTCCATTATTTAATTCATAAAAGTTATTTTTTAAATTCTTAAAATTTATTACTCTTTTATGTTATAATCTATCATATTGAAATATAGAAAATTGAATAAGAATAGAGTAATAATTTTCTCAAATATAAGAGCGTATCATCATTGAGATTTGAACCATTGAGATCATATTTCAACGATTAGAATTTCTATTTGCTTTTAACGATTATATATTATACTGTTTAATTGTCATCAATCGATTTACGAATTATTCATTGGCCATATTTATTGCGTTAACGCTTGCAACTATATATTCGAAAATGAAAAACTTCTCTTCTCTGCATTATCGTTGAATTATTAAGTCATAGAATCCTTCATACGAATGCGACATTCACTCATCGTTCTTTCATTACGCTATCACACAATCCCATTATTGATAGTATTGTTGTTAGGTGAGTGTTTCATGGAATGCTATTTGAAAACGTATCGTTCCTATCGTTCCTGTCGATGATGTCGTTACTTGTCGGCGATGTCGTCACTTGTCCGCGATGTCGTTGTTGTCGGTGATTTTGTCGGTGATGTTGTCGTTGCAGAAAACAAATTTGATATGGTAGAGATTTGCTGATAGTGATGTTCTAAGTCATTATTGAATTATTTTAAATTATCATATTTATCATTTCTGATAACAGTTCGATCGATGTGAATATAGAAACTGCTTAAAATTGCTTTTATATGACTAAATAGATGTGGATAAAATGACGCCCATTCCTACGATATATTATGCATGCCTTTCAACACTAGATTTGCATATAGCGATCAAAATTTATGCTGAAAATTGCACAGACTGAATTAAGGTGGAATGCTATATTAAGCAATTATATAGGGCGTTGTTTTATTTATACTCCTTTTTGGTAGTAATTGTACGAGCAGTATTTGCTTTACACGAGCCTAATGGACTCCTTCTCGTCGTATGTATTTTATCACTCAATTTGTTCATGTGTGCTTATGGAAATCATTCCCGAATATCGGATTACTGATCTATCAGCTAAGGTGGAATGATATTCCATTCTGATCACATTCGTTCCACCTTGCTTGTGGTCTCGTATAGAAATATTACTGAGCACATTATTTTCTAAAGTACCGAGGCTTCATCCCTCTAATTTCAAGGTATACTTTTACCCATAGGTCTTACTCAAATCTATGCACCGTGCGTTTCAGTCCTATTCAATTTACCGGTCAATGATTATCGTGGGAATAAAATAAATGACCAGGCAGATGGATTTTTCAATAGTTTTCCTCGCAAACATTTCGAGAGGATATGCAACGCTAGGCACATTTATGAGAGTGAAATTCAAGAGTGACCATTCTACGGTGTTGGTCATTTCGAGTGTTTTCATTATTGCATTTATTGATAGACTGCCTTCTTTTCGTTGTTTATTTATTTCACAACAGCTGAGTGGACATTGGTCACTCGTTTCATTTGTTGATGCAGCAGACCTTCTTCATTTCAACACTTCTTCAATAGATTTCACCAAATCATGTCATCCCTTCATTGGCTCTTATACAGCTATAGGAAGTTTTTATATTTTAAGATTGCTTAATGGTAATCATCAAGGCATTTCATGATAAGTGGCAATTTTTTAACACTCGTAAATTATTTACCGGAGTGATAAGTGATAAGTGATAAGTAATAAGTAATAAGTGATAAGTGATAAGTAGTAAGTGATAAGTGATAAACTCATCATCTATAGGTTTGCAACTATCATAAAATTTGCCAAAGAAAATGCAACGAAAGTTGATGCGCTCATCAACGACAAGAAGAGAAAACTTAATATGAGCATCATAATGCATCATATTATTGCTTTCTCTTTTTTTTTCGTTCTAATGAAAAACAAACAAATAAACAATTCATGACCGTATAAAATTAATGAACTAAACGAGTTGACAATGAATAGTTTTTTGGTGATGTAGATTTTTTTTTCTTTACCTGTTGCATCATCAATAATATTATTAATATCATCCATTTCCTCTCATATACCTTTATTCAAAAGGTGTGCGAAGACAGGTGAAATCATTCGACTAAAAGAAGTTTATCGAAAACGATTCCAAGAAACACCATTCCCATTTGATTCATATCATGAGATAAAAATTGAATTTTGTGTTTATCCAGTAAATTTAGGTTATACGGTACCACTACAAAAAAAAACTTTAGGCTTTCAAGCCAGGCCATTTCAGGTACTGGGTGAAATGTTGGGAAGAACCTGCTGTTTATTTGCACTGGATCGCTGAAATGTGTTTTACTTGTCATGAAAGGACGATTTAATCCCCCTCCATTTGGAGTTTCAGGGTTGTTCCATAAAAATTCAAAAATTATAGATAATAATTCATCAGCGCGAGATTAGTCTTACTTATATAGATAGAGTAAGAAATTCAATCAGATCAGCCACCGTACGCACCTACTGCATACACAGACACACACATACGCAGACACACGCAGATTCGGAAAGCATATGAAACCAGGATATTATCTCTGATGCCGAAATAATAGCCACTTTGTCGTTAACGGTTGTCTGCTGCTCTCAACTCAAGCTCTAGCTTTAGTAATCCCCAACCCGGCGTCCATTCATTGATAATGACACTAAAATAATTGCACTTTACAAATATAAATTTGAATAAGCGCATAGAAGTAAATTTTTGCTTAACGTAATGCATCTACTTACCTCACTAAGCCCCATATTGCACTTAAAGACGGGAAGTAGAGGAGTACTTTGTTGATGATTAAACGATTTTTTGTCCGATAGGAATATCGTAATTAGAGACGTCGAAATGCTACTGCTTGATAAAGAGTGATAGAAGAATTCAAGAGCGCTAAAAGTATAACCGTTTCTGGAGAGATTAAAACAAACCAGGTAAATGGTTAGACATTTAAAAAGCAAGGTAAATGATTGGGTATTTACCTGAGCATTCATATTGCTAACAAAGCGGTAAGATGGGAAACGCTTGCCGCTATTTCGACAGTTGTGAGTGAATATGCGACCTCGGCGATAAAAACTCTTCAGCAAAGAATGCCGACAAAAGCGGATGCTCTTTTCATAGATTTCCGATCGCCACACATATGTCACTCATTCCGTTCCACAAATTGACGTGTAACGAGAAATGAAAAATATTGATCGATGTGATTTAATATTAACATTATCAACTTTTATATCAAATAACTTTAATGTCAGCAATTTATTATCATTTTTTTGAAAATCAACTCTTAAAATTTGCATATGAATTACTTTTTAAAACATAATTTAAATTTGCATATGAATTTTTAAAAAAATTTAGTGTGGAAAAATTATCATACAATTATATGATAATTATTATATTTATCAAGTTTTCATTGATATATTTTATTCTTCTATTGCTTAAATATATTAACAATGGTTAACGTTATCAATAGCAAATGCAATTGACCATTTTCTAAAGAGGAAAACTTATTCTCCATAGGAAAAATGCAAAATTTTTTTCTTAGAGATCTATGATATCAAAATTTTAATTCTAATTTTTGCAATTTAGAGGTTTATTTTGCAATTTATTTTTGCAATTTTTGAAATTGACTCCGACTATAGTGTATTTGATATGATCCATTAATCAATTTTATCAAAACAATGCCTCTCAATAATGAAATTTCTACCATTTGAGTGAAAAATTCAAATTTTGAGGGGGGGGGGGGGGGAGGGAAAAAAATTTCAACAAAGTATTGAATAAATTCTTGAAAATATTTTAAGAAGGAAAATATTTTATTCAGTAGTTTTTATAAAATTCAAAGATATTTTATTGTTGGCTAAAGACATTTTTTTTTAATGATTATGAATGCAATGATTATGGGAAAAAATCTTTCAAAATAGATTCAAATAATAGAAATATTCTATAAGTTAAGATAATGATGAATTATATTCTTATATAGAAAATTTTTCATAGTTTTTAGATCTTCGAAAAATTTTTATTGAGAAAATTTTCCGAGGTAAATTATTCTGTTTTGAAAAAAAAAAATTCTTTTATGGAATTGCTAAATTATTTCAAAATTTTTGAGGCCTTCTTTTTTTAAAAAAAAAGGAGAGAAAGAGGGAGGACGAAAGAGGAAAGAACGAAAAGAGAGGAAAAAAGAGGTCTGCTCAACTATCTCTTAATATAACAGTTGAAAAGGAGAGTTCTTGCCGAAATTGTTGAGAATATTCAAAAAAAAAAAAAAGAAAAAAAAATCAACCTTCAGAACGATTCATAATGAAATAAATTTTGCGTTAATTGTTTACTTCACTCGGATCATCAATAGTAAATGGCCTTGTAAGAGATATAAATTCGAGTGAAATATTCCGAAAAGATTTGAAAAAATTGCTTCGACTTTTGAGAATTGTGATATTTAAAGGATTATTTCAGTGGTAAATAGTTTGAAAGGTCAAATATTGGTACTTTCATCTATGAAAGTATTATCTCAAAAAATAAGGTCAAATCTATTCAATTTAAAACTCTTCTTTAATTCCTTTAAAATTGCACTTATTCATTCATTCCTTGGAGAAAATTATGCACCACTGCAAATATGCTGCAAAATGATGAGCCTACGTATTAACATCAAAATATAAGTCGATTTTTATCTCTTCGCTCCATATATATATATATATATATATATATATATATATATATATATATATATATATATATATATATATATATATATATATATATATATATATATATATATATATATATATATATATATATATATATATATATATATATATATATATATATATATATATATATATATATATATATATATATATATATATATATATATACGCTGCAAAATATTAGAAAGACTAAATTTGTAAAAGAATCGCATATTACATATTAAAAACTATTTATATTTATAAAGAATATTTTTGAAGGTGTAGAAAAACTCCTCTTTGAAAGAAATGAATTAACGCTATAGAATATGAATAAAACCATTTTTCTAGGTGGAAAAAAATATTATAAAGAAGGATTTTATCATCGAAAAGCAATTTATTAAAGCTATACGACGGGGATCGATTTTAGTAGCTAATATGAATGTGCTAACAAATGTTGTTGCAAACGTTAATCGCTCATTTGGCGCATTTAACGGGCGAATACCTTTCGTCGATCAATCATAAAAGTGAACGTGATGTGATAGTTGATCTTCATAGTGGAATATCCGATGAACAGTTGCTTCTTTTGCATATCCAGAAAGTTGCATATTCGACACCTATATTGTTGCATTTGAATATCGAAAATATTGTTCTCCTACTTCAACTCAATATTATAGAGAAACAGCCACTTTGTGGCATCGAATCACGCTTATAATTAGCGCATTGGTATGCATTAAAAAACTGTTAGGTTTTTGTTTCATAGAACAATTGACACAAATCATTAAATCTCGAGTGCTTGTGTGCTCATCGAGAAAAAGCTACCCAATTATCATTTGCACCGTTGAGCTCCTCGGAAATGATCGGTTTACCTTGTAATGCCCGTTCAACTGATCGAATGCTTTCGATTCTATCGGCTACTGCATAAATGACCATCGTTTAGCGAGCACTAGAACGAGATTATTGACCAAAAAAGGATGGTCACTTTTTATAGAAGGAAATGATCACATGAGAGAGTGATATTTTGTTGGTCATTTGTTGGTCATTCAAGTGAGGACATCCGGATCAATTTCTATTTGACATCTTGAGTGATTCATTTGCGTAAATAAAGTACGTACTTGATGTACATGAAACATCGATCAACGAGTTTCAAATTAGCGTCGATTCCAACAGATAGAAATGAATCTTTTAAAGAGTTCTGTAAAAATTTTCACCTTTTAATTACGAAAAAAAAATTTCGAATATGAAATTTATTGAATTAAATTGCTCATAAAATTATTTCATTCGTTAATTATTTTAAAAATTTTCCATAAAAAAATAGTTTTTAAAATAAAATCCAAATATGTTTGAGTGAAATTTCAAAAACTTATATTGATTCTAAAATTGGTACTCACTTAAAATGTTAGCAATATTTTAGGTGAGAATTAATCGTATTATTGAATAAAAAAGTATTTGCTTTAAATTGACTATGAATTGCATTTATTCATTCAATAAATTTCACACATCACAATGCCCTATAATGTTTTGTTTATTTCGTGAAGTTATGCACAGTTTATGTTTGAGCTTACAATCGTTTTTCTCTTCAAATAATGACATAGAATCATTTTCCAAATAAAACACTAATGGCCACATTTTCAGTCCTCCTCATCACCATTTATTTATATCTTTTTTTTTAGCAGCAGCAGCAGTTGCACTTCATGATCTCCTCCTCAAATCGAACAGAACGATGATAGACTCCAAATGAATGAAATCTGCACGAATTTATAACTTCCACTTTTGTTACGAACATACTCTTACAAATATATGGTGCTAATATATTTCTGCATATATGCATGGTAAAAACATGTCTGCGTATATATGTATCTATCTATTCTTCAAACACGTTTAGCTATCGATCTACTGACGATTCTAGCTAGTGATCTATTGACGTTGCAGATGCAATTCTAAAGAAATTATGATGTTGATAATCCTTAAATATATCCTTTTTTTATGCATAAAATTTTTTAATATTTTTTAATAGCTGAAAAAAAAACCGTTTGAAGAAACGAAATCTGATCTCATTTTTAACAACAACAAAAAAAAATGCTTTTGAAAATTTTTTGATATATTTTTGGGAATTTTTTTTTTCAATTGAGATTTTTTTTAATGAAAAAATTGTGTAAAAATTTCGAGAAAAAAAAACTAAGAAAAGTGATATTAAGTTAAGGAGCAATAAACCACTAAAAAGTTACATGTGTTCGGCGATGTTCTAAATTATAAGATTCTGAAGTAGTAATTCAATGGGATATTTCTGCCGATATAAGCAGACGTTCCGAGCAAAGAATCACTCATCGTCTGTTTTAGGGGCATATTTAAGTGCCTCCTGCTGAGAGAAGTGCACTTAACGTAACTTCCTTGTTGTTCGATGACGATCAACAACGCCAAAGAAATGAATCAACTAAAACTTTTAAACGTTTGCGAATTAGTGCTGCATCTGAATTTCCACCACACTCGTTTCCCAGAATATCTGAATCTATGAATTTCCTGAATTTCCGTTTGCTTTTTTTTTAAAGAAATAATCACTTCTTAAAGCGATAATAGATAGAAGTGAATTAAAAGGAACAACGCTAAACAATTATTGAAAAAAAAATTCAAAATTTAATAATAAATGAAAAAAATATATATGAAATTTTTTTGTGCCAATGAATTAATTACGTTGAAATGATTTTCTAATAATCTCTTTTATTATTATTATTTTTTTCAATTCAAAAATTTTTTAAAAAATTTCCGCGAGAAAATTTTAATGGCCAAAAAAAAATCCACAAAGTAATTACTGTAATATTGAATATAGAAAGAGTAGAAAATTTAACTATTGTGATGATAAATTTATATGAAAAGAATAATGAAAAAAAAAAGATTTTTTTTTCTAAATTTTAGAAAATTTTATATTTTTAAAAAATTCAAATTTTTAGAATTTAGCGAAAATTTTTATAAATAGAAGTGAATTTTTTTTTAGCTAAAAATCATTATGAATTCTATTGAAAAAAAAAGATCGTAGAGGGTTTTTTTTTTCTTCTGGTTCATGATTATCTCTTTTTAATTAGAGGAATTTTTCAAAAGCTGAGTTTATGACTATCTTTTTCACTGACCGATAGCTGAACATCGCCGACAGACAGACGAACAGATAGACAGACAGACAGATATGTTCAGACATGTTTTTTACTGTGCAAATGCTTAGGAATGCACCATCATCAATAGCCTTCAAGAAGCACATCAGTTAGCAACATAGGTTCTGAGAGTATTTCAGGCCGGAAGAAATTAGCATAATTCAATAAAGAATTGATATCAAGAGGAAGTAATAAATTAGCTTCAGAAGAGAACTGTTTACACAATTATGATAGCAATGAATCTATAAACGTATATTGGACTAACTGTTTTGAAAAAAAACTTCGCCGCAATACCAAGTAAATTTTATGATTTATTCGAATCGAATAAGTTACAAGAGAGGCGTAATTTGACGGCAACAAGGTCGAATGAATGCTCCGCCCAAAAACTTCGTCTGGTGAAGGTTACGCGAAAAGCGCGGTTGTTGCTTGTGTGGCGCAGCTTTCACGATCGACAGCTGCACGATGACCCCCCTATCAAATATGACTCTTTTCGAGAAACGTCCTAAACCCGCTGCATTACTTTACCTCATATTCATCACTATACTTCTACTCATGATCTGTTTAGTGATTCTAGCGATTGTTGTAGTTCTAGGACGAGCTGAAGTACTTCCGGTTGAGAGTTCGAGCTCAAAACTATTTGTGCAGCCAACAAATGCTTCTCCAGTTTTCTTTGATACTAAGGATACCGTAGATGCTGAAAATTTATTGATGGATATCGAGTCCACAACGACATTGGATTCCAAGAAATCAATTGTGGAAGATTTTTCAACATCTCAACGTTCCGCTCCTAAAACCACGACGGAAACTTCGACGATAAGCTTCAATATTTCGGCAGCAGCAGACAGCATAAAGACTGAACATCACCTTCTAGACACAACTACAAGGAGGATTCTGATTCATGAAGATAGCAATGGCAATATGTCATTGTCCACTTCCATCTCGACCTCTAAATTATCTTCTCGTTTAACTTTTACGTCAACAACAACCACAACAGCAAAGAAATCAACTACAACCAACTCGACAACAAATTCGATTGCACCAACCTCTACAACAATGATGACTACCCCAGGACATAGGAACAGTTCACTAAGCAAGGCAAAAACATTCGCTGGCAAATATTCAAATCAGCGATCATTCGAGCCAATAACTGCAGTCCGTATCGATTTCGAGAACCCTATCCTTGAATTCAACAATTCAGAGCTTCAGGTTATTTATCGCTCTCAAAGTTCTAAATATGTGAATGATATCCTGAAATTTCCAGGACTAAAATCTATGGATTTAATAGCTTTGTATTTGCATATTCGAGAAATGTTCTTTGATGAAGTTTGAAGCTGATTTCTATAGTTTTTTTTGTACAATATTTCCAAATCATATCAATGTCATTTCCTTCTGGTGATTTTTAAGGTGTTATTCGCAAATTTGTTTATATAATTTTTTCATTTGTCTTTATCCCTTCCCTCCCTTTTCCTTTCCTTCCCCCCCCCCTCCCCATCCCAACATCGATCTATTAGCACTCATAAGAATGCTGTTTTTTTTTTTGTTTTATCTAATGTACTGAGAAATACTGAACGTGTCGTTTAGCTTTCAAATAATCCTCAATAACTTCACAGGAAGAGTATAACATGACATCACCAACATCGAGTTTATCTGGACATGAAGATTCTGAGGTATTATCGTTACTAATCACTGATGCCAACTCATCTATGCCGAGCCCTCTCGACAATCGCCTAAGGCATAAGATGTTGGAAGAGTTGACTCCACAATGTGTCAAGAAAAAGGCACACAAATGTCGTCCATCTGTGCGAAGAAATATTCTGAGGTGAGTGAGAATGAAGTCTTTCTTTACAAATCTATGAGTATGCTTTTATTGGAGACATTTGCTGCATTAATTAACAGCCGAGTGACCAGTAGCATCTGCCAAAGTGGACAGCCTTTTGATCAGTCGGCTGTCCACTTTGGCAGATGCTTGATTTAGGCTTCCCTTATCTCAGTCTAATGATAAGTGGAAAAGTTGAAGAATAGCAGATGAGGAAGTGGAAAGTTGGGCAAGATGGACTTCGTCATTGAGGATCCTCTCTTTCCTTGCCTCCTATTCCTCACTATCTAAAGCTTCTTCTGCTTATAGAACTCCATCTGCTCCTTTGTTACGTTCTTTTTTGTGCAAAAATAACAAACAGCTAAATTACCTGAAGCAATTGCTCTATTCTTCTCATATATAAGATATTGTATATATCATAAGTGCAGTATTAGTGAATCGAAATTCTTGTCGATTTTATAGCCGAGAGGATATTCCATCGGAAGAGATGGCAGCTGAATTGGGACATTTTGGAGGTATACGAGCGATTCACTATACACTCAACTTAACTATCAATCGCGATATGCATACTTCATATCAAGGAACTGTTGAAATAATGGTTCATATTTCTCTATATTATTCATTCTATGAATGTAACATATCTTCCATTATCTCACAATATCCTTTCCATACTGTTCTGTAGTACCGAATTGGGTGTATCAGTAAATTGTACCACTCTGTCATTGTGGCCATATTAAGTAGGTATTTGATGAATATTATGCTTTTAAACCAGATAAAACGGCACTATTATTAATTAAAATGTCGGTTAATATAAGCTGAAGTATTTGCACGAGACAGATGATGCTGCGGATCTATAACAGAATCTAATTTAAATCAGAATACAAAAAAATTGACGAATGAAAACTTTAACGAAAAATTGGTTAATGTTGAATTCATACGGTTAGAATGTGTTCAGCAACTTTGACTTAATCTAACAACACAAAGATTTCCTGTTTTTTACCTGCATATTTACCTATGTTTAAATGATCTTAAAAAACCAGGTGAGATGAGTTTCACCACAAAAATGCTTCAACGGTCACATTCATTCTTTTCACAAGAAAGATGTGTGTTTAGAGATTTCATATTAATATCTCACCTATATATAGAGTATAATTTTCAAGCAGAAACGAATTATTTCCCACCCAAAAAGAAAACTCTCTTAAATAAAAAAGATTTACCTCTTTAGAAGATTCGAACCTATTATGCAAAGAGAATTCCAGAGAATCTGAGCGTATAAACCCATTTTAGTGTTTTTTTTTCTGGATAAATAAGCCTCTACATATTAATTTTTTTTTAATGGATTTATAGATGAAAGTCATTGAGAATACATCGACAATTTTTGTACACGTTGGAAGACCGATTGCCGGAATCGATTTGGCACAAATCCAACTTTGGGATTGCCATAGGGGTAAGTTGATTCTTTCTTTTTCTCAGCTTTATGTAGTTATTTATGAAATATATGTTAGAAATTAATCAATTGCTCAATGAAAAGATGAATGATATGCGGATAATTGTGGAATTTATAGACGATCAACTTACAATTAAAAATTTTTCTTAGTTAATGAAAACTTGCAAATTAACTTAGAAAACAAAGTTTCTTAAAGAGTTTCATCTTCTTTCGAAACTTTTAATTAAACTTGAAACTTGAGAAGTTATCTCGCTATCAACGATATCCATATTCTAAAGTATTCGTATTATTTCAAAAAGCAATTGCAAATTCTTTTTTTTTTTTGATAATTATCTAATTATTGCAAAGATTTTTATTCCAATTTATTATTTTATTTAAATTTTATTCAAAAATTTAGCAATATTTTATCTATTTTTGCATATTCAAATATTTCTTAGTTGGTATTCGAAACGTTGATAATCAATATGACTTGTTTATCACAACATATGAAATCAAGCAGTATTATTTTTAAAATTCAGCCATGAATGATTTCATTTCTTCTTTAATGAGGTTTCTTTTTTTTTTCTTTGAGGAAATGCGCTGTGTATTTCATCGATGGTACAGCATCTAAACGATGAGCTACTATCGATTGATCTGATCGAATCGATATTTATTGGACAGATCATTATTCTGCGAATTTCCAACTTCGGTAGTCCTCGTTCCAGTAGCGGTCTCCTTGTGCAGAATCCACATAAATGGGAGCCAAAACGGTTCGTCATTGATAGGATATTCGATCGTTTTGATTTATTTTTCTCTGACGACTATTTGCTTATAAATACTTAAAGCTAATTTCACATATTGAGCTAATTTGATTAAATTAGCGTCCACGAATATAACACGTTTATCCATAAGAAGTTTTTCAAAGATTTCGAAGAGTGACAAAAATATAATTTAGGAACAAAACTTTTTACGAATAAACGGTAATATTGGACGTAACAATAATCTCTTTCTATTATTAATTATGAAATAAATTACTATCTATTACTAAATTATTACTAATTATTTATTTATTACTAATGTGAAATATTACTAAATACTATTACTATTAAATTATTACTAATAAATTATTACTAAATTACTATTAAATTACTAATGTGAAATAAATTACTAAATAAATCTCTATCAAAATTTTCAAAATTGTTCAACACTTTTCAAATAAAATAATTTAATTAGCAAAAAATTAGTTTATTAATTCTAATAGCTCAAATAATTCACAAAAAAAAAGAGAAAATATTATGAATGAATGAAATAAATTTAATCTCTTTCATAGAGATACGAATGATTTGCAATTGCTTTAAATATTGCACTTTTATATTCTCGATTCCATACAAATAATCGCTATTCTTAATTTAAGATATTCGAAAAAAAAATTTATATTTTTGCTATCTTCTCATCTAAAAAAAAAAAAAATAGTCGTTCTCTTATAAATTGAAGCACAAAAAGCCATAGGAAAATAAACAACCACAAAAACTTGGCATATAAAAATTTTCGAGAAGAAAATTTCCAAAATTTGGCGTCTATTTTTTTTTGCAGTTTAAAAATTATTTTCATTTTATTATTAGAAAATTTCGTGGAGAAATTTATGGAAAATGAGTTATAGACCTTGGACGGTGACGACATTATTTCAAATGCGTGACGCTCGCTCGATTATGCCTTGTTTGGATTTACCATCAATGAAAGCGACACTCGATTTATGTGTTACACATCCATTAGGCAGTGAAGCACGGTAAGTGCTTTCTTGCTTTGTTTATATACGCTTATAATATCATCGATAAAATAATGAAACCGGTACGGATTGGGTTGATCCAAGTCTTAAAATATTCGGTGGTAGTAAAAAAAAATGTCGAATGTCTTTTTATAAATTAAAGCATTGATGAAACATGATCTCTTCAGTATCGGAAGCTGAAGTACAGTATCTAAAGCTATCGTATTCATCAGCGTATGCCACTTTACAGGTCAAATACCCCACTAAGGAAGAATGTCATCGATGGTACGATCACGTCATGCTTCGAGCGAACACCTCCAATGTCGACATATTTATACGCTATTACCGTTTTCAATCGTATGCACAATATACATCAAGCGGCCGATCATAAACTTCATCTACCTGAGCTCGAGATTTTCTATCCGGAACAAATGAGTGCCGAAAAGCCAATTTGGATGAAGATGGAAACTATTCAAGCAAATTTTTCGTCTTTTATTCTTTAAGAATCGCGAATGACTTGCTCAATAAATGCGAATTTAAAATGAATATCAAAGAAAAAAAAAGGACATACGAATATACGTTTCGTGTATTCGGTTCAATGATTAGTTCGTTCAATTCTTGCAAATCCTTAAAATAGGGACGTTTAGTCATTTGTATTCTAATTGAATATCATTCTACATGGTGAAAAGTTTTCTTACTTTTGACTAACGAGTTTATAGCAATCGTTCGAAAAGATTTTCTAAAAAGCGAATCGATGACTTAATCTGATTCGTTTTGACAAAATGCCCTAAATATCGACACATTGCCCTAAGGGTATCTCTCGAAAAAGAGAATGCCCCATTAAGATTGCCTATAAAAACTTCTCAACATTACTAAATGCTTATTAAAGATGATTTAATGAAGGAAAAGAGTAAGCCATATCATTTAATATTGATAGCGCTAATTTGTCATCTATTTTTTCAAACGTTTTTTTCGAGCTTATATATTTCCACATCCTCATTCACGAAGATTTTCGAACTTAGAAATTTTTTTAATGGATATATCTCTCGTCATAACCTCTATAGATATTTTCATTCACTATTTTCCATCATACTATACAACATTTTCTAATAAGTCCCCGATTCGATACACATTGCAACGTCTATTCTACGCACTATCCACAACTTCAAAAATGATGTCGTTACTCAGGTAATAGCTGAAGCTCTTTTTTTTTCTTGCAGGCTTTACTTTTTATGAGGAATTTCACTGGTTTCGAATATCCATTAAAGAAGTTATCGTTGATTGCCACATCGCTACCGATCAATGGTGTGGAAAATTTTGGTTTAATAACATTAAACGAACGTTGGATGGCTTATCCAAAATATCGCATGGCACATTCCATTCTAGCACATGAAATTGTACATCAGTGGATTGGTAATGTGGTTACCGTTACGAAATGGAATGAAATCTGTCTTCAGGTCGGTTTTTCTATGCAATTTTATTAAAGAGTATAATCACACCATTTTTAGCCCCTCATCTATCACTATACTAGTCAACAACAACTATTCTAAAGAAGCTTGAAATTTTTTTGTTTATTTTTCGCTGATTTTATTGCTCGTTTGTTTTTTATTATTTTTTATTTTATAATTTATTTGTATTTATTCATATTTTTATGCGCATATACAAATTATCGTCGATTGTTCTCATCCTCTCAATTCTGCAATTGATACCTCTTGTAAATTATTCGTCATTTTTATTCTTCATATGTTAGAGCAAAAAAAAAAACAATACCAATGTTTTGTTCGTCTGTCTTCTTGTCGGCCAATATTAGCGCCGATCGGCCAAATCGGCCAAAATCGGTCATCGTTCAAATCACTAACCATTGTGTCAACTCAAATAAATTTTCCACAAATATATGAGCTTCTAATCTAAGCATTATTCTATTTAGCAACTGGAAATTATTACATTATAAAATTCTATCTCTCATTTAAAAATAAAAAGTTTCGCCTCTTATTTCATATCTGAAGCATTTATTTTTCTATTGAATTTTCTCGAAATAAATTTTTAGCTGTAAAGTTTTTTGCCATTTTCAATTTTTATAATTTTCAAATCTTTTCTTAATTTTAGTAATTTCTGATGATTTAAATTCCAACAGATTTTTTTAATGCATTGAAAGAATTTATAAACGATCGTCATATATATATATATATATATATATATATATATATATATATATATATATATATATAATATATATATATATATATATATATATATATATATATATATATATATATATATATATATATATATATATATATATATATATATATATATATATATATATATATATATATATATATATATATATAATTACATAATTGATTAGTAATTAAATTATGCATGCTGGCGTGTTTTCCAGTTATTTTACAAAAAAAAACGCGCAATGTGTTGCCGAAAATCGTATTTTCGCAATTTGTTTTATGCATATAGTGTTATTGATCAATTTTTAGATTCCATTACGCAGTACTATCGAAATGAATTCATAAATATACTATTGAATTGTTTATCATAATAGTGTTTAACGATGGATGACATTCGCTTCACACACATATGAATGATGAATGAATGCAACAACAAGATCTAATAATGATTAGACGATAGATGCGAAATGACTTTAAATCTCGATCTCGTCTATCTATCACTCAATGTGCTTGTTGATCTCGCTATAAATTTATTGATTGATCGGAATATCTCATCGATCGATAAAATAATGAAATAATTAAGCGACAACAAAAAAAAAGACAATTAAATTTGTGTGCATGTAATGTTTTTTTTTCGGCATATCTTTGAGATAGCTTACCTTTGAGTACAACAAAAAAAGTTTCGCCATTTATGCGTATCGTTTAAACTTATCGAATGCCAATAATTCCTGAAAACAACAACAGTTGCTATCAGTTGTAAATCATTTATTCAGCGATCATCGTAATAATCTTCTTGCCGATTAATGCTTCTTCTTTTCTTCAATTATTATTAGTATTTAATTGTATTCATTAAAATTTTATAAATCACCTTAAATAAATCTTTGAAAAAAAAAAGAGAAAAAAAACTAAATTTTATAAATTAATACAAAATAATAATAAATTTGCATCAATTAATATATAATATAATATAAATTTAAAGTTGAAATTCATCTAAATAAGAATTTTTATTGCAATAAATGTGTAAATATAAAGTAACAAAAAACTAGTTAATTTTTTAGTAAATTTTAGTAGAATTATTTTTTTTGTGAAAATTTTCGTAAAAATTAATTCAAATAAAAATAGATTTATTTTTTTTTAGAAAAATAAAAATAATAATTTAATATATTTAAGAAAATTTCTTAATAATAGTAAATAAAATGAAGAATGATTTATTAGAACAAATAAAGAAGAATATATTTTACTAATTGTATTGTTTTAGTTTTATTTATGCTCATAATGCTGTGAGGAAAAAATTTTTCCCCCACCCCCCCCCCCCCCCCCACCTTAAACGATTATAATTGTCGTTTATGTGTTTGTATGTTATTCTTTCTAAACGTTCTATATTTGAGAAAAATTTTTCAATTTTTATAAAAAAGAAAATGATAAAGAATTTTTTTTCACAGACATAAATCAATTTTCATAGAAAAAAATTCCGAAATTTTATGGCGGTTTTTTTTTGAATTTCAAAAATTTTATTTTCTCAATTTTTTTTTCGATAAGATTTTTATAGTTTTCACTATGTTGATTCAAAAAAAAATTCGAAAATTTTTGAAAAATATTATTGATCAATTACAAATGATCAATCGATAAATGATAAATCAATAAAAAAAAATCTCATCGAAGAAATTCAAAAGACACAGATAAACAATAAGGGGCAAATATCTGATAGATGTCTTATATTTCACTAGTGCTTATTTATGACCTATTGAGATGAAAGGGGATTATTTTTCTCGGTGGACAGTTGTTGCACTAAAATATTCACAAACAAATGCATCGAATCTTTGCAATTTTATACTCTCATATTTTCACTGAAAAAAGAAAAAAAAACATTCAACTTATAAGAGGAAATGAATTTGTTTTCAAAATATATCTCATTCTTTTTCAATAAATTTATGCAACGTATTCACTCCAATGATAATCTAAACTTTCTGTTTTTTTTTTTTTTTCCCGGAAAAAGATGACGGAAAAAAAAACAAAAGAGAATTTCTCATGAAAAAAAAATCGATAATATCAGCGATGAAAAATAACCTATAGGATAGTTAAATTTCACAAAAAAAAAAGTGAAAGGATTATGAAAGCATTTAAAATTTCATTGCAATATTGATTTGGAAATTATCGAATTAGTGCTCGAATTTTCATAGTCAGTAATTCGATACTGAAAAACTATTGTACACAGGAAGAGGAATTCGATACTTGATTTTAAGAATTTAATACCCGGAAAGTGTCATAAAATCAGGAAATCGTTACTTGACGACTTGAAATCATTTACTCGATAATCGAAAATTGTTACAATCTTAAGTTCCTGTAGGCTATTATCATATCAATGATAGGCTTAATAATCAGAAATTCTCGAAACACTCAACGAAGCTCTAATAAGAGTCAACTTTTATATGCACACATATGCAAATCTGTGTTGATTTTTGATTCTCGAAGTGGGACGATGATCACATATGTACGCCATATGGGTTCAAGTTGCAGAGGTATTGACGTCGTAAGACCACCACACAAAGTGCGAACCATCAGCCATCAAAACACATTTGTTATTGTTTAGCTCGAGAGAAATAATTAAAGGCGTACATTCAAAACAGCGAATATTATATATTATTTATATTATTATTATTATTATCACTATTATTATTGTCATTATTACTATTATACTGTTATTATTATTGTTTTATTATTATTATTACTGTTACTATTACTATTATCCTTATTATCATGGAGAGTGGAGGAAAAGGACATGCTAACTGACTTTGTAAGAAAAGAGGCAGAATATATGCGATGAGGAAAAAATCTTTCATATATTGTATCTTCCACATCTCTCATCTAAAGTTCTCTCGTCTATTGAGACTTTCCAGGCGATATTCATTGGGAGGAGCAGTAGTTTTCAAATATTTGTATATTTACATTAGTGGTAGACCACAATTTCGACTGAACTCGAACTTATGGTTGAATTTAAATAGAAAACCTCATTTATTCTAGTATAGAATGAGTTTTTTTTTAATGTGTATGTTCATAATTCATTATATGCTATAAACGAATCTTTTTCAGGAAGGTTTAACGACATATTTGGAGTGGATATTAACCGCTGAACTTAGCAATTCGACAATAAACCTCGTTGAAGTTTTACAAGAGAAAAGGATTGAAGCGATTTCAAGAGATACAAAAAGCAACGCTTCGATTATATCGGATTTTCGAACATTTGAAGATGTAAAATTTCAATATTTATTTGTCATTTTTTTCATAATTTTATGTGGAAAAAAAATATTTTCAATAAATTGGAAACTCATAAATTCGATTTTTTCATTGCTCATTTTAAAGTGATCATCTCGCTAATATTGTATTTTGCAGATATACCGATGTTTCGATAAACCGGCGATTTTTTTCGTAATGTTGGAGAGTGGATTTGGAGCCGGAGTGATAGCTAAACTCACTCGGTTAGTTTGATGCTAGAGCTTCTTGGTAGTATTGCCTTAGGCAAACTGGATCCGAGAGCATCTAACTCTTTGAAGTGCCTATTCTCTACAGTTTAACGATCGTCGTTTCGACAATGATTTTTTTGTGATATATAAAATTCGACATTGAGTATTCGCATTGATAATACTCGTTTATAGATACGATTGTGTGCATATTTTATTTCGATCTGAAATATTCGTGGAATAAAAATAAACTCAGCGAAAGATTCCGGAGTTTTATTTATTCTTATTGCTTATTAGCGCTCATCGAAGTTATCCTTTAAAGCGACATTTAATTGTGCTAGAATGAGTTTAAATTGGAATATTGTTTTCAGTCTTCTAATGGAAGAATATGCCTATGGTAATGCCGGCGTTCAAGAATGGCGTCAGCTAATCATCGAAGCCGCAAATAATCCACTAGCAGGTTTATACTGTTTAAAAAAAAACGATAAAAGCCGAAATTTATAATGTGTTTTTTTTTTTGGATTCATTTATAAAAGTGAATAAAATTTTTGCGATATATTCGGCAAACACATATGATTCACTATAACTGAGCGTTTTTACCGATCTCTTTTTATCCCCCCCCCCCTTCCATCAAAAAAAAAATTGCTATGGTAAATTGCAAATTATTTAGTAAGTAGGTTTTGTCGAGGATGAAAGGAACCTTTTATGGGAGGGAGGGGTGGATCCTTTCATTCCTCGAAAGAGTATCTGCCTTATTACTTCGAGATTAGTATTCATAGTATTGCGTTGAATATAGCGCCACTATTACATAAAAGGTCTTTCTGCCAAGACTGGAGAAAAAAGAAAAACCAATATGTCTTGAAAGTATTTCGATATTTCTGAGAAAGTATTATTTGTGGATTTAGATCTCATTTCATTCTAAACATTGACTTTGGTACTCTATATCAGTAGATTTCTTTATACGTATTGATTACAAATCTTTTTGTGAAACCTTTGAGGTTTTCAACCTTTATTGAACCTTTGAGCATTGAACCAACCTTGAGCCTAATTAATAAACCTTATAGGCTAATTTTTAAAACTATGTTTTAATTAAAGTGAGATCCTCTTGAGGTAAATTTTTCGAGGATTATTTCACTCAGCCCGGTTTCCCGTTGGTACGAGTTGCCTACACATCCAACGGACTTAATCTCAAGCAAGAAACGATGATTGCCGCTAAGAAAGCTAATGTAAGCTTCATTTTTTTAAACCTTCAATTACCAATTAATTCTTTTTTTTTTGTTCTTTTAGCGATAAAGCCTTTAATTCAGCTTAGCATAATCGGGAAAACTGAACAAAAATTAAATAGATAGCAAAAGTATGAAAATTCCACTTAAAAAATTGTCACCTTCTCGTACGATGGACAAAAGCGCCATTTATAGCATAGCATTGCAATTCAGCTTGAAATTTGATTATTTTCCTCAATATAAAATTATAATCGACGCTAGGCATTATCATCTAGCATGATGAATGTGACGAATCACGGCTATACGAGCGATTTTTTTTTCGTCGAAGAAATGCATATATATATATATATTTAACGAATATTTAAAAGAACGATGAAAATATTTTAGAGTAAGGAAATGTAACTCCGATCTTTATGATCTAATAATGGAAGAAATTATTTTATCATATTTTCTTATAAAAAAAACCTTTTTTTTTTCTCAAATAAACGTTATAAAGATTTGATGGTAGAGTCTCGATATGGAATGGAAGGAATAGCTCAATTACAGCTTATTTTTGTTATTGATCTTGGAAAATTCCGTCGAAAATTTTTCATCAAAATTTTTGAAAATTTCATAAAATTTTCAAAAATGAATTAAATAAAATCATAATTTTAGCGAAATTTTGAAAATATCTTCAAAAAAAAAAAGATTTTCTTTAGACATCATCATTGGTTATACCATTGGAATTGTCGATTGATACATCGAAAGTACGAATGAAAATACTATTCAACGAAAGTGAACAATTATTTCCACTCAATCATCACGGTATCGTTGTTGTTGATCCCGATAGAACGACATATGCTGTTGTCGTTTATGAGGTAAGTATGAATAACTTCTAGTTTTTATTAATTGCTTACTTATTAAGATGAAATCTGAAAGATTTTACTAACTCTTTCAGAGGTGAGCATTTAAATAGTAAGTTCAAATTATTGGACGAAATGGTCCATACTTTATACTCGATCGGCTTGAACTTCAACACTTGAATCGACCTGAATCTTGAACTATTCAAATCGATATGAATCTCACAATTTCAGCTAATCCAAGCTTCATTACTTTAATTAGCCATAGTTAAACTATATTCAAATTTTCTATCATTACCGATCGGCATAATTTGCAAATATTTTTTCAATTTCATTAAAATTTAAATTTTAAATTCCAGGCTGAAATTTATATACGTTTATTAAAATGTGCACAAAGCGATTCATGTGCACAAATTGATGCATTACGTATGCGATATATTGTGGAAGATTTTTGTTGGACATTTCTTAACGATCATATAATAATTAATGAACGAAAACGTGAGACATTAAACGTATGGATTGAATTTATGCATTTAATTAGTGCAACGAATTATACACGAGGAACATGTGCATGTTGTATGAATAAAAATCTCAGCAAATCATTCAATATACCATGTAAATGGCATTGGAAAGATCGTTGTGAGCATATCAAACTTGTTAAGCAAATATATTCGTTATAAAACAAGCATTAGATTTTTGAATATATAAATATTAGATATTATTCGAAGACTGGAATTGTCAGTCATTGATAAGGATGCAATTTTGATACGAAAAGAGCAGAGGGAATGTCGATGAATTGGTGAAGTGGGGAGATGGGAAATGATGGAAATTTCTTACGAAGGGAGTAGAAGTGGGGAAGAAGGAGGGGGGGGGGGGGGTGATGGGGGCGAACCGATGAATGGAGGGAAAGAAAGAAAATGAGTGATAACATCCGGAAAAATTCATCAAAATTGCATTAATTGAAACGTCAACTATGAAAAATTGCAATTGCAAGTATTGCTTGCTCTAAGCTTAATTTCTCTATTCTTTTCTTTGCTTTTATTTGAGCGTTGTATTATAATTCTTGAATCTCTTCAATTCGGACCACGCTCACTCATTGCATTTTTGTTCTTTTTTTGCCAAATTTGATGAGTATTACTGCAAATATTTTGTATGGTTTATTACTGAAAACAATTGATGAGCTATATAAATAGAACACGGATGCGCGCTAATCGTTTCCTATATCCCTCGTTCTTCATTATTAACTGTATCACTGAGGAGATCATATGCATGAATATCCTTGAAGATTTTTATAATTCTATACATTTATCAGTGATCCCTGAATTCCTGAAATCCGGACACAATAGGATATTCCTGAAATTCTCTTAACCGTAAACTTAACATGAGGTGATAATTTCAATTGTTTTTAGTAAAATGCATTTTAAAAATGTTATTTTAAATTATAGCATTAAGCGTTGTTTATATCTTTATGCGTCATCGTTGAGAAACAGCAATTTGCGATGATCGTCTAGAAAAGTGCTTTTTTTGGAGCACTTTGCAGCGCATTTCCTTCTTCTATTCCACCCGTATAGTCTTATAAATGAAAATGGTTTCATGCATACAGACTCACACTAAGGAAATGCGGTTTTTTTTTGAAACACCTTAATCTACCTGTTATGTTGAAAGGTAGCACACAAAATTGCAGGTAAAAATCTTCAATGAGAATCTTCGTTTATAGAATTTTGTTGAAAGTATACATGAAAATTGATGTATTGATTCGTTGTTTTACTCAGGTCATCTCTTTTAATCTCTCATAATGAGAGAATCTCTTTCTTTTCTTTGTATATCCACATTTGAATATTATTTATTCAATGCAAATGAAAAATGAAATTTTTTTCTTGTTTATTATTTCAAAAAAAAAAAAATAAATTGTAATTTATGAACCATTAATCATATGTTACTTGATTTTATTCATCAATTGTAATTGTATATAAATATCCTATTTGAATTTTTGAATTTTTCAAAATCTGGCAGCTTGCCAACAAATCGGTATGTTATTTGAATGAGAAAAAACAAGAGCGTGAAGTTGATTTCGAAAAATTTGATTTTTTCTTTTTTGGGATTCCGCTGAAAGCCTTGAATGAAATTATATTGCAGTGCGCTATTATTTAATTTCTATTTAAATGTTACATCTATGCAAATATTTAAGTATGGACATTACTACTCAACAATATGTTCGAACTGTAATTTGGTGATAATATCGCCTATCGACTGATTATGAGTGATTATCACATCCATTGATCATGATAACATTGACTTCCGAATAAAACAAGCATTCAATTATCGATTATTGTACTCAATAATGTATAAATAATGGTGGAAAATCTTTGATTTCGCAGATAATTCTTTTTTTTTTTGTTAATTTGCATAAAATTTTTTCGTTCATTATGTACTATGCAAATTACAACGAATTATTATCTATAAATAATCACATAACTTCATTGCTTATTAAATAATTAAATAATCACAGCTTTTAAACAGACGTTGATAGAGAAATTTTAAACGATTGCTTTAACTAAATGCAGCAATATTTACTACTTATATATGCAGGATAGGTGAGGGAATTTAAATATGCTTCATTTATATATATATATATATATATATATATATATATATATATATATATATATATATATATATATATATATATATATATATATATATATATATATATATATATATATATATATATATATATATATATATATATATATATATATATATATATATATATATATATATATATATACGGTAGCACTACTTCCAACAGAAGGCCATTACTTTGGTGATTCGTCCAATATCACAGAATGATTTCACGACGGTGACGAGTTCCACTTTACAGGTAGCATCTTCCTTGATGGATTGAAAAAAAAACGAAGATTTGAAAAGATCCTCTGCTTTCGACGTCAGCCTCTAGCAATCATATTTTTGATTTTATTTTGAAATATTTTCAAATCAGAATCGATCAATTTATGCGGTAATTGATTGAGAGATATTTAATAGATCAATTCTATAGGCGTGGAAAAGATTCAAAATTTCATTGAAAAGAAAAAAAAATGCTCTAACATAAAATAATTTTGATGAAAAAATTCTTATAAATTTTACAATTTTTTTCAAAAAAAAAAAAAATTCATCGAGAGAATATTTTCAATTAACCAAATTTTTGAATTCTATTGCTTGTAAAAAGTTAACTATAGAAATGTGGTTGATTGCATTCAGCAATTCTTCGATAAACGTTTTGAAATATCATTCGAATCATTGAAAATATTTTAGAAATGAAGTTTGTTCCAAAGTAAATAATAAAAATGTATGTTAAAATATCAAAAATCGATACTCTATCAATAAAAACCAATTTTCAAAAAAAAAAAAATTCACATTAAAATAAAACAAATAAAAACCATTAAAATAATGATGCAAATTTTAAAAAAAAAATCTTCAATAAAAAATCAATCAAAATGCGTAGAGAAAAAGAAAAATACGAGAGAATCATTTTGTATTATCAATTAAAATTTTTTTTTTTTGGGGGGGGGGGGGGGGGGGGGGGGGGAGGCAAATATCTTCGTTAGAAAATTCCAAATTTCATTCGACTTAGTAAAATATTCAAAAAATAAAAATAAAAATAAAAATAAAAAAAAAAAAATAAAATAATTCGAAATTGATAACGATATATTTCATCTAACGGATTCTTCTGAGAAGTAATTTTAATTAAATAATACTGAAAAAAAAAATGAAAAATGCATACGTATAAAAATTCTGTTGGAAAATTTCAATAACGAAAATCATTGAATAATATTGAAAATTGGTGAAAAATTTTTCGTTATAATAAAAAAAAAATTTTCCAACATAAATTCATAAATAACTTCGCAGTTTTTAAATATTTGAAAATTACTCTTAAAAAAAAAAGTTTGTAATTTTATAGAAACGAAATAAAATACAATTTGAAATATCGTAAAAGTTCGCATAAAAGTTAATATTCCAAAAAAAAAAAAACGAACCAAAACGCTTTCAGCAAATTTCAATAATTTTTTTTTTTTTTTTTTGCATTAACTCTATTTTATAATGAAAACACAGATGATCTTTTCTATTCACTTTTTTTTCCGGAAATTGAGCAAATAAAATAGCTTCCGGAATTTTTTTCCGGAAGCAAACTATTGCAACTAGATGCGGTATAGAGATATTGAAGTTACAAAAATATGATCGCTAAAACAATAAAAGTCATAAAAGCGTTAAACAACTATTCTACCAGCAGCACCATCTGAACCACCTGCACTAAATGCTAGCTGTGTATGTCCAGAATTTACGGGTTGAGAGTGCACATAGGAAGGAGACTGTGAATCGGGTGGTGTCGTTTGTGAATATGCACAACGCTGAGCATAATGAGATTCACCATGATCTTCGTGCACTTCATCGTCATTCCTGCCTATTTTATCCCTTTTTAATGCCTGTAAAAAATATAGATTTCTAACTAAGTGTGATATATTACAAGTAATTTACGGTAAACCTAATTAGAGAACGCAATTGATCCTCGAATTAGAATAATTTTTTTTTTTGATGGTGGGGAATTGAGGGGAGGGGAAGAGAACGAATAGAATGAGTTGAATCTATTTTCATAGATGGATTCTCTCCTCTTTTTCAGCTGGTAATAATTTGCTTAGGCCAAATGAGGCTTTAACTATAGTCTATTCAAATTTCAAGCGATATAATTTTGCGCCAAATATAAGTGCTCGTTAGCGTCATCACCTATTACTTCGATATGGAGATAAATTCTATGCGTTATAAAATAATAAAAAAAAACAAAGTTCTAATTGAAAAATTTCCGAAATTTTTTTCAAAAAAAACTTCAATAAAATTGCAAAAAAAAAAAATTCTTTTTAAAATTATCTTACCTGATAGACCTGTAAAGAAGTATAGGCGTTGAAGATGAAAATTATAAAGAGGAAAGTGCAAATAAGCGAGATGAGCAAAAAAATTGAGAACGTCCTCTCTGAAAAACAAAAAAAAAAAGAAAAGTCGATTAAATGATCGGATTGAATTGAATTTTTTTTTTTTTTGCAATTTACACATCGAATAACAATTCATTCATGATTTGATCTATTTCAACTATAGATGCTAAAATATAATCTAATAATAAAAATAAATTTTGATGATTTAAAATAATGATCGCCAAAAAAAAAGCTAGAAGAGAAAAATCCTTGTTAATAATAGAAAAGAGTTTCAATAGAGAAATAATCTATCAATAGAATAGAACGAATACAATATTCATTAAGTAATTTATATCTTCATTTGTGGATCTTAATATTGCATCACACCTTACCCACACACCCCCCCCCCCCCCCCCCCTTTCCCGTTGTATACGACCATACGATTGTGGAGACTGAAAAAGAAGACCGATGGTATTGTGAGGGTTGTTCAACGACGCCATTGTGCATGTATCTTGCGATCTTCATTTAAAAAAAAAACGTTTTGCATATTGCATCGATAATTAGAAGAATATTGCAAGAAACAAACTTATGAACGTATAAAATTAGGATTGTATTTGAGAATGCTTTGGCTAATTCGATATAGAATATCTTGCTAAGAACTCTCATCTATAGATCATATCGTTTCTTTAGTTATTATTGTAATATAGTAATTAAAATTCATTGAAAAAAAATTACTTAGAAAATATTTTATTAATTTAAAAAAAAAAAACTTTTTTTTTCTTTTCATTTTCAAATGAAAATTCTTCGATTTCATTTTTTTCAAAATTTTATGACTTCTATAATTCAATTATAATTTATTGCTAATAATTTTCAATAATTTTATTCTTTTCTATACATAAAAATAAATAATAAAAAATAAAAATTTTCTATGTGAAATATAATAAAAATTTTCATTGAAAATTATATAAAATAGCATCAATTATAATAACATTGATTATAATTTTATTCCATTCACGTAAATGATTGTCTGTTTTTTTTTTTTTTATATCTGTACCTATAACGCTGAAGAAAAAAAAAAGATTATTACCTTTGGGATCGCTGATCGAATATGTTTCATCACCAAGAAAGATACCTAAGAATGCTCCAAAAATACTCAATCCAAAGAAGAATACACTAAACGCATTGAACACAAACAACGCCAAAATTACTCCCAATGAACCCTATAAGCACTTTTATTAGAATATTATTGATGGCAAATCATATAGGTGAGGCAGGTTTTTATAAAATATTGATATGCAGGTGTGCACAGGTGTATATTCCAATATACACCTGGACACCTGGATAGGATCACAATAGATAAGATTGGAGTTTATCGCATTTTTCAGCTAATATTTCCACTAGCACGGGAGAATTTGATTAATCAGCATCTTGCGGCACAACTGCCCCTCCCCCTTCCCCCCCCCCCCCAAAAAAAAAGTCCCTTCAATCTGGTTTATTACGCCAAGAAAAAAATCCTGCAAAGAATGAATGATCTTTTATCAAGGCATTCAACTTTCGTTAAGTGATTATGAACGAATATCGATGAAAATTTTGAAAGCCACTTTGATATTGGATTAAGAAAATTAGAAATAAATTTAAACCTTATCTATGCCATATATATATCTTCTCATACGATCTCATCTATGCATATTTCCAAATATATTTTATAGAAATTAAAAAAAAAAAAAAAAAACCACTAAGAGGAAAATTTTCACCAAATAAAAATTTTTATTAAATAGTTATCAGCAAGAAGAAAAAAAAAATTTTTTTTTGAAAATTTTGAAAAAAATTCGGATGCGAAAAAAATTTTCGAAAAAATTTTTTTTTCATCTTTAAAGAGAAGAGACGAGAAAATATGAATAGCTAATAATCTCTATCATATATGAATCTTAATTGTACGTCGTAAAAAAAAAAGAAAAAATTTCTATATTTCGATTTAATATTATATCATTTAGTATAAATTATATTCTATTGCTTAAGATATATTTAAATATATAAAAAAGCTTTTTTTTTTGTAATTAAAAGAAAGCAGTAAATTTCTTTTATTTAATAAAAATTGTCTAATTTTTTTTTTTTTTTTTTTTTAATATATAGAGACAATGATATATAGATAAATAAAGATTGTTTTTGAAAAAACTAAAAAAAAAACTCTTTAAAAAAGGTTTAAATTTAAAAAAAACTTTTTATTTTAATTTAATATAATTACAAATTTTTAATGATATTAAAATATAAATGAATAGAAAAATTAAAAAAAAAAAAAAGATAATATTCGACAAATGTGTGAAAAAAAATTTGAGAAATCTTGAACGATCCCCTTTATGAATATAATAAATATAAATAAATCACTAGTACTAAATAAACGCAACGAATATTTTAAAGAAATTGGTCAAACGATAATCTTTTCCTCCTTCCTCACTCATCCACTTCCATTTTCATTGAAAAATATTTCAATTGGCTGCGTAAAAATAATTTCCGTTTACCTGAACGATAATAATAACATCAATTATGCTTACCTGAATGATATAATAATATCAATTTTGCTTACCTCTGCGATAGAATAGAACAGAGTAAACTGTGGTTTTCGAAAAACGAGAGAAGCGAAAAAAAGAGCTGATAAAAATACGGTAGAAATGAAGAGCGCCAATGCCATATAGCGATAGAATTGAAATTTTGCAAATATCTCAAATATTAATTTATGATCAATATATAACAATTGTAATAAAATTACTTCTATATGATACTTCATGATAAATAGTAAACGGGAAGGAGAATGGAATAACTTTAAGTCGTTTTCAAATATGGAACGACTCCTTTTTTCAACCTTATTTTTCGATAAGGAATGGTACTTATCAACGGATTATTTAACGATCATATGGGATAACCTCTCTAAAATTTCCACAGCCACAATAACGACACCTCCTTGTCATATATTATAGTCATGACGGAAGAAACAAGCAAAACTTCGGTGCGTAAATCTACCTAACTCTGAGGACGATAGCAACACAACTCTACCGCCACTTTCCCAACCCCCCCCCCCCCCCACCTCTCCACTTTGCCATTCGCACCTCACCATTCTCCTATTCGGTTTTTCTAAGAGATAGGTTGAGTTTACGAATATTTCCTCTCATCACCTCATTTCCTCTGCCTAATATCTTCATCTAAGTTGTTGAAAGTAGTATTGTAAACGTTGAAAACATACCACAAGGGGGACGAATTGGAAAATAATCGATATAAAGACTGCTAAAAGACTGAGTTTCTGCAATAAAACAAGAATAATTGAGAAAATGAAAATAAACTTTAAAACTATATTTAATTAATTTCAAGATCATATTTGATCGATTTCAGGATTATACTTAATCAATTTCAGGATTAGACTAAATTAATTTTAGGATCATGCATGAATAAATTTACGATCAGACTTGATTTTCATTTCATTTCGGGATCATATCGGCCGCAATCTCATGAAAATATTCTTATGTTTCTTTTTTTACAATTTTCTATTATTAAACATTATTTTCGAATATAAAATAATTCAGTGACAATTTAAATTGCAATAATAATTTCGAAATAATATCACAGCTCTAAAGGGATTTGCCTCGAATGGAATTTTACTATTTATGGTACTAAAATTTCGAAAAAGAATGCCCCCTCTTCCACTATTCTCGAAAATATAATATTTCATCCATTAATACGACTATATACGCATTTAAATTGAAATAAAATAATCCAACTTGAAGAGGTAAAAGCTGAAAAAAAAATGTAATTTTAAAAAAAAATTGAAAATTTTTTTAAAATTTTTACGAGCGGGAAAACTCTTTACAAATTAAATTTCAAATATTTCTAAAACAAAAATTTTACAAAAGTGAAAAAATTTTCAAAGATAATCCTTAAAAAATTTGACAACATTTTGAAAATTTTTGAAGATGATTGATAGTCAATAATTTCTACTTGTATTATTCGACATCTATTATGGAGAGATCTTAGAATTTCAATTTATTAAAAAAATTCTAGAATTAGGCATTAAATTTTTCGCCGGATTATAGACATCTCTTGAAAATAAATCCATAAAGGGAAGTTTTTTTTTCTTTTCTTTTTTTTTTTTTTTGAAAGGCATCTTCTATTAAATATTTCCAACTTGAATATTTCAAGAAAAATTTGCATTTTAAATTTTAATTTGCATTTTAAATGATATAGAATAATTTAAATTAAAATTTTTTAAATTCAAAAAAAAAATAAATTATATATTGAATCGATTAGAATATAAGTAAACTGCAACATCGTACCAATTCACGATTTTCTATACGATGACGACGAAATGCTTCAATACGCCAATGCATCATTTTGCTCGTATAATTTACTTCTTTATTGAGTAAATTCAATAATCAGAATTATATCTAATAGCAATTAGCATAAACTTCTACTATAAAACAACGAATAATTCGTTGCGAATAAATCGAATAGCAAATTCGAATAATGCGGTTGAATCGAACAACCGATTCCAATAATGCGGTTGAATCGAACGACCGACTACAATAATGCGATTGAATCGAACAACCGACCCCAATAATGCAGTTGAATCGACCAACCGATTTCAACACTGCGCAAAAGTACACTGAAATGGTTGTGTGCCGTTTCGTGTAAATATCTCTAAAAAAAAAAAAATCGAAAACGTTTATTGACCATTTCAGTAGATAAATATACACGAAAAAATATTGATCTTTAGTATTAATAATTTCGACAATAAAAATATTTTTTTTAATGAATGAATTTTTCTATTTTGCAATAAATATAAATTATCAAATGCAAAGAAAAATTATTCGTTTAACGAATATTCGCAAATAAATTCAAAAATTTTCAATTTTAATTTTTTGTGGAATTTTATTTATTTTTCTAAATTTTTATTCTCTATCGAATTTGATGAGAATTTAATTAAAAACTTTCTTTTTTTTTTTTGAAAAATTTAAATAATTATTGAAAAAAAATTTTTTCTTTTTTTTTTGCAATTAATAAAAATTTATTTTCCATTTGACGTAAATTTAATACGCGAAAAAAAAAATTGATTGATTCTATAGAGAATTTTGCTATATGCAAAAGCGTATATCAAGTTTCTAAGTGATCTATGATGCTCGAGCATGAACTCTCGAAGATTAACTGAAGTAAGCTGTAACTACAGTATAGCTCTTAACAGAACTACTCATAATATCATATAGGATAACGTATCAAATATAATTCTTCAATAAACTTTATAGAATATAATAGAACAGGATATATATTCTTAATAGGACATATATTCTTAATATATACATTTAATAGAATACAATTGATAGAATACATTTAATATACTTAGAATATATATATATATATATATATATATATATATATATATATATATATATATATATATATATATATATATATATATATATATATATATATATATATATATATATATATATATATATATATATATATATATATATATATATATATATATATATATATATAGAATATACATACTTAATCGAATATGTATACTTAATAGAATATACATACTTAAATAGAATATATAAATAAGACACCATAATTTTTTGAAAGAACTTTATATATTGTATTTTAATAAATACTTATTCATCTTGTGATTGGATATCGGTGAAATTTACACTGAATTATGCATAAATTGAATTAAAACAAGGTCATTTTTTTTGAATTTTAGCAAAAAAAAATTCGATAAATTCGAAGAGGAAATATCGAATTCACCTTTATCGAGCACCTAATGCTTTGAGAATTTTCTTTTCGATACAAGTCGAGGCTCATATACTAGCAGAACAAGATACTAAATATTGGAAAGTCATGAATAAGCCTACAAAATCCAAAATGTGTATGGAAATTTTTATGCAATGTTTTATGAAAAGAATTCTTGACGTTTTACGAAAAAAAAGAACTATAAAGTAATTTACTGGTGTAAAGTAAAACTTCGCACTAATCTATGGGGATAACTTCTCTTGTGGACGAATCAAAGGCGTCGAGACGATGACTTGCAAGCGGTACCTCAGGTAATTTTTCCCGACCTATGTGCTATTTCACATATATATGTGCGACCTATGATTCCATCACCGAAATACACCATAGTTCTCTAAATCTATACCAGAATGTACGTACCAACGTTTATGAATTTATCTTTGGGTATTGCTAATTGCGCAAAATCGAATGCGCTTTGCTTTTGAGTTTGGCGCACTTCCGCTTCAAGTGATTGCTAGTTAAAATTTTTCATTGTGTTACAGCGCTCTAGTCGGGTGACGAGTATTTTTCACGGCTCTTTGCTCTAATCGAAAAATTCATGAAATAGGTGTTAGGGGAATTGCAAGATGCGAAGTCTGGAGATATTTTTCAGTATCTTCAGCATTTTTAAATTTCAGGTGACGGGTCATTAGATAAGAGTACCATGCAGAAGAGATTTGTCATAATATCGTAAAATATTAAAAACTATTTTCAAGTTTTATTAATTGAATTATTAATGCTTTATTATTTGTTTCACTTAGCATCTTATAAAATTTAATGAAGATTTATAGTGATCGAAATATTTTTGGACTATTGAAGACGATCGTTGGAATAAATGGTAGAAACTTCTGAAATTCCCAGAGAATGTGGATGCAAAGGAATACGTTTTTGTGCTATATGCAAAAATTCAGAGAGGTAAATTTGTCAGTTTCTTTCTTATTGATTGTATTGATTAGAGTTGCCCTGATACAGGAAGCAATTAAAACTTGACGTTAATTTAATTAAATAATGCATAAGGAAGTACTATCATTCGGCAATGATTTTAATTCAAGCATAGCTCAGGTAGACATTGTGCCAGATACCTGGCGAAGTTGGAACTTTACAAAACATTAAACTTAAACATTAGCAATTTTTATTCGCCTATCAATTTTTGTCGTCTAGGCATTTTGCATGAAAATTGCTATTTAAATGTATCTAAAATTTGCATTTTATTGATACTATTTTATAATGTATTTCAGAGTGTTAAAATTGAAATTAAACGATAGAGAAAAACACGTGAATTATGAACGTTACGTGTATTCTTCACGTCACGCAAAAGCCATATATGACTCTAGATTACCGGCAGATCCGTCATTAGATGATGTTCACGCGGCAGCAGCTCGTGTTAATTCACTCAGCACACTTGACCCGGTCGGTATTTTGTAGTTTTAATATTTTTTTCTAATTGCTAATTCGTACTATAGAGCATATGATGTTTTAATGGCGTTAATTTGCCTTTCATTATTTTAGTAAATAAATATGCAAATAAATAAATAAATATGCAAATAAGTAAATAAATAAATAAATAAATAAATGCATTCATTGAGGTCCCCTATTTTATTATTAATCTCCTCCTAAGAATCTACCGACTTTATGGTACGTTAAAAAAAATGATATTTTTGCATCGTACTAATTTTCAATGAAGAAGAAACTTGTTTTACTTTGTAGATTAGATATATCATTCTTCTTCTTTTTTTTTTTTATTAGAAAGAGACGCAAGATTTCTTTGAGAAAAAAGTCTTCCACTAGTAATTGAGGATATTTCTAGTATCATAAAGAGTAGACCTGAAATACGAAATATCATAAAGAGTAGACCTGAAATAAAAAATCTAGTTTACAAAGTAAATTACTACTCAATTTTGGAGGAAAAAGTGCTAATACTAAATTAGGCGCATCGTTTATAATTTCATAGATTTCAGGATAAATGTCTCAATTTGGATGGTATATTACTCATTGATGATTTCTTAAGCGAACAAGAAGAGAAAACAATAATGAGGAAAATCGACAATAAAGAATGGATAATTTCTCAATCGGGTAGACGTAAACAGGTCTAAATTTTATTTGAAATTCATTTCTAAATTTTAATTTCGTTGTTGATCACTTTTTATAGAGTTATTATTTATTCGAATATCTAATAGATATTTTAAGATATGAGAGAATAAGAGGGAAATAATTTCATTCGTTTTTTTTTTTGCTCATTTAAAATGAAAGTAATTTGATTCACTTTCAATTAGGAAACTTTTAGTTGGAGTTAGATGACTAACACATTCTCTACCTTCGATATGTTATTATGCTTGAATAAGTCTTCAATAGAATTTCTTCGTATACTTTCTTAACTAATTTACAGCTTTAATTATTTATCTATAAATTAAAATTAAATTAGAAAAGCTCAAAATCGAATACCATTCGTATATATTCTCCAAATATATTGAAATAAATATTTAGAGATTATTCTTTTCATCTAAGAGAGAATAAAAGAAAACTATATAGAATTCCGGATGCATAAATGATTCCGGAAATTCCGGTTAAGCTAAATTACATGTCAATAATTGCTTTATATTTCTTTCTTTTTTTTTTTTCAAAGTTTTCCTTCTAGTATAGAATTTGGATGTAAATTTTCAAAAAAAAAAAAATCTATTCCCAAATTTTTCCCCATCTCTCTGAAGTGTTTCAAAATATTCCTAGCATCATTTGCATTAAACTTTTTTTATACTAGAAATAATTGGGGAATAAATGATTGAAATCTAATAACAAATGAATTATTTCATTTTTCTTCATCCAATTTTTTGATTTTAATGTAAATTATCATCAATTTATTGATATTCCTATGATATGTAAGATCTTTTTTTTTCGAGAACTTTAATTTTGAATTAGTTTTTTTTTTCTCTCCAAAAAGTTGTAATATTTTCTTATCGAATTATGGAATATTTCTTTTTGATTTTCTAGGATTATGGACCACGCGTAAATTTTAAACAGAAGAAAGTGAAGATGGATCGCTTTTTTGGTATGCCTGAATATACGGATTTTATTCTACAAAGAATGGAGGCACTTTCGGCCAATAAGCTGAATGCATTTCAACCATTTGAATTATGCAATTTGGAATATGTTGAAAGTCGTCAATCGGCAATCGAATTACATTTTGACGATTGGTGGATATGGGGGAATCGACTTATAAGGTTTTTTTAATCTAATATTTTAAAGTGCTTTATCATAAAAGTAGGTGATTTTATTAATTTGTTGGAGATGCTGTACCTGGGGGAGGGGAGGGGGGGGGGGAGGAGATTGTATAATTTAGGTAGAGAGAGAACCATGCTTTCAGGTTTATTCATATATTTTAGTTTCTTCTTTTATGAGAGGTGGCTTGAAATTATTCGAGACAGTTGAGAGAATTTCTCATAAATGGCGAATAAAAGTGCGATATGATATTCATGTGAATATTATTTCCATATGTTATAAATTTTCTGCGCAAATATATTTCGCATTTATAGTGGAAAATTATATTTGCACAAGAAGATATTGTGTGAAGTATTTGATAGACGAATATTACGAAGGAGAGAAGAAAACACCTCAATATCTCAACGTTACAATTAAAGAAATTTTTTGGCATTTTTTAATTTTGTGCAACACTTTATTAGCTGTCAATAACCTCTTTTTAGCTGTCAATAACCTCTTTTAGCTGTCAATAATCTCTTTTTAGCTGTCAATAACCTCTTTTTAGCTGTCACTAATTGTAGGTTTTAAAGGTGTTTTAAGCGTATTTTGCCCTACGTAAATACCGTTTTTTTTTGCTACTGTAAAATGTGCTATAGAAATCATATTGGATCGTTAATTGAATATTTAATTTCAGTTTAAATTTGTTGAACGATTGTGTGATGACATTTACAAATGACGAACGACAGCTCGTCGTCTATGCAGCATTACCGCGCAGGTGATCCTTTTTTTTAGTTAATTAAATGTATATAAATAATCGTTACGCTGATTCAATATTGGGACTTAATATACGAATATTTGAATGGAATTAATCGAAATTATGAAATTATCTAACGGAAATGTGAGATGTAATTTTTACCCGCATTTCTATTGATATGTTTTCTTTTTGATGGCTGTTGTGAAGAGCATCAGAAGTTTTTAAGTAATTGCGTTCTTCTAATATTTTGATCGCTGAAATATAATTATGGATGGATATCGATAGAATGGGTTTCTTCATATCGCCCATAAAATCAATATCCTCTTACGATTGTTTTTTATTTTATTATTAGTATTTATGTTGGATAATGTGGAATGTATATGCGGTGATGGAAGGGTCTTATAACGACTCTATCTTTAGTGCTGGCTGTCGATAATGAAGTCATCGACCTGGGCACTCACAGCTAGGTAGATGGCAAGAAGTTGCTCTAACATTACACATATGTACATTATATCATACATATATATATATATATATATATATATATATATATATATATATATATATATATATATATATATATATATATATATATATATATATATATATATATATATAATATATACTGCTGCCGGATTGTAGAGAAGAGACGACGCGAGTCGAAGCGAAGTTTACTCAACAGTTGGGTAATTGAACGCGTAGTGCGTAAAAACCACCAATATCACTGAGTGAACACGTACCATTGCTAACGGGTTTGAATTACGCAACTACAGAAATAGAGGAACAGCGAAATATGATGGGGCAGAGAAGAATAGATATCACCGAGGTCGATGTATGCAAAATTGAGTTGCAGCACGGTCGTTCACCACAACATTTATTTGTTTATTTATTTATGTACATGTACTAGGTACATGCTGAAATAGTTGTTTTTTTTAACAGAACGTTGTTATGTATGTGCGATGAAGTAAGGTATGAATGGAAGCATGGAGTGTTACCACAACATGTGCGTGGCCGAAGAATTGCACTAACAATGAGGGAACCAAGCCCTGCATTCCAGGTATTCTATGGTTACTTCATTATTTCATTTAGACCATTTTAAAATTAACTTCATTCCAATTGCTTAATGGACACGATACATGATTTGGTGTATTATTCGAATAAATTATTCTCTCTTCAATGGATGGACGTTTCGAATTTGTGCTCCAATTCATAACTCGTGAGAGGGAGCGACGAGGGGGGGGGGGGGGAGGGGGGGAGTGAAAGAGAAAAGGGAGACGGAGAAACTTAGAAAAGTGGGGAAAATTTTATTGGAGGGAGCGAGTGATGATTTATTTTATGACTTAATATTCTTTATATCCTCTAAGTGGGAATGTTTATGTTTAGTGGTTGAAATTTCTTCATCACATTATCATTTTTCTATTTGTCAAAGAGGGAAATTCATTCCTATTTTCTCTGAAATGTTGATATCTTATCAATTTCCATCGATTTCTATCTTCTCTGAAATACTGATATCTTATCAGTGCGCTGATCATCACAGATATCTCATCCATATATGGTAATTCTTTATGTTCATGGGAATACTTTGATCGGGAAAAATCTTTCTATTAAGTTTGTCAACTCTTAGAATTCACTATGAAGTTTGAGTATAAGTACGATTAATTTTATCATCGATTGTTTGTTATGGCCGTGATTATATAAGGCAGGGATATCGGCAATATGTTGAAACTTTCTTTAGCTTACTGGATAATAGGTATTGATTATGAAAGATGATGTAGTAAGTAATATAGAGTTTATTGGCATTTTAATTTTTTGAAGTTTATTTTATTCATTCTTAATAAATATTTGTTTGTTTATTTGATGAATTAAAAATCCATATGCAATGATATTTACTCATCATTTCGATGTTTTTTTGTTTTTCAGGAAGGTGGTGAATTATATGAAAAGTTTGGTAAAGAATTATTCGACTATCAAATATTCGAGTGATTTGTTGATCATGAATTGAACGCTTAACGTTAATAATTTTTATTATTTGTTAATTAAATTGAATAAAGTTTTAATTAAATAATTACTGAAATATTTCTTATTGATGGTAAATCTCCTCACCATTGAGTGTGCCGTCATTTTTTTTTTTTTCTTTTTTTCCTTTTTTTTTTGGTTTTTTTTTTTTTCTTAATTATTGGTGATTTTAGTATCAAAATGCATATTTTATAGAAGAGAATGCATCATTAGAACATTGGTTGGAAAAAAATATTGAGAAATAGAATCTCTTTTTTTTTTTGAAGAAATTTTTTTGCTGCATAATTATTGAGATTCTTTAGAATAATAAATTGATGAAATGATTGATTGAAATAAAGAAACGGATAATTAACATTGAAAGTTTTTTTTTTCGTTGTTTTTTTTTTTTTTTGAAATTTTTCATGGAGGAATATTGCAAAAATGGATGAAAATTAAAGTAATTTGCAAATTTAACGCAATTTTTTTTTTTTTTGAGTAATGAACGAAATTGGCACAGCAAAGCTATAAACTTGAGGATTAAAGCGATTCAGCGAGATTTCTGAAGGGTATTTGTTGATATGATGGTGCTCGCTTGTGATGTATTTTTCGATGCAAACATTTCGAACATTCGAATAATTGAGATTTTCATTTTCTTTTTTTTTTTGGACGCCTCATCGTTCTAGTCGTTATTGTATTTAGTTATGCTACTTTCTATTGAGGGTGAATGCGAACGGAGGGGGGGGGGGGGGGGTTGTATTTTTGTTTTGTGTGGTTGTAGTGTCTTTGGTTGAAGGTGGGTCCAGGGTTGACGGCGAGAGGATGGGTAGGAGTGTGTGATGAGGTCGTGCCGGAAGAATCAATGGGTCAGCCAGTTACGGTTCCTATCTGACTCAGCTGGTTACGGGTCCGGTCTGATTCAGTTGATTACGGATTCGGTGTGATTCGATTGATTATGGATCCGGTCTGATTCAGTTGATTACTGGTTCGATCTCGTAATTGATGTCGAGGATTTTTATGCATTTCTTATATGAATTTTACGTTGATAATCAACGTCTTGCTAACAACGATGATTTTGGTTAACAAAATTATGACGAGGATTAACATATCGACGAGATAGCTATGTGCTTCTTAAGTATTTTTCGAGAAGCGTGATGTTACCAAAAGAGGAGACCGAAAGTGGGCGATCGAGGATCGAATCGAATGAAGATTCGGATGTCGATGAACCGATGTTGTCGGAGGCGGCTCTCAAGAGAATGACATGCATGTGAGTTTTTGCAAAATTTCGTCAATTTTGTTATTTTTTAGTTGTAGATGGCAGTCATTGTTTAGTGGGTTGAGAAGTGGCGGGTCAAGAGTTCGAACCATCCCCCCCCCCCCCCATCTTTCCCCTCCTTCGTTGAAATTTCGCTCATTACCAAACGATGGTTATCGTCAAAATCAAAGCCAAATTAAAATCGTTTTTTTTTGTCATAAGACATTAGCTATGTGGCTATTATTTTTATCGGTCATAATTTTCGCATTTCACCGGAAAAACGTAAGTCTCTTTGATTATTATGAGGTGGTCTACGTATGTCTTACTCATAGAAAGTGATGAATATATCAAGATCGCCGATAGAATTCATCAAGAGGATAGTGACCGATGAAATTAGGAATATCAAAGTGGACACATCTTTAAAAATAGCGAAAATTTATTGCACTTATTTTGCAGTTTTTCAAAAAATGCTTCATTAATATTTTTCATTAAATTTTCATATGGAAATAAAACTCATAAATAAGTTTTTTCTTGGTGGAAAATTCGTATTTATTTGGAAAGGGAGAATATTTATAGACTTTTATATTCGATGTTTACAAAGCAAAAAAAAAAATTGCTTAGTTTTTTAGGCAAATTTGCATCTAAATTTGCATATTTTTTTTTAGTAACTTCATAAAGCGTGAATTACAACCGAAATTTCGACGATCGATTCGTCGAATGCAAAAGCAACAACGTGTTATATTGGCTCAAACAATGTTCAAAATATTATTCGCATTTGAAAAATCGATTAATAATGTTAGTGTTTTTTTATTTTATTTTTTATTAGTTTATTTTTTATTATTTTCTATCTGTGGAAATGTTTGATCTATCAAATTTTAATGTATTCATCAATTGGAATATTTTTGATCCATTTTTACTTCTTTTTTTTTTTTAATTTGCAGCTATAAATTTTATATGAATCGATCGTATTTTTTAATCTTCTTTTAAAGCTGAATTCTATTCGTATATGATAGGTGTAACTGTCGTGTATTATGGTGGAAATTCCACGTAATTTACATAAATTTGTGCAGATGATCGAATTATATGTGTGTTTTAGCGCTAGTACGATCCCTGAATATTGAATCTGAAGGCTAAAGATTGGCGTTGATGGCAGTAATATTCTATGTCAAACAAAAAAAAGAATTAGTGACTTTACTTCTCGGTGCATCTGTGATAGTACCTAAAAATACCGGAGTTCTGAGCAAGCATGCTCCAACTTTGAACAATAAATGCGCTTTAACTCCAGAAACAAATGGTTGACTCCGTGTTGGTTATCCTTTTTTTTCAATCATTTTTAGCGTTAAATAAAGTGGGATAATTTTGTTCAGAAACAAGCGAATGCGTAGACTCAAGCCATTCTGCGAAACGAAAGTTCTTTTGGTGAATTGGTGTTGCTTTGCAGAAATTGCGTTCAGTTTATGGCGAAGAAATGCGAAACGAATTGCAGCATGAATTTTGTGGGATAGCCGGTCAAATATTTTTCTCTTCGGAGGTTTGTAGTATCTTTATTTATTTATTTATTTGTTTATTTGTTTATTTGTTTATTTGTTTATTTGTTTATTTATTTATTTGTTTATTTATTTGTTTATTTATTTATTCGTTAGTTTGGCCGCTAAATTTTTGAAGAAGGGGAATAATATTTTTGAATATTTGATTTATAATACTGGAAATGTTCATTATTAGTTTATTTGGAACTGCAAGAATTATTTCATTGTTTTTTTTTCAACGATTTTTATCATTTTTGTGCTAATTACCGTTCATTCACTAACGGAGTCAGTGGGCTTAGCGTTGTGTGCAAATAAAGTCTTCAATCTTATCACCGAAATATGGGCTAGATCAAATTTGCCTTTATCTCATCTCATCTGATTTCATGTGATCGTATCAGACTGATTTAGAGTAAACGTCAGCTACGTATTCGTTCCTGCTAGTTTTACTAGATGAAGTGATTGAGTTCTTGTTGCATTAATATTGGTGTTGAAAGTTCGTTTTAATGATGCAAAATTATAAGTTGTATTGCCCTTTCTTGGTGGCAAATGTTGTAATCAAACCGGCAGCTGCTTTAATCGACGAAAAACATTTTTGCTTGTTTATTCGGTGGTTTTTACCTGCCGAATAAGCAATCAAAAATGTTTATCTGTTTGGAATATTATTACTAACTGTATCTAATTATTCGGCTATAGAAATAGCCTAAATAAATAAAAAAAATCGATGACGAATGAATCTTAAATTTTAGCTGATTTCCGAGGTGATCGATATCTTCAGCCGAATATTAAAATTCAGCTTTGTTTTATTTGAATCGACTCAAAATTGCAAGAGGGATACATCGTTTCGGCGTAAAGCATTGCTACTCGAAAGAATCTCTGCATGCGTTCATATGATGTAATTACTTTATACCTTATTAAGTAGTTATTGAGTCATGCTTCATTTTTTTATTCAGCCATGTTAACAATTGATAGTACTAATCTTTATTAGTAAACATTATTTTACTCACCCTTTGTCCTACCCGACAGGAACAAGTACCCATTTAGAAGGACCCAAATTTTGTTTTTCGAATATAGATCAATTGCTGATAAATCGATAGGTGTACTCCTTGTTAGATCTTAGAAAATCACTTAGATGTTACTTTGTATGCTGGATGGCATAGCATTAAGATGTTCATGTTGATGAATGTTTACTTGGAGGTAATTGATGAGATAAAAAGAAGGAACTCTTTTTTTAGCATACAAAAAGATCACTATAATGTCGGATCGAAGGTATGCAAGGAAGCAGTTCGAATAGCCTCTATGGATATTGTCGGTGATTTAGTACGACGTGCATGCAAACAACCAACTGAGCAATCACTTCTTACCACTCTCGAAGAGGTTCTTCTATATTTTATTTTTTATTACTACTATCATCGTCCAGTCACATTCTCTTAGACTGGATAGAGACCGAGCTCGGAGTACTGTGGAAGTGGAATATTCTGTTTAATTTCCGAGAACAATGCTTGGGATAAAATTGGATAATTCGTCTGTATGACTGATCGGAAGTGTAAACGGGGTAAAATTGCTAGATTTTATTATTTGGTGCTTAAGCGGCTCATAAGTTATTTATGGTGCTCATCGTGAAGAGCCATTCTGTTTCACCTATATTCTGAAATAATGCTGTGCAATCATTTGATTTTAGTTAATAGGAGAAATTTATTTCCATGTCTAACAGATTAGATTACGAGTAGAAGGGAGCAGATGTCAGGTTATTTTTAGGGATACTATGAATATCAGGGTTAATTGGTTGGGGGGGGGGGGGAGGGAGAGAGGGGGAGCAAGAAATGATGGATAAAATTAATGGAATTGCAATTCGGAGAGTGGAATATCTCGGTGAATATGAATTAGTTTCAAGGATGATAGCATTGCAGCGATTGAATAGTCTAAAGAAATGGGCAGCACGATTATGTATCGCTCAGGAGCTCTATCAACTCCATAACGATCTGAAGATACGTATGGAGAAAAGCGTTGTTGATTTACTCACCAAACGGGTTATTTTTTTATATTTTTTTCTCTTATTTTCTTAAGTAATCAGCGGCTCTGATTTTCCCCCAAGTTTTTTTTTTTGGTTGGTATTTATGGATTTCGTCTAGACAAGATCCAAAAGGGGGATATGAAATGTGTGCAAAGTATGCCAATGTTACTTGCTTTAAAAGTTTGCTAAGAGGGGGTGGGGGTAGGGGTGGGGAAGGGATATGCCCATATATTATCTACACTGATGGTGTTGGTGTGATTTTTAGGTTTTTTGTTTACTTGATGCTTTGGGGAGGGGGGGGGGGAGGGATATGGTGTGATTTTAGGTTGTTTAATTGATGTTGCATTGATAGTTTTCTTTGTTCTACGTATTCAACTATACCTTCTTATTTCCTTGATGCTTTTTATGCAACTGTCACTGCTTCGTTCAGTATTGCCCGTTTCATGCTGTTAAAGTGATCGATTGATTATTTTCTTATATGAGGCTATAATTTAAGATCTTTGATCTGGTGATAGTGCACTATCCTGAATCAGGTGATCTCATCGACGATTTACGCCGCTGTATGCAAAATAATGCTGGTTACGGGAGAAAGAAACTTACTAAAACGCTTGCAAGCGAAGTGGAACGACGCCTATTGCACGTTGGTAAGCGATCTGTTTTATTATTTGGTGTTCGAATTTTCGTTAGTGGAGTTTTACATATGGGTGGTTTAGAATTGACATCTGATCGGATGTGATGGTTTAAATCAGATTATCTTGGCGAATCAACTTCATTTCCGGTTGTTGGCAACATTTTTGAGCATAGCGTTTTGAACGTATTTCTTTTGTATACTTGCCGATAGCGAAGTCATTGAAGGTATGGGTACGAGGGATATCCTGCAAGGATATGCGAGTGCAGTTGACTGTCTTCGACGACTCGATCCGACGTGTGTTATTATGCAACATATTTGTTCGATCATACGCGCATATATTAAGTGAGTCTCTCTCATTTATCGTTGTTCGGATATGAAGGAAATGATTTATTGATCATCATATGAAAATTATTTATTGATATTGCATCAGCTGATAAGTGGGCACGCTTTGTTCAATTACTAGAGGAACAATGTTTTGTTTTAGTTGTTTTTTTTTTATTTAGTGAAGTTTACCGGAAGATGCGTTTCTTGAGATTGATCTCGCCTTATTTAGAGCGATCCAGAAAAGCAAAAAAGTTTCAAATCTGCCTCATTATTGGTTTATTTCTATCGTAGTTTCCGCTTTTTTTTTCTTGATGAACTCATTTTGATATATGTTTGACGATGCCAACTTCATCTCATAAGGTCGTTCCATCATGGGGAAAAAATTTGCCCAGTAAAAGTTAGTTTGCCCACTCTCGGCAGTGATAATGCTCTTTTTAATTTTTTTTCTCTTAGCTATTTTTCTTATGAGATTGAAATAAGCACTCGAAACTTTATTGCATTCGTCCAATTTTATCTATAGGCTTGGATCGGAATTGTTTAAATACATTAGAGATATTAGCATATGCGAATAAAAGTGATTCATTTATCCGATTCATATTGCATTTAAGTGGGGGATTCGCATTTAGTGGATTTAACCTTTTTTTTATTGGGTAAAAATTTGGTAAATTGCCTTATATTTCTTTTCTTCATTAGCGAATTTTTATTCTTTTTACCACTCAAAGCTCCAATTATATCCATTAAAATTCATCAAAATTCTGTCTTATTTTGATCTGTCATCTCGAATGATCTCGCCTTCATGAAGGTGTAGATTTACTGATTGAATACTATGATAAATAGCTTACTGCAGGAAACGTCCAGATACAGTGCGCTCTATAATTACATATATTACCGGCGAAAAGAGAGAGGAGTTGAGTGAGCAACTGACAAAGAAACACAGTACGATCGTCGACGAAGAGGATATGATTGGCGTTAACGATGAACTTATTTGCGATGAAGATGGTGGTTTGTTTTATCGTTTTATTGTGAGACGGTGGCAGACCCTAAGAATGGATCGATCTCGACGCTTGTTGTCTATTTTGATGTCTTGACATACAGGTAACTATGAGGGCAAGTTTGGCTAATTGATCTGTAACCCGATGAACAGAAAGCAACCTTAGAGAACTTGAATTAAGCTTTATACTTGTGCTGATTATAGGATAGTAGTGTGTATGAAATTAGCTATTGAGATGGAGATATGATATATTTGTAAATCATCCGATTCATCAAATCATCACCTAAAGATTTTCATTGCTATTTAGATTTGTTGTGCTTGCTTTATAGGAGTTGTATTTATAGAGCAAAATTGGCGTGAATGGCAACCGGATCCACCGGATGCGGCACCCGGTCAGAGTCGTCGATTCAGACAGAATGCCGATGTGTTCAATATGTTGGTTTCGGTTTATGGCAGCAAAGACTTGTTCGTCAAAGAATATCGGCAACTATTAGCCGAACGCTTAACGAAATCATGGAACAGAGATGTGAGACTTCCACTTTTACTCGTTAGAATGCCTGTATAATGTAGGTTTTTTTTTGCGAAAGGTAGCCATACTGAGTCATTCGGCAAGGTAAAAGGATACCTGGAAGGACAGGACTAAAATATTGTCCTGATTCTCGCACTATATGAAATTTGCTAAAGGGAATATGCGAAAAAGGAGAATCTGAATGATGAGAGTTTCTCTTGGAAACAAATGTTGAGGTTTCCAGGTTTCTCTCTTGAGTGAGATGGGATCAGAATTGAACATTCATTGTGCATTCTGCTCAGAAAACTATGAAGATTAAGGAAATAAAATGGCTGTTAGTGATACGGATATAGAATTTGGTGTGGATTTCTCGAAAAAGATGCACCTTCCTAATTGCGTTCAACGTGATTAGGTGATAATCATAGAGTATGATCATAATTAAATGCTGTTATCATATGAAGTGAACAATATAGTTTATGATGTTTTATGGGGATAGAGTGATTTAGAGAAATAGCATATACGCCATTTGGAATATTGAATAAATCGTTTTGCAGCCACATTTCGAGTTACGCTATTTGGAATTGCTTAAGCTTCGATTCAGTGAGGGTGAATTGCAACAGTGTGAGGTGATGCTCAAAGATATGCGTGATTCCGAAAGAGTCGATCATAATGTCTATAGTTCGCTGGTAATTCTCTTAATGCGCTTCTTTAAACCGGCACTCGAAAAATTTGTGATTTTAGCTTTTCCAGCCTCTTTCCCCTTCCTTGGCTTTAAACACTTCATCCCCCCTCTCATTCTGGACACACTTAGATTAGATTTGATGGCTTGATCGGTTTTGTAACCAATCATCATTCCGTTGAAATGAAACTCTTCTACTGTTTCATATGTTTTAAAAAATTGCCGATTAGTATTTTCGAGGAAGAATTCAAAAAAAGCGCCCAAATTGTTGAGTTAATAAATACTATTTTCAGCCATTTCCTATAAGCGCGAGGGTTATATCCTCATTCTTCTGGCCGAAAATTGAAAACGAAAAATTCAACGTGAGTAATTTCACTTTATTTTGGTACTTTTTTTGGAATCTTATATACTACTTGTGCAATGAGTCGTATAGATTAATGTGTGAGTCGTAATGTGCGATCGTAGTGTGGGATTGAAAGGTAATATGCCACTGGTGGTCGGTAGCACGTAGTTGTCGTGATAGCTCAGTGTTATAAAGGCGCATTGGGAAAAAGATGCTCGTGGTTTCGTTTCCATGCTGCATATTTGTGCTTCACGAGATTTGTAGATCTTAGAAAGTTCTTTTGATTATTTGAATTGATATGTTTTCTGGATAGATTGGCACATCTGATTGATCAATTTGCTGATCATCAACGAACGGGAGAAGTCATAGTTGGATCCTTTGAGAATTTCTTATGCGAATATTGATTGATTTCAGTTGCCGGAAGAGATGATGTCGGGATTATCGTCCTATGGGAAAGCATTCGAGATGCATAAGGCATCACGTAAATTGGAATGGATGACGGGTGTGGGATGCATTGAAATGGATATTGAACTCGATGGTGTCACAGTACCTTTAGCCGTATCACCGGCTCATGCTGCTGTCTTAATGCTCTTCACCAGTAAAGGTACTCGAACTCTTTATTAAGAACATATATATCTGAGTGAGGCTTTTGAGTGAAATTATTAGCATGTTGAGTGAGGAAGTACTTAATAAAGACTGAAGTAATTTAGTGGGATAATTCCCGATTTATGTATTTGTCACTGAATTATCATTTGAAGTTGAGGTATTAGGGGCCTAATTATAGTGTGGCAATATTCTCTACGATTTTATTGAGAGATATATTGATTCATTGTTGTTTTTTTTTTAAATGGTGTTAAACGTTTTCGAACTCATGCATCTCCAATATGAGAGAGGATGTTTGTATTCGGCAAAAACTTTCAAGCTTAGAGAATCCTTTCTTGGAATGAAATTCCATTATATTTATTATGGCTATTAAGGAAATTATTGATCGCAAATAACGTCCAGCTGAATGTTCCTTCGAAAGGCATCGTTGACGTCATAAATTTTTTGCTGAAATTTACGATAGCATTGGAAGAGGTTTTTCGCTTTAGCGTTTCCCAATAACTCATCCCCTTTTTCCTCAGTATCTCCTTTCCCCATCCCCTGCTATTGCCTTTCCTCTTCCGCTTTTTTCTTCTTTGGTGAATGTTTTGTGAATACGAAAATATATGCGAAGATCGTCGAGTTTGTTATTTATTTATTTATTTATATTTTAAGAATCATGGATGATAAGTGAGATGACATCGGTATTGGGTATGGAGAAGCGCAACGTTAGAAAACGTCTCGAATGGTGGCAAAATAGTGGAATAGTAACGCTCACTACTAAAAGTGTACGTCCGCTTTAATTTTTAATGACATCGTTTTAGAGCACTTTAGAGCATTATTATTGATGGGTAAATCGTTGATGGTTTTAGGTTAGATTGTTGAAGGAATAAATTATCTTTGAATGCTTCATCTTATTGTCTTCGCCGTTGATCTCATCATCATAAGCCGCTAACCTGGTAGGAATGTTAGGTAAAATTTGATGAAAACCTGTATAATTAAGACCTTTCAGAAATCGGTATGCATCTGAGGAATTAATTAAAATAATCTTCCAGAAATTAAATAAACAGAATAATCTGCAGATGAGGTGGGGTGGGATGGGGGAAGGGGGGGGGGGGGACGGTGGGGTTATGAAAGCATATTTATGATGTAACCCAGATATCTCCTTTTTGTCTGATGAAAAAAAAAAACTGAAATTCTTCTCTGAGAGTATTGCTAAAGGGTATCGTCTTTCTCTAAATTAAGCTGTCATCGTTATCCATCACAAACAATTTGTTTTATTTTTGGCGGGAATTTTAAAACAATATCGTTGCATCGTTTTTTCATGTCTAATGAGAATTTAAAATTCTTCAGCGATAGCGATGAAATTCTCTTTTTTCTTAAAGATTCGAATATGATAATTTTTGAAGTTATTTTGAGAGATGAGGGATCTCGATGAGGCCATATTCCTCATTTATGAATATCGCAGATATATCTGTCGGATAATGCTTGAAATGTTGATTGATCAATGGATCTAACAGATGAAATTTTATATAACCACTTAGTGATTTCGGAATAAACGCTTTAGTTTGTGATATCAGGACCTAAACAGTGCTTTTATGCTATCGGCCAAAGGGTACCTATCAGATGAGGCAGGTAGAGGGGGAGGGGGAGGTGGGTGAACTCATCGCTTAGATTAAGGTGGTTATCAGGTAAGGCAGGCAGATGAGGGAGGCGGCAGGCGGATGAACTCATCATTCAGGTTAATCTTCATTCTATTATTGTACCGTTATTCAGAGGTTATGCAAATTTCAGGAATTCGTAGTGAGCTAATTCCATAGACACAATTTGGGAGTGAGTGGGGTGGCCAGGAGGGATGGGAAGGAAAGAGAGGAAGTATTTCCATATTTCTCAAATGGAATAAGAAAAATGGCTTTAGAAAACAATAGAAATTTGCATATTTCAAATGTGGGAACACGGAATTTTTTTGTTAATTGGTTTTAGGGTGATGGTGAATCGGAGACGTGGTGTTTAGCATCGGCTAGCTCGAAGATGGATCGTCTTCGTGGTGAATACGACATCGACGATGATGCTTCCGATGAGGAAAAAAGTGAAGATACGTCGGCTGTGGATGCTCTTGAGCAATATTGGACCTATACGAAGAGTTATATGGCCAATCAGGAGCCATTGAAGCCTGAGCGGTTGCATACTATATTCAGGTATACGCGATTAAAATCCTCACTCGAACAGAGGAGGATGGAGTGGTCAGGAAGTTTTTAGTATGGAATAGAGGAATTTTGCTGAATAATTTCATTCATCTTCTCGGATTGAAAAAGGAAAAACCGGAAGGAAATCCATAGAGGCCTGGAATTTTTTCTTTTCAGTGAGGATGAAGGTGTGGGAGGAGGAGGGGGAAGGATTCTTCATAGGGGTTACGAACATTTAAAATGTTCTCTTATACTTTCGATGCTAGCTACAATTCAACTATTTTTTCGGTCATCTCATAGATTTTGTTGGTTTTTTTTTCCGAGGCCGTTATTTAATTATAAGAGCGTTTCTTTCTTGTGGAAATCGCCTCATAAATGAGAATGGGTAAATAACTTTGAAGGCTTTCCATCAGTAAAACGTCTTGATTGGTATGGGACGATGGCTATTAAAAGATGGAATTCTATACGATATGGATCGTTAACGTGGTGTCCCCCATATGGTTATGAAGCAAATTAAGTGATTGATCAGTTTATTTAGTTAGTTGAGGTAATTGATTTCTAAAAATATGTCAGATAATTATACGTTTGAAGGAATTTTGAAACGGAATAGATGAAAAATAATAGAATTGAAGTGTAAGAAATAAGAGCCGTTGCGAATTGTAGGTTTGCGACTAAAGAGATTCTTAGCGATAAGACGACAAGAGTTACCAAGAAATGAGTGATTACGATATTTTGCTTTCAGGATGTTTGCAAGTCCAGGTCAACAAGGACCATCGCTCGAGACGGTGATCGAATTTCTGCAGCGTAAAGTGAAGCAAAATCTGCTTTCATGCTCGAATGGCCTTTATAAAGTCGTCAGGGAAAGTGCAGCCCACTAACGCTTTCGAGTTATAATGAAGGAATACATCTGACTGTGAAACAAAGACAGACTTAACTCATGTTCTCATTGATACCATGAAAAAATGTACCTTGATTTACCTTATCTTCTGACTTGATTTTTTACCTTTTTTTGCCAGTTACAATGACACCTTTTTGGTTGTATACCAAAATTTTTGATGGTCTTAGGTTTAAAGCTAACTAAGCTTCTGGCAATAATGACAGCAGAAATAGCTGAATTCAAATTCTCACATAAAATCACAGTTGAGGATGATATTTTTAATGTGCAAGATATCATACCAATATGGAAAGAGGGTGAGAAATTTGCATAAAGCAGAAAACGAGTAGAGCGCAGATTTCTTGAATCTATTTCCTTTTTCTGCAATTTTGTATCGAATTTATTGAGTAAGTAAGTAAATAATTTTTTCAACGGAATCATTATTTATGGATTTCTGATGTCAACGATAAACAGTTATCCTATAGCAAACTTCCGGATAAAAAATAATCTATCCGATCTACGTTGTATTATTCACGGTCTCTCTTTTTTTGTACTCTATATACTTGTATAAGTGGATAATTTCTATTGTTCAAGTATTTATTGACACATATGAGTTGTTGCTTTTTTTTCATATCTATGGCGGAGTCGATAGAGACTTTTGAGGTGAAACTTTTGTCTGGCACTTTGCGAAAGTCATGAATGTGATACGAACTGACTCTCATCCGGAAATCTGCTGTCTGTTTCCTTCATTTCATATTAAACGTTAAATAGTTAAATAGTGATGGCTATGATCTTAATGCTATAATTGTTCCGAAATGCTTTGAGTGAAAATATTGCAACTTTCGATGATTACGGTACTAAAAGATATGATCGTTGTGAGACCAACAAGCTATTTTGAAGCATTCGATGATGGTGATATAAAGTGGAGATTCTTTAACGCTGATAATAGCGAAACGTGGCGAATTTCAAGGATTTGATGTTATTGTTACGTGTGGACGTTATTGACATAAGGTGGTCGTATCAAGCGTTTCGCGTATACTTTTGCAATCGTTATACTCACTTGATGTTGGAATATAAGTGGGATCGTTTCATGGATTGATGGTGTCGTCCGATACAAGGATAGTCACCGCAAATACCTGATTCATATTTATAGAACGTTCCCCCTCTTAGTTCATCCGTTCTCTTCGCATTTTTCTCTTCGCATTTTATGCGCTCCAATGTCGCCTTAGGGCGTTTTGTACTGAAATGTGGTACCACCTTCGAGGTTGCGTCCTACTAAAAACTTCAACTTGAAATCAACCTTAAAGTGAGCATGGGTTTATAGTTGATTGTTCGATGTTGTATTCTCTCGAATAGCCCATACGTTTTTTTTTCTTGAAATTAGCGGCATTGATGCTTATTGGAAAGTACTGAAATGCATTACCTTTATTTTATGTTTTCAAAAGTTACCGTATTTCTTTGTCCATAAACCCCTCGGTTTACAGTACACTTTTCACACCTTTTTTAAAATAGGTATATACTGGAATGGGATGCTCATAGTAAGTAGCGTATATCGTCCGCACGTTTCGGGAAGTCAATATTCCAAGGAGGGGCTTTATAAACGGGTACGGTACGTATCGAATTTGAGGGATTATGGAAAACCTTATAATTGAGCTGTTGAATTTTTTTCTTCATTAATATATTTGCATGGATCGTCGTTTTTGTTTTTTTGCAATTATATTTTATATATGCATAATTCCTTTCTTTTATTGTTCTTGTTTGTTTTTTGTTGATTAATGTTTACCGCATTTATTATCATAATAAAGGTTGTTTATTTTTTTATTGTCTTCCAACAATTCAGAAATGAGAATTGCATCCCTTTATTTATAGAAAACAGGTGAGGAAAGGTAAGAACAGGTCTTCCCATACCTTGATAATTAGCCTACTCTCCATAGATTCAACACATCTTGGAAATGACAAATTATTTCGAGGCTAACAGGAAATTTTCCGCTCCATTCGCCAAGAAAACAATAAATGATGGTGAAGAGATTCATGGTCATATGCGCCATATCTCTCCGTAGTGCTGGCAATTCAATATGCGTCTAGGTGATTGTATTTTGTCAACGCTAACATGCTTTGCGTTGTTGTTTATTGCCTATCGAATTTCAGTAGTAACTTTTATGAAGGGTTGAGTATGGGGCAAGAGGGATTTAACATCGGTGATAGTCGTTGGGGTGATGCGAAGATCGAACCGTTACGTTTCCATGAAACAGAATCCTCGAAATCGGCAGGAGACTCATCAACACCTGAGAGTACAGGTTGGATTTCCTTTTTCATCCGATTTATTTTGCGCGTTAATTTTATCGTCAATCGTTAATTAACTTTAATTTCGTTCTTATTTATTCGTCAATCTTGAGATCTATAATTTCGTTTTTTCAACGTCGTATCGCTCTTTTTTTTTTTTAATTTTTAGGACGTCTCATAGTGGATGAGTGTTAATTGTAATATTATTTAAAGAACACTGGAGGATAAGATCAGAGGCTTATAGCTGGGGACAGGGGGGGGGGTGGAGAGGGGGAGAAATAATCGTCTATTTTATTCGGAATCTTTTGGAATTGCCAGATTCCCATATAAATTTCAGTATTTGCTTCCATCCTACCTACCTTGTTATTTGATGTCCCCGATGCAATTGACGTCTACAGGGGACATCTATCAGTACTGCAAGTGGGGAGTTATATAAAGGTTTCTGATGAAGTCGTTGGTACCGCATGGATGCCGGTGTTCATATGGAGAGATTCTTGTGAATGGCAGTGAATTAGTGGCGAAGGGGGGGGGCTTAGGAGGGGGGCGGTGGTGTACTGCAAAATTATTTCAAAACTGAAACTAAAAGTCATTTCCGTTTTTAATTCATTAAATTATTGGTTTATTAATCTGCAGATATATTGTTTGTATAGTTTGTCGGGCACCGTAAGATCGGCGCGTAGATAGAACAAAATAAAACATTTTATTTTTATTTTATTTTATTTTTATTTTATTTTATTTATTTTTTGCCGGTAGAATCGTCGATAGATTATTCTTTCCTTATTACTAAAATATATCAAAAAAGAATCGATAACTTTTATCGTGTTATATGTTATATTTCTTCAAAAGCGGTGCATTGTATAGGCTAATACCTTTTTTTATATTAGTTTCCAGGTAATTTTTGACGGCAAAGTAAGTCGAGAAATTGGGAGAGTGGAATAGATGGATGTGGCAAGTGTTCGGATCTATGGAACGCAATAGTTGAGAAGGATGGTTTTCCGGGAAGGTAAGCAACTCTATGATGCATTCAATTGCAGGAGAGTTACGATGCTCGGTATGTGCGGTATTAGTGGAAGCAGATCGTATATCGGTGCTATCGCATTATCGATCCGATTGGCATAAGCATAACTTAAGCCGCACTATCGAAGGGAAACCAATTCTTACCGAAGAGGAATTCGAGCAGAAAATATCCGACGATGGTTTGTTCTTATAATAATATTACTCAAGTTTATGTTATTTTCAAAAAAAAACTTATATCGCAGGTAAATTTGAGCTTATATCTTTGCCATGGTTGACACAAGAGTTTAGTGAAAGCGATTAGATTTTAAGTCAACAGAGAGATTGATCTGAGAGGTGCCACTACCGAAGAGCTTATGACAACTTTGCCAGGGGGCATTTTATCAGCAAGGAAAGAGACGATAAGACATAGTTAGAGGAGAAGACATGAAATGCTGTCGGGTAGAGGCCTCGGTGAGTATGGGTACCTACTGATAAGTTGGAGTGCTTTGAATAGCATCGAAATTCATCCAGACTTGATTGTCCACCATTACCGACAGTCATCATTTTCATATAATATCGTTGTCCACTATCACTTGTTAGTGACCACTTGCAAGTAGCAATTTCTTGTGTTATCACTGCATTGATATTGATAATAAAATGATAACGAAGATTCATTTAAAATAGCCATTCGTTTATAGAGGAGCTGAGTGAAGTGGAGTCAGAAAGCGATGATGAAGAGCAATTGTTGCCAGCTGGTGTCCATGAATATTTCGTGCATAGTGAGCAAGTGTTCTCCATCTATAGTTGTATACTTCCGAATGGAGAACGACCTTCAAGCTCATTGTTTGCGAAACCACTCGATTGTGCTATTTTCCTCTTGACCGGTGGTCATTTCACGGGAGGCATCTTTAAAGAGTTGGTGTTTTTGTTGGTTTTTCTTTAGAACGGTATAAGATATATGTGATGTATTCGTCAAGTCTATGATTCGTAACTGAGAACGAATTGCATCCTTACAAGTAAATCTATAATTCTTTATATCCTTCTTTTCTCACCATTTTTTTAAGTAATTCTAGTAATTTTTTTTTTGTAGTGGTCAGTTGATTGTCCACAAAAGCTATCATCGCTATACAGTGAGAGCTAAACAAGGTGGAACACAAAGTGCAGCCGATGCAAGAGGTAAAAAGGCGAAAAGTGCTGGAGCTACGCTTAGAAGGTTTTTTCTTTTTTTTTTTTTTTGATTGCTGAGGTCATAGGTCACTTGATAAGATCTATATTTTTCGTTTAAGGAATTAAGTGATATCATCGTGATCACCTATTTTCTGGAATGATAAATTAAGCTCTTTCCGTATTGGTACTTATATACTCTTGGCTATTTGCTTGGAAGTTTCTTCTTCTTTTTTTTTGCAATATAATTCGTATAAAATATAAGCCGTTTAAGTCCATTTCATTGTGATCAATATTTTATGATTGGTTTTTGGAGTTTTTTATTGGATCTTTCCGGTTTTTTTTCCCCAGAAATTATCGGTGGATTTACTTCTTAGATGAAGGGGATAACCATTTTTACCTGCATAATCAATCGATAAATAGTCGGTATTCTTTTGAAATAGGTTACTTCTCTTTCAGATTCGATTTTATTTACTCGTTTACTTTTTTGAATTATTAGGGGAATTATTTTAAGTATGATATTCTAGGTACAATGAAGAGAGGCTGAAACAAGATGTTCAGGAATTGATTGCAAAATGGAACGAAGAGATCAATGCAACACCACTCATATTTATTCGGTGTTCAACGTATCATAGGTTTGCTCATTTTTATGTACGCTTTTTATCCTTAATATTTGTTTTTGAGCGTTTTTTTTTTTGCTCATATTATTGCCGATGAAATAGTTTTTTTTTTTGGGGGGGGGGGGGGGGGAAGAGATTGAGTGCCGCTGGTGCGTGAAATGTGTGAACACATTTTATGATAGTTCAATAATTAACCTCATAGTTGGGGCAATATAAAAATTGCAAGTTAAAGCAACATACGCACCTGTTTGCACTGAAGTGATGTCAATCTGTGTGTTTGTTTCAATAGTGTGGATCGTCAATCTTTTATTGGTGACATATCTGCGTTCATATCCGCTGAAGTGATCTGCGCTGTTGCGCATCCACTTCGAGTGATCATCGTGATTATTCAGTAATTAAATAACTTCATTCTATCGCAGTCTCAATGAGCAGAGATTTTATTTTCTTATCGAAGTCGTGATTGCCCGATTCATATTATTGAAGTCCTAAAGTACCATCGATTATCAGTTAAACAAGGAAAAAGAGGGGAAATGGCAATGAATTTGTGTCCATTATGGACACGAATTCTTTCTGTTTGTTGACTTTTCAATATTTTGGGAGAGGAGGAGGGGGGAATGGTAATCCAGATAAAAGGGATAAAAAAGTGCTTTTTTATTTTATGAATATTTCTATAAGGCATTTTTCTTTTTTGAAGGCAAATATTCATAGGCGATAGTTTGGAGAGTTCGCCATTCTTAAAGAATGACGTTAGGCTTCGATCGATACCGTTCGAGACTCGTCGACCATCTCAAGAAGAAATGCAACGCACTTGGATGCGTCTTAGTGAGTTTCTGTTTCTTAATTTCTTTTGTTTATTATCTTTTATTGATAGATGATGTGATATTTGAAAGATTTGGTCGATGAGCTGACACTGCTTAGAGGTTTTGATATCGTTGTGAGATCAACGAAATCAGCTCTATTCTTTACATGGATCGGAGACATAAAAATAGGTACACTAAATGATAGTATATCTTCTCAGTATCCGTTCGTAAAAGATAGGCTGTTCGTTGTTGATAACCGCTGCTTGTTTTCCTGCAAAACATTGACATATATTACTATGAATCTGCATCAGTTTGATGTGCCTATTGGTTATTTCTGTTGACATACCTGTTGCTTAACGTCAAGGTGATTCTTCGATCGGAGTTGGATAGATTTATTAAGTGTCGTTAATAGTTGATCTGTTTAAATATTTTGCTGATAGTAATTTTGAGTATTTTATAGCTAGTTTTTGAAGATCATTCGCTCTATGAATGCGTACAAGGTTCATTTAATGTAAAGTTTATTTGTACCGCATCGATTATTGATTCGATTGATCATTAAGAGTAGACGAGTAAGGAAGTTGCAAAGAGAAGAAGAGAAGCTCAGAGTGGTACTCACGGCTGATCTAATTTCAGTCGATATTTTGCGAGGATATTTCCACAGCCAATTGAGAAGATGATATTATGGATCTATCTACATAAGGGTATCATAATAATATGTCGTATATCATTTTTAGGAAGCGTTTGTTGCCATGGAACGGTAGAGGAATTTCATAAAAAGCTTGTCGAACGAAAGGCACAGCGAAAGAAGAAAAGACGTATTTTGCGTCGAAAAATAGCAAAAGATGAAAGTGATGCGAAGTATGACTCATCTGATAATGAGACTGAGCCTGAGCCTCAACCTCGACCTCAACCTCAGCCTCATATTTTGGAAACCGATCAGAATAACGTGTCGGTTGTAGAGGTATTGATTTTTTTGAAGCGCGATTTTATATGCGTTTAGTGGTTTTATCTGTAGTCATTTGAAGGTTGACAAGATATTCGGTTGTTGTTTTGATCATTTTTACAAAAATTTTGCTAACTTCTAGCATCCATCTAATGATTTTGATTTGCTGATCCATCCCATATATATATATATATATATATATATATATATATATATATATATATATATATATATATATATATATATATTTCCTCTCTTTATTGTGAAGAAAAAAATTGCTTCATGGGAAAGAATATGATGAGGGTATTTGAAAGAATGCCATTAGATTAATCGATGAGTTGTGAAGGCTTATCCCCCTCAGCTGTTTCTTTTTTTTTTGTAAGGGAAAAGCTATGAATAACTTAATTTTCTATGGAATTCAATATGAGTTGGACTTAGGAAAGTACGCTCATTTTCGCTCATGTAATCGGCTATTATGAAGGTATATATTTTTAAGGAGGCTAAAAATAATGAAGAAACAAATAAGAGTGAATCGGCGCAAGATCCGCTTACAAAAGCCGAGATGCAATCTATATATGCGGCGATTCGCTCCGACTCCGATGAGCAACTAAAGATGCTTCTAGATGGAAGTGGATGTAGACGTGCGTTATTCGAAGCGCATATAAAAGATGCACGGTTTCCGCCGAATTCATTAACTTTTCTTCATATCGCATCCGGTAGAGCTGCACTCCATATATTACCTGTAAGAGCCGTTCTTTAAGTTTTATTGCTTCCGTTTTTTTTTTCACGCATATTCCATAACGATCGTTTCAATAGGAATTTTGTGGAGTTAACTATGCATAAATGCAAAAATAATTTTGGAAAAGCATATTATACCTCATAGCTTTATTTATTTGTAAACTTGATCCAAGGGATTGATTCTAGGATTTGGAGTTGTTTGGCGCAGTTGATTACCATTAGGTTAATTTAACGCTTACTATTCTTGTTATGCTTTGGAGGTATTAAAACTAGTTGTAAGGCTTCTATTGAGTAGAGATTATTTTGAAATATATTTTACAGCAATTATTATCGATGGGATGTGATCCTTCGGTGAAAAATGCTAAAGGCTCATTACCCTATCAGGTTTGCTTATCACCGTTATTGATTGTTTCTTTTTTGCATTTATGTTTGGAGAATTTTTTTAACCTTATGGATAATGAGTGAAATAATTGCTAATTTTGGAGTATAAGGGTGTGTTAAAATCTTAGTGCTGTATGTCTTAATGACTGAGAACGAATGGCTGGATATATGGATACCAAATGCATTGATAAGTGAACATTTCAATCTCCTGGAGGGTATTTTTTTAAGCATTTTCAACTTTTCGGCTTTATCATGGGTTTTTTTGTTAATTTCTGGTATGGATAGCTTTTTTTTCTCGTTTATGGTCGAATTTTGAAATTCATATTGATGGGGGGGGGGGGGGGGGGAGGGATTTTTGATAGTTTTTTTTTTCATTTATTTTCATAGTTGTTAGTTGTTGTTTTTTCATTCATTTATTCAAGATCTTTATAGGTCTCACAGAATCGTGCAGTAAGGCAAGCGTTCAGCCAATTTCGTATGGATAATCCGAACAGGTGGGATTGGGATCGATGCCAAATACCGGAATTAGTGGTTATTAGTGAAGAAAAACTAGCAAAAGAAACCGAAAAGAGGAGATTGCAAAGAGAAAGGAAGAGACAACGAGAGAAAATAAGGAAAGCGGAAGAGCGAATTGAAAGAGCTAAACAGGTTCTCTTTCTGTATTGTTCATTGAGTGAATTTTAAGTGATTTTTTTTTTGAATTTCGTATGAAGCAGTTACAAATAAAGCTCAGGTTACCTGCTGGATGTTACTATCGAGAGGTGAAGGATTAAGGAATGGTGAGAGGAAGGAAGGAGTTGTCATTCGAGGCATGTGCATCGCTTAACTTTATTGGAAGCTGTGTTAATGACAGATGCTGAAGGTAATTCGTGATTCATTGTCTTGTTAAATTTACCCGTCTTTTGAGAGTCTTTTACATCTTTCGTTGTATAATGCTTGCGGATTTGATACATTTTAGGCGGAAAGGGATGCGTTTCTAGCATTGCCGGACAGCGAGAAGAGGGCACTTGCTGCCGAAAGAAGACTTGCTGCCTCATTGCAGACTAAAGCCGTTATTGTCAGTGAGGATGGAAATCGTTGCTTTCAGGTAGTTCGATAACTAATCTGATGTTTTATTTTTATTCATAAATTTTGTTGCCTTATGGGGTCCTCATTGTTGAAATTTTTGCTGAAATAAATAAAAAGCGAGAAAATCGACGATACAGCATATTGGTGGATTTGATTTTTATTATGGAGTATAAATCTGGCATCGATGGAGATATGGGTATTTAAGAGAAACGAAGAGAGTTTGGAGAGGGGAACGGTTTACGATATTTGTTGCCGATGAAAATAATCGAGTAATTGATTCGTCAGTTTTCAGTGTGGATCAGTGCTTCCAAGTAAACCTTTCGAATACAGTGAAAATCGATTCTGCACAATGAGTTGTGTACGCGAACATCGTCAAGCAAATCCATCATCACTCCCTCATTGAGAAGTTCGTCGTTAACCTTATCGGTCTTTGTTTTATATATGTTATCCGAGGAATTGAATCAGTATTGTTCGTCAACAATTAAATCATTGACATATGCGCCTTGAATTTATTTGATGTTTTCACTGCGGCCTTTTAGGTGTCATGAATAAATTGTACGATATTTTTGGTATTTTTTCTTTGATTTGATTATGTTTGAAACGTGGCATGTTTCTTTGATTCTTTGCTTGATGTTGACGTTGTAACTATCCGTATACGCAGTTGTTATTGCTGTTTTTGTTACAGGTGAGCAGTATTTCAGGTTACCTGTTGGATAATGTTTTTTATTAACTGGCTTTATAGACTTTTGTAAAATTATGAATAAATCTATATCCTATTTGTTGGCAATATTATAATGGGTAATATCGCAGAAAATTTGTGATATATGCCAATTATTCCGTTATATTATCGGAGGGCGTCTAAAAAACGCCATTCATCTTGCGAATTGCTTATTCGGTTGCCTTCATCCAATTCTTTTTAGTGACTTTGCGCTTCTTGTATCCTTGAAAACGGAAATAACGACATGGCAAAAGTAGGAAAGTCTTTTCACCGTCGTGCTAGGAGGTGTTTGGTAAGTCGGAGTGTTCAAATGGAAAGGGGGAACGAGAGGAGATAAATCCTGGAAATAGCAGCATAAGAGGGAAGAAGGTACTATTATATGATAAGTTGTATTCGACTACTCGCATGATCATGTTGAACCATCGCTGAGAGCCTTTCATCATAGAAATGAGGGATATAATTTCGAGCAATTGCTTCAACATTTTCATCTATGCGTTTCGGTGGCATTATTTCACATAAAACGAGAAATGAAGTTCCCACTTCTTTTAGAATAGTCTCTTTAGTTGAAGACTTCCTTCTCATCTTGCCTCATTCTTAGAGCGGATCATCCTTCCCTCGTTCTTACAGGAGATCGTCCTTTCCTTATTCTTAGAGGGGGTCATCCATACCTCATTCTTAGAGGGGATCATCCTTTCCTCATTCATGGAGGGGATCATTCTTTCCGTATCCTTAGACGGGATCATCCTTCCCTCATTCTAAGGGAGATCATAAGACCAAGCTTGGAGGGTTGTCGATGTGGAATTATATGCCAAAATAAATTTGCATAATTTTAGGATTAAGGAATGGATTGAATTTTATTCATACGACTCCATTAATTGTCATCTTTCATTAGTTTCTTTGATGTTTTCAGATTTTTCGAAGAAAATGTCAAAAATAGCACAGTTATTACGGTACGTTCATTGCTGATATATTTCTTTATCATTTTTAGTTGTTATTTTTTTCTCTAATGTATAAAATAGATCTAGAAAATGGAAGAGCAATAAATTAAACAAGCGGAACATGATCACTTTTATGGGTAAAATACGATCGGTTCATGTGTGAAAAGAGAATGATCTTTGTTGTGATGTCCAGGTAGATTGTTGACAAAGAAGAAATTACAAAATGCCACGACATATGCGCCGCCATGTTGCATTAAATTTACTGTAATATTGTTTTATGCATTTGCTTGGATTCTGCTTTTGGCGCTAATGTTGTAAAGTTCAATTTATTCGGATGATTCTATCGGCGTTGGCAATAGAGATGTGGCCGACTCTTTATTCTTTCGTTTTGGCACGACTTGAGGCTACTCTTTCAATATTGCTTGTTTGGATTCCTGAGGAGTATCCGGAAGGGATACTGTTTAGATTCCTGAACAGTATTCAGAGGGAGTACTATTTAGATTCCTGGGGAGTATTCAGAAGGATTGCTACTTTTTACTCCGATCTAGTCGTCTATCCTCTCTTACCTGTTGTTCTCGAGGAACTGGATGAACGTGGTGGCCCATAACTTTGGTTGATCCGTCCTCCATATTTCGAGAGTTGCCATCCCCTCTTTCTTTCCTATAAATTATTATTGCTTCCCTCTTCGCTGAAACTTGAACACTTGATGTAAAGAAGAGGAGAATATGATGACCGTTTGAAACCGTGGTCCTAGTTCTACTCCAGAAGGAGGCAAGGTCAGGATACAATGTGGCGACATGGTTAGTGCACTCTTTCTCCAACCCCTCCCCATCCCCATCTCCTGGCTTTATGTTTATTACTTTCACTGAACGGCTTTTGAGTTTACACGCGGTGAACTAGAGATCGGGAGGTCGATTTCATCCTCTATGCGGCAACGTTTTGTTGCCTTTCTGGCGTTTGGGTATATTCTCGTTCTTCGATAAAATTTTTGTCGTTGCTCTTAGACGATGTATAGAGGTGCCAGCACGTGCCACATGTACTGCTCAGTGGAAACGTGCCGAAGAACTTGCAATCAATAGTGCGCAAGCGAAATATCTCGATGAGCTTTGTATCGCCGTCGATATGAACGACCAACCAATCAGGAGTATATCGAAGCGAGATTGCCATCGCGCTGAAACTAGTTGGTTTTTTTTTTCTGGATCGATAAAAGAAAAGATTTTTTTCGATGAGGCGATACCATTTACAAATTTGAAATTAATCCGGCCGTCCTCAGCAAAAGATTTTTGGCTTTATTACGAAATGAATGGATTTTTGAATAGTTTGATGATTTTTTTCTGTGTTGATGCGTTAATTTTTCGTTATTTGTGACTGCTATTTTTTTTGGTAAATGATTAAGGCAGTTTATTTTTCTTTGAAGTTGATTTGTTTTATTTCGTTTTAATTAAGTCGAGGATACGAGTGCCTAAATTTCGAGATTCTATAGCTGAAGTTTTTATTCTTTATTGATGTGATGCCTCGGTAAGACCTGGAGTTGAGTTTTGATCCAGTTTCCTCCTAAGAGTCACTCTTTTTTTTTGCGGAAAGCTGTTTGTAGAAGTTCATCAAGTTTTGTTTTTATTCGTCCTTCTCTCGTATCGTTGTCTTATTTGCCGTTCCCGATTGTTACGATGTCACAAGACTTGAACAGCAAAGTTGTTAGGTGACATAATAATTGTTGTCATCGTTCTTCTCAATGACGAATAAAGATTGCCATGGGTGATTTTCGAAATACTATATTGCAGTGGCATTGCATCGTGCATTCAGTGTATTCCTCTTCACGAATTCGGGTTCTTTGATATTGCAAAAGCGATCTGCAAGCAAGATCACCTTCCCGTCGGTATGGACGAATAGTTGTTGTAGTCATCCGTTATGGAATAATTGGGAAATGACAGTCGGTGATAATTGGTTGGGTGTATGTCGAGCCGCCCAACGTAAACTCAGGCACGAGCTTGGCATCCCGCAGTTACCGATCGAGGATATGAATGTTAGTTATGTTCAATTTGAGGTGCTAATTTTGTGTTATTGAACGTTGTTTACCTTGATTTACTTCCTGTTGGGAGAGGGGGAAGGTAACTTTACGGTGGCCTCTAGTTGGAGGTGAAACATGGTGGGAAAGGGCAGCGAGTGAGGGGGGGGTATTACTGAACGCGATGAGCGAAAGTCTGAAGTGGGGGCAGATATGGTGGGAATGGTCCTAAAGGGGGATAAATTAGTAAGGTGGAGCAGGGAAGTGGCCATATTAGGAGGAAGCCTCACGTTAAAATAACTGAGACAGTAGATAGCGCTATTATTAAGATTTGCTGTTCCATTACCATCAATGCCATATCTCCAAACTATTCATAAATTATAGCCGCTTTCATTTGATATTCATATGGTGGAGTTTTTTAGATTTTTGGATGATCATATGAGTATATGCGGGAACAGTTTGTATGACAAATGCATGAAATGCAAAAAACGGGCCAAGTTTGTCGAAATGGCCTGATTGGAAGAAAAAGGAATGCTGCGCAGTGCTCTTGATAATTGCCCATATGTGTTGTTGGCTTTTGGCACTCGATTGATGTCTGAAAGTGGCGGCCGCAATTTTTTTCTTCGTTTTGATAGCAGCCAGCTTGTGAATTTATCGCTTATCAGCCTGTTAATCAGAGATACATTTTATTGAATCAGAGTACCATGTTTTAGTGATGTGGTATAATTTGGTGATCGCCGATATGATTAAAACCAGGTGATAGGTAAGTTCGTTATAGCTAATGGGACGGTTTATATACAAATCGATGAGTGATCAAAAATGGGGAGAGAATGAACTCGACTATGCGATCGTCGTAACGAATTTTGATGCGGCCAAATTGAAGCCGAATAGCGAGGAAGTGGAACAAACAATGGTGGTCGATAGGGAACAGCTCAAAGACATGGTTGCAGGTATGTTTTGGAATTCGGCCGTTTAGTGGGACTTTTAATTTCCTTATTACTTTTGAGTATTAATCGTATATATGCCAATGTAGAATTTAAACTCTATAGTATGATACCGGTTCAGGTGTACTTTCTGTATCCGAACAGGTAACTACGGCATTTTGAGTTATTCGGAGGCGTTAAACCGGAAAGCCATTTCGGTCTTACCGATCATATAAGCTTGGATTTCTGAGTTTGGATCACATCTTGGAAAACAAACCGGAAAAGTTGTTTTTTGTTTCAGGTGGTGCAAAATTTTCTCCATGGTTCATGCTGTTGATGAATGGACGATACTTGAACGCATGGTGGGACAATCTTGACCGATTGGAACGATTCAAGGATCTCGACACCATACGGATACTCAATTAAATCATTATTCATTTTGTTACGTTGTTGCTGAATTGAATTGAATGGATATAATGCATTTAATTGAATATATATTGATAAATAAATTACATTTAATCGTTATGAGTTTATGTCTATTGGTGACACCCGGCTGGTACGGCTATCTTCTCCAACGTTGGTTTACTTACTAAAGCGTTGCGTCATGTTGTGTTTAGTGTCATTTTGAAAGAAAAAAATTGCGCATTTCAGTAGGATCAAAAGTTCTCTGCGATTTCGAAGAGGGGGAAAACGTCGTAAACTGTTTTCACAATCATATTTTTATTGGATGGTCTAGGTGCTAAGTAATTTCTTTTCGATAGCAATAGAAATTGTTCGTTGTTGAGAGGAGGAGGTATCAATTCGGGCTCGATTAACTCATTTTGCGGAGGCTGAACAGTAAACAATAAACACTATCGTTCGGCACGCGTTGTTACGGCATAAAGTCCAACTGCATCGATTTACCTCTTCATAGGTTTATGTTTTCCCCGGAGGCATGTTCTTGATATTGGCGAGACTCATCGATATTGACGTTATTTCTGGTGTGGAATTTAACGATACATGCCGTCTTAGTACCCCCCCCCTTTTTTTTAGGCATAAAATAATTTTTAGTTTTATTGGGGGAGGCGTCTGTGGTAAGGAAGGGGGGAGAGGGGGGGGGGGGCTAAAAACGTGACGACACATTTCGAGAAATCACATAGGATTGTATGATAAGAAGCATCGTTGGAGACGTCGTTTTCGTCATATAGCTTTGCCGTCCTCTTCGATCCACTCTTCACTTCCCATAAAAAATTACTGGGCATTGCTTTAAAACGTTGCAAGATTTGAATAGGTTCTGCTACGTTGTTCTTCCCTTCTCGTCTGGGCTATATGATGTTGTAGTCAAGAAGTCTCAAGCCTGGCACTACCACAGAAGCCGACGGATTGTTATCACTGTGTGGTGATTATTTTTGATAGGATTTCCAGGATTGACGATGCATACGATATGGAGTCGTGCAAATGCGGTTTTCGCATTCATGTTGTCTGCACTTTCGGCAATGACTTTTTGCGTGTTCCTTTCATCGGTTTTTTTGCCTAACTCAGCTCCGGTTGTACTTTCGGCTCGTAATGTTCGAGTGTTAGTTATTATTATTTCTTTCTTAGTTTCGAAATTCATTCATATGTTTCTTTTATTTCATGTCACTTTTTTTCATGAATTTTATCATTAATTAAGCAGCCAAGTTTGATGAGGTTTTAAAGTTGATTTATTTGAACCTAATATATATATATATATATATATATATATATATATATATATATATACATATATAATATATTAAATTGAATTTGATGGTTTCAATAGTTTTTTTTCGATTAACTTCGCATTTCTTCATTCGAATTCCTTTGCATATATAATGCGACTCGCCTTTATTGATTCTTTTTCGCATTTTGACTAATTTTTCATACGTCAGGCGATGAATTGTTGGATTTTTTTTCTTTTCGAAATGTTGATTACAAAAATAAATAAATAAATAAAGTGAATTTATTTCTAACGTAAGAGGATGAGATGAGAAACATATAAGCGATAAATAAGAGTTTCTCTTGCAATCTTTAAAGTACAATTTTATATCTCTTTTGGAGTGGCTGTTTTTTTTTAAATTTTCTTCGCCCTTCATCGTCGACTAATTGCTGTGGTTTTTTTTTTTTGCAGGAAAAGTATGGTGGATTATGCATCGAATGGTGCACGTAGTGATGTGGCTATGGCCGAATTATCGATTGATGTTGATGTGACACCGATATTTAATTGGAATGTGAAGCAGCTGTTTTTGTATCTAGCCGCCGAATATAGTACACCATCGAATCCTGTAAATCAGGTAAAGTGTAGTACACCATTGAATCCTGTAAGTCAGGTAATATAAAGAAATGTGCTCTCTAGCGGAGATTGATGATCCGTGCGTTAAATCGACGTAATTGCGCTTAACTATGTCTCTACTGGTTTTGTTACCATTATCTTCGATAGAACAGTATGGCATGACCAGTATTATTCCTTTCTGCGATGCTAATAAAGCCGTGCCATGGTTGAGAGGGAAGTCGTTTCATTGATGGATGGGGGAAAGAAGTGCTTTACAGGACCAATGGAAATGCTTCTAAATAAAAACGTCCTCGTAGGTGGAAGCGTTCTAAGAATTGCTGATTACATATTTGTTTCTAGTAAACCTATCGTTTCCGCATACTTAGTCCATTAAGATTCGAGGGGATCGGAAGTAAGTTAGTTGAATAGAGTTGGCGACACCGATCCTAGAACAATTGGGCCCATCCTTCATCGCGGCTAATTTAATCGGCTAATGATGACCAATCTTAAGGTAGTTTTATGGGATAAAATCGTTATGCGAGGCGATTGGTCGACGATTCACGAAGAGCATACCACGCCGAAATACTTCTTCATGGACGATGGTACAAATCTTTTGGATCATCCAAACGTGACGCTCGTCTTGAGGTGGAATGTCATTCCGAATGCCGGCTATTTAGCTCTTGCACAAGGTGAAGGTCAACATATCGTCAAATTTCCTTCAACATATTATACTGGTCGATTCTGATGATATCATCATTCGCAAAAATCCTTCGTTGTTATTCACTCGTTGAGCCGTCGATTGCATTGCTGGATTGATTATTTGAAATTGTGGGAAATATTAATTTTCGTTATGGTATCATGATAAAGGGATCGACCTCTCTTACGAATAAGGTACTCTGCGCACTGATCTGTTATCTGTAGATCAGGACGCAGCTCTAACGATCATGTTAACAAATGAAAGACAACCGCTTTTGAAACCCTCTACTGGAACGGATGCAGCAACGATAACTTTGAGTGGCTTGCTATGTGATTGCAATTGTCTATGTAACCGAGGAAGTTAGTAGCTATGAAGGTCCAAGCTGAGTGGATGTGGATGAATCGGAAATCGAGAGCCTACTGCAAAACATGGAACAATCCTTAGGCTATACGTGGCAATAAGTGCTCAATGTTTGCGATGAGCCAAATTTAGGCCGCATTAAATAAAAAGCCACATTGATATATCGTATAGGCATTCCTTCTTCATATATTTCCTTCGAAGAACGTAATGTCCTCTGATCATTGAGTTTTCAAATATGTGGAAAAGCGTTACCGTGCGTTGGATACGATGCAGTTAGCAACGAATGATGTCTTGAGGATCGTTCATTGTTGAATCGCATTACGTCGTACAAATTAACAAACTCTAGGACGTGTTTAGCTCGTTTAAAATGCGTTCAGCTTTTTTTATATGGTTTTTTTTATTATGGATCTATCTGTGGTTTATGGGATGTTGTTGGTTTTTATATTTATTTTTTTCTGTGATCATTTTTGTTGTCTTTTTCCTTAAATATTTCTTAAGACATTTGTAATAGAAAATCGAATGCCTCCTATTCGTAGAAGTGTTCAAATTACTTGGCAAATTTCGTTGATGAGGACCTGGTGAATATGAAAGGAAACACGTCCTGACCACTTCCCCTCTCCCGCACCCGGCCAAACCCCTCCGATCGGTCGAAGTTCCAAGTTCTTTAATGATATGGTTGTTTTAAAAAGCTTCAAATTTGGAGGGCGATTTGTGGAAGTTTTTTTTTTGAGTTGTGATGCAAACTCCTCCATCCCATCACCATTTCGGCATCCGCACCAAGCCCGCTGATAGTACCCAACATGCCGAGGAAAGCTTCAACAGATGTCATGCTTCATAAACCTACGTTTGGATGCGTGTTGATTCGGAAAATTGTACGAATATAACGTTGAAAACCCTGATCATTGAACCCTGACCTCGTTAACACTGTCGAGTTCCCAAGAATATCATCCCATAAGTTTCGTTCAAGATTCCTCATGACGTGCTGAAATTGATGCTGAGCACTCTCGAAAGCGATCGATATTCAACAATGAACTTTCTTAACGAATAGCTTTTCTATCTTTAGCGTATTTCTTTGTGGATTATTTCAAAATGTATCACCAATTTTTGCACACATAAAACTTTTATTTACATTATTATTATTTTTTTTTCGAGCATAACAACGCTGATATCATAAAATGAACATGTTCATTTTGAAATTACGAATAAAAAAAATAAATAAACGTCTAAAATAAACTTCAAAAAAAAAAAACTCTCAAGCATAAATTAGGAGCTTATAAATTAACAATTTGAGATAGTGTACCCCCATCAATGAATTCACTCATCACAAGGATCTATTCGCCTCAATATGACTTACTTCAAATGATAGCCGAGTGGTGTACAAAGAAGATTAATAAAACCTGCCACTAGATTTTAGACTGATAACGGGAGCGATCTCCAGCAGTTCGAGATATCGGGGTACCCGGGATATCCGGCAGAACTCAGCGATACCGAATGTTTTTGTTGGACATGTGGGTGGTATTGTTAGTAGAGAGGCAGGCAGCTACGATAAGGAAATAAATATTCGGGAGTGCGACTGGAGAGGGGAGATGGACCTATGCAAACCCGTAAAAAACGAAAAGCCGGAATCCAGCTGAAAGTGTCGAAGATCTCATCCGCTCTCACTTCTTTTGCAGCTGAAATTTCGATCTATCCGGCTAAATTCTTTACTTTCCGGTAATCTCTACCATCGAAAAGGATTCGCTCCCACCGAACGCTACCAAAAGGCAAACGAGATTTCTACCTGAATTGATATGCCTCAAACAATGATAGTGTCATCAAAATGGTAGATGTGTTCTTAATTAAGGGAAGCTGACTGTTCTGTATAAATTCTGCAAATAAGATTAAGCATCACAACTTAACGATTATCCCCTTATGTTCTTATCTGTTTCACCTCTGTTACAAAAATCGTAAACTTTTTCACCCCAAATACTATCTGCAACGGTCGAGTGCTGATTCGGCAAGAAACTCGAAGTTTCAGCACTTCTCTTCTCAGTCCCGTTTCTGACCAGTATCTTCAAAATCATAAAACCTTATCACGAAATAACTGAAAAAACTGGATTGATTTAAAGAATAAAATATTGTCTACGTCTAACTTCCTAGTATGTGACGTCTGTGGTCAAGCATCCTGACTCTTTGCCTGAACACCACAGTCTACAAACGACAGCTGGATGATCCTCACGTATCGCCTTGGCGCGTATTGCTGTTGTGCATGTGTGTGCGTGTGTGTGTGCGAGCTGTGATTTGTACATGCCACATTACAGACATCATAGATCTATTGACACCCGAACCTCAACAGGTATTTAATGCAGATGACAGTGAAATGGGGCATAATACCTCCACACAATTCTGCCCACGTCGTTATAAAACCACGTAGCCCTGACGATTCCACTACCATAGATGCATTGCTTCAACTCCAATAAGGACAAACCATACACATCACAAGCTATCACCAAGTGACCTCAAACATATAAATGAAGAGGAGAGTAAGAAATTCACAACATACTCTCCACATTTCTTTCTTCCTCGATCCCACCCATAAACATTCCCCTCTTCCTCTCTTACCCATCTCTTCTCTCTCCTCCCCACGAAGGAGACAGAACAAAAATACCGCATAATGCACACAACAAAATCAACAACTACAAAGATAAATACATTTCAAGCAATGTTGTCTTTCACTATGGCGATATAATCACCAATATCATAAATTGTTCCCCAGAAAAATATCCATCTTTAAAATTTCCTTTCATTTCTTCTTCTACGACCTCCTCCCTCCTTCAATTTCCGTGTCAACAGGCACCATCCGTGTTTCTTGAATAGAAAACAGCTCACTGATGACTGAGGTCTTACACTAGTGGAGAGCAACTAAATCGATGCATTCGTATTTGGCATATTCGGCTTATTCTCGATGGCAGCATCGCGTGCCTGATAGAAGAGGATATACGCCGACTCGCTGTTCTTCTGCACACCACATTCCGACAGACCGAAGAAGTCTTCTATTGTCACTGGATCAATCTTCTGAAAGATCTTACCTTTTAGTATCCTTTACCTTGCGGTAGAAGCTTATGAAAAAAATTCTTTTGAGAATTTTGAAAGAAAATTCAAAGAAATTTGAAAATTTAAATTAAAAATTAAGCTACAAAAAAACTACTTCCGCTTGGAAAGGTGCATAATTCTGCCTAAAATGAAAAGGAATGAAATTGTGAATGATGCAAAAAAAATAATAAAAATTAAAAACGAACGTCAACGATATCATCGTCAAAGAGAAGCCAGAATGCGTGCGACTTCACCACTGTAATATAGTGACCTCGATTCGGTGTTGATCCACAATGCACCACAACCGCACATAAATCATAGAGTCGATCTCGATTCACCGCATCATCACTCTTTAAATACTAATTTTTTTTTAGCAATTCGAGAGAGCCATCAGCACAAAAAAAAAAAAAACGATCGCGAAGAGCAATCAAACCAAACCTTTCGGTTGATTTGACCGTAAATCCGGTTCTATTGCAAAAATTCAAAACTAAATCATCAATTGGTAGATCACTACCGATATACGTGGTTCTATCTGTGAATTAATTAAGAAATAGAATAACGTTCACCAAAGAAAACACTCATATAACATGCTGCAACCGAAATTGCAATGAATTCATATTCCAGCTTCATTGAGGCAAATTTATATACCACAATCTCATATTGTTGCCGAACTTATAAGAAATAAATACGTCATTTAATCACTTATACAGGTAAGATAAAAGTGCAACAAGCAGGTGGCATTTATTATTGAGAACACCCTCAACGATTCACGTCACTGTTATTGGTGACTGTTCTAGATGATGCACTTGCCGGTGCACGATGTTAAACTTCGAATGCGTTTATTTTGCTCTACTTAGACCTGCAAGAAGTACAGGCCGACCTAAAGACTGCTGGAGACAAGTTGATCAGAAGGACATTGGCTGAGAGCAGGTGGAAGCGATAAGAAGAGACATTTATTCGTAATGCTGATTGAAATAAATAAATAAAAGTAGTCCAGGTGTAACAATATATTCCATTGTAACATTTTATGCACCTGTCCGAGAACCATTTTTACGAAGGAGCCTGATAAACGATGAATTTATACGAGACTCCGCCTCAGAAACATCATAAACCCTCCGCAGAAATATTAGCCAATGTGGTGACTGAAATGGGGAACGACTTCATGTGAGATTTACGCTGAATATTTCTATGCAAAAATAAAGAGTAGAAAAAAAACTAACGACATTGAAGAGACGCAACTCGAGCGGGAAGAGTACCCTATACGATAACTTCGTATACCGACTTAGTTGCTCAACGTACTTGAAACGCTTCAGATGTAATGCCAACAACTGCGGCAATTTCTTCACACGCATTCGTTTTTGTGCCTACAACATATTACCCTCATATTATCATATCACGGAATGGAACTATCAGCGTATCTGCTTCCATATCCAGCCTCTCCACCAATCACCGCCCAATAAAACCGATTAAAAGCATTCTACTTCCTCAGGACCTCGTCGTTAAACCATTATGGAAGCGGAGTTTCGTCGGCTCTAATACCAATTTCAAAGTTTCGACCACCTGACGTCTTCGCTATATTTTTATATAAGTATATTTCAAATGTAGTACCATTCCTCATCAAACAAATACAACAATCTTCGATAAAAATATAAGCGAATTAAATAATATGAGCCAATCCTAGAGTTAATAATCTTGAATTAAGTCAACGTCCATTGAAAAAAAAAAATGGAAAAGAAGAAAAACCTCTTGTTTGGAGCAACAGTTTTCACAGTAATATTTTTGATCGGCTTGCAATGTCTCCATATTTGAAAATACTCGGAGACAATGTGTTATCGATGCATTCTGCTCCACATCGACGCTCAAATCGAGAAAATCTTCATCCTTACTTGAAACCTAAAATACAACACCTTATTATTCTACCTTATTTCATTTGTGCACCTTGCCGTTAAACTCATTTTATGTGCTACCTGCTGTAACAGGTGGATACCTATATTAACATATGAATACCTATTACAACAGGTAAATGAATTTTACAAACTATATATTAATGGCCGCCATCATTTTATACAGGCAAATATAATGCTCAGTTTTTTGCAATTTACAAAAATTTTCACAACGAAAATGTGCAAAAATTGAGAGTTATTAAGACCCACTGATTCGAGTTTATATAAATGCAATGCAAGGCATTTATACGGCTGCCTATGGCAAAAATGATTACTAACATAAAGAACATTCCGCTCATGTTCGAAAAGGGTACCATTCCAAAATAAATTCAACTCAAGGTACTACATTTTTGCTTCCTTTACTATATTCGAAATCCCACCTCTCTACTACTCTTTTCGAGGTATCGTTGCTTTCCTATGAACCTGAAATTACGGTCCTCTCATTGGTATCATGTTGACCTGCGTTAACACAGACGTCACCTACCTAAATCTTCCTTCCCTCTCGTAAAATCCGTTGATTTAGTGCATTCTCTTGCTCCACAAAGATCGACCTTCTGTTTTACGGCTACCATAACAGCTACTTAAACATATCACAACACAGAACTGGAGTTGTCGATGTGCGGGGGTTCGGAGGAAGCCAGCATTCTATCAGTCACTTCTATCTGGCTCTACAGAACTTCAAACGTTTGAATATCATTCTCAGCACTTTGCTTTTATCGACCCAATCCACATTACACAAAGTAAACCATCTTCATCCTCTCACCTCTCATTACAACACACTACTAACGCTTACCGTCTCACAGTTGAGGCATCGCGTTTCATTAGTGAGTGTTCCTTGGAATATCTCGTGAATCCATGTCGACTCACCTTTCGAACCGCTAAAAATCAGATATATGTGATCGTTTTTGCATCGCAAAAAATACTTTTAGAAAATAAACCCTTACTTTATTCATTCAAACAGTAAATACTTCATAGAGTAACAACTTAAATAAATCGAAATCCCGGGAAAGATAACTTAGACATTCTTCAGAATCCTTTTCATTATTCATCATAAACAAATACTTCACGAATTCTTTTCATTATATATAGAATGCATAATCCTATCATTGATATTCTTTTTCAAACAATTATCATCGACTTTTTCTATATGCTCTTCATATCTCCTACCTTTATTTATTTATTTATTTATCGTTTATTTATTTATTTTATATCCGCCATACCGAATGTTGACCTGCCCAGATTACTGCTTTGCAAACGTTTCACTTTTCCTTGCTTTTCACCCTCACATAAATTTAATGTGCTTCCTACTTCAAAACATTGAAATAAATAAACAAGAATTTGGGGATGATGTCAAGGTCGTAATTAATGCTCTTAACAAAATAAGCACTTTTTATACCGAAAAATTGCAAATTAATAAAATTTTTTAAACAACTGGAAACCTCAAAATCTATAGGTCATAGTTGTGGAGATAAATCTCTCAAAAATAACCTCGGTTGGCACTGCGATCGCGAGTCATGTGTATTAGATGGATTGATCACTGAAGAGCCCTTCTTGGCCATTCCGTTTGCCTTCGATGCCTTCTCACTCCTCTTCTCTTCAGAGAGTGTCTCGGAGATCGTGTTCAGCAGATAATTCAAAAATTCATGCGCATCCTGTTGCATATAGTTGTCAAAAATTTCTGCAACGTACAATATTACTCTCTATTCAATGCTTCACCTTTACTCAACAAACCCAATGAAATTTCTTAAAATATTTCCCCACAATTCGTCTCGTAATTTCCGGTTTTTATCACTGATTTTTTTCACAATTGAGCAAAATTTATTTAAAAATTACGAATGGGCGGGGGTGCAGATGGAACAGCAAGTGAGGGATTGCACACGTATATATTTACGATATAATACACCTATCATTTCACGAATGGATAACATATGAACAATAAGAAGCAAATTATTCGTTGGAGAAAAAAAAAGGCTGATCTAAACATGAAGAAAACATCGGTTCATGGCTAATACAGATAAATAGAAAAGCGGCCTTTAGTATTTCATCAAAATTTCTATGCTTCAAAGCTCAACTATAAGCCATAATCTATTGTTTAAAACGTTTCACACGAAAAAAGAAAAAGGAATAAAAAATAGAAAAATCTCTTATCACTTCCCATAGAAGGAAGCTCTCCAAATCTCAAAAAAAAAAAAATTAAATAGGCAAGAATTAAAAAACAAATAAAATAAAATAAAATAACAGTACAACTGTGAAGATTAATATAAATATTAAAAGATTTCACTAACCGTTCTCCTTCTTCAACTTAGTTATAAAGCGTTTTGGCGCAATCGTCCCCACACGTCTCTTTTGAGTGGCAATATTATGAAATAAATCCGCTAAACATGTCAGCAAATTCTCTTTTTGAGTGCCTGCAAATATATAAATAAAATTTTCATCAAATACTACTTAAATTAATCTATTTAATGCCGCAAGAATTCAACAAATGCAAACTAATTCGAGTGTCAATGCCGTTTAAATGCTTTCCATCAAAAAAAAAAAAAAAAAACAAGACGGTGACAATTCATTTGTGTGTGATTACTACCATAAATGCTAATGCCACATATCTGGTCCCTTCAACATTTTTCCCCTCCTCGAAGCGTTGATTACAGGTTGGACGTACCATATTCTGCAGATTTAATCGTAGCTTTACTAGAAACAACGATCGGCAGATGTAAACGCCAAAAAAACCACCCCACCTCATAATCAAGAAAAATTAGCTTTCTTAACGAAAGTCACGTAAGTAAAGAAAAAAAAGAAAGAAAAAAAGAAATCAAGTAAAATGCGTTTATTCTATCACGCATCACTGCTATGCACCTCGAGTGAATGCGTGAGTTTGTAAATAAGTAAGTAAATGAGAGAGTGTTTAGTACGAAGAGTCAGAGAGAGATAGAGAGAGGGAGAGATAAAGAGAGAAGGGGGAAGATTCAATGCACGCATGGACGCAAAAAGAAAAAAAACAATAAAAAAGTTCTAAATCCTCATCATCAAGTTGTACTCACAATAGCTGCAACTACCAAAATCCAACTCCTTAAATCCTCATAATAAAAAAAAATCCACTCGCATATCGAACAGAATGCCATATGAATATATTTATATCTGCATTCAAGAATAAGTCTATCACTTTGATTTGAATCATAACCAAAGCTACAAATGTGTAAACCATCTTTGCTCGAGATAATCTGAGTTTGACTTGGCCATTTCCCGAAAACTAACTAGGATCAATTGTATGACTTGGCCATTTCCCGAAAACTAACTAGGATCAATTGTATGACTTGGCCATTTCCCGAAAACTGGCCAAGATCCAACGCAAAAATTTAAGGGTTGGACGAAGCGGGGAGGGAAGAGGTCGAACACATCACAGATTCCTCTTGCCCAATAATCATATTTCATTCTTTACTAAATAAACACAACAAAATAAACTAACAACTTTTCGCACGCGAAAAATGGATGACGGATTATGACGTCATAAATGTCTTTCCCGAGAACAAATTTCACGTCCTTAGAACAACTAACTACTTGACAAAAAAAAAAAACACCAAATGAAGAATCGAACGCTTGAAAGACCCCCTTCAAAGATTGGCTAATTTCCATCATTGAAGGCTCTAAGCTATCAGATATACCCTCTTCATCAACGTCAAGATAAAAGTATAAGAATTAAAAAAAAAAAACAACAGTTAAGAATAAAAAAGAATAAAACAACAGAATCACTAATTTAGATGATCAAAGATTAGTCAACAAATGCTTACAACATTCTAATATAATATATGTGCAGCAATGATATATGAAAAAAATCAATTCGATCAATGAAGAGTGCATGGAAGAGGACGACGATGAATTCATCGCTGATCAATTTCTTTTGAATATCTGCGATGCATCTTCATCGCCATACTTTTATCAATGATCATGCATCAACAATTATTGCAGTAAAAATCACTCAAAAAAAAATTCATGAAAGACATCAACAGTTTTTTGAATATTTACTCTCCTATATCACCTAATACAGATTGCATAAATATTGCGAGTAATTCAAAAGGTTGAGAAAAAATAATATTCAACTCAGGTTCCACACCCAATAATATCAATTTAGGTTCCACCCCCCCCCTCCACCCATCTCGACCAAATTGAAAACAATTAAACTACTAAACAAATACTTTTATATAATTTCCCCTATATACTATATACTATGGAGCATTTCCAAAATACCCAACAGTTTCCAATGGCTTTGTAAGACCCTTAACTAAAAAGCTACTCCATCCAAAGAAAATGTGGAGGCCTCAGTTAATGTACTCACTAATTGCAACAAATTCCTCGAACAAATTCGCTTTCCGTTACGATTGTTTAAGCGTCCTGCCATCCATACGAAACAAAACAACAAATATTGCAATGCACAAGAAAAAAAAACCTGATTTTTTGAGTTGTTGTTTGTATTGGAGAATCTTCTCTCGGAACGGCTGGCAAAAATATAACGCTTGGATGACCGAATTGCAATAACACGTATTGCCAAACTGAAATCAATCGTCAAGTGTACTTCTTCATATCATCACTTCATTATAAAAGCTTTAATCTAAGCAAAAATAATACTACGCCATAGGTGTTATATTTCAAAATATTTACTGTACCTAGCGTTCAAATAAGACATTATTAATCCATACGCTCTAAACGATATGGTGGAAGAACTTACAAGAAATAAAGGAAAGTTTATTTACCAGGTGAATTGGCAGTTATAGGCTTAATTAGCTTACAAACCATTTCGTGGAGTCAAAAATGTCGAAGAAAAATCTCATGGTTGATATTTCTTCCGTATAAGTTGGAAAGTTTTTTGATGCACTCCGATCTAGTTAATTCACTAAGAAAGAAATACATCTGGAGATACACTCAACACGTCAACTTATCTCTTTGAGTAATATTAAATTCCACAATGGCTATTTAGTTTAAAAAAATAATAATAATAATTAAAGATATTGCGAAGTAATCGACATCATAACCGATTCGATATAAAGTATAGAGGAAATAAAAAAGAATAAACTCACATTGACAAGTCCGTAAAAATGTTCATTGCTTAATATGTGCTCCGAACTGATCTCCTTTTCCAACTGTGACGACGCATTCGCACCCTTTAAATTCCAACCTATTTCGTTGACTGTTTTAGTTGATTTATAGATCTCAGTAAACCCTCTTCTCTAATTCAGCACAATTTCCTAGCGATTTGCATCTCATAGTCGGGGATTTAAGACAGCTTAAGGCTACAACCCGCAGTGATAGATGTGGACAATACCACAAACTGCAGTACTTCCCACATGGATCACCTCGTGTAACAGGTGATAATCCAAAATTAACTAATTAAACAGGTAAATAATTAAACAAATAAATGAATAATAAAAATACTTGAATAAGATGTGATAGAGATGAGTAAAAAAATTCCACAAATGATCCGTTTTCCATTTGAAATGTTTCTTATCTCATTCAGTAATGAAAACTATTTTTCCATTGGAATGGCAATGTTCATTGTAAAATTCATCATATTTCTTGCAGCAATCTTCGTTGAGAATTTTAAAAAATTTCGGACTAATCGCTAAAACAAAAAGAAAAAAGAATGACTTTCGTCTCCGACGATGCTTCAATTAGACGCCTTTATAAGACAAATGTTAGTCATAAATGACGAGGGCAAATCATTTACGCAATATATCTTTGCTCTTACATAATAAAAAACTACTAAAGTTCTTTCAGAAATGAATTACCCACTTATAGAATTTTGCCAACAAAACTTCCAGATAACTGATAGTAACTGTGGTGGCGATGTTGGTGGTGGGAAGGGGTGGAGGGGGGGGGGGGGGAGGGCAGCTTCTTGGACGGCAAACAAGAAGGTTTTCTCGATGAATAAAAACACATTAGCATTAAAGCACTCAATTAGGCATCTGTCAATGAGAATGAATTTTGAAAAATGGTACAAATTGAAAGGGGCGGCTTAAAGATCGACTTCCTGGCATCGAGACTTGGCACTATGAGGTGGGAAGGTGATATTCCATCGACGAATGGAGTCCACGATGGGTCATTAGTACATCCCTCAGAACTCAGAACAGCAAGAGAATCGCACCGAAGACCTTACCTAACCGATCAAATGCTTTGTAACTGAGCAAAACCGTTCCCCTCCCATCCCCTTCCCCTACCTATATTGCCTCTAATAACGGTAAATAACACACTTGAAATATAAGGAAAGAAGTAAAAGATATAAAAAAGTATAAAAACGGCAAGCATATAACAACGTGTGGTAATAAAATAAACAAAAAAAAAAAGAAGACAAACCATGGCGGCTGCGTCGCACCTGGAAATACAGCTATACGGCAGCTCGAAGGTGTTTAGCGGTCGCAGAGCACTCAGTTCTTTCGGAGTCTATTTCACCCGATGTTCCGGCTGTAAATATTATGAAATGCTCCGATTCGATAGATTCAGACATAACATCGACTCCGCGAAGTATTTACTTCAGAAATAATGCACTGCAATTTCCCACTTAATATCATCGCTGAATTCCTCAAAGATTGGCGATTGCCTTCTACGAATAGAGCTTATTTCCTTTAAAACAGCCGCCGAATACTTCATCATTAATTTCCGGTTCATTGATGGAAAACTGTTTGAAAAGCCTCTAGAGCTCTTGAGGTCGTAATCTTCACCTTTGACCATTGCAAAAAAAAAAACCCGCCTTCCCGTGGGTAGTTTAGGTCTCAACCTGAATACAGTCTACCCGTAAATAAATAAACCTGTAAGTAGAAAAAATCGTCCTTGTTTCGAAAAAAAAAAAAACGAACATATTAATGAACAAATTAGCCATAATAGTAGAACTAATTCCAAAAAACAAAAATAATACTGTCAACAAATCAATCTAAGCAGAAAATTTTCATGAAAAACCCACAAAAAACACAAATCTGCGTTATTGAGATCCTTTTCCTCTCAAAGAAAAAAAAACCTACAGCTTGATAAACCTCTCAAATGTATAATTAGCGTGGGCAATCGACACCCGAATGCATTAAACACCTCAAATAGGGCGAACAATTACGATGATTAAAGGTAGAGCTGCAAAATATATAACCTTAATTGGAGTCGAACTTTGCTTTAACCGCCAATGAATAACGTGGTAGGATCAATTCGCAATAATCGACGAAAAATGCAGCTGAAAATTGAATCGTCAAATACAGGCTCGCTTCACTATGTCAACAACCGATGTGTAGCTGATCCTTGAATTGGTTCGATCCTTGCATACCTAGACTCCGACTAAGGCTAGGTAGAGTGTACTCAACTGCCAGCTTTGATCATAGTTGTGAGTTTAGAAACCGTATATTCGAACGTTAGACTGATGTCTGTGAGTGTCGTATTGTTTGATTTGCTATCGAAATGCAGATACTTCAGACTGCCTATGTTATATGTTATGGTTTAGCTTTTTTTTTTTGCTTTATAAGTTTGTAAATTTTACAGGTTGGGAGAAGGTGTTTGATCATATATACACTTACAAGTAAAATATTACGATATGTTTACTTTTTTATGTTATCTTTCGAAATATTCATCGACAATTCGATATAAATGATAAACACTTTTAATGAATTCATAAATTTCCCGGAAATATTGCAAAAATCAAACCAAAATTTAAAAAAAAAAACGATTACCTTCTCAAGGTGTAATAGAGCATACTTGGAAAATTTATCGGCAAATATTTGAATTTTTGAATCAAATGAAGGATGGCGTTGAAATGCTCACATTCTCGATGCCTAAGTTTCATTAATTTCTTCTAGGCTTATGCATTTCTATTGTTTTTTTTTCGAAAGTGATCTAGAGCCAGCCGAGCACTTAAAATTTCCATCTGTCATTAACACATTTTCGTTTCTTGTCAATGTTACCTGCTGTCTTTATTTTGTATTGCTTGTTTTCCGTAGATATGGATCGACGATAGGTACACATCTTCATCACCCCATTCATCGAACAATTATAAACGTATTCAAAAAATAAGCCCCATTTACCTGAAGTCATTCGAGTTATTCGTAATTCTCAGGTATCGATGAGTTTGTAGTATTATCTATCGTTATCAATGAGTATTAGCGTTCACTACTAAATACGATGTTTTAAAATTGCGTTTGCATTGGCTTCGTTTCAGAGATTCCTCGGCAATTGTCATAGAAAGGTTGTGCTCTTGATATGATGGAAATTCCCACTCAACAAGGAGATGCATCAACTCACGAGGGTGATTCGTCGATCCACATAGGTGAATGCGACTCGTCGACCCACGTAAATGAAGGAGACTCGTCGATTGACAAAAATGAAAGTGATTCTTCGACGTTCAGACAACCCGAATGCCCGATACCTCTTGCTCATCATGCGGTCACTTCATCGAACGTGGGTTTTAATTGAGTGTAAGGTTGCAACACTCAGCAAACAGCGTGACGTAGAAATGGGGTGGTGGGAGGGGGAGCAAATAGGGTGACTTGGGCAAGGGGGGGGGGGGGGAGGGGAGAGGAGCAAACAGCATGACATAGGAAAAGAGGGGAGTGGAATCTACTGAATCGACACCGAAGAAGGAGTCCCCTTGATGCTCCAGTTGAGTCATCCAATCTTTGCCACCATAGCTCTCTCTTCCAGTATACTTTCGGCTCGTACGTGAAATTTTGTCGGTGAATCCATACATCGCTTTGAATTGTTGTGGTTGGCAAGCTAATACGTTGTGCTAACATTTTGAACTTTACAAGTAAGGTAATTCAGGAATCTTGTTGCTCGTTCTATGTGGTCATGAACTCTAACTAAATCTACCTAGACTGACCTCAAGTCGTTGAGTTTAAATAATATGGATTGAAGTAGTAATTGAATTGTTATGTGTGTTGAAGAAAGATGCGACCAGAGATGACAACACTCCATCCATGATTCCCAATTTGGACTACAAACCTCCTCCATGGGCTGTCGAGCCATCATCAGAATACACCTATGGAGTTGATGTAATCAAGAGTGGCGTGCTGGTTGAATCCATTGATTTTAATCATCGTGCTGCTTCAACGTACATCGTCGTTGGGCGTCTACCTATATGCGATATCCATCTCGACCACCCAAGTATTTCAAGGTCACTCTTCGTGGGATTTACATCCCAGAATTTTATTTCTGTAGTGGTCAATCAACTTGCATCATTGATATAGGTGAAGTAACATACTTCATCCATTAGGTGGGATAGGATAATGCAGGTTGTGAGGATAAAACGGTATCTTTTTAGTGGCTCCCATGCAAATTTCGGATCTCATCAGAGCGTGAATGCTTTCCGATGGCGTCATGAATAAAGAGGAAAGTTGCTGTCTTCAAATAAAATCCTTGTTTTGTGATTTTGAAAGTTTACTCTATTTGATTATCGTAAATTCTCATTGCTGCGTCAACCCGTTTAGATATCACTGCATATTGCAATACGGTGAAGATATTATGGATCGTACAGGTAAAGGATGGCATATTTACGATCTTGGCAGTACACATGGTACAAAATTGAACAAACAAATGCTACCACCGAAGCAATATGTGAGAATTCGTGTTGGACACGTTATGCAGTTTGGTGGTATGTTGCAATTTATTTGCAATTCGATTGTTGCATTTACTTTTAGCAATTGCACTTCGCAATATTTGCAACAATTGCGTTTAAATGCAATTATTGAAAAACCTATTTTTCTTCTTTATTATGATGCTCGCGATGTCAATTATTGTTGTTGATTTTTTTAAAAAAATTTCGTTGTATCAGTCGATTGATAAATTCCATCAATTTTTATTCGTTATCATAAATGAAATTTCAGGTAGTACACGAATAATGGTATTAACTGGACCGCCATCGGATAGTGAAAAAGAATGGGAATATTCACCGACCGAAATGCGTAAAATGAGAGAACGCCAAAAATTGGAGGAAAAATTACGCAAAGAAGCCGAAAAGGAGATGCTAACCGAAAAGACCACCGACGATGAGGGTATTTCCTGGGGAATGGGTCAGCTTTTATATAGTTCATATTATTTTTATTCGTTCCCTTATGAGGGGGGCTTTAATTATTGATTAAAAGTTGCTCTCGTCAGTGATATTTCATGCATTATCATCTTAGCTTTCTCTTCTATATTTTAATTGATCAAGCTTACTACGGATCAATATGGTTTTGCAATCGGATCGCCTAATAAATTCAAATATCTATTGCAATGATAGGTTTCCACTTTGATTCACTATAACGCTTCAATGGCGCTTTCGATTAAATTTCCATAAACACATATGTCGTACTCGGACAACAAATGCTAAGAATTTATGGTCTCTAAAAAAAGACCAGGTATGTGGAAGTCAGATACATCGATTTGTCACCTCTATGTCAATTCACGGAATTTTGTTATTTCGCATGATTTTTTTTTCCAGAATATGATGAGGATCAAGCATATGCACACACGATCGAAGGAGATATGGGTGAAGAGAGGGAAGCAGCGTATCGCGATGATCCTCTTAAAGCACTATCGCATTTTTTCGATCGTGAAGGTTTTGATATGGAATTTAGCTTTTCCGAATCCGGTACTGCACATAATCATAAATGGACGTGCTATATTGAGTTCGTATTTGATTCTTTATCTTTGTTTTTATTTTTAATTTTTGCACTTAAATCTTTCCGGTGGGGATTCTATGCGTCACAAAGAAAAAAAAAATCGGAGCAATATGAAGATTATTTTTTTAAAAAAAATGAGGTGATCAAAATTATATAGATTAACTTGATATTTGCATCTAAGAACTTTGAAGATTTAAGTATCTCTGAAGAATTTTTCTTTGATCGACTTGAATTTAATAGGTGACCATTAAAAGGTGTTATATGTCAACTATGAGGAATGATTTGAATAAATATTTCCAACGGTAGTTTAATCTAGTTCTTTGAATCTTGTTTCAGCGAATATAATAACATTGAATGTGCTTAATGAAGCAATTCGTTGCAACTTCATTTGAATATTATAATTAAACGATGAAATAATATTTATTTTAGTTTTTATAATTTATTTTTTTTTTAATGTAAAGTTTTGAAGATTGCCGGTGGATACTGCAGCCGGACAATCACTATCAGCGACAGCGACCTGTAGCGGTAGTAAAAAAGAAGCTCAGAATATGTGCGCTCTCAACGCTTGCCATATACTTGGTATGATTTAATACTGATAAGTGCTGTTCACTTATACACTGATAAGTTTATTGATAAATACTGATAAGAACACTGTGCTATTAATTTTTTTTTTTTTGTTAAAGCTTGCTCTATCTATGTATTGTTTTTTCTGAGTATAATTTTTATTATTAGTTCTTGTTTAGTGGAAATTTATTTTTAAGTTAATAATTATGCAATATCTATTTAAGAATAAAATTAAATAATGTAATTATTATGAAGAAAAGTTTTATACATAAAAAGGATATTATTGGAGAAAATGTGCAATTCATTTCTTCATTTTTTTTTTCTTCAATTTTCTTCTCATTTTATCATTAGGAAAGGATGATCAATGAGAGGTTTTATATACAGTCGGTGGTATGGGAAAATGACTGGGAGGTTGTTTTTTTTTTGCATGGGAAGACGTGTTATTTTGATGTATATATAGATACGCATGGAGTATTGTATCGGTCAAAGAATGAAACAAGAAAGAAAGCAAAAGACTTAGCCGAGAATGACTTTTACGATTCCGATGAAGACGTTTATTTCGATCGTACTGGGCAAATCGAAAAAAATCGGGAAAGTCGTCGAAAACGTGCTCTGGTATCGTTTTTAATTTTATTTAATTAATTGTTTTTTTTTAATTTTTATGAGAGTTTTTTATTTTTATTTATTCATCTATTTATTACTTGTTTTGTGAATGAGTTAGTGAATAATAGTATGAGAAAATAGTAAATTAAATTGATGTTATATTCGATATAGTTTTATCTTTGCATCATTTATTATGTTTTAATTTGCATGGTTTTTTTTTGTGCATCAGATTTTTGATCGATAATGAATAGTGTTTTGTTACCTGGTGAATGTTTTGTTTATAAGAAGTAATTTTATTTTATATGATATTTTTTCTGTTTAAAAAAATACAAATGATTTGATTTATATGGATTTTCCCGTTTCTTGCATTTAATTTATTATTCTATAGGATATTTGTCATAGTATAAGATTTAAATAAACGATCAATGGATTGATTGAAATGAAAATACACGAAATAGCTCATTTGAGAAAAAAGATATTGCAAATATTTGTTGTTTAAGGAAGCAAAAGGTGAATCGACGGAAGTGAAAGAGACCTATGAGAGTTTATTAAAGAAGATCGCGATTTCAAATGAGGAAATGCAACGAATCGAGAAACAATTGGAAGTGCTATCGAGCAGAGAAGAAAACGTGAAAGTAGAGGAAGGTGATGATGAGTTGGATACATTTTGCAAGCATTTGCAACAATCCACTTCCGGTAGAGATAATATCGACGTTAGTTTTTCTGTTATTTTATTGTCAGTTATTATTTATTATTATTTTTTATTATCGTTGCTTTTTTTGTTATAATTTTATTGCATCAAATTTTCTTTGTTATTTAGAAAAATATAATGAATTTATCAATGGATAGGGTATGAGGTATAAAAGAAAATATAATAATGAGGCGGAAATATAAGTGATTAACATTGTTAAATTTTGATTGCAGTTAAAATTTAGGCATTAATATATAAAGTAAATTTTTGGGTAAGTTGTACAATGATTGAATATTTTTATTTTGTTAGAATTTTGGAGTTTTTTTTTTAAATGTTTTTCGAAATATTGGAGAAGTTGTAGTGCAAAATTGCGGGCAATGTTGAATAGGTTATCTATCGATTAACGATCATCAAGATCGATTTCTTGGCACAAGTATCGATATTACATTCGGTTCCATTGTGCTTGTTCGTAAATGAATTTTTTTTTTTTTTTTTGAAAAAGGTTGAGCAGAGTGCAACTTTTGCCAGTTCTCCACCGTCCTTCCCCCTTTTCCTCCCCCCCCCCCCCGCCTTCCACTTTTGGAATGCTTGAATTATTGCTGGCGCGTTTTATGAAATCTGTCGATGCTGTTGATGATTTTACATAATGTGGTGGAGTTGTTATGCTGCTAATTATAGACGAAGGTCGAGAAGTCACACTTGAGGCAACGGTTGGTGGAGTTGAAGCATGAGATGGAGCGCTTGGAGAAATTGGCTAAAATTGCGAAACCAGTAGCCCTACCAATGTTGAAGACGAATATTACAGCAACTTCCTCATCAGTTAGCTTTCAATTATCGATTTTATTGTTTATGAAGCCAATGAGAGTGCTGAATTGAGTGGAATCGATATCGTAAGGAAATGAGGCAAAATGAAATTTGTTTGCATAGTATTTTATTTTAAAATTTACTGTACTTTGCATGAGAGGAGATATTATTGTATGTGAGACTTTCTAGTTGACATAAATTCCTTCAGCTCTTTTAAAAGAAAAACTGATTTTTTCTTGCATCTAATTTATAAAAATGTGGTTTACTTGTTTACTTGAATCGACAAAGCATTCGCTACGAATAAATGTCTCTTCATATCACTATCACTTCCGTTTAGCTGAAGTTGTGAGGTAGCGTGAAGGTGAGGGCTTAGGCTCGTCTCCTGCCCATCGGATACTGACGAGTCGATTCATCGTTGTCCATGTGACTTGCTCCACCGCCCGCGTCCGATTAGACCACTGGTCGGAATGACTCGGAAGGCAAAGCCAAAAAGTTTGCTTTGCTCGGAGCCCTCTTAAAACCGACCGCGCACTGAGCAAAACTAAACGATGAATCAAAAATGTGGTTATAATTTGTTATTTCATCGACTTTTTTTTCATATATGTGGGCACATTTTATTTGACGAGTGGATTGATGCGAAACATTTTCGTTGTTTCATTATTTGAGTTAAACTAAAACAATTGTCCGATAGCTCAAATAATTGTAGTGAGAAATTGCTTATTCTAAGAGCGGGATGAATAGGTGTTAACTGATAGTCTTTAAGGGTATGAAGCGAGCAACAGGTATGGTATCGGCGGCAACGATGAATAAATTATTGATGTTACGACGTTCAAAAGCGGCAGCATCACGGGAGAAAGCAAGGGAACATGAGATGGGCATGCAGCTACCGCCAACCGATATCCCATTCGTTGCTGAATTCGAAGAAGAGGACGAGCAAATACCTGAGACGAGTGAAGAAAAAACGAAAGAAATAAAATATGAGCAACCATCGAGAACATCAAATATAGAGCAACAAAGCCAAGCGCAGATGCATGATCGCTCAGAAACAAAGCCACAGCCTATAGTTCAAGAACCAGTGGTTTCGCTTCAGAAGCTTCAATCCTCAAATCCTCCACGAGCAATAAATATTACAAGAGAGGTGCTTATTTTTGTAGTATTGATTGATCCTGTGCTAAAGGTAATAGTATAACATGCGACAGTGAAGTTTAAACGACTGTGATTTACATCTATAAACTTGATTGAATGAAATTGGACTGGAGGTTGAGGGGGAGGGTTTTTTTAGGGCGGCGGGGGGTAGGGGGTAGGAGGGAAAGGTTGTTTAAGTTGTTAATTTTATTCAGCATTTATTGTACTCACAACGTTGTGCTATTTGAAATTTATCGTTGGCTCACCTTTTTTTTTATTTTATGCTTATAAAAGAATATCAAAGGTACGAGTAATAACAGTTATCGTTATCTTTCATAGAGTGGCATTTCATCGTCTCTAAAAGGTATTACTTGCAAATCTCTTTTAATATTCATATCGGATCTTTTCTCATTTTAATGGTAAATAAATCTCGAATGAAATTAGAAACCATTTTGCTGCTTTATTTATTTTTTTCATTCTGTTATCTTATTCGGCTGTATGCCTCTCAGGGTGCCACAAATCGGACTCGTCGATTCCGCGGAGAATGACATTTCATTTTGATCCTCTTTTCGATCGAATCATTGATCTTTCGAAATTGCTTTAAAAAAAATAAATATTTAACAAATAAATATCAAATAAATATTAAGTAAATATTTAGCTCATATGTTCTCTTTTGAAATTTTAATATTGAGTGATTTTGAGTGATTATACGGTTTTACAGAAAGTTGACGAGCCATCGAGTTCTGTGATCAAGGAAGTAATTGAAGAGGAGAAGGAAGCAGAGCAACATGAGACTTCCGATGGATGTGGTATCGATTCTAGAGAGGCAGCGGTCAAACGCAAGAGGATGCGAATACGTGGTGAAAGAATGTCAACCAAAGCACCGATACAAGTATGTCTTCTCTTCGCGGTATATGACGGCTTTTAAACCAGATACAGTTGGTTCTTTTTTTACCATTTGTGACAAGAGCTTGCTTATAATGATGGGAACGTTATGGTTTCTATGACCTTCTTTGGCACTTTTTAAAGTTCTGCGATAGTATAATCTTTCATCTCAGGAAACTTTTTTGCCCGAGGATAGGGAGAGGGAGTAGGTGATGGTCGTAACTTCATTACAAGACTGAATTTTAGTGGTTTGGGGGTGAGGGAGTGGAGTCATAGTCATTATTTTTGCTTGCAAAAATGGATGAACACCAATTCAGTTCAGGGCTTTCGTATATGATTTTCAAAGGCGCCGGAATGGAGGAGGAGGAGCGGGGAGGGGGGGGAAGGGAGGAAGATGCATCCAAAAGGTTCGGATAATGCAAATTCCGTCTATATGGAACCGGTAAAACTTTTTTTAAGACACCTAAAATCATTCGAGGCAAAAAAAAAGCTGAAATAAACCCATGGGATCATCATTTCTTATCTGTTCAGAGGATTCACTGTATTTGCTCACTACATTTTCCTTCCATCTACCCCTCCCCTTCCACCTCTCTCCTCTCCCTTTTCATCCCCATTTCATTCCTGTAAGGCATATCCGAGGTAAATGTTGACAGCACATAGTGCAAAACAGTTGGAAACATTTGTTCGCGTCGAAGCACACAATCGCTCAGAATTGCTGGACATAGTACCAACTTTTCGTGAAATAATCTTTAAAGCTGGTGTTGTGCATCTTGCAGAACACCAGTCTCTATCATAATTGGAGATTACATGAATTTAGGCCGGTGAATATGGTGAAGGCTGCCCAAATCGTGATGAGGAATACGCAACTTGGATGCCACCCGATGATCAATGTGGTGATGGAACAACATCCCTCAATGCGAAATTCGCTGGAAGATATTGAACTTGAAAAATAGTACTTGTAATGATGTATGATCTTTAAATGCCTTCATATTTTATGCGTTTATCGGCGAAATTTATGGAATTTTGCATTCGTTTTAATGGTTTGAAAAGAAATGAAAAGGTCAAAATGTTGGAACAATACTTTGGAATTTTTAATTTGTAAGGAAAAAATTGAAAAAGTAATAATTTTTGCATAAATATTTTTCATATGAGTATGAAATATTTTCCGGTCAAAAAATTTTATTATTGCCAATATAGGAGCCAAAAGGTTTGATTGAAGAAAAATACTAAAGGATTTTTTTTTAGTAATTAGTGGTTTTAAAGATGTTGATAAAGATGAAAATATTGTTGATTGATTATTTATGCGCTTTATTATAATATTTTCTAGATGTTTATATTGTATTTTGTTGTATAGATGAGTTTGAATTATCTGCAATTTGCTTGGTGGAATTTTGTGAATCTCTTTTTTTTTACTTTTTTTTTTTAAAGCGTTCATGGAATTTTTATTTTTATGCAAATTTTTCTCCAGATTTTCATTTTTATGTAAATTTTTTTCCAAATTTTCATTTTTATGTAAATTTTTCTCTATATCTATACGGAATTTCTCCTATATCATTTCGTTTATTTTTACTTAAATGAGGTGAATATTTTGAATTTTCCACAATGCATTTTATTCGTTAATTAAGGAAGTGATGCAAAAAAAAAAGAAAAATCCATCGCGTGTTTTTTTTAGAATTGTTGCGGTATGCGACTGATCTTATAGTCGTCTTAAACTACCTTATATGTTTCAATAAATTCTTCAGAGGCGCTACACCTGTCCAGGTGGCGATTAATTTAGTGCATTTGATTTCATATAGAAATATTACGATATGAATTTTTAATTCATCTATTGAGCGTAGAAGCCAAAGTGTTTTACTTGTCAATAATGCGGAGTTTTCGGCTCATCCAGGTGGACCTCTTCATTTCTTCTACCTCACCTTTCAACTGACCCAGGTGAGAAAAAAAAAACAATAGCCATATATAAGCGGAAGTTGTGAAGAATCGGTTTGACTGCAATATCAGCACTTAGCGATAAGCTCAGCATTTATTGGCATAAAGCAATTGCAATTGCAAAGAGAAGAGGAGTTAGCGTTGAATCAACGCTGCAATTTAACTGCTTCCGGAAGGTGCATTGTTCGCTTCTCTTGCGCTAATCAATGTCGTTTGTTGGTCGTTGTTGGATTATTGTTGGAACTGTGGCTCAATAAAAGCCGCGTATTTCTTTCGTATATTTTCAACGGCAGCTATACGTAGAAAATTTTGCCAATCATGCTTTGTTGAGCCAATAATAGAGATATGATTGTATCGAATACTATAAATAAATATATCATTCCTATATCATATCATTATTATCTATCGATTTATTCACTAAAAAATCCAGGAGGAAAACTTTAGAATAGGAAAGAATATTTTTAAAAAAGCATTTTGAATATAAATGAAAATTATTTATGCAAATTTCTACTAAGGATTGTTGACTTTATGCTCTCTATTATTATTAATTAAAAGGTATTTATTACCTGTAACGATTCATTTTGAAGCAATTCTAAGCTTGATTACTATAAAATATTATCTTTCTGAGCTTTTTTCGTATCTCTTTCTGATGTTGACGAATCATCGTAATTATCTCTATAGTACCTCAATAATTCAACTGAGGAGGATTGCATAAATTTTAACACGTACCGAGTCAAACAACGGAAGTAAGCGATATCGGAATGATTAGCAGTGATAGTTTCAACCTGCATACCCACCTGTTCAGTGGGCAGGTATACTAATAAACCTAATTATTGGTGTTCTTAAGCTCGAATAAACGAATTAACGTACTTCTCAGCGCATTTCATACGACAATATTCACCATTAGCCCAAAATTGTCGTCGACATTCATGTGTACATTTCGCTGACAATAGACGAGGTACACTGAATTCACCGCGGACAACACTCACAATCACCAATGATACATTATCATCATTGGTGACCACTTGTGCTAAGAGTACCTGAACATATATGCCACAGTAATTGATAATAAAGTAAAAGTACAAAATGCGCTTTTGAAGAGCGCATATTCATTGAGGAAAACTTAACCTTGAGGTAACGTGACCTCAAGCATTGCTCTCAGGCAAAACAATCTTGAGACTTATGTGCTTAGATTGAGCTCAAAATTATTCTATATCATGTGTTCAACATTTATGTTTGCTCATTTAATCCTCTTATATATTAATAAATTGCATTCAGATATTTACAATTATCATAATCGCACAATAAAGAAGTTACTTTAATTGCACAAAGTAATTGCACAACGTTGTAAGATACAGTAACATTGTCTAATAGAAGCCCTCGGTGCTTTTATAATGCTGCAACATTGCTTTGCTATGTTATTGCAATTACAGGAAAGGTATCATCACATCATAATAATATTCGTACGTTATGATGCGCCAAACTATAGAAATTGACTAATATAAGGTGAACGATTATAAAGGTGAAATAAGCACCTGGCTAATATATGCACTCGTTGTTCGATTGTAAATTGAGGGATAATCGGTGAAAATATTACAGTCACCTGATGCACACCAATTCGATAGTTCAGATATTGCTTCCACAGTATTTCGCATATAAAAAAAAAGTACATTGTTTAACTGATTCGGCCAATTTTCAAATGTAGTGACCAATCTCTTCCTGTCAACCCTCTCAACGAGGTCCAACTTGATCTAAGGAGTATCCGGCAGGCTATTCATGGATCAATGAGTTCTTTTTGCGTAGCATCTTCATCTTATTAAACGCCTATAGAGGAAAAGCTTTTCGATATGTTTGCTTTTGTCACTTATGATTGTAACTCTTGCATCAAAGGTGGACTCCCATATCGCCGTATTTGCACACCTGTGCAGGTGTACCTGAACGGAAATGTTTTATGAAAGTAGCATTCCTGCACCATATGGATGATCTCGATGTCAGTCACGATCCAATTACCTGTGATACGCTTAAAGAGATTGTAGAAGACGAAATGCTGAATGAATCAGCGGCAAGTATTCAAAAAGCCGACTGTTTCCATATAAAACGAATTTAGGCTTATGCGATTTAGTTGCACCTGAAGTCACACTTTTCACTTCATGCTAAACAATTTTCACCTGAACTTCAGTAACTTTTTTTGGTGCTCGAGTTCTAGTCTCAGGTATCGCTGAAAAACTTCCGAGGTAGAACAAATACAAATGTGGGAAATTAGTCGAATGTAAACAAGCGAACCTCTGAGTGAGACAATGCATTGAACACATCCATGAGCACAGATCGATTGCATGTGAATAGAAGGAAATGTTCATCGATGTGCATATCGACAAAAATATACGGCGACAAATAAATTGATGCATCGAGAGGAAGGAGATCGATGAGGCGAGCATCGAGAATCTTGCGTTGCTTTAGTCCGACCTCTTGCTGCGAAAAGAGCTCGAGCGGAATTTTCATTCCACTTATGAATAAGTTTGTTTCATTAATTACCTCGAGGAATCCATTCGATACCAATATACAAGAACAGTTCACCTGTAGTTTAAAAACTGGAGCTTTTTTTTTCTTGTTAATATAATATATTATCTTTATTTATACCAATGCCTAGCCGCTTAGTTGTATATTTAATTAGCATTCACACGATCGGCCGATCAATTACTTGTCAGTCAATCAAATCTGCTGATCTAAGCAATTTCATCGTTGCAATAAATTCACTATGATCTTCATCAATATCTTCAATTGAAAAAGTCTCTCTCGTTGATTTACTACTACTTAATGGAGAATTTAAGTATATGTAGTATATTTATATCAAGTATAAGTATCCGTATATCATTATTTAGTATATTTTAGTGATTCACTTAATGCCTAATATATATTTAGTTTACTAGTAAATCAATTATAACATAAGTAGAGCAGAACTCATACCTGTATATCAGATATTGGCACGCAAACGGTGGTCGATACTTGGCATATGTTGAATGCTCGCGTTGTAAGCACAACGACGATTATAATAAGGAGATATTTCATTTTATTTTGCATTGACATCGTGGTCATATTCAACACTCATCGATTCATTGCTTATAATAGTATGATTTGTTTATATGTGCGATAACGCATCGAATAGAAATATTTCCCTCCTATTCTCGGCAAATATGTACCCGTCGAATCGTCAAACAATATCATATGAATATATATGAGCATTTTGTAGAATATAGATTTTTTTTTTTGAAATATGCTAAGAGCTTATCGTATATATGAGATAATAAGAAATTTATGAGACACTTATATGTGTCTCAATTAGACGGGGACGAGTACATACTGAATACCATTCAACTATTAGATTTGATTCCGAATATTGGTGTTGAATTCGATCAAATCTGAGAGCCGAATTGATTTTAGCAGCTCTATGATCCGTTGTGTTTAGCAACTGAAAGTACTGAGCAAATAGAAAAGCACAGATAGACAATCATAGACATAGATACCGTCTAAATGATGCGCTTCGTAAATACTTTATTTTCAGTATTTGCTAAGGAGCAAAGAACCGCTTTATCTTAGATCCCAATGCTCCTACTTACTATCAATGTTTAAGCAGTTTTGCACCTTACAGGTATTACCTACGCAGGTAATAATTGATAGCAATGTGAGTGATTTATACTTTCAATTGCCTCATATTTTCACTCAAGACCCAAAAACTGCCTGATATCATTGTGTTTATCGTCGAATATCCTTTATTATCCTATCGCCTGCCCATAATTGAAGTGACTCATAATTTCCACCTAAACAAATCTATAGATATTTAACTACTCAATAATATTTCAATATTCAACAATCTATCAATATGATTAAAATTTTTCAGCGATCACATTATGTTCCCTCTAGAAAATATACCTATCCTCTATTGTTTGTCTTCGTCGTTTTACTCAATAAAGGTATAAAGGTATGTATTGGTAATTTAATCGTGATGATTTTTTACTGCAATAATCTATGCATCATTGTCATGGTGGAAATCATAACGAAAACCTCTTTCATTTATTGTAGTTTCTTTTCTCTAGCATAAGTACAATTTTGATTTTAATTCCAGTAAAAAAAAACTTACTTTTCCAACTTTACCAAATTAAAAAAAAAAACTCCTATCTGATAAAATACTTGTAAAATATTTATTGACAGTAAGTTATTTTTAAGTCAATTTTCAATTTCATTTATTATGCTTATTTCATCTTTTCATTGAGTACAACTTTGATGAAAATCTCATGCTAGTAAATCGATATTTTAATGCGTTGCATCGATCCAAACTTCTTTCGCTATTGTTTTTCGCTGAATTTTTTACGCGAATTTTCGGCTATTTTTATTGATTTCATGAAGAAAAAAAAATTTTTTTTTTCATTCCATCAATAAAAAATTTGAAATTATTTTCCGCATATTTATTTATTCATAAAGAAGTCGCCAATTTCTCAATATAAAATGAGAATACGAATGAAATGAATATTCCATTTTCTTATCATCAATATGGGATTATTTTGATAAGCGTTACTGATAAGGAAAGTTTGAAGGGTTTTTTTTTTGAGAATTTAACTTATCAATGCGTAACATTCATCTTATTAATAAAACAGTCAATTATTCTGGATGAAAGAAGATGTTATTAAAGGTAGAAAAAAAGCCTAAACTGTATAACAAATGAATGTGTTTTTTATATGCAAATTAATGCTGTTAAAGGCAAAATGATTAATATTGCAATATTATAATATGTATATTGCAATTGAGAATATGATTGGATATTAAATTGCAATTGATATTGCAATACTCGTTTCGCATATCGTAATGCAATGCAGCGATGGAAAACAGTGGAAAACAATTGCAACGCAATTGTTGTAAATTTGTGCAGAGACTTCTCATAGCAAAGAGTGTTCAACATCCGCTGACGTATTTGTGAATCGATTGAACTTTGTTCTCTAATGTTAAGGGGTGCCCCGAATTGTTTGCCACTTTACGCCTCTTTATGCACCTGAAAACTGCCTGTAGTTCTCCGAACATACCTTTTCATTCGTAAACGCTTTTGTGCATGTAACAATGGTGTTTGTTGTCGTATATGAATTTAAAATATATATATATATATATATTTATATTATATTATATATTATATATATATATTATATATTATGATTGTATTCATATTTATGTTTGCATTTATATTTATATATGTATCTTTTATATTTATATATATTTATATTTATATTTATATTTATATTTATATTTATAATATATATTTATATTTATATTTATATTTATATTTATATTTATATTTATATTTATATTTATATTTATATTTATGATGTGCATTTAACAAAAAACGACAACCAATACGCCTAATGGGCTAAATATTGAGAGGAATATATGCTAGTAGGCATCTTATTGAAAAACTTTATAATTAAGTGAAATAATTTTTTCTCCATTCATTGTATTATTGCTATAGAAAAGTAAATTTTATCTAAACTATTCAACTCATTGATTCAATTCAATTCGTTAACCGTCTTAATATTTTAGAAAAAGGAATAAAAAGTTTTTTTTTTTTGATTGGAAAATAAATTCCCATAAGAATTTTGAGAAAGAATAAAATTAAATTCATAAAAAGAAGAGGAAAAATATAAAAGATAAAATGAGATAGATTATCGTTCTTCTTTCTTTTTTTTTTTCAAATATTAATAAAAATTTTTTCCCAAAAAGAGTAAATTAGTTTTTAATTTCTTACCCGTATTTGTAAAATAATAAATTTTTTTTACCTATATACTTGTATAATTTTAAATTCCAATAACTATCATAGTTCGCATATTATACAATTGATTTATGATAGTTAATTAGATTAGAGATTTATAGATATAACGTTGAATTTTTCATAATGAAGTAAATTGTTTATTATAGAATTAAAAAAATTTTCTCGTCTGCCTCGTTTTTTTTTTTTTTTTTTGAAATTTACCAAAAGTGATTTTCAACATTTTTTCAATGAATATTTTTGGGGAAAATCTTATAAAATTGTTAGCAAATTTTATTCGATTTCCCCCACTATATATTATATCAACTAATCTATTTTTTAAAAAAAAATCATTTTATATAATATTTATATTTTTTAAATCATTTAAATATATATATTTATTTTCAGTTCATAAATTTTTAATTAGTAGAATGGAATTTTAACGAAAATATTGTCGGTTTTTTAAAAAATTTAATTTAATTTAATTTAATTTAATTTATTTCAATAATGATTATTGAGAGTATATAATGCTAGAAGTTTTCATTCCAATAGGTAGGCAAACGTTAAATTTTTCAGCCAGTTTATAGATATTTTATCGTTATTATGGCATCTTCAAAGAAATTCACATCATTTCGACAATAGCCGAAACAATGAATCACTAGCAGATATCAATGCTATTCATTGCTATTGATTGAATTACCTCTAATAGAGAGAGCTAAAATCCGTCGATCATTGATCACTATTATGAAGAAATCAACTACTCTTTTTCTGAGCATTAAAAATTGCTCTACGATCCTTCTTAATTATACTGGAATAAAATTTCCACTACCCCCCCCCCTTTCTCCTACTCTTAGCCTCTCCGATAATTACTAAGTATTCTTTTATTACTGCGATGAAATTTTTATTGAAATTTAAAGTGAAATAGGTTTAGTCTTTTTTTTCTTGGTTATTTCATAAGAATAAAGCTTCGAAGTGGTGTTTGCTTTCAATTATATTGCAAAAAAGTTTCTGCTTAAAGGATCGATCGTTCAGATACCTTTCTAAAACGATATTCCACTCGATAACAATAGTACATCGAATCACACCTATAATCGTTTTTTTTTTTCGTCGTTCCACCTTCCGGCTGTCTCTTTCGTCTGTTATATTTTAATGAATATTATCATTTCGTTGAAATAATTTTCCGTCATCAGTCTATTATCAATGAATTAAATATGCATATAAAGTGTAGGCATATTACTATTACTATGTCCTGTATTTTTCGCGATTTCTCACTTTGGTTTTTTTTTTTTAATGAGCGAATTGTTATATTGACCGTTGCTTAAACAGCGAACTATTATCTTACTTTCATGTGCTTTGCATGTGAAAATGATCGAGTTAGCCTCATACGACGTGTGAATCGCACTGTTTTTTCTTTGACTCTATTTATTTGTATCATCTTCAAGGTCAATTTCTTCTTATGAGACACCTATCGCACACCTGTATATACGTTTTCTACCTATGCGTTAACGCTCCATTATGCTCCATATTCTGCGCTCAATAAATTTTCATCTATTTTCATTGAGAAGAAACACGTATAATTTTTTCTTATATTTTTGATCATTATTTTTTCCAAAAGAAAAAAAATCCTATTGCAATTGATCATCTCTTTCTCCTAAGATATTCCTTCTTTTATTATTTTTTCTAATTTCATAATTTCTCTCTTAGAGAGTATAAATTAACATATTTTGAAAACAAATCATTTGTTGAAAAGAAAAAAAAAAAGAGAGTTGCATAGATTCAAATAAACAACATCATATACGATTTTATTTTGTTTGTCACCAACCGTTTATTTCACTATTGCCAACCGCTCGTGATTCCTTCCACCGATCATAGAACCTTCACTTGCTCGTCCACAATACACATCGTCAATCGCCATCAGTCATCACCCTCCGCAGATGCTATTGTTGCTTCGTGTTGTGCGGCCATTTCGAGTGTTATAGCGCTAATATATTTCGTCGTTTTTAGCCATTTTTGTCCGCTTATAGTTATCATATTTGTGACCAATTTATGACCAATTGTGGCCATTCATTTTGTTGTATATAAAAACGATTGAATGCAAAATTTCAATAATAATGAAACGTTATTAGCAATGAAATGATAATTTCAAAAGAACGTTGTTTACAGCGATAACATTTTTTTTCTTTTAATAGAAGGTTTTCGATCACTATTATTATTGCAATAATTTTGTGATTTTGCTTTCATTTAAGTGATTTTAATTAGCAACACTCCTTTAAAAAAAACTTTTTTTTTTTACTTCAGTAAAATTCGTTCAAGGAAATCGCTCTCGTTAATTTACGAATTTTTGAAAAAAATTTGAATTATTCTATTATTTAAGTTATAAACTTCTTAAAAATTCCGCCGCTATTTCAAAAAAGGTTTAATAAATTATCATATAGCTATGAATAAATAAACTCGAATATAGATAATCTTGAAAGTTAATATAATCATTGATAGTAATACTTGCTAGTTAGTCAATTAGTTAAAGATTTTAGTTTAGAATCGATGGAAGGATGAGGAAATCGAGTGGGTTTTTTTCAGTTATAACTAAAGAACGATTTATTAAGCAATAAAAATAAACACATATTTTTGAAAATTCTCTATGCAGATATTAACGCGAATATGCTTATAATGATTTATGAAGTTTTGAGAAAAAATTTGCATATTTAGAAATGGGATAAACTACAATCCCTACAGAAAGTTTTTTTTTTTCCTTTCGGAGAAAAATAATATTCGAATGGGTGAATATAATTTCGATAAATTTTTTTTTAAAGGTATTTTATAGCGATGAAAAAAAAAATTTTTTTTTCTTTTTTTGAATTTTCATATTATAAAATTTTCTATTTTTTTTAAATTAACTAAATAGATTGAGAGAAAAAAATAAAAATGCACAAATTTCATTGATTCGATATAAAATATTAACAAAAGATATACTATTTATATGGTTTTAAGTGGAGAAATTCGAGAAGACACTATATGCAAATAGATAAATGATGGAAATTTTAGAGAAAATAACGAAAATTTTTCGAAATAATCGTTGAAAATAAAAATAAGATGAAATACCCGAAAATTTTTTTCCCCCCCCCAAAAAAAGTGTTAATAGAAGCTCAGAAATATCTATGCTTAATCGTTGTTTTTGGAGAGGAGGAATAAGAGAATTCAATAGAGGGATTCATTTCTTTTCATTGAAATTTCGCTTTTGAGAGAAATTCTTTCGTTGTTCATTTCACCTTAGCTATAGATATGCTTGGTAATGATTAGATTAATTATAACGAAAGGTAATAAGAATATATGCGTTGTAATTTTCTCATCTAATTCACTAGAGATATTCGAATTGCCCCCATATGATCTATTGATCTTTGATCGATGTTCTGGATCATTTATAGTGTTGGCTCGTAAACATTGATCTTTTAATTCCTAGGTGAGAGAGGCTCAACGTTGATTAGAAATTCAAACATCAAACTCCATACAAATATCTGTCAGGAACGATATAGCACATTTAGAAGCTTGTGATGATTCGAGTTTATTACAATATAAGAACGGAGTGGAGGGATTATTTTCTTATAACAGGGGGTTTCTATTCTATAAACCACGATAACAAATAGCAGTCTTTCCATGTGTGAATAGTCGGATCGGCGATGTTTTTTTTTGTCTTAGAATTTGAGCAACACTTTACACTGCAATCGATTGCAGGTGATTTTCCATCAATATATTGTGAGAGCGCTAACGATACTCAACGTCATCCATTCGAAATAGTCGACTTCGCATTACGCAAATCCACAACGAAATTCTTCACTTTCCAGAATGAAATTGAAAAAGAAAATTTTTTTTGCAATGATCTTAGAACCTTTATTTGCTAAGAAAAATTCAGCTCAAAGTCATCAATTTTCGAAAGAAATGATGAAGATAAACTTCACCAAAGAATACAGTTAAACCCTAGAATCTCGATATATATATATATATATATATATATATATATATATATATATATATATATATATATATATATATATATATATATATATATATATATATATATATATATATATATATTATATATATATATATATATTATATATATATATATATATATATATATATAATCAAATAAGGAAAAGACTTGAAATGTTTATAGAAATATGGGAAATCTCTTAGATTAATTTCTAACCAAAAAAAGCGAAATTAAGTACCCTCATCAGTCTTGAAGAAGGTTTATGACAACATTTACCTATGCTGTTATATATTTCTATTGTTGAATATGATGACAAATTAGAAAGCCTCATGCATATGACATGAGGTCTTGCATCATTTTTTACGCGTTCCGTATATGGATGTCCGGTACCTCATTCTGTACTTAGCAGTCTTCATGTTTTTCATCAACAATACAACCGTGCGTACCTATTATTACGATATCTATCAGCATCGCGATAGCGCTCATTGCGGAGGTTAGCATTTATTAGAAGCAGCCAGGTATGTATGGAAGGGGGGAGGGGAGATGAGGTAACGATTAAGCCAAGGGAAGGATCTCTATTCTATAAGTTACGATGTCTTATGATAGTCCCTCCACGTGTGAGCAGTCGAATCGACTATAGGGCGTTGATGTTTTTTTGCGCTCGAGCTACACTTTACACTAGGGGTATTCTTAAGTGATTTTGCCTCAAGATTCTCCAACAGAGTTGTGGAGTAGAATTTTTGACGAGAAAAGTGCATTTATCTCGTTGCTGTTTCTTTTGCTTTTTTCTTCGCTTACATCACCTTAAATAAAACAATATTTTGAAGTACCACGTTTTAAAAACGTTGCGATCAGTTTCAGCGTTATGCTCTTTGATATCTACAATCGGTTAAGAGCAATATTGCAGTTCGGAGCCGCAAACTTTGGAGGCTCCATCAACACCAATTAGGAGCTAATTTCAATAATATGCCGAATTTTCTTTAAAATAACATTTAATTATTATCGTTTAGCTGTAAACAAACGGCGGTATTATCGGCAGAAGTTCGTCGGACCCTTTCTCATTGCATTCACTTGAGGAATCTTCAAGTGTGGAATATGATATCTTTGTCCCTCGTATTATCGTTAATCTATTTACATGCTCTCATCATTTCGATATATACTTATATATTTCTTCAATAAATGGTTCAACTGATGATTGGGATTTCGTTTTGAAACGGTATACCGCTAACATGAATACATTACACGAGAAAGTTGACGAGTAATATCATATGAATCATTCGTAAATAACGCTTAGAATTTAAGTTTATTGCAAACTCACAAATGGGAAAAAACTTACTATTAGATAATCGTAAATCATAAAAAATTTTACAGAATATTATATGAGGATGGAAAGGAGCGTGAATATAGAAAGGAATATATATATATATATATATATATATATATATATATATATATATATATATATATATATATATATATATATATATATATATATATATATATATATATATATATATATATATATATATATATATATATGATGTGGAAAGAAGTCAATTATAGATAGAGGATATGAATTGTTTTGTATCAAAAATAAAAAGAGGAAGCATATGAGCATATTGGTTGCATTAAGCTATCAAGTTGGACGTCAAGTTGTTTTAAACGAGGAATTCCTGAGGCAATAACGAGAATAGACACACAACGAGATGATACACTATTGCAAGCGGAACAGCATATGCTTTAGCGTTGCTAGCAGCCGATTGTGTGCGATATTATTGCTTCTTTGCGTTCCATAGCAATTCTTCGATCATTTTATCATATTATCTCGTATAAAATTGTTGAGTTTATAAATTTCGATAAATTCTTAACGCATCTCTAACGGTTGATTTTTTTTTTTTTTTTTTTTTAGGAGAGAAGAGGAGAGGAGCGAGAAGATTATTCCATTCAATAGGTCAAATGTTTACATTTTTGCATATAGGAGAATTTAAGGTAAGGTATAATGCAGATATTTTAATATTTGCATATACCTATTCAAATTTCTCAATGAATGGAAGATTGAAAATGGATTTATTTGATTTGTAATGAGTAAATTCTCATAATTACATAGCTGTAATGTTGGCAAGATTTTGGTCCATTCGATAATCTTTCTATTCGCAAATCGTTCATTCTATTTGCTTATCAGTTCCTTATCAGTGTTCCATCATGAATTTACCTCATTACTGATAAGTAAGCCTAATCTGAATTGAATTTGAAAACGCCCCATTGTCGAGTTGAATGATTGCTTCAAATTTAGTCAACAATTTTCAAAAATTTCAATGATATGATAAGATGTAGATTATCATATAGTCATGAAAAATTTGCTAATTCATCTCATATGAATTTTATTCATTATTTTTAAAATTTTAGCATTTTAATTGATATTTTATTTCTATTTTAATATGAATGTATAGGCATTTTATTGCATCATTAACGATTTTTTCTCTATTCAAAAAAAAGCGACGAGTGATTCCTTAATACAAAGGAGGGTTGGAGGAGGGAAGGGCGGAGGAAGGGTACTAAGTGAAAATCATGGTACTAAGTGATGCTGTAATAGGCTACATGGAGGAGATCCAATAAGTTGGCATTCAGCCAGTTGTCGGCATGCGCACATTAACGACCGCATTCGAAAATAGGACAATAACAAAGCGACGATCGTCTCGTTTAATTTATCGGCGTAGAGATGATGTAAATAGGATCCACCAGATATTAGTGATAAGTGGAATTGATATATATATGTGTGTGTGCGATTTGAATACTGGATAATATAGCTAAATAGTTTTGACATATGGATTTTCACCTCATTTATGCTAACACAGGCGTATAATCTTGTCCATTGTATAATAAGTTGTTATTGATCACTAAGCAATTATCAGATGATCACGAGCTAATCATAAGTGATCGGGAACTACCTGAGTTCGTCTACTTACTAACTGAGTTCCTGTATTTATTATTTCGTGTCAATTTTCCCTTGAATTATTCAATCATAATATTGTTGCCTAATTAAGGTGCCAAATAATGTGGTCGATAGTTCCGGATCAAATCCATAGCGAATTATTAAATATTCTCGAAACGTTTATCTCTATCCATAGAGAGAGAGAGACTTCAAGTTGGATTTTTTCAGTAACCTCTTAAATTGTTTACTTTAGTTCGAGGTGAAATATGAGATATTGCATTTGTAATTGGAGGCTATGAGAGTGTTAAAAAATCAGTTTTTTTTTTTATTAGGTGGATGGTGGCATTTTCCAATTGAATCGCTAATATGTTGCGCAATGCGATGATACGTTTAATCCATACAAACACTGATAATATTGATTGATTAGCTTATCATTGATCGATGTTGATCGCCCATCTCAATGATAATGAAAATTTCTAAATTACTCTTTTTTTTTTTTTAAATTGCTCATTATTTTAAATAATAATTATGCAAATATTCTAATTAGAATATAAGTGTTATTCATTACGGTTTACTAAATTATAATTCGTTTTTTTTTTTTTTTAAAGGAGTCTCTCAGTGATCTATGGTACCACTTAACCTAGCTGTATAGAATTTTAATGCAAATCTACTCAAAATCTATAGAGAAAACTGAAATTTCGACCCCCTATTATCTCTCTCTTCCACATTTTTGTTAATGCAAATAATGTTTGCCTTTCACATCTTTGAAATATTTATTTATTTATTTTTTTTTTGCGAAATATTTTATTATGTTGGAATATTTCAAGAAGAAGAAAAAAAAACATCAATAAAATTTCCTCTTTGATGATTTTATATTCGTATGAAAATTTTAAGAAATGTGGAAACTTTTTTTTGAAGAAAATACTCTTTATCTATTTCAATGAAATATTCCGATATGAGAGTATTTTCTATAGGCGCGAGATATTTTATGAGTCAGTTTTCGGTTTTTCCACTTTTTTTTTTCGATAATATTTCGATTTTATTGCTTTCATTTTTACTTTTTTTTTTTTAGCGATAAAGTTATTACTCGAATGTTTTTCATTTCTGAACGGTGATGGGATGAAGTTCTAGCGGTAAACAAAGAAACAGAACAATTTTTACTTTTTTTTTTTTGAATGGAAATTGATCTTTTTTTTTGTCTTATATGAAAAAATAAAAGTTGTTTGTAAAGTGAGGTTTTTTTTTTTTTTTTGTTTGCGCTGAGAGAAGTAGAGCTGTGAGTGCACAAAGTATCTCCTATATCATAAGTCATCGATAAAGTAACGTTGCTATTGCTGCTTCAATGATTGCAGCGAATATTTTATTTCTTCTGTTTAGCATATTAATTTGAACACATTAGGTATAGTTAGCGCTAACTTTATACGCTAAGCATAAAGTCCGAGGTTCGAATAAAATTGGGAGGTTAAATGAAGTTCGAGCCTTTTTTTGTTGCCTCATGTCGTATATATCGGCTGCAATATTTAATGCGACCTATAGATATTTAGTAAAGCTAATTTCAGTACGAAATGTTTTTAACACGGCGACTATTAGGACCGTTCACAAGCGCGATAGCTCGGAAGTTGGAACACTATAGTCAGTTCCAACCGTCATCGTTGACCATCCAACAATATTTGGATTTCGGTCAAACTGGTACCATGAAGTCGTCGTTCCTTTTCCTTAAAAATGAACTGCTCGTACGGCTGGCCAATATTATGCAGGTATTTCCGCTGAATTTTATTGCATAAAAATTTGTTATGCAATTGCAATAATATGCTTAATAATTTAATGCAATTGCAATTTTAGATGGAAGAGAAGAGAAATTATTTATGCACTAGTAAATTTTGCAGTTTTTTTTTGAGATGATATTTAATTTGCTACAACCAGTTTGCTGTCGAAAAATTAGAAGAGATGAAATGTAATTTGTTGTGTTTGCATTGTTTGCATTGAAGGCAATAAAAGGCTGTTTTAGGAGATAAGCCTATTGCCTCCAACTTTACTAAAGATGCCTTCGGCACGACTTGTCAGCAATTGGTATTGCGAGAGTTTCGAGGATTTATTGCAATTCGAGCATGCTCAAGTTGAACCTGACATCATGTCTAAGTAAGTTGCTCTCTTATCTTAATCATTTTATATTTTTCACCACAAACAAACAAATGATTTCACTCTTTTTCTTTGTGGAAAAGAGATGAAAATGAAAAAAGAATCGTTTAAAATTGTCGTTCATCGATTGGCGACGATTTTCTTTTTCATTTCGCTTTACTCATATATTTTTTTGGAATCTGTTTCCTTTATAACGATATACATTACTGTTTTAGAGAATGGGAGGAAAAATCTGCGGCTTTAATAGGGTTTTTAATATTACACATTGAATTGTGCAATATATTGTTAGAGTAATGTAACTTCTTCAAGAGAAGAGCACTGAAATTGGTGAAAGAAGTTGAATGGGTTGTTTTCGTTGTTGACAGATGAAATGGGTGTCATTTAGATTTAACGACCAGCTGCAGACGATTCTTAAGAGACACTCTCGTGTGGTCGAAACTATGGCTGAAGGTTTAATCGAGTTACGAGAGAGTGAAGGTGTAGATATCGCTTCGGAACGTGGCATACAATATTTTCTGGATCGATTCTATATTAATCGAATATCTATACGAATGCTACAAAATCAACATCGTAAGCTTTTAACGCTTTATAATTTCCGGAATTAAATATGGAATATATTTTGAAAGATTGATAGATGGTATCTTTTCGGATGTCGACTCATCCATTATTTACAGGATGAAAATATTAATTAATATTGGAGTCATTTAAGGGCGTTTCAGCGTTTATCCTTTAATAGGTGAAGAGAGTTGTTGAGGAATTATTATGCACTGCCATAATTCAAAATGCATCAATAAATCAATGGCTTCTTAAATAAAAGTTCATCGTAGTGTGATTTCTTCTTCATCTTTTTTTTATTTATATAGTTTCTTGTGATCTGTTGATCTGTTGTTATGCTTGATGTAAAGTTCTATGCAAAACTCGGCCAAGACTTTACACTCTAAACCCGAAAGAAAATGCTCATCAATGAATCAGCGATTGAGCTTCAACGATCCACAATGAAATGCTTCAAGTGAGATCGTATTGTTGACGGTATTAGACGATGATCGGTGATGGAAAATCGCGAATGTTGCAGTTGTGGTGTTCGGTGTAGTTCTACCGGAAAGTCCTCGTCATATCGGTTGTATAGATCCAGGATGCGACGTCGAATCAGTGGTCCATGACGCCTATGAAAATGCACGGTTTCTATGCGAAAGGTGAACGTTGAACCTAAAACTTTAGCGCTGCTACTCACTTCTGCATTATACTACTTTATAAACGAGTATGCAAGGTGGATTTCAAATGTTTGTATGTCTGGAATTCCGGAAGTCTGGTCTGAATGTTTGGATGTCTGAAGGTTTGGATATTTGGAAGTAGCAAATTTGTATAGCTATGAATTGCACATGAGCTAAATATTACTTTTAAAGATAGCCGAAATCGTTGCATAATTCGTTTTTCTTTCATTGCAAATTATTCTTTTCTTTATTCATACAATTAGAATTATTATTGATTATGAACGATCACTGAGCCGAGTAATATGGATCCTATGATTTTAAATTTTTTTTTTGTTGTTATTACATCTTGCTTGATCTTAGATGTTTTCCAGCAATCGGTATCGCAGATTTGGCCAATATTTAGTATTTAGTTAAAGATTATTGAAAGAATTACCAATGAACATCCGATTCTCATTGAAAAAAGTCGACCTTTTTCTTGCCAATATTATCGCCTCTCCCTCCCCCTCTCCCCACTCTCCCATTACTCTTTCAAAAGATGTCATATGGATGGCTTGCATCGCGTTTAAATGCGTTGATGATATTGCAGATATTACCTGACGGCACCTGGAATGAAACTTGAGATGCATAATTCGGTGAATCCCGGTATGCCGATTTCAATAGTTGCCGTACCGTCGCATTTGTATCACATCATGTTCGAATTGTTCAAGGTAGGGCTTCTTATTCGATTTGCTTGTGAATTTATATTATTATTGCCGAAGCTAAGAGATTCCTTCACTTTTCTCTTTACTTTGCTCACTATGAAGGCTTTTTTTAAAAGGGAGGGGAGGGGTTTAATGGCGATGACTGTGTGGGATAGCCGATCCAAAATGGCATTCAATGAAAGGGGAGAAGAGAAGTTGATCTCACGAGTTGTTTTTTTCCCTCTTCTTTAGTGGCTTTGTAGAGTCAAGGATCGAAAAGAAAAGCTTATAGAGACATATAAGATCAGTTCCTCGTCGCTTAACTATAAGCTCTACTATGCGCCATGTTATTGATTTAATTTGTTTCGTTACTGTAGTGATAAAATTGTTTTTATGTATCTCTCGCAATTGTTTGCATTGAGCATGCAAATACTCCGCATAGTACAAAAAAAAAAAAATTTGAGCCGAATTATCCTCGAATAAATTTTAGAATTCAATGCGTGCGACGGTGGAAAATCATGGTGCGGATGAGGATTTACCACCAATCAAAGTTATGGTCGTCCGAGGCGCTGAAGATCTCTCTATTAAGGTCGATTCAGTATTCTTCTTCGATTATTGCTTATTATTTTCACTATTTAAGCTTTTAGCACCCTATTTGAATGTTTAAATACGGTTTCGAAGTAACTTACTGTTAGCGAAATATTTCAACCTTATGGTTTAGCTTATCTTATAGTATAGTTTATCTTATAATATTGACGAGTTATATGACAATCGGATCAGTTAGAGATTTTTTTTTTTTGCATTTGTTTGCGCAGACTGTTACATTAAACAGAGGTAGAAATTGGAGTTGTGCACCAAGGTATTTGGTCTCTATCTATAGAGGCTTTATTGTGTTATTGGATTGTCTCCAATGTTCGGAAGTGATAAACGATAACTAAAAAAAAAAATCAAAAAGCATTAATATTGCTTCTATGATTATCGATGATTGCATGATATTGAACTATGGGAATCGTTAACGCGGTTATGGTTGTATTGTGCTGTGGTTGACGATTCTTGCCATAGGAATGTTTTTTATGAATTCGTTTAGCTAGCTATGATGCATTACTTGGAGCTTGGAGCTCGGAGCCTCCTTATGATCAAATATGAGATGGGAATCGGTAATATGCAGCATCCTCCTTTTTTTTTGAAATCTATAGTATGCTAATTATCAAAGGCTATTTTTATGCTTATATTACAGGTATGCAGGTAATGCAACATTTCACATTAAAAAAAGAATACACGAGATAACTTTGCAAAAATCGTATATGAACAAAATATTATCAAGAGGGTAACTGATCTTCATTTCCACAAATTTCCAAAAATAATACGTTTTTTGGAATGAATTTTAAATTGCAGATAAGCGATCGTGGAGGTGGAGTATCGAGGACAATTTTGGATCGATTATTCACATATATGTATAGTACTGCACCACCACCGCCTCGAGATGGCACACAGCCACCTCTCGTAAGTTATCAGTAGGAAACGGTCGGTTATATTTGTTGCCATCAACATATAATGGCACTTTTTCATCTGGAGAGAAGGAAATAAATGTTATCCTATCAGGGAGAGAGGATGGAGATAAGGATGGCTTCTTATCGAGAGGACACCGGAGATCTTCAAAGAAGATCGATGAGGGAGAGGGAGTATTTTTTTCTGGAAGCCGCAAAGAGGAAGTACTTTATTTATCCGAGGAGAGACAGGGGTAAATATGTTTTTTAATCGTATATATGGTTGGGCAAAAGTGGTTTTTTTTTCTAGTTTTTATTATTTCCTCGAAAATCTTCAATCGTCATTCGTTTCATTCTATCGTTTGGCGAAATTCTTGGCGACCATCTAACTCGAAATATGTATATATCAATTTTCCTCTCTATAATGGGTGATCTGCGTATTCTTTTCTTCTCTCCATTCCTTCTTAAAACTGTAAGAAGTCGAGGTATTCATGCAAATGACTAAACGATCGCGCGTTCTAACAGAATAATAAATCGTTGTTGTGTTGTTGCTTGTCTGTCGTTGTTGTGGTGGTTGTGTGCAATTCGTATGTGCTGTCTGTGTGTCGGCGTGTCGTAGATCGTTTCTAACAATAGCACTAATCTATATTTTATATGCGCAAACGAGCAATACAAGAGCGTTGGACGCGTTCGCCGAATTCAGAAGACGGCGATTATATACCCGTAATGGTAGCGTTATCGTATTTTTGGTACTTTTTTTTTTTTTCGAACTTAATGCGCATTATTCAGCATAGTTAGGAACTATCAGTGGTGAAATTTGCATGTTTATCGCCATCCTTTGAGAGCTACTAACGAAGTACCATAGATCGGTCCATTGAAATGCTGCTACTAAAATCTGATCTTCAAGAAAGTCATATGCGAATAGAAATTATAAGAATGGATGGAGCGATGAAATGGGGAGCGGGGGGGGGGGGAAGGGAGTAGGAGGGGTTGTTGGAAACGATTTTTTGAAAACATTTCTCCACAAAACATACTTTCATATTTTTCTAGTTTTTTTTCAATATCGCCGTAAAGATTATATTCGTTGCTTTTATTTGATTGCTTTATGTTTGAAGCAATTTGCATGTATTGCTAAGAATTGCATTGCAAAAATATTTGGATAGAATTGCATTGCAAAAATATTTGGAAAGAATTGCATTGCAAAAATATTTGGAAAGAATTGCATTGCAAAAATATTTGGAAAGAATTGCACTGCATTTTTTTATATTTTTAAATATAATTTGCTAGGAATTTCTTGCAGTTAAAAATTTGATTAACTCTCCGATCGGGTTGATAATATATTTTTGGGGAGCATTGATAAAGAAATAAGAAACAGTAAGTTGTAATCTACTTATGAAATTGGTCATTTGAATATTACTATGAACGATAGTCTCATCCTTTTATACTTTTCAGCGCTATATTCACTTCAACATACCTCTGCATAGGAAATTATTCTAAATAATACCTATTTTGAAAGTATAATTGATGCACACTTAATTTTTTTTCCAGCAAGTTTATTTCCAGGCGGGATAGGGCCCGTTTTTTCCAATATGTTTATTTCCAGGTGGGGTAGAGCCTGTTTTCTCCAACAAGTTTATTTTCAGGCGGGATATGGTTATGGGCTTCCATTATCACGGCTTTATGCACGTTACTTCCACGGTGATATGTACCTCGTATCAATGGAAGGCTATGGCACAGATGCGATGATCTTCTTGAAAGTTCGTTTCTATTCGTATTTCGAGTACAGTATCGTTGGATGGTCTCTGGCATATGTGCATGCCAGAGATATACACTCTAGACGGACGCGACTGTTCACTATAAAATGGTGAAGTCGCGTTCCTCCCACATATGTGGAGCCCAAGTTTGGGGTTCGTGACGTGTGTGTTTACGTATCGCTGTCATTGGCTTAGTGGGTGATGGTCAGTTAGCAGCGTTATCTAGAGAGATGCCCCTTTTATTCCAACTTCTTTTGGCGTATACCGTCAGATGGGGTTGTCCACAGATAGGTATAAAGCGATAAAAACATTGGCCAAACGTAGTCACTTCTTAAAGCAGCAATCGAAGGTTTCAAGTGCTCTTGATCCCGGATGTGACCTGCTCAAGTTCGAAAGAATACATTTCAAACAAATTGATGCCTTCATTTCAACGCTCGATGATATTTGCAGGCGATCCCTGTGGAGGCGAGCGAAGTGCTGCCGATCTATAGTACATCCTCTCGGCGGCAACTTACGATGAGCCCACAGGCAGCCGACTGGTCTCACCAGTTACCCAACCATGGTAATCGCAATTTGTGAAAGATGGCCACGAATCGACCATCTAATTAGCAGCATCTCTAATGGATCGACTCCATTTGGCACAAATGCTATTGAAATAATCTTAGCTTCAACGCAACAACTCCCTCTTTTTGGCTTCTTTGCCAAAGATTTTGACTCCTCCCCATGGATATAGCATTATTTGCTCGATATCCATCAGTGAAATTTGGAGCGCGTTATTTGACCCTCAGCAATAATACCATTGAAGGAGGTAAATTGTTTCATTTGTGCCATCTTGGAGTGATTGTGTGTGTGTGTGTTTTTTTCGAATATATCTAATTGTGTACATATAAATTTTTGCGATGCAGTTATTAGCGAACCGTTAGGCGGGTCCTTTCTTTTGCTGAAGGAAAATTTTTAAACCTTATATTTTTGTGATTGCTATTTTATAGTTTTTTTTTTCAGTAGATGTTTGAGTTGTTGCATTATTCAATTCGATGCTGAGTTCTAAATTATGTCCATCGCTGATCCTTTTCCCTTTCTTTATCCCACTTTTGAGCTTGTTATCATTCCACAAAGTGTATTTTCTAACCGAGTGAAGATAGGATGTTGTGATGATCTCGATCCTTCAAAAGATCTATAAATTCAGCGTTCAATGGTTATGAAAATGGTTTTTTGACGGGGATTTTTCTATAGGTGCTCCCTTTGCCAATATTATATCCTAATCTCTTATTGCACTATCATCCTAGAAACGAGAAATCCGGAAATTTCTGCTCTTGTGTTTCATTCACATAGAATAGAAATTTCTCGACAATGAAAATAGAAGATTCTTGTTTAGCAATAAAGAACCATAGGCACCATACTGAAACTTTTGCGGAAGTACTCGAATTTGATGCAATGGTGGAAAGATCTCAGATGAACGGTCCGAGTTGTCTTTTGAATTGACAACGTTTACACAGCCTTAAGAAAACTTCGACGTTATTAAACTCGTACAGTACCGACCTCACTACAGAAACCGTCACAACATGCTCACCTATTATCCCCATCCCTGACATATCACAATTTTCCGGAAAAATGCTCCCTTTTGCGGAAAATATGATATTGCGATTTTCCGGAAACCTGACACCATGGTCAACAACTATCAACCAATTTCGGCCTATTATCCAACTATAGCCTCTCAGCATTTCGCTGAGTTCCATACATCTAAGACTTCTTTTGTTTCTTTCTTTTGATTGTGTATTATAGAAAATATGAGGGAAAAACTCAATATGAAAAGCAATGAGATGTATGTCATAAATCATCGTAATTTTTTAATCGCCAAAATAAAAAATAAAAATAAAAATATTACGGCATTTTTTTTTCCTAAAATCAAAAATCGATTAATAACAAAAATATTTGGTATTTTAAACTATATCCATTCGTCCGGATGAAATCTCTTCAATCCTGAAAAATTTCATCGAAGAACGCCTCTTATTTTAGAGGAACGGAAGGTCAAATAGCAGCAACGATGAAAACTTCATACGGAGTGGTTTACAGTTATAAAGTTAGTCCGCAAGCGAGATGCAAACGTCGGTATGATCGGGGGCCAAAGTAGGTTTGAAGACTTCCGCAGAGTAAACGCACTTTCGGATATCCTCAAAGGATGAGGCATTCACGGAAATGGTCGTGAACGGAGCCAGCTTTTGTCACCAAGGCTCGAGAATCCCTGACCTAAACCTAGTACAAAACCACATATCGCAGCAGATGAGAATGGTCCAATCTTGATCCACTTCCGTTGCAAGGTGAGTGCTCTTGCAATGTTCATGCTCTGCGGCACTAACCGGCAGCTTAATCAATAAGAGGACTTCAGGTCGACAAGTTCGCGATATCATTACCAAAGCCTTCTGCTACTGATTCGCTGAGTACACTACCTATATATATATATACAAATACAGTATAAAATACGTGTATATAAGGATAACATCACATGAACGCCTCAACACTTTCACAATATATCAATCAAACGAAATTCACTTCAGATTCTGAGAGTTTCGTATAATGGGAACACTGTGATCCGCATAACTACAAAAGATAACGCACCATAATCCTATGAATATAATTGCTGTTGAAATAGAGAACGTCGTTGTGCTAAGCGAAGCACAAATGGGGTGCCGATGACGCTAGATGGACCGAATAAATCGGCGAATTTGTGTGAAGCAAAATTATTCGAGTTTATTGAAGCGATATTTGGTTTGCATATTGAAAAGTGTCGAATATGATCCACTCTGCTTGAATTTATTAATAATTACACGTAGGAGTGTGAATGAGTTGCAGCATCCGACCAAGAAGAACATCACCGCCAATGCTGGTACCTATATATCAAAATTAATTATCACAACTTAAGCAAGTATCACTCAGAGGATATAACTGCATCATAGAATGGACCTCATATGAAAGCGCCCAAGTAAATTGTAAATCATAGTATATATTCAGTGACCACAGCACTTTACTTTTTTATCAGGGACAACGTTACGGTCTTTAAGGCGTATCCAGTTTCTTGAAAATCATTCACGGAGGTTGGGAGTGCCCAATGAACCTAGCAGAATCACTGACCAGTAAATAGTTTTGTTACCTACTACAAGCAATGCAACTTCACACAATACCACTTATAACCATATATCACACAATAGGCGTGGGCGTAATGCTTTTAAGCGTTCCAGTGAAGAATGCGAGCGGATAAAACCGTTCCTGACATCTTTTCCGATCAGGAAAAGAAAAACTAAACAACGGTGAACTATCGATTCATTCGTCCTTTCAGGGAAAATTTTCAAGCAGCAAAATGAGATTAAACTCATAAATTGCAAAAGTGCAAGAGGTACCTTTCTCATTAATTACTGCATAATTGGATTAGCATAGAAAGAATGAAAAATACAATCACCGACCTGCCATTGTCCTGCACAATCCATCGCATTATGGAGTGTAATGAGAACATAGCAATTATAGAATTGGAAGATATATGCAAGGACGAGGAAAGGAATCAGAAAGGTGAGCCCTCTGAACATCCAACTGCTGAACCCTTCTGAAACGCCAACATCGTTTAGTGCCAACAACTTATAATCGCTAACATCAGACATCAGTTTTCGACAATAAACTCAAACGCTTTCTCTATTTTCCCCTCTCCCCTCAAATTATTCTCTATCTCTTCATTCCTCCCTCCCTCCCTCTCCGATAAACGGATCAGTTGTACCATGTGGAAAGGTAAAATTCAGTAGAACAAGAACGGTAAGAATATAAAGTGGGGAACAATTCGCACAATCGCCCGTCGTTTATTTGCCTATTCAGGTAAAACATCGGTGTTTAAAAACTAATATCAACTACAGGAATAATAACTGATACTGCTTTTCTGCATACTCTTCGTGGTATCCAACCCTTCTCTTCCCTCTCTCACACTCTCAATCCTTTTCCCACTCTTCAGCTCATGGATTTCCCGATTCATTAAAATTCTCAAAAGTTGTCTATAAGCGAGAATAAATAAGAAAGAAATAGAAAATTATGGAAAATAGGCTTACCGACAGTGATATCCATACTGTGTCGTTGACCAAGCGCATGAAGACGTCTCAAACATCCACGTTGATATTGACTTTGAAGAACCTAAGAAACAATACTAAAAAAATGAATGACAATAATTTAAAACTAAAAAAAAACAGTTCTTCGATAGCAACTTTACTATTCGTTAACTACATCGGAGAAAACAATTGCAACACTGAAAACGTTAACTATGAAGTTCCTTTCGTTAATTCAATCACTTACTCGTATTTATTTATGATCCCCCCCCCTCCCCCGTTTCTTGATCCGTAATATTTAATTCAAATATAGCAATCATTAAATGAACTTATAAAATTAATAATTTTTTAAATGCCTAAAAAAATTGAAAGAAAAAATCATTTTGCAAATAAGGTGAGCTGAGAGATCGACGAACAACAATCTAACCTGAACAAAAGCGATATATAGTACAAATAGAAGAAATTGTGTTCGAAATGCTCGATAACATTCGGAGTCTTTCCATGTAAGCGTTACTCCACTCAGCACACATGACACATAATGATGAGTCATCCACCAACCTTTGATCCTCAAAAAAAAGTCCCTCTTCATTCAACCTCAATATTTCTAAAATCTTCGTCTATTGCCTATAAAATATTCTCCAATAGATCGTAAGCATTTTTTTTTTGAATGAAAGCGATATTCAACCTATAATCAAATTGAACAATATGAATAACACAATAAATAGAACAATTCAAAAAAAAAAAACAGAATAAAATATAAATAAGAAGCGATCAAAGATCACACGATGGAAGTTCCCACCTTGAGCCATTTATGCTTAGAATAGCTTCACGGATGGTCAACGTGCAATAATACCAAACCAATACAAAGTTTAATAGTGAGTCGAAAATTCTGAAAAACAAATAAGAATAATAGATTCAATGAAATTATGCTGCTCTCTTTTGCATTACCGGAAGCAGTTATACCGGAAACATGCACTACCGGAAGCAATTATACCGGAAGCATGCACTACCGGAAGCAATTATACAAATATGCACTACCGGAAGCAAATTCAATTCAATCAATAGAACCAAACATCCCATGCAGCCATTCCGCCTGAGGAAAAAAGTCTTACCGACGTCACTCCAACAGATTTGAAAAGTCTGTTCGCAGACACAGACACTGGCAGACAAATGCATCACCTATCAACATATTAAGGGCCCTTTCGAAGCAAATGATATAGACGAAAGCAAAAAAATTCATTTTAATGGAGCCCGCAATGCAAACCGGGAAAGCATTTCGAACAGATTGAAAGCTTTCATATGATTTTGAAACATGCGGAAGCAAATTTCTTCCCTCCAACTCCGTTCTACCTTCCCGTCGCCCGAGCCTTCTCCACTCCAAGAATCGGCACTTTAACGAAGAATGATTGACCTTGCACGAAAGAAGAGCGCAACGACTATAAGCAAAAGTTGCGCATAGGTAACCGACAGTTTGAATTTTTCATAGTCTTGCTTATATCGATAGCGATCGTTCTTATTGAGCAACGAGAGATTGAGATTGCTTCCCAAAATAATCGACAAATATAATCTAAAAACTTCAAAATTATTAATCGGCGTTTATGCAAAAAAAAAAAAAAAAATTAATTGATGACAGACGTATTTTCAATGTGCTGCTCTACACAAAACTAATAAACGAAGAAATAAATGTCCAGTCATTTTATCAGCGATAATAAAATCATTTAGAAATACCTCGTTGAGAATGAAAATAAATGCAATATTAAGGAATTAAAATATGTAAATTTAAACAGGTGAGTGGAAATTAAACAGGTAAATAAAAAACTGCGATGAGAGTTTCAATAAATACCCATTTTTTGGCACGGGCAATTCGCCTTTCATTTCGGCAAGTTTCGATTCCAATTCCACCATTTCCCTCTTCATAGTTTCAATATCGGACGCATCCTCCTCGTTCACTTTTGTATTTTTCTCGAGACTGAAAATAAGCGCTTAAGTGCTGAATTGAAACACACTCAACATATATGAAGGATAATTCCGTATCATTGTTCATTTCGTGTTACAAATTCAACAGCAGCTATTATTTGATGACCAGTAAAACGTCTGGCCATAAACGGATTCCAACGGAGCTCTTTCAATTTGCCGAACGAACGCTTTAGCCATCGAGCTATTGCCGACGATACACACCTATTTCTTTCCAACTATGCGATTGTTTCATTTACATAGGGATGTTTGAAACGAAACAACTCATAATAGACCCTTCTACAACAGCTCCGATATAAACGGATAAAGCACATTATTGCTAAACTATGGTTTCATTCCTTTCTTTGAGTACTCAACGATCTTTAAAGAAATAGCCAAGCAACTTACTAGTAAAATACTCCATACCATCAACTATATTTGCAACTATAAACAAGCATTAAATATTCCTTATCATGTGGCCTATACGGCCCTTAGCTGTTTATCGTTCAATAAACTGATAATTAAAATAAATGGATAAATATTACATAAAAGTGGGGAAAAAAAACCTCTTGAGATCTGCATTTATTTGATTGAGACGATAACTGGCATGCTTCACCGCTTTTAGACATGCTTCTTGTAGTTTGGATAATTCTCGCATTTTGCTTAGATATACATCATGTTTACTCTGTAATTCACCTCTTCACCAAACAATAGGCTATCAACAATAAAATATCAATTCATTTCAATAATAATGGAAATAATCGACAAATAAAACTACCGATGAATAAATTAAATCAATCAACTAACTACGACAGACTAGAATTGCATAAATTTTTGGGGATTTATTTGAATTTCCTGTAAAATTTTCAAATTATGCAAAAATTCGCAAATAAAAATCACTACTGATATATTACCATATTTTTTAAAACAGTCCTATCAGTACTTATCAACGACTGTACGAATCAGCCGTCCATTTCACATTGCATCTCTATTAAATAATATAAATATACGCATTATCCAATATAATTAGACCCACTTAGACTGACCAGTGGAATTAATAAGTCTCTCTCATATGCTTTCGAAAGTATAAACTTATCCATAAAAGCTTCTGATGCCAATCATGTGTATTTCATATCCTCCCCTTCTGTACTCCTTCCCACCACTAAGTGAAAAAGAAAAGGTGTTCACGTTAATTTCACCTCCCCCCCCCCCCCTCCCTCCCTTCCTGTACTCCTTCCGGCAACTGAGTGAAAAAAAAGAGGTTAAATAAAAGACTAGGAAAATATAATAAGAAAAGTTAGTAACTATCACATGTTATATTAATATATAACAATAATAATAAAGCCAACATAATATTTAATTCCAAAAAAAAAAAATTTTACCTCCATTTCGATGCATTCTTTGCTTAATGTATGCCAATCGTCCAATATGGTTTTTATATTTATTGCCAGACATGATTTCAATAGCGCTGAAAAATAACGCCTTATTAAGTAATTCGATTATACAGTAATCGACCGACGATAACCACCGGGCGTATATTGATGGTGTATAACTATACAAGTTTACAGATATTTCTACTATGTAACATATATCGATATCCAATTTATTTAAGAGTTTTAGTTCAAATTCCAAGTGTAGATATTAGGGGAATAGACGGAAAGTTAATAAGGAATATGCAAATAAAAATGTTTTTATTATGCAACGTATTTTAGCTCACCAGGGACAGCTACAACAGATCAACGGATGGATGTGGTTAACAAACAGCTTACAGACTCTGGATGGTACCCCGTTTCTTTTCCAAAAAAAAGACGATACTGGGGGAGGGGGGAGGGGGACTAGAGAGAGGAAGGAGTCACGGCACAAAGAAAATTAGAATCAACTAACAACTGCCAACCTATAATCACATAAGGCTGTAAGAAAAATGTCTACCGGCAACTCGATATGCTCAACGAAACCTATACTTCAATGTTCCTTCATGGAGTTCAAAAAATCTTTCGCCCTCTGCCCGATAACCACACATACCAGCTTACTGAGAGTTATATGCGTCCGCAAATAAATTAAATCCTCCACAAATGATATCGATGATCTAAAATTCATTTCCTATAATCATTGCATATAGAGAGAGATAATTATACGATAAGATCACCTAACCGATCGGCTGGCACAAAGAACGAGGAAAAATCAACGCTAATAGGTCCCTTAACTCTACAAAACTTCGGATTAATTCAAATATTTGAGGCATAGGTGTTACCTAAAGCACAAAGTTGTGCCCTCAAACGTTCAATTCCCAAAGGTGAAGAAAGCGCTCAACGACTATTAAAAATTGAAAATCACGTGACCTTATTGAAAGGTGCAAATATCAAAATCAGGTGATTTTCAGGTACGAAAAAAAAATGAACTAAAAGATAGTGAATAATGAGAGAGAGATCCCTTATTTTATAAGAAATTGTTCTACTCAATATTTATGGTCGAAACGATTCGATGGATATAAAGAAAAATGACGGTAAATAATGCTTAGTGTATATTTTAGAATTTAGCGCTAGAAAGTATTGAAAAAAAAAAAAACATCATGATAAGCGATGATAAGTGTTAGAACTTATCAAGATAAGCGATAATAAGATTATCAATCAACCTACTGAAATATACTAATCACGTTATCGCTCAAAGATCTACCTTATCATAAATGCTTTAAGTTCAAGTTGTAGAATAATTTCATAACAATATAAGAGCGGAAACGAACCGCAAACATTCAGTGATAATTGAAATAATACGGTTAGTGCCAATTGGTTGGAAGATTTATGCTTCAAACATCGAAACACAAGCAATTATGCACCCATAAATAAAACATTCATTCAGCTGGTCGATTGCCGGCTGTCAATAAAACAAATATAAAACATTGCATTTAGATACAATACAGAACTTTGCCTTATGACGCCTCTTCATCAAAGCTATCCAAAAAATGATAGCCACAAAACACTTACAATAAAATATAAATTGGCAGATTCAATTGTTACAGGAATGGAAATGGAAATTAAAAACTGAAAATGAAAAAATATATAAACAGTTATTCATTTTCTCCGTTCTTAATTATCCACCAGAATGATAGTTATTAGGATTATACAACAAAAAGAAATGATATCCACTCATTAACCATTTAGTAAATACATATCATAAGAATCAATTTCAATTTCAATTCTGAATTCAAGTCCAATTTGAAACGATGAAATTGCAATCATCAATGAAAGACGTAAAGATGAGATGAATGTTTTTTTTTTTGAGGACAACAACTAAATAACTGCATAGAATTATGGCCATGTACCTCACTCTGTCTCCCCCCACCCCCCCCCCTCCCCATTCTACTTGGGTTCCCAACAATAAAACTACAAAGTACATATAAGAAGTAAACTACTACATTCACATGGCCATATAAATGGCTAACAAATCGACGAGAAAATAATGCCATGTAAAAAAAAAAAGAATAAAATATTGAAGAGGTCAGAGAAGAATATCAAGGCAATCGAAAATACAATAAAGCTATCGATAAAATAATAAATTATACTCGTTGACATTTCTTTCAAGTATTGAAATTCGCTGAGCATCATCGAGAGGAAAAACAAGAGATACCTATAGGGCTTCTAAATCATTCGCATTACGGTATTTAGCAATCAATAGAATTAAAAATGATCGTTTCGAACGTTTATTAGAATATGAGCTGTTCAATTGCCTCTATCAGATATTTTGAGTGTATTTCAAGGAAGAAAAAAAAAGAACGTTTATATTTGAATCTAATTATATTTAAATTTGGAACTTCTGAAATATTCATTAAATAGATTAATTTACGAGTCATAAAATCCGCCCAATTTAAATGATGCATTTTATACGACACACAAATCAGCGAATATAGAAGAATAAACCAACAAAAGAATAGCGTATGGTAAAGTAAATAAAACAGTAAGCATTTCACTTCGATAGGCATTACTCGAAAGAGAAGTACCTCACAATATGTAAATTTTTCCTTAGTACTGCTATTGCAATAATGATCTCAACTAAATCAATGCAAAAGAAAAAGCGCATATTTAGGCAATTTTGGAAAATGGCAAGCGTACATCAATAACAAGAAAAAAAACAACAACAACAACAGAACAAACTATCGAAGAGTACAAAAAAAAAAACAATTCATAAAAAATTAACGACAAAGACATTTATGCAATACGTCGTTTCGATCATCGATTAATGGATTCGGAAAGTAAGAGGAGGAACTTGCAAAACAATGCTCTCTATTTGTCAATCAAAAAATCCATTAAATAAAAACACTGTCATTTCAGGTGCTTTACTTGGAACAATTCAGGTACACTTCAGGTACTACGCGTGATTATTACTACTACTACAACGTAATTAAATGCGATAAAACCTAGTTTCGGTATAAATTACACCTAACGTTACTTCATCTTTCTACTATCCTGAGTATTGAACTTGGAGCCATCAATTGCCCTGCCCCCTCCTGCAAAAAAAAAAAAAAAGAGAACGAAAGAAATTGACTGATTAAATTGCCTTTAAGACAATTCACTTGAAACTTCTATGATGATTGAAACAACGTTTCCCGTGAAGATGAGCAACACATACGTCATTTAAAAATAAGTAAGGAAAAAATTTAATTCATCGGTGAATAATAATATACTCAATAAAAATAATCGCAATAGGGAAAGATATTTTTCAAAAAAAAAACAGAAATCGTTAAGCAAACCAACGAATAAATTCATTATATTTTCCGAGAAATTTCTATGAAAGTGCGACAGAAAAAAAAAACAATTCTTCAAACGCTGAATTATTTCGATTCGTTTGATGACATTAATTTCACCGCCTACCAACCTTTTAAACGTTTTCTTTCTTTCTCTATGATACATCAATAAACATATAAGTGGTGGCGTTGGAATGCAAATTAAACGACAGCCGCTGAGAGAAAAAAGAGAGAGGGCAGAAACAGAGAGAGTGAGAGAGAGAAAAAAAGAAAGAGGGAGAGAGAGATAAAAAGCATTATATCACAGTTTGTTTTAGATGGCAGTTTCACGATCGAATGGTGACAGGAAGCTAGCCTTAAGGACACGATTCGAGCCTGTCGTTCCATCGGAGAGAGTCGCCTTTGACGGTAGCGAATAATCTTCCAACCCGCCAGCCATTACATCCACCCCATTCGTCCCCTATAAATCAACAACGCTTCACATCCAAGATCAATTAACAACTAAAAAACAACAAAAACTAAATGCTAACGATAAAACACTTTCTTTATTATATTGTACACGTTCATCTGAGTGGATGCTAATCGGTGATCGAAACCACTCGGAATGACCATAAATTAGTGCAATTATCCGTCAACTAGCCAGATACTCTTTAAACAAGTTGGCCCTTCATCCCCATCTCCGACGTAGGTCTTACCATCTGCAATATCGACGGATGTAAGCACTGAACTACTTAAAAACATAAAGCGAATCCCAACAGCTACCAATATTCTTCGACGCAAGTATCAAAAAATTCCCTCATGTGCTCAGGAGTTGGGAAGGGGAGGGAGGGGGAGGGGAGAGTTTGAAGCATTATAGGACTACCACCGATGGGCGGCCACTGTGTACGAACTTCTTTCCCACCACCCCCTCTCTCTTCCTTAAATAAGACTTCGTCTCTGCCACGTTGATATGATAACAGACACCAACAAGCTACACTAGAGTTCAAAACGCCAGTTCATGACACACTAAAAACGACAACAAAAAGATCGAACGAAAAAGATGATATCCAAAAATGAGAGCATTCATAGCAAGAAACTATCGTACTACTCCGCTTACAAGCCCCTCTACAATATTACCACATTTTTAATAGCAGAAAAAGCTACGAGGCCAGAAGCCTATAAAACGAAAAAAAAGCAATAAAAAACCTTCGAATTGGGTGGTGGCGGAAGGATAAGTCGTCTTGCTTCAGGTATTTGCAATGGATAATATTCGGCGCGATGAATGGCCAGTGCAGGTCCCCAATCGTCCTCTGGACACAATAAGTCTCTCCACCTCTGAGGAAAAGGTCCCCTTGCACGACAGAACTTCACTAGAGCACATAGTGGTATCATCGCTATCGGAGTCAACGCTATACCCCAGCCGACAGAATTCGCCCACTCTGGATACTTGTAATCTTCATATGTGAATGGCGAATAGCCTACCCAAACGAACGATAGAATCATCTGAAACAAATGAATCATCATGACAAAAAATGAGAGCACGAACAGCTTAAAACAATGCTAAGAGTATCGAAGAAAGGAAAGGTACTCTCTGAGTTAAAAAAAGTAATACTTAAGTCAACAGAAATTTTGCAATTAACTATGACCATCAAAACATTTCGACTATATTGTATCAAGCTTCATCGAAATTTCGATCCTGGAAATCTCGGAGCTGTTTGATGTTTTGATCCCTTTTTTTTTCTGAAAAAACCTTCAAATGCATCCTAATACATATTCGAATAACATGAAATTTTAGCTAATAACATCGGCATACGACCGAATGGTATAGCCGACAATAAACCCGACCCGATGGCCTCTATGTGTAAGTGACTTCTCATTTAAAGCAAAATAAATACCAGGAAGACAAGTGGGCATATAAACTTCCATTGAATCTTCCAAAAGATATACGGTGGCGGATAGAAGCGAATCATCCATTTGATATTATCCAAGAAATTGTCCACTCCTGCAATACCCTTTCAATATATCTACAGATAGCTCCACAGATATCAAATCATTTCAGTCATAGAAGATAATATTGCCGCATATCGCTATCATCAGTATCAAACGAATCATCAAGTTTACATTGCAATTTTAATCCCTTCATCGTTGCGGTAATTCCCATAAAAACTCAAAATTATTCAAGGAAAATATTTCTATTTTATTACTGCTTAACGCGGTCCAATGATGCGATATCTGCATCAAATCTTCGAGCAGCTCTCGTCTCTACGATATGAAATGATATCAAATTCTCCCATTGCAGTCAACTCTTCTTTCACTTTAGAAACTCATCTTCCATATCGCACTAGCTTCCATATGGAATAAGTTTATTTTCTTTGTAATTCTTTTCACCACTTTTCGTTAAATATTCAGAAAAATGAGTGCATAAAAAAACGAATGCGAAATATTGTGCGGTGTTGCTCGATAATTTTCTAAGTACCGAATGATCCTATAATATTTATAACGAAAGTATTACTTTAATATTTAAAAATATGATACTACGGAGATGAAATTTATTGAAATACAAACATCCAGTAAGAAAGATTTCGAAATAACCCAATGCAAGTTACTCATAAAACTCATATAAGTAATCAAACAACGAACCATATACCCAAGATACAGCCATGCACTCAAAGAACGCAAGTATTATGAGAGGCCATGTTGGTGTAAAGTGATCCAACAAAACCAACCAATATATTCCTGCCTGAAAACATTGCTATCCAATATATAAATTACTATTAGCTTCTAAACTTGAATTTTTTTTAATATCTATAACCTCTCCTCCCTCCCCCTCCCCATCCCCCTGACACATGCCTGAATCGTTGAATTACTAAGCAATTTCCAGTGCACCATAGAAATATTCAAAAAATAAAAAACCACATTCTATAAAATTGTTGGTAAGAATCAACAAAAATGCTAATATTTCGATATCAAGATGACAAATCGTTCAAATATATTTGCCAATTCGGCAACCACCAGCACATCGACGAAAATGAAAAGAGAAAAAGAAATTCCAAGTTAGGCGCTTATACTCTAATAAAACAACTGGGAAAGTTATCAACGATTGAAAATATAAGTTCGATATATTTTTGAAATAAAATCAATAAAATCAATAGATCAATAGAAGGTTCAAGATCAATAATAAGACATTCCCGCAAATAAAAAATGATAATTTTTTAAAAACAAAAAAAGAAAGAAAAAAACTCACCGCTGTACAAAGTGGTACTCCAAGTGAATAGAACGCTAAACACGTGAACGCTAAAACATGTCGATGATTACGACGAAGTCGTTCGGGAAATTCGTCGCAAATCGACGAAACAATCGTCTCCATCACAAACATCTTCAACAATATATCTCTCCTAATTAGACGATCAAGGTCATAGTAAGAAAGGCTACCTCCACTTACCGAACTTCACCTTCACCTCACTGTATTTCACCGTACCTCGCCTTCCTCCTCTTCCATTAATGAAATTCTAGACATTCTAGAAAAACTCAACTTGATTAGCCTGGAGAGCAACCATTATTTTATACACATATGAAACCAATGTAATTATTTGTGAGACCGTGCAGTGCGGCTAGGAGTGTGCATAAAGCCAATGATATAGCGATCGAAGATAGAAAGTTCGGAGAGGTGACACCTTTCCAAGCTGTTATATCTCTAAGATCATTAAGGGTAACTATGTTTAGCAAAGACCTCCTTCCCTTTCGAGGAGAGATTCATTTCGAAAAATCGCGAAATGAAATAGTTAATTTAATTAATTAAACAAAATAAAAGCCCACAAACCAAAAAAAAAACAGATATTCTCGTTAAATCACTTTCACTCTTTTACAACAATTTTATACCATCCCTCCAAAATAACAGCAGTAGTACCACAGTCAGTATAAACACTAATCGTGAAATGTGACGTTTCGATCTGCTTAATCAATTAGCACAAATGATACTCACTTCACATTCAACAACGTATCCCTCCCCTCTTGCTCCTCGTTCTCCCCCTTCCACATCTCTCTCCCACTCGCTCGTTTCCCTAGTCGCAGAAAATAAGAAAGAGAAAAGTAAAGCTTACAGTCGTAGACAGGATAATGAAAACGATCATGACGAAGTACATCAGCGCATAGATTGGTGCTACCGGTAACTTGGCTATAGCTTCCGGCAAGACAATAAACACAAGGTGAGCACCAGCTGCAATGCGAAACATTTCTCGCCAGCTATGTTTACAATGAACAACAGCAATAAAAAAAAACAAACAATCATTACTGCATTTAAATTCAAATTGCATTGTCATTGCATAAAGATTTTTCAAAATTGCGCTGAATCGACTACAAAAAAAAAAAAAAAAATAGAAAGCTATCTAGGTAAAAATAAATAAAGAAAGAAAGAAAAGATGTCATTTGTTTCGAGTAGTACATTCACTTCATTTTCGACAATAAAATCGACCATCCATCAAAAACAACCCTCACGTCACTACGCCAAACTCAAAACTACTCATGCATCCACTCAACTAACAGTTACATATGAAACGACTCTCCCGCTATTCACTACTATCATTCACAGATCAAAAATAAGAACGAGTCGAAATTGGACGGGTAGATAAACTTATATCGACGATTTGATCATCATAAAATTTTGCGACCTTAAATTGCTTTCGATTAACCTGATCCGCTATTTCTTTGATCGAATTACTTTGTGTGGTCTGCAGTCGATAATGTAAAGTAAAGACCACAAATCGCCTAAGTATTCAATTCTGATCCATTTCAAACAAATTGACCAATTAAATACAAAAAAAAGAGCACTAATAAATGGAAATGTTTGTTTAGATAAGTCCCCCCCTCCGCCCCCCCCCCCCCACTTACAATCATATTTTATTCTATATGAATAAAAAAGTAGTGGCGTAATTACAATGATATGAAATACCTTTGAGTTGAAATTGATCGATAGGTACGTCCATCTCATAACACATAAAACCGACCGCCGAATAAACCAATGCACCAGCGAGTATCGATGTTAATACGTCTGCGATACTGAGTAGCCAAATATCCCTGCAAATTCAACGAATATTTGACGATCATTTCAACTTGTTTTCCCTTTAATTAAACTATATAAAGTCGATTGCGTTTAATAATCCACATCTTCCTCTTTCCCCCTTTCCCCGACTTTCATTCTCATCCCTGTCCTTCCTCCCTCCTAGATTCTTTGATGACTTCTTAAATCGCACTAGCATGCATACATGATGAATTATTCGGCAAAAGTTTCTGATGATGAATAGAATGTATTGCTCACCGCTGAAAAAACCTTCCTCTCTTCATATATCGAAATAAAATTACTTGATATTTATTGATAAATGCGCTCATTTGAGCAATTAAATCAGTAAGATACCCCCTCTTTTATGCAAATTTTTATGCCATTCCTCACAAAAGATTGTTTAATCTCCCACATATTACATACTCTGATAGTTATAAACACCTGAAGTCTATAAACGATTTAAATATTGGGAGTGGCCGCTAATGGGAAATGCTCACAACTAGACGGGTGAACCTCCTACCCTACCCTTGAAAGTATGGGAATGGAGAGAGATCGAATAGGGTAGAGGCAATGAAAAACGAAGGAGATGCGACGATATTTGATATGAACTTCTCAGCATTTCTCTTTAAAAACTATCCCAAACATACAATACATGATTTTCAACATATAATTTATAGTTGTCAAATTCAATTCGATTGTTCAACCCGCATACTGCTGAGACGATTGAGAAAACACAAATTGTGCGGCATATAGCGGCAACTTTATACATTTTGCATATTTATTTCATTGTCACATGTAGCAGATAAAATATTAAATTTAAAGAATATATAAAAATACAACTGTCCGTTCAACTTTGAGATATGTCCATCCCTTTGGTCAGTAGACAGTCTATAGAAACTGCCCTCCATCTATTTTATGCAAATAACCATCATTGCAACGAAAAAACTCAGTAAATTCAATATCTCCGCCTCTCTTCATTCAAGCTTTAAAGAAGAAGAAAGAAGAAGATGATGATGAATTTTAAAGAAGAATAAGTCCAACTTGAACATATTATTATGAAATCGAGAATAGCTAGCCAACGTTATGAGACCACCGGTACAACTCGATAGCGAATAAAACACCTGTACCGCTGCCCCTCCCCAAACCTGAAATATTACAGTGCTGAATATTTTCACTATATAGGCTGGAGTTGATTCACTAAAAAGAAATGCAGCAAACATTCCAAAACGGCAAATAAAAATATTATAGATTAAACCATAATACTTAAAAACTAGTTCATTCATAAAATAACAAACTGAAATAGGTTTCCGGATAAGAACCGATGTCAAATCGGTTCAATAACCGATAAATTCCAAGATAGACTCTTCCGCACCATCTATTCAAATTGTTCGACCATTGGTATTCGACCATTTTGCAAACTTATAAAAAGATAATAAAAACGCCTACGATTTCAATATTTCTTTCGCTAAATCAATCGCCCAACATCGTCCTCCCGAAAAAAAAGCAACGCAAATTTCTAAAATTACAAAAATATTCAAAAGATTTTCTTTGGCAATAAAAAGGATTAAGAGAAATTTACGGTGAGATCGTAGAGTGCATTCCATCGAGGTGTATAAAAATGAATCAAGCCTGATAAAGAACCCGGCAATGTCAATAGCCGAACGAATAAAACAAATAATATTACATATGCAGCAAGCACGCCAACATATACAACCTGCAAATAAATTAAACTTATGCGCTTATCATATCATCAAAAATTAACAACATAAAATCTTATCATCTTTTCAAAAATTGATATCATAACGCTTATCACCTGCTCGGAAATTGATATCACAACACTTGTCACCTGTTCAAAACTTAACAACATAACGCTTATCATTTGTTCAACAATCAATATCACAAAAATTGAAATTAAAACAAAGAAGTTACAATTCCTTTTACTCTTTAAATCATTACTCTGAAATCAAATTCCATTAGCACAAGTACTGTGTAATTACTAGATACTCAATACTTCCTCATATATAATAATGTCATATTATTTCATATTAGCAATGTTTGCATCGATGTAAAGTTGCAACTAAACAAGTGAACCGTTCGGACCCGATCGGAATTAATGATCCGATATCGGAGTTTTTACTGAGTTAATCGATCCGATTCGAGTATCGAGTAATGATGTTGATTGCCAACACCCTATTTAATAGAAACCTAGTGTTACTTCAACAAAAATTTACCGATCGATGCCAATTTAATGAATTGAAAAAAAAATTATTATCGAATTAATAATATCTTTGTTGTAAAAATTTAAGAGCGTTAACCTTTCCAGCTGATTTAACGCCTTTAAAGAGAAAAAGGAAAATAAGCAACCAAGCGATTAATAAACATATCGCCAATTGCCAATTAATTGTACCCACATTATCCAATCGATCCGACATCATCAATACTTCATGACTATAATATACATTATATACTTTATATAACTATATACGATAAAATCGATCATTTCTCTAAGCAATATAATTTCAACGCAACGGAAGTGATCGATTTATCTTTTCACTGATGGTAAATATCAAAAGCGCTACCAATCGTGATAAGCAGGGCTTTATTACCTGGCAATATTAAGTGAGGGAGTTCATTGACGTTTCATTGCTGACTATTAGCTCGATCACTAGTTCCTGACCATCCTCGGAATATGGATTTTTTTAATTACTACTACAGATGCAACTTAAAACAACCTATTAAGAAACCATCTCCACCTACAGATTCATCATTCAGCGTTAACGGAAGTAATGATAGAAAGCTTGCGAGGATTGCCTCTCAGGATAAAAAACACTAGACTCGCTAATGGTACACTATTCAACTATGCATTATTTGCTATGAATAAAATAAAAATTAAAATTAAAGAAAAAAATAAATAGACTGAACTGAAAATATTCGGCAGATGGCATCACATTCGCAGAGATATCGAACGAAGTTAACACTGAAAGTGAGGCATTGTCATCGTTGAAAAAATCGGCCTTATTCACGACACATGAACCATTGCGAAGCAATGTTCCATTATGCGCTACACATTTCGATACACTATCGCGATTCCATACCGAACAATCTATAATATTCCAAAATTTACCGATTACAGGTAATAAAAAAAGGTAAATAGGTAAACAGGTGAAATAGGTAAACAAGTGAAAATTAATAAAAAAAAAAATGCAAGTAAAATAGGTAAAAATATGCAAACAATATTAAATTTAACCGCATCACTCCTACAGAGATATGTTTTTTGCAGCACATTCATCATCAAAAATGATGCCTACTGATAACAAACTACACTTAAAACAATGCTTTGAGCCTTGATTCATGTGATCACTTTGCTTGTTCTTTAGTATGGCCTCGGGCCATATTGGCATACCACCGCTTTCTTCAAAGACTGTGCTCACCCATCAAGCATTAACTTAACATTGAATTATGACTAAGACTGTGGTTTCTAAAGCCTCCATAAAGCCGAAATTTATTCTAAATATACAAGGGGATGCTTATCGAAATGATGGAATATTTATCAGAAGACATCAGAACACTCTATCATAGCAATCGCAATTGTTTGTCAACAACAAATAAACAGCGTCCATCATTTAAAAATAAACATCGTCTGTCAATAATAAACAAATATTGTCTGTCAATATTCAATAAAAATTATCTGCCAACAACAAATAAACATTATCTGACAACAATAAATAAACACTGCCTAGCTGTCAACAATAAACATCGGCTGTCAATAATAAATAAAACAATCTCGATTAGAATAATAATATTTCCGATATGCTACAACTTGTCATTACCAACAAATATTGAATAAAATAAACTTACTGAAAGTATTCCATTCGTTGGTACAAGCAGCCCATGGAAGTGCAAATTTCATCGAATTAGTGAAATAAAATATCGACCATGCAGCGACCATATTCATATAGATGCAAATTATACACGAGATTAGCAATGTTGCCACTCCAATTCCTAATAAACAAATAAAAAAATGAATAAATTTAAATAAATAAATAAATAAACAAATAAATAAATAAATAAACAGATAAATAAACATTCAAAACATTATCCCATCCTATACTTATTTCATAGAGGGTTATGACTCATAGAAAACAATTATACGAGATTATCAGCAACTATACAAAACAACTGTAAAATTTAAGCATTATGATAGAACTTGAATAATAATTTAAGATACAATCAAGTCGAACAATAAACTCAGATAGTATAGTGATAAGAAAAATTTGCCGTTCAATTGAATGATCAATTTTCTCACTATGAAATGTTTTGCAAAGAAATTAGAAGATATACGAATAAAAAAAAAGCGAAGTTAGGAGTTCCAAGAACCTATTTTTTCCCTCTATATTCGATAAAAGGATTTTAAAAAAAACACATAAGCACAATTCAGGAAAGCGCATCATGCAAAATCGATTCCAGATCGATATCGATCCATGCTTGAAGCGTGATAGCGATCAAAATGTTTGCTGTTTTCAAATCGAATTCAGCAATAACATAATAATATTTCATTTCTATATCGCATTCTTTAAATAAATACCCTATTTAAAGAGAAAACTATAAAGTTACGCATATTATTTGCATTGATAAATCCTCTTCTTTTAAAACATGAATGTCTTTTTTTTTAAACTACAGTTCTTTATTATCAATTAGATTTCAACCTTATCTGAAGTGATTAGAGAGTAGACGCAACTCATCAGCATTCTTCTTATCACAACGACTGATCCAGACTTATCAGAACGACTTATCAGTGCGAATGATAGTAACAGACTTTTTTAAATTTATCTACGCATACTTCGCATTTTTTTCCCCTTAAAAAAAAGTAAAGAATTAACTCTCAAGAAGAAGAAAAAAAAATGACAGCAGCACAAATTCAATAACAAGAACGAATGATTATTTCAAAAAAAAAAGAGAATAAAAAAATAAAAATAAAAAACAAAGAAATAACAGAGTGAATAATAGTAAACAGCAATACCTTTAAATAAAGGGACAACCTTCCATACTGAAATACAACCTATACTGGCGAACTGACCCAATGCTAATTCCATAAAGACGATAGGAAGACCGGCAATAAACAGCATTACTAAATATGGAACGATGAAAGCACCTCCTCCATATATATGGCAATAGTATGGAAACCTGAAATTAAAACAGTGTTTTCTTTAAAATGAAATTCATATAATACTTAACTTAACATTTAATAATTGGATCCTTATTTTTTATTTAAAATTTAAATCTTTAATATTTTCAAATTATAACCTTAGAATTATACATCAATTTTGATAATATTTAATTAATTCAAATCAACTAATATAATATTTAATGGAAATCAGATCCTAAAATAAATCTTGCAAAGAAGTGCTGAAACCATAATAGTGGTAATAACAGTAGTAATAATAAACTATAACGTCAACAATTTCAGTCAAAAAAGCCATCGGCTATACAATTGCAAGTCAAGGTGTATGTTGACTTAAATTCCCACTTCAGCAAAGATAAACCAAACGGAAGCAAAAAAAAAAAGAGGAAGAGTAAACAAAATACTGCTACATTCAAATGATAACAACAATATCACCTCATCAAACTGACAGGTCAATAATTCCTTCAACCACGGTAAGCCACTCTAAGTAAAAGCTGATTTTTCATTAAATAAATTAAATTATATGCAGCTATTATTACTGCAGATATTGCAGAAAATACTATCGAAAACGATAAGCGAAATTAGTGAAAGTATCGTGGACGCTTTTGTTATTAAAAAAATAATTAAATAAATAGTAATAGTAACAAGTATAAATGAAGTAATTCCCAGTAAAGATATACCTCCAAAGTGTGCCAATTCCAAAAGTGAAACCAAGTGCAGAAAGTAAATAATCGATGCGTGATGACCAATTACCACGAATTTTATTTTCGTCACCTAAATCATCCGTATCTTCGAAAGGATACTCGATATCACCTTCGCGTATAAATTCTGGTAAATCGACATCCAACTGCAATGATAGTTTAGAGGTATGAGGCGCCAACGATATTTAGAAGATTCGATCTCTCACTACCTATATTTCACTGTAGAAATGATCCACTCGAATGTGTAAATAAATAAACAGAGAAGAAATTTTCAATTAGAATTTAACAGAAATTATATGTAATATATTGATAGACGCCATAAAAAGTAACCACCATCTTCTGTAAAGATTTCCGAAAGCTATACACCTTTAGGCTTATTAATGGGAAGATATTCTTTAAAATTAAAATAAGCTTTCAAAGAGTATTTTCTAATCAATAACAAAAAAAAAACCTTTTTGCAGAAAGGTGGATAGACTGAATCGGCGAAATCACGTTTACTATCGGATGCAGCTGCCGATTCTTGTCGACTTACGGATCGTGTTTGAGAGCGCCTTGTATCGCCTCCTTGACTACTACTGAATGACATCTCTCTAAATGAATAAGAGCATTATTGAAAATCCACGATAATGAATCGATAGATTCTTTTTTGTGTGTGTGTAGAGATACTCAGCCATTAGTGCTTTACAATGAAGAAATTCCCTTAAGTGGGATTTCCGGGGTGGAATATGGAAACCGACTCAAATGGAGTTTTAAATTTAGAATAATATATTATTAAAAAGCAAAAAGCAGTTTTGCGTACTTCATTTCCCCTTCAACGTATAGTACAGCGTTAATCAGTATAGAGCATTTACTTCATTTACTCGTATCGAAAGGTCGTGCAGGTTTTTTTTTTACTGCATATAACAGATGATAGTGAGGATGCGAGGATGAGGTAAAGGAAAACGAGGAGTGAAACAGAAAAGAGAAAATCTTTTACTCGTTGAAGAGAACGGAATGCCATCTTAACCATCTCTGTACCTCTAGTATATCCCCTGAGGTATTAAAATGTGCTGCTAAGAATGTATGGAATTAGGAGTTTCTATAAGTTTTTTTTTTTTTTGAAAAATTCTTCGTAAATAACCCCTCCTTTATCAACTTATTTCAATGCTATTATTCAATCAACGTAGAAAATCTAATTTCGATATTTTCTGGGTAAATGATGGTAACCTGAAATTTCCTAAAATTAAGTTCCACTGTATTTTTAGTTTGAAACCTCTTTTTATCTTAAAATACCCCCCCCCCCCCCAAAAAAAAATCGAGGAATGAAATTCTATTGGGATAATTATAAGAGTCGATGAAGCATAAATAAGCAAACTTTTCATCCATCAATCGATGCAAATTGTTGCAGAAAAAAAAAATAGAAAAATGGCAATTATTTCCGCCTCTTTAATTTTTTTTTTTTTGCATTTTATTGAAAATATAGCATCGATTTCTTTAATATTAAGAGGGTCATTGGACCCCATTTGAGTATGGGTCTTTTTTTTTAAAATTCAGGTCTTTCCTCCTCATTAATTTCATATTCTCTCACTTCCCCACTCCTCCCCCCCCTTCCCCTTCCCTCCCATTTCTCATTTTTCTATGGGTGCACACCTCTAATATCGATCAAACAGTGAAAAAATTTCCACAGCCGAGTTTTAATAAGAGAGGAGATTTTAAAACACCTGAGAGGTGACCAACAGGTGTACACACCTGTAAAGAAAGGAAAATAAAGAATACTAGAAAAATAAAAATCAAAGAGAAATGAAGCTGTAAAGCATAGCGATTATGACGGCGATCGAAAAGTTGATGTTAGTTAAACACTGATTCGTAAACGTTTACAATGTCGATATGCAAATTAATCAAAACTATATTCACCAACTTTAAAAGACTTGAAACCTACTGAAGACTAAATCCAATGGTTGATGAGAGTCGAAAAATTATGAACCATTAAAATCCACTCATTTATGCTTTTTATAGGTATTCTTTTTAATCAAACAAGGTTGAGAGATAACTTAACCCCACATTGTTTTGTTCAATTAAAACCGGAAGTGTTGATTAGCCGACCGAGCATAAAAATGCTTCAAAGATAAACGTCACCTTCATTCATCTACCTAATTTAAGAGTTTTTTTCCCTCGTCAATTCTTGCAGATAATAGAAAGCCGGAAGTGCTACCACGATTCTTGAATGATTCATCATACTTTATCATTGACGTTCAGGTTACAGGTTCAACCAACATTTCAATTTATTCGTCAATCAAGGTAGCACTAAAAAATTGAGGTAAACATCAGTACCAATGAAAACAATATAAACACTAAAGTAGATATAATAAAAATAGCACAAACACAATAAGAAGCGATCTCTTAGATAGAGAGTGAGGTGTTTAGCGATGAAATGGCGTGTACGACTCACAGAGTGTGAGTGCCTCGGCCTTTTTTTTGATACGATCATAGGCGCTATATACACGAAACCGGCGCTATCGTTGTTTGCCACCTACGTACACATATTGCGCCACAACTCGACCAACTAGCACCAACTGTTCATTCGACCTAGCCAAATTTACTCGATCTCGACCCCCACCATCTTCCCCAACTCCCTCACAAACCTCTTCACTCCCTCTAATTACCTACCACCACCCTTACCCCCTCCACCCTCCCCTATTCCCGTGGAAATTTGATGCTTCTATCAGGAAAAAAGTGATATTCCAAGAAGGAGGATACAAGTGTTGTATGCTCTAGTATTGCAATTTTATTGAGAATTCGGTGCAAAAAGAAATGCATAATGCACCAACTGATAGCAATAAAGACATTTGATTTTTGATCTGCTGTGAAACTATGAGTTAAAAATTTGCATAACATATATTAATATTCAAATGTTCAGCAGTGCACTTTTAATATTCAAATGAAAAATTTTATCACATCCAGGTGCATCATGAAACTAGATAGATTGCTTTGTTTTGTCATCAGGTAATTCAGGTAATTTCAGGTAAATGAACGAAAATAATTTTGTGTCTTATTTTGAAATAAATTATAGTCTATAATTTAAATCATATATAATCATATAATTAGTTCGCAATCGTATAATTAAAAATACTTAATTTCTAATTATTTCAATACTTTCGTTTATTAATTCTATTAAATAAACTATAAATCGAATAAAATTTTCGTTATTTGCAATTATATTTTTTCAATTATATTCCATTTATACGATTTTTTTTTTCAAATTTTTGTATCGAATGAATTCTTTGCCTAACAAAAAAAAAAAAAAACATTTTTCTTATTTCTTTCTTTTTTTTAATGCTATTTTTCGATTTTTTTTTTTAAAAATATTTCAAACACATTTTTTTTCATCTTTATATGAAATGAATTGAAAAGAATGAAATTGAATAAACTCAAATAGACGATTAATCTTTTTCATTTTTCAATATATTTTTATCTTTATTTATCTATAGTTTACATTATCTCTAATATATAGTTTATTTATTTATTTTTTTTTATTTCAACGTTTTATAATCTCAACTAGAATATTTATTTATTTGTGAATAAATAAATGAGAATATTTAATGATGAATGAATCTAAATAAAATACCTCAAGATTATTTTGTAACTCAAAAATGTTCTAAATATAGCAAAAAAACTATCGAGGTGAACTTTATGCCCCTCTTATTCGAAAATTGACACATACGGGTAAACGCAATATTCGCATTTAGAGATAAGAAATTACAAGATGTGACATTTGTTTGCCATTTCGATGTGGTGATGTCTGTCGTAAATGATTTAGCGCCCTACACAAACGACATACACTAACAACAGCCGTATGCTTCCAAATATTCGTCTGTTCATTAAGAGACAAAAATATTTGATTCTAAGTTCATATCCGAGGATGATATTCAGGATCGACTTCATCTACGATATCACTCGTTATTTTATGCATAAATCCAGTGATATTTTAAAGTAATAAGAATATTGGTTAATTTTGATTACTCATAACAATGAGTTTAATCTACGATTATAAAATTGCTGCTCTCTTCTTTGCACTTCTTGGCATTTGTGTATTGAAATTTCAGCAAATACAAAACAACTAGTGAAAACTCTCTGCAATATTTCAAAAAAAAAAAAAAAACAAAAAACTACTGCTTCTTTTTGTAAAGGTTTTAGGGAGATGAAGAGGGAAAGTGAGGGAGGGAGAGATGGACAAAGAAAGGGATGACAAGTTTGCATTGCATTGCATTGCATTGCATTGCATTGCATTTGAAGGCTGACATTCGATTTTCTTTGAACTTGATTTAAATAAATGTGAGGTCGATTTTAAAATAGAGCGATTATTTCGGCGTATATTAATTATCAACTTCTAATTAAATAAATATTGATCATTTTTTTTCCTCAATAAGCATAAAACTAAAATTTAGCATATGAATGCAATATGCAAATTTGTTCAACTCTGATATACAAAAAAAAAATCATTTCATCGCTATACATAATGACATCTATTATCGCATATTTCTTTCCCATTCATAATCCACCAAATTGATATGAAGTAATAAAAATATAAAATACAAATTTTTTAAATTATAATAAAAAATGCTTTGTAAATATAAATCAAAAAAATTAAAAACTTATAGAACTTATAATATGCAAATAACTTTTTTTTTCTCATAGTACTTCTAGTCAACGAGAAAAATTTATAACAATCATCATAGTCATTAAAATGATTTGGTTGGGAGGAAGGAAGGGAGAGGGAGAGGGGAGGCATAATTTCTCAAAGAGAAAATTCCATCTATACAAGGAAAAGATTTATATCTAGTTCATTAAAAGCGATAAAATTTCGGTACTTTGGTAACGTTTTTTTTTTCACTTATGCCTAACTTCTTTCTTTAATAAAAATGAGAAGTTACTTTTAAAAAAAACTGATGCAAAATTTGCATATTTGCCAAGTTTTAGCTAAATTCGCTTCCCTTTTAACAAATATTATAAACATATCCTAAAATAATATTAAAATAATATAAAGTATGAAATATTGCATATTTGCATATATATATATATATATATATATATATATATATATATATATATATATATATATATATATATATATATATATATATATATATATATATATTTGCATATATAATAATCATTTGCATATTTTTAAATCGTTGTAGTGATGTGTTCTCCTAGGTATCGGGATGTAATGTGGATTCATCAATCAGGGATGCATTATTTGGCATCTAGCCAATGTACTGCAAATCGTAATGAAGTCCATCAATTACTCAATCACTCTCAATAATTAGCGTGCCAATAAGGTGCAAATACGGTGCTTCAAAACTCACATTTGCCTTTCTTTCAATCGGTTTCGTCGTTTGCTTATACGAAGCTAATAAGAGATCAACAAAAATGAATAAAAAAAAAATTTTGTTTTTTGAACGGTAAGTATATCAGTAAATATGCAAATTTTATTAGTGAATATGCAAATTTATTTCATTTATCGAATGATTCACTTAGTGATTTACTTAATAAAATCTTAGCAATTCTACAAATTTTGTTGGCTATAAAATTTTGAGAATAATGAAATGAATTTTTATTATATAAGCGATATAATGGACTTCAATTGAATATTTTCGACATATATAAAATAGCTAAAATAAATTACTAATATATAATATATATATATATATATATATATATATATATATATATATATATATATATATATATATATATATATATATATATATATATATATATATATATATATATATATATATATATATATATATATATCAAATATTTTTCTTCGTAATTGCATTTTTACGATATAGAAATTGATTAGTTAATAATACATAGCGTTAACTATTGATTAAATTGTTGATTGCATATTAGTATTCCCATCCCGCTCCTCGCCCATACACCTCCATTCATACAGATATAACAGATTAGTACCCCACCCCCCCCCCCCCCTCCCTCCAATGGCCTCTCTTCATATAGATATAAAATATTCATCACAAATATAGCATTTGAATTCAATTATTCAGCCGAACGAAATTGATATTTCATTGTGTTCGTGACATCAATACTGTTTAATAAACGAATTGTTAATTTGCTTCAAAAATAGAGAACTCCATGATGAGCATGTTTCTGGTAATAAAAATACTTTCAGATCTACTCTCAATCCCCTCCCCCGTCCCCATAAAACTCATCCACACCTCTATAACCCCCCCCCCCCGCCCCACCTCATTCCCAAAAAAAAGTTCGAATTATATGATACCTATAAGCAAATAATTGAATGCATCAAATTATACATGAAATGCAAATATATGCTTAGCAAATAAATGCTTTCTTCGTTGTGACAGATCATCAACTTTTCGTTGATACTCTTTTATGATTGTCGATAAGTTTTCCATATAAATCCACGCCTCTTTGCAGAAATATTCACATTGATCCCGAAGATGAATGGCATTGTTTCACGAATCCGTCGCGATTACCTAATCAGAGTCGTTTTCTTTTTCATTCCCTCCCATCTTACTAAATAAACTCAGGAGACGAAATTTTGTTTCGTCGTTGGCTCTATCTTCGGATTTGATTTATCTCACTAAACAATTGTTTTTTAAATGCACTTTTAAAAGCATGCATTTGTATAGCATTCAACGATATCATATCTGTGCATAGATGTGAGTGTATGTGTTTGTTCGTCGGTTAGTTTCAACTTGAAAGCTATTAACGTTATCAAACTTGGTGAGTGGACATTCAAGTAGGCCGTTGATGTTCAAGAAAAATTTTAAGTGCCTCAAAACAAACAACGGAAATTTTCCACGATTTTTTAAAATTCGTTTGAATTTTCATCTTATAATGTAGTTGAGATTAAGAAAAACAAATTTTTCTTTTATACATTAATATAAGCGGTCGGTTCCGCCAAGAAATTAATGCATTTTTGCATATATTTTATTTATTTATTAATTTTTTGTTGGCAATTTATGCAACCGGTTGTTCTTGCTTATTGAAATAGAAAAATTCATATCCTTTCAAACTGTACAACAAATATAAACTCTACAATATTTCTACACGTATTTTTTTTCGTTAGTTGACAGCCGTTCAATATGCATATAAATGTATTTTTCGACAATTCACATTTGCAATGCACTCTATGCAAATTTTGCATTGCATTTGTGAAGCGCATAATGATCAAATAAGCGAATGAATGAACAATGCAATATTGCAAAGAGCATCATATCTTCATCTCGTTTATCATTAGAAATGCAACGAATCTCTTTTCTATGAAAATGAGAAAATAATTAATAATACAATAGAATTTAATAATGGCCATTTGAAGAGGCGTTATTTGAATGAGAGAATGCAATATGTCACGTCGATATTCGTTGTCATATTCGTTTCAATTTCAATTCTTCTATCATCCAAAAAAAAAATTCAATTGCTACGATGCAATTTCAGGAAAAAAAATCATCATTTCAAGATCGGCTAAGTTTGCAATATATATATATATATATATATATATATATATATATATATATATATATATATATATATATATATATATATATATATATAATATATATATATATATATATATATATATATATATATATATATATATATATATATACATTAGTTTAGATTTAGAGTATTCATTTAGAGTATTTAGAGTAATGAATACTCTAAAGATTTACTTTAGAGTATTCATTAGTTTTAAATGTTTCAGAAATTCTTTTTGTTAACCGCAAATACATTTGCGAAAATCAATGAAAATTGAAATATATATTTTTCGAAAGGGATTTTTTTTCCAAATTTTTGAATGAAACGTTTCTTCGAATATTCCTAGAAGAAAGAAAAAAAAAAAAGAAAAAAGAAAACGGAAAAATATCTATAAAGAATTCAACGAGATTCTTGTACGACTCTAAAGATTACATTAGGGAAAATCTTTAATATTGCATGTGAAATCTTTTACTTAGAAGACGTTATTTCATCACTTAAAAGGTTTTTTTAATGGCGAAAAAAAAAAGAGGAAAGAAATGATTTTTATCTTATCTTTGCGTATTTGAGATTTTCATCAACTAAAAGTTATTATCTCTTTAATATGATTATTTCAACAATTTATTATTTAAAAAATTTTTTGAAATTCCAAAAAAAAAATTTTTTTTTTCTTCACGCAAATTTTTTTTTTCTAATTTCTCAAAAAGAAATATGCAAATTAAAAATTGAAAATCAATTTTTCGTCTTTTTCTTCAACTATGAACATGATTGTTATTGAAACGTCGTTTCATTTGCTATACTATTTGATTGTTATATTAAAGTTGTGTTAGATTTTTATTCATGTCAGGCACTCTTTGATTAAATTATAGCACGAATAAGCGCTAAGGTTGAGCGCATTGTGCCGTACATCCGGAGTGCATCAATGCTGATTCAGTAGATTGAAGACGTATCACGTCGCAATTTAGTGTTCATATCATATATTGGTGCCCGATCCGACGTTCATTCAATGAAGGGAGCGGTGGAAGGGGGAGGGAGGATAGAGGAGGATACTAGTCGGAAGTTTATTCAATAAGGTAGGGATAGGGGCGAGATGAAGTAAATCTTAAGTTTTTTTTAGAGAATGACCTATAATGAGAACACTTCAAAAATTCAGGAAATAAATTGAAATTCCATTAATTTTAAGGACGAAATAAAAGAAGAATATATAAAATTTTTAATGCGTTTCATATCTAATCGAATCAAATTCGGTGAGTGAGAGCAATTTCGATCAAATGTAATGAGCGACGATCATATTTTCCGGAATTCATAAAATGAGAGAATCTAAATATATTTATATTAGATAATCAAAATTTTTTGAAATCGATAATGATTTTAGGAATTTTTTTTTTTTTGTAGAGTTTATATTTTAAATACAATTATTGATAGTAGATATATAAGTATAAATGGAAAAAAAAAAGTTTTTAGATTTTCTTTTTATTAATTTAATTTCGAAGAGATACAAATTTTAAATTATGATTTATTTTTATTATTAATGAATTTTGAGTTTATTATTGAATTTATTTAAAAATATTGCACTTTTTTTTTTCAAAAAAAAATTATTTATTTCTATTATTTATCAATAGTTAAAATATTTTCATAATTGATTTATGCAAATTATCGTTGAAATTATAACATTTGTCAATAATAATAATAATTTCTTGAAGCAAAAATTTGCATAATTTTAATTTAAAAATTATACATTTATTTAATAATATCTTTAATTGTATCATTGAGGATATTGTTGTTATCAAATACGATAAATTCATTTATATGTAATTTTTGAAGTTTGATAATCGATCGCGTCATCCATCATTCTTTCGTCCTCTCTTTAAGTGAACATTTCAAATCCATGCCTCTCGATCAATGTGAATTTCACTTAGAAAAGGAATGGAGAGAAGGGAGGGGGAAGAGGAAGATGAAAACACAAATATAAGTGAGTTCCTTGTTGAACTTGCTAACCGATGGACTACTTAGCTTAAAATATATGAAAATATATATATAGTTTAATACGGAAAGAAAGCATGGAGAATTACGTTAACGAGGGTAAATAACCCGAACAAAATAGTTGGCGTTAAAAAAAAAATAGAAAATAGTGTTAAAGGATAGAAATTGATGTTGTTAAATCAGAGAGAGAGAGAGAGAGAGAGAGAGAGAGAGAGAGAGAGAGAGAGAGAGAGAGAGAGAGAGAGTTCAATGAATTATAGGCGAAATAAATTCCAGAACGAAGATAAGCTTTCGAGTAACAACATTGAATAAGTTAGATGATTGACACATAAGATGAAATATTGCAATAAAAGATGCAAATTTAATTAACTAAAAAATCAAAAAAAAGAGATTAACGGCTGAATGAATACGATGATAATATTGAAAGATTAGTGCATATAGCACATTGATTGAATAAGGCGACTAAATAAATTGATGAATAACATTAAAGAATAGAAAATAACTTATCAAAAAAACGTTAAATTATAGCGTTAAAATAAATTCATTGAACGAATCAATCGAAATAATATTTTTTTCAAAAAAATATTCAAATGATTTAAAAATTAAAATCATTAAATGAATTATTTTGAGGGAATATAATGGAAAAAAAAGCTTTAATAGTTGATGTGATTAAATGAAATGGAATATTTCATTTGCTAAAAGAGAAAATTTATTCAGCGAATATGCTAAATGCATTTCATATATTCAAATTATTCAAATTATTCAAATTATTCAAATTATTCAAATTATTCAAATTATTCAAATTCTAATTATACAAAAATGCTAAATATACTTCATATATGAATTTTTTAGTAATAAAATTCACTGTTTTTTCATTTCTTAGTGCAAAGTTTATTAATTAATTTAAATTATCGTTAAATTTATCATTAATTTGCAAAAACTTTTCATTTATTAATTAAATTTTATTAAATTTATTAATTATAATATTTATTGACATATTAATTTGCAAAAAAAAAAAATTTTTTTTTTTAGCAAGATTTCCATGGTTAATATATATCATTAGTGAGGAATTTTTTTTTCTGCGCTTATGCAAATTTTTTCCATATGAATGCTTATTGGCATTGTTCTATCTGAGTGCATTTGTCTGTCTGTTTATCTGTTTGTCTGGTCTCCTTGTTTGTCTGATGGACTTTTTCCACCTTCGAAGTCTCTAATGCAATGGCGATAAAATTAGACGTTTATAATATGCGCTAGAGGGCAGCCTTTTCAATCTTTTTTTTTTTGCAACGATTTATCAATGTTGAAATGAGTTAAAGATATTTTGAGATGCCAAAAAATTTCCACACATTGTACACCCGTTAAATTATCATTATCCATCACTCTTAGGTTATTAAAAAAACGTTCGTTTCCGAGAAAGATTTTTATGGACGGGCGAATCAATCGATGCCTAAAGGTATCATTAATTAAACCAAACTTGAAGGTATTTATTAATTAATCAAGGTGAAGATATTATTCTTTTTACAGGTAACCTATGACAACAACTAATTAAATAAATGAAATATAAAAGCACCTATTATATCATCACCTCTGACATATTTGGCTTCACTTCTTTTTACTTTAGAAAGTTTTTTTTTTTTGCTCTCATCTACAAGATGAACACAAAATGATGAATGTGAGTTTTCTTAAATAATTAACTTGTAAGCATATCGATGGATGCTGCAACGAAGTTTATAACTTCACAGAGGTATTCAATCAATAACATAGGTGTAATTAAGGCTCATAATTAGGCTGGATATACCTTGAGTGGCATAACTGACTGGACATGATTATGAATATAACTGTTGTTGCGCTTATAAAATTGGCGCATATGGCTGGAACTTTTCTATCTATGGCGCATATGTCGGATCACAATATGAATTTGTATCATGAAAGAAGATCAAATACACATTTTTTTTTAATAAGCGGTAACGTATCCATTTAAGATCAACGATCAAATTATCCACTTAGTCTTATAATCTCGCTAAAATATAAATAAACAGTATCATTTAAGCAAAAAAAAAAAAAAAAAAATTATCGAAGCGCATTTAATTGTTTTTTTTTTTTTCATTCCGAGTCACTTTTGTACTGATATTTTCGGATTGAAATATTCGAATTCTCTTTGAATTTTATAAATGAAATTATTCCAAATTTTTCTAAACTTTCAAAAAAAACTTTTTTTTTTAAAAATTACTGTCAATTAACAATTCACGCAAATCGAAGATCTAATAAACTTATATCTTTTCGCCTTTATGAATACCCTATCCAATGGATGAGAGTTGATTTTTTTAGGGTCATTTCAACATTGTGTGACGATAATAGCAACAAAATATAACAATTTAAAAGTAAACTGTATTGTATGGTATAGATAGATGTAGAAATTTATTCTAGTCTATTTTATTGATGTTTTATGTTACTTGATGCATTCCTAGTTTTTCTGATTCTTCGCTTCTTATTACTAGGCTCTGATCCTTCAAAATTCTTCATTAATCGATTCCGATTCCTCAATTTTCAGTATTAGATTCTGAGTTATCAATTCTCATCATTAGTTTCTGATTCCAACATTTTGCAGACGCTCGAGCATTCAGAATATAGGAACTTTACGTCATATAACGATTTGTTTTCCGTACTGTATTTGAAATAAATCTTTATTTCCATACTAAATGACCGCTTACTTTTAGAGAAATGAAGCATATAAGCATAAGCTAAAGTGTACATTTTCGACGTTGTGCTTATATTTCGTCCATTCTCACATGAATATCGCACTATCGCAATACTCAATTCTATATGATCTTTGATCGTTTTATTTCGATTCGAGTTTTTTTAAAACATATGCGTAAACATATATTTTGCATAAATGAAAAATATCTGCACTATATTTTAATTGTTATGTTATCACTAATTATCTCTTTACAGAAACTTTTTTTTTCTTTGAATATCTGAGGTTTTTCTCTGATTACCTGAGGAAATTCATTATAAATATTAAAATTTTACTTCATATAATAGTATTTCTGCAAATTTGCATATTAGATATTATAGATAATGCGATACATTTTAAATAAATTTGCCTAGCTCTAATGAGATGATCTCAATTTCAAAGAGTCAAATAAAAATAACTGTGAAATTTGAGAGGGTTTTTTTTTTTCATTCAAATAGCACCAAAGTGACCGTTTCTTGTTTCATTTCCCAGACACCGAAAAAAAAAACGTCTTTCCTACCGATTCAATATGCAAATGAACTATAAAAATCACTCAAGCACTGTCTAGAAATTAATCATTTAATTAATAATATATCTCTAAGCATATACAACAACTATGCCAATCGATAATGCATTTATTGAATTGCAAAATTTTTTTGAGAGATAATTTCATCAATTACAATTGCAAATTTCATTGCAAAATTTTATTGCATTGCAAAAATGCGCATAAAATGAATCATATCGAATATAGCATGAATGAAATTTTATTTTCGTAATAATATTAGTAAATATAAAAAATTATTGAAATAATAAATTTCGACTATCATTATGCAAAGTGTTTTACAATGGAGTTATATTTATTTGCTGTATATTTGCATATTCATTAATTACACTTTCATTTATTTTTAAATTTCATTAAAAAGTTTTCGAAAACGTTTCGATTTTAAAGGAGAATAAATTACTGTAGTGAATAGATTAATATAATCATATATGTTCACAATTATCCAACGTTATTAAATAATCCCCAAATATATAATTACATGAAATTCTTTATTAGTTGGTAATCGTCTTTCTATATGGAATGAGAATTTCTAGCTGAGAAGCCATCTTTGGGCAGATTAGTCTACGAAAAAACAGAGAAAAGAAAAAATTTAATAACCTAATATTTACGACATTTATATTTCAAAAATAAATCGAGAATTTCGTCTCCCTATTTCTTGTGATAGGTAAAAATTTACTTTCAAATAGAGAGAGGCATTGATTTTGATGATCGTTAAGGGAGGACTCTCAAGGAGGGAAGGGGGAGGGGTAGTTGAGGAGCCACTAGCGCGGACTATCAAGTTCCAAAAATTTGTATTCTATGTGAAAGATGAAATGCCCCTCTTTATAGTTATGAATATATCCTTTCTTTTGTATTCACTGTTGGAAGACTGAGGCAATTGACGATCAATGATTTATCTCTTATAGAAGCTTTAAGAGAAAGAGAGGAACAATGCCTATCAATTGCATTCTTTTGAGTGAATTCTTACAATGGGGGGAGGAGTGGGGGGGGGGGGGGTTAAATGCAATCATAATTGCTCTCGAAAATGTTATCCATATTATTGGCATTTTCAAGGATCATTAGATGATAAAAGTTGCACCTCAATCCTCTTACCTCATAAATAATTTTTTTTTTTCAAAGAAATACAAATACACTATAATAGTAAGAAAATAAAAGTATACTTAATAAAGATTAATCTCTAAAGTTTTTGGTGATATTTCATCGATTAAATGTTATTCCATTTAGGGTGTAATGTAAAAAAGAAAAGAAAAATCGAAGAAACCCTTTCAAATCGCAACAAACGAATAATTTGATCGCCGATTTATAATCATTTTAGTGATGCGTATAAGATATGAAATGCAGGTGCTATCGTTTCTTGTTTGTATCAGCACTAATAGGATTCCGTCGAATAGTAGCCCCCCCCCCCCCACCCGCACCCCCTTCCCCTGAATGGTCAGCATCGATACAGTGGACTATTGAATCAATTGATCGAGATAGTTTCGTCAATTGTGAAGAAATGCCAACGAAGTGAAGCGTCCTGCAATGAGTGTATTGAGAGTGCAATGTCGACATTAATTGAATGACCACGATTACCTGTGAGAATTGGCAAGTGTTTTAGTTGCTTCAACGTGGATTTATCGTTGAAATATCATCCTCAAACGAATGCAAAAATTATTCAACACTACTAACGCTATTATTGAATATTGATATATGAAAGGAAGGCATAAAACAAATGCAACAATTGCAAAGTATAGATAAGTTGAGATTATTGCAATATTCGACGCGTTTTTTGCATTCATTGCGTTCAACACTTTAACGTTGTGATGCTCTTTCATCGTGTTAATTATTAACGGCACAAATGCATTTATCCGCGCGCTTGTGCCTTTATAAAGTTGTGAGGGAAACGCTTAAGCGTTCTTAATCGATGATTAAAGCTTGCTAGGCCAAGTTTAGGCGTGTAATTGAATTGGCTAAGAGTTCATATTTGATGACAAAATATGGCTTTAAGGCTTCTTTCATCGATTTGACGACGCATTCTTTCAATTCCAACTATCCTTTTTTTTGCTTCATTCATAATATATGCTTCCGCCTCGTTGTTATATTCGTCGACAGGTTTCTTTTTTTTTTGTGGAGAAAAGATCTTAGGTCGTTTGCGCTGTTATAAAATGCCCTCTGATTATGTATCGGTCAAATTGTTCTAACTGCTTCTTATCGTGATCTATCCAAGTGAAATGTGTTATCAATTTGTGACTTCAGGGACCACAAGAATGACCTCATGCTAAAGTTGGAAAACAAGGTGGTGATACCTTTCTATCAAACTTTATCTAAATACAGTAAGGCGCTAAATCCTTTATAGACTTTTATGATCATGCAAAAAAATTCTTTGAGTGTCTTATCAAAATGATTTATTCATGGATCTTTATTCCAGTATATTATCAGTAGTTATTTATAAAAGCGCTAAAATTCCTCAACGTAGATTGACTTCAGGTCGAGTGCACGAGTGCATTTGTATCATTTTGCATTCCAATGCTATTTTCAAATAGGCCGCACTGAATCCTCTTTGGTCTAGTTTCCTCACTTGCGTTGGAATTTCAATTATGATAGTGGGCTTCATATGATTTATATAATTGCTTCAGGATACTGGCGTTTTCAGGATGAGGGATGGTTTAAAAGAGGATGCCGGAACGGATATAGATAGTAAAAAATAGAAAAGCCTTATTTGCAAAAAAAAAAAGAAATATCGTAGAAATTTTTGCCTCATATAAATGTAAAAAATGCCCCTGATTGAATTTTTTTTTGCATTGATTATATTCAAACTTATTAAAGTCGTTTAATAAATTTTTATTGAATCCATTTGACTTATAAATTCAAATTGCAATCGTCCATTGCAATCAACTTTTTTGCAATCCGATTCGTTGTTAAATTCAAATTGCAATCGTTTAGAAATTCAAATTATCGAATAATTCGAAAATCAATTCAATTATTGCAACAAATAATAATTTTTCAATTGATTTCAACTATATCGTTTGTAAATTTTTAAGCGCAAATCATTTCTAAAGTTTTCTTTACTAATTGAAATTGAAAATTTTCTAATGGAAATTTAGAGTAATAATGATCTTCTCTTGATCTTTTGATCGCATCTTTCTCGTTCTTAAATGTAACGGATATAATAATTTTTTCGTATATATATACGATGAGATGAAAAGAATTATTTCATTAAATATTTATTTCATTTCGATATTTTTTAATAATTGTTTTTGATGTTTGTTTTCGAATATCTTTCTCATATTCTCTAATCTCTCTAATTGTAGATAACGTGAAGTTTGCAATTTATAATTATAAATAATTTAAAATCTCTCTCATTTTTTTTTCTCGCTTCTTTCGTTAAACATTATCGAAAAAAACTTTGTATATTTCAAGGAAAAAAAAAATTTCAAATATAAACATTCAAAGATTCTGATGGAAAATTGAATGTGAACTTTAGCACTAATCGTTTTATATCTAGTTCGAGTTTCATTATATGACTTCCTTCTTTGATTGCATCAAATTTACCGTTTAATTAGAATTTTTTTTTTTTTTGATGAATTCATTATCCCTCCCTCATTTCTATAGGAATTCTATCTGTTTTTAAAGTAAAGAGAGTGATTTATTAGTGATTTTATTATTTCTATTAACAAAATTTTTGACGAACGTTCTTAAAAAAAAAAAAAACTTTAATAATGTTTTATGAAATTTTTCGATTCGAAATCTTTTCAACTAAAAAAAAAAATATTTATTCATTTTTTTTTTTGAATTTTTATTGATATTTTTTTAAAATATATTTTAAACTAATCGATAAATTCATTATATGAATTGTTTATTAGTTGATGAAAAAAAAAATCTATTTGGAGAGAAATTTTTGAAAATATTTTCATCGTAAATATTTGTGATAGGCTGAATAAATCGTGCAAAAAAAAAAAGCGATCGAAAAAGAAATCTGAGAATTGCATTAACTTTTAGGCAGAAATTTGAGTACATTTCTTTAAGCATTTCAGAGCATTTCGATTTCCTGCCTCACCAAATATATCGAATGTGACACCTCTTTTTTTTTTATTTGCAATACTAATGCAACTAATATGCAATAATCTCATTTGATATTATTTCCACTCGCATATTTTACGAATCTCTCATTATCATTGCAAAGAAAGTTCTTGTTGCAAATCTCTCATCCGAATTTCATTTCATTTCATCTCATCGTAGTTTATTTTGATTCTTGAATAATTACTTCGTTTCAGTGCAGGCCGACTTCTACGTCCTGCAGGTCGATCGCATGTTAGGGCTCAGGCTCACCTCCTCCCCGTCGGATGCTGACGGGTCGGTTCACCTTTGAGTGTCCGGACATAGTCCGCCTTCCTTGCCCTGATGCTGGGCTGGGTAACACAGTTGAGCGGAGCCGATAACTTTGGTCGGAGCCTGCTCAGAGCTGACCGCGCAATAACCAGTGGAAAACGATGAATATTTCCACAAATATGACATCATTAGTTGTGGCGAATCGTTCAAAAATAACAGTATTACATTTGAAAGCTGACTTGGTTGAATACTTCAGTGGATGCACCATATTAGATCACTGTAATTTACAACTAACATCAGTAATTTGTTTTGCTTTCACGATAATCATAGATAATGTTGCAAGTTTGTTGCGAAATTTATTGTATACAGATATTTCAATTTACACTTGGTAAATGTTCATTTACCCAAGTTTGAGGGTTGACTGACATTCGTCTAGTGAGTCGAAACACGTTATTCGGCGTAGAAAGTTCTGTGAGATTATGCATGATGCATTAAGAGGTTTGATGAATATATCATATCTTATTCGATGTTATCAGTTAGACATATCTTTGAGTAATCAGATGATATCTTAAGCTTATCACAAAATCAGAAAAACGTAAGACAACATTTCTTTTTTTTTTTCAAAAATTCCTTCCTTTTTGATATACAAGACAAATTTTTGAACGCGTCGAGTCAGCTATAAACGATGTTAGACGAACGATATGAATAAAAGTTCGTCCTTTTTATTTGCCGTCATACTACCCTATCACTGAATGCCTCTACAACAAAAGCGATGATATTTACAGATGAAATGACATATCTATGAACAACAAAATCATTCCACACCCATAGAGAGGAAATTGAACAGAGAGAAGCATCATATTTAATCAGTCATAATGAGAGGAGATTTAATTTAAGTCCTGTTCTATGCGATATTTGATTAATTAGAAATGAATAGATTATTACTGATATTGATGCAGTATATGCAAATAATAAATATTTAAATATTCAGAAATTTGCATATTCGAGGAATTTGTTCTATAGTTGTAAATGTATCACTATAGATCATTTAGTTTTTTGATATTTTGTTTAAATGGATATATATTTGTAGATCTTATATTTCGTTGTTATCGTTACCGATATATGATAATCATTGAGTGTTTATGATAACGTTGTAATTTCATTATCGAATATCGTCAACTTTATAGATAACGTTAATTACAATCGCTATTAGGCTTAATTATGATAACGATGTAATAATTGAATGTCTAAATTGACACTGTAATGATTTAAAAATACGATAACGTCTAATTGGCGAATATAATACGATAAATGACGATTCGTTGATGAAGTATTTTATGCGCAGAATTCGTTTCATTCGTCGATGTCAATATCGGTACACGAAGAGGCCAATTACTCACCATGTGGACTATCGTTACGAACGACGGCTATCCTATGTGCTGCCACTCAGATCGGTATCACCGTCTTCACAAGGTATACAATTCACCGATAATTTCAACAAATCTACTCACCTTTCATTCAGCTATTCATATATCAGTGCGAAGATTTTGAAACATATGCTCGATTGATTATTACTCAGAAAATAAGCGCTTTTGCGACAATCAGCGTGCATATATTTCCATTAAACCTAAAGAATGGCATATATTTTTAGCTGATCGATTTTTTCTAAAATTTCACACCAATTGAATGGTTTAAAAAAAACCCCCATTTATTAAAAAAAAAATTTCCACTTCAAATACGGGTGAATCGTTGTATTTATTTTATTGATGATTAATGAAACCGGTCGGTCTGATGCATAAATTTATGAAATTGCGTATCTGACCATTTCCCATGCTACTCCATGTGCTCAGCCGTTCCTCGAACTTGTGAAAAGAAGAATGACACCAAAATCAAAAGAATGGATCTATAAATGGGTCGACTATTTAGGGTATTTGCTTGTGAAATGTGGAAATTCACATTGTGGTTTACCTTGCAGGTAAAATAGGTTCGAAGAATGCCGATGATTTTTCATTGAACGACAGCTTTCCGCTCATTAGTTGTCGTGATTAGTCGAAATATTGGTGATATGGCCATTCGTTAGCATATTGAGTTGAATTACCGTAATATAGTCACTCTTTGCCATACTCAATTGTTACGGTAATTCAACGGTAATGCGGCTACGGTAAATCAATTACCGTAATACAGTCGCTCATTACCGCTCTAGGTTGAATTACCGTAATATGCTCACTGATTACCGTACTCAATTGAGTTAGATGATTCGATGAGCAATTATCGTAATGAATAAATTGCAATCATTTTAGCGCATTCCTCAACGCTCATATGGAGGAACGTTCGGTGATTCTATCGATTTTAATTGCGATAAATCTTTTCTCATGTCTTATTGCATGTTCATTTTTCATTCTTTGCTTAGCGCGACGAAAATTTGGAACATCTTATGATCTCATTCTACACGGTTATCTGCTTAGTATGGTAATTTATTAGAAATTTTTTAAATCGTTGATTTTCTTTCTTTTTTTTTTTGAAATATTGGAAAATTATTTCCATGAAAATCTCTTATTTCAAAGAATTTTTTTTATCCCGTCAAAAAAAAACTTTCATTTTGTTGGCACTATTCCAAGATTTATGGTGTTATTATAATTTTAAAAATTTCATTCTTCGATGAATGTACATTTATGTTCCTATTGATGTGAATTAGCGTGGAGTATATTGTCGCTTTTCCCTTCTGGTACAGTTGGATTTTCCCATATATTGTTTAGTATCAGAACATCCTTCAGCCGAAACTGCATTTTTTTTTGGGGGGGGGGGGGGGAAGGTGAGGGCGGAATTGAGAGGGGAACGGATCCGATGCTACCGTAGAAATCTTTCTTTCACGGCATTTCTTTCAGGATGTTGTCCTTAGATTGTATCTCCCACACCTTTTTTTAGTCACTATCGATAATCTCATAACTGTGAAAGGTGTTAAACTCTTTTATAAAGTACCATTTAGCATCTTAATCAAATTTTTAGCGCTTCAGTGGTAATCCTTGTGAGTCTTTTATGTTTTCTTGTTGAGTGATTCAAATTTTTTCAGTGCTTCCGGCTATTTTTACTAATTTTTTTCGTTTGATATTAGTAATTAAGTAATTTATCAATATCGCTAAATAATTTCAATTCAAAAATTTTTCTTAATTTTTCTTGAAAAAAAAAAGAGAAGATTTTTCGCAGGTATTTTCAACATCATTATCAAGTTTGTACAGGTAATAACAGGTATTTCAACGTGATAAATTTGCAGCTCTTGATGGCATTAGCAAATTTCTTCGCATTGATGTATTTCCCCTTATCAATGATGCAATCATTGCATTCATTATCGACATCATCGTTGGTGCGTTCAATAGTACTCACCGTTTGCAGTGCGTTGACACTCTTCTATCAATTCATTCAGAGGAATATCGTCGAACAAATGCTTCCTCATATGCAATATAATTTTAAGTAGTGAAATTAATTTCTTTTATTTAATAAAAATAAAGATTTTTATTTGAATATTTTAATTTATGCACATTTAAATATCAACAATGACAAGAGTTATATGGACTAATAAAACTGAAACGAATCAATGGAAACGAAAGCACCTATAAATAAAATAATCTAAGGTGTATCAATCGTTTGATACTCTTCTTTATTCGATTGATTTACCTGATATTCGTCCCAGGTATAAAATTATCAATCGCTCATATATAAGAGGACTACTGACATGGAAACCTAGAATCCCCTAAGATGTAAAGATCAATCGATCATTGCAAAAGGTGAATTACGAGGCAATATTTGACAATTCGAAGAGAAAAATAAAGAAATTTTATTAACACAATGAGGATATCGATAAAAATTATACTGCATATATGTTATTCGTCCATCATTGATAGCTGATTGTGAATAGCTACATAAGTTATGTACATAGAAAGAATCCCTAATTGTTTGGGGTTTTATTTAGGTGAATACGGTATTATCATAATGCCGCATAAATTGACTAAGCAAGAGGAACAAGTGGAAATGAGAATGAATTAAATGGAAACTTCGTAATCAAATCAGTTCTTAAAACGGAAAGATATGGAATAAAATAAACGAAACTCTTAAGAAGTATGAGTTGATTTCGAAGAAAATGAAAGCTCGGGGTTTATTTTAGGTTAGTAAGATCAAAGCTATAATGGTATAAGAATTAAATAAACAATTAATATAAATAAATAAATAAATAAATAAATAAATAAATAAATAAATAAATAAATAAATAAATAAACAAATAAATAAATAAGTAAATAAAAAATAATGATGAACGAGAAGTGAATAAATAAGAGTAAACAAAAACCGAGATATATTAGGATGCATTATTGATAGATTATAGCCACCAGCCGATGAGCATATGCATCAGAGATCAACCGTGGAATTTTGGTGTGTAAACGATGCCATTTCCTTGGCGTTCAAAATATTTGAAATTTAAAGGTGGGAATTACATCTTCCATCGATAATCAACAATTGACGGATAAGTTTAAGGGATTAAAGATCACATCTATCAAATTCTTTCAAAATTATTAAAACTAGAAACGAATATTACTAGACATATATGAATTATGGTCAACATATTGCTCTTGAATATCGTTCGCAACAAAATATATGGTATTTTCTAAACCAGTGATAAGAGGTTCAAAATAAACCATTACGGTATGATTGGTAGGTAGACGGTGATAGAAGAACATCATGACTTAACTCTAATAAATCGGGATCCATGAGGAATTTATATGCGTAAAACCTAAAATCTATCATGGATTAAAGGGTGATCCAATACCGTACACTTACTTCGCTTAACCGACGAGATCGACTAGGCATCGAAAACATTGAGATGGCCATCTAACTGTGTTTTGCTATTAACATATATATATATATATATATATATATATATATATATATATATATATATATATATATAAATAATAAGCATAAATAAATGCGTTCCGCACGTTTTTAACTAAGTAAATAAATAAATAAACAAAAAATAAATAAATAAATAAATAAATAAATACTAAAAAATGAGCAAAAAAATAAAGAAAACGGCTGAAGTTAAAGAAGCATGGAAATCGGATTCTATAAGACGTAAAATTATCGTCGATTAGTTGGACATTGGTGCGACTTTGAAAATTGCTCACAAATATATTCTCTACAAATAAAAAAAAAAAGAAAAGAAAATAGCCTTCTGATAACGCCAAAAAAGGTTTCAGAATCCATATGATAGCTTTACATATATATATATATATATATATATATATATATATATATATATATATATATATATATATATATATATATATATATATATATATATATATATATATATATATATATATATATATATATATATAATATATATATATATATATATATATATATATATATATATATATAAAACTTCAACAAACCTCCTTATTCAAATGTGAAATGAGCTGAATTAAATTTCCTACCAAGAAGTCAAACGTCTGTGCATTGTACGCGGTCACTTTTGGCTAAATTATTCAACATAATGCGTACGTGCACGCAGGCAAAACATCCTCCCCAATGCACTTAGAAGCCAGAAGTCCGGGCACGAAATATACTGATAGCAAATACCCGGCGATCACTTGTTCGCTTCTTCTTGATGGTGGGAACTTGTTCTAGTTTAATTATAAAATCTTTTAAAATGGTTTTGAAATACTTCCCCGACATCTGTGTCAACTCGCGTAGTTGTATGGTTTATATAAGACATTTCTAGCATTGTGCTCTTCTGGATGGAATTGCAATTAAGGACGGGTCTTGATCTAGTTGTGATTAGGGTCGGTTTTAACCTATGACAGCATCAGGTTCAATTGAATCTGATCGTTATCCAGGTGACTCAAAAAGTTTTAATCCATTGGTGACCAGATTTAATTCGCATATTGTCGTGAGATGAACCTAATTGCCATTTCATTCCTTGATGCGACCATGAAAAGGCTTAATTTATTTTCATTAAAATTCAAATCTTTGTTCTTTTACTTTTTTTTTTTCATTAACGCTTCAGTTTGTATTTATCATAGACCTACCTGATCTAATTACAGGTAATTTTGAATTTTATAAGGTAAGACGGAAAAAAATCGAGGTGGTTGATAGGCACATCTCATAGAAATATTCTTTACGTTTATATTACATGGTTAATAAGTTGATAGTTTTGTTCGAAAAGGTGTGATACAAACTTTTCCGGTCCCACCCTTTCCTCCTCCTTCTCCCCCCCCCCCCCCTTCCCCGAAAAAACCTACCTTCAGCTGTTGTTACCTCTCATCATAACTTCGCGGTTTAAGGAACATTCTAGCGCTTATGTAGGTTTCGTTTTTCTTTATGTGCCTAACTACCTTCCTACCCATCTCCCCATCCACCTTCCCCTCCTCCCCATCTCCCCATCCACCTTCCCCCTCCCCAACTCCCCATCCACCTTCCCCCTCCCTCCCCAACTCCCCATCCACCTTCCCCTCTCCTCCCCCCCCCCCCCCCCCCCCCCCATCCGGATCTTTTCCCGGAGATCTCTCTGATACGTGTTATGGGAAAATCTCGCTTGAGAATATGCTCATCGAATTTGTCATTCTTTCGTTTCTTTTCCTCAGATTTTCCTTTCCTCGTTTCTTTTACTTCTCTAAATTTACAAACTTTCTCACCTTTTTTCATAGATTCGTTTTTCTTTTTCAACGAATATAATTTTTTTTTTCATTTAAAATCTATCGTTAGTTTTTTTTAACTTATAAGGGAAGCTTTATTAACAGAGATTGTTATCTAGCATTTGCTTCTCCAAAGAAGGGGGATTAACAGCCGGGAAACGAACTAAATGGATGAACTAAACGAAAGAACGTCCGGAACGTCCGGGAACGAGGAAGGAGCGGGAAGGATGAGATGGAAAGCGCACAACTCGATATGCAAGACGTTTAAATACGAATGGGTCCTAGAGTGAATCTTTCGCATATATCAAGGGGATATTTCTTCAACGTTTTATTTCTAATACTTCGAATTCATTACTTTCTTATCGTTTAGCGAGTAATATAGTTAACTTGCGGCACTCTTTGATAATTTGGAAATTACCTTACTAAGTTTAATAGGACCATTTCATTGTTTTATACCGCATATTTAAATGTCATCATAAATGGTCATTAGATTCTCAATTGTTGTTGTTGTTTTTTTTTAAGCATCTATTTCTATTTTAAGCTCTCAACGTATAGAATAGAATTTAACATTTTTCGTTTGGCTCCTTCCTTTGCGTTATTTTCAATAATATCGAGCATAATAACACTATTCAACCATTTATCGCATTATATTCTAATGATGTATTTCAAGTTACCTCTATGATTTTATTGCGCATAAATCCAGGTATTATATCCAGTATTTCAAGTTCATCTATTTGTTCTGTCTATTTTTATTTGTAAGTTTTTTTGCATTCCATTGAAAAGAGTATTATTTATTGTTTTGAATTCTAAGTTCATCGATTCGATAAAGCTTTATGCAAATATATTCGGCAGTACTATTCAACTAACAACATTTATGGATTTATGAGGTGAATTTTATGGATGTTTTAAAGGTGTAGTATATAATAATTGCAGATAATTGTTGAAATCGAATAGACATTTATAATAATGACAGGAACCGAGAGGAAAGTTTTCCAGGTAAATCTCTATTTGTTGATGATTTGTTTTCTTTTCTTTTCCGTTTTGCGATTTATTCACCTTTATATTTCAGGAAATGATAGGTAACGTGTTCGAAGTCTAAATTTTCCCTTAGAGTATTGTCCGTCCAGGTAAGCTTCCATGTATATCGCTAAGTTGGGACACCAAGGCGACGCATATATGCACGGCCATATCGCCTTTCTTACCTCCCTCCTTTTGTCTCTCATTGTCTTCCTGAAATAGGTTTTTGATAGAAAAGAATGTAAGCATTGCTTTGTCTTAGATAATGGTGAATTAATATGAACGCTAACTTCGAATGAGCTGCAGCGGATCGGCGAAAGTCCTCCCCCCTCTCCCCATGCTTCTCCCCTCCCCCCCCCCCCCCCCCAATCTATTTTAAGGGATTACCGAGCGTTGCTCTAACTTTTATAAGGGTCGTTGTTCTGATCTGTTTTTTTAATGAATGCAAATGTCATCTGATCATTTGGGATAAGGAGGTGACCACATAGTATACGAGGAGGTCACTGGTGCAATTCAAGACAAATTTAAACATTATATTTGAAATGAAAGCGTAACAAATCGTCGTCAAAATCACAAATAGTGCCACTAAAATAAAATAAAAAGTAAAAAAAAATCAGCAATTATGCATAAATATTTGAAAATTGAACGATATTTACGAAAAGATTTCAAATATGACGACGTCGAAAATGAGCTTTTAGAGATCTATGCAAAAATTTTATTCGAATATGAGGGCAGTGAAGGCAAAGAGGCTTCATGGAAGTGTTCTCTTCACCTAAGTATTTTCTAAAAGGAATTAAAGAGTCTAAATTAGGATGGTAAGATTAGCGTTGAAAATTAGTGCTGTAAATGACAGTACATATAACTATTAAGGATAGTTAAATGAAGGAAACGCAATAGGAGCTGATTTATGCTAGAGAAAAGATTTTCATTGGATCAAGTATCGCTAAGGGAAAGTGATTATTCAATAAGTATGAATGGTTTGGGTTGATGTTCACTTTACGTCGATTGATTTCTTATAATGCTTCAGGTGAAAACTTTATTGATTTATTGGTTTATCGATTTTTTAAATGTTTTACATGTTGTTGTAGTAGTGGTACATTGTGGATTACAGAAGTATTATCCGCCGGATTTCGATCCATCGAAGATCCCTCGTGCAAAAGGACAGCGCAATCGGCAGTTCGTGCAACGTGTCATGGCACCATTCAATATGCAGTGTAACACCTGTCACGAGTATATCTACAAGGTAAAATTTTGATGGTATCATATATCAAAATCATTGTTTTCCATTATATATATATATATATATATATATATATATATATATATATATATATATATATATATATATATATATATATATATATAAGCAAATTTTTATTATTTTATGCTAGTAATATCTACTTCTCGAGCAAAAAAGAATTTCAAAATATCGTCGTCGCTCTTTTCGAATTGGGAGAATGCGCTTTCCTGTTTTTTGTTTGATGTGTGATGCATTTGTGGATTTGAATAGGAGACTGCTTCTATTCAATAGGTAGTGAGTTTCTGATCCTGACTGTTAATTTGAAATCCCAGCCACAGATGCAAGTCTAGTGTTTAGTGATATGTAACAGACGTTTGAGAGAGGTGATCTGCTGGCTAGGTGATTGGTGGCCGAATCGGCTGATCCGTTGTTCGTTAAGCCTCATTAGACAACTCTAGGATATATTATTGTTTACGGATGGCAAATTACTTGATAAGTATGGGAAATCCACAATTGACAAGTAGATTATTGTTCATTTATGCGCTTGGATTACAGTTTTGAAAATTAAAAAACCGTCTTATTTGCCGATCATTTATTTCCGATCATTTATTTCGTTGAATTTTGGCTTTTAAATGAATTTTATTCGAGTATAAGTTTAAATATGGGCGACCGAAGAATTAACAACAAAAAAAAAACCGAAGAATTGACGTATATAACAAACGAACTGTTGCGGTTGAGATGCCCAAGGCAAGTGTTATTGAATGTATGCAAAAATGGAGAATAGTCTTGTGGAGTTGATGCATTGAATACAGCCGATCAGCTTGCTTCATTTCTCGGAATATTCTCTTGTGAGCTGAAGATTTGAGAGCAGAAGGAAAAAAGTGTCGTTCGACATTTCAGTGTTTACAGAATCGTTGTTACAGGGTAAAAAATTCAATATGAGACGAGAAACAGCTGAAGGGGAGTTCTATCTCGGCTTGAAGATATTCCGTTTTTACTTCCGGTGAGCTTTTTAATTTTCCTCACAGGTAAAAGTAACCTCTTCTCACTGCCTCAGGTAACAGGTAATAGTCACAAGTCGAGTACAGTTTTCAGAGGAAGGTGGAATCCACTGAGAAAAAATGGTTCAGAGAAAAGCGAATGGAAAGAAAATGCGGTTTTCTAGGTAGAGCTCTGGAACATTAGGTTTTTTTGTGTTATGTCGACTTGTCTAATTAAATCTGTGCCAGAAGTGGATTTGAAATATTTTTTCAAATATTCCTCAGAAGAGCAATTTTCCAGGCTTTTGTAAATTTTTAGTTATCTGCTCACCTCATTCTCTCCTTTATATAGGGTAATCATGAGTTCATTAACAGCAGTAGTCTCGTTGTAAGTTTGAGGACCTCTTCTTTTGTTTTATTGTTGTAATTTGAAAGGATAGAAGGATATTATCCTATTGGGGATCGCATATGGAATGATAATATATTAAGGTGTCCGAATTGCTTGGCAGAAATAACATTCAAGACCGATCTCGAGAATTGCGATTATCAACAAGAACATGGTGCAACTCGTTTGTTTGAGGCGTTCAAGTTGTATCAGCAAGAGGAAAAGGCAAAAGAGACACAAGAAGAGGAGGATAAAAAGGATCCGATGAAGATGCTCGAGAAAAGAACAAAAATGAGTCGTGCCGAAATGGAAGCTATGGGTTAGTTTTATTTGATTTATTTGGATCGACGTTATTTAATCATCTTTTGGATAGCGGCAGTCGTTTAAATATTATCTTCGAATATTTCGTTCGTTTAGGTCGATAGAGAAGGTGAAATAAAGGTGAAAAGGTGAAAGATAAGTGCAGGAATTTAGACACTAGCTGATTGGGTTCATTGATGATGGAGGATTGTAGCTTGATCTCTTAGATTGGTGAAAATTGCAATGTTTTTTTTTTAACAGAAGGAAGTTTTAGGAAAGCTCGAGGAGTTGCAGGAAATTAATCGACGACATGAGGCGTTCGACACGGACAAGTTCTTGGAGAGTCAGCGAATGTCACAGGCAGAAGTAGGTCTCCACACTTATCCTCTTAATTGAGCTGTTTTAATGTTGGTAATCTGTCGTTGGTACAGAGTTGATTTCATCGTGTGTGTCATATACGGTGCAATGGGGTTGTTTTTCCAGGCTTACGGTACCTAATGGATGTGAGGTTGCCAACGAATTGGATTTGTTGACGAGATATTAGTTGAAATTTAATTATCGTGGGGAAATTATGTGGGAAAAACAGAGGTGTGTTTGGGCATTCTAAATTATTGCACATCGATAGATAACTAAGTCTTGAAGTCCGAAGAAGTCCTATAAAAGAAACAAAGCTTTCCAGAGAGTATAGTTGTCATTATCACATTCCTTCATCTCTCTTGTCTTCCAGTTCCTCTCTATACCGTCCCCTTCGTAGACTTGATAGGACAAAAAATGGACATAGTTTTTTTTAAAAGAAGCTGATTGGATCAGTCATATTTACAGGAACTTCGGAAACAAGAGGAAAAAGATGAGGAATTCATTCGATCGTTATATGGACGGACGGCAGATGGCAAGGTTATTAAACGAATTATAGAGGATGATGAAAAATATGAAGTTGCGATTACACCGATAAGACCCGTAAAGGTGGAGCAACCAGAGGATGAGGATGAAAAGCCGTCCTGTTCAACGTCGATATTGAAGGAGGGATCGAAGGAAGCAACTAAACCGACTGAAGCGCTTAGTACGAAGAGGCCTGTGGAATCGAAACAGAAACAAATCCTATCGAAGGCTGTCATAGTTAAAAAGAAGAAGGTAGAAAAGGAGGACGAAGCAATGAAGGATGCCGTTAAGGAAGGTGGAGGGGGATCGAAGAATACCAGTGAAGATAGGAAGGAGATTTTGCCACAGCCAGATTGCCATACAGTACCGTCATCGTCGAATGCCCTTCTCGGATTAGCAGATTACGGCAGTGATTCGAATTCCGACTGATCGATTTATTTGACGGTAGATTAGAGGGGAAAGCTTTGAAGAGGGGTACATCGATCGGCTATAAGGATCGTTCTAATCTTTCGTCTATAAGAACCCATTTTTTAGTGCTCAGGAGGGTCGGTAGAAGATTTTTTTGAAAACTTAAAAAGAAAAGTGATTGTTTGTTTATGTTTTTTGTGTTGTTTGTATTTTTCGCTCTAATTGAGTTCTATTATTGTATATTGATGTGATTGTTATTCTTTATCGCTTGAAAACCTTTTATATATATATATATATATATATGGGATTATTTCTTATGAAATTAAAATGAATAAAAAATTCGAGAAAAGTTGTAAGAGGTAAAAGTTATGACCAATGATACAGGTAATGAAAGCTTATTGCCTAATCAAACCTGATTGACTAAAAATTTAAAGAGACTCCGCTATTGCAGTTGTTTTAAGTCCTATTCGTAGAATTACTGAATATGAACGTATTTCTACAGTTAAGTGATTATTACTTCCAGTTTATTTATCTCTTCCTTTTTATTTAAGAGGCATGATGAGTATTTATATATACTAGAGGATGAATATTTGCCGTTGAAGTATAAATTTCACTGCTTGATTAGCATTGCTTAATTTGCATAATAGGTGGGTTTAGCTTTAGTTCAGTTCCGATTAGCGTAAATTGGATCACTTGAACGAGATCGGATTTAATCGGTCCTCATACGATTGTCGATTTCGAGTCAAGCTGAGACTACAACGATATCTAACCTGAGCTCAAGAAAGATTTCAGAATCTATCGTCGGGAAGCACCTAGAATATTATTATTACTGGCTTGGGAATTATTGATTTTGCATATTTCCATAGTTTTATGCATATTTTTTCCCCCATAGTTTCCCATAGTTTCTTATGCATACTTCCAAAAATTATTAATGTTAACGCTTTATGGTATTATAATCATCTCAGTCATGGGATCCTGTCGTAATGATTTTTGCGTGATTATGGGTGCTTCATAGTCATTCTCGTATATCTCGAGACCGACTCGTGCTTGAAGCTTGACCTCTAACCTGACCTCTGAAATTTGCATGTTGTGTAAAGCATTTACTAGTGGTAATTTCTACACTGCGGCATGTTCATCATATCGCTTCATCCTTTACACAAGGATCAACTTGAGTCCCAATTCCAGTTCCACAAAGCCACCTCATTTTAGATTCCTGGTGTGTCTTTCAACTAATTGAAGGATAGAGATATATCCGTGGAAGGGAGAAAAGCCAATGATAGGACTATAAAGTGGAGAATGATGGAGGGAGAGGTGAGAGGGAGGGAGGATTGGAGAGCTTGGAGCAGGATGATATACTATATTGTATCGATATTACGCATACAGGTTCTAACTATGGAAACTCATCAAGAATATAGAGAATAGGCGAATCTAAACGTTTCCGTTATTACCCTATCGCGGGGGCATTTTCAAGTGTTTTGGCAATTTTATACCTGATCGGCATCATGAGAGCACAAATTAATCGACAAACCTGATGGATATCTGTCGCGTCACCTTCGGGACTTTCAGATTTACGTATAAATTATATCGTGAACTAGAAAACGATGCACGAAACAATTGAATGCGACAATGATAGTGAGTGTTCATCAAATGCGTGAAGCGTCGTTCGAGAGATACACATTGGAGCGGAGTTGTGCACACAAATTGATCGGGGTGTTTTTTTTTTTGCGCTTAGGCGTGTATATACTAAACGCAACAATTGAAAGAAGACGAGATGGGACGTTTCGATGGGAAGGTTGCAATTATCACCGGTAAAGATTAAATGAGATAAATTTTTCGAGTGGAATTTTTTCAATTGTAGATTTTTTTTTCAGACCTGAAATTAAAAAATTCCAAACTCCATTTTTTTTTTCTTTGTAAAATAATCGTTGAGAAAAGTCATTCAATCATTTTTTTTTTTTAGTTTTTTTTATGAGAAATTGAATGTATTTTTTCTTTTTTTTTTCGTTTTTTCTCAAATAGAAAAATGAAATGATTTTCAATGAAAAAAAAATCAATATTCATTTGTTGAAAACAAAAAAAAGAATTAGTTTTTTTTTAATGCATAAAATTATTTGTTATATTTTATACTTTTCTTTTTGGGTGTTTTTTTTTTTGGACAGATTATTTATCGATCGTTGATTGTCTATCAATGTTGTTATGAATGGCTCATAACCCGTCGTCTTGCAACCTCATCCTCTTCTCTTTCACCCTCCTCCCCTCTCCCTCCCCTCACCCTCTCCCCCCCTCCCCCTCACCCCTCCTCACCCCTCCCCCCCCTCCCCCATTGAAGTAGGTAAGATCTCTTCGAGAGTTCGAGGTTGAATTAATTCTTAAACCACTTAGCAAAAGATTGAAATCGTACTCTTAGTTCCAATTGAGAATTCATCAAGGTCAACGCTGATGCTTTTATCGAATTTTCACAAAATGTTATTGCATAAATTTTTCAACGAACCTTTATCCAACATCAATCGATATTATGCAATAATTCATCCTTTCAAGGTTTATTTATTTTTTTTTTACCTCTATCAAATATTTTTGAAAAGAAAAGTTCAAATAAACAAATAAATAAAAATGAATAAATTAATAAATTAATTTGAATAAATAAATAAATCATTTTAGATAATTTTTGAAAGTAATCTCAAATTTCACCTCTAATATTCAAAAATTTATTTAATAGCGCAAAAATGTTTTCAAATATTTTTGAGATAATAATAATAATAATAGTAATATTTTTATTATTATTATTAAATTGTTGTATTATGAGGAAATATGCAAATGAGTTGTATGCAAATGTCATCGTTTAATTCCGTATTAAATAGCATTTAGTCGATTAGCAGGGTAAATGGTGTCTTATATCATTTTCAACCCTCAAATCTTTGATGCATTCTGAAACTTTTATCCGACGCGTTGAGTATTTTTAATTACTAAGGCCTTGTTTAATTTTTTAAATTAATAAACTTTATGCAACAATATTAGGTTGAGGGGCGAGGGGGAGGAAGTATGAATTCAAATATAAGGTGGAACATTTGATTCTAGACAGGTCTACGATGAAGTTCCAACTTGTGCGATCCTCTATACCTTTCACTACTTACCTTATTCGGTTAGGGAATAGGACCATGTCGAGAAGTTAAGGAGGTTGTGATGTGAGGTCAAACTAAACCTGACCGAAATTAGAAATAGAATCTCATTATCCACCCCCTAGTATCATTCCTATGCGGTAAAACACTGCTAAATTCTTTACTGTGTACTATTTAAACAGGAGCAAGTGGTGGTATTGGACAAGCGACCTCCATATTGTTCGCAAGAGAAGGTGCACGATTGATGTTAACAGGAAGGAACGCTCAGAATCTTGCTGTAAGTCTATCGGACGTTTTGCTTCAGATTTTGACTGCCTTAATTTTCACTCTTGTATCAGTTCATTCGTTGCCGTTTGATCCTTTTTTCTTTGTGCATTGTTCACGTTCCTCTCCGATATCGATGCTGTGGAATGCTGACAAATGAGCACACGATGAAAGCAATATTCGGCAAATAGTTAACCGAATTTTTAGCAAAGTGGGAGTGGTTTATTTACCCAAGCTTGAGAAAGGTTCATTTACCCAATTCTGAGGAAGGTTTATTTGGTTCATTTACCCAATTCTGAGGACGGTTTATTTATCCAAGTCTGAGGGGTTGCCCAATGTCGAGTGAGTGGGGACGTTCGCATGAAGAATGAAGTTTTTATGAAAACGCTGTACAAAGTCTCAAGAATGTATTAAGCCAAGCCGGGTGGTTGCCAAGGGTTTGAAGAGTTTCGGTGCATTATCGAGTTTCCTAGCCATGAGCACCATACCGTCGACGAAGCCATGCCTATCGTCATGTCGTCGATTCGTTTCTTTTGTTGCGATACCATAGAGTGACGACGACTCTTAATGAATAGTTGGAAGGATATATCTATGCGTTAATTAGTGAAACGGCTTCTTTATTGGGATGATTCTAAATGAATGTAGTTCACTTTAATTGCCTCTAGAGAGAGTGCTGAGCCCATTAAGTCTGTGTTTTGCTGCTAATTCTTTGAGAAGAATAAGATGGTGAATGTGTTATAAGGTTAAACTTGAAATGGTGAACATTCAATAAGAGGGCTTGAGTATGAGCTCATGGATTTCAGGTTGTCAAATCGGCTATGAAGCGGTCAGCAATGATTTGTGAGATGAAGTGGGATTCGGCTAACGGTGAATTCTCTAGTGAATTATGAGAAGATAAATAAATAATAGTGGTTATACAAAAATTGCGCATCTCAGAAAAAATATGAATTATAATTCTACGTCTTCATTGTCCAGTTGTTCAAGATTTAATCGATCAATTACGATAGGGATTTTTGAAAAATTACATCTCTACCAAAATATAAGTGAACAACATTACCTGTCGGTATGTAATAATTAAGTCATGACTTGATAAAGATCACCTGTTGAGTAGATACTCCTCGATTACTGATGATATTTCAGAGGACGAAGACTGAATGCATGAGAGTCGGTGCGAGAGATCGAGATGTGCTTGAATTATTGGGTGATATTACACTCGAGAGCGTTCAGGATGAATTGATCGGTGAGACAATACAACAGTTTGGAAAGCTTGACATCCTTGTAAGGATCGTTTCACTCGTTATGCCGCTATTGAATATGGTGGATATTCTGAGATGACACTGGGTGATCTTCGGTGCTTTGAAACTATATACATATATATATATATATATATATATATATATATATATATATATATATATATATATATATATATATATATATATATATATATATATATTTATTTATTTATTTATTTATTTATTTATTATTTATTATTTATTTATTTATTTATTTATTTATTTATTTATTTATTTATTTATTTATTTATTTATTTATTTATTTATTTATTTGTTTGTTTATTTATTCCACTCATTTTTATGGTTAATTTTTAAATTATGCAGTGCAACAAATAATTGCAATGTAAAAGAATGCAATAAAATTAATTACGATCAAGAGTTTCTGATTTAAGTCACCTAATTCATTGCTTTACTTAAGAGTATTTTTCCGAGTATTGAAATATGAGATTTTATTCTTTACTATACAAATAACTTTTTATTTATTAATTTAAATAGCAATATGGAATTATAATTTTTCCATCAGTGAATAGAATATACAATATCAATGCAGTAAAAATATTACTATGCTATGAGTATTGCTTTAAATTTATAAATATTTTTTAATTTATAATTTTTATTAAGTTAATGAATGCTATCAGTCCAATTATTAGATGCCAATTACAGATAAATAATCATGGAGGTGGTGAATTTGAACGTGATGAGGATGGCAATTTGAGAATGGCGGTTTATGACACCGTTATGAATACCAATTTCAAAAGGTAGTTGTTGTCTTTATGAGTTTATGCACTTTATTATATATTGCTATTCAATTTATCGTCTTATTTATAATGAATGAACGATAGATGAATGGAATTGAGGAATGCGAAAATTGGAACAAAGCGGGCTTTTTTTTTGGACGGGAAATTATCGAAAAGGCCACCCAGTTCACTTCGTTTTGGGCGTTGGGGGGGGGGGGGGGAGACAGTCGAAAATTTAACCCTAGTTTTAGTGAAAGCAGTAGCAGAAATTATGCAAATATTCTGTCGTATAGGCAAATTCGAGATAGAGACGGTGATGCGTTATACTAGGTGAACAGTATCATCGAGGTGATTTTAATTAATGAAAGTGAGAAGATTGCTATGTGATTTATTTCATATATAGCTGTGGGGCGTTTATTTTCAAGATTTTGAATTGGCGCAATATTGCCTCTAGAATATAATACACAAAATGTGCTTTATAGATCTATCCACGAGGAATCGTTTAAAGCAAGATCTCTACCGAGCGTTAATTTAATGACCACTATAGGCAATCGAATTATTTATTACTGCGAAGATAAATTCCGACAATCGTCTGTCACTAATATGTTTGGGAAAGCAACTTAATTCTAACATAGTCTAATCGATTCATTAAGTTTTTTCTTCGTGAAATTTTTAAAAAAAAATGATCTTATAATAATTTAAGTAATTGCTTTATATTTTATTTAATAAGTCAATTTCTATTTTTAAATTTTTATTGGAATTGAACATATACTTATATTTATATACTTATACAACTTATGCTTAAATTTATCTATATTTTATTTATATTTATGTATTATGGATTATTTATTACTAAAGAGAGGGAATTATATAAAATCGTTTTTTTTTTTCAGTAAATATATGTTGGCATTAAAAGCGATACCTTACTTAAAGCAATCACATGGTGATATCGTCATGATGAGTAGTATCTCTTCACGGATTGCTGTTGGTTATCCTTATATTAATTTTTTTTTTTCATTTATATCATAATTGAATTTATTAAATTCATTAAAAAATTTTCAATCATCGTCGAATATGTGAAACAAAAGAATTAATAACGCTGATTATTGATTTACTTCCATGGAATATTTGGCATTCGGCCAGAAATTTTTAATTTTTTTTTTTTTTTTTGAAAGCTTTGAATAATATCAGCATAAAATCCTTCCGAGTTTTATATGAAAATTTTAAAATGTGGACTTATTCGTTCCTCTAATTTTCATTTATATTTGAATCGTAATTATATTCATCGCATTGAAATTTTTGCTTTTTTGAAAATACTAGTAATTTAAAGTAGTAATAGTAGTAATTTATAGCAGTAATAACAGCACGATATTATTATTTCAGGATCCGCATTTACCATTCTATTCATTAGCTAGTGCATGCGTCGATCATGCAACAAAATTATTAGCATTCGAGCATGCATCTAGTGGTGTTAGAGTGAACGCATTAAAGTTTGTTTTTTAATTTATTTTTATTTTTATTTTTTTAAAAAATCTTTCAAAGATTTTTTTTTCTTTACTTAATTATCTTATTTCTCTTCGTATCAGTTATAATTTCTTTTTTTGTCATTCGCATTGAAATTTTCCATAAGAGAATCGATCGTTACTCTAAAATTAGCGAGACGACTATCAAATATAACTTCGTCGTTATCAAATATTCGTTGATAGCAAATTGTTTTTCTTTTTCCGCTTTAAAACCTTTACAAAGAAATGATAGAGCGTTGTTATGACTTTATTTTATTTGCATTTCCTCTTTTTTTTGCTGGAAATTATCGTTGACGTCATTGATAATGTGTCTGATTATTTAGGCTTGTCAGTTGCTCTTTTTTTCTTAAAGGTTTATGTAGTTTTGGATTTAAAGCACCGCTAATAGAGGAGAGGACGAGAGAAAATAGCGAATGTAAAATTGTGCTTGACAATATTGGATGATAGCTAAATATAGTTGGGAGAATTTTCGAGAAAATCGAACTACAAGATGCCTCTCTTTGCCCTTCCCTTCTTTTGATTTTTTTTCCCCACTCCTCCCCATCTATCCTAAGCATTATTCGTATACTATTGTTTATTACTTATAATTTTTTAAACAAAGATTTATATAATTTGCTTTTATATTTCAACGGCCAAAAATTCTTTTTCTACTATATTTTATTAATTTGTTTTGTATCGTTTCTAATAGTTCTTTAATCTCTCAAAGAGATCATTTCAGTCCAAGTGTTGTCGATACTCCTGCATACGAGAAATTTGGTCTTCCAAAGCAGCAAGCTTCAAAAGTAAGCATTGCGATGAAGCATTCATATGCTTTCTAGGTGAATTTTCGGAGAAGAACCCCCAAAATTTCAGGTATTTTGGAGGTTTTTCAGAAAAGATCCTCGAATTTCAGGCCTTTTTGGAGGTTTTTCTGAAGGAATCGCCAAGATTGCTAATTGATTGTGTTAAATTTTTTTTTAGCTGAAACAACACATCGCAAAGACATCGATTCCACTTGGTGAAGTGACAACACCGGAGAATATCGCCGAAATAATCGCATTTTTGGCTGATAGACGAGCATCGAAATGTATCACCGGTCAATCGATCTCGGCGGATGGCGGAGCGACATTGCAAATTGCGATGGCCGATTACGAGAATATTGATGTTCTAAGGGCACTCAACTCTTAGGTGTTTTCTTTTTTTTCATTTCTTCAAATCTTCTAATTGCTTTTTCGTTTCTAAAATTAATGGCATATTTTCTTGTTGGTTTATTTGAAATCACTAAAGTTGGCGATTTTTTTTTTGTGGACATGCTAACTTAATGAAGGAAATATGGCTGTTCAGCCTGAAATGTGACCAATTTTTATCGTGTGCATTGATTGGATCATATTTTTGAGCAATGTGGTACTTCAGAGGCATTAAAAAATTCGTGGTACTTGAGAGGTATTTTAAAAAAAAATTCATGTGAGAGATATTTGGTATATTTTCAGTAGATTTCTTTTTTATTTTAAATATAATTTTATGTTTTCGTTTTTTTTTTTTTAATGAGATAATAATAGAAAATTTCAATGGGTTTTTCGTTGAATGATTGTAGACAATTTAAAATATTGATGTGTAGTTAAATATTGCGGCGACATTTTTGGAAGCCTCTATATTGCAATATTGTGACCTTTTTAGATAGGGGAATATATCTCTAATCGATCCTTTTATCATCTAAAAATATTTTATCGTGAAATAGAGTTCAAGAATTTCGATCAATTAATGCACTTGTTTCTAAAATACTTCACCATTTACAATAATTGACCATTTGGTATTGTCGTGTATGTTTGTGTCGGTGATGTGTCTGCTGATGTCTGTGAGGTGTCTGTTGATGTCGGTGAGGTGTACGTCTGTGTCGGTGAGGTGTATCCCAATTTGTCGCATAAAGAGGCCGAATCCAAATGTACAAATATCTAAATTCCCTTTATGGGTATTATTTTTGCTTATGATCTATATGTTATTGTGCTTTAATGCTTATGCCTATATTTTTCGCTGTCGTATTTCTAATCATAAGTCATCTTTTTTTTTAAATCGTATCATCGACTCACATCTTTTACAGTACTAATTTTATGAAAAGTACAAATACAATAAAATTACTGTTGTTTTAAAAAAACTCTAACTGTAAATATTTGCGGTATTTAGCCGATTTCCCATCGTTTCACGGCTAAAAAAATTCTTTGACGAAAGTGTATTCGACACTAATGATCTACTCATTCGATATACATCGTGTTAATTATATGGCATTAAGGTATTTCTCCACACTGTGATATTTCTCTACCACTACAGTATTTCTCCATTTGATATTCTCAAGGTCATACGGAACATGCATTGATTAATTTTATAGATACATTAAAAGAAACCTAAGGAGTGGACAACGGTCACTATTAATAAATCATTTAAAAATTTGCATATATAGAAAGTTCTGAGAATAATTGATGCTCGATGCCTCATCGAATAGAATTAGTAAATATGCCATCGGAAATTTGAAAGCAATCGATATAAGAGTAAACAAATAAACAACCCCATTTATTCACACCTTATATGGAAAGGACAAACGTATAGGCTGGCATTAAAATAGGTTGACGAATATGTCATTCACTCAATGGACATGCCAGAAAGGTGGAAGTGATGATGATAGAAAATTGAATAATGTAATAAAAAAAATAAATCAGCAATTCAGGTAAGATTAAAATAATTCGGGTAAAAATTGAGATTAAAAAAAAAAACTCAGGTGGGGTCATTTAATTCTTCATGAAATAAACCTTAGTGAAGTGGGACATTGCATTTTATAAGTATATTTTCCACTTGAATTGCAATCCATCTCCACGTTACGATTAATAAAAGTGCAAATATCATTTGGTTTGAATTCATTTTCAACAATTATGTTGAATATCGCTATGACAACGCCTTTAAAAGAATTGCCTATTGAGACAAACGCAATCCATAGATTTTCATTAGAGGATATGATTGGAGCAACTATTGTTGCGTCTAATATCCTAGTCTCACTCTTCAACATTGTGCTAACACTGCTTGCAATGAATTGATCAACGTTAACTGTATCGAATAATATTTTTTTTTCTTTCTTCTAGAATTTCAACACATTTACTTATATTCGTCGATTAAATCATCCTAAATAAAATCATTTCCAGTGGGAATTAAGATGACATTAAATAATCTAATATATATTGAGTCAATATTTAATTATAATAACATTTTTCTATTGTTTCTGGTTGATTAAGCCGAAGAAATATTCGAGCTATAGATTACCTTTACTGAATGTGTAGTTGAATGTGCACCTGAAATTGGACAAATTCTACGTGAAACGTGAATACATTCGGCGTAAAACGATTGATTCGTAAATGCGCATATTTCAAACGTGCAATTATATATGCGATGCAATCATACCTGAAATATAACTGTACTTCTAAGCTTAAATGTTTTACTCTGTGATATCTAATCGATGATAGATCCATCGAGTGAGATTTTTATCTATGTTTATTAAAGAGTATTAATAAATTGAGTAGTTTTTATTAGGATTTTCAAATATTTTGGCAAATTTTTCATTTATAAATATTTTTGTTTATTTCAATATTTCATTATTGAAATTTTATTTATCATTATCAAAAAAAAAATTCCATTTCAATAGAAATTTCCTTTGAGAAATAATCGATCTGATGATAAAAAAGTATTTTTTTATTAGACTGAACTTTTTTTTTAAATGAAGCGATTTTTTTTTGTATGCTGTATTTTGGTGATAAGAAAGATATCATCCGACTATCCTATCACATCTTTTTTTACCCCTCACTATTTCAATTACTTCTTTCTCTCTCCTCCTTTCCTTCCTTTCTTTTTCTCTCTCTGAGTGGTCATACTTAGTCTTGCTTATCAAATATTTGTGTTAACCGACCGGTCTCGAAAATGCATTGCTGTATTAGTGACGCGGATAATCTCGGAATGACTAAAAATATACATAAAAAGTAATAGCTGACGGAAATGATTTTTACAAGATTGCAATGCAATTATGGTGGTGAAAATAGTAGGAAAAACAAGAGGATTATGTAGATTGAAAGAATTGAAAGAATGAGACGCGAAGAAATCAAATATGAAAATGAATTACTCTTTACTCGAAGTACCACCCAGCTGTTTTTTCATTTTGCTGTCAGGTCTATTTGATGATTTATTTAATTGCAATTCTTTGTATTGTTCAACATATTGTTCCTGTATTATTTAGATCTTACTTTGTTTTAGCTATATTTGGTTTATTTTAGCTATATATAATATAAATATATCAAAAACCAATAGGTATCACAACCTGGAATGTTGGCTGGATGTCTTGTCCGCCCCCCCCCCCTTCCTCCATCTCCCCTGCCTTTAATGAAAATCCCCTCAATTTGAAGTTCAATTTTTTGAGGTCAAACGCAATCAATAGAAATTCTTTTTGTCGATTTTTTTTTCCTCTTTGATCCTCGTCCCACTTTTATTGCGTCCTTGAAGAATGGCATAACGCAAAGATTATGAAAAAAAAAATGCTTTAGTAATGACATTTCAATAGAAAATAAAATTGAAGAGAGCTAGTTGAATATTTATTTAATTATTGAAAAATTAGTCCAATTAAATAAAAATTAATCATCGAAAGAGATCAATAAAACGAATTATAATTCTAATGTTTATACCAATAGATCGATATATTCGAAAAATAAAAGCGCTTCTTAGTGTGCTAAAAGAAAAAGAAAATCTTTTCGTCGATGATGAAATACCTGTAGCACAAATATTTACCTGTAATATTATTTACCTGCCAAAAAAAAACTTCATTTTAAATAGAACGGCACAAACCACTATACGCATATAACACAATACGTTCGCGGTAAATGATGTTTCCGATTGTGCCTCGATTGTGGTTTTGCCATAATGATGTATGTGTTTTGTGTCGAATTTATGCTATGCGTCATACAACTTTATCGAGGTGCTATTGACATATAGGTAGCAGGTAATGGACAGGTAGGTGGATAATGAACAGGTGGGTGGGTAATTGCAGTTTACGCATTGAAAGTGTCACCCTATTGCGTTTGATTTATAAGTGCGTCATTGTGCAGAGTATATTTACCATTTATATATTTCACATCCACATTTCAAAGTTTTATCGTCGATAAATTTCAAATCTTTCGAGTAAATCACTTCGCCGTTTAAATCTAAATAGCGCAAATATGTGTTATTTAGTACGATTTCCTATCTATTAATTTAATGTGGCACTTAAAGTCTTTGAATTAATGATTTTGATGATGGAAAATTTTTCAACACAGAATTGAAATAAATCTCATAGGTCTTTTTTTTAAATTTTCGTTAAATATATCTTACTAGTAATTTAAAATAATTATAAAAGTAAGAAAATATTTTCTTTATAATTTTTAGTTTTTATGAATGAAATATCAACGATGTTGTTTGTATTACCTCAACAATGCAATATATTTGTAATTTATATAATATATGCATAAATATACTCAAAATTAAAATAATCTATTTTCTATAATATTATAATAAAGTAATTGATTAGGGCAAATTGTGTATTTATTGACTTCAATCGTATAGAACATTTTAAAGCTCAAGTTGAAGTTCAAGTTGAAGCTGAAGTTGAAGTTTATATTGAGCTTATTTAAATACTAACAATAAATTCGTATTTCGCTATATTTCGAAAAAGCGAAATGTCATCATCGCTCATTTGTTTGCAGAGAATTGAATTTTTCTTTTCTTCGAGCGCACTTTCCGATTAGCGTTCACCGTGTGCAAATAGCACATTGACTGCAAACAACTACACTATTTTATTGACAACTGTTGACTCATAATATGAAAAACACGCGACCAGTTCTATTATTTTTCGTGAAGATTTTCACTGAATTTTTCTATTTCATCGAAGATTTTTTCCCGGAATTCTATTTGCTTCCAATATATACATTCCAATTCAGGCATTTTTTTTTGAATCGCTTGTTTAAGAAAAATCGTTTCTACTTTCTCTTTTTTTTTGTATACTTTTATTGCAACAGAGTTCAATAATTCCTAAACGTTCAGTAATCCTGCTTTCTTCGTCCTCTCTCCTTCCCGTCTCTCTCCATGCCCCTCCCCTTCTCTCACTTTCACGGTATATGCTCTCCATGAGCAAATAGCGTTGCTGAGGGCACACCTGTGAGTTCCTTCGACGCAGCTGCTAGCGCTTTTCATTTACTGTTACAACATACTATTGTTCAATCGTTGCGAACAATTAGTTTGCATTTCTCGTATGCTCAGCATTTTTCACTCTATATGAATCTTCAAATTGTTTACTTCAAATTGTCGTTCTCTCATTTAGCGAACAAAAATAGTTTAAAAGAGAATTTTCCATTATAATTTTTGACTCGTTTTTGATTCATCAATAATTTTTCTTCGTTTAATTTACTCTCATTATCAATAATAATTATTAATTAAATTAGTTATAGATCATCCATTACTTTATATTGTTATTTTATAAACGATATTTGTGGAATTCAAAATTAGATAGTCTAGAATCCGCAAGATTTGTTCAATGATTTTTTTTTTTTTTTTTTGAAGAGAGGGCTATAAGATTTTGAACTGGAATTGATTATATTTGCTTACAATAATTATTTATTCATTTATAACAACCTAGTTGATTATAATACCGACCGGTCTCATAAACATTCAAAAAATAATGAGTATGCAAATATTCTCCTCGTGAATTGTTCAACTTCGCCAATTCGATCAAATCTTATTCTAAAGTTTTTTTTTCTTCAATTGTACATCGAACGACGAAAACGAAAAATCGGCTATTGTAAAAAAAAACGCATAATTTTCTCTTATATTTGGAAGTCTGTAAATTTCTCAAAATGCCACACTTTATACTGACTAATTTTCCTAACTTTAGCTTCAGTGGGTTCTCCAATTTAGCTTAGAAAGCAGATATAAAGACATACACAGACATATAAATATATGCCGACACGAATTTAGTGCAATACATCTTTCTACATAAGTATAATATGAAAAATTATAAATTCGAATGTTTTAATGAGAATATTTTGCTATTGCCATTGGAATGCTCAAAAAGGTTTCTTTTTTAAAGAAACCATTGATAAGTTTGAATGTTTTATCATTTTTTTTGTTATATTTTTTAATTTGTTATATTTTAGTAATTTTATTATTAGTGTATTTTGTATTTCTATTTAATAGACCATCTTCATAATTCATCTCTCATCGATACGTGATCTATGATTTTCATTTTTTATGAATGGCATGGATCGGTTGGTAATTGCATGGATAAAGTTGGATTGCCGTTGCGGCAAATGGCTAGTAGGTGTTTCACCGTTTCGATCCTTGGAAAAAACCACCCACCATACAATGTGGAATAGAGATCCAGGACTTATAGCGTCCTCGCCGAGAATGACAGGCTTATGTTGATTTGACGGAGATTGAGGTGCATGATCTTCCAATCCTATGGCATTGTATGATCGATATTGCAAAATTCAACTTAGACATGTAAAATAAAGATGTTTTTTTTTGCAACGAAGCTATACTATTGTTGTAAACGGCAACAGTGGAAGGTGGGTCTTTATAGTTGGAGATTACGATAAGTGCAATTTTTTGAAGAAAAAAAAACACAAATCTCGAAAATTATTTCAAGTGCGATTTTCACTCGCAAAACTTTGATGTCAGCTGATTTTCAATAGTGATTTAGAGCTGCAACAGTAAGCCGCTGGCTTTGCGCATTGAAATCGTTTGTGGTTGACCATTTATCGGCATAAGTTCCCAAGTCGTCACCATAAAACAATCTCGAGAATGGGTCGATTCGAAGGCAAAGTTGCTATTGTAACAGGTGCGTTATTCGTTTATTATTTCCATTTAATGATAAAGAAATGAAGTAATTTATTGATTCGGTTGTTTGTAGTTTAATTACTTGTAGTTTGCGATCGCAAGAGGTTGTTTTTATTAATTGGAAGTATTGTTTAATTTGCAGAAGCGATTTTATTAATGCAGAAAATATGAGTTCTAATAATAAATGGATGAATCTCATTTCATTCGATTTAATTCACTTCATAAAGTTACCACTATGAATGGAACACCTAACAGATAGATAGTATATAATATATGAATGTGGCAAAATACTTGTAATGTATAAATGGATATAAATATTATATAATTAAAGCTTATAATAAGTTTTATGTAAATTATAAACACATTTTACTCATAGAAATAAATAAATAAATATCCATTTAAGCAAATAAAAAAGATAAAAAATAAAAATAAAAAACATAAATACGATATAATAATAATTATATACATTCTAAATACTTCTAATGGATATTATTGTAATAAATTTTACAAATATGTAAATATCGAGTTTCGATAAAGAATGCTAATAAATTAGCAATAAAATTAAAGCGTAATGGGCAATTATTGAATACGAATTTGGAAGTAGCATTATATCGTAGTTTTAGTCATTTTTTAAAAATTCTTTCTAAAGCTTATTATTGGCGGATGAATCATTTGAGCGCATTTTCCCATCCGGAATGGGATCACCGATCGTAATAACCGAAGATTGCAAACGCCTTCAATCTAATATTATAAATTCCAAAATTTGAATATTTTTGGTAATTTTTTACGCTTAGAATTCAACGATGAAGAGCTAAAGAAATTCCCAATCTAGGAAGTTGCCAAATAAAGCAAATATTGATTTCTAGGATCAACAAGTGGTATCGGTCGTGCGACAGCTATTCTACTAGCGAAAGAAGGTGCTAAAGTCACGATAACCGGCCTTCCCAATGAAACCGCCAATGCAGAAGTTCGTCCTCTGAACGTTTAGAACGTTATGGCATGATCACTTAAAACCGAAAGATTATTTTCGACGGCCATAAAGAAATTGTCGAATTCCTCTTTTTTTTTGATCGTTAATTATTTACGACCGAAGCACTAAACACATAGAGAAAATATTATTTATGCCTCATTTAATGCGTACAAAAAAAAAACGCATAAATTTACAAATGAAATCATTTGGAATTTTTTTTTTATTCTTTGCGAATTTCGATGAAATTTCTAAAATTAAAATGAAATTGACGAAAAAAACAAAAATCAAATTTTTATTATCATTTTCATGCAAGCGATAAAACGAATTGTTTAAATCGGATCATTTAATCATTGGCTAATTTGATGAGCAAAAAAAAAAAAAAAAAAAATCGAATCGTCGGAAATCGATGAGAAATTCTTCCACAAAAACATTGGATTATTTAGATTGTTGAGTAAAGGTTAATTAATAATTTCGTAAAGGTTAATTAAAGGTATTTTTTGAATTAAAGCACTTATTAACTAAGGTATTTATTGTTGAGTATTGAAGTGCTTAAAGATTCAGTTAATGAGTATTAAAGGCAAACAAAATAAAGCTTAATTGCATCATTTGAAGGAATTATTTACCCACCATGATGTCGTCTCAGAAAAAAAAAGGTTGATGATTGCAGGAGGTGAAAGAGGAATGCCTAAATGTCGGTGCTAATACGACTGATATTCTCACCGTTCTAGGTGATATTAAAGATCCACAAATTCAAGACAAAGTTATCGACGATACGATCGCTACATTTGGCAAACTGGATATTCTGGTTTATTTTGAAATATACTTGAGCAATATTTTCATTTCCGATTCTTGATCGTTCCATTTGAGAGCATCGTCGAATATCCGTCAAATATGAGTCCAGATGTAAATGATTGCTGAAGATAATCCATAACATTATCGAATTACTTTTCAACTAAGTTTGTTATAAGATGAAAAGTTCTTTTTATAGATTTTAGTCGTTTAATATTGCAAAATAGTTGATTTATTGATTCAATATTTTCCATTCTTATTAGTGATGTCTTTCAAGTACCAATGCCTATATGAATCGGTTGGGAAATATTTCCTATCTATTATTTATCAATTTCATCCGGAAAGAGCGAAACGTTCCGGAATATAAGCCATGCACCATTTTCAGGCCAATTTTTTTTTTTTTTTTTTTGCTGATAATATAGGGCATAATTGTATAATTGTATCATAAAGAAAGCGAAATTTGATTATTAATTGATAAAGTGATTAGAAATTAACCATTATTATATTTTCTGAGTATTTTTCGTTTTTATTTAATGAGAGGAGTGGATTTTATTTGTTGAATTTGATATTTTATTCGATTTGTTCCTTTAAATTCTTTTATTTAAGAGTTTTAGTTAGTTTTTTTTTTCCTTTTTTTTAGTGAGATGATGCAATCGATAATTTAGTTCATTATTTGTAGTTGCCAATTTAGTTAGCTTGACGGCTGATATTAGTGCAATACTATACAACGTATATATACAACTTCACCGCTTGCTATATAATTAAGAGCTGAGGTTTCCAGTCAGAAGTTAAGGTTATCACTCGTTTTCAGTTGGAAATGAGATCAGATCCAATTTTCGGTGGATATTTGAGGGCATTGCTTGACCTAGTTCTTGAACTAGTTCATGAGGTCAAAGGCATGTAAGTAATGCAAATTATTGAAAATACTCATCGATAATAATCTTATTTGACAGAACTTTTCGTTGGTTTTCAGCTGTTTTATGTCCCTCCCCCCCCCCCCCCCCCCCCCCCCTCCTCCGCCTCAATTCTTCTTTTCTTTTTTATTTGCAATGCCTCTCATTGTGCGATGGATGATCGTATTCGTTTGATTTTTCTTACGACTCCCTCTTCCTCCCTCTCTCTTCCACCTCAAGTGTTACCTGAGGTCACACTAAACTTCAATTATTTAATGGTGATGCGCTCCATCTACTGTGATTAATAAGGTTTAGTATTATTGCTATTAAGAGATGCATTTCGATATTCAGAGAATACGAGAATAAATCGATTGATCCGTCAATAAATCGACTGATTAGAATTTAATTCGATTGATCTTAATCGAAATTTTTGAAATATTTTCGTAATTTAAAGATTTCATAAAATGCAGATATAGTGATTTAAAAAGAAAAGACAAAAAAAAATTTCCTTATAGATCAACAATCATGGTGGAGGTGGACGTCAAAAGAATGAAGATGGTAGTTGGATTGTGGAGAATTTTGATTCGATTATGGATCTTAATTGCAAAAGGTTTTATCCTCAATTTTATCCGCATTAATTCATCGAGAAAATAAGTTCAAAGAAAATATTTCAACTCATATTTTTTTTAATGTCTAGAAATTTCTAGAAAACAAGCTTAAAAACTAATTAAGGAGGAACTTTCTCATAAATTCATAGTTTTTCTTATACGAGGACTCTTATAATATCTTCACGTGACCGATCTGCAAGACGTAAAGGCCGACCCAAAAACCGTTGGAGCCAAGTGGATCCAGAAAGTCATTTGGTGAGGGCAAGTGAAAACGATATGAAGAGATATTAATTCATTAATTGAATACTTTGTTGATTGAATTAAATTAAATTAAATTCTTTGAATTCAATGAAGAAAATCATCTAAAATATTTCTTTCGAATTTTATTGCCTTACTGATTTTTAAAAAAAAAAAAAAATGAAATATTTGAAAATAAATAAATATTTCAAAAAATTGATGGATTTATTTCATCGTCTCATATCGTCGTTGATTGATCACTTGTTGAAAAATATTCATCGATAGAATCGAATACTTATAAAGAGCAGAAATGAACTTAATATTGCTATGAATAATTGCTTAAGTTCTTTAGTGTGATGTCATTGTGTATGAAGGCACTTCCTCATCTCAAGGCGACAACTGGTGATATAGTTAATACTAGTAGCGTATCGGCAGTAACAGCGGTATACGTTTAAACTCGTCTATTATTTCTTCTTTTAATTCAAAAATTTAAAAAGCATTGAAATTTCCATATTTTTTGAAATACCGATATTAATTAAAGAATTAAAATTAATTAAAGATAAATTATGAAATTTCAATTTTTTGACCGCACTGAAATTCAATGCATACTAGAAAGAACTCCCTTTAATAGTTCTCCAGGAAATTTCAATCCTAGATCCCGTTTCCTGGATTCTCTGGAATTTTTTTCCAGACGGTTTCACCGTCTATTTCACATTTCAGAACTATTATGTCTCATTGAACGCATTAATGAGAATAATAGCAAGCATTATCTTATCACGCAATATTTTCATACGAATATTTTTAGTCAAAGAATGTTCCTTTCTATTCGATCTCGAAAGGTGCTCTCGATCACATGACGAGACTGCTTGCATTTGAATTGGCACCTCATGGTATACGTGTCAATACCGTCAAGTAATAATTTACAACTTAATTTCACCTATCAAACCTTTTATTCTTCTATATATATATATATATATATATATATATATATATATATATATATATATATATATATATATATATATATATATATATATATATATATATATATATATATATATATATATATATATATATATATATATATATATATATATATATATATATATAGCCTCCTAATCCCTCTACTTCTTTTTTCTCCGCGAGGAGGGGAGGACAGAAAAATAACTTAGACGTAATCAAATGCATATACGCTTGCATCAAAATCCTGCGTCCTTCTCTTCCGAACTTTGAAATAGAAGAGTCTATCGGGCCCTCTGTGGCATTCGCCAAAGCAGCAAAGTAGTTGTAAGCTGAGAATGATGCATAAATTAATTAGCACAATATGATTGCTCAGCATTTCAGTCCCGGTGCGGTGGATACACATGTTCTTCAAAGAGCTGGTCTCTCAAGCGAACAAGAAGCTAAGGTAACATCTGTGAAGCTTTATCTCTCGCATACCCGCCTCCATGCTGAAATTCGTAGTATATTTTCTAGGTGGCTGGCCGATGTTGGTTCTAATAACTATATTTTTGCATATCGCTGAATTTTGCTAACGATGAGAATGTAATATGCGTGGAAAAACTGTCAGTAAAAATTTACGGATCACGTATATTTATGAAGTGGAAAATTCCACCATCGCGATACGTCGACCGCCCCCCCCCCCTCTCTAAATCCCTGAACTTCCTGAATGAAGACCTTGTTTTTCCACATTGCGACTTCGTAACCTCAGTGTTCACTAATCTAAATTTGGTTTTCATTTTATCCTGTTTTTTTTTTTAGCTTAGCATCCAGAACATTTTTATAATCTCATAATTTCAACTGTTCCCAAATTTCGGGAATCCTTTTTCAGGTGCTGGAATATACATCGAAAACATCGATTCCAATGGGTCGTCCAGCGACACCATTAGAGATTGCACAACCGATCCTATTCCTTGCCGATCGTAATATGTCAGGCTATATCACGGGGCATAACCTCGTCGTAGATGGAGGTGCAACGCTTCAAGTGGCGATAGCATCGTTCGACGTTACGAATATGCTCAAGAAATGAGTACCCTCAATAGGGATTACTAAGACGAATCCACCATACTATCGGCCGATCGTTGCTGATGGCGGCTCTCGATGAAAACATTTGTAATTCATATTTACAGAATATTTTCAAAAAAAAAAAAACTCTTTAAAATGGAACCTCAAAGACACGAAACAGAGGAAAAATTGGAGCATTGAGCAAATGTTTCTTGCAATAGCAGAATTGGTTAAACCTTGCAGCCATATGAACGCATTCGAAATGGCTCTTATTATACGATCATGAATCATCGGAAGAGAATCGTAACGCTGACAACATCAATCCTAAACGAACGTTTCATTAGAAGAATATATAAAAAATGTGGAATATTCTAAAAGAATATAAAGAAAAGCATGAAAATATAAGAAAAATAATTGATTTCATTCAACTACTATATTCTTCAACGGATCAAGGACTATAGAATGTGGAAGAGATGAGATAGGCAACACGATAAAACAAATATATGAATATATTTTAAGTCAATATTAGGCTCTTTATGACTACCTCACGCCCAAAAGTACCAATTCGTTATTATTCCTCCCAAACGAATTACGACTTGCCCTTCTTTTTCAAAAATATGAGAAATGCCCGCAGACGGTTTCGAACCTTCGATCTTCCGCACGCTATTTTATTCTCATTGCTGGCGCTATAACGACCATTGAACTGTTATATAAATAGTGAAGTTGATGAATTCTAAGCAAAAAATAATGGAGAATAAAAGACCTATAAAAATAAACAAATAAATAAAACTTTGGATTCAGAACTTCACAAATGTCGTCTCTCTAGTTCATCAAAAGATTTCGCGTTCAATTTCAGTAAAATAAGTGAACTTTATTCAACGAATTTTTAAAAACTAGAATAATGAGATCCAAAGAACAAAATAAATAAAAAAATAAAGACAACATGAGCAAAATTATCAACCAAAAATAAATAACAAACATCCCAACGAATAAACTTCAGTCTCAGAATGATCAAACCGAACCGCATCTCGACCTACACGCAACTAAAAGTGCTTCGACATCACATATCACCGGCATCCTTCATCTTCAATAACCTGGAAGAGGAGCAAAGGTTTCTGGTAATTCGCGATCCCTCAGGATATCAGCGAAGTTAACTCGAGAGATGACGAGTTTAATGTGATAAGGTTATAGAAAGACCATTTGGCCTGCTCAGGGACGAACCTGTCCGGGCAACAGGGCTCCAGACTTCAAACAATTATATCTCAAAGGTTATACAAGAGAACCTTACATACCTCCAAATGTCATAAGACTGAAGCAGTAATATCACGCTAAATAAGGAGAATATCTTCTAATATTAAGGCACCGATAAATGCGAACTGAATCAATATCCCTCGGAGTCGTCATCGGAAGAAATGGCCATCTCTGCTTCGCCATCCGCAGTGTTCGGTCGTCGATATACGAGAGGACCACTGCAACATGGTGCGCTAAGAAAAGCACAAAAACAAATATATTTGAGGCTAACTGTTGCTATGTACGTGCTTGGACCGCACATTAAAAAACAGTCAAGCTGATCTAACCGAACAAAAACTCAATGAAATAGCATCGGAAATATATGAGCGTCAAGATCAGAAAAAGCATTAAAAAATTTAAAAAAAAAAAAAGAATAAAGAAAAGAATTTAAAAAAAAACAGAATTGGAGAGCATTGCAAAAAAAAAAAAAATAAAACCTTGCATGGAAGTGAAAAAAACTGGAAGGATCATTTAAAAAGAAATGAAAAATACTATAAAAACGGATGAAAAATTGAAAACATCAAGAAAGAGGATGAAAAATTTTAGCGATGAAAAAGAACGCATTTCAAATAATGATAGGAAAACATAGAAATGTGCAATGCGATTAGAAAAAAATTACAGAAAAATGCGAAACGTTTCAAAGTGGTTAGAACAACAATTGAGCAAATTTGCTCACATTTTCTAGCGTTATGCAATTTGAAATAATTTTTTGCTTCCTTTGATGTTATTCATTTCTTTTTTCATAATTTTGCAGTCTTTTGCTTTTGTTTTTTTTTTCTTGTTGGATTTTCAAGTTTTCTTAGCGTTTTCCAACTTTTTCTCTCGTAATTTTCCAAACTTTTGTGGAAAATTCAAAATTTATCCCACTTTTTCACCTCTTTCCCCGACATTTTTCTATTTTGTTTTCGGCCATTTGCAGCGTTTTCTAAGGTTGTCATACAATTTTCCAATATATTTCATTTCCTTCTCACATTTTCCAATTTTCTCATAATTTTCTAGTCTTCAACAACGTTTTCCACACCTATTCCACTCCACATTACTTCAACGTCTGTCACTTTTTTCAACATTGCTTCACAACCTCTCAATCTTTTACGTCTTTCAAACCCGTTCGGCTTCTTTTCTAACAACTTTCACCCCTTCTTCCAACTTTCTCTTGCAACTCTGAAATCTTTTTTTCTCAACTTTTCTCGATCAATCTCTACTCATTTCAAAACCAGTTACTCTCTTCGACGGCTTTCAATCACCTTCCACTTTCTTCAACGCCTTCTACCCTCTTTCCTGCACTTTCCAGTCTTCATTTGCAAATATTTTCCTCCATTTTCCCAACCCGACCAATGCAGCCTACTTTTAAAGGGTGTGCATGCTTAATGCTGCTAAATGAACTTTTTTTTTGACTTTTTTCTCTATTATGTTCCAATTTGTGGACCTTTTGGTCTTTTGCCTCAACGACCGTCTACTAAACAAAAGTCCCCCTCTCCCCTCCCAGCTTGGCCCCAATATGTTGTCCTTCTGGGTGAATATGTCATGGCCATGGCCACACACACATTCTTCAGCAAATATTCCACCCTGGATATTAAATTCAACACACCTCTAAATTCAATAATCATATCAACTGCACGATTACGATCAGCAAGACTAAGCAAACACTTTAAGAATTGCCACATTCCTCGATTCGAGCAGAAAAGAGAAGCAATTAATAGTTATGCACAACTGCTATTTGCTCTTAAAATAAGACACTTTCTGACGAAAATATTCAAGAATAGTCATCTCTCCTTCTATAAAAAATGAAAACAAATTAAATATTTTTTGGCCCATATTTCAAAAATTCCATCTCAAAGAGAAAATCTACCTATTCCAGCAAACATTACAAATGACTTTTAAAAAAGTCGAATTTCTAATGCATATCTATTTAAACCATATTATCTGATACGTTCGAGAGTTTACAATTGAAATTTTATATTTGTGTTCTTTGTTTTTCAAATTCTTTTTAATGGAATATATTTGCTAGATAGCTATGAATAGTCGAATGTTACACTAACAAAGAACAAAATAACCATTGGCATCTCAAAAAAAAAGAGCTCATCTCGGAATACAGAAAAAGAAATTCAAAAAAATTCAGGACACAGAACTAAACATCGACTATCTCCTTCTACGAAAGATTGTTGGCATTACCAGCCATTGCATCTCGCAAACAAACATCAAACACAAAACAGGTATGGAAAGACCTACAAAATGATTTAAATATATACCCAACAGTTGGCTGCGGCAAGATAGGCGTGATAGGTGTCGTCTCACTGATCTTCAAGCCGAAATCATTGCTTTGATTCGCCGGAGTTGACGTCATTACTGCATCCGCTTCATTTAGCATCGATCGATTGCGATGCGCTTGGCTCACTTGACGCAACACATTTCGTCCTTCTTCTTTTGACTGCAAAATAAGCTTGCTCGAAAAAGAAAAAACGGGGACAATCTAGGCTTATATTTCGTTTAAAAGTATTCATATCGACGAGCTAAACGTTATCAAATAGAAAGGCGACAGCATAGCCACGGCTACCGACATAAACGGTACATGGATATCCACTGCCTAACAGATTTATAATGAAAAAAAAAAGTTGGAAATTATTGAAAAACCTAAAAATAAGCGATATTGAAGCTTCAGTAGGAAACTTAAAATTTTATCGATATAGGCACCACTTCAGCTAATAAAAGTTTTTGAAGATAGTTACTAAAACTCACTAATTTCTTTCTTCTCAGATCGGAAAGGGAAGGATAAGAGCCTAAAGCGCTTTTGGCTATGACAATGCTTGCACTTACATTCTAACCTCCTCGTATCTTACCTCAATGGTGTTTATTAACGTGGTTACATTCAGACTGAATCCTTAAATAAGGATAGAAAGTATCGAATAAAATATTCGAACAAATTAAGAAGGAGCAAAATTTGAATAATTAATGCGAAATATCGACGTCAATAAACGAACGATATTGCAAGCGGGATTCGTATCTTATCCTCGCCTTACCCTCTCAATATTATTTTCCAACCAACCTATTAGGCATTAACCGTATCCGCATGGCACTTCTAACGTTAATCTATAATCGAAACTTGGCATATCTATTTCATCCTCTCAAATAATCGGAATATCATCACAACCGGACTACGGCTACCTTTCGCAGTGGTTCAATTCCACATCCTATAAAGAAACAAAAATGACAAGCATACCGATTCATATTGAAGGCATCGTTGTGCGAATGTTCCAGCCGCATTCAGATCACCTTTTGACAGATAGTGCTTCGCAAGGAAGCAACAACAATGTGCCATATTATCCAATTCGCTCATCTACGAAAAAAAAACACTTTTTTAAAGTCGAAGTACACCTAATCCTTAATGATTTAATTAGAATAGCGTGCAGCACACCGATGGTTAATGACGTTGACTAAGATGGTGATCCTCGGTATCCCCAGCCTTCTGAGCTTCTCTTATCCAAGTTGGCGAAAATCAATGATGAGGCAAATTATTCAGCATTGTGCAATTACGATTAAGTTAAAGTATTCACCACTTCTGCAATGATATCTGATTTCGTAGATCAATGCAACACAAAAAAAAAGTGCTGAAACACTAATTACAGCATGAAAAAAAAAGCAAAAGAACATCCTTTATCAAGCCTTAAATGAAACGGCAAAATCCTCCTTAAAGGAGTCATAAAAAGTGCCCCAGGTTAGAAACTATGCTTAACGCTTGAATTTCAGCATTTGACTTTATTTTCACCTTCGAAAAAGGGTAGCAAATTACTAGGCTCCCAGCCTTCTATCATCGATGGCCCTCAGGAAGAATGAGACAAGATTTTTGCGACTAGAGAAATCACCTTCTTCGGCGTTTCGAAATAGCCGAAACAGATGAAATATGCAACTCACCAAATCATCGCAATACGTCTCTAAATATTTTTCATAGACCGCTGCTGCTTGATCATCGTTTTTCTCTTTCTCGTAGAGCCTATAAATAATGATGGCATATTATGCATCAAAATCATGCCAAAAACACTTCATAAAACTTTACAAAAATTTTGATCAGCAAATTACCCCCCCCCCCCCAATTCTTTTCTAGCATGCCACTTTCGTCCCTCATCTTAGCACTTTCATGATATCATGCCTTCAAGTTTACCCCACCGCTTGTGCAGAAAACAGATTGTTTTAGTTTTGTAGACAAGCAATACAATTAAATTTTCAATGATTGAGTTCTGATGAAAACCGATACTTCAATGCTCCTCAATGTGCTGTACGTAACGAAGCGCGTTGCACATGCCAAGGTTTAATGCCTATATCCTTTTATTTATTAAATATTAGTTCATTAGTCCTGGGAAAAGATTTCTCTATAGTGAATTGGTGATTATTCTGATTGAAGCCACGCACTGAATTCCAATAGAGCGCTAATTCGAGTTAACAGCTTAATCGTTGACCCGAATAGGCAAAAAATTGACATACTTTCCAAGAAGCATAAGCGCAGTGCCTTCCACATCGCCCACTTTAAACGCTTTGAGAAGGCATTTCTGTGCGTCGCCAACGCGATTTAGTCGAGTATATACTTCGCCCAATGCCACCAACATACGAGAATCATCCGACCTGCAGTATTCGTATTATTTACTGCAAAGTTACTTTTAACATCCCTTACTAGCGGCAGAGTCCATAAAAGTAATGCCCCTTATTTCCCTATAAAATCACGTTTGACACCACTTTCGCTGAATGAAACAATACATCCAGAGGTGCTGATATTTGTTATCTGAGGCAAAATATAGCTGAAATAAAAGATCGTCGAATCGACATGATTGTTACATTTGAACGCATAAATAAAATATATGAACTTACTTGCATTTATGTGCTTGCTGATAATAATAGAGAGAATAGGATGGCATTTTGAGAATATCATATAGCTGACCTAATCCATACCAACCACGATAATCCTTCGGATCCGATTCTGCAAAGTCGCATATTTTCTCTTTAAGAAATAAGTCAATGAAGTTCTATTGAAAAAAATTCATTCCACGTAAAAAAATAATTCAATTGTCTGATTTTCGACCACTTACTCTTTCGTCGGCAATAAAATCGCTGCAATAAAATAAAATGTGAACGCCGCTAACTTGAGATCCAACATTCTAATATTTATATTTTCTCTCTCTAAATGAAATTTATAACTCATCCTCATTTAAATGCATAGAAATTATATCAGCAATCTTAACCGAAATTTATTACTTCAAACGAAAATTCCCATATAAAATTGCCTAGAATTAAAAACTAAGATACGCTATTAGTGCATCGAATAATAAATCCGCATCGATGCCCTTTATTCTAAAGCTCAAAAAACAAAAGTATGAAGAAAAAAATAAAATATTCACATATAAGAACACTTACGTACTGCCTTTCTATAGGCAAGACATGCAGCCGAGTTATTCTTCTGCTCCATAAACTCATGACCTATGAGAGTCCAAACCGATGAATTATTCGGATTCAACTTGAGAGATCGTTGCAGGAAAACTACCGATTTCTCATGATCGCCTCGTAAACTATAGTAATTTGCTGAAAACTTCACTATCTATCAAATTCTTGTCAACTTCTTTTTAAAAAAATTTCCTTACCTAACTGATACCCATTTATTCAAAAACATTGATAACAATTTCACATATTGTAGTATGAATGCGCATTCCTCACCGACATATCAAGTAGTACTCAAAATTGCTAGCGACTGCTTGAAGTCATTTCATCGCTCAATTCGGGTCTTAAATGAATAAAGCTCAACTGCAACTTAGTTATGAACATCGCATACGAATAACTGAAATTAATATTAATAAGGAAAGCTACTTCCTATATGGGGTTAACTTGGATTTCAATATATTCCAGCTATGATATTCCTTAAAATTATTTCATTTCTGCCAATGATTAATTAAGAATTTGGTTCCAACTATTCTTAAAACACCAAAATAATCAAAAAACATAAATGAGAATCAAAATTATCGCCTTATTATCCCACGAAAAATTAAAAAACATTTATGGATTCCATGAAGAAATAATACACATATCCATAAAAATCGACACAACAACAATTCCCTTACCAACAGCACAACAAACTTCCCAAGAGAATTTATGAGTCTTGTAGAAAGAATGAGCCAAACTCGCTAGTTCGGAACGCAATCCCTGAAAGCCGTTTTTCTTTTACGGATTTGATGTCTGTAGAGAAAAGTTAAGGTTGACCGAAAAATATCAGAAATTAATAGATGAATCTAATACTACAGGAAAAACTTTCCTGACGAATATGACTTCCAACCGGATCCAACCGGATTTCCACCGTTACAAATCATACCGGAATGAGCATAAAATAGAAGGTGAAAAAGCACCAATAATTCAAGCTCAATTTGAGATGCTAATTTCCCATCTTTTCGACTCCTCACCCCCTTCATAAATTCTCAATTGCAACAAATATCAAACAAGTACTAGTTATAAAATATAATAATAAAGTCAAATTTCATTAATATTAATTACTATATGTGATATTTCAATCAATCGTCGTATTTTACTAGTATATCAGTACTTCCACCTAATAAAACTAACATAAAAATAACAATAAACAAAATGAAATACGAAATTTATCATATTTTGAGGGTAAACATATCAACTATTAGGTAAAATTACACCCAAATGAGAGCAAATTGCTTAAGAATAGAAAATAAATTTGAAAATATATAATTTCCGATGAAAAAAAAAAGAAAAAAAAAAACAACTTACCCTAACAAATAATGAATCGGAATATAAGTGCAATTGATCGACACGAAATGGATCCTCGTTACGTGCCTTTTCAAACATTTCTAACGCCAAATCATGCTCTGCAATGCTCATTCCTCACTTATCCACCTTACTTCAACGCAAATCGATCCTTAACTCTTATATCATATGACACTCAAATTAGACGTAGCAAAAATACCGATGCAACCTAATTTTCTCCTCATTTCAAAGATTACATAGCCCGTTCATCTCCTTTACTCAAAAGAGATCATTTATTTTTCAACCCACCCTTCGCTCCTCTTGTTATAGGTAATAACGTAACAATTATTTATTATCCGTTTTGCTTAATTTTCCTTCGTTCCGCCATTCCTCGCATGCATAGCACACTATTCGTCCTTCCCGCATCCCCTTTCAAGGATTAGTTATTTCTCCTCTTCGCCCCCACCCCCTCTACAGCAAAGAACATAGTTTTTTTGCTAAGCACCCCCCCCCCACCCTAAAAAGCAATAACACTTCCAGCTCAAACAGTCAATAGTATAATACTTCGAACGATTTCTACCTTGCATATAGTTAAGTGCAGCGGCAGTTTGACTAATAAGATATGGCATATCGCCAAAGCCCGATTCGCCGATCTTTTCATATTCATCGAGTGCTGTTTTATGCAAATGGAAGCGAAATAATAAATCTGCCTTGAAGAATCGATAAATCCAATATTCAGCATCCGCATACTCCTCTGCGTCCGCCTTAATTAGCATATTTTGAAATGTAAATAAACGGAAAACAACTTTTTTTGCATAATTTAATCAAATCCACTTAATCCATAGATTTCAGTAATATCAGCAACTGAATATTTTCTTTCAATCTCATTTCTGCAGCCAATGCAACGCGATATGGCTTTCGATATTCATTTCCGTATTTTAAGCGCAAGAAAACTGATTACCTCCTTATTAAAAACAATTCACTTCAAATCCAGTATTTAAGATGACTCACTAGGACATGAAAAATAAAAAGGAAAGAAGGTTCTTGCGGTCACTGAGGTAAGATCCCTTTAAAAACAAGATACCTTATCAGGGCTTGAAATGAGATGCGCTAGCTCCTGCCATGAAGGCCAAAAACTGCGGTTCGCGAGCACCGATTCGACGAATGCTTCCTCTGCCTTGTCGACCAATTTGAGGCTTAATCTGACCTTACCCAACCTGAACGCCATCGGATAAGCACTATTAGTAAATACCGATTCTTCAGTACTCTTAAAAATAAATAAATAATGAGCTAGTTTAGTGGAGGACACTGCAGGATCTGCGGTCAGCCTTCATTTTGCTCAAGAGAAGGTTGAAAATGAGGGTCTATCACCATCTTTTTGATCGCAACCACCAAGCAGTACTGGCTTTTTGGTCGCAACCGCCAAGCAGTGTTGGCATTTGAAATCCCGAAACTCCAGGACGTAGAACGAAAGGTTTACCAAAGCCAGCACTACCACAAAGACATCCGGACCTCATAAAGTGCTTTTTCAACTACTATAGTAACACAAAAATATGGAAAAAAATGCACAATCAGGAACAACATTAGTTCGACCTGGAGCTACAACTGCTTTTAAAGGGTGAATAGGCCATATTCCTTCCAGCATTTAAGTGTTCTCCATATGTAGGTGACCAGCGCAGAAAAAGCCTTCTATACTTAATATGCCGCTTATATCGAAAAGGCACCGAAGATAGACACATACAAATACGTACCGGAATAACCAACAATAGACCTTGAAAATTTCCACGCAAATTCAAGGATATATGCAAATGTGTATCAACACAGAATGTAAAATTCTATTCAAAAATGAATGGTACCTCTGGAATGTGGAAATTTATATCACCTTCGATCATCCAACAAAAGTACTTACCTCCAACTTAGGAGTTTTTATGTATGGACGGCGTGAGTCGACGTTGAATCTTTCATAGTTGGTTAAAAGCTATGAAAGATTTACTACGGATGCATCACATTGATAAACAAATACTTCACTCCATAGCTGACCCAAACTCTTTCTTTTCTTTGCTATTAGATCATCAGGTAGGAAAATAACCGAGGCTGACCATTTCACTATGCTTTGTAGCAGCTTCCTTTAAATTACCCTGCACTGAGTTCGACCAATCCAAGTCTCACTGGGTGCAAAGCCTGTCTGGTCTTCACGACCTTGCCTTCATTATACAACCCTCCACCTCTGGCCCAGAAAAAGAATCCCCTACGCTAAAATGGTACGCAGGAATTGCTGGAAAATCTGAACGCACAACTAGAATCAAATAAACGAGCCACCAAATATGACATACACGTAGAAGAGGAAGGCGTCGAAATACTGTGGCGCCCGAGTGCCCAATTCGCATAGCTCAGCATGCAAAGCATCCATGTCGCTGTTATCGTACTCAATGCGACGATCTATCGCATCTGCTTCACTCTCAAGGCGGTTCTTCTCATATGCCTTTAACCCACAAATTATGCAAATTGAGTGAAAAACCTACGCTGTTTCGTTATATGCAAACTATTGAGCGTGATTCACACCAATGAGCAAAATATCGTATCTGCTGGTTTATACCGCTGCAAATACACCAGTTTGCTGGTTTATACCGCTGGAAATACACCGTATTTCAATCAGATAAGGAAATATGTCTTTTCTGGTATACTGCTTGGCTATGAAAGGAAAAAAAAGAAAGCATATTTCATGCGGCCGTTTACTTAATTAGTAGTTCATCTGATAGTAATTTGGGACAAAAACCATGACATTATAATTTCCAAGAATATTTTTAAAAAACGCTTCAAAAAAAAAGACCTACCAAATATTTTGCCCAGTAATACATGAAACAATCGTAGGGCGATTCGTCTTTAATCTTCTCAAGGAAATAGGCTGCACGATGAAATTCACCATTCACCATTAGAGAACGACCTAAACGATAATTACCCCTATTGATTACTCCACAAATCTTCCAGGTAATAATGATATGTAAAGATAAAATACAAAAAATTTCCAAATAAAAGTGCTATATGCAAATATATCTCTCGCATTTCAAATATGAAAATCATTACAATAGTCTTAGAACTACTTGAATAACTCCAAATTTCCTAATCCAACTTTCTAAGGTGCTCATTCACTGCATTTCACCAACTTCAATAAATTTATGCAAGTCGGATTTATAACTGAGAATAATGGTTTTCTTGCAATTGAAGCAAAAATTTACTAACTTTTGGCTTCTATTACATTGGGCTATATAAAAGAGCCTAGGCCCTAATGAAAAGGCACTAGAGGTATGGCAATGAAGACATACAGTGAATGTCCCACTAACACAAGCAACATCTATCTACACATGAAGACATACCTCTCACAAACTAAACACCTGAGAATACCTTCAGTCACTCTCCAACTGTCCATCGCATCGTTTCCGCAGACAGAAGCCGCTTTCAACAATCCGCTCAAAATATCTAAATTTATGCAAAAAAAAAAAAAAAAACGCGCAGCAATAATCGAAAAAATTTCTTCGCCTTATATATGCAAAATGACTTACCAAAATTAGCTCGAGCGAGTATAGTTGCAGATCGAGATGAAGATTCCATTTGAACAAGAGAATTTCCTTTCAACGCATATGCTTTATGCCATTCATCAGGTGCATAGAATATCAATTCATTAGCCCTAAAATTAATGCCTTAAGCGATTGATTGAATTTCATTCCCTTTAGAAATAATCTGTTAAAACAAAATTCTCATCAACTATAAATATTTGGATTCAATAAAATGCATCAATCTTTTTTTTTTTTTTTTTTGAAGAGAGCAACTCAAAAAGCAAACTCCCTCATTTTTATCTCTTTATACGAATATCTTCAAAAAAGGACAGACATTAAAGCAATATTTTAATAACTTAGAAACAAAAATTGAACATAAGAACGATACTATCAAACTGCAAAAAAAAAAAACCCCCGCATTTTTTAAATCGGAGTTTATCATCGCATTTTATCATATATTGAGAAATTTATCAGAGGAGTTAAGTTTCTTTTAAATATATGATAGCTTTAAGGCAATACTAAGAAATTTTAAAGCCATCTAAAAAAACATACATTTTATTTCGGGTGGGCAATAAAATAGCCGCAAAGAGATTATTGCTGAAAAAGTTATAGCAATAAAGCGCTAAAGGTTTTTCTAAAGTCAACAAAAAATGGGATAATGCCATATATCAATAAAGTAACTTATCGAAAATACGCAATATTTCATCTCATCGAATAAATGAAAATAAAATACATACAAAAACATGTGAACCCTTATTCCAATCGTTGGTGGAGTAAATGCGAACTTAATCAAAATGGTCAAAAGTTGAATAAACCTTAAAATATAGCATCGAATTATAAATTATCCCTTATCAGTGTTACTATTAAGATACGAAATGATGAAATAAAATACAATTTGAATGGAATTAATAAATTAAACCAACCATTTAACACTATCGAATATACATCGACGTTCACATTCAGCGGCAAGCCAATGAAGATCACTTAATACAGCAGCACCCCAATGTGTCATTTGCAATCGTCTACCTTAATTAAAGACAACGAACAACCGTTGATAATCTCAAGTGATAAGAAAAATCTATCGATAAGATATCTTTATTAGCCGATGATGACAAAATGAATTAGATTTAGCAAAAAAAAAATTTCTAGCGTATTCTAATCACGTTTGATAAACTTAAACGCATAATAAACTCTAATTAAATAAATAATTAGATTCTATAAACGATGAAATAAAATCAAATGAAATATATAAATCTAACGAAAAAAAAAGAAGAAGAAAAAAAATCGCCCAATAGAAATAGATCTAAACATCTAAATTCGTTTAAAAATGCGAAATTTTTTGAGGATAAAATTGAAAAAAAAAAAGAAATTTTTGGAAAAAATTATCGAATTTTATCAATAGACAACTTAATATAAATAATTAATTATATTATTTATTATTATAGCATAAATGATTGTAATATTTAAAAAAAAAAGAATATTTGTGCAGTGAAAATAATCATAAATACGTCTTTCATTTCTCTGATTAAAATATAAGCTGATAATTGACAAGAATTTAGCTATTTATTAATATTTTAATGTTATTGCAATTAAGATTCGAATGAAAAAAAAATTTTTTTTGTTCCTTCCGTATATTTGAACAATATTTAGAAAAGACCAGCATCGATACAAGACATAGAGGAACTAAAAAGTGACATTTTTAAAGAATTGAAGTGGGGAAGCAAGGGGGAACGAGGCGGAATAGGTGGGAGGGGGGGGGGGGGGGGGAGGGAGGAGAGGGAAGAGGATAAAACAGTGAAAGTCGTTGCTCAACCGTATACGAATACATAAAGTGCACGTGAACAAGCTTAGTATATCCTCGATGATAGTTCACCAGCACCATATCCGGCTAGGATTTCATGCTTCGTTTTACCGCCTTTCAATTTACATGTATTGATAGAACTGGTGCAGTTACTAAACCGTAATATGTTTTCATTTTCAACCGTGTGTCTAGGTAGTTTCCATCCTCGTCCAGGTGCGTCTAGACAGTCGCTCCATCTCCAACTGTCGCAAATCCATGGCGTTATTCTACGCCTAGACTTACCGTCAGGTTCATTCCTCGCTATGAATATGCTAATATGTTGATTACGTATTCAAAATTCAATGCGATCTGTGAAGATGTTGCCATTTTCATTGGCCAGTTACTGCACTGTTACGTATTTGACTCATCGTTTATTTATCGGCCGTTTTACTCAACCATCGATTCTTTAAGGATTTCCTACATTCCAATATTGTTTACCTTATATACATCCATAGACTCAAATATTGTCTTACTTTACTTTATTTATTTATATTTTTTTAATTTTTATTTCTTTCAACAAGAAGCAGTTTTATTTGCGAGAATATGTGGATTATACTACTATTACTATCGCTACCACTATCGCTCCTCGATTGTGACGTTTGGTGTCCACGAGTAAACCTCACCTTCATGTGTATGTTGCGACAAAAGTAGTTGTCACCATTTAATTTCGTTTTCATTACTCCTGAAATGTATCCTCCTGTCCGAGGTGTGAGAACTCGACCTCAAACTTTGCACCAACAGGGCAATCATTTCGGGAAAAGGGAAGGGAAGGAGAGCCTCAATTTGCAACTGTGTCGTGAAGCCTTGTCATCTGCTGCGGTGCCGGAAAATCGCTCGAAAAACACGAGCATGAAACGACCGATGGTATAGGATGAGAAAATGATGCTTATTTAATTTTACGCTTCAATTTTTATGGAGATACAGATAAGCGCATTAGAAAACACTTAAACTTCGGCCATGCTCTCCGGTCAATTGTGACCCGAAAAAAATGCATTTCTGCTGTGCGCCGCCCCCCTCCCTCCCCCTCCCGCTCCTGCTACCCCTTCCTTCAAGTGTATTTGGACCAAAGGAGGCAACGCGACCAATTTTTAAGAAAGCGGGATTAGTCGCAAGACCGGGACGGTCGAAAATGTCAGAATATGTTGGTGGGTGAAATCCGGCCTGAGCGGGGGTCGGAAGTCAGATTTGGCGCAATCTTGGCTCAAATATTGATGAGTCGTTTTATTGCGTAATGAATCATGGAGACTTTTTTCACATTTCTTCACTTATGGTCAAAGGTTTTATATTCAGAGATGGAGAGGGGATTCATCTTATTGCACTCCTTTCTACTGAGCATTAGTGTTGATATTAAAGACTGCGAAATGTAGGACCTTCTGAGCAAGATTCGCATATACCAGAAATCTCGAGGATCCCGTGCCTCGAATTCCAGATGTTACACGCTGATACACACCTCGGACAAGATCGGGTTCAGCGAGGCACGGGTTCCCGTACCTGGAAGTCCAGATGTTGCAGAATGATACCGACCTCCGGCAAGATCGAGTTCAACGAGGCACGGTTCTCGTACCTCGAGGTCCAGATGTTGCAGGATGATACCGACCTCCGGCAAGATCGAGTTGAACGAGGCGCGCGTTCCCGTGCCTCGAATTCTATAAGTTACAGGCTGATACCGACCTTGGGTAAGATCGGGTTTAACTCATATCCATGATAAGAAGGTACGGCAAGTGAAGGTACTGAAAAAGATCGCCACAACATAATTCTAGTGGAACAACTAACTACAAAATAGCAAAAATGATTAAAAATAACGTAATTATTTATTTTTTTCGATGTTTTTTCTAACTTTGGAAGATTGAAACAAACAGTATAATAAGCTTATTATAGAACATAATATACAGCTGCACCATCACCTTGCTAGCAATCAATAAAAACATCGCCGATAAGAAAGGTGACCAAGCAATGACCAAGGCTTGTGTCTTGCGATGACCAACGCTATCTAATGACCAGTGGGTCCTATCTGTTGTTATCATTGCCGACAAGTGCACGTTGTCTATTATAGTCGCGCAGACAATTGCACGTCTCTGGTATAGTTGTGCTGGCCTAGCTAATTCATTCCGTTTCAGTAGAACTGAAAGCATCACCTGAAAGGCCTAGAAACGATTGGTTGTTTTGACTGATTTTGTTCAAAAAAAAAAAAAATTCTGTTAATCACTTATCGTTTCAAATTAGAATGAATTTTTTAAGCAGTTATGAAGTCGATGACAATGAATTTGGATTTACTTCAGATTATTTTCCCAATCTTAGCTATTTCTCTTTGCAATAAAAAAAAATCAATGATATCTTTAATGTATATCTGAGGTCTATTAAAGAGAATGATTATATGATGTTATATTGAATGGATCGTGCTTGAAAATGGAAAAATTGTCAAGAATTTTATTGCCAGACAGCTGGTATGATAGTTTTTTTTTCAGTCTTTTTTTTTTTTTTTGCAGTGATACAACACTCTAGTATCGTAAGACGGAAATGCCGGTCTAACATTCCGCATATTAGTAATAACTCGAGAAATACTTTTAAGATTGCGATGATGATAAGTGAATTAATGATATTCTTCATATATTTATAACGATGAAAGATTGGCGTTGCTTGGCTCAACTAAGAAATACGATAAGCTCTAATGGATATTGTTGGCTACATCAGAGCAGTTCGGCGATACCTTCATTCGATGCAATTCTCAGCAAGTATCGTGCTGCAACTGAACAAGCAATTCGAGATGAGCGGGCAAATAGTATTGCTCACTGGCAGGAGGAACGAGCTTGGTTAAGGTGCTTTTTATTTTTCACATACTATATATATATATATATATATATATATATATATATATATATATATATATATATATATATATATATATATATATATATATATATATATATATATATATATGTTTGTTTGTTTGTTTGCTTGCTTGCTTATTTACTTATCTTTTAGTGCACCGGTGGTTTATTGTGATGGTGCATACGATTGGCTGACGGGAAAAGCCGGCATCGGTATTTTCTGGGGTCCTTCAGATCCACGAAATCTTCATTTAGCAGTTACTGGTTGCAAAATTACGAATATTCGAGCTGAAGTACAAGCAGTCAGTATCGCCATCCTGCAGGTTTATGTCGGTTGTTTGCTAGTCGTTTCGTTGAGCAATAATCTTTGATAGTATTTTTTATTGTTTTGCATATATAAGAATAGAGGAAGCTATATATTTGTGTTATATAATATAGTGTTATTGCAAAATATGTAAAATTTTTACCATATCAATATAATGGATTATTTATATGCAGAATCTTACTAGATGTATAGCATATATCATTTAGACTAATACATTTTATGTACGGATAAAGCTGTTTATGAGGTAATTGTTTTATTGAGAGTTTCCTTTAAAAGGCATTAAGTTTGAGATTATTATCACTGATAATATTGAGATTATCATCACTGATAACAATTCAATCGTCTTATTCAATTGAGATGAAACACTATTGTCCATTATATGGAATAGCCGATCTTTTATACCCAGCAAGAAATTCAAACAATAGAGTTTCTTTTTGTTAAAAACTTTCCTTCCGCAACATTTTGAGAGGCGATATTTCTTTAATTTAATTCGTTAATAAAATAATAAAAGAAGAATGGAATATTTTAAAAAAAAGTTTTCTTTCTCTTTCAAGAAATATTTTCATTGATTTCTAATCTTTGCATATACTATCATCATTCTATTTTTCAGGCATCGAGTTTAAAAATGCAACGTATTTGCATAAAAACCGATTGTAATTTTGCCGTAAAAGTTATAAATTTATGGATGGAAAAATGGCGTAAAAATGGTTGGAGGAAAGCGTCAGGTGGTCATATTGAGAATATCGATGATATCAAAAAATTAAATGATCGCTTAGAATTGCTAAAGGTTTGACTTTTCTATGACTTTGATTGGGAAATAATTTGAATATGGGAAACCCCCTCCCCTTCATCTTTCCTCCTCTTCCCTTCCTCTCCCCTCCGAATTTTAAAGTATCGTAGAGCTGTTCATTTTATTTGATTATCCAGCTTGCTATTGAATTGCTAAAAATGCTTTATCGTCAATTAGAGAAGTTATAAGCATATGGCTTTTATTCGTTGGTTCTCTCTTTTGAAACGCAAATATTCTCGACGATAGTGACTCGGCGCGAAAGGGAGCATAAATTTCTCCTCAGTGGATTTCAAAAAAGATCTTAATTCACTTTTAAAAGCTTCACATTTTAAAACGTATGCAGTAGATTTTTTTTTGTTGCTTATATTTTTTTTATTTGTGATTATTTATTTATTTGTTGTTTTTATATTTATTTATTTTTTGAATTTTTATTTCTTAGCCTTTTCGCTTTTCGAGGATAACAACGATGACGTATAACCTCGACGAGAATTCCTTTCCTTAATGCAGAGGGTATTTTCAAGTGGGCTCTTTTCTCTTAATATAACTATCGCTTCCTTCATTCTTTTTCCACTTCCCCTCATCACCTATCTTCCCGTTATCACCTATTCCCATCGTTATTCTATAGATTTCATAGGCGGAAGTCCATACTTTCTGAAACTTATCCTGGCGACGTTATAGGATAATTGAGATTAAGGGCAAAGTTTGTAGGATGTTTGCCTATCATATAGAGTTAGTAAAAATAAATTTTATTTAAGGTCCGTATCGAACATGTTTACGCGCATCAAAAATGCGCCGAGAAATTGAAACACGAAGAGTGTTGGCAAGGATTAACAAGCGAAGAACGCGATGCATATGGTAATTTCTATAGTGATCATCTTGCACAATTGGGTATCGATGAACCAATGATGACCGATATTGCGTATGAATCATTAATCACAACTCGTAAATAATTGTTTTGTCTAGAAAATATAAACATTTACTGTATATCAATAAGCACAAATATATTGTATTTGCATTCATGACTACTGTTATCCATACGAATGTGGGTATCTATATATACGTATATGATTATAATAGTTATTAAATTTCTTGAATAAAAGTTGTTTCGCTGGTCTTATTCGAGCTTTCAAATAGTAAATTCGTCGCTCGATTGTTTCGTTTCGAGACCAAGTTGACTAAGAGATTTTGGACTTGGCCATAGTCGATAATAGGGATACCAAGAATTGTGGAATAGATAAAGATGGTGAAGGTGATCTGTACAGATTACTAGTGGTCACGTGTAAGTTTTAAAGTGGAAATGAGATGACCACACGAATCTCGGCGAGAAAGAGCATGTGCAAGGTCCTCGGTAGTATAGTGGTGAGTATCCGCGCCTGTCACGTGCGAGACCCGGGTTCGATTCCCGGCCGGGGAGTCCTGTTTTCTCCTCTTCATCCCCGGCTACACAGTGCATTCTGAAAATATGATTTAATCAGGTATGTAGTTAAGTAATGACTTTTCCATATTTAAATAATAATAAACGATCAGCACCAACAATTGAATCGAATATTTTGCGAGTGGAATCTCGTGTAGATTATTTATATCACATTTAGGCACTTATCTTAATATTCCGTAATTGCGAAACGTTTCAACACCAACTCCAACAACAACAATAGATCATTATTTGATGAAAAAAAAATAAATAAATAAAATATACAAAAAGGTACATTTAGGATATTTATGATGTACAGGTTAATTACAGGTTAATTATAGTTCAATTACAGCTTAATTAATCGATCAACTTTTTAAATTGCTACTAGAATACAATATGAATAATGAGAGATTTTTTTTTCTCTAAAAATATTAATTAAAAGTGATGGAAATATCAATTATATGGGGGAACAATGGTCTTTCCAATGTTGTTTTTCAATTTCCGTACTAAAAAGAGATTTTCATGATCAAATTTAGCGTTGAAATTATATATCTTATACTTAAGAAAAAAAAAAAATTCAGGCGTTAAAGTTTGGAAATAGAAAAGATTATCCATCATATATAAATATAAGGAAGTCTTTCGAACAATTTTACCGGAATAAGCAATGATTAGTCTTGGTCTATACTCATGTCTAATATATTTGAGAATTCAATGATGAATCTATCAGTTCCCAATTGTTTTATTTAAGGATAATTTTTGATATATTGCTTTCTTATTGCTTCAATCTATTGTTGGCGATAAAATTATACCTAATTATACAAGCATAGATTTAGCATATATCATAATCTGCAATATTTTTGGCTATCGTTATGTGAGCCAAAATATAAGCGTCATATTTGAGAAGAAAAGAACACACAAATAAAGATATTACTAGTAAAGGTATTTGTTATTCTGAAGCCAAATAGGCATACGTCGAACGATATATGGACAATAAAATGACATTGAATTAATTATTCTGTAATATTTGAAACTTCGGAATGGCGTGAATGACAATATTAGGGCGGTATGGCAATATCGCAAATAAATTTAGTAAACATAAAGGAGTTCTTTCTTTTTTGATACGACATTTCCGCCTCAAGAACAAATTATTATGAGATGTGATAATTAAATCGTCAACCTTTCAAAAATAAATAAATAAATAAATAAATAAATAAATAAATAATAAATAAATAAAATAAATAAAAACAACTACATCAACAATCTATCCGATTCACCGCATCTTACAATTTTTTGAAGTTATCAAAAAAGAAAAAAAATTTAATCTGCTGCTAAATTTTTTTTTTTTACAAATTATAACAATTAAACTCTCAAATATTTCAATTCAAACAATTTTTAATTTATATATTAACCATTGATAAAGTTTATTTGTCTTATGCAATTGAGAAATCTCCATTGAATTGAAATTAGAATCGAAATTAAAATTGAGAAATTCGCATTTCCGTTCCATTTCCGCCTAAAAAAATTTCTTCAATACTCATAAAGGTATTTTAGGTATTTTTAATAAAAATATCTACAAAATATTTCTGATAGAAAGATATTCAAAAAAAAAGCTTTTTTTTTGAATATTTAACAAAACCGTTAGCTATAAGATTGTCGTATAGATTTTATCAGTATATATGTTGGTGATAACAAATCATTGATTAGTGCTTAATTGGTTGAATCTCCCCAATATCATTTTCTTAGTTCTCATTCGATAATAATTTAAATTTTTCGATAATTTATAGGTAATTTGCTATATAATAGGCAAAAATGCTAAGCAGCTTAATTAATTCTCTTTATTCTTTCAACAAATAGTGCTGCGTTCTCTCTATCGATATTACCTTTATACATTCATTACGACAATAGGTCAACCTTCTAAATCCTTCTCTTCTTGATAGAAGAACCATTTTGGCGATGTGGTCCTTCCAGTAAGTACCCATTCGCTTTCAAAAGTCATCAACGTTTAAATGATTTTAAACTATCTTATATCCTTATCATTCAGTATTTTCTTACCCTTTATCGGGGATAAATTAATCTCCCCCCCCCCCCCCCCCCCAATATATTACAGCGATATAATTTCTGTTATTCATTTGTAATTATTTTTTTTCTTCATTTTTTCTTTTTTTTTTGCATTTCCTAATAAAATATTTTAAAAAAAAAACTTTTACATATTTTCACATTTGGAAAATTTTTTCACCCCTCTTACGTAAATATTTTTGACTTCTAGTGTTACTATCAAAAAAAAAACCCTTAAAGTTAACCATCCCCATTGAAATTTTTATACGATAAACTCATCAATAAACAATATTATATTCATATTGAAAAATATTCCACATATAGCGAAATTTATCGATCGATCAACTAGTGGGGGGGGGGGGGGGGAAAAGAAAAAAAGAAAAATTTCTTTCTCCTTTCAAATCAAAAAATTTTTTCCAACAACGAAAATTTTTTTCCCGTATTATATGACGCCAATAATGCGGTATGCACACGATTGTTATGTGAATTTTTGTGTTGATAGAAATTGCATAATGTAATTTGAATATTTCCCATTAATTTTGCATATGTATTTTTCAATTTGTTCCTCTCTCTCTCTCTCTCTATATATATATATATATATAGTATTTCAAATGCTATCGGCAAATGGCAAATGGTATTTGTCGAATCTATGTTAAGCAATTTTAGTGAGCTTCTAAAAAACTTGTGGCTTATATTGAAAATAGAATAAGGTCGTTCTACTTTTCGTTTTTTCTTTTTTTTGTTGGACCTGAGGTGAGGCTCTTTCTCGCTATCGGTGACACTTCTTTGAAGATAACTGGTGATAATCTCAGAGTTCAAGTCTGAGATTATCACCAAGTTGAGCTTTAACTTGTTTGCTAATATGCTGGAGTAATTGGTTACATGATAATTGCCTCAAGTGTTATTTAATGCTTTGATAAGTACAAACCAACTAGTTTCATCAATTTCTTCTACTATATTCGTTGATTTGACCATTATATAAAAGCATTTTATTCAATAAGCGTCTTACCTTTGAAATCTACAGGTAATATTCCCGCAGATGGACTTTTCTAGTCCAAAACAATGCGTTTAGTGCGATCGGACGAAATTTTCCCTTATTCATTGCTTGATTTTTAACCATTCATTGCACATAATCAGGCGGTAATTCTATGCGCTTTTGTTTTGATGCAAATTTACGCTTCAACCGTTAATATCATTACGCACTAAGGCATTTATTCCTCACATATAACGTATGCTCTTGTTGTAGTTGTTTATTGTTTCGCTGTTTATACCATCCCACCCCCTCCATCCTTTCATGCTCTCATCCAGGTTTTCGGTTTAAAAGAAATGACAAAGTGGGAGCGGTAACGAGCGGAGCAAACTAATCATCAAGGTTCTATTAGTTCAAATATACAACCACTATTCGATAAGTTTTCCTTATTCGACGATTGAACTTGTCGACTAAGTTGTCGAACTGATAGCTTTAATTTTGTCAATTTTGTCAGTTATCACGTTATTTGTCCAAAATTCTTATTTAATTAATTATACAATATATTTATTCGCAATTATAAAGTACTGCTTTTTTTTTTAAAGCAATAGAAAATTGTGTATTGATTAGTCGAATCGAACAGATCATCACTGATGCACGAGTGAAATCGAATACACAATGCCACATTATGTGCACAATTCGTGTCGTATTTGTGTAGTACTATTGATTGCGTTAATATTCGCCACAAATGCTTTAAACGATACGGATGATCCTGGCACGGCGATTCTACAATTTATGCGTCGTTTTGAAGCTAGTAAGTGTATTTTATTTTTTTTATTATTTAGTTTTATAATATTTATTTATAAATGTGTATATCTATTCTTATTTAGCAGTACTATATTTAATTTCGCATTACAAAATTTGCGAAGTTTTCAGTTTATAAGGCGGTAAGCAATGAAGAGACGGGGAAGGGGGGGGGGGGGGGTTAAGGTAGGCGTCGATCGTGACATAGAAACGAACAGTTTGCATCACAGAATATTCTATCAGTACTCATACCTTTTAGTTGTTTGTCGTTCAGGTAGCATAATATTTGTAATGTTGTTGATATATAATAGATTATTTTGCAGTGTTGCATATCATGATGGTAACAAGGATGTTATCTTAAAGAGAGATTATTGCAACGATAAATGAACGAGCAAATTTGTTTTTTTTTGGGGGGGGGGGGTGGGAGGGGGTGGATGAAATAATATTGGAATTAAACAGAATTTTTCGTACAAAAAGAACACCATTAGACGTAAAGCAATTGAACATATAATTTGATCGCAATTTCTATTGCAATGCATTCGTTAATCTGTACATTCGTACATGCGTATATTCATTGCAATTGCATTGTGTGGTGTGTTATATGAACATTTAATTGTTTAAATGCAATCATTGATATGGATGGATCGGCCTAGAAAAGCTCATTTATGCATTCAAAATTTTTGCAAACTATTGAGTCGTTTGAAAGAAGAAAAATTTTCATTGCAAAAGTGGGATGGTTCTCGTAGATTTTTTTTTTTTTGCATAAATTATTGCAATAATGAGATGAGTTTCATTGCATTTTTCGCCGACTAAAATAATGTCTTAGGATCTTGTCAAATTGTTTTGCCGAATACAAGAATATTGACCATATAGATGGTCGTTTGTTCTTTTTTTTTTTTCGAAAAGGAAAAAGAAATCTCTCTTGAAAGAAGGGCAACATAAATAATTCTTTGTAGAAAAGGTTTTCATTCAACATCGGATTTGGAGGCGTCCATTTTATCAGGGTTTTGCAAATATTACCTCCACATATGTTAATGACAAATTTAATTTTATCAAGGGGAGAGAAAAGAGGGAGGGTATAGTAAAATACCTCTACCCACCTTTCCGCTTGATGAAAGGTGAGGGCAAGGTGCAGTAAAATGGGCGGAAAAGGGGAGGGTGGGGAGAGGGGTATAGGTGAGTGCAAACGTGGTGAGAGGTAGCTGAAAAGTCGCTATTCTAAATCGGACTTGGAGTAATCCCTAAATTATTTGCATTTTACGTTCGCTTTAAATGTTCAGATTTGAAATATCCTGTTAATTTGGCCACTGATATAATGTGCAATTGCACGCATGCCGGTTGCGATGCGGAAGTGACAAGATTTTTGGGCAATAATTTTACGCATATTTGCCGATCGACTGGTGGTGCATGCTATAAACGAATCATCCACGATGGCACAATCATTCACGCGTTATTTTTTATTTATTTATTTATTTATTATTGTTATTATTATTAATTATTAAGTTATTAATTATTAAATTATTAATTAATTATTGATTGTTAATTATTAATTACTAATTATTAATTATTTATTAATTATTGATTTATTATCATTATTTTTAAAGATTGGTTTTTGTTCATAGAAAAGTCGGCTATAGATGAGCCCTCGGATGGCTTTATCGTTTTGGTACCTATCTTGTACCCAGCTTGCTGGGTAGCCATCTTATACTTATCCTGCTGGGTAACCATCTTGATCACATTGCAAACCATGTTGGGATTGCATTTGTTCTGATCCATTTTTATTAATATGATTTATGCATAGAACTAGCCGGGGGTTTTCTTCACGCTTTTGATAGAATATCGAAATATTCGAAAGGATGGAAGCGATACAAGTGTTGTTCATTTCTGACTGCAGATTTCAAGTCGGCGATTTCACAAACAGGTCGAGAAGGTAGTTCGAATAAAGTTGAAGAATTTTTCAACTTAAGTTCAATTATATTGCAATAAGAAGAATAAAAGCTTGTAGCTGGCTTCTGAGATTATGTTTTAATTTAGTTGTCTGAGTTTGGAAGCGCTACCGGATTTGTTCTGTTCAACGAAGCAGCCGATGCCTGATGGTAGCGTGATGGCATGTTGCAATAATCGTTCATTTTGCAATGGTGCTCTCAATTTGCAACTTCCTGTCCAGGTATTTTTGCTTACCTGTCTTTTTGGCTGAAACTTCGAAATATTAGGCGGTGTTTTTCTCATAGATAATTTCAAGCTAACAATTTTTTTGTTTGTGAAGGTGAGCGTTTATAGTCAGAATAGGTTGGTGGAGTTAAAATCATCGTTGGCTTCATTTGGCCATTCATTTTGAAGTTTGGAATTTTCAGAATATAAGAGACCTCTCGTCCTCCTCTGAAACCGAATTCAACAGCTTGATTGCCTGAGATTACCTGGGGAAGGGGTTACCTGAGGAAAAAGATACAAGGGAGAGGAGGTTACCTGGGAATATGTTTCGCTTAAATGGATGAGCCAAGAGTAACAGGATGGTTTGCTCTTGCATGATTGTTTGGCAAATTGAAATCTTATATTGATAATGCGGTGATTACGGCGTGAATAGCAGCGCTCTTAACTTGGTGTTTCTTGAAGTGTTGATGTTATTGTACAGTTTTTCCAGGATTTCCCGTTGAAGGAGGATTGGATGCAATTTTTTTTTTGTTTTTTGAAATGAGGGAAATGATATTGTTTTTATCAATTCAAAGAAAGGGGTATTTCCGGTTGCCTTTTTTACTTTCGTTCGCTGACAGTTTTATATTGGATGCTAAAATTGGGTTTTTTATTTTACGAAATGGAAAATTTTTGAAGGCGGAAACAAATTCGACACGATGGCGAGTTGTGGTGATCGTAGTGATAGTGGTGGTCGCAGTGGCGCTTGTTTCTGGAATATTGCTAGCGCTCGCCGTTGTGAATAAGCCTCTCAAGCAGTGCATCTTCTATTGGCTATTCAGAAGACCACATGCTGCTAGCACTCAAGGGTAAGTCATGGTCTTAGAATTTATCTGTTCATTCTTATGCAAATATTGTGCGGCCGAATCGTTTATCTATTTTCGTAATACTTTCTTGTTTTTTTGATATATTTTCAAGTGGTGATATTTTTCGTTATTATTGAATTTTAGCGAAATTTGATGATTTTCTGAGATTAATTTCTATTATTGCGGTTAATTTAAATTTGTTGAAAGTTGAAGAGTATATTGCAAGGAAAACATTGGATCTTATTAATATATCATCGAAATGATTATTTCACTACATCCTGCAATTCTATTCTTATTTCGTTTATTCGAAGTTTATATTTTCTTATTCTCATTTAGTCGTAGTAATTCAGTTCGATAGGGATTTTTTCTATTGTTTTGGGGGGTTTTTTCGATCTGTTTTTTTTTCTCTACAAAAGAACTTTTTTTTTAAAGCGATATGTCGTTTTTCAGCGCAGGAACAGAAGAAATGCTTTTGGGTTCACCATCTGATGATCTAGCACATTTGAGTGATCTGTTGGGTAATCTCGACGATAGCGGTACTACTGGTTCTGGATCAGGTTTGTTTTGTGATCCTTTTCGAAAACCATTAAGGGCTCTAAATCATGGGATTTGTTCGTTTTTTTTTTTGACAATGAGAGAAGAATGGTTGAAGGAAGGTCAAGAGTTGTTAATATTTTTATAGCAGTAGCGAGTCCGTTAATTCGGTGTAAAGGCCCCTGCTTTGCCTGGTATTTTCTTTATGAGGTGTTGTATTTGGACCGCCTCCCCTCCGTTTCCCCATTCCCTCCCTCTTGTCCTTTAGGATGTGGTCGGTAGCGAGTCAATTTCCTTTTGAGGTGGAGAGTTGTGGTGGTTTTATTGAATTATTTAACAAATTAAAGCTGTTCGATCTCGTTTAGCATCTCCTTGTGTTCCTAGACATTAGTTGTGGACTTAAAACTAGAATAACGGAGTGTTTTTCACCATTCTTTCATTCGGAGAAGACTTTTATTAGTGCTTTTTTTGAAGCGGAAGTATTCATTGAGTGGAATATTTTAGAATTAAAGGTGCAACTGGTATCGGAACTCGTATCTTGGTCCTCGTGTTGTCCGGCCAAGCGCATTTACTGACTAGGATACTGCGAAATGTTTTGATCCTTCTTTTTTTGATACTTGCATGTCGTCGAACGTGAAATCTTAGCTCTACTTTGAACCGTAGATAAAACACTTTGGTGAATCCAGGCCATACAGCACAATTCAATTGATTATACGAAAACCAAAATTAGTCCCTTTTTTTTGAGGTCTACCACTCCTAGTGCAACGAACGATCGCAAGGCAGATCGAACTGCATACCGAAATTGGCAAAGGACGCTTTGGAGAGGTTTATAGTTTAATGTTTTGCCTACTCATTGTCAAATTTTCCTGCTTATTACGCTTAGCCAGTTTGTAAATTTCGGAGTTCTTATAAGGAGGTATATCTGCAGTTGAGATTGTTTTTGAAATTGTCTTTTAAAGCGGTTTTGCTATTTGTGCGATTTAAGTCCTTTAGTAGAGCTGTTTGAGGATAAACGTATTTGGGAAGATTTGGACGAATTTTTGTGATTGATTGAATTGGTTTCCGAGTGAAATTCGACAGTCACATTTGCGGTGATTTTATCGACGTGGTGGATTGGTGATTAATTAAATATGTCAGTGCCTAATATGACATTGGTATTGTTGATTGTGAGAAATATTTAGCTTGCATGAACTGTCATAAACGATTTCAGTTGACTGGAAAAAAACTGTGCTCTTCTGTTTAATAGAGTTGTTCTCTGTTTATTTATTTATTTATTTATTTATTTATTTATTTATTTATTTATTTATTTATTTATTTGCTTATTTGTTTGTTTGTTTTTTTTTTTCAAGTTACAAGGATAGGATGTGGGGTAGGCAGGTGAACAGCGAAATGCTTTTGCAAATTCCAGGTATGGCTTGGCTCATGGAAGGGTGATCCGGTTGCGGTAAAGATCTTCAGTTCGCGGGATGAACGCTCATGGAATCGTGAAGTTGAAGTGTTCCAAACAAATATGCTTAGACATTCGAATATTCTTCGTTTCATCGCTTCCGACAATAAAGGTTTGTTGTAATTTCGAGGCTGGTTATCCCCTCTCCTTTCATCTCTCTGCTTTCTATCCCACAGGGGGAAGGGCTTGGTATTTGAACCCGAGATGTTGCTGAGATGTTGTGTCGAAATAGATCAGTGACGCAGTGGAACGAGTAGTCTTTGACCTAGTGTTTGGCCATGCCTGTCTGCGCGATCGTTTTTCTTTGCATGACTTTATGCAAATTTTAGTGGAAACAGAAATGAGCCAAGTTTGTCAGTTGAATATTCATCAGTGATGAGTAGGATCCTTTCAAGGGAAATATAATTTATTTGTATCCATATAGCCTTCGAGATCAGATTTGTATTCTCTAGCATGAGGTTATTATGCTAATAAGGCGTTTGTAGACACGGGAACAAGTATGCAACTGTGGTTGGTGACGGAGTATCACGCTCATGGATCGTTATTCGATTATCTATCCGAGAATACGATTAGTGGACCCGTAATGCTTCAGATGCTTAGAAGTATCGCTAATGGACTTGCTTTCCTTCACGCTGAAGTACCCGGCATGCATAGTATGTTTGTTGTGGTCATTTCTGAATATGAAAAAATTACCAAACGAAAACGTATTGTTTTATTTGTTCTTGCATAAGTTATTGGGGATTTGCATTAAAATACGACATTTAATAGTATAGTAAATTCAGATCGCATGGTTCCTAGGGATTTTGGTGCTAAATTTATATGAATATCAGGTCAAGTGCACTGTTTTGACGAGGAAGCATGGATCCTCCGCTTCCTCATTTGTGGAGAAGTTTTCTCGGTAACAGGTATTGGAAGAACATCATTTCAAGTATGCATGAGCGAACGATGCCCTTCAGTTGTTCATATCGTCAGCTGTTATGATATGAAAGTTGAAATGTTGTTCAAAAAATAAAGAAAGAAAAGATCGTTGAGGTATATGTTTGATAAGGTGATCAAGATGTAGGTGCCCATTATAGCACTGTTTTATTGTCACAGGTAAACCGGCATACCGTTTTTGTTTTACAGGTAAGCCGGCAATAGCGCATCGTGATCTGAAGACGAAGAATATTTTGGTAAAGTCGAATTTGACATGTGTGATCGCAGATTTGGGATTGGCAGTGCGCTATATCAATGGCGAACTTAATCTACCCGACAATAATAAATGTGGAACTATTGTTGGTTTTTTTTTTTAAATTCAGAGGTGGTAGATTTTTACCGCAATTGAAGTCTTATTTTTGTTTATTGTTGTTGTTACTCGCTTAGATTCATTGTATAAGTAATCGTTTGATTCTCAGGTGAATAATAGAGGCTATTCGATTGTTATGGCGCAACGATTTTTATTATTTTTGGCGTTAATTTAATTACTAAATTAATAATTTTTTATTCTTGTTGTAATAATCATAAATGTTTTACTTGAACTTTTACTTGAACTAATTTTCTTCAATATTATTGTTGATTTGATAGATGACAATATTGGTCAGGTTTTATATTTATTTTTCTAGTCGGTATCGGTAACGAGATAAGCGTGCTAAAGTGCAACGTTTTATTCTTAGTGCATTTTCGGTTTTCATATGAGAAGCGGTTGAATGCAGGTTTATTTAGTAGCTAGCTTCACAGGGTAGGTTAATTTAGGTCAATTAGGTCATAGGTCACGATGATGGATCATTTCAAAAAGTGGCTGAACATGCTTGCTTTCAAACGAAGCTCAATACTGACAAACATTAGCTATTCTATGCCTTGCAACTAAAACCTATCCACGAACTGAAACTGACCGTTTGACGTTAAGCTTTACTGATTGGCGCTTATCTTCCCAATCAATCAATTTATGTGATCGGTTTCTCGTTTACAGCGATATTTGTCACCGGAAGTTCTATCGGATTCATATCCGGCCACTCAATTTGATGCGTATAAGATGTCGGATATGTATGCTGTTGGTCTTATTATATGGGAGGTAGCGACGCGATGTAACGCAAACGGTTCGTTTATATCCGTTTTTTATTTTAGTGATATCCTGATTTCTCGAAAAAAAACACACGATACTCCGCTCTAAATAAATTTTATTAATTATTGAATTTGCATGAAAATTTGAACTTTTCTTCCGATCTTTCGTCGCTCTCATATTTCAGATTTGCTGATGTATCGGGACTAGTTTCCTCTAAACTGATCAGGGTAGTACTAGGTTAATTGATAAGCTGCAGAGGGGATATATTTTATGTGCCATGAGGTGTGAGGTAAACGCCCAACGACTGATGTGTTGCAGACGTTAATTTCATTTGGAAACGTTAATTTCACCTGAAAATCTGACACATAATGGGGTTTATAATATTGTTGTGATTTGGATGAGTTGTTACTAAGCTGTATCCAATTTTAGGGGACGTCCAGCCGTATGAGCCGCCATATTCGAAGTGGGTGACGCGTGATCCATCGATCGAAGAGATGCGCGAATGCGTTTGCGTGCAGAAGCATCGGCCGACTCTGCGCGATTCATGGAAATCTGATAAGGTTATTATCAGTGATTATTTTATGCTAATTTATTTATCACTAACATTTTCATGAAGAATTTCTCATAGTGTTGTTTCTTGTTAACTACTGAGAATATGCAAAAATTTAGTTATTAATATGAATAATGGATTTAATTCGGTAATGCTGATGGTAAAGATGTTGATGAGTGACTGGTAGCTTTTAGTTAATTGCCGGCCGCCTCAAGGTTTCTAATATTACCTGCTACCTTTTTTGTATTATATTGAATCTCCCAAAATAAAATTATATTTTTGATTTCAGTGTATTGGGAAGTTCATGGGTACTTTTTTAGGTCAGGAGCATAACGAGGATTTATGTAGATATTCAAATGCCTGCATGTTTCGGATTGTAGTAGTTCTGGTTGTGTTATTTATTTAATTAAATTCATCATTTTATCACCAATGCTAATTTTCCTTTCTGTTTGAAGCATTATGAAATGCGAAGAATGTTAAGTTCTTACTAGTTCAATTTTGAGAAGTAACGATGTTTTCATTGCTAAATTTTACTGGATAAAATAAGGATAGCTAATGTTGTTTAGGTGATGAGTGATATAGAGCGGATGATGATGGAATGTTGGGCTGAATCACCGTCGAATCGTCTAACGGCGATGAACGTACGGATCGCCGTTGATCGACTAGCAAATACTCTCGATTGGAAATTGCAAACGTCGTCATGATTTAACGATTGAGACATTCATAGGTGAAACCGTTCGCATTGGTAACTACATCCGGGGCTCACCGCCCTGAAATCCTCATGTGAAACCTTTTTCCTTATGAAAACTTATTTCTGTTTGTGTATTGCGATCATAGATTGTTCGAGAGTTTAAGTTAGAACAAAGCATACAGGATTTGATTTCGAATGAGTGGAGGATATATCCGGAAACTCGAGGATTGTTTTCAATATTATGATAATGGTGCACCAAATGATTGCAGTTTTGTCAGTTTAGGTGGGAAAGACTAGAAATTAATATCATTGAGCCAGGTATTGCTTATATTGTAGTGGATTTTTGGAGTCCTGAGGAATGTGCCAAATTGTTTGAATTATAAGTTGGCGATTTTCAGTGTTTTTTGCTTTTGCTAAGGAGAAGAGGAATTGAAAATTTCCAGTGTTAAGCGAACGAGGCGAATTTCTTAATGGCAATCTAGTTTAGGTGGTAGGAGGTTTATTTTGGGGATTTCCACGTTCGCATATGTCACTTTTTTTCCTTTGGAGGGGATCCGTCATATCTCAGTATATCCGTTTTCCCGTAAATTGCACATGAAATATTAGATAAGATTAGAGAAGACGTTTAGTGGATGAGCGCATTTATGAGCGTGATTCATTGAATATTAATAGCGTTTTAATGTCTCTTCAAGTGATGCCAATTGCTGTGGGCTTTTGTGAACTTTGTTTTCCCCAAATTTTCGATGTTTTCTTTGTTATTGCTATGATATATATATATATATATATATATATATATATATATATATATATATATATATATATATATATATATATATATGCTTGTGCAAGTGGTCATTTTTGTGGCTGTTTTTTTTGGAGGAATTTACTATGGTCACTTTGGATTGTTTATGAAATTCTGTGGACAACCTCCTTCTTGCAGGCAGTGGGATCGGTTTTTTCGTTGGGAATTTCAGTGAGAATAGCGATAAGGATGGTTGAAGAGGATGGAACTTCGTCCTTGAGTTGCAAGAAGCTATAGACGAAGGATGTTTACTAGTTGAAAGATCTTTGCAGGTTCATTGTGTTCTTAGTTATGCAGAAGTTTCTTGCATGTTGTCGTCTTCAGGATTACTAACCATTTAGAATGCTTGCTTTCCTGTTAGGTAGAAGCTTAACTTACAAGCTTGAGAAGGTCGTGATTGACTTTGATTCGGGCCGCGATCGAGATCGTAGTTAGCCGCAAATCATAGCCATTTGAGTATGGGTTAAGCTTGAAAACTGTGTTGGTCAGGCAAGTGGTTCCAACTAGGTTCAACGTGGTCATCGGGCACTGATAAGCTCGTTTAATCAGAGTTGTGGACGTTTTATTGCTTGTTATATTGTTGATATATAGTTTTAGATTGACCGATCGGCGGAGCTTTCATGAAGGAGCGCTGTTATTTTAATGCTGCTGTATGTGTTTTTATATTTTATCAATTTTATCAGTTTTTTTTTGTGATAGCAGCATAGTGACCATTGGTGATATGTTTGCATGATTATATTTGTCATGTACAAGTGTTTTTGATTTTTCATCTGTAATTCAGAGTTTATCGGATGTAATTATTCTTGATAGGAATATATTTTCTTTATAGTAATGATAGTTGAATGGCTCATATTTGAATTAGGATTATTCTATAGATGAAGTTTATTTAAATTCAATTCTTATCGAATCTATTGCAAATATTCTTTTTTTTTTTGTATGGCGAATGTTTTTTATTGTATCAGATAGTATTCACATTTAATCACACAATTTTTAGAGTTGATTTTATGCGACTGTTTGTGAACAAAACAATACGATTTGAAATGAGAATATTCTTTCATATTTGTAATGGTCAGTGGTCACTTTTATATTGGTCAGTTAGTGGTAAATTATTTCGGATACTATTTTTTCTCGCCGATTATGGTATGGTTTGGGAATATCAATTGAAATTCATTAATTTTGATAATGCTACGGAAAATTTTGCAATAATATGAGGCAATTGTTTGTTGGTTAGTCGAGCATTCTATTTTTATTCGCCTATATCTTCTTCAAGCTCGGTGCAAATGTTCGATGAAATTGCAACTTGAAATGGTTTATTGATTGCTTTTTTGAATTCTGCAATTCGTCTAATTGGTCTATATGCAAATTTTCTCCCTCCTATCTCTTTCTCGCTGTCTCTCCCTTTCAATCTCTTTCTCTCTCCCTCCCTTCCTCTCTTTCTCTCTCTTTGTCTTCATGGAATTATTTTTGCTTGTTGCAATTGCGATGTTCATAAATTGCTGAATCGGTATTGTAAATGTGTGGAAGTTTTATTTGATACCTCGTGACATTTATGTCACTTTTATTTGTCACATTTGAATGACATTATTGAGAGAATTTTGAGCGTTTTATTTTCGAATAAATACTCTCAACTCTCTATTGGGAAAATTTATTCATATTTAAGTGATTATGTTAAAATTTATTAATTATTTGATAATTAATGTTGATATTGGGAAATTCTTGGTTTAGATTTCGAAAATATATGATGAAGTTTTAAATTTTATTATTATATTTATATTTATTCGGGGGAAAAAAAAAGAATGATTTAAATAAATTTACATATTAATTGATAAAACGCTCAAAATTTATGAAATTTTTATAGTGTTTCGTTATTCCGATTTCAGCTTTTTTTGCACAATGTTTCGTTGATGAAAAATTCATCAATTTAATTGTTGTATAGCTGTGTGGAAAGTCTTGGTCAAATGGTTTCCATTTGAACCTATCGTTAGATTTTGTTTGATTAACTAATCAACGTTGATTGTGTTTTCATTTTACTTTAAAGAATTTTTTTATCACTATTATCTCAAATTTTTTCTTCCAATAGAAAATATTTGTGAGAATTGAAATTTGCTTATAATAATCTATCATATTTGTTTATTTAATGATAATGAGAATTATTTTCTATGTTTTATATATATTTATGATTATATTTTAATTGAATTGTTTATTGTTGTAATATCATCGTATAATGTTGAATAATTTTTTCTTCTTTTTTTTTTTTCATCATCGTTGTATATACTGTTTAATTTTGAAGATGTTTTTTTTTTCTTTGTTTTAGATTATTATTTTATTTTTTGTGGATTTTGATAGATAGGTGGGTTTTCTTTTCTTGGGGGAATGGGGGGGAGGGGGAGGAGGGAAGGAAAAGGGGGGTACTCATCTCATTTCAAAGGGAATATTTACCTCACCAACTTGTGTCCAAATGTGGAAACAGGAAGAGGAAAAAGAAGGAAATGAAACGAGGTGGGAACATAATTAGTCATTACAATTAGAATCTAAGTGCTTCATTATTGTTTCGTGCATTATGTTATCTTCCCCTCTCTCCACTTTTCTCCTCCTTACTTGTTCCCTTCCATTCCCCCTCTCTCCAATCCATCCATCGTGCGATAATGGATGCGTTCATTATTTGTTGATATGCTTTGCAAAGCTTATTGTGAAATTGTGTTATAGGTGTGCATATTGCTTATTGCTTCTGCTTATCTGTAGAAGAGCTGCCGGAGATATTGAGCTATGATTCGTTCTTGATGCTTGTCGAATATCCTTCTGAACGTTTAGCTGATGAAGTGGTGGTGGAGGGGGGGGGGGGGTGGTATACGTTCCCCGTAACATTTCTCGATGAGGTAGAGGAATTAGGCAGTTTAAATTTATAGAATGTCGAGAGAATTTTATTTGAAGTCATTAACGTTTTTTTTAAATTGCAGCATTTTTTAAAAAATTGAAAAGGGTGAAATTCAGGTTATGAATTATAGCTATATCTCATTATGAATGCGCGCAAATTTTCTTCACATCCTGTTGGCGTTAATTTATATTGCAGCCGGCTGTTATTTATTGGATCCAATATTGACAAATCTCTGATGTTTTTTTTTTTGCTGTTGAATTGCTAGTATAGAAATAAATGAAATTTCCATTGTTTAATAATCGATGGAAAGTTTTTTACGCGGAAACGACAAACGAATCCCTCCCCCCCTCCCCTCCCCTCCCCCCCTCCCCTCCCCTCCCCCTCCCTCTCCTCCCCCCTCCCTTCCCTCCCCCCCCCAAAAAAAGAAATTTTTTAAATTCAAGCATTTGCACCATAATCTAGAGATTTCAGTTTCGTTCCTTATATATGAAAAAAAAAAAATTCTTTTTAAATCGATTATCAAACAATGGATATTATCTAAGTCTAAGCCAGACTAAAATAATTGGCTGTAACATATGACGTTAATCTTATATTAATAAAAAGAAAAAAAAAAGAATTTTTTTTTTTTTGCTATTTTTTATTGATTTGAAATTGATGATCGAACGAATTTAAGCAAAATTGCGGAAGTTGCACAGATGTACAAGTGGAATATTTCGCGATTTTGAATGCAAAATGAAAAAAAAAACATAAAGGTTGTGACATGAAATTATCCATCTATATGCTATAAAGTTTGAGGGTGAGGAGTTGAAAATCCCCTCCTCACACCGTCTCCACCTCCAAGTTCGATTATTTTTGAGGCCTCAGAGGACAACGATATAGATTTATAGGAACGATTTAATTGTGAAATGATGTAAAAACGATTGATGAAGTAATATATTTGAGAAAGAGATTTAATTGAGGCATATGTAGTTTTCATTTAAAAAAATCCACATGTCTAATTTTCATGGAATGTCCACATGTTTAAATTTTTCGAGAAAAAGAGAAAAAAATCCAATGATTATAGAAGATGAAATCAATTACAAACTAATATTATAGTATAGTTTAGTTAATATGATCGATAAAATGATGTCGATAGTTTAGATTTCAATGAGAAAATAAAATTGTATTAAGTAAATACGCATTTGTTTTTTTTTTCATTTAGAATTAAAACGATAAATTTGAACTAATAGTTGTATGAAGCTAAAGGTAACATCCCTCATCTACGAGTCTCTACTGGTACTATGTTGTATCGTTGATGCGTTTTCCTCAAAAACTACACCTTTTTGGCTTCTTTTGGCGAAGAATAAGAGATGGGAAGGGGGACGGGGGGGGGGAGGGGGAGGTATCTTCTGTATTTGAGGTTTTATGGCAGTTTATGGCAAATAGGTTAATCCTCAGCATATCTGCAATAATGAAATTTTCTGTGAAATTTTTTTTTTGCAAAAATTTGCATTGCACGGAAATTTTGAGAGATACAAATAAATGGAAATTAGTAGTAACGGAGAATATGAAAGTTTCGACTCCTTAATTTGCATATTCCGCTCTTCTGAGCAAATATAAAAGATGTAATTAGCAGCGGAGATTCATTGTTAGTATTTGCTGTGATAATGGATGGTCGGTTGAAGGATATTAGCGATCCGTTTATCGTTAAATCGTCGGAAATTACGATTAGTCATGATAAAGTGGGTGCTGGCAATTTCGCCGATGTTTATAAAGGTTTGTATTCGATTTCATTTCGACAACGTTCCAAAAATTGTTTGTATATTTGTTGTTGTTTGCTGTATCTTAAAGCCTTTCATCTTCTAGTTGAATACATGGTAAAGCACGTTATGTATTTCATCAACTATTATCCTGAGAAGTCAGATCCAGACTTATCCCATAAATAGTTGTGCTGTGGGTCGACCAGACCGTAACGGTTCCAGGAGATTTCGATGAGGTCGGGAAAGGATGGAGGGATAGAAAGGAAGAGGAAGAGATGAGAGAGGGAGGATGGATTCTAGTCGTGGAAGGTCTTTACTAACTCTCGAGCCCAGCGTAGATCAGTAAATCCACAAGGCTATTGTCCGGCTTCTTCGAACAGTAAAATATAAAACTACAATAGCATATAAAGCGTTGCAATATATTTCAGCGCAAATAAAATTCATGCCACCTTTATCAATTGTCTCAAATTCTTGCATTTCAAGAATTTTCATCAAACGTTTTTATTAATTTCATATATCGTTTCATCTATTTCTTCTTAGTACTTATTAGGAGAATCTATCCATCGGAAATTAACGCATAGGATTTATATAGTATTTGTATGACATAGATAAGGTGATATTTTCTCATATGGAAATTTATTATTTCATTAATAAAATGAACTCAAAGATAGTTGTATTTCCATTCATATTAAGCGCAAAAATATTTCGATTTTTAAATAAGCATTAAAAAAAATAATATAACATTATTTTTTGAATATTGACGAAATTATTCAATCATATAGAAACTAACATAGAAAATTAATCAAAATCGAAAACATCGAAAATAATAAATATTTCTCAAATATTTTATATTTTTAAATAAAAAAAAAAAAAATAAAATATCAAATAAATATAAGTTATTCTTTTTTCTAAGAAGAAAAAAAAAATTCATATCCTCTCATTTTTCAATAATTTCCCCACAGAAAAAGAAAAGAAAATATAATTTTTGAATGCTCGAAATGAGCGCTATAAATGAATTCGTTTTTTTTTCTTTCTTTCTTTCATTTCTTTATGAATCGATTTTTTTCATTTTCGTTTTCTATAATAGCAGATATAGAGATGATGTTTGATGTCTACGTCTACCTTTCAGTTAAAAAAAAAAAAGAAGAAAAAAAAAACTCTCCCTTTTGATTCGTTGAGCTGAAATGTTTTTTGAAATCAATTTTTTTTTTTTTTAATTAATTGAAAATAATTTTCTCAATTAAAATTGGGATATCGACATTTGAATTTTTCGATTCTTTTAATTTTTCTTTAAAAGAAGGTTAGAAATTCCACATTTTTTTTGCGATGGAAATTTAGATGAATTTCTCATCGAAAAGACAAAAACTCAAATATCGAGATAATTTGAAAAAGCGAAATTGATATCGTTTATTTAACACTAAGATTGATGGCTCGAAGTGAAGAATATGAGTACCACATAAAGAGGATATATAGGCGTAAATTTGTCGAGAACCTTCAAATACAGGATTCGGAACGATAATCCATTATTTTGCTGTAAAGGAACGGATATACGTCTAATCCAATTGGCTTGATCTATCATCACGGATGTAAAAATAGGTGGTGAAATGGCTCATTTATTACAGGTATTCTAAGACGAGATAAAGGACAAAAGGAAGTGGCAGTGAAAATCGTCCGGCTTGGCGGAGGAAACATCGTATGTTTTATCAATACAACGATATGTAATTAAGCTATAAAGCTTCTAGCTAGCAAGCCGGATGGCAATTAAGCCACAAATGTAAAGGTTTTCAAAGTTATTGACTAGCAGAGGTCATTTCTTCCTCCCCCTCCTCCCCGTCCCCCCACCCCTCTGACCCCGTTCCCCAAAACGTTAAAATCGTTATACTTAAAGAGGCAATGCATTGATAGTACAACCTCTAAAGTTAGTTGGTAAATAAAGCATGAGTTAATTGAGAGAAACCTAGCATTATGCTTTAAACTTCAAATATTTTTTTGGGGTGAAGGGGGAGGAAAGTCTCACAATGATTGCCGAGTCAATAATAAAGGCTTCTCATTCAATAATAATATATACTATCAAAACAATACATTAATAAGAGTGGATTCTAAAATCATTGAGATTCACTAATCAATTTCAATCATTATTTTATTTATTTTCAATTTTATATGAAAAGAGATGAAAAATAAATTTAAAAAAATAAATTTTTATAGGGGAATGCATTCGATTGGCTAGCAGAAATGAGTAATGAAGCGCTCATTATGTCACTTCATAATCATAGAGGTATTATCGAATTTTTTGGCGTTTCAACAGATAAGGTTTGTTATGGCAGTTGTTTCATTTCGATTAGATAATTGCATCAATCATATCGCTAGAAAAGAAAGTTTTGGATAAGGGAGAGGGGGGGATGGGAAGGGGAGGGAGGAACGGGAGAGGAAGGAGGGAGGAGGGGAGGAGATGGGTGAGGAGGGAAGGAGGCGTGTAGAACATATAGTTCTAGGATATATTTTTGCTCAACTTGGGGATTTGCAGAAGCTTTTTGATATTATGGATAGCAGTAATTGTTTGATTGCCAATATCGTCATCACAATGCAAAAACCTTGTGCATTTCCCGATCCAACATCGTATCCCGAGATGTCGATCGGAATGTATACAGCACCAACTCACGAACACATTTTTGGATAACTCCGGAGTCTTACTCCTTAATAAAATCGCCAAGAAAAGTTAATTTAATTTCATGAATTTAATAGAGAAATTAATTTAATGGTTTTTGCATCATGGATTTAAAATTGTCCTGATGGCAAATTATACACTCCGATTTTTTTGTGAACGATTGGCGACGAAAGGGTTTATTTTTGCAAATTTAGAGATGCTTATGATTCTAGCGCGTTATCTTTCAATGCTAAAAATCTCAATAAAAAATTAGTATTCCTACAAGATTTATGATAGTCGTAAAGAATCACAATTTATAACGTTGTTTATGACAGGTGTTGAGAATATACTATGTTTATGTTAAGCTATGAATTATAGATTATAGGTTTAATCGAGGCTTATTTGATCTTGTGATGTCACATTGTAGATTATCACAGTTGTGATACAGCTCTGATTCATGATGCAAAAACCTTAGACATTTCCTAGTCTAATACCATATCCTAACTATCGGGAGACTTTGTTGAATTCTTTGGATACACTCTCTATTGCAGATACCAATGATCGTAATGGAATATTGCATTGGAGGTTCATTGGATATTCACTTGCGACGCTTCAAAGAACACATTTTAAGCGCAGGTGAATTTGCATTGAACAACCCTCGGAAACTACTGAGTGCAAAATAATTACTGCATAAACTCGTTGAAAAGTGGACCCAAGTGGACGAGTTTTAGACTGTTAGCCAGTTCGTTGTACTAGGAAGATCATTAAAGCGGCATCACATCGTAAGAAATTTTTTCAGGAATAGGCTCTGTTTCAGGAATACATCCATAGCGATAGGTAAATAGACAAACGGAGGAAAAGTATAAGCTGCAATGCATTCATAATCGTATTTTACGCATATTGTCATGAAAGAATCAAAAGAGAGTAGAATTGTGGCTTAGTGGATAAGGTTGTGTTCTGAATAATGGCAGGTCGAGGTTGAATCACATCTGTTCTCGAACTTTTCACTCTTATTATTCATATCATATCATATCATTACCTATATTATCATATTGCCCATATCATTATTACCTGTACCTTTAATACTAGTATGGATTACATCTATAATAATAATTGTGGTTCAAAAATGTCGCATCAAATGTGCTTCCATGAGGATAAAATTACTCTATGCAAGGTTTTTCACTTAATCGACTCATTTTATCACTTATTCTCCTATACCTTTGAAAGAAATTTGCAGAACGAATTCGTTATCTATACGAAATATCAAGTGCAATGCGATATTTGGAACGGAAGCAATGTGTCCATCGTGATCTTGCCACTCGGAATGTTCTCATTTCTGCGGATGGATTTCTTCGAATTTGTGATTTCGGATTGAGTCGATGTCCACTTGTTGCTCCACCAAAAGATTCCGGCTCCTCACAGGTTTCTATTTGAGTGATTTCTATATGGCCAGATTGAATTCGTAGTTGATTTTAAGCTGTAAAATTAAAACTTAATTGAAAAATAAAGCTTATTTGAGTTAATGGTATCCATAAAAGGTTTTAAAGGTGCTAGCTTTCATTCTAGTGGTATTTTAATAACACGAGAAGGATGTCAATTCCAGTAATTACTCTGAATGTGGGATTTGATTTTACTCGAAAATATCCGGAATGGTTACCTACGATATGAATATGCAAAAACTCCAATATCCGATTGGAAAACAAATGCAATTGGCTCGATTATTTGAGGAATTGAATGAGCGAATATTATCGCCTTAAATGCAAAACTTTGTTATTTTAATATTTTTATTCTTTGAAGTATATGAATGCCCTATCGCAAAAAAAAAGCCAAGCCAAACGTTAGCCACTTTTTATTGAAATTATTGTACAGCAGCATGGAATCCATCACATAATATCGGTAGTTTCTTTTGTTTAGATACCAATACGATGGATGGCACCTGAATCGCTTACACGTAATCCGGTCTACTCGAATAAATCTGATGTATGGTCTTATGGGGTGGTTATCTATGAGGTGAGTTAGCATTCTTTAATTTCTGCTTATTTAATTTTACATAATATCAATGTATGAGATAATCTATGCATTTTAAGAGGCGGATGATACACAGTTAGACTCTAACGGTTCAATTAAATTATTTACTTGTGTTTGATCTTTAATGTTTGTAGGATATATTGTAATCTATGCTTAAGATTCAACACCACAAACGATAATTAGTCATTAAATATAATGATGTATAAGTGAAATAGAAAAATAAGATTCATGGCACTATTCTTTCCGAGTTTTTTCTTCTATCTAGTCAATCCCCGTTGCCACATATTTCTACCCCACTAGAAACATCATAAATTCTCTTTTATAAGTGATTGCTCTTTATTATATAGGTACGTAGGGAGTTATTAAACTATTGCGCAACTTGGTTCACTTTTTTCGTCATTGAATTATCGTTTAGATATTCAATTGTGGAAAGAAGCCATGGCCTGAGAAGCCGGTGAAATGGATTGCCACGAAGATACGTAGAGGTATCACACCTGAGTTGCCGAAACGTATGCCACGATTAGTAAGAGAGGTGGTGAACTCTTGCTTTAAGCATGACCCTTCAGAACGACCTACTTTTAAACAGGTTTATTTTTCTGCGTATAATTTACTCGTTCAATTAATAAAAGCAACAAAAGTTGCAAAAAGATCTCCCGCTTAAAATCAATACAACTACAAATGCGTTCAACACGCTTCAACGTTACTAATGGCTTAATGAAATATGAAGCTGCAAGTCATCAGTGTGAAGTTGCAAATCTATGTGATCATAGTTGATCCGCTAATCATAGTTGATCCGCTTCCGTTAGCTTGAAACCTGGTGGAAATAGAGACAAAGAAACAATGCAACGGAGAGATTTCATTGAACAATTTTTCGAGTGTTTTTGAAAGACTCAAGACCAATCGAGAGCAATATACAAGAGTCAGTGAAAGCGGAAGAACCTCGGGAAAGTTATAGAAATAATTCGAAAGAGCAACATTCGAGAGCCTTAACTTGCCAGAGCATATCTAGCAAGAGGGATCGGGAGGGGAGACGGGGATAGCAGGTTCATTGATCTCCTTTTATTCAACGAAATAAAGTTGGCTTAAAACCATAGCAGGGGAAAGACTGAAGTGAAATGGAACGATGTTGTTAAGGGAAACCTCGAAAATGAAGAGGTGAGTGATATATTGAAAAAGTAAGTGTAAGTGATGAACAGGCCAATCACCGAGATTTGGTATAGTGCACACTGGCAACTGTTAAGATGGTGTGTATTATTGAAGTGAGAATAGAGCGGTTGGTGGTCATTATAGAGAGGCCACTCAAAAGTGGTAGGAGAAGGCGAAGGTCCACTGCATTTCAGCTAAGTCAACGCTATAGCGCATTTGTCATCAACAACTAGCTAGCCATGAACTGATACCGCATTTGAATATGGCTATTTATAATGCCTCGATGAAAATTGCGATTCGAAAGGAAGAAATGTGTTGTGACCTCGAGAAATAAAGCATTCATATTTGGAAACCATATAGGCTAAATGACATTGGAGTACCCGGCCTCCCCCCCCCCCCCCCCAAAAAACCCTAAAATATTAAAATAAAAAATGAATAGTGGTGATTGAGTTGTGGAACAAATAGCCGTTCAAAGAAAGGGTTCAAGAACAAGGATGGGGGGGAGAGGATTAGAAGTTCAGCTTCATGAATCATCACAAGATGTGACTATTTATGTATATATTTCTCCTTATATATTACCATTTCAACATTCATGATGTGTTGGTGATACAATCCGATTGGATGATACTCATGAAAAGTTTTTTTCCTGAGGTATTCCCTTATAAATATTTAAGTTTGTCTTTAAATCGATGCAATAATAACTTGAAATCTTCTAAGTGAAATTGAAATTTGCGTTGAAAGAACTCGAGAAACTCTATAAGAGATACACAAGGGTTAAGCTAGAATATGAGGTTTTATATTGCAAAAGGGTTTTACTCAATATGTTATGGTCGAGTCAATTTTCTTAATTTATAGCTGAATGGTCGAATAGAGCTCATTCAAAATTTGAGATTTCCATCACCAGATGTACGTTTATTGACACTCTCGAAACTAAGAGGAGTAAACGTTGGTCATATATAATTTTCGTCTTTCTTAATTGCCTTCATTCCAGTTGAATTTTTTTTCTATTTATATCAATCAAAACAGCAAATAAATAAATGTATTTTTATATTTAAATCTATATATATATAAATATATATATATATATATATATATATATATATATATATATATATATATATATATATATATATATATATATATATATATATATATATATATATATATATATATTTGGGCCTGTAATATGTATTTAAGTCTATAATGTAGGATGTTTTTTTTTTCTCGTAGTGAAAAAAGGAAGTTTCGATTGTTGCGATGCTGTTAGGTGAAAGAGGTAGGGGAAGGAGGAGGAGGAGGAGGAGAAGGAGGGAAGGAAGTGAAAGGAGGGGAATAATTTAAGAGGAAGAACCACAGCTGTGCGAAATGAATTGATATTTCTAGAAGGATGCATATGTTTTCCCACTTATGCGCTTTTTATTTTTCGTCCACCGCATGCAATAATATGATACATTGCATCAAATATACCTAAGTTAAATGTTTTTTAACTATAATTTGGAACTTCCAGAAATTGATCGGATTTTTGAGTAATGAATTATTCGATTTGTTGATGAACAAAAAAAAAAAAGTTAACGAACTACATCGAAAGGTTTATTTTAAAAAAAAAGAATTTTTTTTTTTTCAATACATCGTAAATATTTTTGAAATTTAAGCGGCTTTAGAGATTGCATATTTTGCAATATTTTATATTCACTCAATAATATTTTTATTAGCTGTAATTGAATAGTCCATATTAATTTATTGATAAATTTCATTAAAATTTCACTAATATTAACGCATTTGATATTAAAATATGTTTTTTCTTTTTTTTGTTTCTAAATAATCTCTTAATTTATATTTTTAATTAAAATCATTTCAAATATTGTTTAAATTTCAAAATTGAGAGAGATAATTTTTCGAGAACGGAAATAATCATAATTATTAATATTTATTCGAATATTCAATCAAATAAAATCAGCAATTTTTTTTTTTTAGCCGACATCCGCGATAAGTGAAATAGATCCCGAAGCGATATGTATTGAATTAGAAGATAAAGAAGGTGAAAAGTCTGTTGTTGTGAGTTATGCCACAAGAAGTATTATACCGGTTAGTAAAAAAAGAAAGAGTTTATCTCTTATCACTATATCATATCGATATATGCATAATAAAAATTCATATCAGCTAAAAATTTGAATAAAATTAATATTCATATCGAATAGGAATTGAAATATTTAATCAATAGAAATTAATAATCTTCTAGGAAAAAGCGGCACCAAAATATTAAAGAAATTTTTATACGACTCATTAAAATTGATATCAAAGAGAGATCTATGAAATAAATATTACGAGGATTAATGAGTAGTTCTCTTTCCTTGTTTTGTAAAATTGTTTTGTTTAGTTCTTCCCCCTCCATCCCCCCTCCCCCAATAAAAAATAAAACACCGCTCGTATAACGAAGCAGAAAATTTTCCAATATTTTTATGTGTTTGTTTAATGAAATTGATGATTTTAGAAATATTCTTCGATTTTTTTTTCTAGATATCAGTAATTATTCAATTATTTGCCTAAAATTGATCGAAAACCCGCAGTTTTTTGAAAGAGCTAGAAATTTTGAAGGAATTATTTGCTCCAAGGAATAAAATCAACTTAGGTTTATTTTTTTCGGCCTCGGTGGTGAATTCTGTTGCGGCTTTGCGGTCCTCTTTCAGCATCGTCAAATAAGTATGTATGAGGGCAAATAGAAAACATTTAATGAGATATAATGAAGAAGTTGGATAGAAAACTATAGACGAATTTCAGCTACTATAAAATAATAGAACTAATAAGTCAAGAAATAGATTTTGCAGAAATCGGTTTGAAAAAAAATTAACAAATAAGCAAAGAGGGGATTAGATTACTTTCCAAATATAGTTGTAAAAATTATTTGCCCGTTTGGAAATTGTGTTCTTCTATATCATTGAAATTGTATGAATTTGTGGAACGTTCATATCGCTAAAAATTTGTTCTTTAAATTTTCAGACAGCGACCATGTCCGTAAAAGAAGAGGCAAACAAGATGAAGGAGGATTTAAAAGAAACGTCTGAGTAATTTTCTTTTTTTTTTTGAGCTTTTAAAGTAAACTCGAAAAAATTTTACAAATTTATTTTTATCTCATATATAAAAGAGTATATAAAATCGAGAAAATCCCATCAGTGTATTAAAGCAATAGCAACGAGGTTTTTTACTTTATAGGCTTAAAAAGAAATCAACCGATTACTAATTGATCAAATATCGATCAAATCAATTAATGAAAGGCGCTATCTTTTATTGATTTTTTTTTTTTTTTTTTTGCAACCGAAATAATTCAAGAAAGTGCACAACTAAAGTCTATGCAATAAGCAGAATTACATATATTGCATGAAGCATCGAAAATTATTAAAAATTCCAAAGGATCGAATTTTTTCATTTCATCTCAACGTGTTATAAATTGCATCAAATTATCTAATTAAAAATGCATTTTTTTTTCTTGCATTTTAAACAACTATCGTTATCTTACAGGTTGCAGGAATTTTTGCATTTTGCGGGAATATTACGAATTACTAGTATAATTAATATAAGAGTGAATAGTACGAGTACTATAAACGAATAATATAAGCGTAGCTAATAAAACTAATAATATAGAATTAAGCGATGATCGATCTGTTGAATAATTTGTATTCAATAATAGAAATCGTAATTAGATGTAATAAAATAATTTCCTTTCTATATTCGGAATAGGGAGATATAACTTTATTATTATATTTGATTTATTATTATATTTTTAGAATAGATGAAGGAAAGAATAAACCCAATTGTAAGTGTTTAATAAATGCATTTTTTAAATGTATGATGATGATCGTTTCAGATTTTAATCTTACAGCGTATGAATCTTTGATTAGTTGTTGCAACTATATTATCCCATTGAGGTGTGAATTACATTGCAATATTCGTCCGTGTGAATTACATTGCAATATTCGTCCGTTGCAAAGTGCAATCTTATGAATTCAAACAGTAATTGTCAATTTTTTTTTGCGCTTTGTTATTTTTCTTTATCAATAGGCATTTATATCTTTGTTATCATTTCAAAAATTGATAGCTTCAAATAACTAAATCAGTGATTATAATCTGTACTATCGGTGATGTATATGTTCGAGGTGAAAAAATCTCATATTTTTCTACTCACGAATTTTTTATTTTATCTTTCGACTTTTTTACTCCCGAAATAATTTACTCATTATAACTTATTTTCTCTTAGCTAAACTTTATTTGTTTCAATATATTTCATAGGAAGTCTTTTTTATACCTCAATTCGTACATATTTTATTTATCAATTTTTTCATAGATTTTAAAACATTACAAATGAGAAGAATTAATATCGATCAATCCATTAGATAAATACGCATATAAATGGAATAGAAATTACCTCTATTCCATTTTTTTTTCATTACAACCGTATAGAAAATTAGAAAAATATAATTTTTCATTACAACGGTATTGAAAAATACAGCGAACGAGGTGAACAGTAAGAGTAGACTACATATTTGCATTGAACAAGTATGAATCATTCGATGTAAATTTTTGCAGCACGGAAAAATAAAGATGCAAGTAGTGCTGAGGATGATATAAATGGTAGTGTCTATCATCAATGAAACAGGTTACGCATTATTTCATTCCTTCACTTAGCGCGCTCTAACAGATAATAATAGGGATACTTTTACATTATATAAAATATACTTTTAATACTTTTAAATTACAATTCTAATAATATTTTCAGTTGCATTCTGTTCTATACTTTTTACTTCTTTACTTTAATAAACTAGAAGGTAATAAAGTAATGAACACTTTGTATTTATCCTATGAATGTCATATGCTATCGTTTCTTACTCTTCTATAATCTCATTTATTATCACCGATACTGCACTCTTTTTTTTTCTTCCTTTTTTTGACTAACATTGCTTAAGTATTATCGCTTATATCTTTCTAACCGTTCATGTATCTTTCACTACACCTTTCCTTTCCCTCCCTCCCTCCCCTCTCTTCCCACACTTTCCTCCTCTGTCCCGATTCCTCTCTCCCTAGCTCTCCCTCTTTTCTCACTTCCTCTCTCCTTCTCTCTGTCTCTTTCTCTGCATATAGAGGGAAAGCCAGATATGAAATATATTTATACATTCTATGCGCACATGCGGAGGCATAAATCTGCGTATATACGCTAGAGTATATACGTACACACTCTCTCGTATATATAGGATACAAGCATACACAGGCAGTACATATATATACAACACATATAACAAGTAATATATAGTATATAGTATGTGGCATGTAGCGTATAGTATATAGTATATGGTATGTAGTGTATAGTATATACTATCCTGAACTACAAAAAAGTGGCCAAGGATCGGCGTTCGAGATCTGAGTGAAAATTGTTGCCGTAGTAAAATTGTGAACAATTGCTTTAATTTTCAGGGTGATTGCAAAGAAAATAAGAGAATCGATGAGGGAATAAAGAATCGAAATGAATCCACCACAAATAAAAACAAATAACCCATCGAATTGAATGTCAATTTTAACAAATATCATTTGCTTTGCAATGTAATAAAATATTTCCCAAATTGTTTTCGTATCGATAAATTCCGTTCATTATTTATTATATGAATAATTTTTTATTGGTGATGATAAAAGAGAGCAAATTATAGATAGAGTATTAATGAGTATAACTTCATCAGAACTGGGAAATTTTTCTTCCTCAAATCTGATATAATTCATCATTTTTAATCCTTTGAAATATTAATTCCCATATTTATGAAACATAATTGACCGTTATAACTCCGTTTTCTCAAAAAATAGGTGTATAATAGCAGTTCATTGAATAACTTCTCTTTTTTCTTTTTTTTTTAAACTGGAATTCTTTTAACTGAATTTTGATTGAGTTAAATTAAACTGAATTAAATAACTAGATGACTGAACTTTAACTCAGCTTAACTGAATACTTAACTCTTTAACTGAAATACAATTCAAAATAGTAGATCTTTAATATTCCTCTTTATATATTCCTCCTATAATTAAAGCATTCCTTTGATAAAAAATCCTATGTTGTCCTAACATTTAGCAATTACTTTATCTGCATTTCATGCAAATTGTTATTTGCACAAAAATTATACCATTTCTTTGATTACTTTTTCAATTGTTAATTTGTTTGCAAAAAAATAGAGCGTTTTTTCGATCATTTTTTGAATGGTCATTGAATTATTTGAGAAATTTCTTTGGATTTAGCTATTCTTAATATCAAACATATTTATAGGATCTCATTACTTATACTGAAAAATGTTGCATTCCTTTCGGTAAAATCAAGGTGGCTAGCTGAGGAAATTTTTCCAGTCCTATTTTAGGCCGATTTCATCGCTTCTTTTAGGTAGATTCTAGGTGAAATTCAAGTACATATTTTCTTTAAAAGCTAGCTCGTGTTACACTTGTTCACAAATAACACTTTTCCACATCCTATGCATAGTACTTTGTAAAAAACCGGACCAAAATACGTCCATCCGGGGTTCAGATATGACAGAGAAAAAATCAGGGACGCGCACAACAACGAACGCGCCGCTGCGCCGCCCCCCGCACCTTTTCTCACACACCACACCATTCACCAAGTCACAGAAAGACAGTAGGCAAAGTAATGCACAACAGACTGGCACCTTCGACGCTCGGAAAGACAGGGGACGAAGATATCGATAAGAGGCTGGCGCCTTCGGCGCTCGCAATAAGACAAGACGAGGAAATGGAAAAAAGACGCGCCTTCGGCGCTGGAGGCAGAGAAGACGACGAGATGGAAAGAAAAATTAGCGCCTTCGGGGCTGGAAAGACAGAAGACGAAGGCGTCTGTAAGAGGTTGGCGCCTTGGGCGCTCGCGAAGAGACAAGACGAGTAAGTGGGAAAAAGACTCGCGCCTTGGACGCTCGGAGACTGACAAGACGAGCGAATGGAAAAAGAACTCGCGCCTTCGACTTCGCGCTCGGAAGACAGAGACGAAGACGTAGGAAGTGGAAAAAAGACCCGCGCCTTCGGCGCTCGCGAAGAGACGAGGCGAGGAAATGGAGAAAAACTCGCGCCTTCGGCGCTCCGAAACACAGAAGACGAAGACATGGATAAGGGGCCGGCGTCTTCGGCGCTCGGAAAGAGGCAAGACGAGGAAATCGATAAAACTCACAATTTCAATTTCATCCCTCTGAGGGACAGAAGACGAAGATATGGATAACAGACTGGTGCCTTCGGCGCTCGGAAAGAGAAGACGAAGGTATGAGTAAATGCAATCGCGCTTCGGCGCTATAACGTGAACGAAAGGATAGAATAGCTTACGACCTTCTGTATTAAATAGATCCCTGTGACCTTTCTAAACGTTCATAAGAAAGCTAACATCATTCCGAGAAAGATTAATGCATAAGGAGGGCTGCCGCCCCCTTGACCCTCTGCTTTCTTCCGCGTGCAGTTGGTATTATAGGAAGAGAGTAAAATCGTTTCTGTGACTCTCGCATTTGTTTCTATCTAGTCGCGTAATGCTATTTACAAAAATTACGAAAAAACTGTCCGCCCACACGTTATGAATCCTTCCAAAGGATTTGCCTGGCGCCTCGAATGGCATAAAATTTTCCGGAAAAATTTTCATGTTCAGGATTTTTTTCCTCACTTGGCATATAGCCGGCAACATGCGCCACGTGATTGCACATGTAATGCGAAAAACATGAACACGTCGCGACAAACGCACAAAAAGATATCGGCAAAATGCTCAACTATGGAAAATCCATATTATCCAGAATATCTTAATCCAGAAGCGCAATACATCTACAAAATACAATGGGTCCCGTCAGCATGGAATTTCCAACATTTAAAAAAAAAGGCGCGAATCGATCGAAACGTTCTAAGGTGAACGGAAGAGTAAAATAGCTTATGACTTTTGTATTACATAGATATATAATTAGTGTACACTATATGAAAGTGACTCAACCATTAACAGCTAAAGAAAAAAGTGTTCGTTATTCGAATAGATAGCATATCGGCGATTAACCAACAGTGGCACAACATTTAAACCCATTCAGTTTTCTCTTTAATATAACACTGGTTCAATATACTAGTATATGAACGCTTTCCAATTACTAGTAAATAACTATTTTCCACTCCCCTCCCCTTCGTCCAGTGAACTGTTCAAATTGCTAAATTCGGCTAATCGACTGGAATCGATCACAATGAACGTTCACAAAGTAAATGCATATAAATCAAACTGCACAACTCTAAACTTTTGAGAATCGTTTATGTTACTTCACACTTCATATATCATCCCCCTTATCGATATCCTTCTTATTAGTGAATGGAGATAGGTGTTGATACATTCGATAGGATTTTATTCGTAAAATTCATATCGTTTGATCCTCAAAAATAAGAATATAAAAGAGTTGATATAAATACAAAATATTAAAAAAATATACAGAAGAGCAACAAGTGAGTAACGATACTTTATTGTAAACCTATTATAAACCAACTTAAATTGGCATATAATTATAGCCGACTAATAACCTGCAATACGACGCATTTAGCCAATAATTGTAGTACCCAACGTCGCAACTAGCAGGCCAAATCCTAGTCTAATGGCATCCATCATCCATATCTATCATCGCAAGCAGTCTTTCAATATTATCATATAAAAGATGAGACGAATCTCATAATCGTCAAAAAAGAGCAACTATTGTTATAGCACAAGCACTGCGATATGACAGCGATGAGAATAAGATATTGTGGCCGTAAAGGCGACCCTATGCCGAAGACCTGGCAACACCTTCAATTCATTATGCAACATGGAATCCACAACTAAAACCTATTAAATAATTCTGCTATCAAGGTGTATCTTCCTAACAACGTATAAAACGAGATTAACAAACTATGCAAAGAGGTAAACCAAGTAAGCCATTTACTACAAGACGAATATATGAACGAGCAAAAACAGTGCATCTATTTAATACGTTGCCTAATAAAACAATCAGCATAAACATTGCACATGAACACTTGCCGGCACATGTACTTTCCACATACAAAAGAAATTTTCAATTTTTACTTTCCAAATTTTTAAATTTTGCTGACGTATTTCAATTTAAATCATTTCTACATTTTCAAACGTTGGAAAATCCAAGTGGAAATTCCAAATTTCCAAATTTCTACACCTTACACTGGTGTAGATTATAAGTCACATTATGGAATCGAAATTTCCTGGAAGCAATTTTCAACATACAAAGAAATACATACAACTTCTTTCTGTTGTTCATTTCGTCTAAGGCATCGTTGACGATCACTATGGGGAGTCTTCCAAAAAGCACTCATCCACATCGATATTCCGCAATTATCTTCTCTTCCTGAAATCAGCGATGCTTAGCCAACCGATAAAAGTACTTTGGAAATATTTCATCCTAATAAAAGAAATAAGCTCTTTAAAGAAACAGGAATAAAGCATGCCAAATATATTCCTCCTCAGATAAATTCTATAAAATATACACGCTATTAGATAAGGACTGAAGAATTACCACGAACTAAAAGATACGCGAATTGGTAAAAAAAAAGATAAAAGTAAAAGCTAACCAAATCCACTTAGCACGTGCACCCGGTTGATTTACTTTATTGCGTTCACGCCTACGAGGATCACGAGTCAATAAACCAGCTGAAAATTTACTCACTTATCAGATGAAAATTAACACAGCAATGATCCTTAAAAAACCTACTTTAATCTCACCCAATAAAACTCTTAATCTCTTGACCACTCAAAATCGGATTTTTTTCAAATTTTTTCACTGAAATTTTTTTCACCGAAAATTCACTGAAATGGAGCAAAATCTATAGTTATTGGTGGGGTCATAGCATTCCTTCCTTTCGGCATGAAGAATTATTGCTGAGAAAAATTCTTGAAAAATCAAGTGAATTCTTTAAAATGTGAATTTTTCGAAGATAAAATGAATTTTCCAAAAATGTTCTATGCTATGGCTCATTTAAGTGATAAAAAAAGTACTTACAAAGTCTTAGTTTCTCAGTGTGCTCTGGATAAAGCGCTGCAATACCAAGTGCTGTTCCATGTCGTACAACACGCGGCACAACCGACAATCCACCAGGTCCTTCCACCTCAGCATCGACATCCACAAGTCCAAGAAGATCCGATACCAATAGTGGCGCCAATAGTATTTCTCTTAAAAAGCAAAAAAAAAAAATGACAGAACAATAAATACAAATAACTGCCACACCTCACATGATGCTTCCGAAGCTGCATTCACGAGATGTGCTTCAGTTAGGACCGCATATTGGAGGGGGGGGGGGGAAGGGGAAGAGAGGGAGGGAAGCTAATGAAAGGGAGAGGTTATAGAGTACTTGTAGATAAATTCCAATAAATGAATTGTCTGAAATATCAAAGCTTTTGACTTATCCGGTCATTAAAGGGATATTACTACCTAACCTAATTAAAGGTAGAATATTATAACACCGCATCCTAAACGATTCTTCTCGAAAGTAAACACTCGCATTTAATATGAAACTGGTGAAAAGAATATCATAAATTCTTTTTTCTTTCTAAGTAAATAAATAAATAAATAAGTCAACAAATAAATAAATGAATAAACGACTAGATAAATTAATTAATTAAAAAACGAGAAGTGCAAACTTTTTATTCTCCCATTTTTGTTCTTCTTTTGATGCCATCTTCTCCTTTTCCCCAATCTCCCTAATTTATTACCGATTTCAAAGCAAATATCCTCATCGGATGTTTCACTTTTTGCAAATGTTCTTATTCCCTTACATAAACAGATTCTTTCATAAAATAACTTCCGAGTTCTATTCGTCAGTCAAGAACTTCGTTTTAGCATTTAAATTCCGAGTTCTATTCGTCGACAGTCAAGAAAACGTAATTTATTTCCGAACATTAAACCAAAAAAGATCCTCTCAATAACTGACCATGAACTAATTACATACGCTTGCTCACACATAAGCGACTGTGGTCTGATATAGTCTGCGTACATAGATCGTCTGCGTACGCAGATCGTTCGTGTTTCACTAGTTGTTGCATAACAAATGAGATAAAACTTCATCAACAAAACGCTACCATTGTCTCCGAAATTCCAACGCAATCAAATCTGATCCATACCTAGCCTGCAGAGACCTAAATTCGTCGATTCCATGTCCGTTGATAGTATATCTGCCAGTACCCGCATCGGAAACTGTCACCCGCGCAATCGTTCGTTTTACAATCGTTCTAGAGCGCGCTATACGCCTATTTGACTCAGGCAGCAACTCCACTTCTGGGATCTTAAAAGCCGATACTTCCACTTTTTAATGTCGAGAACTTTCCTCGAAAGTCCTAACATGCTGAATCCCAACCAGCGTCTACCTCCAGCGACTCATATTCAAATCTAATAGATGGATATGCAACAAATGCAGTCACAATACTTAAAATGATGCGACATCAGCTCTCAAACTTGAGATCGCAGGTTCAGCTCCAACTCTATCTTCATTTACTACCTGAACTTTCACTCAAATTCGTAAATTTTTAATACCTCAACGCTTGTTGCATTAGCTTGTTGATCTTGGATGATTCAGCTCAATTCTAAAATACAATATCAAAAACTTTAAACTATTCATTATTCTTCAAAAGGAAGCATATTATATGCGACATTAAGATAATATGCCTCTCTGCATTTCAAGCCCTCTCCTCTTCCTCTTATTACAAGAGGCACTGAAATATTGCACATTTTGACCAATCGATACAATCAATACCCCTGATGGCTTGACCTCCCTCCTTAATTTCTTAATTGCTAGTAGCAAAGATAAATGAATAGAAGGGAAATAGGCGGAGGGATAGAAATAAGTTAAAAAAAGAACTGAAATATGCCTTTCTTAGTTCGCCTAAACAAATCGTACCTGAGGTCCGAATAGTCGATTTCCTGTACCGCTTGCAATCTCTTCACGATACTCAAATATAAAATCTCGTTCCATTGATGCGAATGGCAACGAACAAAGATAATCGAAAGCTATTATTAATTGTGCGTACTGAAAATTGAAAAATGAACAAACTAAACAAGAATATTTTTGAAATAAATAACTTTTACATGATAATATGCTTTTTTAAGTTCAAAAACAACGAAGCAGTAACAAGTACATATGATATGCACAAATAGATATCCACGCACTTTCGCATGGAATTCTAAACACTATAAGCTTATAAATTTGCGATCGTAAGCACAATATACAGGCATATATATATATATATATATATATATATATATATATATATATATATATATATATATATATATATATATATATATATATATATATATATATATATATATATATATGCTTACGTACACATTCATATATACGTAAGTACACATGCGCGAATATGAACAGATGCTGCATAAGGTATATATATACAATTATTAAAAAACACAAAGATATGCAACGTTGCTCGAAGAACTAAAGCGTGCAACTAGCTTACCCATCGATAATAATAATAATTTCAAAACGTTAAGCTCTAAGTTTTAACTGCGATTCGGCATTAACCAAACCATACGTAAGTTCTCTCAAGTTGCACCTTTCAATGAAACTACAACTTATCATTGATATCTCCCTCACAAACAGCACCATCAAAATAACAAACCATTTCATCGGTGATCGCCTCATTCAATTTCTTATTCAACGCTTCCTTTGATATCCACGCACTTCCGCTCAGGATTCTAAACGTTACATAAATATATGTTTTTTTTTTTCGTAAGCAAAAATAACTTAAAGGGAAAATTTTCTCAGCCAAACATTGAAGCACAATTCCCTAAAAAGGAACGAATAAAGGGATATGAAGGTGTAAGCTCAGTGATATTTCGGATAAAAGAGGAAAAATCTAGACAATTACATAAATTTTTCCACCCGATAATTCCGTGTGGAAAATGTTTCCCCATTTCTTTTTTTATCCTTGAACTTATTATCGACTGCGAATAAGCTTCTATATTCATCCTAATGTAGTGGGAAGATTCGTTCTGCTCAAGCCGAACATTGAGTAAAAGTCGAGCCTTATGCTCATGAGGTATCTAAGTCCCGGTACTATTTCGAGCCATATGGTCACGATGTACCTCAGTTCCACTACTATCCTCAGTTACTATCCTATATCAAAAAAACAACACGAAGGAAACCAATAACTAACAATTCTTGTCCCGCTTTCGAATCCACGTTCTTTAAAATCATCTCATGGTGATATTGCATTAATCGTGCTGTTTTGATACCAATATCCTAAAATTTCATCAAACTTTCATCAACGTTTCGTAAAATTAAATCAATTTTTTAAAAACTTACACTTGTATTACATCAGGAATAAAGTATGAGACAGTATCACACTATAAAACAAGGCAAGAAATAAAATTAGCAGATAAAAGCAAAGAATAGGAAATGTATACATTTCACATCGGTTATAATGAATACTTGCCGATAGAAGTTTATAGAAGTTCGATTTAATCGTATAGAAGAGAGAACTGGCAGGTCGACCTTCATCATCAAATGTAAATCTACGGAATCTGGGCATTATTTCTTCGGGAGGTTTCATCACCGGTAATGCCAAAGGATCGCTAAGACCCGACGGAAATAAATACTCAATAGACCTGCAAAAATGGACTCTATATGGCATGATGTAAATAATAATTTATGCATAACTATAAATATTTTACTATTTCGTCTATTACAACTTAAATATTTTGCTAATAGTACTATATAATTAATACTTACAATTATCCAAATCGAATTGCCCATAGTTATTCAATTTGCATAAAACAATACGCGACTTATATACGAGAGAAATGAAACCGATATAGATGTAAAGAAAGAATGGGATTTTGATATGCTAATTAGACGGCAGTGGTAGAAAACTTTGAAACGTGGATTTCTTATATGGAAAAAAAAACAAAACATAAAAATGAAAAGATAAGTAAAGAGAAAAAACCTACAAACTTAGAGAAATGGAGAATAAAACCCAGATGCTTTCTACCTCTTGAGCGATCTGCTTCTATTATCAGAAGAAAGAGTGGGCGACCCTGAGTAAAATCTATCCCCAACACTCAATCGAGGATGCGGATCGGGCCAGGTTTGAGTCATTTCCATATTAAACTTGATCTTAGGTTTAATTTCTGCGTCAGTTGAACTGTGGTGGAGGCTGAGTTCAACCGATGTCACCAAAGTCATAAGTTAATCGTTTTATCTCATTTCTGCCCACTTAGCAACTAGGATCGGATCAAACCTGAATTAAAGGGCCACCTCAACAGTATCACTGCCAGTCAAGATGGATAATTTTTTTTCGATGAGAACGAAGACAATGATTTAAGGACAATGCTTTCACTCTTCAATTCCAGAAAAAGGTAATTAATTAAAATGGTAATAATTAAATAGAATTGAAATTCAAGCAAACAATAAGTGATAGAAGAAAAAAACACAAACTTGTCGATATCTTGTTGGGTGATATTATTTGGGTCGATACCCATAATATTGGCCAAATGTCGTTTACCCAACTCATATTGCACACGTTCTTTGGCTATCATCTTTGAATGATTACGTGCCTCGTTCAAATATGCCTCTAGTGCACGTCCAATACTTTTCACGTTAACACCACTAGGACCACTATCATCACCACCATTCACGGTATAATCGTCAGGTAATGGTGATGAAGGTATAGAAGATGAGCCAGGTGTGCTCGAGGCGAATCGAACACCTTCATGGTGTATACCATACAGTCGACGCGAAATGAGCCACACAGATCGCGTCAACGCCGTACGCATAGAAGAACTATAAAACAGAAAAACAACTTTCTACTAAACCAGGAACGGGAATTATTTCTCGACAAGATCATTCCCTCAAAAGCAAAAAGAAACTAACAAAACAAAATAAAACTCAAACTTTAATAATCTTTAAAAGTATTTACCACCAGAATATACTAGTATCGCAAATGGAAGCAAACCATCAGACTCGAATGACCGGGTATTTAGCCAGATAGGCAATGATGATCGTCCGATAGCTGGCAAGAAATATGGATCCATATGATATTATAGGACAAACTCCGGAAAGAACAAATATCACCATAAGCAATAAAAGACACAAAAAATCCACCATCCGACTGTCAATTTGGATATTGGATTGAACTCAATTTGCACATTTCAACGCATTGAGATATTCGTTTTGAGATTTAAATTTATTATTGCAGCTAAAATAATGATTTATAATCGAGATACTATACTAAAATCATCGATAATCAAAAATTTTTCTTTCTTCAATATTTAAAATCGGCGATGAAAAATTTATAAATTATTTAATTCTAAACGAAAATTCCCTTCATAATATCTTCAAAACGCTTATTAAGCGATTCTTTAAAAAATATATTGCCATAAAATTTTAATTATATAAGCACATTCGACCTATATCATTTATATAGTAATATTACTATAAAACTATTTATCTTATACACTGTAATTGAACAGTAAATTACAGCCGTTTAGTCGATTATCATCTACTGTATTGACTCGTTTAGAAGCTCCCCTCCCTCCCCCCCCCCCCCCTTTCGCTTCCTTCCACTTTCCTAACACTCTATATGAGTTTTCCTTAGAGCTTATCTACGCAAAATTTTTAAAAATTAGAAAATTTACGAACTTTGAGGTTTATAAACGAATGATTATGATATTATGTGAGCTTGTCTTATGTCGTTTTCATTTTTCTTTTTTTTTTTTTTACTCGGAGCCATTTTGAGATATTGCCCAAATTCGGAGCCATTCATTAGAATTGGAGTCGATTTTTTTGAAGAAATTTTTTTTCTCTTTGCAAATTGTTCATACGCAGCTGTTGCCTTTATTGTTATACATCACAGACGTAACACAAATATTTTTCTAGACGACGAATTTTCTTTTTTTCTTCAAATATTCCATTTCATTCTATTTTTTCCCCCATTTCTCTTTATGGTTCTTTTTTTTTCTCCACACGAAAAAAAAACCATCCAAACATCTGTCAATAAGCTGTCATTATTGATATTTTCTTCTATTTGCTCATTGAACATCATTCATTAACTTTTCATAAGATTGTATTTTATATCATTGATCAAGAAAATCGATTGAAATAATTATCAATTCTTTAATTAAATAATCGATAATCGATTATCGCCTTTTAGATAAATGAAGTAATGATTGATCTAACTTAGTCGTTTTTTTTTTCAAACGTAAATGAAATAATTACACAATTCTTCTTTTATTTATTTATTTATTGATTTTTTTTTTATTACATTTGATTATTGATCAATAATTTTCAATTATATCATATGAAACATATAGTATTTATTTTAAAAAAAGAGAATATTATTGGTTTAATTCATTCTTTAATGTTTCACATAAAAATTCAATAGATCTCTTTATTAAAATCTAATAAATAGGAAAAAAAGAAGAATGAAATTAAAAATTACCCCGTAGAATTTTTAAATCTTTCAAATGATAAAACAATAAATTAAATATTTTCGTTTTTTTACGTCCAAATTTTCAACGTAATTATATATTGAAATAATTTATGCATAAATAATTATTGATATATTTCATATATTTACTGATGATACTCATATACTATACTATTTTGCTATCGCCTCAATTCGTATTTCTTATGAATAAACTTGATTATGCATCTCAATAATACTATAGCAACATATATATATATATATATATATATATATATATATATATATATATATATATATATATATATATATATATATATATATATATATATATATATATATATATATATATATATATATATATATATATATATATATATATATATATATATATATATATATATATATATATATATATATGTCTCAACATAGTGGTGGAACGGTTTGTTCAAAAAAATCTTCCAATAAAAATAAAATTACAAGTGACACAAACGTGGAACGACATGAATGTTTTCTTTGCGTTTCTTCAGGACGATTCTTTCATTATCGTTGAATTTTTGTCTGCATTGCTTTCTATTTCATTTCCACATTACCTATACTTTCATTGAACTTTCATGTATTATCTGAATTTTTCGACAAATATTTCCATATTATCTGTTCTTTCAGTGAACCTCCTATATCACCTATAATATGTTTATTGAATCATCCGAGATTAGCTATACTTCCATTGAATCCTTTTACACTATCTGTACTTTCATTGAATCTTCGACAAATCTAAAACCATTTTAAGCTAGGTCTACTTTCGCTGAATGTTCTTATATCATCTATACTCTCGTTGAAACTTTCTACAGCACTTAAGCTTTTGATGAATCCCTCTGCACTAATCCCTCTCACCACTCAATATTACTTTCTTCTCGTTTGAATATGAGAAAATTTCATTATAAATTGATCGAGAATAAAAATTATTATTTCATAACCTCATTTGTCTCATCGAAAGAACGGTTATTTACACAACTTCCTCCTCATTAGTGCAAATCTTTCTCTTACTATGATTATTAAAAAATCATAATCTTCATTTCTAATTTTAGATACTATTAATGCAAAAAACTTAAGTCATGTTGCTCTATATTTTTAGCATACCTTGAAATGTCTTTAAGAACTTAAAACTAGTAGATAACCAAGTTTTAGAGGAGCTTATACTTCATTGAGTAGGAGCAGAGGAGAAGGATTGGTTTATGATATTTTTGTGGTCATACCTATCGATAACCAACTTTTACAGCAACTTATATATATATATATATATATATATATATATATATATATATATATATATATATATATATATATATATATATATATATATATATATATATATATATATATATATATATATATATATATATATATATATATATATATATATATATATATATATATATATATATATATACAACACGATAGATGTTTCAGATTGCACTTTCCTATATGGGCGTTTTCCTTCATAGTGTACGCAGATGCCCACTCTATGAGTCACTCACTGCAAATGCTTCTTAATGAAAAGCAATTGTGCTTCACAGCTGTCCTTCCACAGCTTGTATACATGACATAAATCCGCAGCGTTATTTAAACCAGTTTTCGCCAATACTATGATCAGTCGTTGTTACCGACATTGCGCCTTTTCAGCAATGTCCGTTGCTGTCGTATAGCTCTCTAAATGAAATTTTTCCGAGAAGTGGTTATCTGAAGTCTACAATGGCTTTTTTGTCTAGAAATGGGGATAAAGGAAATTGGAGGTCGAAAATTTTCCTGTTGCGTCTTGATGCAATGTTGTAAGATTATGCATGAGAAAACTCTAGCCTTTTTTATTTATGAGTAAACGTTATACTATATGTGCGAGGCACGTTGACGTATTTTTAGCGTAGTAGTTCATTCGGTTAGTGCATTGCTGGGTAATTTAATGCTCTCAGGTTCAGAACCCATTAGCGACCATATTTTTCACCGAATACGTAACTTTTTTGTTGATATAATGTAAATCGTCATAAAATTCTCTTGCTCTTCTCTTTAATAATTACTATTTTTCTTTTTATTCTGTTCTTTTTTTTTGTAATGTAAATTTCTGCTTTCATCGATTTTTTTTTTTTGCAAAAGTTTTTTGACAGTTAACAGTATTTAAAGTTAGCAAATTATTTTGATGATATATTCTTCAAATATTCGAATATTAGTGCATGAGGTAAGCGTTAAGGATATAAATAAAACGATAATATTTTCGTAAATTTTGAGGTAGAGGGTTTATATTTCGAGTGATACGGTAGGTGAAATTCCCCTCATAAGAAAGTCGTTACAGTGCAATTCAATTTGTAATAGAGGAGCGTCTGCCTGCGTAACACATTTTGATTTATTCGTTCATTCAACGTGCTACATTCATTGCTTCCTCCATTGTGCAAGTTTCATCCTTTACAAGTGGTCACGCCCATCACCCTCTGATACGATTCCAGCTTTTTGCATCCTTAATTTTTCATATTTTGATTTTTTTTTTTTGCAATTTAAACAATCTGCATTTTGTATTTTGCATTTGCATTTTGCATTTGCGTTATCCTAACGACAAAAACTGCCTTATTTTGTGTGTGTGTGTGTTTTTTTTTGCATCTGAAATTCTTATATTTCATCTCTCTCGCTTCAATTCTTTTATTCCATGATCAACAATTTAACCTCTTCGTTTTATTAATGATGCAAAATTGGATGCATTAATGACAGACTCACTAAATTGCACATATAAGTACAATGCTAAGTACTCAAAGATTTGTTCTCTTTAGAATTCTTGTATACTTTTTCGATTATTTAAAAAAAAATCACAAATATTTATTGAATTTCAATAAAGTACACCTTCATAACTATTCTTTAGTATATTGCTGATTAATAAGTACAACTTACTTTATTGTTAGCCGACTGTAAATAATCACCATTCTTGAGCGCAATAGTTTTTTTTTTTCTATCTTTTTCATTGATAAAGAGAAATATTTATCGTTCATTGTTCGAATAGGGTTGACGATTTAGATTCTATAAAATATTCTCTTATAATTCATAAATGAGCCACCTTAATTAAAGAGTAATATTATTCATCAATCATTGTTTTGATTATTTTCAACGTTTTCTTTTCTTCGAATATTTCAACTTTGCTCTTTAATTTATTTATGGCTTTTTTTTAAATGACATTACTTATTGTACTTAAATGAAATTAATAGAAATGGATAGAAATAAAGTAAAACACAAATAAATTGTTATAAAAATTAACAATTAAATTTATAATAAATTATATTTGAGTTGATGTCGCAAAATAACCATCAATTATAGCTCAAATGTTTCTTCTCTATTGACACTGTAAGGGGAACAAAAAATTTCAATTATTTTATTTAAGTGGGATTAAGGTAAGTGACAAATAGCAACATTATACAGGTAACCTCTCGAAACTTAAAAAAAAATTATTATTTATGTGTTCGATTCATGAATCGCATTCAATATTGTCGCGTAAGGACGCGGCAAAAATATGCGAGAAAAGGGGGTGGGGGGGGGGGGGAAGCTACGGGTCCCCTAAGCACCTTTACGAAAGAGGCAGAGACTAAGAGACGTCAAGAGTTAAATACACTTACAAAGAATGATAACAAAGGAGGAGACATAGAATCCTCTCACAACAAAGTGAGGATTTTATGTTTCCTTTCTCACAAAATCTCCAGCGAAATCTTCTTGATCACTTCGCTGGGATTTTGTTTTGACTGTTTCGCCGTTTGACGCGATAAATATTTATCACTATTTTATAATAAAATTATCATTGTTATCTATTGTTAGATAACGCTAATATCATTGATAGAGTTTACCTCGATGTCTTTATAGTATGACCTCTGTGAAAATAGAAATACTTCCGATTGAAAAATGAAAAAAAAAATTAATGAAGAACATGAGCTAGATATAAATAAAATGAAAACAATAAATGAAAATAAATGAAAAATAAAAATGAAGAAAAAAAAATAAAATAAAATACAAATGAATAAAAGAGGGAATAATAGCTTAAAATAATTGAAGGAATAATTGATGAAAATATTGATCGCTAGAATCTATGAATTTCCACATTTATCGCAACATTTAAATCTGAGTCGAACTAGTAATTGTTTTTAATCTCCGATTACGATTTTGGAATTCCGGAACTCTGCTGCTAGCTGAAACTTCCGGTTTCAATTTTGAAAAAGTTTTTTTTTTTTCGATAATGTCTCAAATAATCATTGCAACGTTTCTTATTCATAGGATATAGAAGATTATGAATCGTTTTTTTTTCGTGTTATTCTAAAACTCAAAATTTTCATCGGCAATATTTTCTTTCTCAATTGCAAAGATTTTATGAATTTCTGCAAATAATTACTTTTTTATCAGTTCATTAAAGAAAAATTCGAAATAATTGATGTTAGTATTTTAAAGGTATTTCATTCAGGATTTTATGGCTAAATATTTAGGATATAGGACTGATTGGTGAAGGAAGGAATTGAGGAAGGTATTAACGCTTATCTAGGAAAAAATATTGAAAATATTTTAAATAGCCATATAACTTGGACATGAATTAGAGAAAAAATATATGAGCTATAGTGAAGACCAATTTACCAATAGTTCAAATAGAATTTGTGATAACACTAATTTTTATAACAACTTCTTGTGTTTTTATTTCATTTCTTTCAATTTCTATAGATTTCATTCAATGTTTAATTTCTATCTGATATAATATAGATTAGAAATTCTATAATATGATAAAGTAACGTATAGTATAATATTATGAATATTCAATAAAATAATGTATGATTGAAACAAATGGAATGAGAGCTTTCTTTCTGTTTTTTTTTTTTTTTTAAATTTAATGAATGGCGTATCAAATAAATATCGCTGTCAAACGTACAACGAAAACGCTATCAATAATTACGATCAATTTTAGGTCAAGGTACATACAATGAATCATTTCTAGGATGACCTCATTTTCGATAATCGATCGACGATCACTAATCGTTGTAAAATTTTCCCAAACGTCAACATATTTTATTTCATCACAATGAATATTAATTTAATTATATAATAAAAATTTAATAATATATTAGTGCTTCTTCCAATAATTCCCCTCCCCCCCCCCCCCCCCCCCACCCCGCCCTCTCATTTTCATCCATAAAATGCTCATAATCAAATAACGCATTGAAATTTAAAAATACTAAAATATACACCGGAATAAAACACAAGCAATATGGATACTATTTCTATAAAGGGAAGTACTTTACTGATTACTTTACAACGATTGCTGCCTCAAATTATTCACACAATTATTCGCCGAAGAGGTATTACTGGTATGCTAAATATTTACATATGTTGGAATTCAATGTCGACGAAAAATTAGCTCTAAAAATGCATCCGCACTAATATAGACAAATGAAAGTACCAAAAATAAAAAAATTCACTTGAATGTGAAATTTGCATATGCATTAATTTGCATAATAAATATGATTATTCATCATTTTTTTGGGGGGAAGGGGTTTGTCTGATTTGGACCTTTTTTAAAAAAAATTGCATCTTTTCTCGGAAATTTTCAAAATTATGACATCTCACATGAGTGCATTTCATAGTTCTTTTTTTTTCTCTCCGATTAAATTGTACTACGGATTAACTCGTAAACGTATTACGATAGATATAGGTCAATGATCTTATTTGATTCTTAATGGCATTCCAAATCTAATGTTCCATTGAGAATATACTATTTTTGTTTTGCATGAAATAGAGTTCCTGTTTCTCCGTGATATCTCTTTTTAAGAGGCAATATGTAAATGTAACAAGAGGAAAGAATACAGGTGGAAGGAATAGAAATGCAATGCAACAATCAACGCAATTTTTTTAAATTTTTATATTTATTTTTATGGATTTGATATTATCCAAAAAAGGTGACCACAATATTGATCCATCTCTGCTGAAAGGGCAGCATGCGTTTCGATGAGTGCTATGTGCTTTCGAGCACTGAAAGAAATGTCAATCCTGAGGCAAGTCCAAAAGCGTCTATATTGGTGTTTCCATATAGCAAATAAGCAGACAGCAAGCACTTTTTTTAATTCTTTTGCAATGCAATATATAACGATTAATAGCGATGCAACCTTTGTGGAATAGTAGAAATGCAGCGTTGCAGGAATTTTTGCATAGTTTTGCGCAATTTTTATTGCACTTTTACTTCTTTTTTTTTTAAATGAATGATCCATCTCTCCCTCTCGCCTTCCTCTCTCTATCCTCTCCCTTTCCGCCTATAAATCTTTCTTTGCGGCATTCATTACTATGAAATCAAGAAATATAGTTGCATCTTTTTGTGCATTTTTGAAGCAGATTTTATGCATTTGTGCATTTTTATGCATATTTTTATGTCGCATCAATAATTTATCAATATTAGTCTAGTGGATGGGGTGATGTATTCAGCTCGTTGTTTCTTCATCAATGTTTACTGCATTTCAGCATACTGTGAACTTTTTCAAAATTTTTAGATTTCATTACGAGAGATTATATAAAAAACGAAAATGATGGGCTTATAAACGCGAGTATACGATAAAGAATAATCGAATAGCTTATTAACACAAGCGGTATATGTCGCGACACTTATTTGCCTCCATAAGTTTTTTTTCTGTTTTAATCGACATCGCATTCGCTCTTATTGCACATTTTCTTATTCGCATTTTCGCTTCAACATAAACTATCGAGAAATTCGACTTATATTAGTCTTTTTTGCTATGAATGGATAGACTATTGCCATATTTTATTCTTTCATTGAAAGTTACATCAAAAAATTTTTTCTTTATAATTAACTAAAAACATTGAAAAAAAAGGCATTAACGTTTAAAAAAAAAAATCAAATTGAATATTTGCATAAATGAAATCGAAATTTGAATATCGCAAAATTCCTCATTTCTTTTTGAAAGAAGAAAAAAAAATTTTTTTTTTTATTTGCTTTCATTTCTATTCGATTTTTTCTTTTCTTCTTTTGCGAATGTTTTTTTTTTTTGAAGATCATTGTTTGGCGATGAAAGTGCAGTTGTACTCTTTATTTAAAATGTCTACTCTTTGAAGCAAAAAAAAAAAAGAACACTTCGATTTGTGTGAATCGATACCACACAACATTTTCTTTTACGTTAACTTTCCCACATCGTCGGGTTATGGTTCCATTTTTTTTTATTGAATTTCTTTTTTCAGGGAGTTTATCTCTCTCTTGAAAAGTGAAAAAAATTTCATACTATTTTTTTTACAACGCATTAAAATATAAATTTCAACTTTATCGACTAATCGAATTTCCAATGAAATATTTGCAGAAATTTTTGATAATTTCAATCTTCTTATGAAAATTTTATTCTGGGGGAAAAAAATCATTGATTAATTTTTTACGCCCAGAAATTCTTTTAAATTTGCTAAAAATTTTCTTCAATGATATAGCATCCGTATTGTTATATTGAAACTATCGTTGAGGAGTATATATATATTAATAATTGAATATTTTTAAAGAGGATGAGCATTTCAGTTATTATACGAGACTTTTTAGATGTTTAAGTTAATAGAATATTTATATTTTTTGAGTGTTTTTAATTATTTTATTGTTTATTTTAATATTTATAAATTTATTTTCCATTTATTTATTTATTTATTTGTTTATTCATTCGTTCAATTAAGTTGTACTTTATTGGTTTCCAGTATTGAGCTGAGGTTAATTCACCTCTTAATTTGATATTCCACTTTATCTCTCATCACTTTGCTGCAACATAAGGGTGAAGGAGGAAGAAGAAGAGTGAGCAGAGGAGAACGGAGGAAGTGGAAGGAGGGGGGGGGGGGGGGAGGCTAGAAAGGAGAGAGACCAATTATGCATCGTTCAAGTTCCTAATCCGTCAAATATGCTTCAAGTCAAACAAATAGATTGTTGCGTTTTTCCATAGATAAGTCGTCTTCTTCGGTTGTTTTTTTTTTTACACTGAAATCAGACAATAATTAAAAAAAAAAATTAACTGAATAACGAAAAAAAAAAGATTGATTAATGAAATATTTTAAATGAAATTATTGATTTTTTTTAATGAGCATTAAATCATAAAGACGAATAATTTAATGAAAATTAATTTCATAGTAACGATGAATAAAACTTTCTCGAGTAAAAAGGTGAGAAAATTGAATCGTTGAACTTTCTCCATTTTATTTATTTACACATGAAAAGTATATTACTCATTACTACACATGAAAAATGCAAAAAAAATTTGGAGTAATGTGCCAAAAGGGCTGAAGTAGCGTTTATCAAAGGGTTTACTTTCGTTTTTCTCTTATCTGACCAACCGGTTTCATAAATTATTAATAAATAATAAAGCTGCAAAATATTGCTAATATATTTAATCAATTTGCATAAATCTTCCATAGAGAATTCTTTTTTAATGAAGAACTTGACAATATAAGAACCGGGCAGACAGACAAGTAGACAGACAGACAGACAGACAGGCGTAAAAACACTCGTCTATTGCAAAACTAATATCGGAAGCTAATCTCCTCATAGAAAAAAGCAAAGAAGTATACAACTTTTTACGAAAAAGTTATATCTTATGCATCGATTCGCATGTAATTCACGTGTCTGTCTGTACATTTCCGTTGTGTGCTTATCGTCTATAATCGATATTCACATCCTCACTAATCAGCTGATTTCATATAGTTGCTGCTTTGCTCTATAGTTTGTTCGTTGCCTATTTTTATTTCTTCACTGCAATATGCAAATGAATTAATCGAAGGGAATGGACTATCCTATTTCGACCTCTCTATCATCTAAGAAATATTCCTTTTCCCTCCTGTCCTATCTTTTCTTTAATTTTTTTTCACCACCGCATTAATGGCGAATGATATGTATATTTATATGACCCACCTAAAGCAGAAACAATGTTTTTAAAAAAACGATCGAATTCCCTATCGAGAAAAAATTTCAACAAAGAGAGGTTCAAATATATATATATATATATATATATATATATATATATATATATATATATATATATATATATATATATATATATATATATATATATATATATATATATATATATATATATATATATTTCTAATATAATATTATTATTATTATAAAAAGATTTTCATTCGATATGCAAATATCTTTTTATAAATAGAATGAAAAATTTCATTAAGCAAACATATATGTTAATTAATTATAATGAAATAAAATAATGAATGCATAGAAGATATAATCCATATGATGCCAATTAGGCATTCAGTTATGGAGGAAACGACGACTTCCACAACAAATGAAATATTTAAAGACTGTTTGCAATCGTCACATCACCCATCTATTAAAAAAATCCTTTGCGAACACCTCAAATTATAATGCCGATGACGTATTTCTATTGATCTAGTGGTAATGATCTGCATTTAAAATTGCTTCTTTTCCCTTTCCACATATTATATCTTTTCGGCTGTAGAGAAGAATTTTTATGTTACGACTAATTATTCATTAAATTATTGATATTGTTTGATCCCTTGCTCGTTATTGATTATTGATTGATAAATGGTTATTTGATTACTTATTGTTTAATAATCAATAATTCGTCTAATTATTGAGGCTCAAATTTCTTAGGTAATTAATTAATGCATTGCATTGCATTACAATGAAAATGATTGGTGATATTTCATATAATCAATTCCATTACATTCACGTACGTCAATATTCATACTTCTATGGATCTTTTCGATAATAATTTTCTAAAGGTGAACTAAACTTTTATAAGCATAAATTTCATCCTGATTTTTGCGGCATTTGCAAAATTGCCCGAGGCGATGACCTTCAATAGAGGTCACATATTTGTTCTTATATACAGATTTTTCAACAACATTCAATGGAACAAAAGAAAAAAAAACACACACACACACACAAACATCGCGCACGTATCATGGTAAATAGAGCGCGCAATATACGAGCGATTTAATATGCACTATTTATCCGCATTGTTCTTAGACCAGTTATTTCAAGTTGTTTAGTCATTTTGATATTCTTTCGCGAATAAATCTTCATCGAATATCATTTCCTATGTTATTGCCATCTAGTTTTTTACGCTATTCGTCTAGATTAATTTTAAAAAAACATTGTCTTCATTAAAATTATTATTTTTTTCGTTAATTTCAAGGCGATTTCGAATGTAAATTTTCAAATATTGTTTGGCAATTTTTTTCTTTTATTTATTACTTAATGAAATAAATTTATTCTTGAGGGAAATTTTTAAATAAATGAAATATATTTTGAAAAATTAACGATAAATATGATATTTTAAAGATAGTTTTTATTAACAAATTACCTATTTCATTCATTTATTTCCTCTTTAAAATTCTATTTTGTTTTTTTTTTTCAGGAAAAAATACCATTACTTCAACTAATCGATTTTCAAACAACTCATATTTATTCTTTTGGTACTACACTTTTGTGAGGAAAATTTTGATAATTGAGGTATAATTTATCAAAATTGATAGACATAATTTGCAAATAAACGCTGTACTGATTTGATGATTATATTTTAGATGGCTTTCAAATATTTGTGTGCGTGGGTGTCACTTATTGACACCCACGCACACAAATATTCACCAATATATTTGCTGAACATTAATTAACGTTATGAAATGTCAATTGAACTATCCACTAATGGATGGACCACCCACTCGATTATTTAGAATATTTCTTTTTTTTTTTTTTTTTTTTTTAAACAATAGCATGTTAAAGAGCAAGCAACGATGTGTGCTTTCGAAAAATTCCACTAACTAGTTTCAAAAGTCATAAATCACAGTGGAAATACAACTAAATCATCTCAATTTTTTTTTTTTTTGATTGATCAAACCATTTGCACTTAAATATCTGAGTGTCTTTTTTTTTTTTAAATGATAAATCGATCGCTTCAAATTGAAAAATCGATCGATTTAGAATGAATGAAAAAATTTCGCACCATTTTTATATGCATAAAATTTCTTGCAATATTTATTAATTAACGTTAGAATTAGTATATGAGTCATGATCATTGCTATGGTTTGTATCATACGTATTCATATTTGCCAAATTTCATAACGTCATCTTCTATGGCATTCGAGTTGAAATGTTTTAGCAAACGAATCGCTACATACAAATATAGTACAATCACGATATATATATATATATATATATATATATATATATATATATATATATATATATATATATATATATATATATATATATATATATATATATATATATATATATATATATATATATATATATATATATATATCGTTGAAATTCTTCAATCGCTGTAGCGATTAGTACGAAACATTGTTATAGTTCATGCGTATGGCATGTAAAAAGGCGGCGTATTCTTCATCTACGCTACCCAACGAGATTGACCCTTATTGAACGTAAGCTTCGAAATTCATACCAATCGATTGCATTTAATGAAGGTTATATTGACGGAAGCTGCATTTAGGCCACAGTTATGCCCTCTATTATCCTCTCTAACTAAACGAGCCTATGAGAGATCGATATTTGATGTAATGGCATAGAAAATGCTAATTTATTCTAGAATGTTAACAGGAATGGTAAAGTGTCGTCACCTATGCCTAAGCTTGAAGATATGTTTAAGCTTGGAAGTGATGACGAATTATGAGCAATGATGATTTTTGCGAATCATTTTAAGTATCGTCTAGTTATTCAGTAAATTGCAATCGTTTCGTTCAGCGTAAAAAATATCTAAGAGACTGTTTGCTATCGTTAAGGGAATCTCATTGGCGCTAACTTGGTGATCGTTGATGAAATCCGACGATTTCCTGAGGATAAGTTTCAAGTTATTACTCTTGAAATATTAGCTATTTTTTTCGTCGTTTTAGATGCGGATTCGATTAAATATGTTAATTCTATGAAATATGAGTGCCACCTGTTCCCCTTTTTCTTCTTTTTTCTCTGCCCTTCTCAGCAGTCCGAATTTTTCCAACCCCCTCCCCTCTAAAATTCAATTTTGATGCGTAATATTCGTTATTGTCACTATTGTGATTAGTATTGCAACTGTTTATTATTGCAATGTTTTTATTAGTGTTGCAATTGTTTATTATTGCAATGTTTTTACAAAATTTCGTAAAAATATTATTGCCACATATTTATTATCGCTCAGATTTTTTGAAAAAAAAAATGAAACAAAAAATTAACTCTTTTAAAGTGATTGAAATATCGATTGATTTTTTTTTTTTGCAATTGCATAATCCGCAATTTAACATTTAACGTTTTAAATTGTTGCATAATTTATTCATCGGAATTGGAAATGATGAAAATTGATTGAAAATGGTCGAAAAATTATAGGCTTTTTCACTTTTTCTTTTTATGCAAAAAAAAATACTCAAATGAATTTTTTTTTATCATCGAAAATTTCAATGAAATTTTTTTTCATTGCATTTTTTGTAAAAATATAGCAACTATATATCGCAAATATAGGACAATTGATGAGGAGTGCATTGCATTGCATGCTCGAATAAAGTGCAATGACAACGATTGAACAACAAAAATATATTCAATTGTTGGCTTGACGCCAATACGCAATATAAGCTGCAAAGAGCTCACATAGTGAAGGTGCAGCTTTTGCTAAAGAATTATTGGTTATGAAGTAGCTCTGTTTTCTTTCATTTCTCTTTCTGGATCCTTGCAAAGAAAGAGATATCCTGGAAAAGAGTATCGTTGCAATGAAAAAGGTACCGCAAAGTTGTGGAGTTTTAGAGTTTATAGGTTTGAAATAATGAGACGAATATTTAAGCGGCAAATTTACTAGCTCAATCGATAGACGCTTCGCTGTGTTGCTTTAGTGCTTATTATAGTTTTCACTCAAAAAAATGTTGCATCTATATTTTATACTTCTAAGCAATCTTATTTAATTCATCGAAGATTTTATACGGTAATATTAGCCAAATGAAATACCTGTTACTCATTACAATAAGTAACGATGACATTACGCTTTTTCCGATTTCCGGAACTTTTTCGCGATCCGTTTTTTTAATCCATTCTGTTTCCGTTAATTAGCATTCTTCCGGATTATGATCTTGAAACGTTAGGTGCATTTTAGTGTTGATAACGTTAGCATATAGAAGAGTGTAACTGCAAGAAAAGCGCATTTAAAAGCACGCGTCATCATGATGTACACTCCTCAAGCACGCCCTATAAACTGATCGATGCGAGTCGCATTTTCTTCGCTTCGCATTCGACTAGGACCATTGCCTTAAACGGCTTATCCTTTCCACTCCACAACCGGCTTTTATTTAGATTTTATGTTAGTGTTGATGAAAATGTAACGAGTATAAGGTAAGTAAAAATTAAAGGTAGTTATAATTGGAGGTTTTTGGCTGTGGAGCGTTTGGGGTGAATTTGGACTGTGAAGATGAGAAATGGATAGGAGATGCGTAAGAGTAGATGGTATTTTTGCCCATTAGAGGTGGTATTTTTGCCTAACGCGAGTCAGGCAACGGAACTGAACCGCACATAGATAAGTGACTTTTTGGAAGTTCTATAAGTCATTTTTCCATCATATTTTCTCGTACATTAAAATAAACTTATTCAGTATTATGTGTATTATCAGATATCAATAGTTACAGTACTAGTTGCGTTATTCACAAAGGCATTTAACACGTTGTATTATTATTCCCTTCATGCCGATCCCTCCCCTGTCCCCTTCTTTACACTGTGACCCATGACACTACAACTTGCTTTCAACAAATTCACTTGCAATAACTTCAAAGAATCATCGCACTTTGCTTGTGTTTTTCATTTCAGTGAAATCAGTGGGGATCGTTATAGCCTAGGAACAACCGCTCTAAATACCTGTACGAAATAACTACAGTTTGCTTTATAAGAAATACTGCCTATAAAAATATCACTTCCAAATGTTAGTGTTTAGAAGAAATAGTACTAGAGAGAAATAATTTTTATATGAAATAGTATTTTTTAGGGATAGTATTCATAAGAAATAGTAGTAATAAGAAATAGCAGTTATAGGAAATAGTATTTATAACATATATAGCAGTTATGAGAAATAGTGTGTGTAAGAAGAAATGCTTCTAAGAAATAGTGCTTATAAGAAATTTTTGCTTATACAAAATAGTATTTATGAGAATTAGCTCTTATAAGGAATAGTACTTATAAAGAATAGTAGTAGATTTAGAAGGCAAAAAAGTTAAATTTGGAGGTATTCAATTAAGTTGTTTTTTTTTTCTCTAAGGCTATTCACGATCACCAAACAAATCGTTGTAAAATTTATGCAATCATCATTTCGCACAAATGTAGAGTTTTTCTTCGACAAACGTCCACAATCGTGCCAGCCGGTGTCCATTGGGGCCAGTCGTTGAGGTTGGCATCTACGATGAACGACGCTTGTGCAATATAGTGCAAACTGCTACTCACTTCGTTACATACACATTGATCTGCGCAAACATCGAGGAAAATCTGACGGAAGAATGTGCTCTTTCTTTCTTTTTTTTCGAGTTCATTGAACTGCAATTTACCTTATCAAATGTATAGAGAGCTAAGTGGGTGGCGATGACTTATTTCGACTAAGGGTCATATTTTTTTAAAGTATATAAATGCACTTAACGCATCATGTGATTCTAGATCGGTACGACGAGGTACCGCGAAATTTTTGACGCATTTCCTTTAAATCGGTGTATAGCGGTGTTTGTTGACACACCGTACCTGACAGCCTCCATTAACCTCTAGTTCTCACATTTTTGCCCTCTTTTTCTGTGAGATAAAGTTTATTTTAAAAACTATTAACCATTGACGTGTTGTTATCGCTTTGATAGGTGCGGTACAATTTTCAATATATATGGAGTATGAGTAATAATAAAGCTGCAACTAGGCTATCAGAGAATAAGTGGGGTATCATCTACAAATACCCCGAAAAGTCTTCTCTTTGACGCGCACTTCAACAGTTACATCTATGTACTTAGTTCTTTGGCATCTTTTAGTTTTCTTTCATCCTAATCTTTCTATTCGTGATAAGCAAAAAAAAGGAGGCGGGTGGAGAAGGGAGGGGAGGCGGAGGGTGGAGGAAGGAAGGGAGAAAGTCGAGGAATGATAGAATGGGGGAGGGGTTGAGGTTTGTCTATAGTTTAGTTGCTATCAATTGTTGCATAGTGCTATGATAGGTGGACATGAAAGTATTATCTATATTGTCGTGATTCCTAGATTATATCATCGAGATGCCTCTTTACTTCAATAAAAGGAGCTTTTTTAATTTTAGCGATGTTTATACAGTTCATCGAGTTTTTAATTTAGTACAACAGTGATATTTTAATGCTGTGTATATTGTACTTCGAATAATAAACGAATACTATACCTTCCAAAACTAAGCGAATATTGTAATCTGTTTATACGTATAGTAGACATTAAAATGATATTCATTAAATTTTTGCATATATAATTTCCAAAACAAACCGCACAACAAAGACGATTGTACTCTGCTATTTACGTATGTGCATACCTATAAAGGTGAATACTGAAGGTACAACTCATCGAAAGTCCTTCCTCTCTTTCTGTTCTCCGAATATTTGTTCAACTATTAAAACGCAATCAAGTTGTATGGAAGTAGGCGATGATCATATTTACGAACATATTTCTCTTATGTAGATTGCAGAATAGCCTTAAAAAATTCATTTCCAACTGTTTTTTACTGCCAATACTGTAAAATGCTAAACAACAAAGGAAGAAAGATTATAGAAGGGCATACTTCCAATTCACTTAAGGTGTTCGTTAAACATGTAATGATGAGGTGGAGGGTCAGGTAGAGGAATGGAGGTGGGAACGAGCGGTCATTGCACACAAGGGTAGTGACCTACGAATTGTGCCAGCCGTAGCCTGTGCGCGGACTGGTGCTGGTTCGTACCAGCAAATGCAATGAGCGCGGATAGATGACGGGTTGCCGATTCGGCACCAGTCACGATGTGAGTGTGGGTTTTGATTTGAACACAGTGAGCTCAACGATCCAGCCGCGTGATTTGTGTTTGTATGTGCGGTGTCGCGATCATTCGTTCTTATATTTCCTCTGAGATAATATATAATGCATAGGTAGATATACCTGTATATATTTTCAAGAATATTTCATAGCCTCTTTCAGATATAACGTTGTCGTTGTATCGTTTCGTACTTTCATAATTATAATTCTTATATGTTCTTCAGAAGGCTTCAATTAGTGTCTTATTTACGATATTGAAGACCTCATCGAAGTAAAACAACGATGGCAGTTAGTTGTTTCGATCCTCCTCTACTCAATGATGAAAATATTGATTTATGGGGACCAACTAATTCATCTGCATCACCATCATCGAATATATTTCATTCATGTTGGTCACCTATACCAAATTCGGCGAATAGCTCAACATGGCATTCCGTTTATAACTGGATCAATAATACTCAACAGGTAAAATTTTATGCAAATTTTGATGAATTACTATCATCTATGATTTATATTTCGTCGAGACTATACTTAATATTCGTTAATATTTTTTAGCACAACGATCAGCACTTTAAGGATGGAGGGGGCGTTGAGAGATGGAATGAGAAGGAGAGCGTGAGAAATGTTTTCAAGTAGTAAATACAATCCTTCTAATTTTATAATGCGTTCTTCAGCGATCCTCAATTATATAATAATCATTGATTCTATTGAGGAACGAAATTGTTCGAATTATTCTTTTCCCATTCAATTTTTTATTATCATAGAAGATTTTTTTCCTTTAATATTCTCTTACATGCAGTTGGTTTTTTTTTTGGGGGGGGGGGGAGATATATTATTTAATTTCCACTCAAATTCAAAACAACCAAATCACTTGCCTTATCAATGTTACCACCCTATCATTCATATATATAAGAATAACATATGCATATTTTCTAATATTTCCGTTAATTTTTCTAAAAGATATCAGTTGTTTCTTGTATTATCTCGTATATATATATATATATATATATATATATATATATATATATATATATATATATATATATATATATATATATATATATCAGTTGTTTAATTTTACAATGAATTAATTTAACAGCAAGCTAAGTTAACTGATCGAATTTTGAGTTTTTCTTTAATAAGACCTCCTGAAGGGTTCATCGATCAAACTGTTTCTGCAGCGAAAAAAGTTACGTAATTTATGAGTGTATGGAACAGTCACTCATTTAATCACCTATACTTTTGATCGACTTCCAATATTAAGATTTATTGAATTTGGCGAATCATCTATACTTACTGAAAAATTTGGTGAATATAATTTCCAAAAAAAAAGAAAAAATTGTTGAGAGATGACGATTTGAACACAGTTGTCATGCGTGCGAGTGTTTGTTTACATGAGTTGCGCTCCTATTATTTATGAGAATGTGCACTAATTCAATAACGTTTTCAACGGCAATTGCCTCTTTGATAGCAAATTATTCATTACAAAATTTTCGTCACGTGATATTTTCTGCTGAAAAAAAAAAAAACTACTAGAAAATATCTTTGCAGCAATGAAGAAAAAATTTTTTTCAATAAGAGATCTACGAAATAGTTGAAAAATATTAGAGAATCTTCAATATGCCATTCATTCTCATCTTTATTATCACTCTCAATTAATTTTGGATCGACTTTTCCAAAAAAAAAAACAATAAAAAAATTTCTTAAGCATGAAAAAAATATTTCTTCGTAAACTTATTGCTATCATCGATATTTTAAAAATCGCTAATTTTTTTCAATCTTGATCCATCTTCATATATGTTCGCGTTTCTCTTTGCAATGTTATATTTTAAAGATTTGAATAGATTTGAGCACAAAACGTCGCATGATTGACAAGTGGAAATTCAAATAGGGAATGAAGTGGCGTCGATTTTTCAAGGTCTTCTGCTCCTTTCATAAGCGTTTCAAAGAATTCGTTCACCTTGTAGACACGTGATGCGAATGCCAAACCCAATCCTCACATCTAATACGGTCCCACGGATGCTATTTCTAGCGAACATGCTATATATATATATATATATATATATATATATATATATATATATATATATATATATATATATATATATATATATATATATATATATATATATATATATATATATATATATATATATATATATATATATATATATATATATATATATATATATATATATATATATATATATATATATATATATATATATATATATGAATTTTCAAAAGCGTTCCTAACAAGAACGATGCACTTTTAGTGCACACAATTTATGGTGTACCATTGTCGAATGCGAATCCTTTGAATTTATTGGAGGTTTTTGTCGCCGCCTAGATACTCCACAAAATTGCCTATATTGATGTTCGATTGATGAGTTGCATTTTTAGATTTTACTTCTTTTTTTTTTGCTCTATTTTCCGCGTGATATTTTCATCATTTCAAACATTGAATTTTTTTTCTGTTTTTTATTTTTTTTTCAAATCTTTATTTTGCCTATCAATTCTGTTTCCGCTTTTTTTAAAAAAAATGTGTTATTGTCAGGTGGTTTTTCTTTCTACTACTCTCTCGCGTAGCATATTCTAAGTGAATAGAATGCTATATATATATATATATATATATATATATATATATATATATATATATATATATATATATATATATATATATATATATATATATATATATATATATATATATATATATATACTAGCATATATATTAACTTCGTTAACTAGTATTTGGAAGATTGTTTAGTCGTGTTCGACAATAACTGCAACCTTTATAATGAGTACACGTGAGAATATATATCGGCAATAGATGTTTTAAATGGCAGCGCTATGTAAAGCCCTATTCAAACTATGCTTCCTGTCCAGTGAATCAAAATTTGAAATAACAAATTTTTTAATTAGGTCTTCCTGAGTTAGGAATTTAATTGAAAAACTCATTTAGCTTTTTTTTCCCCCCAACGAAAACTTCATTCGAAATTTGTTGGTTTATTTTGTGAGTTATTTTTGAAAGGAAAAGCGCTAAAAATTCTGAAATAAAGTATACTGGTTTGGAAAAAAATGAACTTTAGAGTCATTGAGGAATATACTGGTTTGGAAAAAAAAGATTCTGAACATCTCGAGGTATTTAATGTTTGCAATCAGCAATATAGTTAAGTGGAGAATTTCTGAGATTTACAAGAAAAAATAAAAAATTCTCTATTGTCGAGTAAATTCTAGTCAAAACGCTTTCCAAAATTTTGATTGCAAGAGGGGAGAGGACAAACGAGGGAAGCGACAATTCCTCAACGAGCAAAAATTGCAAAAGAACGACGTTCCCAGCGTTAAAAAATTTCGCAATGGGAGAGATGTGTACCACTTGACGCAGACATGAAAAAGAGCGATTGTACGTCGAAAAAAGTAGGGTCAATATGGCAGCAGATGACCACTGACCGGAAGAAGTGACAGTAACGCTCTAAGCTGATGAGAAACTAGCTAATAAAGTGATTATATATTATATAATTAGAAAAGTGAGGCAGAGAATTCATCTGAGTAGGGGTTCTATTTAAGGTTATGCGGTAATATGAAAGAATTTGGAATGTCCTTTATATATACTGTAATTTTATCTACTGCATCAATTTTTTTTTCTTAATGACTTATCTACTTCCGCTATTTGTTGGTGATGATTTCTTTGTTGCTGTTGTTTTTTTTGTCCTCATGTTGTCAGTCCACGTTGATTTTGTGTCTATGACCAGACAGACAGTCGCCAGACCGTTGAGTTATTTTGAGTTTTTGGAAGTTTTTTTTTTCCAGTGGGAGGAGTACAACTAACGTGATAAAGTGCGATTATAATAAATGAAAAGTCTACGAAAAAGACGTGTCGGCACTTGTAGATTGATCAAAGATCACGCCGATTCAGCTTAAACGCGACGAGCACAGACTCGTAAAAAGACATTATTCAAGTTTGCGCAATATAACGTGACACCTTGATGTGAATCACCTGCCAGATAGAAATACATGTCTTCTTCGTAGCATCAAATAGCCAAAATTTTCCGTTATTGAGTTTTTTCTGTAGGTAAAAGAGAGACTCGGGGGGGGGGGGAGGGTATGAATACGAATAGAAACTGAATATGAATATGAATAGAAACTCATAGTTTCCATATGAGCAATAAAATTTGAATATGACAAGTTTTTTCACTAGCTCACTTTTCAAGGCGAACGAGTAAAAAAAAGAAAATTAAAGCTTGAATGTTATATTGAGTTATTTCCGCTAAGGAATGCGGCTACTATTTCAAGTTTATTGAATATAAAGAGTGATCCGATTTATTGACTAGTTGAAGAGAGTTTCGAGCCGGCTTTGATGCTTTGAAATTAGTTTGCATAACGATGTGCTACTCAACACTGCACGACCCACTGTGGCAACAAATAGAGATGGTAGTGTTTATGTGGAAATGGTGACGAGTTCAGTGGACGAGGGTCACTCTCTTTTCCTGCTCTTCATCTCCCTCTGTCTCTCTCTCTGTCTCTGTCTCTCTCTCTCTCTCTCTCTCTCTCTATCTCTATATATATATATATATATATATATATATATATATATATATATATATATATATATATATATATATATATATATATATATATATATATATATATATATGCATTTGTGGTGATGTTTGACACTATGAAGTGTAGCGATGATCGGTTGGAAGGTGGTCGTTGAGGGCAGTATTTCGTGTGCATATTGTCACACATTCTTGTACGTACCTGGCACACGTGCTCACAAATTTCTTTCTGTGCAAAATCGCTCTTTGCAAGCATAAAAAAATCCTCGCAAACAGCTGATCAACATATCACTACAACCATTTCTATTGCGCACTATAAATCCTCTATTATTCCGTTCACTTCAATTCTTTATAATCATTCAACGGCCATCATTGTATCAACGATAGTTTGTCGGAATATATTCACAGATGCTAACTGTTTATATTATCCTATATTATTTGATATTTATTATTTTATAATTGTCATAAATTAAGGCGAGAAAAATTGCAGAGAGGAGAAGAGATTATTTGATGGATTGTTTTTGTTGATAATAGATCGCAGATGTGATCACGAAGGTCGAATATTACGATTTCACAAAGCAAAAAAAATTATCGTTGGAAGTAATTCATAATGACCCACGTAACGTTCAAGAGGGATCAATTACGTTTATTTCTCAAATTTGCATATTTAAGCGCTTCAAGCATCTTCACAAATCATGCTTGGCGAGCATTAAGTGCTTGAAAGCCGAGGAATTTCGCACTTTATCTTTTTTTTTTTTTTTTTTTTAAATGAAAAGTACAAGATGCAAAATGAATTCCACTGTTTAACAAAATAGTTTTTAGCGCTGACTCATTTGCGCCGGGGCGTTTGCGCCGCATTTTGCTTAATTCGATAAAATATAGATACAACACATATCATGTGAGTAACACTGATGTGCCGAGTATATGCTTTGATCCTTTTTTGTTTGATATTGTGATCTGATAATGACAAGAGTATTAGCATGAAAGGTGAGATGAGAATGACATGAAAGGCGCAAACGTCGCTTGGCGCAAATGAATCAGGTACCCATTTATATCAACACAACATCATTCCTAGTGACTTTTACCAAAGATCATATATAGTAAAACAGAGTGGCGGATGTGAGGAATAATGATGAATCTCTTCCAGAGTCCGACTCATAGCGAATGCGCCGATAGTGTACGCTCAGGATGGGACTCACAAATATCGCCCAAACATCCAAATTCACCGTCACATGCCGATTTTGGAGCAAATGCATTCTGGAATTCATCACTCGATGATGTGCTTGATTCTGGATCATCCGCTTATTCACGCTCACCTCAATGTTCAAGCGGCAATCATTCGTTGTCGAATCGACCGGCACCATCTATACAACATTCGTATACTAGCCAAGATCATGAATATAATCTAATTGAGGTTCTTTATTGGATTTTTCAACTAGTTTAAGACTATTTAAGATTTATGTAGTAAAGAGGCTATAGGAATATGAATATTATCAGAGATAAAAATTTCATAGAACCAAAAAAATTTTTATTTTTCTTATTAGACTAATTTCTTTAATATGCAAATTTTTACTTTAATTTTATGCATTATATATATATATATATATATATATATATATATATATATATATATATATATATATATATATATATATATTCTTTCAAAGTAATATTTTTCAGTTAATATTCTTCAAATATTTTAACATTACCTCTAATTGATTTGTTTCAATTTTTATAAGAGAACTCTCCAAAAAAAAGAAAACTCAAATTTTATAAATATTTTTTGCAGGAATTGCTCAAATTAAATATTGAAGGATGTTCTACGTCTGATTCAATCACACCAATTCAACCGCCTCAATTACAAACAAAAGTGAATAGTAGGGCGATCGAACAAAAGCCCACTCTAGCACAACATGACGTTCAACCTCCATATCCTATTCGAAACACTATAAACTTTCAAACAACATCGAATAATGCTTGGAATACATTGCCACCACCCAATACAAGTAGGCTAATTATTTATCGCTTTGAGTTTTTCGATGAAAATAGTGCGCTTTCGAGGTTTAAATGGAATTTTCAATGAGCTAACATCAATAAATAGTGATTCTTTTGCTTAAGACTCATCGATGAAATGTATCGGAGTTAACGATTACTCGACAAGAGTCGTTCGTAAACTAATTCATGTATACATTGAATACTCATTTTTAAATAGTATTAACTCATAATCAATAATGCTGACAGCATCGTTGAAACTTGTTTAGCAAGATATTCTTACCTCATGCATTTCATTATTTTGTTGACTTGCCTCTAATGTTTGATCATTGTAAAATATAAGACATTAAAGAGCAATACAAACAGATTATGATATCATAATTATGGATTGAATGATTCATTTCGTAGCAATAGCAAGGGAACGTTGCATAGATATATATATATATATATATATATATATATATATATATATATATATATATATATATATATATATATATATATATATATATATATATATATATATATATATATATATATATATATATATATATATATATATATATATATATATATATATATATATAGTGCTGTCTGTTTGTCCGTGCGAACTTAAGAAACACAGGGATCGCAGTTAAAAACATCTGTTGATTTAATGCACCAATTTTCGATGAAAAGGGGAGGTGGAAGGAGAAGGAGGGAAAAGGGGCAGTTGAATGTGCATAAAAGTTTGCGTGCATTTCATGAACTAATCAACTCGAGTTTTAAACCCATTTGTTGCAACTTCGCAACCGATCCGATCGGAGAATCGCATCTGTTTTAGAGGATTTACACAAATATGATCGCATCGTTCAAGATGTGAATACATTATCGCATATATTTTATTATCTATTGATAATTTATTCAACCAGTTATTTCCCATTTTTTGTGGAATTCCATAACGACACAAAACAAAAAATTTATTTCAAATATAGTTTTTAAAAAACACTACACAGAGTTTGAATAGTCAAACCTACAGATCTCCAGTACCAATAATCTTGCTCACTCTCCGTTTTTACTTGCATCTGTAATTCTTTAAAGCATATTTTATCTCGCCTGTAGTTTAAATTTTAAAAATCATAGAAGCTATAGTCATGAAATTTGTCTTATGTAATAAGAGATAGATTTTATAAGCAATTTCATTCCGATTGATCGCTTTCATATTGAGGTATTACTAATTAAAGATACGATAAAACTAACCTTTTATCATATACGATAAAAGAGAGCATTTTTAGTCGGATATTTGTTGAACCGATTGGTTTTATAGAGAACTATCCTCTTTTTTTTTATTGTCCAATAATTTCAATATAATTTTCCATATTTGATATAATGTGTTCAAAAATATTATTTCCTAAATTTGGAATATATTTCTATGTATTATTATTGTATTTATTTAGCAATTCCTCGTGCAATTATTGGGCAGAGAGCGACACCTCTTCCACCACAATCATCGGTACAAACATCACGTCAAATAGGTACACCGCCGAAAGATGAGAACGCCGATGTGGAACTACTTTCAGCTCAAATGCTTCGACAACAAGCCATCTATGAACATATCTATCATTGCATGCTCACTGGACAATTACCTGTACCACCTATGCTGAAAATGTGGAATCCACAAGTTAATTTTTAATTTAATTTGCAAAATTTTCCTCTCACTCTATCTTCCTCTTCCCCCGTGTTTCTTTCTCGGAAAGACAGGGAGTTTTTTTAAAAAATTTTTGCCTCTTATTCTCCCTTTTTTTTCCTTGTCTTTCCTTCTCGGAAATTTAAAAAAGTGATGCCTTTTAGGGTCCCCTTAGTTTTACGATGGATGAATCTTATTGGATAAATATTCCATATCAATTTCTGAGCTAATTTTCGACACTTTCAAAGAGTTTTTCGATACGCGAAAATTTTGCAGTACCTTCCCGATGGGCCGTCTTTCGAAAAATGTAAACTTTTTTAGCGCCGCTGTCTTTTATCGATACCGTCACACTTCCACATTTCCCTCCCTTCCTTTCACCGCCTCCCACCCCTTCTCGGAGCGTTCTTCTATTTGTGCTGTTGATTTAGCTGGATCAACTATCTCTCTAAAATACTTTTATGTATGTGCCCGTTCTGGGAAATTACAATTATTAGTCGGCTTAATCGGTAAGATTTGTAAGCACTAAATTATGCAAAAATATTTTCAAAAATAGAAGCTATTGTAAAACGATACGTTCCTCTTAGAATTTGCATTGAATGTATATTCATTTTTTGGAGACAACTTTATTTCTTTCAGTCTTTTCTTATCTAACGCCTACCGTCGAATATATAATGTATACATTTGACTTTCTTAGGCTTATAAATCGTCGAATGCTTTAGTTATGGGTTTATGCTAATTTTGAAATCTTTCTATGAGATGAAATGGCTATTCGTTAAAAAGCCGCCTTTAACTTTTCATTGAATTATTGATGAAAGATAATTCATTAGGACCACCTTTTATTTCAGTGATAAATCTGAACGATCTTTTTTTTTTCAGTAAATAACAAAATGAGAATGCAAACTTCCATCCGTTTTGAATATTGCAATGCTTTTATAAATACAAATAAAAATAATAATAAAGTCAATCAAATAAGTGAATGTAATCTCTGCATTAATATACACCAATATTACTTTTACATTGAATGTATTAGTAATGGATGAAATAAATAAAGAAATAATTGGCAAAAAAAAAACGAATGAAATAATAAAAATAAATAATTTTTTTTTCAAATAAGTTAAAAATAATTAAAAATAACTTACTAGACTGTGCTGTTTTTTTTTTTTTTGCTTCTCTTTATAAGTCATCGTCACCAGCGTTTACCTTCTATCTCTAATCTTTCGTCTAAGTTGCCTTGACCCTTCAGTACACTCAATGGTCATAAATTATTGCGCCAGAATCGATTTTTGCATAGTTTAAATGTTATTAGGTAATTTAAAATTAATTGCTTTTATTATTTATTATTATTATTATTGTTATTAAGATACGGCAATGTCAACGTCGTTCGGCAGCAGCGCTTGAACTACATCTTCGACTTGAAGAATGCACCGAGCAATATCGTCAATTAGAAAAAGAACGAAAAAAAACCGAAGCTGAGCTAGCAAGACATAATCTTGGCAAGAAGATTTCATCCACTAACAATATGCCAATTCCTCGACTTGCTCAAGCACCATCAAGGATCGATCGACTCATTGTTGATTTCTTTAGGTGATTTCATTCCACTTCCAATTGTATCGAAAAATTTTTGAGTTTAGAAATTTTCCACCTTCATATATGCGTGCATATATGCATATATAGCGATTGTTTTGATTTTATTACTTTGGCTATCAAAAAAAAAAACGAATGAGTTGAATTCCTCTTGGGATGACGGTTAAGTGCCCATTTAAGGATTAAATTGTTATAGGATTATTTGCAGCTGATGATGAATATATTTTTGGAATTAAGCCTATTTTCTTATAATTTTGCATATCTAATTTTTTTTTTCATTCGAAATTCATCAAGCACTTATCGGGAATTTTTTTCTTGTCGGAGATTTAATTACAGCTTAGTAGGCAATTTTAATTCTCATGCAAACTTATTATTGCACTATGGATGGAAAACCCTCATTGTTGTCGTCATTTATACTGCAAAAAGGGATAGGAAAACATTCCGGCATATTTCAAAATGATACCATCGACCGCATACAACGATGGAAACACCGATCGATAGGATGCTTATATTTTGGAATATTTTAAACTTTCTTCATCCATTAAGTTACATCATAGCACTGTTTAATATTAAAAAAGTTATGGTAAACACTTGGCTAAAAATCTCCTAGGCGATTTTATTGGCGTTTCTGAACAACAAACGCGATTCACCTGTGATATTCTCATCGATCAATAATGCTACGACAAAAGCGCCAATTTAATTCTCTACTTCTGCAAAAAAAAAAAAGATCTTTTTTGGAATTATTTCCGCATATAAAATTATCTAATCGTTTGCTTTATTAGCATTCCGAAATGCATTATAATGGCTTTTTCCTTATTCTCTCTATTGTATAATTTAATGATAAATCAATATTTCTTTATTTTCTCTTATATAAATTTTATGGCTCTTCTAACGAGTATAATTTATAGGGAGCATGCTCGTGTTGTAACGTTACTTTCAAAGATGGAACAACTACGTGAATGTGCTTTACCATGTGCTGTACATAATGCATTACGCAATTTACTCGAATCAATTAAAATTTTACAACAATGTCGTCTTAATGAGCGACAACTTATTCTACAACAACTTCGTGGCGAGATTATCAGATATAACGATGATCGTGGTATTATTCATGTCTTATCATTTGTAAATCCTACTATAAACTATGGAAATGAAAAATAAATTGCAATAGGCAATAAACAACTCTCTCTAAGGCAGTTATCATCAAAATTTGCATATCGTAATAAATCAGGAACGTCTCTGTAGATGAGTGTTCCATTGTTGTACCTTGGCTTATATTATTTACATATGCATATTTACTAAGAGTTTATTTTTTTCATTTCAACTCTTTAGTAAAGAAATTCTTTAATTAATTTTATCTTTAAATTGTTGAATTTTTAGAGACTCTTGCACTTGCATCTGCACTTGCCAACATCAATAAAGCGGTAGTTCGAGCACGTGCCGCTAGTTGGTGCTCACTTATGTGGACGATAGGTGCGGATGCGGAAGCGGAACAATGGATCCAACGTATTTTAAGTGTCGATTTCGAACTTGCTCCACCAGAAATCAAACATCGTCCTATTTAACGATTACATCGTATTCCGCTGTTCTTTATCGCATTCCGTTGCTCTTTTCCGGCATCCATTCAACATAAAATGTTGATGTTTATTTCAAAAAAAAAAAAAAAAACCCGAAAAAAAAAGATGGATCATTTATTTCATTTTGATATTTTCTCGTTCATATTTCCCTCTAAAAAATATTCCTCAAAAAAATTTTTTTTCAAACATTTCAAAAAAAAATTCATCTTATATTAATATTTTCTCTCTATAATTCTATAAAAATCCGAAATAAATTAATTTTTTTTTTTTTTTTAAAGAAGAAATGAAAATTTTTTCAAAGATAAATATTGTCGATTTATAAAATTCATTAATGCTATTTTTTTCAAAAAAAAATTGAAATAATTAAACATGAATAATTTAGAAAATATAATTGAAGGGAAATTTTCAACTTTAGATGACGCTGAAAATTTTTAATTTTCTTAAAAAAATATGATATTTATTCGATTATGGAATTTCATTTGGCGTTTTTTTTTTTTGAGAGAGAGAGAGAGAAAAAAAGAGAGAATAAAATTCAATTAAAATCTTCGTTTCAATGAAATTATTCGAGAAAAAATTTGCTTCAAAAATTTTCTCATATTTGGAAAATTGCCAAATATAATAACAAATGGAATAATTTTTTATGCATCTTTTTAAATATGTTTTTTTTCTTTTTTTTTTTTGATTATTAATGATAATATCATGAGATGAATAATTCACTTATAGAGATCATCCATTAATTTTTGAAAATTCTACTGAAGAAAAAAAACGTTTTTTTTTTCTCAAATTTTAAGCGATGGAAAATTTAATTGATTTTTCTTAATTGTCAATTCCTATAAGTGATAATTTTACTCATTTACTATTTTCCTTTCAAATAAAAACTCATTTTCCTCATATGTTGAAAATCTAGAAGCCCCGGGCTTTTATTGAACGAACAACGGTATATAGTATTCTTTTATATACTTCTTTAATTTTATTATATATTTTGAGCAGTAATTATATATTTATGCTGTTTCCGTGATTAGAATACAATGCGCTTAGGTGTTAATATAATTATAGTGCCCGTTTGAAGTGTTCTACGCGTGAATCACTTGAAAACGTGCAGCATTCGGATTTATTGCAAATCAAAGAACATATCGATATCTCTCTGCTTCGTTGATAATTTTTCGGAATTCATAAATTAGGCATAAGAGGGGGGGGGGAGAAACAAAAGGATGGTGGGGGAGGGGGGAATAGGGGGGGGGGTTTATTAAGGAGGTCGAAGGGGAATATCGATTTGCTGCATGTATCTAAATATCATAGCACATATTTCACTTGTGCATGCGTTTTTTTTTAGCACGCAATATTTTCCATTCCTCTATATTCGCTTTCTCTCTTTATTTGTTGTTATTTTATTTGTTTATTTATTTGTTCTTTTTTTCTTTCGCAATTCTTTTTACATTGTCATCAACGGTTATTTTGACAATTGCTTTTTTTCTCTCTCTTTTAAAACAACATTTCATTCGTTAATTTCTTCATCATCTCAATGAAATTTTCTCATCCTCTCACTTAATTAGTTGTATTTTTAGAAATTGTTTTGCTTCCTTCTTATTCGGGTCATACTGGAGGAATTTTTTTTTTTCTTTTATAATCATAATTAAGCATTATATTTTTCTTTCATTTTTTTGCATATTTTTTCATATTTTCTTTTCCTCTCTCTTGTTTTTTTGAATATTTCGCCTCATTTTCTTTTCCCCTCTTTTTCTCAATTCTTCTGGCAGAAAAATGAAATATTTCTTGTGGAAAATGAAACGACCTTTTATTGGGCAGAGTTGGGCAGTTTTATTGTCGTTTTGCCAATTTCATATCATTTCCTTCACTATCAGGATCATCGTATTTCCTGCCCATCTCCTCTTCTTTAACTTTTTTTTCTTGATCATTTTCTCTTCCCATTTTCTACCGTTTTCGTCCATCTAAATAAATAGATGAGTGACGTTTATTACTTTTTAAATTAAGGACAGATTTAACCGACGGTGAAATATAAGTATAATCTGTGATTGTGCATTTTCTTTATTGTTGATTCTTCTCTAACTTGACATAATTCTTTATAGTATTTATTATTATTTTCAACGCTCATTGTTTTCTCTCTCTTTTTTTTTTTTTTAGTGAATTTTCTTTATCGATATTTCGTTGAGTAGTGCAGTATATCGAAGCATATACGATTAAATTCGACCTCAACACTTAAATATAATCGGAATTAAATTTAATCCGCATCATTCCAGTATGACCCAATTTTGTTGAGAAATCAGCTTATTAAATTTATAATTTATTGCCTTCATATTATTAATAGTTTTCTTACTGGTATATAGATTGATAAATTGTTAATATTTATTATGCGTTGATATTTTTTAATTTTCTCTTTTTTTTTTTTTTAGAAACAACGATTAGTTTATGTATTTTTTTAATGATATAGTGTTGTTTAGTATTCATTTATTTTTTTTTTTACTGATTTTTTAATAATTTTTCGAATATTTTTATGCTCTCACTCGTTTTCTTAGTTATTTCCACATTGATATTTATATATCAACGTAAATTTCTGCGATCATTTCATATGAATTTTTGAATACTTTCGGGTGATAATTTTAGCATCTTTTTCGAATAAATAAGAAAATATTATTATTTGAATTTATTTATCATATCGCAGACCTTTTTTTTGGTGATAAGGGGAGAGATGTGATCATATATTAGCGATAATAAGCAATAATATTGATATTGACAGGTGCATAGGTGAATAATGTGGTATTGCATGGAAGATGCCGCTTTATTTTAATAGCTTTTGCATAGTTTTGTAGCGCTCAATGAATCTACAACAACAGGTGTTCACCACTCTCTATTCCCTGCCCCCAGGGCTTATTTTCGTCCTAAGAGTGGCTGATGGCTAGGAATGAACGGGAACGTTAGAAAGGAGGGGAAGATGGGAAGGTGTGTGAAACCAGTGGTTCGATGATCGCATGGTTTATATTAACGCATAATTTACATACCTGGAAAATTGATTGAAGGTGTTTAGAAACGTCTCTCTATGTGTAATCTTCATCTATTGATGCTTCTTATTGAATGCTGCGAATTGCTATCTAGTTGAAAATATATTTACTGCATGAATAGGTTGATAAACTATATAGACGTCAAAATATTCAACTGATATTAGTGTGATATTTGAAGAATTTAATGGCGATTGCTCTTATTCGTTTTTTTTTTCTTCATAATACACCAATATTAAATGCTTCAACACATTTGTGCAATATATAATAATTTATAAACTAAAGAATTTCACCTGTAATTACCTGTAATATTATACTCTCATTTGCAAATTTATATCATTAAAAGAATATGCAAAATTCGAACAGATTTTTGTTTATATGAGAGAGAAAAATGAATAAGAGCCTTGTTTGCTATTTATTTGATTAGGTGTCGTTTTTTTTTTCTCCGATAAATCGCCCAATTTTTGTGCATTTCCACTATTATGCTTTATTTTTATCTTCTTTTTCTATTTTCTTATTTGTTTATTATGAAAGTTGCTATGAAAGTTGAAACTAGAAGAGAGAAAGATCAATAAGACCAAATAATCGAAACAAATACTGCAATATTTTTTTCTTTTTTTTTTTTCAAATGCCATTTGATGTATGCAATTTTATATTTTGATCACATTATTGCTACTATCTATAATATTTCGATCAATAACTTTACTATGCTAATAAAATTTACTCGAAATTATTTGTGATCATTTCAATAGGGCATTTTTGTAATCGGTCGGTCGGTACGATTTGCCAACGATATGTAAAATTTTTCGTTCATGAATACATTAATATCGATATAACGTCAAGCAGAGTAAGGACATAGAGTATTGGTCTAAGTGCAATTTTTTTTGCATTCAGAAATAATGATGGACGAATCCGGAGTTGAACTTCTTAGAATTCATTTTCATAGTTAATTCAAGTCAAACCGGTCGTTGTCCCTTACCCCTCCCTCCCCATCCTACCCGCGCTTACCGAACATTAGAGTTTTTCTCACGACGACGAGAGATGAAAGTTTATTGAAGAGCTAAACTCCGGGAGCCATTAATGCTGAGTAATAACTAGTGTTGCTGGACACTTCCACATTTACAGGCCATTGCACTATTATGAAGATACATGGAGTGAAAACAAAATTGCTGCTATGTCGATTTTTAAGCATATTTTAATTATTTTTTTCCCTCCGAATAGCCATTGGTCACCCGCTTCAATGGTGTGGCCAGGTGTTTACTGCGGTAGTTTGTTAGTTCGATTCCCGTCATGAAGTATTGTTTGCTTTGAGTTTAGCGTGTGTTTTTTCTTCATTCGCTGATTGTTGCACTCTTATTGAGGCTATCATTAAAAAATTCTAAGACAAGCGTTTCTCAGGAGTTTTGCGTTCAAAAGTGTGCATGTTTACAATAAATATTTATTGACGCTGAAGATATCTTGATCTTTAAATCTTAATGCATAAGTTTCTCCGTCTCTTTCGTGCCCCCTCCGTTTATGGCTAAGTACATCGATCCTCTTCACATCATGTTCCATTATACACCTCTAGACCCAGATATATCTGTGACTGTGCAGTTTCTTATGATGTGCAATTGACATAGCAAGGTCTCACCGACATATCGGTGCCTATAAGTGGAACAAGATTTGAGAATAGTGACTAGACAGATTTTAAAGAGCATTAAAAACTCTATCAGAATCATCAATAACCTCAGACAAAAACAAGAACTTTTCTAAAAGATTAATTTCTTATGTGACGCGCAATTTCATAAATTACAAGGTCGAAATACATGCCATATGTTGACATTGTTACCACATAGTGGCGACATAGGAATGCGATCGTTCGTCGAATTGCCGAAACCCAAAACATTGGTTGAAATTGGCAGCCGGTGTCGTTTCTTAGCAAGATCGTCGCTCTCTACTGGAGATGTGAAGCAAGCTTCTGAAATCTCAGATATAATAGTGATCATGGCGAAATGACGCAACTTTTGTGTTGCTTCAATTAAGAACGTTAAAGAAGTAATTCTTTCTCATGCGTAAATTTTCGTGAACTGACAGCTTGTTTTCGAAGAAATCGCATATGCCCCGTCTATATTTGACGAGATAACAAGGAACCACCTTTGACTTTCGGAGGAATTAGGAAAGACGAATATTGCTTGAAGACTTGGGATCGCGATATGAGTACAGGTAATTTGACCTTCAACGATGCTTTTCTTTCAGAAGGTGCACGATTATGTCATTTGTGTGGCACACCAAAGAAAGATATCGGTTTCCGTTGTGCATTCATTCAGACTGACATTACAATCGTTCATATCCGTAAAATCAGATAGCAATTTTCCGTGATCGGATATTGGCTATTCTCCTAAATTCGAGAATGAAATTTGCAGACGTAGTACGTCGTTTTCCTAGCCATCCATTATTGAAGCGTTTGAGATCTCTTGAATAAAATGAATTTTATTCATTTCGTTCAGAAATGAATCGGCCATAGGAAACATAAAATGAAAGGCAGATAAAGTAAAATGCTTAAGCACAACTTCACCGCACCTTCGAGTATATCACCTTGCAGACAGGTGATAAGGAATGATCCTAGTACATAAGTAATTAACTCATTGGAGTCAAAAAATTGGGGCCATGGTAACAACGTCCGGCCGCCACCTTTGGCCTATAAGTAATTATTAACGTTCGCACGATGAAGCCTTATGAAGACTTCTTCAACCTCACGATCTCTCTCTACCTTACTGTTGAATTTTGATTCCCTCATTTCAAATGTTATGGTACCACGATAAATAAAAACGTCAGAAGATATATCCATAGCCACTTAGCAAATCTCTTTTCCCACTTTGGCAAATTTGTTCAAAGATCTCAACAGCATCGCAGTCTTATGTTCTCCCTTCCTCCCTCTCTCCTTTTTTTTCGAAATGAAACATTCAGAGAGGGAGATAGAGAGAGAGAGAGAGAGAGAGAGAGAGAGAGAGAGAGAGAGAGAGAAAGACAGAAGCAGAGAGAGAAAACGAATCCTCTTAAGGATGAAGTGAATGCAATAAAAAAATAACAATCGATAACAAATCTTTGACTACCGAATCCAGAAATGGATCATCGATCATTTATGAAGGCAGCCATGAACAAGCAATCAACAAATTGAACATTAAAAAGGGCACGTATTCAACATAAACAATTCAACTGAATATGGTATATATATTCATCAGCAAAGATCGGCATAAGATATAAATGAAGCAGCGGTATACATACCACATTGATAGAATATGCCTGCAATATTTCTAAATAATAGACATAAGTCGACCATCTCTTTGAAACAGCTCATTTCAACCTAACATTCGACCTGATACTCGCACTGATACTCAGCAAACTTCTAATGACGACTCTCAACAAATTCAACAAAGTCAGCGACCTCGAATTAAATCGTGCACTCCTATAGTATCGTACTAATATCTTTTCCTCTAAAATAAACAAATAAAAATAAGCGAAATTTTAAAAAAAAAGAAATAAATTTTCCAGAATTCAATGCAAATAATTCTCTTAAAATATTTTTGATTTCGGCATTCACTACTACTACTTTCACTTTCATAAGCTGTACTACTACACCGCTTCATATTAATTCCTATAATTCCTTCCCTTCCTCCATCCATAACCACAGGTCCTAAATGGTTCTTTGATACAACAAAAGTGGAAAAAAATGCGAGTGGAACATCCTTTTTATGAGTTTCAATCATTCAAAAGTGCAACTAATAATCCTAAAAAATCCATAACGACATCACGAGTACTCAAATATAAAACCATTAACCTAATACCTGAACACTTCAATAACTCTGTACAGAACACCACAAAACATCCCTCCTAGCGTGAACCACAAACCACAAGACGAACTCGAATCAATGCACGCAGCGACGTTGAATGTGTCTATTTCTTCATGAAAGCTTCGATCTCCTCCACCGTTCTCGGTACATCATTCAATATTTCGTTGCCTTTCGCCCAAATCACTATATCATCCTCAATGCGCACCTACAATAAACATCCATAAATACCTGTACGATCCCTTCACCATATCATTTACACATACGGCCCCATTCAGTTTTCAGCATTCACCAAACAATTTAACCCATGTCGAGGTTAAACAGCAGGCTACTGCAACTCAGGATCAGCAAACACTAACAAGGACAAGAAAGAACAACACAAATAAACCACTACGCTAGCATTGAACAAATCAAGCAGAAAAACAGTAAACCAGGGATAACCAGCAAATCGGTGAACCACTAACTAGCAAAGGACTGACACAGAAGACAACCGCTAAGCTAACAAAAGATCGGTAAATAAGAGAAAAATTATGGCAACAAAGAACCAATAAACAAGAAAAGAAGCATCCATCTATAACGACTTAGCGAAACCAATAAAGCAATGTGCATCGGACTGGTTTATCCACTTTTAAGAAAATAATTTTTATGGATGAAACTAATATCATGAAATGCGAAAGGAATTTATTGTTCGTTTATTCCACAAATAAAACGAAATCGTTGCTGAGATCGCCTTTTATAAACAACAACGACCGCGACTTATAGACAACGAATAATAGTGCACTCTAGGATGATTGTTTTGTTACACTCTCCTCTTAAAATACCATCGATTAAAAAATGCACCTCAATAATTTCGTCGATGCCATCATCTCCCTCCCCCCATCCGCCAGGCCCCTCCTTCAAACTTCTAATAAGCGAACTTACTCCTCCAAATCCTTTAAATTCTTCGAGTCTCTTTATATCGAAATATTTCTTCTTCACCGGATCGGCCAATGCTGCATTCAATAGCTGCAAAACACATTAGGAATGAAAGTTTGTAGATCATAAAATAATTTGAATGCAATCGCCAGGCTAATACTCTCACATCTTCTTTCATTTGGCTCATCGTTAAAAAGAAACCATAAGCCTCATCTATTCTCCTTCCACTACCTATATAAAGAATGGGAAGATGGATGATGAGACCAAGACGTTCGGTAAGGACTGATAATTCATAACCCGATTTTGGTTGTATTCGACGAAACGATACTGCTGTCGCTGCGACTCATATATCTCCCTCTTTTCTCTATTTCCTCCACCCATTTCCGCTTATTCTTCCAAGCTAGTTTTACACCAACAAGTACATCGCATCCAACAAGTTGCAGCGAATCCAACAATCGCTTCCTTGCTATGATCGTTCAACCGACCCAGCTGCTGGAACGAGAGTGCGCACAGGTGGATGCAACGACCTAAGACTTTCTCAGAGCCTTTAGTTTCCCTGTTCCCCATTAGCAGCAGAGAGCATTTTTTCTTTCAAAAGTCCTGACCCACTCCGCTTCCATGCTTACACAGCATTCAGAGCGAATAATATTCCTCCGATTGCTTCTTTCAATGTTTTACTCCACTCCATTTTAGCAACCCACAATACAACCTGTAATTAACTTCTTCAACGAAAACTTTCATAAACACATTAAAAAAACGAACCACATCGATGAAATAGCAGCCCGGTTCAACTGTAATCACCATTCTTTCTTGAAGAGTTCGAGTTGTACGAAGAGACTTCAATCCTGGTTCTTTCGGGCGTGGTAAAGCATCCTGTAAAACACATCACCACATTACAACATTTAACTCCTCTTCGTCTATAAGCATCAAAATGATCGGAGCACATAGAGAATAGTTCAAAACGAAAACGATATAAGAAAAGAAAACAAAGAATTTCAGAGGATTCGGCATTGCTTCCCGATTGTAATTTCCAGAATTTATAAGATAGAGGGAGTAGTAAACTATTTCCTTCCCTTACAGATGCTTCACTTCGAAAGGGTTATCAAAAGGACAATCCCGTGGATTGTCTTTTTGTTCCAAAAGCTGTGAAAACTTCAACTCACTCTTTTTTAACTCTGCAGTGTTTTCCAACGCGAAACTTACCACTCATACCATAAAACAATGAAACCCTTTACACGCATAAATCGTTGCCCCTATTTCTACAAATGGACGACAAAGGAGAAAAATGCCAAAGAACACGACAACCGTGTGAACAGCTATCACCAGGAAAGCTGTAACCGCTTTTTACGTATACCTGAAGTTCTTCTCACTGGCTTCATCAAACATAACTTCTGAAAGAACAAAAATATCTTAAACCTTAAAGTTTTCTCAAATTCAATGAAACATTAGAGCACTCACACCAAGATAACCACCACAATCATGCACGTCTAGCCCAAGAAGGTGACCCAACCCATGAGGCATAAAGACGGCTCCGATCCTCGCATTCAGCATCTCCTCCACATCTCCTTTCAGGATACCGGCCGCTTTCAGATCTGTCAAAAGAACACGTTCCGCCAGCAAATGCATCTCTGTCCAGCGCACACCTATAACATCAACTTTATATATATGTATATATTTGATTATATACATATATATAATCACTGGTTACTGCAGGGTGTAGCTTCCCGACTTCATTATTAATGACAGCCCAGCCAAAGGCTCAGCGGAAATACAACCAATCTCATGGACTCCAGACATAAGTACAAGTTAGATGACGCTGAGAGGTACGGCATTCTCGGGGCCTTCGGGCGGACGGGTAGTGATGTACGGTACGCAGGCCATCAAAGCTCGGGAGCCCTGATGACAGCCGAAGGTCGGGGTGGTAACCTTGAAAGGTAAGGCATTCTCAGTGAGACACTGGTAATGATGCAATAGATGGCGGGCGACTCAATAATATGTAGTACCTAAGCCACCTGAAGTCTGTGCCACAAAATTCGGACCGTTATTATGCATCAAATCATCCAGGCCTACCGGAATGAACGAGGGTTTCTGCTAGGTAATCTTTATTGTGCACGATTGAAGTTACGCTTTGCAGTCATTTTTTGCTGCCACCTTCGCTCTTCATAACACCGAAATTATACGACTTTAGTGAACACATCTCGCGTTGTGGAACTTTTTAACAGCCCTACCTTCTGAGTGGATAAGAAAGAAAACTGCCTGAACACGAACGAATGACCAATGTTTTCTACCGTTGAAATAGCCGCAAAATAAACGAGTAACACCCATAACTAGCAGAAATTAGCAGAAATATGCAAAAAATAGTCAGATGAGTGAAATTTTAAGCATAATGCGGGAAATAAAGACTTGAAAGCCCAGTAAAAGTGTGTGCGCCTTATCAGATAATCTTCCTCATCCCCATCTCCTCTCAGCTCTCTCTCACTCCCTCTCCCCTCCCCTCCATCCCATCTACGAGTACAGAAATTCCCTCCTTGCTTCCTCTTCAACATCACCATAAATGTCGCTACCCTGACTTAAACAGCCGCCGAACAACTGATACACAATTAGTGGCTATGCGACCGTAGCGATAAAGAGGTATCTAATCAACAAAGAAAAATGCAGTCGGAATTTCTCGGTCAGGCTCGCTGCAGCACAAAACCTTCACACCAACAAAAACCGATCAATGGTGCTTCGAGGGTTTTTTTGGAGGCGAGCGAGCTTTCCAGTTCAAACTATGGTCTTCACCACTTGGTCATCGCTAATCCTTATATTTCTTACTACAACTTTATTTACTGTATTTTCTATAATTAATCTCTGTGTTTCCAACATATGTTCCAATTCCTCCTCTAAGACTAATCCTACGAAGAAATTACAAAAGAAGGAAATCATATACCTGGTTTAGCCGCTTTAATGACCTCTCGATTTGCTCGAAGAACGGCGTTATAGATTAGTTTCTGTTTCTCGGTAAATTTTCCATTGGAAGGAAACGTCGTCGTTACATCAGAAGCTATAAATAAAGATCTCAAACGGGAGATGCGAGGACGACGAAGAAAAAAGACCAAGGAAAAAAACTAAGGCTAGTTAATGGAAAACGACATTTCCAGAACACGGAAGAACAATTCCTGCACAGAGAAGTTACGTCATCTGTGAATCAGTGAATAAGCGTTCTTTTCCTCCTCTTCCCTCCCCATCGTTCAAAAAATTCAGTAAAGACACCTACAATCACTAAATTCGCCTAAGAGGTAACTAAAACGAAACGAGTAGCATATAGGCTGGGTCCATGGTTCGACTCAAGTAGTCACGATTGAGTCGCATGAGCTGTGACTACATCTGAAGCAAACAACACAGATGACAGATTTGGTATAGCCGGATTCGAGAGGTAAGAAACTATAAGCTGCTTCCGTCTTGACATAAACATCGACTACCATTTAGCTTGAAGATATTAGACAATCCTCGTTGAGTCTCCGACTGCCGATCGTGCTTGAGCATAAAACCTCTTCGGAGTTTTTAAATGAAATATGACCAAAATAGAATAAAGCAATACGATTGGAGAATATATATTTTATTGTGATTTCGTTCAATCCAACTCATCGAACTATCTTTTAGCAGGAGCATAAGCATTTTTGATTTTTGTGATCACATTTTGATAAAAAATACAAATTAAAAAAGAATATTCTAAAGAAAAAACCGAATAAAGTCTTGCATTAATAGAAATTTAAAGGAACAATCATATAACCATTGAAAAAAAACGAACAAAAACATGAAGTGAAAAAAGTGTACATAAAAATGGAAACTAAACGCACCATAACATTCACATTCGGGACCCATATCTAATAGACAGAGATCTCCATTCATGATCTTCTTGTTATTTGGAGCATTCGCGTGTCCATAGTGCAATATTGCGCCATTGATCCCACTACATAAATAAGAGCAGTTCAGAAATCACAGGCAATCGAAATCCGGAGAATATAAATGTGACGTATCAAATATTTATTTTTATTTATTTACTTGTCTGTTTCAAAACTCCAGAGTGGGAAAATAAAGAAAAAAAAGATATCTGAACAGCAGAAAAAATCAAGAAATTCAAAAAACTACGGAAATTGTGTAAAATATTTTCCTGAAAACAACATATATTCATCCTATTTTCGAAAGAAGAGAAATGAGTCGTGATCAATCGCCGCACAAGCTAAATCATCATTCAACGAAACCCAGCTTTCTTTCACAACGTTCCAACAACGGTATGGGATTCGGACAACGGCCTTCACAAAATATTAGGTGACCACCATCCGATAAAAACTATAACTTATTCTCCAGAGTAGTGTTACAAAGCTTTAAAAAGTCTTGTCGATTGCTTACAACAGCATAAATGATACCTGGCTGCGATACATGTATATGCCAAATGCCGACATCCACCATCATAGTAGCTTATATGCCGGAATACACTGAAAATGGATACAATAAACGGATTATATCTCATGAAATTTGCCTGCTACATGAATGTCACAAGACGTATGGCGAACGTGTCCCCGTTTTTGCAAAATGAGCAGCTGCATTTGCTCAAAACAGGAAACCTTTAAACATAATTGCCAAACAATTATCTTCAAGCTTAGGTTAAAATATCAGCTAACCCTCTCCCTCCCTCTCCACAGAAATGGTTTTTTGTCAATAAAAATTATTAATTCTAAATTTAGCACTGCAGAGAAATAGATTGCCGGAAAAGGGTATAAGAACTATGGGTACATCTTACATCTTGCATTCAGTAATCAATGTTCTATACCTACACAAATAATTCGATTTATTTTGTGTTTCTTTCGGCAAAGCGGAAAGAAACGATTGCAGCTGCAAAATGAATTTTTTTTTGGAAAGTTCACAACAGATGAAGTTGACGTGGAGAAGCGAGGAAGGAGTTACTCGACTAAGTAAGGAAATTAAAAAATTACCTTTCGAGTTGATATTCGTATAATCCTGGCTTGACAGCTTTCATTGCAGCCTTGTGAGCTTCAGAAGCTACCTGGAAAACATTCACGTGAAATCATAGAAGGAGACTGCAAAAACTGCAGTAAGTATTAAAAACTAATGTCTCCTGCTAATTTTCTCACGCCTCCGTCTATGTTGGCGTCTTGCTTCTAGATAAATGACCATAAAATCTGTTCTAGCTGACTTAAAAAGGAAGAACATGTCTAATCGGCATTTATAGGCATAAAGAGTGGAAGGTCAAAAGGTGAAGATGCAATTGCTGGGAGAAGAGATAGGGCGGGGCGGGAAGGACTTTCTGGACTTAGCACTGATGTTCAACAAACGCGACTGCATTTATGCACTGGAGCTATAGATATAAAATTCCGATATGAAAATCACCTTGCAAGAGTATCGCATCACCTCTAATTCCTTATCGGTCTTAAAGACTCGAAGATTGCCCATTATTGGATATAACATTTCCGTATCACATGGGAATCTGAAACAGATAAAACAATTGAATAAAAATACAGGCAAATGGGAAGCCATTTATTTACATCGGTTTTCAAAAAAGAAAGAACAGTGAGAAAACTGCGAAGTGGTTTATTCGTCAGTCGACTTTTACACAAATCCAAGAATAAGTTTGTATATTCTGCAATAGCTATCAACCATTTAGTAGCAAGATCAAAAGTGATACCTTGAAGATGACACTCAGGTGCACTTCATTTCATACCTATACTACCAAACGGAGTAAAATAATGCTATTATATCTTAAGGCAAAGCAATTTTCTCAGTGCAATGCACACTCCTTCCTTGAGAATATGACTGGTAAATAATGCCTTGATGACCACCTATTAGACCGATCGATAATGCTACAATCGGGAGTCACCATCGTTTGAATATTTCATGAAACGTTAAGACGATAAAACTATTATCAAAGAAATCAATATAATAAAACTTATAAATAACAACACTCTTCGAAATTCTTTTATTTATATTTCAGCGAACATGAAGGAACACGATCGCATGACAATGGACAATGCTTATGATCGAATCCATAAATTCTTTTAGCTCTCTTCTTTCATATCCCCAAAAATTTCAAGAAGCACTAAGCTGGATTTATGTTACATATAGAGTGTCGCCGACTGGGGAACTGAAGATCGCAAACGTTTGCCATATATACCATTTTTGAATAGGTAGGCGAGAAAGCCACTGCGGCAAAATCATCATTCTTCGATAAAACTCTACACTACTGAGCCTGTCGTTGGTAGAACAGGCACCATCGTGTGTGGGAAGGATAGGTAAGAAACAGCCAATACATAGCCTCATTTGATGTGAATGTTCGCATCCCAAGCCACGTACCGTCTCCCTTCCTCATATTATCCCAGGCCTTATTCGCATCATAGCATTTATAAATGCTGCTCGCTTAAGCGGACAACTAATATTAAAAAATACAAAATTCAACGAAAAAACATACTCGCTTTTCCCCTTGAAGTCGGCCGGTTCCAACACGTTGCCACTGTCCGTATTTTCCGCTCTCTGAAAGAGTTCTCAAGAACACATGCTGATGGATAAGCATTTAGATAACAGCCTATGAAGAAAAGAAATTAAAATGTAAAGCGACAATCTACTGCTTATGGTAAATGATATTTTACCCGGCAGCGCGCGGACAACACTCCGCGCTCTGTCTTGGATTCGACTCGGAAGTTGAAATTTTCCATTCTCTGCTACCCCGAAGCACCCTTCTAATTTAAATATGCCTACATGATTACTACGACTGATAACAGGCGCATGGAGGGGACGGTCGACGATTGGAGACAAATGGACCAAACCATTCACGATGCATGGGGTACAAAAACTTTCGCTCAAAGGGTTCCTTACGCTTTCTTGGCTACTTGGATGCATCGTCTAATGTGTGTGAGGAATAAAAAAAACTTGTGTATTGCTTTCATAGTAATCCTTTCTTGGCCTCTACACAAAAAGCCGTCCTCATATGCATATTTGTGCCCCCTCCCATGCCCTCCCCCCAACCGCTTTCTGCAGTGTTTGTTTTAATGATGGATTTGAAAAATTGTCAAAAACTGAAGCCACAACAATGTTTTCTACAAGTGGTCATCAACCACATCAACACGAATGACCATACAGCTTAACCAGATATCCACAAATACAGAAAAAAGAAAGAAGGAATATTTTAAGTGGTGCAGCTGAGGCTGACAAGCGATAGTTGAGTTTAGTAAGCACATCATGACTTCAGAAAAAGGACGAAACAGAGCGTATGATTCAAGTGGAGAGCGTATGGTCACTACTTTAGTTAACAAATTTTCTAAAGTTCCTCGTCCCTCACCTGTTTTCCGAGGTCATCTCATAAAGACGATTTCCTTTCTTTCTTGTCATATCATAAGCCAAAAAAATTCGGACGTTTATTATCTTTCTTATCATAAGCCAAAAAAATCCATTCGAAAGTTTATTACTTTGCATTGTTTAGATCAAAATAACCAACCAGTAACAACAGTTGCCTTGCTCCCAAATTCCTCAAAGTCTCATTAATTGTGTTGGGATCGTTGAAGTGTACCTCATCGACTTGATATACGTCCTTAAACCAACTCTCCGGTTGTATTCTAAAAATAGCTCTTTGTTATCGACTGAAAAGACAACAAGACCAGGTGCAATTTAATGCGTGAAACATTCATTTTTAGCTGTCTATCATTCTATTACAATCTTAATTCTATCCTATATATCTTGTTCCATAAGCTATTTTAGGGTTCCATGACGCTTTATCACAACTTGTCTCAACCGTTTTATCATAGCGGTCCCCACCTCTCTCACCGTATCCCTTCCAGCGCTTTCCGTTGTTTTATTAACAAGTAGCACATCTCATCTAACTTTCGCCAACAACCCCCTCACAAAATTGCTTTCTTCATTTTTGCATAAATTCTTTGCAATGAAATTCTCCAACAACATACCAATTTCATTGCTTTTCAAGTTCTATATGAACATCATTTGTAATTACTGTAATGACTGCATAATGTGTCGAAATACTGAGCAAATTTGCAGCGAATGATAACAACAATATCACTCGTCGATATCAATAAACTCATCAGTGATAATATCAACCTATCATTTCATCAAAAACTCGTTCAAATATTCGCAGTCAGTTTCTATTCATCAAATTCTCTAACTACTCTTCGTCGATCAACTGTTGCATTAACTAAATATGCAAATAAAAAAAGCACTTAAACTTTCTTCCCTCTTCCTCTCCCCTTTCTGTCCCTTTGCCTTCTCAACAATAAGAAAGAATAACGAGATTTCAGCTTTTCTTGAGGACAATTATACGTGCTATGCCATTAAACAGCGCTAAACAGAAAACAATGCTTTAAAAAAAACCGGAAAAAGAAAAGCAAAAATATTATCAAGATCCCATACTTTCCATCCCAGATAGCATAATCTGGATGCAATCGAGGCGGGAATAATACTGATTTTCCAGAATCAACATCAATTGCACCATAGAATTCACTTTCATGAACACCAAACGTCCAGAAAAAATACGACTCCTGAAAGATATCTTCTTGTGCCAATTGAAAATAATAGAAAATATTTATTTGATTCAGTTCAAAAATGGCTCCAACTAGGCTAGCACCTCACTAAGCCTTAACTCAGATGCTGTTGCAATGATGTCATATGATTGCCATTGTACTTTATATTCCCATGATTTGAGGTGAAATACTGGCAAGCATTAAAATGTTTGGCATAGAACCCGGCTAATATTTAAAAAAAAAAAAAGAAAGGATTTCCAATCTGGTTAGAATTTCACATTTGCGGATATAAATCCATGCCTAACCTTCCCCTTCCTCCAAACTTTTTATCACGGTCATCGTATTTGCTTCATTCTTCATTCGCACGTTCTATGCAATCAATTTTTTTGCCCAAAACTTTTAAGATTTTGTTGGGATCGATGTTGAGAGAGGGCTGTGTATGTTGTATGTTTTGCATCTATGCCAATTTAGAGTATGCTATCTCGGCCCTTCAACCCCTTCCTCTAGCACCCACATCTTCGACTTTTAGCTTACCAGACAAGGTCAAATGCCTCCATCCACAACCTCAACCTTACCGCGCCGCTAACATCAACTAAAAAGTTATGATATATACGATTTAACTATCAAGTGGTACTCGATACTGATATTGTTTACTGATATACTAATATTTTACTGATAAAGTACCAGTAATCAATCGTTCTCAAACTTTCGCTTATAATGGTTTGGTGATCAACCTGTCGGAATGGAAGGTCCATTGCATCGGTGTTGTATCGATTCTGCTCTACGCCACCCTTCAATACGACAACACTGCCTGTTTTCGCTTTCCCTCTGAGTGCGGTGATCAAACGCAAACGATTCTCAGCGAATAGAGTGGGATTTACCACAAATGGCCCTTCCACTTTCGACATGCTCATCTGAAACGCAAGTATTTACCTGTTTATGTAATGGTCGGATGGACAGAAATCTCGAAGTGACTCACAACTTTTGTGACTCACAGAGAGAAGAGCTTGTGCACAAGGACGGGAATGGGAAGAGGAAGGAGTTGGATTCATCAGCGCTTTGTCTTTTCCAGTTTACTTCTTGCTGAAAGACGTACTCAAAGACAACTTATATATGAAAACATACCGGGCATGGCTATGCAATATCTTCACACGCGGCAACTCGAACGTTTTTGGGTGGGTAGTTGAAGAGATTAATGGCTCTAAGGTTTATGACCTGTGTTGTCTCGCAAGTTACTCAACCGCAGCTCAATAAAGGGCGCAGATTCTCAAGGAGACCTGGATGACTAAACCTGCCGAGGAGAGCTGACCCTAGCATCACTCCTCTCACCTCCGCTTCCCTCACTGGTAAAGTAGGTGCGCCAAAAATTACCTTAATTAAATTGGTGAGGATGTGTAGAGAGCTGAGGACCCTAATCCTTAAGAACATTGCAGAATAAATCCACCCATTGAACGCTCACCGCTTTAACCTTATATAAAACCTGATAGCAGAGCTAGACAGTGACCACATCAAGTTTTCCCTCTGAGCAATTCTAATCAGATAGCAGCACTAAAACATTATTTTTAACTGTCGCTAACACACAGGCACTATGAGCCATAAAACGGAATAAAGAACAGTCAACGCCGAACTAGACAAGCGTAAATGATCGCAGAGTGGTGCAGCCGAGGTTACTAGTGAAGGATAATGTCCAATACTGCAAGCACCTTTCAATAAATATTTTACACTGCAAAATTGGGAAGAATAAACATAAAATCACGACTTCGAAATTAATCTACACTCATAAACGCGTTTGCTACGATGATATGATAAGGCGTTATCAGTGCTGAAAATAGTAAAGATATTTAGTCTTAGGAAGGATTGCATTGCGGAATGTATACATCGTTCTTATGGTCTATAAAGACATATGTTTACACGCCATTGATATCGTGAGAGAAAGTTGCGTTTCGCATCTTTTAAAATCGTTCTTTTTTAATTTCTATTTTGGCGGAATGGATCACTTCTTTTTGCTGACCGACCGGTGATATAAATTATGCAACATTATTTATTCGACAGCATATCTCTATGTCTGTAATTTATATACTGATAATGGCGCGCAACCATCCATTTCGACTTCCGTGAATTGTGCAGCCGGATTGCGCATCTGCAGAGTTCATTGGGCGGTTAAAAAAACTGGTCGGTCGAATTAATAAAAAAAACGGTTGCCATCACCCCCGAGTCAGAGTGTATGGTGGACGGATACTTCGCACGTGAGCAACATGATTCTTCCACACATTAGTCAGCCATCCTAGACCTCGAAATGAATGCTCTTTGTAACTCCACATCCTCTATCCGATCGCCTCCACATCTTCGTGCTAATGGCTTCTTTGGCTAGAGTTGCGCATTTCAAATATTGAAATATTGGAGGTTTCATGGTTTGTAACGACCCATGGTCGCCTCCCACGTAAACTGTATTTTTTTCCACTTAGGAACATTTCGCCTTCGAATCGCTTTTTTGCTTGTCATTCCCGACGGGTATGTGCCGGAAAACAAGTACTGCATGCAATCGACGTATGATAAATGCAATAAATACGTGTTGAACGCGTCGGTTGAAGTTTTAACCATCAAATGAACGTGCAATGCCCATTATCGATATACCCGTACGGGCAAGAAATGAAATGAAGTAAATCCAGAACTATCGAAGTGAAGGATTTTTAACGAATGCATATGAAGATCCATTCATGAAGAGCCACTTCGAGTTTGATGTAATTCATGAATAATTTCGTCAATTCATTTTAAATCATCGAGGTATTTTATGAATTCAGCTCGTCATTAAGAAAAATGCGATAAATGCATAAGAATATCGGATAAGAAATGCATAAGTCCATCCCGCAATTTGTATCAATTGCATATCATATAGAAATTAATCTCATAGAAATGTTCTCGTTTTTGCCTTCGGTAATTAATGATTCCGATAGAATTTCTAATGCTTTTTGAAATGTTTTGAAATCTACTTTTCGAATTTTAATTGCTTACGGCATATCTTCACATTTATTGAGACGTTTTTATTATCGAATAACCGGGACGGCGTCGATTTCTGATGACGCTCACGTTCTCTCTCCGTCTTTCTCGTCGGAAGAACGAGGAAAGTAGGTATCATATAACAAAGAGGAGTTGTAATGTTTACGGTCGTTTTGAGAAAAGGAGGGGAATAAAGGCGAGAATATATGCATTTATAAATAGGTTTATTATTTATCTATATGTGACTATATTTATATATTTATTTTTCCGTCCATTGAATTCTTCAGTGTACAACCAAAAAGATGAAGTCAAATTTTTTAATCAAATTTATGATAGAATATGCTTTGGAACTAGATTTTTATTCAATTTGTCAACAATTGAATGAGTGCAGAATACCCCCTATAACAGGTAATTACTGAGTATTACCTGAGTGTTATTTATTTACCTGAATTAAATGAGATTACGATCCTTTATTTACCCATTTTATTTTCAAACTATTTCCAGATGTAGAGGTCGTGGAACACGCGGAAATTATGCATCTAAATTTGTTATATTTTATGTTTTTATGATTGTTTTCTTGTTTATTATTTGCCTTTTTATTTTTTTATTCATTATTTATTTTACTTCCAGAAAATATTTAATTTACTGTAATCATTTATCTTCTTTTCCTCAACGATTTTTTATGAAGTGAATAATTGCGTAACATTATATACATTACGGGACTTAAATACCTTATTTGCCTGAAATGCCTCTTTGACTTTTCTTTTATTTATGCTTATAAATAAAACCTCTAATAGGGTAATAAAAATTCACGCCAGTGAAAAAAAAATGATAGATGCTCGTTGACGGACATTCTGGGAGTAGAGTTCAATTACTTTCTACAGGAATCACTTCACAATGCATAATGCAGATCTGCAAACCGACTTTATTGTAAGGATTGTCTCATCGGTGGCCGCTGTCTCGACGATATGTCTTTTCTTGACCGGTTTTGAAATATGTTGGCGCATTAAGGTATTCTTTTTTTTTCAGTGAAAAAAATAGTTTTCTATATATTTATATTCGTTATAATTTTTTAATTTAATTCCTCTAAATCTATTTCAAATTAATGAATTCATCAAAATTTAACACATATGTTGAAATTTATATATATTTAATAATTAATGAAATTGAAATATTTGGAGAAAAAAATAGAAAAAAAAAAGAAAAAAAAATTTTTTTTTGTGTAAAAAGCTTCTGAATGACCATTTAAGTTGAATTAGAAAGAATACATCGCAAACGTTTCGTTATTTATTCAATATTTCCCCAAGAAATTCTAGTGAATCTAGAATGTGTGATTTCAAAAGCGCATTTTGTGCCAAATTCTCTGATGCGTTTCTCCATTTTTTTTTTTCTTTGCTTTACTTTTATTTGCATCAAAATTTTGATGGATTTATTGAAAAAAGGTCATTGTTCCATTGTATTTATGTTCAAGCATTGTGCATATGCAAAAACCCTTTCAAAGAAAAAAAAAAATGTTGCAGAAGCATGGTTCAACTGAAGATATTGGCTCGGCACCTTTTCATATGGGTTTCGTTTCCGGTTTTCTATGGTTACATTATGGAATTTTAAAAGAAGATAGGGTATATGTAATTTGATTCTTGTGCAATTATTAAAATAAATAAGTCTAAGACAATATTAGCTTATTGTATTCAAATTAGAACTTTATCGAATGGTTAAATTTGGGACATTTGCGCCGTGAAATATTCGAAACGATATAAGAGCTTTTGTGTTGAGGTGAAAATTTCTTTCACTAAATTGCATTATTGAATTGTTGAGAATATTCTTTTATTAGGATTATGAGATTGTTTTTACGAGTTTTATTTATCGCTTTTAATATGACTTTTGATTGATATTGAAACATTCTCTTTCTTATTAATTCCCCATACTCATTACTGTACTCATTTATGCGTATAGTGAGAGTTGACTTTCGTTCTTTTTTTTTTTTGAAAAATTACAGGTAGGTAGTCGCATAAAAGCATTAATTAAGGGTAAAGCCGAATAAATCCAGGTAAGGTGACGATTGGAAGATAGATTTTTAAGAGACCTTTCGTCTACGCCAAACTATTATTGTTCCTTTGTGCCATATGATCAACAGCATCAGTTGGTGGTAATCGTGATTGGATCTTAATATTCATTGACGTTGAGAAGTATACTAATAAAAATTGATTTATAACGCTTAGTTTCTTCACATATATATCCTATAAATGGTTTTTTTCTTCCTTCAATTATTTTAGATTCTATTAAGGTAAGAAAAAGTTAAATAGTATAATTGAAAAGGTAACAAAGGTTTAACTTTATTCAAAATAATTGCACGTTTTCATTATCCATAATAGTATTGCTCGTTCCGTTCGCATTAATTTTATACTTTCAGGCTGTATTTTGTGTTAATGTAGTTTCGTCAAGTTTATACACATTCTACCTGCTCTACTATTGTTTAAGAACACCATATCCTATGAAGGTTACTCCCGTTTCAGTTTATAATGCCACTCTTGTTCGTCTGTAAGGACCCGCACCTTTCGGGCCGATGGCCATTATCCCACTATCACATTCGAGCTGCTGCATGGTTACAATCGAGCGGCTCACAAACAAAATCGTTACACGTCGACTAGCACCACATTTGTTATACTTCGGCAGGAAGCACATGATGAAGTTACTAGATTCGCCGTATAGGTCCAAAGAAGGAGGAGAGGCACCAATGTTACTTAATTCAGTAGTTAAATTCAAGCGGGGAGGGAAGGAGAGTTGGAAGAGATAGGGTGGTTGGAGAAAGGGACCAGGCAATTCGACGACTGTCTTTAGAGATTTAATGTTGTAGCTGATATTAAATGGCGTAAAAATAATCTCGAGCTTCACCTTTATGTTAGCTACCGAATAGATGCCAAATACGTGAATAGTCACCACGGGTTATTTGATTCGATTTTTTTCTCTTCATTTATTTTAATATCCTTTGGAGATAATTTCAAATATATCTGAAAATTAAATATTATTTTTATTTATAATATTTGGATTATTTACAAATGAGTATTTTCTTTGAAAAGAAATTTTTATATAATTTTATTATTTAATTTGTTTTTTTTTTTATTTAGAGGCGGCAACTTCGATTTGCTGCTATCGAGATAATCTTTCTTTCTTTAATACATCTCTATGTGGAATACTCACAACATGCAAAGGAGATTATTTTGGATCATCTTGGTTATATTTGTGTCGCTTTTAACGTGGCCACTGTGGCTGCACCACTTTTAGCTTTGGTTGGTCATTTTCTTTTTTTTTTTTCCTTGAATTATTTTTAGGTTTTATAAAATATAATCTGGAGGGGGGGGGGGATTATTAAAAAGATCACATCTCTTACTGTCTTATTATTTTCTTAATCAAATGAAGGATGGGATTTTATTAGAGAAAGATGCGTTTAAGAAAGCCTATAAATTTTCGCAGTGACGAAGGAATGATTATGTTTAAGGTTTGAGGTTTATATTCGAGACTATATGGTACATATATGAAGAGGGGAGGGGGGGAAGGGTAAAGGGGAGGAGGATAGAAACTGTTAGTCGGCAATTATCCGCTTTTTTTTGAAGTCGATTTTTTCGATTTTCCACTTCTAACGCCTTGATTTTTTTTTTCATTTTTTTTTATGCGTTTATTCCTGAATTATTTCTATTTCAGTAATTTTTTCTTCTGTTTAAATATTTCATTTTCTTATCCATTTATGATATATTTTATTGGGGGCCATATTTTTTATGTGAACATTAGATCACTCTTGTCTAGATTTATTTATCCATTTGAAGGGTGAAGTGATTCGATCAAAAAGTACGGAAAATCTTCCTTTACCTTTATGTCTCGCCAATTTATTAGTCACTTCAGAATGGCTTTTATATGGATTTCTTGTCGAAGATTTCTTTATTAAGGTGAGTGTATTATTTGAAAGTGTTTTATTTCCGTTTTGAAACATTTAAACGGGGAGCGAAGGGGAGGGGAAGGGGTAGGAGGGGGGGGAGGGGCGGATAGCAATTAGCAGTAGCAGCTACAGGCCAGGATTTGAGGTGCTTGTCTTTGTTCTTCGAAAATTGGAGGGGATATGATATGTTATTGGCTTATAGAAAATAATTTAAATAGAGATGTTGAAATGAACTTTCTGTAATTTTACTACTTACTATTTATTGTTTAGATCTTGTAAAAAAGTTTTATTATTCGATAATATTGTCTTATGGTTGGAATGTTTCGGTCTTTTTTTTAATTGATAAGATTGATTGTTGGGGAAAAAAAGCAATTTTTATGGAATATTTCAAAAATTTTCGAATTTTCAATTTTTTTCCAGTTGTAAAAATTTTCCAAATCTCTTAAAATCTCTCATTATTTGAGAGGAAAGTGTCTTTTAAAATATGTATGTGAACATGTGTGTCCTGCGATATACCATGATGTTGAGATCAAGGTGGATTACCTAATTATTGGTAGCGGTGAAGCCATGGCCATTAAGGGAGGGGATGTTGATTTATTTGATGAAGCCAAGGGACATGAGCATTCGTAAAGAGTACTGAGTTTGTAGCACATTAAAAAAATTTTGTGAAGCAATGTAAATATTGCAGCTTATGAAGGTTTGAAAGAGCACTTCAGATTTAGCTATTTTTATTTTTACTTATTATTCACTTATAGAAGTAATCAAAAGTTTATTTACAAAAATGCAAATTTTATAATGTTGGAATTTAAATATTTGTAGGAAAAGAATTTTTTTCAGCTTTAAATCGTTTTTGGTTTTTTTTTTGCAGTTTCCGAACGCGATAGCGGTGATGATATCGATCGCACAAATCGTTCCATTTGCAATTTATCCACGAAAGGGAAAATATCTCTAAGCACTAAAACAAGCATACGTATGTGAAGCACTTATTTCTATGTATGTATTACTGATGGAGGTGGAATTCGTTTTTTTGATGTTATTGTTATTCGTTTTTGCGGTGAATTTTATTGGATCGCTGTTTTCCTCGAACTAGTGGACGATGTTGGAAGGTTTAATGGTGATAAATTCTGATATCCGATGAATTTTCCAGATAGGCTTGATGAAGGAATTGAATCCTGAGGTAGAAAAGGAAGTAAAGTTTGAGCTTTATTAGCCTCGTCATTGGTGGGTTTTTTACGAATACATTCTAGTACGCTGTTACATTTGAGTGATTCAGTAAGGGAGGGAGGGGGGAAGAGAGGATGAGTTTGGCATATTCGCTTCTATTAATTCATGATCATCCAGGTGTGTTATTTCAGTATATTTTCGTATAATTGATTCCTCTAAAGCATGTTGGACTTTTTTTTAAATCTTCGATATTTCTTTGAACCTCATTTTTTTCTAGTTAAGTTAAGAAATGCATCTCTTTCGAATCTCTATGTTTTTTTTTTAACGGAAATGTTTTTTAAAATTTTCTCAGCACTTTCGCACTATATTTTCTTGATTGATACTGCTATAATTTTGTCATTTAATATTTTGTTCAAAATGTTGCATTATTTCAAAATTTTGAATTTTTAAATATTTGCATAAAAGTTGAAATAATTATAATATTCGATAAGACAATATGCTGATATCATAGTGAAGAGATAGTCTTTTTTATAATTATTCATTTATCTTTTGTATATTTTTTTTCGCCTTCACTGCCGATATTTCGTTTGTTGAAATATTTCCTCAGAATTGCTGTAAGTAATTAAAACTATGGCATCCGGCGTTTTGCAATTAAGTGTATGTATCATAATTAAGCTTATGTATCATACGCTTAATCCAAATATATATATTTCTTTGTATATGTGTACCTATATCTATGTCCTTTCTCGTTCGGCGTTAATGCGTTGTTTCTGATCGTTTCTAATGTGAACATTTCTTCATAAACAACATTCCTCGATAAACTCATGTTTATTTATTCATTTATTTTAACGTCACCAGGTGGGGAAACAAATAGAAGTATGTATGCATAAACAGCAAGAATAAGCAAAACGTTCGCAAAGATATAATTCAAGCGAATAGAAATTTAATACGTAAGAGCAGGAATAGTATGTAGATCGAAAAAATTGAACCGCAGGTTAAAAGCTGAAGGAGTGCATGCAGTAACGATATATTCATATAATATGGAATCGGGAATTATTTAGAATATTGTAGTCGATCGCCGAGATTGCATCTTTCATTGATCGATTCTTTGCCTATATTGTTAAGTGTTGTCCTCGACCTGTTAGGAGGAGAATTGCTGTTAAATATGCAAATCTGATGGGATGCATCAAAAAAAAAAATTCTTGTTTATATTTTACCATACGGTCAATCTCTGAACTCAGGTAGCGCCGAATGTTTGTCCATTTTGCTTGCCAATCATTTCCTCACTCGTCGACTATCCCATCCCTCGTCACTTCCTTCTTTCTCAATCGAGTATTAATTAAGACCTCCTGTAGCATTGTGAATAGTGTTTTGAGGTTTACCGGCATGATTTTCTTTTATTCGGAAAACAATGAATAGTGCAAGCATTTTTTAAAATCTTTTGATATTTTATGCTTGTTCTTTCTGTAGTTTCCCATCGACACCAACATTGCTTTTGGTTGGGTTTCTTTTCGTTTCTATAGTACAAATTAAGCTGTAAATATTAGTGTTGTTTTATGTGGAAGTTGATGTTCGTCGACCATGTAAATGAAATGGGAATTGATCGTCGATTATTGCATATCTGTTTTATTTAATTATTTTCAATTAACGGATCATTTATTACAAATAAATATGTCTCTTCATATCGCTTCCATTTGCCCTGACCCAATGCTCCTCTGATCCAGCTGGTTCCTGTGATCTTTAGGTTGGCCTGTACTTCTTGCAGGTCGGGTGCATGAAGGTAAATAAGCGAATAAATAAATAAATAAATAAATAAATAAATTAAAAATAAATATCTGTTTGCATCAATAAAATCTTCATACTGATTCCAATTATACATCAAGGTATGTTAACAGGTTGATATCCGTCTTACCTGAAGAATTCATGTGAACAATGAAACAATATGAATGCGGTGAATTTTTGCGTTCAAACTTCATTGTTAACTCTTTTTTTTTCGTACAGCATTATTTAAAATGAAATATATGTGAGTTGTAAATTTTTCGAAATGTTAGCGATGCGGTTCATTTGCTGAATGATAGAATATCGATTGCTATGCAACAATATGTGATCTTTAAGTCTAGGTCAAATCGGGCTTGATTCTTAGGTTACGATAAAGATTTGGATCGGGTCTGCCTAATAACCGTACGAACATGGATTCAACTCGATCGTGATCCTAGTCGGGCGAGTTGCTTTAATTTGCTTGAGTGGAATCCATCTAGTTTCGGGTCGCTATCAAAGCTGCATTAAATCGGTAGTTGTTTAGCATTCGAATAATTGAGAAGAAAAAATTTTTCCTGTGATAAAAGGAATGAAATTTATTGAATATGGAAAATTGATTGAGCGGAATACGATGGGGAAAGGGATGAAGCAAAAAAATTTTTTAAGGCAACAATTGAGCATAAGAGATGAATGCATTCTACTAACGTTTCTAGAATCTGATATCTTGAAGAAATTTTGATGAATATATCTCTAAATTTTTTTTTTCATGGCAGTGAAAATTTTTTACGATTAAATTCGCGACGAAAATTATACGTAAAAATCGCAAAGAGTCGACTTTTCAATATTTTTATATTTTATTTCGTTATTCGATAGGATAGAATTTAATTTATTTATTTATTTATTTATTTATTTATTTTTATTTATTTATTTATTTTTTTGGAAGAGTGATTATAGCACATTTTAGGCTCAAATGAAAATTCTAGTTCTAAAGAATTGGTAGAGATGATTTGCATAAAAAAGTTTTTGCATTGGTGAAATAATTTCATCGCAATATGTTAGAAAGAGGGGAAAGAAAATAATCTTCATTTATAGCAGTTGAGTACAAGAATAATATAAATGCGTATGTGATCTAAGTAAACGATGAAGTATATATGATAAAATGTGGCATTTCCTTGATGATTTATCAATAAGCTATTCTTATAATGAAGCGCAGATTTGAAATGTTTTGACGACACATGAATACAGTCGTATTCGCAAAGTCCAAAACATTTTATGGAAGGCTATTCGAAAACCGTATCACTCTATACTGAAAGATTTTATGCGATGCTTAGGTGTTTTATTTTATTATATTATGGTAGGCAAATGGAACATGTGGGATGGATGTCCTATTCACCATAAACCTAGATGTAGGTGAATTTTATATAAGCTAAACAAACGTATCCATAAGATAAGTACTTTATTGCAGAAATATCCCCAAGACAAGGAATATTTCACCTCCCCCCAATTTTCCCCGGGAAAGGCTTTCCATATTCCACTAATGGCATTCAATGTAATACACTTCTAGCACGATTGCATCCACAATCTCGGTGTTGCAAATTGTGCAATAGGCGCGTATTTTAAAAATACGCGGGAAACCGCAACGCACCGTATACGCGAAAGCGGTGCGTAATGTGCGCAAGCGAGTTGTGCGATATTATTTGCGGCGGTGTGGTTGCGTATTCGCGGTGTTTATTGCATTGTGAGTATTTCTTTGTATCAGTAGGTTATAATTTATTTATTCATATGATAATGGTTGAGGTAAAGATAGTATGTAGATTAAAACGGGGAAGTGCTCCTGAAATTTTGCATATATCGTTGAAAGCATTCACTAATTTCCGATATTTTTGAGCTATTATTTCTCCGGAAATATTATTGACAACATCTGCAAGGTATATAAAGGTAATTATTGGTACGAATGAGGCAATGATTTGATATAAAATCGAATTAAAACGTTTTAACGATGTAAAGCAGTTGATTAAAATATGATGGCGCAGCGTTATTGCTACTCTCCAAGGTCTTTATTATGTGTATGCATTTGAGGGGAATAAAATACAGAATGAATGCGCATAGTTACTAATATGTATGCTGCTAGCGTTTTTGTTGCTATGATAAGCGGTCAGGTTATATGCGGTGTAGATTAAATCCCAACCCTATCGTCGTCGCGACGAAATTTAATCCTTGATTATAGGAAGTTGGGTTAAACGTTCCTGTATCCCGCTCAGAGTTGGGCTGAATCGCTTCGTTGAATCGAGAATGGGGGCTAAAAGCGTCCGCGAAACCGGCTTAGACTGGAATGGTCCACCGGATGGGAGTTAGGCCTCGTCGATCTCCGTATGAGGCATAGGTTGACCTGGTCCTAAATCAAGCGTACATGAGGACGACGTTGGGCCTAGTTCTCGTTTTCAGAACACGAGTTGTGAATTGTTTCATTCTTTTCGCCTTGTAAGTTGACATAGAGAGTACGAGCACTCATTTTCCTTTGTGTTAGGAAGTACGAAAGCAACTCAAATTTCTAGAATATCTTCAGAGATAACATTAAACGAGCACAATAATGTTTTTTTTTTGAATGCGGAAATGCCCGACTTGTACATGAGAGAGGCGGGATGATGATGCCGGAGAGTTGCTTAGTTTCTTCCTTGTCTCTGGGTGGTTTAGTTTTGAAGGGATGCGAAAATAGCATCCTGCCGAGGCGGTTTCTGATCAAGAAGGTTTTAATCTGATTGCTGTTAGAAAATCCATCCTTACCCCCCCCCCCCCTCACCCGTTATCTTCACACTGTTTCATCTTGCTTCGCCAGATTGTCACCATGTTATTGCTGTCGTTTTTCCATCTCTTATTCGTTGACGTCATAGGAACGTTTCCCGAAGCATGGTTGAAAAGAGGCCCGAATAAACTCCCTTCCCCTTCCTCAACCCCTGCAGTCTCCACTGAGCGTGATCTTGCTATTAGAAAATATCTTCGTTCGGCATCTATGGTCAAATGTAGGTGACTTGCTCGATTTGAGTCTTGGGCTCTTTGTTATCCTCTAAGTTATAACCAGTTTGGTGGCAATGTTGCCAGTATTTTTTATGTGAGCATTATGGTTTTCACTTGAATTCTGTGTTCGCAGTCGGCGTGAATGCGAATTGCAGTATGAGTTTATGACGAGAAAAAGACCGTCATTGCGCGCCAAAGCAATTCTAATTTATAGAATATGATTTAGAAAGAGCAAGAGCCATGGAAACCATTCTGTCATAAACGTTTCTTGTACTAGAACGGTTCTCATTCTCCCTCGTCTCCGCTATCCTCGTTTCATTTCTCATTGCCCTTGTTTTTTTCATTGAGATTTTCCACCATTCGATTCTATCACTTTTGATCATATGGGAGGACTCGTGAGGGAAGTCTGTGATTGCTGGTTTACTGTTTTAATATTTCATAACTGGTACTGGAGTAAGTACTGATCGTGTATGGCCGGTTGCGCATTCATTCACAACATTTGTTGCCGTTTTTCTTTGTTGCATTTCTGTCGATCTTATATCTATCCGTTTGGATTGATGGTGAGAACGGTTGTGGGTTATTTTCCGCGTCTCTGTCAGTCCTCCAACAATGATAGGCTGTTCCTCTCGGCCTTCCGTTCAGAGCCGTTTTTGCTAGTGCGTTTCGTATAGTCCGTTGCTGCTGGAAATATCGTATGCCCCGAGGCTAAAGTATGCGTGGTTTTCGTGTTGCAAACTTGCATGTATAACGTTCTATAATCTTTGCCTTATTTGCATCCCAACACTAAACTGCTATTCCACCGAGAGGTCCATATAAGCGGTCCGGGAGCAAGGGAATAATAGTCCGGGCTTTAATCTCATATTTATACTGTCTCGATTTGAGATCGATCTTCGAATAATTGGGACGTTTCTAAATGTCAGTGGTGTATTATTTTCAAAATTTCAGTGTACGTTCTGCTGACGTTATCAACGCTCTTCTTGTTAAAGGATGCCAGGCGAAGATTACCTTGGTGATGGAATGGGAGCTTCACGTGGAGACTACTATCAGGGTGGTTATGGTGGTGGACCAAGCGCGGTATGTCGTCTTGGATTTCTTGTTTATTTTTTGGTTGCTGCTGCATGATTCGCATCACGTAGAGACGTCAAATCAGGATCCTCAAATTTCACATGAGGTTCTCCAGATAACCCCATCAACTAGTCGAAATGAGGAAGACTGAACCTTGCAAGTAAGGACAAATACCGTCATGAATTATAAAGATGATGGGAAGGAAAAACCAGCGGGAATTGTGCACTTTGTGAAATACTTGTGTATAAGTATATAGTATACATCTGCTGTTGTCTAATTGTAAGCTAGATCGTAGTGATTTGTGTCATGAATGGTTGGAGCAATCTAGGAGTGCCAGTACTGGTTATGCTGTTCTGTTTTCGTCTAGGTAGTGTTGACGAAATTTGGCTGCTTTGATTGTGCTAACAGATTTCTCTTGATGTGAAATAAGTAGTGCTTTTAAAATTAAAAATTAAAGCAATTTGGAGCTGTTTCCGAGTTGTAGGGAGCGGGAGATATTCCTCAAAAAATTATAGAGGGGTAAATGTGTACTTTTCGGAGAGAGGGGTCAAGTGATTAGAATGTAATGGTTTGCGCCACTTTTCTAATAACTGAATGCTTATCTATTCAATAAAAGGATTGGTTTTATTGAGCACTACATTTGCGTTGCTTAAGTAAGCACAGTAAAGTTGCCTTGTTTATGAAAATTTTGCTCATATTTTAGACGTCGCCACCGCATTTCTATGCAGTCCGTTAGGTTCGGTAGTTAGAAGGGAAAAGTGCAGCTTTCGCGGCAAGCGTGCATCGTGGACGAATTGCCAGGATGGAGGAGTGACAAAATCCTAATTTCTTTCCTAAGTACATCGCCGTGAGTGAATGATCTTCCCTGCAATCATTTACAGTGGCACCGTATTGTAGAATCCAGTTTATCTTATCAGTGCCAGATTTATCCATCGCAGAATTCCTGAAGTACCCACCACCAAATCGTCGTTTTCTGCTGCATAACCTTTAGATAGAAGAAGTAGTAGCTGCCGAGCACCTGATATAAAATAATTCATATTTTACAGGGTATGAAAGGATACCAATACTCGACGGCAACAGGTTATGGTGGAGGACAGTATGGTGCCGGTGGCTATGGTGGTGGCTACAATGGCGCATCGGGATACGGTGGAGGATACGGCGGTGGATACGGTGGTGGTTATGGTGGGATGGAGGCGCAGAGCCCTTTGGACGCCGAGATTCAGGTTTGTGAAATGTTTCGAATCAATTGCTTGACAGCTTTGAATGCAAATGTGTATATTTTGCGAGAATATATTTAATGCGTGGCTTAAAAAATTTCTTCACAAGGTGACGATGTCATCGTAACATTCGACATATAAAGTTTAGTGCATCCTGATCATAACCTTTTTCATATCAGTACCATGTAAATTCTGCGTGCTGATCGTCCGGTCGGTACCTGCGTTTTCCCTTTCGTTTTTTTTTTTTTCATTTATATGGTCCCGTTGTACTCCCCATATATATATAGATGCACATATTTTTTTCGTATACAAAATGCTGAATAATAGAATAAGTAGTGGGATATAAAGTGTCATTTCGTCCATAGACTTTCCGCCTTTTCTTGATGAAATCCTGGAAATTTAGTAGGTAGTAGTTTTTCAAAGGTTCACACCTGTTTTACTTCAATCGATTCTTCAAATATTATGCAAATGTTTAGAATCGTAATTAGAAACTCTGTGAGTATTGGTGCTGGAGTGCATAATTGCTCGGAGTCATGTACATCAATTTCGTAGCGCGAATACTTTCCGCTCGAAGGGTGTTCTCATCTTTTTCACTCTCGGTGTTATCATTTTTAGACTTCTTTCATTTCTTGCACAGGAGTAATGGGATCGGTAGGTATGACAAGAGAATTGAATTCTTTTCTTTTAGCATCATAAGAGCACAGAGGAGAGGCATTGGGGAACCGGATTTCGCATAAAACATAAAGCAGAGTTCGACTGTTCAATGATTTTTTTATTCATCGGTTAAATGAGCAGAAAAGAATTTGAATTAAATAGAGCGAGGGGAAATTGCGGTTGTTTTTTTTTTTTTCAAAATGTTGTTCTCAGGTGGTGATCCGGGAAATTCACAACGAACAGCAGTTGATGGAACAAGGCGGCGAATGGGGTGAACAGTTCAAGAATGCGAAACGTTTGTTGGCTGCTGAGGCGGATAAGCTCGAGAATAGTATCGATCCCGAGTGGCTTGAGGTGGATATTCCGAAGCCAATCAAAGTATCCAAGAAGGTATTATTTCTACGTTTGAGAGTGCTATAAGCGCACCGCTACTCCAATTGCCATATGCGATGCTTGATTTTTTTATCGCCATTTGTAGCGTTTCTCGTTCTCTTAGTGCTTACAAGGTGGCCGAGAGCCGCTAGAAGTGGGCTGTAAAAATACATCATGTGAAGTCTTGTTGCAAATAATAAATCGAGCTGGGCCCTTGATATAGCTGTGTTGCTTTCGAGTAGATTACGACCTGACGTTTCGCTTTAATTGTTACTGCTATGTAACCGCAAGCCTTTAGAGCCATTTTTTTCTCGTTTACTCCTGGCTACGATTAGTGGGCATACGAGGTCATTGAAGCGTTGAATATTGCCTGTAAAATTCCTATAGAAATGAAACTGTCTGACCTTCTAAGGAGGGGTTGTTCAGTAGCAAAAAATTCGGGCTGTTCTGACTTGCTACTGAAACGAAGATTCAAATGCTTGAAATCAGTGAGCGCTTCTATGGGAGTCAAACTTAAAGCCGGTTAATTCAATGCGTTAACGATTTAAAGCGTCGCGAATTCTTTTCAGGTTCTGATTCCGAACTTCAGGCACCCACGTTTCAACTTCGTTGGCAAGATTCTTGGCCCTAAAGGTGCTTCGCTGCAGGCTATGGCTAAGCAGTTCAAGTGTCATATATATGTTCTTGGCCGTGGTTCTACCAAGGATCGTGCGAAGGTAAGTTTCCACCTCGATTTGAAACTCACTGACAGATGCTTTATCGTTCGGAATTTGTGCAAAAGATTCGGCGTCTGATCGATGAGAAGATTCACCGAAGTATATCTCAAACATATGCAGCTTCATTGGATTGCCAGATCTACAGTTTTCGATGAGTTGCGCGTTAAAGAGCTGTTAATTTGTTTAGTGACTTTTAACCGAGAATGGCTTCAGCTTTGTCTCATACTTTGTTTTTAGTGTGTGTTGATTGCTGTGGGTACTTCATGCTCATTTGTTATTGTAATGTCATTCAATATGTTCGATTTTGTAATGGACTGTTTTTTTAAGGAACAGGAGCTTCTGAACAGTGGGGACCCGCAATACGCGCATTACGGTGGACCATTGCATGTTAAGGTGGAAACAATTGCGCCTGCACATACCGCTTATCAACGAATTGCGGGCGTGCTCGAAGCACTTTCTCAGACTCTCCAGCCGGTTATTGTTTTCCCATCTTTTTTTTTCGCTGACAGCTTGGAGTAAATTGGCAGGATTTGAGCTAATAGGGAGTGCAAAGTGGATTGCTATTTTAGCTGAAGATTTTATTAGGATGCTGCGGTACCACCCGGAATTCATTTGCTTCTTTTAACGAAAATAAACACCTTTGTTATCGGATGGCTGGACTGTTTTTGTTCCATTTCGAATATATTGCTTATAAGAGATGGAAACCGTTTTGTGAAGCACGCATTCGTGAGTTAGATAGAGCGGTTAAAACGTCTAAGTTCTTGTTTTTTTCGGATAAAGCTGACAATTATTTTAGACTCGAGATGAGGGTTTCGAAAAGACGATGGCTGGGCAAGGAGGTGCATCTGATCAGGATGGCAAAGGTACTGCTCGTTCTTATTAGTTTCGTTTCTTTTTTCGTGGAGCGAACGAATATTGGGTCATGTACGCCACAGTAAGTGTCGCAGAATTAATGAATTGTCGGTACTTTTTTTACGCCGTTGATTCATATCAGTCAGTCAACTCGCGGTTTCGGGCAGGTTGCCGAAGGAACTGATTTGAAGTAAAACTTGAAGGCTGGAATGTTAGTTGCCTTCAGTTATTTCTCTGTAGGCTGATCTGCGTTTAATCGTTTTTTTTTTTTTTTTTTTTTGACATCGTGGAAATCTTCACTATATATAGGTTATTGTCCTTTAGGTTCTTTTGCTGCTATTATGATTTCTGTATTATGTAAATAAATTCCAAACATAGTGACCTGAGGCTTGCGGAGTTATACTTCATTTGCAGGTGAGGGTGAAGAGGATGATGGTAAATCTGGGGGAGGGCCATTGCGAAGTGGACGAGGTGGACGAGGCGGCGGTTCTTTCAGAGGTGGGCGTGGTGGTGACCGCGGGGGATATTCGCGAGGAGGATTCAGAGGTGGACGTGGTAACAGCGGGTAATACTTTGTTTTGTGCGGTTTTGAACGTTTTCCCGAAACGGTGCTCCTAGGATTTTTCGTGAGGGGAATCCAACTCACATTCTGGAACTCTCCGAACCCGTTTATGGAAATAGCCTTTGGTAACTGCAGGGTCCAGCTCTTCTGTGTGCCTTGTTTTATGGTTAGTCGGGTCCCTGAAATTGTTTAGGCTAACCTTATACAGAGAAGGTGGTAGGAGAGGGCTTTTTGGAGTACATGGAATGCAGGTGCGAAATTTTAGAACTTTCTGTTATCAGCTTTCATTCCTAGGAAGTGTTTGGAGTAGGATATAAGGGCTTAACGGGGGGGGGGGGGGAGGAGGAGTATTAAAAAGTATTGCAATATAGCAGTCAACACAAGCTTGTAGAACACAAGCGTCACCTAAGTATCTGTCGTTTAGGTACACCCGTACTGATCGGCAGTAGTTATTCGTGGAGGCTGAGACTGCGTTCTCAGTTCTTTGCGTTTGTTGGATGCCCTCATGTTTATTGTGGACAGTATTTATTCACCATGTTATTCTCTGCATGACGTCTATTCTATCTTCTATTACGCTATCATATTTCATACACTCGTCGGGGGTGCTACCATATATAATCGCGGTGGGATGAAGCGATTTTGTTGTCTCCTCGCCCAGTTTCGCTTGCTCTGTTCTTCGCTTTTATGAATCGTCATCTCCCACTCTCGTCTGTGCATCTCGTTCATCTACTTCGGCGCACGTTACCGTCACACATGTTTTCTGGTTAGTTTTTTTCTTTGTTTATGCTTTTGCTTTATTGGTTTGATTGGGAGGTTCGTTCCGCTGTCGGCAGTCGTCTCTGCTTTTTTTTCGATCTTGTCCACTTTAACCTTGCAGCCTCTTTCCGGAAGTTTTAATGCTTCTTCGACGTAAGCGGTACGGAAACAAGCGGAGAGGTCGCCTGCGGAAGAGGTTCGAACATCCTACATAAACCAATTCTTTCGTTGTTAGCCTGGCTTTACTAATTGAGGGCTGGCTGCTAATCGTATTCATTCTTTACAAGAAGAATAATTCACTTAAAAGCCTTTAAAAGAAATATCTATAAAATAACTCGCATAAACGCTACGCGCGAATCAATCAGTAAATGCTGCTAATATGCTTGAAGGCTTGAAGAGTATGGAAAATATTCCTTAAAAACTTCAAATATTTATATTAATGGGAGGGTGACCAGTTTTATATGAGATATCGCAGTCATTTATTTCTAGAAATAACTTAATTTTAAGTGTAACTTTTCTTCAGGTGATATCGAGCCTCACAAAGTAACTCTGTTAACATAAAATATGGCAATCGTTCAAATGTGAGAGACTGAGCTAAATGTGAGGAAGGCAAAGAGTGCCCAAGAGGCTCACAAATCGGTGGTTCGCAAACTTCAACTGCTTCGTTAAACTTCGCTTATATCTTATTTTTATCATCTGACATATACGAATCTGAAAAAAAAAATTTTTTTTAATGGTTTTTTTTTTCGGTTGCGGGTGGTGCCTTTTTTAAATGACGGATTTTTTTTTAATTTGCACGAAATAGTTTTAAAGATATCGATCGGTACGTACTGTACATTAATAAGCCGCACGTTTTAAATATATGTGAGATTTTTTTTTCCTGCATTTATTTTTCTAATTATGGGCTAATAAGACGAGTTACCGCTGAAGGGATAAGCTGCGCTTGCATGGAATTTGCATATAATTCGATGGTGAATTGGATGTTTGGACGGTATGCTGAACGGTGCATCATTTAGAATAGTTAGTTGGCCCATCCGCAACGTAGTGGAAGTTTATTATTGCTATGTTTATGTTGTTATGTTGTGGCTCGAATCAACCAGTAAATTTGTAGTGTTGTGTTAATCCAAATAAACAAATAAAACAAAAGAATATCGCGTTAAACGTTTACGTACTACCAGAAGCCATTTTTTTTAAGGCACTAGATTATACCCATTGCGGAATGAAGGTAAAATTATGAAAGAAATAAGAAAAAATGTTAGAGGATTCTATTCGTTGCGATTGGTGGGAAGTTGCGTTTGCCATCAATCGTGACGAATAGAATTTGAGCTGCTGTGGGCAACGTTTAGTCGTGAGTTTATTGGCCTAAACGAAGCGGACGTAAGATAGTGGAGCGTTGCTCTGTACGGAAGATTCGGTGGCAGATTGGCGCAGTCGTCGTGTATCGTGCGCACGAAGTACTCATGATCAGCGGATCTCAACGGTACGGTGGGCGATGTATGGATTATTGAATAGAGGTTTTAAGTGATAGGAGATGAAACTCTGTTGTGGTTATGAACGTTTGCTGTTGGTTGGCAGCTGAATTCTTTCGGCGGAAGTGGACGCCTCTTCCTTCGAGCAGGAACTGCGAACGCGTTGAAGAATGGAAAAGAACGGAACTTCAACACGCCGCTTAATGTTTCGTTTATTCGGATCCATGGAGACTGATTTTAGGAGAGAAAGCGCAGTACGTTCGGTGCTTTATATAATATCAGCGTTTTATATTCAAAAATGATTTAACTTATTTAATTTTCGAGCTCATTTAATTCATCTTTTTCTCACTCAGATTTTTTTTTAAACCGTTGTCACAGTTGTTCAGAACGACGACTTATATATGTGTGCGTGCGAGTGTATATGCGCGTTATATATAGAAGGATATGACGTTTGAAGATGCGTTTTATTTCGCATCTTATGGGTTTTAATGAAGTTGGCATTTGCTGCAGCCGATTTATTGCGTTTGCAAGGGAAAAGAAATTAGTTTATTCGCTATAAATCTATGCGCCATAAAGCTAATGAAGAGAAACGTTGGGATGTCCTTCTAGGAGTACTTCAATGCAATCAAATAAGTAAATAAAGAACCAATTCAGCGGCGATCTTGTTTTGATAACCTATGAAGTGCTTCACATCAACAGTGTTTTCACTTGGCGAACAGCAGTGAGATAGGATGAATTGAGTAGAATTTTGATGATTCTTCCTTATTTTATGAGCAGGTGTGTTTGAACGCTTTCGCCATGTATGGCTTGCATATTTTTGATCGATAGCCTGGTTTTCAGATCAGTATCTCTCCAAAAGGTGTCTTCCATAGGAATTAAGTTGAATACAGAAGAAGTGCGTTAGAAAAATGCGAATTGTAAAAAAGTTAACCTTGTAAGATCAGAAAATGTTTACCGAAGAAATAAAATTTTTTCATTTCTTTTTGGAAATAAAACATTATTTAGAGAGACCTTAGGAATAAAACGTTTTTATTTAGGTCAATAAATGCCAGCTTCCAACTATATCGTCATTAAAGAATTAGTTGAGGAGAGAAGAAAGGGTGAGCACAACTCATTCCAACCGAATTTGAAGGGTGGGGGTGCAAACTATTCCATCGAGATGTGGAGGGTGAGTTGCTTCAAAAGAGGTAGGGACGCATCTCGTAAGTGGGATGGTCGTCGATCGGGTCGCAGCATGTTTTCTTTAAAGGGTGTTAGTTCTAAGCGGAAACGCAATAATTTTATGGAGACCCGAAGTTTACAAATAATCTAAATGAAACGGAATATTATATTATTATATGTAAATATAATCGGTGAATAAATCAAATGCTACGAACTCGACATTAAGCGAGGTAAGCAGTTCAAAAAAGATATTTTTTCTCAACACTTTTTTCAGTTTTTTTTTTCTAGAATTTTTTGATTGCAAAGTTTTCGTAGATTCCTCTTTATTTGCATTTCAGATGATTTTTTGAACAGAAGAAAATAATTCGTATCAAAGTTAATTCATATTATGTCGTCTTTCAATCGTGCTGTTTAAATTGAGTAATTAAAAATATTTGAGTTAGTACAGCCTTTTCCAACCTTAAGAGGGATAGTTATACACCCTACTGGTGTATAACTATCCCTCTTAAGGTTGATTGAAGAAATATAAAGTTTCAGCAATATCTTTTTTTTCCCCAGAATTTATGAGGTAAGGATAGAACTGTGTTTATGCTAGCAAGTTTAAGTTTCAGAGTTTGACGGAGGCATCGATCATGGTGCAAATGATATCTGCAAGAGTATTATGGAGTTGGAAAGTGTCGAGTGCATGTTTCAGAAAGGTCGTTCAAGGCGATCAGAAGTAATTGATGAAAATGTAAAAATTACTTTATTTATTCAAAATAATATGCGTGCCTTTTTTTTTCAATGAATTGTGCTCATCTATTCTCATTGATCTCTAGTGAGGTGCTTTTCTATGCTCGTTGAATTCTAGAGAGCTTTATTGATATTTTACTGTAATATCTATTCCCAATTTTTGTGTTCCTGGTGAAGTTTTTTTTTTTTGATTTCTGGATGGATTTTTATCTCGCATCTATTTGCAGATTTAATTCTCGAATTTATCTCTTTTGAGTGGTTGCTTTGTTGCATTTATCCGTCCTTAGATCAGTGTATTTTTCATTCTCTGTCGTGTACGACTTAGAAGATTTATTGACCTCGTCTTTCACGTTTAAGTTGTTGTTGCAATGTTCAGTGTATTATTTGTCCAAATGTTTTGTTGATTTTTTTGTTGTGATATGCTTATCTTCCAGGTAATGAAGCAAAAATGTACTTGTTTTATTGTCGTAGTTTGTAATCGAAGTTGTATGGAAGTTGTTGAAGCTGAATATGTTGATTTGTATCAATAAGATCGATGTGTTATTGACGAGAAGTCAAACGTTTGACTTTGGCTGTGAGATTTATGCTGTAAAGAGGTTTTGATCTGGAAAAAATTATTGAATTGATCTCGTATTCCGTAGTATAATTCATATTTTTTGCTTGTTATTGATTGATATGGTTTATTATGTTATTTTACTGTTATTGTTCTTTTAATTGGTGGAATTTAATCAATTATTTATCAGTTCATATTATAAAAATTTAAATATATTTTTTAATACATTGATCACTTTATTATGCAAATGCCAATGGTAATAGTATACCGGATATGTAATGGTATTTATATCGGATATATTGATAAAATTCAGTGATAGTATCAGTTGTGATAAAAGCTTGACAGGAAAAGTTTCAAGATTGCTTCATCATGAGATCTATAGAGAACATTAATTTCTTAATTTCTGTTCTTCGATAATTGAAAATAGCATTGATCTTGATTTCATGAAAGTTTGTTGGCATTGATGAATGGAATTAGAAAATTTCTTACTGCAATAATTATTTGATTTTGTTTATGAGTAACTTCATCTTCAAGGTAGTTATATCGAAGATAAAGTATGCATTGTAATGTTTGTTCTCATGACCTTTTTTTTTGTTTTGCCGGGATTTATGGATCATTGGGCAACATTTCGGTGGGGGAAAATTTTTAGCACAGGGGTTATCTCGTAAGACCCAGGTTTTACCATGAAAGTATATAATCGGGAAATGAGTAGCCATTGATTGCTTATCTGTGAAGCTTAGCCGCCTAAATAAGCGCAGAGGATTGATAAGTTTGCATTGGTGAGGAGGGAATGAGATGGTGAATTCAACGGGAACGAGTCAGCAGAGGATTCAAAAAAAAACCTCGGCGACTTGTGTTGAAGTAATAGGAAGCAAAAGAAAGACAAAAATAGCGTTGGGCTTATTTACCGTACTGGGATGGATGGCATGAAATTTTCGGTGGGGATTTGTGTTAGAAATAATCAAGAGGAGTGTGATGAGCTTAGCTATTAAGCAAAGTGATCTTGCTTTCTGAGGTTTTTCTGAGAAAAGTACTGCCCCGAAGAATGTTACGTCGTACGTGGATACAGAGGTGGTAAAACTTCCAACATCCGAAGTTGAAGACATTAGAAGTGTTAATGCTAACTGCATTGATGCGCATGACCTGAGGCCTAAGTCGGACGTGTTTCTCCTTGAGATTCTTATTTGATCGTGACAAAGTTATTTCAGTAATTGAGAAATGGGTAAAACTTCGAAGGATAAACGTGATATATACTATCGATTGGCGAAGGAGGAGGGTTGGAGAGCACGGAGTGCATTCAAGTTGATGCAAATTGACGATGAGTTTAATATTTTTGAGGGTTTCTTTTTCATCTTTATGGATAGGGAATTGACGGTCGTTTTTTTTTGTTCGCAGTGTTGAGTGTTAATGTTGCTGACAAATTGTAACCGTGGGTGAAGGTTAGAAGTATATATTTTCGTGATAGTATTGAAGGGGAGTTTAGAAGAAGTTAAGGATGTCATAGAGTAGAAAATATATCTGAGAGTGCGTCATTTCCACATTCTCTGAAAGAATGTTGGGAAGAAAAGGGGATCTTTCGAGATTTTTCATGGTATTCAGAATTTTTTAGTTAAATAGGAGGCAGCGTTGTTGATGAAGAGGTTGGGAGGGGGGGGGGGGGGGGGGGGGGGGGAGGAAAGGAAAGAATAGGAATCTAGATGGACTCGGTCTCTACAGCTCCCGAAATGAGCCTTGCTGGGACCTTCAAACAATATGTTTCATGCTAGCAACTTACGATCATGGATTGTTTAGGTTTCATGTGAAACAACAGGTCGAATCTTCCTGACGTATGGTGTTTTTTAAGTCTCTGAAAAGGTGATGAGAGGATATTGTCAATCAGGTGGAAAGTGTATAGCATAAGGAGGGTGGGGAATATCGAGTAAGTTTAGGTTTGATTGGATATTTATTTATTGAAAGGTATATTAGCACTAGCTGGTTGGATTGCTAATTGACCAGCATCAAAGTTGATCATTATATTATATAGGTGTGACTCGAGCGGTCGATCTATGTGCAGCACCTGGTAGTTGGAGTCAGGTGTTATCAAAACGTCTTTATTTTGGCGAGAAAGATGAGCAGAAACGTAGCGAGGTTTCTTTTTTCTGTTTTCTTAGAAATAAGTGAAAGTATGATGAATAGTTAATTGTGCTTGACTAATTTTCTCTATGACGTGTTGACTGTGAAAAAGTGAAATTGGTATAAACTAATAAATACATTTGAATGTTTTCAGTGTTGGACTGCCTGGAAGGAAGTCCTGGAGTACAGCTTCCTTGAAAGATTTTGGGATGAGGGATATATTGCCCCTAGAGATGGATTTATGTCGGTTCCATTTCTAAGATGTGAAATTTTATGGCACATCATTAAGTTTTCCTGTATGTTTTCCCATTTTGGAATGTTAAAATAAACAAGCAAAGTTTAGGAGTACGAGTTCCCTTGACCCTCCCCCCCTCCCCCCCCCCCCCCCTCCACGCGTACAAGTCGAGCAATTTCTGCTCGATCACTAAGCAGGTCATATTAGCTAGCGTTGGATGTCTCGAAAGGTTCGACTTTTTGAATGGAAAATTGCATCTATAACTGCTGATAAATGAGAAAGCATTTTGCATCTGTATTATTGAATCATCCATTCTCCATTCGGAATCTATATAATCTGTGCGGATTCGAGAGGATGAATCGAGAGTGTAACGCTGTGAATGATTGAAATGATCTAAATGGTTCGTACCTCAGATATTCTCATTCAATAAAGAATTTCGTTAATAAAGCATAAATTTCATATCCGTTCAGCATGGCTAGTATAATCTCGATGTAAGTTAATATTTTTCTTGAAATTTGAGGTAAGGATAGTGGCCGTGGATTTGCAACCAATGTCGCCGCTGCCAGGTGTGATCCAATTACAAGGCGATATTACTGAGGTGAGCTGGTTTATTGGCCTTAGGAATTGCCGTATAAAATCGGAAGCATTATTATTTTCCATTGAATTATGAGTTCGATGATAAGAGAATAGAGATGCAGCAGTGATTTAGATTGTCCACAACTGTAAATTTAAGGTCGAACTTACGAACTAGTGATTAAACTTTAAACGGATTACTTGAGCAAGTATAAACGGTTACTTGAACAAGTATGTTTAGACTATTGAATAAAATCGAGATATTGGAGGTATAGTTGATACCTTTCAGAAATAGTTCAGGTTTATCCCACAAGTAAGAACATAATTACGGCATGTTCTTTGAAACAATGCGTTTTTCCACATTTATGGAGACGAAAATGCGCTTAATCGTTTCTGTTTTTTTTAAATTTTTGAACAGAACTAGTATTTATTTCTCGTAGTAATAATTTGGCATCAAGCATAATCGGTTGTCACATTGTCGTTAAAATTTATTTTTAGTCTTCGACAGCCGAATCGATTATATCGCATTTTGAGGGATCAAAAGCCGACTTAGTTGTTTGCGATGGAGCTCCTGATGGTTTCTTTTTTTTTTTTCATTTTCACGGAGTTTTTATTTGTTTTTAACATTCGAAGAAAAACTTGGATGCATTCCCATTTTTTTTTCTTCATTCACGTGTTTTTTCTTCATTTTTATTCAAAAAGGGCGGAATGTGGGTTCCGATGTTACAAAGTCCCTTTCCTTTCTATGATTTGTTATGTTGATCGATTTGCCATATGCAGATTACATTCTTCCCTTTCTGTTGATATATTAAGTCCTATATTTAAATTTTTGCTTCAGTAGTTACGGAATTTATGTTATCTCTTATTGGCAAAGCTCTGATTAGTATTCTGCCAAGTGTCTGATTGCCTTCTCGGCAATAACCCATTAGATCGTGATTATCGAATGAATGACGATCGCCTTCCCCCCCTCCCCTCGTTGTTCGCTCGCTATTCCCCCTCTCCGTTGTTATTCGCTCCTCCCTCTTCTGTTTGAAAATTTAGGGTGCACAAATTCTAAGAATGCATCTAAATAAGGGCATTCAAAACATATTGTATTTTTAATCATTTCACTTTGCATAATTTTTTTTTGTTGTAAAAATACCCGCGTCAGATTTATTTTTGAAGTAGTCATAAATGATTAGCATGGCGCTCTTGTGCGGTGGCTTTGCTAGGAAAGGCTGACGGAGGCACTTTGGAATCCTGCAGTAGTCGGTCAATCATATCTAATCGCGGTTTTTTTGTGTTTAATAGTCAGTTCGTTACTTCTGGGTTTGTTGTAGGCAGAAGGTCAAAGACATTGCATGAGGAGGCAACCCACCTCCATCCCTTCCTCTCCTCCCCCCCCCCCCCCCCCTCCCGTCTCTGATTCTTCTGGAAATACCGCCATCTACATGTGAGGTCAAGAGTTTTAGTTCGTTGACCATTAGTGAATTAAGCATAAGATTCTATCAGTTTCACTCAATAAGGGGAAGTAAAAAGAATGAATTTATCCAAAGAGATATTTAAGTGATTAATTATTGCAGTTACTGGTTTGCATTCGCTCGATGAATACATGCAAAGCCAACTTATATTGGCAGTGAGATAGTTTCCATCATTTTTTTTTGCATTTGAAGTTATTTTACTTTATTTTAGTAGTTTACGCTTATTCTCACAGGCAAGTTTTATAGGGTTTTAGTAAAACAATGATCGGAATTAAATTTTATTTTTATTGTTAAGTTCGTACTTTTTCATCTATGAAAGAATTGATATGCTCTAAAAGATAGGTCGAGATAGGTTGTGGAACAGCTGAAGGATCTATTATGCTAAGGCCCTATATAGCTTACTAGCCATCTGGCAGTGGAAAATTTTTCAGTTCGTTTAGGAAGGAGGTTTGATATAATACTTATTTTCGTCTTTTTTAAAAAATTTATTTTTTAAATTTGATATAGAAATTGTTTTGCATTATTTTTTTTTTCATTATTAATTTCTTTAATAAATATTTGCATAGGGGTGACTAGTCGTTTTTATGTTCATAATTTATAGGCGTTAAATATCACTACATTCGTTCTAAAGGAATCGGGAACATTTATTGCCAAGGTTTGATTATCTTTTCAGCTTTATTTTGTTTTAAATATTGCCCGCTTGATTTCTTTGATAAAATTATGAGAAGCCTTTCTCATTTGTGGAGGGAATCTATTCCCTCACTTTAAATTTCTTCTAAAAGAGTTTTTGATTATTTAGGTTGAAGGCTTTTTATCGATTGCTGATCCTAGTGATTTTACTATCGTATGCAAATTTTTTTTTTCAGCTTTAAGAGGTTTGAGATGAAAAAATTGCAATCTATACAAAGCTTTGAACCGGGGATATGTGAACTGTTAGGTTTATGAAGTTTTTTCTATCTTCTCTGTCTCTTTCTTTAGAACCACGACTTGTTTTATATTACGGGATTGAATTGGTACTCTTTATCTTTGACCTACATTTATCGAAATGAATATCTGTTTTTTATTTCTCGTGGAATGAGTGCCACTTAGGGAAATGATCGAGTGTGATCATCAGCCATACTTCCTCTCGTTTTTATGATGTAATTTATTGCTGCATAGTTTTTATTTGAGAAGTAAAAGTCTTCCCGTGAACGGGATTGGAGGAGCCGGCGACTTAGAGTTTTCCTCGTTGACACTCTAACCGAATGACCATTGCAACATGTTCTTAAAGAGCTTGAGTTTGTTTTATTCTCTTCATTAAAGATGAGCTTTTTATAGATCTTTCGTGCAAAAAAACGTCTCCTTGCTTTATGCACAGTTGAAATTTTTCTTCGAGGAAGTATATTGTGCAAAACCGAGAAGCAGTCGGCAGAGCAGTTGTGGTAAGTTCCTTGAGATCACCATTTTTGTCATTTTTCGGACATGAGCACGGATTACATGAGTAGTACATCCATAAAAGCATTCGCTTTCCTCACTCTAATCCCATTCTGCAACGATTATTGCCTCACAAATCATCTCAAAGTTTGTTATCATAAGAAATTTGCTGGAATATTCGCAGTAATTATTTATTTTCCTGTTGTTGGGGGGGGGGGGTGATACAGAGGGAGGGGAGGGAGATGCCTCACTAAGTAATTCAGCACATGGCTATTGTGTTCGCACTGCAATTTCGATTTTTTCCCCGGGCGGTCTCGCGATAATGGCAACAATACTTCCTCGTTAAGGATTGCCTTTTATTGATTCCTAAACCGGATCTCAGTATTTGCGCTGTAATCGAATTGAAGTTTAATCTGACTTAGCAATACTGTTGGTATTTGTGTTTTGCATACCAAAGAGGAGAGTTGGTCTACTTGGAAAAAAGAGGAGGAGGAAAAGGAATATAAAGAGGGTGGTTCATGAAAAATTAGCGAAGTATTGTGTATAAGAGTTGGAGGGTATGCAGAGGCTTGCTTCACAGAAACTTTACATGCGTTTTGATTAATAAAGGATTCTTTGCAAATAAGTGTAACGCTCGAACTTCCGCTTATGAAAATTTTTATGTCACGTAACAGTTAGGGCATCTCCTGCCGATCGGATGCTGACAGGTCGATTCACCGTTTTTTTTTCCACTTGGGAGAAGGATTGAGATTTGGCTCCGTAGGACAGAGATAAGGAGGCTAGTCGGAGCTCACAGCCGATCGAGTAGTAACCGATACGAGAGGGTAAATTGTTTCGCAGAAAACATGATTATTGTCGCTTGATGTGCTCTTTATTTTATTTTCTGAATTTCCACAAGTTTTGTATATTTGTTGAAATCTTCTTTGTTGTGTTTAGAGGCATTTGTTGTATGCAAACGCTTTCATCTTCCGACGGGATATGTCCCGACAGTGGAAAATCCGATGTTTGCTCCTGATTATGGTATATTTTTATATTTCTGGGATGGCGAAATCAGCATATGGTTACGGTTTATTGCTAAATAAATCTGCAGGATGGCTAGAAAGTAACGTTTTGTGGGGGCATTATTTCTATAAAAACGAAAGGATTTCAGAGAACTACGTTTTTTATTTTATTGGCGATTATTTTACGAGGAGAAATTTGCAGCTTCTTTTCTTGTTTGTTTCACAAAAAAAGGAACAAATTTTTTTTACCCCGAGAGGCGCTCTTCGTCAGCTGTTCTTTTTATTGTTTTTGAGAAGCGTCCTTGGCAGTGAAGCAATTATTTCAATTTGTAATAGTTTTCGGGAAACTATTCGATGCGGGGAGATGGGGAATCATGTTGAACACATTATTGCCTCTTTATTTTGATCAATTTCTTTCGCTTTCTTTTATAGATGAAGCAGTGAATAGTTTACAAGGAGTGAATCGAGTACTAGTCCCGTTTGTGGCATGTGGCGATCTTTCGGGTTGGGACTCGGATCGCACCTACGGCCTGGAATTGCCGAGTCTCTATGGTACTTTCGAACAACAGCGATATGTCTATAAGCCTGTCATTCAACCGCCGACTGAGCCCGCTTATAAGGTAATTTTTATTATTTCCTCATTCTGGGTGCATTTACTATTGTTTCTTTTCAGTTGAGGATATATGTCGTTTTGGACTTGGATGGATATTGCAAAATGTCCTTTAGCGTTGATTACATAGGTGAGCTATCCGATTTTGTTTAATCTTGTCGAGTTTAGAAGGCGCTGCTGAGGAGGAAAAAGATAGATGTTTTTCCTTGTCACTTTTTAAAGCTTTGAAGTTTATTTCGCTAAAATGAGCAACTAACTGTGTTGATGCGGGCAGAAAGTTTTATGATTGTATGATGTGGCATCGCTTTATTATTAATTATCAATATCACTGCTGTAATTTTTTCGTATTCACGGCTCATTTAGATGGAAATTGAGAGGAAATATTTGCAGAGAGCTTGCGAACTGCGTAAGACAAGCCAATTGGATAAGTCGAATCTGGAGGAGCCGCAAAACAAACAGCGACTCACCGATCGAGTGATCACTATGAATGCGGATAGGTTATCGAATGATAACAACGATTCAACTCCGGATAATGAGAATCGACCAGCTGAAATGGCGACTCCGTCGGCCGGTGATATTGGTATCGATGATGAATTGGCTACGCGTTTGCTGAATGTTTCAATTTCTCGGAAATATAGTCGACGATAGAATCTGCCGAAGCATCTCCCCAATATTTCCTATATTTGAACGGTAACGCATGTTAAAATTGGTGATTCAGTAAGATTGCAGTTTGCAGCTTTATGCTTGACATATTTAAGTCGCTGAGTCGATAAAATAGAAAAAGTTGTTTAATTGAGGTAATTGGGGTAATATGAGGGGAGAGTGGTTGATTGAGGAGTGAAGTGGAAGTCTGGATTTGGTTCTTAGCAAACGTTCTTCATTCACTTTCAGCTTGAAAGAAGATAAGTTGAGAGTTGAGATAGAGATTCTCAGGAACTATGCAAGCTTTGAAAAAAATAAAGGACTAATGGAACGCTTTGGAAAAAGCGATGTAGATCGAGCAATGAAAAAGCACAGAAACCGGAAATGCTTGAAACATTTTTTACGCACATTTCTTGTAAGTGAAAGGTGAGAAAGGCGATCGGTAAAAGTGAGAAAACGGGTGCAAAAACTTCTCCGGGACAAAAACGATGGATGCATAGGGAAATGTGAGAGAGTTCACCTCAAAATAGGGAGAACTTATCCGCTTGCCATCTTCTAAATCGTACTGTTTTCATCTGATGATACATTTTTATGTCTATTTATAATCTGTGAAGTAATTTCAAAGAATCTTTGATTTTTTGATTTTTCTTTTTAAGTTTTAATGTGTTTCTATGAATTCGATATGATTATCTTTATCAAGAAAGTTTTACTAGCTGTCATTGCCTAGCTTTTGGAAAAAAAAGTCCTTAAATTAATACCGTATTGAAGGGTCAAAAAATCCTCAAAGGTTGGAAATTGGGATTCACAATTGTCGGATTAATGAATAGTGGGCTCACTTGTCGGATTATCGGAAAGAGTGTCCGATGTCGCTGTCGTCGAGCTTGTTGGGGTTTTGCGGAGAGGGCCCGATGGCGCAGTTGGATTCTTGCGGAGAGGACCTGATGGGCGTCGTCGCAGAAGTCGGAATAAGTCAGAAGATGATTCGGGTTGTCGAAGAGCAGCCATTTATAGCCACTTCTGTTTCTGGCCTCCCTCCGCCGTTATCTTTCCTGCCTGCCTGTGAGGTGCTTGGCGGAGATATCTTATGAAAGAAGCGAAAACCTTTTTGTAGCGAGTCATACATCCGGCGAGTTAGCTGCACCAAATTCGAATGATCAACGTTTGCTTCGCGTTAACGCGACACAATGACGTTGTTTTTTTTAGGCTTTTTAATTTTAGGGATTATAATTTATAGATAAAATTAGAGATTCATAATTTTAATATCATTTGTTGCTGTTTTTTTTAAGGCAGCGGGTTTTTTTATTGATAGCGTCCTTTTCTATGTTATTGAGTTTCTTCTCTTTTTTTTTCGTTGATATCTTCAATATTTTCGACCGTCGAAGTGACCATGATCTTGATGTGTCTTACTTTTATCAAATTATATCAAATTATCTGAGGGTTTTTCATTTTTTTTATTTCGTTTCAAACAGTACTTTCTTTAATATCCTATTGTGTAGCAAAATTTTTTCATCGTTGCGATGTGAATTTGGCCACATTGAGTGAAGTGGCTGAAAATTTATAAATTTTGCATTTTGAGTCATAAAGCTATGGAAGGTATGTTGTTTTGAAAAATTATTCCATACTTATTTTCATTTATTACCTTATAAGCTGATTAAGTGTTTGTTATTGTTTAGTCGTTTCCGTTTCCTTTTTTTAAAAAATTCTTTGTTGAATGTAGATTATTTATCTGATTTTGACGATGTTATAAGGTTTTTTTGCTCTTCTAATTGTGCTAATTATACAAAATTTTTTTTCAATTCATCCTTCACTTTTGCATCAGACTATATATTCGTTTTCTAAAGGATTAAAGAACTGTTGATATGATAAAATCTCATAGTTTTTAAATATTCGATGAAATACTGATAAATTATCCACACAAATAGAATATTACAAATGACATACATTTATAAATTAATAAGTTATATTTTAATGTTAGTTGGTAGTTTAGTTTGACGGTCATATATTCGTGGATGTTGCTTTGTTGGTCGAGTCTATAAAGACATCGTTACGAGCATATCTTTGATCTTTTCATTTTCAAATGAAGCTTAGTGTGAGTAGAAGGATTGTAAGAGGAAGGCAAATCCGGATAGTTATGCTTTTAAAGCTTTGTGAATATAAACACGTTTGTAAATTAATCAAAAAGAGTGGTAGAGTAAATGTTTTCATTGAAATTGGTTATAAACACTTCCGTCGATGGCAGATCTATGTTCGAAAAAAAGATCCATAAGGCGAGGATGCAGCGGTCAGCTCACTAGCTAAGAGCTTGACGGACGATTTAGTTGAAAAAGCGGCAGTAAGCTTCCTATAAGATGGATTAAGGTAGCAGCTGGGAAGCTTCCTAGAAGGCTGATAGAGGATTTATACTTCTCTTTTTGCAAAAAGAAGTTCAAAGATTTCCATACTGAATAAGCTTTATGCGTTCTTTAGCGGTTTGGTCTCTCTGCAGTTTCTTTTGTGCGATTTAATTTTTGTGATTGCGCATATTCCGTTGGCAGCGTGTGATGCGCTCCTATATATTAAGCCATTATATAAATAAATAAATTATATATATATATATATATATATATATATATATATATATATTATATATATATATATATATATATATATATATATATATATATTATATATATTGTTCATGCATTTGCAGGCTCATTTATTTTGTTTAGCTCTCAGGCATATCAGCAATGTTGATGTATTTGGTGGTGGATGTTACGTTTGCAGCTATTCATCTCAGAAAGCCAAGCGTCGTTTTTTAGCGTATCTTTCGTTAAGCTTTCATTTAAATCAATGCTGACAAAAATCTGCTTCAAATTTCATAATATAGCAATGTGGCATGGAAAATATTCGATGGTATACTACACTGATATATTCTCTATTTATATTGGTTTCTCTAAAGCAAATTTTATTTTATTTTCCCTAATTGCACTTTTTTCTTTTGTAAAAAATCCCAGGTGATCATTGAACGTCGACAGAAGTGAGTTGTTTTTTTTTAAAAGTTATTAGAGCAATGCATGAAACAACGATCGATGATGAAGAGAATCAAGCAGAAAACATTTTTTTTTCAATGCAAATTTTTTCATATAAGTCCAGTCAAAGAAAACGTTTTATATTTGCAAACGATCAGCACTATTTAATTTGTTTGCATATTTGCATAGATAAATACACCTTATCGTATTTATTGATGAAATATTTATGGTAGAGTTAATTGGTGGTGCATAATCTTATGATCCTGGACACTATGGATTATAATAGGCTTCTTAGATTTTTTTTGTGATCTTTTTTTTTGGATTTTGTGAGGCAAAAATTTTCAGGATTTCACAGCTTATATTCTATTTATAAATGACGAATTTGTACGGATGATGACTTGGTATGTCGTGTTTGAAGTGTTGATGCTATCGACGATATTCTTCTATACATCCTATGAGGTGAAGATTCGAGTAGGACATATCGGAGCAATTAATGCGATGCCATATGGCGATAAAATTCTCAACATTTCAAGGAAAGATCTTTGGGACGAAGGAGTGCTTGCCGATGATTTTGATATCGAGTAGGTTCTTCGGAAGGTCTTTATGTAGGATATATTATTGAAGAGTTGCAGGACATTGCTGGAGACTCGATCCGTCTTCCATAAACGCAGATAATCGCTCTTCGTTCTTTCTGAGGATTAATGTGCTATAGCCAGGTCCACTTTGGCCCTTGTTGGTAGGCCTCATCGAAGAAATCTGCTATGTAGAGCGCCTCTGAAATACCTCATTGCACTAACAGGTAATGTATAGGAAGCGTCTTTCCCCAAGGTCCATTACGTACTGCAGGTCGGGTGCACACCTCTCTTGGAGTGGTGGATGATGGGAAACGAAAATGATGAATGCTCTCAACATTCGTATAAGAAAGCTGAGAAAAGCACCTTACTGATATCAATTGTAATTGGATTAAAAAGGGGTTATCAATTTCTTTCTTCTTCTTTCTCCTCTAGCATAAGATCCCTTTTTGTCTCGCTCAGGTATATCATTTAACTGATGATAAGTACTGTGCTTTGTATACTGTTTTGGTGTACTCTACTGATATACTGTACTGTACTGATGACAAATGCTGTATAAAAGCATTACCTGAGCGCCTTTAATTAAAATTTGATATTCACTCAAGTATAATTTTTGTCTACGATATTAAAAACTCCTAATTATAATCTCCGTTTGAAATTGATTTTTGTCAAGACAGACCTGTGAAGTCCACAACTTAATGAGTATATGCAATAGTATACAGTATGCTTTTTAAAGTAATCGCTGAATGTACAATTTTTGCGATAAAGCATTTCGCCTATTTATCTCATTGTTTCCATTTTGCGTCGCATTCTGAAAGTCCGTTATTTCTATAGATATTAGACTGTAAGAGGGAGAATGCCTCTATGCTTATTTCCAGTTGTGTGGCACAGAGTTGCACCTACAGAGTTCGCCAAAATTCTTGCAAAAGTGTATTATTTCTAGAGCTATATCTCGAATGGGATGCGGAGAGTCGATGGAAGGTATAGCGGTAGCAGCAGGCATGTATCATCTACAAAATGTGAAAGCTTTTATTGGACCATATTGCAACGCAGGTACAACTTTCATTCGTGATTAGCTAACTTCCTTATTTTCATATGGATATTGACTAATATTCCATTGAACAAATGGAGTCAAATGATGAAATCATTTGCTCGATTCTTCTTTTTCTGGATGACTTCTTTAGAATATTTCTAGGACTTCAGTAAGATACTTTTAAGACTTTCTCAGGATATTTTCAAAACTTCATGAAAATATTTTAAGACTTCTTTAGGGTGCTTTTAAGAGCCCTTACTGACATATCAACGTAGAACTTTGGATGTACCATATGGTATCGATTGTAAATAAAAACCATTCACGTATCTAAAGTTAAAGAATTCTAAATGCATATCCCATAATGCGTTTATGCAAGCACGGAATTGTGCTAAATGGCTTTATGTGGTTTACCAATTGCTCCATCGAACGGTAATTGAAGCCTATATGCACTACAGAGTTGGATGCGGTTGCCAAACTGGCTGCATACTGGAATGTACCTATTGTTGGCTATATGTCTTCTAGCACTTCATTCGTTAATAAAACGATCTATAAGACACTCGCTCGTTTATCACTTCGAAATACCAATTCATTTGCAAATGCAATTAGTGCACTTATAAAGCACTATGGTTGGAATAAGGTAAGCATACCGGAGCCGGAGCTTCCTTTCTTTGAGAAACTGTCGCTTTATCCTAGCTGCTGAACTAACTCCGGACTTATAGCCTCATTTTGACTTTAGAGTCACTTCAAAGTTGTTACGCGGTAATAGTCCTGAACTTGTTTAACGAGCTTTTTTTCACCTGAGGTTGATAACTTCCGCATTTTATGTTTATAACTTGGTAATACTTCAGTACTTGTCGATTTACAAAAGATATTCGGAATTTCTTGCAAGAAACTTTATTTTCGGAGAACAGCATATATATATATATATATATATATATATATATATATATATATATATATATATATATATATATATATATATATATATATATATATATATATATATATATATATATATATATATATATATATATATATATATATATATATATATATTTCGATGTGATTACGCACTTCCTCATTGATAAAATTTTGCGTTAGGAAATTTTGAGGCAATGATTTATATTCCAATTTTGAGTGAAATTAACCAACACATAAAATATAAAAACATCAGTAAATGTATAGTGTTTCATATAATGTGTATAGATAAAATGTCAAAAATTTTATATATAAATAAAATATAAAACATTGTAGAAAATTTGTTCTCTTCAATAACAGTTACTCAAATACTCGAAAGCTATGAAAGGAATGCTGTTGATCTTTTTTGTTAATGGGAAAATTAAAAAGGAGTAATATACAATTCATTATTTAAGTAGTTTTACGTTTGTTAACTCTCCAAAAAAAATCTATTGAAGAGAAAAAAGAGGAAAGGATCTGATATAAAAAAATAAACTTTTAATTTAATAAATTTGCTCTTAAATGTAACTATCTCCAAGAATATTTGAATATTTATATATCTATTAAAGAAAATATGGTTAGAGATAATTTTACAAAGGGAAATATTCATATTTTCCTCTTTTATTTAAATATTTATCTAAGATATGTGTCTCATGAATTTTTCGTTCAAAAATTGTGTTCTTAACACAAAATTGATAAGAATGCAAAAAATTCAATACATAAATTTAAGCCGGTTTTTCTCTTCCAATCTTATTTTCGCATTTATGAGACGCCGAAACAGCGATCGCATTTCTTTCATCACCTTTCCTTGGAATATCCACTAAGCATCTTTTTTTTCCGGCGTGTTTGATTTTTCCGGTTTGTTTAATTTTCGTAAAATTGCAACCTTGGGAATATATGGTCTATATTTTTTCGGATTGTTTCAGTTTAAAAATCGAGAAGGCTAATTTATTGACATTCTGAGAAGAAAATGTCGCTTAATGTAATCTAGAAGAGATGCCATAAATTTAGGCTAAGAGCATTAGAGCTAAACGTAATTCACCATAAATAATGAATATAAGCAAAAAGAGATTGACCTTTTGGTAATGACTTAAGCAATTTATGTGTCGGCCAAATAGTGTACCCAAATGAGGAGTGAAAAATATTAGAGCATTGAGGTGATAGCGAAACGGGTAACCGTATTCGCCACCATCAAGTGGAACTGGATTTAAATTCAAGCTGAATTTCAATCGAGTATTGACAAATTCTTATTAACTAAGGTGCGAAATACAGGTGTACCACCTTAAATTTACCTCAATATAAGCTTTAAACTTAGAACTTTGCGATTGTGGCATTCTAGTGCTTTACACTTTACTGATTACAGGTAGCAATTGTGACAAATACAGGATTGATTGCCTTCGAACGAGTTGCTTACTTCAAAACGAGTTTCCGCAGAAGAAATATTACCATAACAAAAGTGATTATGCTCGATGAAACAATCAAAGCGAATGATATACTAGAAAGTGGTCTTCTTCATGAATTAACTGCTTCGGCTCGAAGTAAAAAAAAAATTTTTTTTTCATGTATTATATAATATTTAAGGATTATGTATGTACAGCATTTTTTACGCACTATTAATATACCAAAAGAAATTAAATATAATCGAATTTTGGTTAGAGGCGAATATTTTTGAAAAATTTAGGCTAAATTTCAATATGCAAATTTTAAGAATTTCAAAAATTTCAAAAATTGAGTTATTGTAATTGTAATTAAAAGAGCTGAAGGTAGTGATAAGAAATTTGAAATTTCCCTTGGCAACGGAGATTTTTCGCAATCGTTCACTCATTGATAATGATACAGCTGTTGCGAATTTTATCTGAATTTGTTGGAAAAAAATTTCAATTTCAATTTAATGGTAATAATTTTCTTATTTTCCACTCATTTGCTAGGATAGGATAGGGCAAAAAAATAGATGGAAATTTTCGAATAACGCTTAAGATGGCATTTAAATTTATTTAGAAATTATCATGGCTACAAATTGCGTTTTCACAACAGACCCGAACTTTCCGACTATCTTGTCAAAGCTTTAGTTTTTCAGTTAGATCCGAATAATTAGTTAATCATAGAGTTTTTAAAAAGCGATTTCAGCGAGATGGACACATATCTACTTTTTTTTTTCTACATCGTCCTAAGTAATGCAACCGTAAAGTATTTTATATGGGTAATTCAAAAGAAATATCCAAAACCAAAAAGGGACTATTTTTTCATTTTCGCCTTTCACCTAGGCAAAAATTTGTTAAAGAATATTGAACTGTTCAAATGGATGTGTACATTAGAATGCAGGTAGTGGTGGGGAGAGGGGGAGAGGGGGGGGGGGGTGCTAATATTTTTTTGCTTATGGGGTGAGGGACGGAAGGGGGGGGGAAGCGAAAATAGATTACGACCCATCCACTCACTAATGTCATCGTTTAAAATCACTACAATATACGTGATGTTAAATACTGTTGTGATCTAGATGAAAGTATTGGCGATGCTTCTCGTTATGATATAGCGCTTTGGTATAGAACTAAATTTACCTATTATCTTTGCATATCATCAAGAAAGCCATAATAAAGATTAAAAGTTTGTCTAGATGATTGCTGGAAATCTTATCAGATAAAAGTGATGGTTTCAGTGGTTCACTCGAAAATATTTAATAATAGTCGATAATAAAATAGTACGTGAAATGAGAAGTACAAATAAATGCAAACGACACCAACAATGATGACCTATTGAGAAATAATAGGAGTCGACCAGCAAGCATTTGGCGTATTCAAACCTTATTACTTGAGAGTTGAATTAATTTCGTTATAGAATCATATGCGCACAAGTACCATAGCAATTCCAGCTGAGTTTAGGTGATATCCGTTTGTCGGTTGCTTGCGAAATCTCCGAATAGGTAATGCTAATTAAAGCCATGATCAGGTCTTATGGCAAGTTTGAGCACAAAAATGGGTGGGCTAGAAGTGAGTCATGCATATGTAAATTCCTTTTGCATCCGAATCACTCTGCTATTAATGCATCATAGAATATGACCTTTATCAGATTTCTTGTCATTTTGTGGGGAGAGACGGCTTATGTTTGATGTCTGTCGATGTTGGTGGTCCGACAAATAAACAAAACTAACTCGAATGAATGAGTGACTTTGCAGTTGTTGTGTGTATATTCTCGTCGACACATCATATAGCAAAAGAATTTCTATTTGCGGTACATGAAGCTGGAAAAAATACCGAAGATTTTGTTTATTTGTTACCATTACTACAAGCTGAAAAGGGCGATAAATCACCATGGTTTGGTGATAATGGAGAAGGCTTCAATAATATTAAGGAACATTTCGTTAATACTATTATCGTAAGTACTTTTTTTTTTTTGCAAAAATTCTTCCTTCTCTCTCTCTTTCTCTTTCTCTATCTCTCGAAAAAAGAATTTCCAATCATCACATTCACCTTTTTTTAAGGTATGCTAATGAACAGTACTCATTATTGCCATGGTTTTGGTAACAATACGAGCGATTGTTTTCCGCTCATTGATTAGTGAATCTAAAAAAATTGCCAATAAAAATATAAAAATTAGTACTTTTATATTTCAAATAAATCAACTAGCCATATAATCATCCATAAGGATTTACTTTTCTATGTCCGTATAGATTATAAACGAAAATTCTCATTGATATAAAATGTTTGTAAAAATTTTCACATTTAAATATCTGCAACTACTCATATTATTAATGGAGAAATTTGAAAAATTCTATAGGAGGCAAATTTATAGTTCATGTTATATCTAACAAAGTTCATGATTCTAGTTTCGATCATTTTTAAATTGAACTCTATCCGATAGACAAACAAATAGACACATATTATACCTATTCACCGATACGACAATACCATTAAAGCATATCTTTTCTAAAAATAACAATGTAAAAGCGCATAAAAACCACCTATGTAAATAAATCAAAACTTCGGCTACTCAAGGTGGATGACTCAAATGGATTCGTTGATACATTTGTGGCGCCATTCAAAGAATACATAGAAGCAAATGGAGTAAGTATGGCCGACATCGACTCGGTAAGTTGATTTTGAACCACTCGATAAAAACGCCATAGAAATGACACCTAATACCATTCCTTACTTATTAAACTAACAGTTTCCTGAAAAAAAAGAAGTTATAGGTAAAAAATTTTGTATGTTCAGTGAGAAATAAGGAGATGAGGAATTGGAGGGGAGGTTGAGGAAGGGAAGGAATGGTGGAAAAGAGAAAGTGGGAGGAAGGACGAGTGGGAGGAGGTAGGAATGGAGGAAGGAGAAGTGGAATGAGGAGAGGGGAGAGGGAGAAGGATGGAGGAGGGAAGAGAAGATGAACAGTTGATTGTTTGCAAGTGAATTAGTGTGAGAAACAGCTGTAGAGGAAGATTTGTCATTTTCGACTCTTATTTGCCCTTTTAGCAGTATTAATTATTTGCTTATCATTTTCACTATGTATTCGATTAACCAAATGATCCTTATTTAACGATTTTTTATGTATAAAAATATAATATCTGGGAAAAAAAATCGAAATTCTAATGTATGAAAGGACATGATTCTAGCGTTGCTTTGATGAAAACAGAGGTGCTGAGAAAAATTCACTAAATGTTAGAAGTTTTCCGCCACGATAATATAATTCCACAAATCCATCCATTTCCTCCACTCGCTTCCCCCCCCCCCCCCCCCTTTACCTTTCCCTCTTTGGTATCTCCAGCAATTCTGATGCAATTATTGTTTTTTTTTTCATGCGGATGAAGAAATCTGCTAGATATCTTCAGACGATCCTTTAAGAAGTAAGAATTTCTGGCTAGAAATCGTCCATATCCATTAGTAGGTGAGGTATTTGGTGTTGTGTATAACGACAAGTATGAACTCTTTTAGTCGAATATCTATGCCTATATTAATCTTTATGATGCATTCAAACTTTATGCGATAGCTGCTAGACGGCTTATCAATGAAACCGGCAAAATCGAAAGTATTACGGATGGAAAAATGCTATGGAATCGAATGCGCCGAATGGTATTTCCAGGTTATCGGTTTTTAGTTTCCTAAGATTCAATAAATATATTCACTAAGTAGTATAATATCTGATGGCGCAAAAGAAGAAATCTGCAATCGGCGAAGGGGGGGGGGGGGAGGGGAGAGAGAGGGAAACTCCAATGCGCACTAAATATAGCAAAGTGTATCGAAATCTTTACCGTTTCATAACGTTCGTTCACTGTTATGAAGCAGTGAAGGTTTCTTTAATTATTGAGCATTTTTTTTTCAGCATTAAATTTTTTCGAAATGTGTTGACATCGGAATTTCAAATTGCGAGGTGATGATGGGAAGGGGTGGGGAAATTTTCGAAGATGAGTTTTTTTTTACTCTCATCCCAAGAAAGAGGACCAAATTCATGAGCCAAGCGAGGCGAGTAGGCTTATTGCTTTTTGCCTGTATTAAGAGCGAAGAAGATAACAATTCGTCTAGCACATAGACGATCTAATCTTTTCAACACTTCGGAAAAGATTTTTCGTTGCGATTAGAATTCATATAGAATTTTTTGAATCGAATTAAGTTAGCAAATGAAAGGAAAAGAGTTCAGATTGTTTCAAAGGTAATAATATTACGTCGAAAGTATATTAGTGCGAATATATTCTCCTAAATGTTTTTCTATACTCGAATATTCACCGAATTTTCCCGTAAATTCAAATAATTCTATAAATATATCCTTTTTTTCTATATATATATATATATATAAAAGATATTTATTATATATATATATATATGAAAGAATCAGAGACGTTTTCTAATTCTCTCTGATTAAGAAAATTGTCCTATCAAAATACTATTTATCTATTGTTGATACGGCTATCAATAAATGCTTCATCAGATTGTATTGATTATTGCAAAGAGTAATTTAATTAGGTGTGTTAAGTACGATTAATGCATCCACAGAGATGATTATAATGGACGACATCGCTGAACGAGCACCACGCTATGCTGGTATTATTTGATTTATATTCTGGCTATAATGCATTACATTTTAAACGAATAAAATGAGACTGAATGAAACATTCGAATGGATAAATTTATACTCATTAGTTTATATAGCGATTTCTCTAATTCGATTTTCACTCAATTATATTGAATTTAATTTCTTTAATGGTCAATTCTCGTTTAAAAGTTTACTATTTGGTACTTGGCAATGCCTATACTGTTTCGTCTATCAGATTATGATGGAAATAAGCCCGATGGCTGGAAGGGGGGGGGGCTGAGGAGATTTTTTTAAATGGAGATAAATTATTCAATTTATTGCGATAGATCGATTTTCACTTATTGAATAAAAAATATAAATAAAGCATTCTGAAAGTAAGAGGAATATGTTGGTTCATAAGAAAAAATCGCCGCCTCCTTGCTTAGCATTCGGTCTTTTAAATAGATCGACCGACTATACAAGTAAAATGCATAATAGATATTTTTTAAAAAACTGTTAAATTTTGAAAATTAGGAAATGGACATTAGCGCCGCTAAATTGAAAAATTTTCTTCCTTCAATCAGCTATTTCATTTGATAAGACAGTTTCACATTAGTTTCTACTGTTTGAAATTATCGAATGATATGAATTTTTATGCTGTTAAGGAGAATATTTTTGTAATAAACGCTAGGCATCTATCCTATTATTTGAACGATAGGATATGAGTGAAATTAATTCAAACGACATAATAAAGTATTTTACTTTCAGCTTTTATTGTACAAAATGCACATGAATTACCGATAAAAATACTTGAAATCGAGCCAATTATGATAACGAAATGCGATGGTATCAAAACTCATGCTGGCTGCTATGATCTGGTCTATTTTATAAAATTTCTGCGCTTTTTTTAAAAAAAATTTTTATAGTTTGTAGGCTTTTCTCTATGGGAAAATATCTTCAAATATAATAGATAATTCCAACAAAGTATAGTTAAGAAAAAGCTAAATAACTAAACTAATTTCATAGTATTGAATGAAAAAAGAATTGAACTGAGCGAAAAATATTCGAATGCAGCCGGGATTGAGTGGAAGTGAAAGAAATATTAAATCGTCACTTATTTCAATCGTTAAAAGAAAGAATTTTTTATAATCGATTCTCAGCATTTTTCATTAGTTTCACTAAATTACTAGCAAGTATAAATAAAGTTATCAGTAATTAAAAATGCAATAATTTGCAAACGATTGTTAGTAGTATTGTAAATATGATCAACTGCAGCGACCTTAAGAATGCTCATTTCTTTAATCGTCCATTTTGTTTTGCTTTATAGAATCTAGTGAATATCACATAAATAGCAATTAAGTATATTATTTACGTTGTTTTTATTAATTTTGAAATTTGGTCTGAATTAGTTACATAATGAATAATAAAAATTTTCAAACAATAAATTATGCAAATTTTAAAAAAGAATGAGTTTTTTTTTTCTTTGTAAAATAGTTCTATAAAATATTAGAAAAGTTTAAGGAGGCAAAACGAGCTAAAATAATGAAGACTATAAAAAAATAAATACAAATATAAATGATTAGAAAATAATTGAAATAGAAGTAAAATTTGATTCCTTTATAAGAAGTATTTCAATCTAGAGCGAAAAGTTTGCCTCTTCATTCCTTTGAATAAATTTTCTGGATGAAAATTTCTCGTAATTTTTGGTTATTCAGGTACTAATAGCCTTTATACGGTTCATCTATCATCGCATAACTCAAACAGCATTTGTTCCGAAAATAGAGCATTTAAACTCTTCGATTGCAATTGCCTCACTATTATAACTATCGAATGCAGTTGGAAGATTTCATTGAAGAAAGTAACGGATGTGATGACCGGGTTTTGGCCATCGACGAATGGGCAGATGCCATCCGATGAGCCGAAATGTGGCTACCGAAATGAACGTTGCCATTATATACTATTAGTTGTATTTGCAAGCGCTACTGCGGCATTCATTTTAGTGATCACATCTGGATGGTTTATCCACAAATATTGGTTCTTTTTTCAATTTACTATTTTGTTTTTAATGGAATTATTATAGTCTCAATTTATGAACGAGAACCATGGAGATGGGATAAATAGATTTTTTCGATAGTACGCCTATGGCGTAGTGGAAAGATGCGGCACTAGAAAAATGATTGTATGCGGTTTGCCATATATATATATATACATATATATATATATTATATATATATATATATATATATATATATATATATATATATATATATATATATATATATATATATATATATATATATATATATATATATATATATATATATATATATATATATATATATATATATATATATAATGGTTTAATTTTCAATAATTTATGAGACATTATGAATAATTAAAGATTTATTTCTGTCATATCTACTCTTAAGCATTGAAAAAATTTAGTGAGAATATTGCATTGGCGAGGACATCGTGGCGCATCTTTCGTGACGATATACGCATTTTAACGGACAATGAAATGAAATCAATGGTTTGTTATGAATCTCTTTTTCGATTCGTTTTGGATTTATTGAGGACTCCTTGAATGTTCAAGTACAGTAGAAATTATTTTTAGACTTTTCAGATAGGCTGTCTCAAATATATTTCCATATGTTAATAGGTAGTAAGTTAAAGGTTATATTAGCTTTTTGCGCTAGGTTATATATTACAATCGACAATCGACTACATAGGTTATTATTGAGAGCAATGAAATGAGAGAGGTGGGTAAAATTGGAGAAATGTCCAGAAAGTGGGAGGAAGAGGGAAAGATATAGAGTTGAATTATTTGTTGCAGTTGACGACTAGTGAGATGAGCAAAGATTGCGAGGGATGGAGTGGGGGGGGGGGGGGGGGGGAGGATTGGAGATCAGCGATGAAACCATTCAGTGACTTCCCTGAAAAGTGTGCCGTTCACCTGCCTGAAAGTAAATGAGGGAACATGAAAGATAAAGTATGATTTAGTGGTGGTCATTTCAAAAGTCTTTATCGAATTTAAAAAGATTCAACGCATTATCCACTCAAATCTTTCCTTTCGTAACATTTAAGCCAAATACAGTAAGCGATATTTGTGCGTAGAGGTGCATGCAAATGCGATAGCTCTTATAATCTTTTTTTAAACCTGTGAAGGTATAATGCTCTAATCATCGCTTACTTCGTTTCTTACCTATCCAACTCATACGAAGCAAGCGATTCTTTGCTTTGATAATATAGGTCCTAATTTCTACCTGTATCGATCCTGAGGCCATGATCACCAACATGATTGTGAACATGAATGGATACTAATCATCGTAGGATTTTGGCTCTCAAAGATATGCCATAATTGAGCATTTCATTTGGAATAAATAAATATTACAGCTCTCTCTTGGTTCAACGAATACGAAAATGAGCTTTATGAGTACAATCGTGAAGCATACAGCGATCGTTGGCACCAATACCCAAGCATCGTTTCATATGTATCCACAACGACGAGCCATCTCATTCAATAAAGGAGACTTGAAATGTCTCTCTCAGGTCTATAAATAATGCATTATTATTTAAATAACCCTTAGTATCACTAAATTACTCCATTCAAATTTATTGTTGTGATGACACCCCCCCCCCCCCCCCGATAAAATTTGACTACACGAAGAGGCTCAATTTAAAATATTTATGACTGTCAACATTGGTTTTCGCTTCGACTCAATTCTGCTTGAAACCCATCAATGTAATTTCCGCTCATGCGTCATACGACAGGCCGAGGCGAAAATAATGCTCTCGAGTCGATTAGATCGGAAAAATTTTATAGAATAGTGAGAAGGCGAGATGAGAACTGCAAAAAAAAATCGGGTTTTCTTTTCCTTATTTAGGTGGTATTTTAAAAAGCATCTTATAGTGGCCTTATTATTTAAGAAAAGTAAGCAATGATACTGTTGAAATATAAAATAATCACACTTTCGTTCAGTTTTTGCATATTTAAATTTGCGAATTACCTAGTAAAATATTCAAAATTTAATTTTGCATAAATGGCTCATATATCAACGAAAAAAGAGAACGGAAAAAATAATTATACATTTAATAAAAATAATTAACGATAAATTATAGATTAAACAAGCTATTCATGACAATTTAAATCCATTCCTTGGAATGGCATTCAACGAAAAAGATGAAATGCTCCTTGTATGGAAATTTTGTTCGAGAGGAACACTTCAAGTAATATTCATTTTCATATCATTATATTTATTTAATGTTTAGTGTAACAATAAATTTCTATAAGTACATAATTTACAGCGAAATTTCAATCCACCTCAGAGGATAACTATCATTTTTGATGTTTAATGAAAACTTTGTTAACGAACATCGATGACCTCTCAACATTTCGCTTGCTTAGGTTGCTCGTTGCAGTGGTAGGATTATGGCATGATACCTGTTCGACTATCACATGAAAGTGATGATATGTTCGTATCTACTCGTCTGCGGATAGGGTGTTCATTAGTTCGCAGAAATCATGCTTTAAAAACATCTTACAAAATTATGCAACATTTCAAGAGACTCTCTTCGCTCGAGGGCTGAATGCTAAGGATGAGGCGAGGCTTTTTTTGCTTGCAAATGAAATTTGTGCTTTTGGAAATTTCCTCAGAAATCGGCTAGAATATTTATTAATTTATATGGCGTCTGTAGGAATTTTTATTTACGACACTCATTCACACGAAACGAATTTATGTCTATAGATATATCTGCAATTCTTGTGTAGTACTTTCAAAGAAAGAATCCCATAAGCTAAAAGCATAAAATTTGATAGGTTTCGGGCTTGAAAACAACGCCGCGACAGTAAGGAAAACTGACCGATATATGTAGCGATTGCAAGAAATGTAATCCCCCTTAAGCGCACGTTATATGCTTATATAGGCTACCGAAGCACATGCAGGTGCCAGATGTTCACATTTGAGACACCCATTCAATAGAGATAAACAGGAAGCTTCTCACATTTGAATATATCTTCAATAGAAAGTGCAAGATTTTCGCGATTCGACATATGTCTTTTTCGACCATTCGACGGTTGCAGATGTACTCCCGTCCATTCATCGGCGGAAGTCATAGATTCATGCATTCAGCGGAGGCTTTAAATCAGATGCCCTTTAGCAGTTCGCTGCCCGTTCTCTTATTTAGCTGAATAGCTTCCATCATCACTTTCGCGGCACTTCCTCAGGCCTTTGTTGATACTATATGGCCACACGATGCCGTAACACACAAAGAGCCTTGTTTCTTAGCTGCACCAAATGTGAATGATCACGTTCGCCTGCCGTTAACGCGACATAGGTATGAACTCATTTACATATGATTATCTCATTTTGTGATATTTAAATTATTCTTTTGATTTTGAAAGCGGTTAGAGATACTTAAAGACCGCGGAAAAATTGCATACTTTTTATACCCATTAAGTTTGCATTTTTTTATTGAGATCGAGTTGAAATAAATTGGTTTTATTTGAAGATTTATACGACGGATCGGATTAGTTGAGATATGAATGTGTTCTTGTGCATATTTTATAATTTCATAACATTTGATGAAATTGTTTAGTATACAGAGCAAATTGCAAAAAGCGCGTGTTGTACTTGCTCGTCCGATATGTTTCTCCATTTTTGTTGAAGACTAATCAATCGATATTTCCAGGATATTATATACAACGATAAAATTATCCTCGATAGTCAATTTCATGGCGCTTTTATCCGTGACATTACTATCGTAAGTTTATCGATTTTGCTTTATAATGATTTAAACTAAATCAAAGCTTTCCATTCAATTTCCAAAAAATCTTTTCAATAATTTTTATTAGTTTTATTATTATTATCATTTATTATTTCATATTAATTTATTAATTTCCAATAATTAAGAAATAATTTGCAAACTTTCTTTTCATCAGGTTGAATGCATCAATCGTAAATAATTTAATCGGAATACATACCTTTTGTCAATATTCTTCTATGATAGTGTCCTCGCTTAGAGTTCACAGTTTTCTTAGTTGGTCTACGAGAAGAAACGAGTGGCGTTTAAGTTTTAGCCTATTAATTTCGATTCTAATTTAAGCTCAGTTTGAGATGAAATTTTGAAATAAACCTAAGCCTAAGTTTAGCTAATTAAGTTCAAGCTTCACAAACTCAAGCTATTTTAAGTGCTGAAACTTGAGCTCAGAAATGTGATGCTTAGCACACTTTTAAAAACAACCAATGATCAATTATTTTGTTTTGTGCAATTTTTAATTTCAACTGAAAAATACGATGTTTTTTTTTTTCAAATCAGGGATTGGAATATTTACACTCATCGACAGTGGGCTATCATGGTTCATTAACGCCATGGTCTTGTCTCATTGATCGTAATTGGACGTTACGATTAACCGATTATGGTATAGCGAATACATTAGAAAAATGGCAAAAACGAGGTGTTATTGGTATTGAAGTACTGAAAAAAAATTCCCACGACGAGGATGATGATCGTAGTGCGGCTACACAAAAAACAAGTTCGTCTAAGAAGTTTTTTTTTTCGTATTTCTTTTCATTCCAATTGGCAATATGCAAAAATTTGAAGTTCTTTTTTTTTGCACTAAAAACTTCAAAGAGAATATAGAAAAATATATATTGATTGATCGTTTAGTTGCAATCGATTGATTTTTTTTTTGAAATGAATATTTATAGATTATTTTATTTGCCTATTTCATTTATGCTTAACGTTACTAAATTAAAAGGATCGCTATTAGATCGTTATCTCAATATGCTCGATATATAAAGTATGATAACAGGATGATAACGATGTGTTCTTTTACTCCTAGCAATTTTATCGCTTTTGCGTAGATAATTTTAGATGAATTTGCAATTTGTAAAGTTTGCAATTTGCAATGAATTTGTAAAGTTATTTCAAGCCAAGTCATATTCTTGCATATTTGCCTCCTGATACACTGCTGCAGGTAATTACTGTTCGGACGCTCATCTACAATACTAGTAGGCATTGAGCAAATTGCAAATTTCAGGTGTGCTCTATTGTGCTCCAGAAACATTGACGAATCGTGAAAGGAATCGTCAACGACATGTTGACAAACGATGGTTAAAACAAACATTGGCAGCTCGACAAGCAGGCGATGTATATGCATTCGGTATGGTAATGTACGAGATACTATTCCGTGCATTACCTTATCCAAGCACAACAGATATCACAGGTTTATCTCCTACAACTTAGTTCTTTCCAAATTTCACTAAAGATTTCTACGTAGAAAATTAAACGGCTGATAAAATTGCAATGTAATTCCCGGTGAGGTTTTTTTCCAGGTGTTTTAAACCTATCTGGAATTTTTTTTTTGAAGAGTTAGAATAATCTTCCATTACAGCTATTAATTTTAGAATTGTTAAAGTTTCTGTGATTTATGCGATGCACTAATAAAAAGTGCTCGTTAAACTTACATTGAATTGCATCGTTATTGCAAAATGCAAAAAAATGCTCATTTAAATATTGCATTAAAATAAATATTCAATTCTTTTTCTGAAATACATTGCAATTGATTGCATCTTTACGTTTTTTCAACATCGATTCCCAACAAATATTTATTTCAGTAATACTTGTTCAAACATTTTATTCAATTTCATCAATAATTCGATCTTTATTTTCTGCAAATCCGCTTCATTTATTTTAGTAATCTCTAAAATTTAATAATTTTATGCAAATTAAAATATAATGAAGTTGTATTTCCGTACTAAAGCGTCACTCGGGAAACATAACCGATTACCGTAATCGAAATGAGTGACAATCAATTACCGTAATCGGATTGAGTGATTCAGCAATCAAGATTATGATAATAAACAAAGTTATTCATAAAATAAGATGTGAATGCATTAACACTAAAACCACTCCTGCATAATTCCAATTAGCTAATGGATTGCAGTTGACTGAGATTGATAGTTTATTCAGCAAAAATCTTATGTTATAAACTTTAAGAGGCATTGCTACCGTTTACCAAAAATAAAGCCCCTGTGCTAGAAATTTGCAGACTTTCAAATTCAAATTTTTAAAAGGTCGAGGGAGGGATTTTATATGGGATTATGTATATGTTCCAGAAATGACATTTTCATGTAAGTGATTTATCTCCATAATTTCACTAATTACTAAAAGAAATAAGAAAGTAATTTATAACTTACGCAGCTTATTTCTGAGATGATTTCTAAAACGACTCGTGCATGATTGAAATTTGCACATTGTATTTTTTAGAATTAGCGAAATTTTTACGTGATGGTACAAGAAAATATCGACCGACAATTCAGAATAAAGATGGCATGAATCCAAGTTTGATGGCACTTCTCTTGGATTGTTGGAATGATAGTCCTGATCGCAGACCATCGATACGAAGAGTGCGTCTTAGCACTGAGGCCTATCTCAAAGTGTTAGCGAATTATTCGTAATTTCTCGTTTCTAGAAATCATTTTAGGTTTAATATGAGGATGGTGCACTCATTAAAACAACTGTCTCATGAAATGAAATGAAAATAGAATAATGGAAGTTTATTCGAAGAACGAATGAAGAATATAGATAGAAACGAGGCAAATTGAACAAGAGGATGCATAGAATGAATTTAATGCAGTGCTGATTTTCCTAGAGCCAGTGAGTGTTAAATAACTCCAGAGTCAGACTCCTTTAGAAATATATAAGCATATTAAATCGATGAAGTTAAGCTTACTGGTGGTACATTGTTCGTTAAATTTTGAAATTCTTCTTAACGCTTGATTAATTAGTTACAGAAACGAAACTCCAGATTGAGTCCAACAGTATAGCCCATCGATTATTTGTTTCAGTTATTAATCGATCCTTAGAACGTTTTTTAAGTATTATTTTTCGATAAAAACAAATCGCTATTCAGCTATATTTCAATAATTTACGGTATTTGCATATTGGCGCAGTGAGAAATTATGAACGAAAGAAAAATTTGCATTTCAGGAAAGGTAGTTTGGTAGAACAAATGATGCGATTAATGGAGCAATATGCGAACAATTTGGAAAAAATGGTTGAAGATAAAACTAGCATGTTAGAGGAAGCGAATGCACGTGCCGATAAATTACTTTGTCAGTTGTTACCAACGTAAGTGCTATGTTAATTTTTTTTTTCGATTTCTTCGGTGTTATTTTACCATATTTTTTCTTTGCTCATAAATTATTTTATTGATTGATTAGCACTTTAAAAATAATCAATTGATCTCATAGGTGAAGTAGTTATAAACATATATATGGCATTGAACTTTGTGTAGATTTTACCACTGATTCGAAAATTTGCATACATAAAAGTTGTCGAAAACATAATCAGCCATACAATATAATTTCAGAACGAATATTGCTGATTATATGAAGCAATAAAATTTCACTAATGAAACTAATGAGTGCTTCATCGAAGTCTTTAGTAGGCCAACAAATGATATGCCTTTCTGCATATGGCGATTGTTTTCATAGCGATTTTTTGCAAATCTGCTGTTTGCAAAAAATCCTTCCCTACCCCTCTCTTCCATCCTGCAGGAGATATAACACCATTTTACCAGGTATTTCTAGAAGAATAACCCTTCACTGATAATTTGGAGAGGGATGATATATATATATATATATATATATATATATATATATATATATATATATATATATATATATATATATATATATATATATATATGGGGTAGGATATTAACATCTTGAAATGTGAGGTATTGAACAGAAAGAAAGATAGGAAAGGGACAATAAATACCGTTATAATAAGCCGCGCATTTCAGCGACTACGGCAAAGTTGATATATCGCAGCGTAATTATTGATGATATTGTTAAGCTGTTAAAAACGTTTTAGAAACACACGTTAGCGCTGTGCTACTCCATAACTTAGTACAATTTGTGGGAAAGGTACTGTATCTATACTCCTCATTCCTGCAGGTTGTTATTTATCACTAATGAAATTTACTGTATTTCTATTTTACAAACAATTCTTACATTAATATCCTTAAATAGTTCGGCATTCCATTAATAGAATAATTTTAGATGGAAATATTGGATGAAACATAGAAATATAAGAAGCAATATTACAGATATGTGGCAAATGAGTTAAAAATGGGTAAATCAGTTCCCGCAAAGATATTTCCTTCAGCAACAGTAATGTTTAGGTATATTTTTCACTTTAGTTTAATTGCTTTCTTCATTCAAATACGATTAACATTTATTTTCAAATCGATTGTCTTTTTTTAGTTGAAAAATTTGTATTCGTTTTTTTTTTCTTTATTCATCACCTCTTATTTTATTTCTTTTCTATCTTATTTATCGTTTATTCTATTTATTTATTTTTATACGTTGAGTGGAAGTGATATTTATTATTTTGCATTAGATTTAACATCCTCAGATTCGAAATATTTTCAATGCTCTTTCTTTCTAAATGCCATCATGGTTCATAAGAATTTAAAAATACTTTCTATCGTGTGGCATAAAATAATTCTATATTCCACTACTTAAAACACCTAAGTCGGAGGCTAATTTCGAGAATGAAACGCTTATAGTGGAGACATTATTTGGGTTGATTTTTGTTCCCGAGGTTTCGTCAAGCAATTGTTCTTTTTGAGCCCGTGGGTATTTGATGATTTTATTATGTCGCGTGCTTTATCTATAAATTTGAAAAATTTCTGCATACCAATATTATATGGAAATAAATATCAAACTTATAAACTTATATCATTTCCGGCTAATATCCGATACGCTTGTATCTTAAATCTTTCTTCAATTTTCACTTCTGAAATTGTCGATTTTATAAAATGCACTACAAAGAATAGAAATGATAGCGATTTTTCTTTTGATTTAAAGCACATTAAAAATCAAGAGTACGATTATAAAGCTGAAACAAAAAAGATTGGTATCAATCACATTTGAGAGGGTTTCCGTCGAATGTTAGAATTGTGCGTTAAAGTCTCATCGAAATTTTTACATTTAAAGATATTGTAAGCAAATTTATTTTGGAAATGAGATTATTTAAACGGATGAATTATATTAATGAAAAAAATTTTGACGGATAGGATAGGTGAGGCGAGGAATATGCAAATATACGAATGAACCGATATTCATTGATTGGTGTATCGATGATGCTTTATGTACTCGGAAGACTGTTATTTGTTTACCTCTTGAAGACCTTTCTACAGGTTAATAAGCAAATTACTAGTCATCTTGATGAGTGTAATATTATCTTGCAGTGATATTGTTGGATTTACGACAATTTGTTCAACGGCTACTCCTTTACAAGTGGTGTCAATGTTGAATGCCGTTTATACAGGTTTCGATGGGATCATCAAGGAATATGAAGCATATAAGGCTCGTTGCTCCAAAAATTTTATAAACCAATGTCGCATATGCCACTCGAAAATGCTTTTATGTGCAGCTTAAATCGAGGAATTTAGTTTGTTCGTTATTTAAATGAGCTCAAATAGGAAATGCTTAGTGAAATAATAGGAGTGCAGGTAAGTTGATTGATTTGCTGAGAATACAATGGAAAGTCAATATTTTATTTTTTTTTCTCCGTTTAGGTGGAAACAATTGGTGATGCATATATGGTTGTATCGGGACTTCCGATCGAAAATGGTAATCGACATATCGAAATTATAGCCGATATATCGCTTGGAATTATGGCTGTGAGACGTCTTATGAATCTTCTTTTTCATACTTAATTCGAATCCAGAAAATTTTCAGACAATGAGGACAGAAGAGCAGCTGATTGTTGTAATCAACAAAAACGGATCGAATCCTCACGAAGTTGATATGCTGCTAGTCATAGCTTCATTTAAAAAGTCACTGCCCTAAACCATATTAACTGATAGAAATATTAAAATTATTTTTATCTGATGTGAAGTTTTATGGTGATAGGTCATTTTCAGTTTCTAAAGGATTTCCGTATTCCGCATCTCCCGAACGAAGCAATGCGTATCCGACTTGGCTTCCATACTGGTCCGGTCGCTGCAGGCGTCGTTGGACTTACGGCTCCACGATATTGCCTCTTTGGTGACACTGTGAGTAGACCTTGCTGTTTTTGATCTTCGTAATTGCTTATTTATTGAAAGAACTAAGCGAGTTGGAATGGCATGCGTATAAAGGCTACAACCGTCAAAGGCAACCAATTAGATGGGAACATTCCTTATCATGAGGAAATTTTTTTTTGTAATGCATTATAAGTCGGTTATGAGTTCAAGCAAATGAACAAGCATATTAGAAGAGCTGATTGGCACGATATGTGCTTTTTAGTGCAAATTCTAGTTATAGAACTAAATTCAGAACTTACGAATAAATAATAAATAGTGCAAAATAATGCACTCAGTACCTTAACCTGATTCAATCTTTCGCATATATCTCCTGTAACAGAGTCATATTTTCTGATGCGATAGGCGATAAATGCAAATCGACCGGTTGCAAGATATATGCAAATTTCTAGCCAGCTCTAAATAACTATAAAGTTTTTGAAAGTGCTCAATTTAAGAGTCGTTATAAGAGATTGTGTCATGTGTATTCATGTGTAAATCTCTTTGATAAATTTGAGAGCTTTTCAGCAGTTTGCAATCGTCGATGAATGCTTCGATAATTCGTAATATTCTTTGTTTTTTATTTTTGTGAAAAGATGTTTTGGTTCGCGCAAAATTAAAATCGTTTGCATCCACGTTGTTCATTGTCGACGTTTACCTTATTGAATTGCGGACATGAATTAAGCAATAAGTTTGCAAGGTGACATGAGCTACCGTGGTTTAAAGTGCATTAAAGATTTGAAGTCAGGCTCTGAAGTGACTCTATCCAGCCGCATTTAGAAACTGGGTAGGATCACTAGTTGATTTTCGCTGAGTTCAACGGATTTCGAATGGGATTCGAAATTATTTACTCAAAAAAATTACAGGTGAATACTGCATCTCGTATGGAAAGTACAGGTGTGCCGGAAAAAATTCAAATAACCGACGCCACGGAATGCCTTCTCAAGCAATATTATCCTGAATTTTACACATCCCTTCGTGGTGAAATACAGGTGAAAGTAAGTGAATGGAATAAAAAAAAAATATCGTATTTATTGATCGCCTCGATTTTCTTTAATTTCAGTTTCAGGCGCTGCTGAAATCTACTTTTAAGGTCTCAAAGACTCCTTTTTCTAATCTGCAAACTTTATTTTTTCTTCAAGCTCCTGAAATAATTATAATTTTTTTTACTCACTTATCATTTTATTGCTGAATAAAGAAACTGAAATAAAAACAATTAAACAAATTAATTTAAACTGGTGTTATAGCAAGAAACTGGTAATGCGCTTTATTGGTGATATACTCGTAATCTTTTAAGCAAGTGATACTTGTTTGAAGCAAACTGCTCAATGAACGTTCATCTCGCATTCAAATAAACTTAGAATAATCGCTGTATGGGACCGATATATATCATCAGCGTCATATTTTTTGTATCACTTCATTCAATCTGACATAACTGTATGTACACCAAGGTTGACTTATACCTAAACTCAAAATCATATGGAGTGCACTAAGGTTTAACTCGGTCATGTGAAGTAGACAAGTCGATTTTAAATATTTGAAGTCTTTCAATGTGGACCACACAATGATTCATCATTTTCAGGGTAAAGGTGACGTGACAACATATTTTCTTGAAGGTCGAAATAATGGTTGAAGTAGAAGAAATCTGCGTTGGCTTCAATGTGATCTATCGCTTAGTGCAATGATAACGGCTTGAGATCTACGTATGATAATGAAAGATTTATGCACTAATCGAAATGTCTATGATATCTAATTGTTCCGTTATGAAAGTGTATGTTCCATATTTCTTTTCTATTTAAGTGTGCAACAATATTATTTTACAAGAAAACGCCCCATATCCACTTTTCAGAAATTCGAAAATAGAAATCTCACTATTATTTTTCGCAGATATAGTCTTGGCAGGATCTGACAGCGTCGGTCAGTCTGTTTATATGTATGTCTTTGTCTGTCTACGGTACACTACCGGAAGCTGAAAGGTGTAAAGTCTTGCAAATTTGATCGATGATGCGAGAAGGATTGAACATATCTAAGCTCTCAACGTTAATCGTTGAACTATTTGATTAGTTAACGCTGGCTAACACTTAATTTCGAAGACACTCATTTCTTGGCCCATAAGAACTGATGATGAGCTTGGCTCATTTCAGCATTACTAACTATGATTCAATGAGAGCTTTATCGTAATCGAGAATATACTTTTAATGTACTTTCTGCAAAAGAAAAAATTTAATCAGTTTAAAAGTATTGGTTATGTTTTATTGCCACATTTATTTCAGTAGTCCATTCATTTTTTTTCTCGCCAATTATATTGCAATGTTGTGTTTTTTTTTTTGCTTTTTTTTCTTTTTTGATGAAGGGAACATTAAAAAAAAAACTTTGATCATTTCAATGTGTCAATGATACGTTTCGGCAATATTTTTCCACTATCTATGATCGACGATAATATCGCTATTGAGAATTCTCTAAAATTCATCCATCCATTTCTCTTTCAAATTGTTTGCTAGTTTTAAGAATAGAAAGAAAAAAATTCATACATAATAGAAATTCTTTTTCTAACAATTAAATTTCTATAATATTTATTCTATACTTTTATTATTAAATATTATGGTTATTTTATTATATAATATTGATATATAATATATATCAAAATAAATATATGTGATATTAAATTGATATAATTTCATTGATTAAAATATATGAAAAAATTTTCTTTAAATTATTATGCATTTATATTTTAATGTGGACTATTCAAGAACATAAACGAATAAAAAACTTTATTTCATCTACATTTTTTTTATGCCGAAAAAGTTCCAACTATCAGTTAAATTTTGATTCGATTATATCATCACGCGCAAATATTTCATTAATAATGAGGCGGCGTCATCGTTTAATCTATACTTTATTAAATTAGAAGTGTTAGACCTGTTTATTGCATTATTATATTGGAATTTCACGCATTACCGCTATTAATGACGTAATTCTGTCTTTGTGAATTCCCTTTATGAATAACGTTGGAGTTTGAGTTGTAGTTTTAAGTTGGAGCTTAGAGCGTTAAGTTGGAGCTTATTGCCTTAAGTTGGAGCTTATAGCTTCAAGCAGGTCTTATGAAATTCTCTCATTGGTAAGCATACTCACAACATACGCTCATATCACATCTTTAAAAAAGAGATTCACTATTGTTTTTGTTTAATTTTTTTTTTCTCTCAATTTGGACAATTTTTTTTTTGCGAATTTATCTTTTCAAAAATTACAAGTATTATGTTTGAAAATGAATAACCTAAATTGGTCATTTTTTAAATTGTTATGTAAAATTTAGGGATTACTAAAAATAAAATGAATGAGAAATTAAAAGATTAAATGTGAAGGTGAAATAAGGTGAAAATAGGATTTAAAAAAAAGATATAGATTATCATGAGGTGATAATTTTTGTGAAAATTTAACACCCTTAACAATAAGATTATCACTGTAATGTAGGTAATGCTGCAAATGTGTTTTCATTGAATCATTTCATTGTCATATGCAAATCGTTGACCAACTAGGTTAAAGTCTTTTATGTAGTATAATGTTGGCAAATATTTTCGAGTAAATTTACAGGTAAGTTGATAAATATTTTTGAATAAGTTTCCAGGTAAGTTGAATATTTTGGAGTAAGTTTCCAGGTAAGTCTTGATCGAATTTTGACGAGAGATAGAAGTTTCGCATTTTCATCTTCTCACCTTTTAAAAGAATCACAAGAAGTTGCAAAAGATAATATCAAAGGTATATTCTGTTAGAATGCTCCTTTTTTTGCATTTTATATCACATATGCAACATTGGTAAACATATTGTAGCAAAACTGAACTTTCGTGCAAATTAAGTTTGTCTAAGATTTGAGGTGATGGTATATTATTTTCTAACGCCGCATTCACTAGAAATTACTAAGTACAACGCATAGGGCTTATTGCATTCAGGATTGTAAACATTTTTGCAACTTGAGTTTGGCAATCATATTTTTGCAATTTGCAATCTGTTTCTTTTTGCAATTTGTAATTTTTTGCAATTTTTTTTTGCAATAGGAGCATCCACAGCTTTGAGTCTTGTTCCCTCACCAATCTAAATTAATTTGATAGTAAGAGAGTGTCGCTGTCTCTTATTCTACAAAAAAAAAAGAAATTTTATTTCTAACCATCGTGCAACTAACCTATCGGCAAGTTGTTTCATTCCCGAAGGAGCTGAACGAGCAACGTTCAAATAAAAAAGCTCCTCTAACGGGTCGACTTTTGTATTGCTACGTGCTTCTTAACGTTAAGGAGATTGCATTTAATGTCTCGAGCTTAGGTAGCTGGAGTAACTAGTGACGTTTTTCGTTGCTATGAGAGCCTTTCAGATAGCTCTAGGACCAAAACATCGGGTTATTTATTGAAATATATATCACATTTCCAATAGCCATTAGCTGCAAATACTTTCAGCTTCATTTTTTTTGCAATTATAGCTATATTGTGTAAGATTTTCTGGACTTTTCTGGAGTCAACCATACATCCGGATGTAAGATTGCACCATGGAACGGATTCGAAGCTATGCTTTGAGAGTCGCCTAACTGAAATGGTGTTGAAGCACTCCGTTTAAGGACAAATTCAGGATTGTGTCGTTAGAAAAAAAAAGAGCTTTTCGGCCAAAAATGGACCCCAATACACCCATCTGGAGAGTATAGTTGAGGAGGAGCGGTCAACTTGGAAGTGGCGTTGAGCCATCCTGCTGGAATACAGTCGAAACTACTCGATATGGAATCGAAACGACAGCAAAAAAAAAAAAACAATCATCGTTAACTAACAACTAAATTTTTTGCCACTAATCTACAACAGCTTCAAAGTAGCCGATAAAAGACAATGAATTTCGCCAAACTAAAAAAAAGAGGTCGCTAGCGCCGAAACGGAAATTGAAAGCAGCGAAATTGTTTGACGGCACGTTGGGAATTGTGTATGTATGTATGTGAGTGTGTGTATGTGTGTGTTTGTGTGTGTGTATGTATGTATGTGCCACATGCAATTGCGGCACAAAATTGGATTTGCTCAAGTGCGCTTCAGCCATCGTCACTCACATATATTTGCACGCACAAGCGGGGTATACACCTCTTCGTTTCTTAAAGCTACCATTTGCACCGGAACGACGCCTAATCCATATACACCATTTTTCGAGTGTAGCATCACTTCATTCTCAACAATGCGTCGACGATTAGCTTTTATTGTTCTATATCTTATTTCACTATTCGCATTCTGCATCTGTTATCCTCGAAAAGTACCTCTCAGTAAGTGCAAATGTCAATTTTTTTAATTTTTTGGCATATTCTTTATTGAATAGACGAATTTCATGTGAAGCATTTATGTATCGTTAGAATAACCTACTTTCAGGTAAGTTTACCTGATAAAGGTAAAAATGAGAAATTGTAAATGAATTTGATATAAAGGGCTATCAGAAACTTCTAGAGCATTTAGCTAATGCATTTTAATGATAAGTGCAATTGTCAGTGTATTTTTAATATCAACGCTGCAATCATTAAACTAATCAAATGAAATGCCTCCATTATTTAGGCTTTTTTTTTTCTTTTTAGTTGAAGTCGATTCTATTTATCGTAGTCATCCGAAATGATATATTTCTTATCGATATTTTTCAACTTTTTTTTTCTAAAATCAAAATATTTTTTTTTTTTTGAAATATCATTTGATATTAGTTTTTTTTTTTGAATTGATTCATTTTCTAAGAATAATTTAAAATTGCATATATATATAAAAAAAAGATAATAATGTTCAAACAAAAGCACAACTAATAGAAAACCATCAATTCAAATATAATTGACTGCTTATGTAAGTGATCAATAAAGCATTTCAATATAGTGGCTATTATATATGCAATTGCTAGCAAATAATTTGTAATTAAGCTTTGGCTCACTATTTATGCATTATAAAACTGTCCTAAATAGCATTGATTGAGTTTACCTATAGTGATTGTAGTGAAGTGGCTATAGATATTGTTATCTCAAAAATTTACCGTAACAAAGTGAATGAATTATATAAATTGATTGAGGGGCATTTGTGGATACGAGCGAGTTGGATAATGGAACCGCGAGCGCAGTATTAGAAATGATGCGTATGGCCGAGTTTTGGTTAAACTCTCGTACACAAAATGCATTCGATGTTGTTCTCGGTGTTCGTCATTTGCCACCAATGCAACCATCCACTCTCTTCTGGCATCTCTCTGATTTCAGTTAGCAAGTTTATTTGCCTACCGTACTACCCTTAATAGAGTCCGTCTTATATGCTTTGGGAAGGGGGGGGGGGGGGGGGGGAAGGGTAAGCCGAAGGATTGCCATCTGCATAAAACCTCTGAATCCTCTTCCAATACCTTATTTCATTTCCTTCATGAAACTAAAAAAAAGGCTTTTATTTTTCTCAACGTTTGTAATGTTGCTTGTAATATTGCCGTTTAATAAAACTTACTGAGGATAAATAACTTTGAAGATTATAATGCCACTCTTCCGTTTTTTCATTATACAAATAGTTTAGCTTTAAAAATTTCGAACGTGAATAATTAAATTTATTATTGATGATATTATTTATGTTTGTTTTAGTGTTTTGTAAAGCGACCATTTACGAAAAACAATTCATCTGTACGAAATTTAAATAATAATTTTAGCATATGTAAATTAGGCAAAAATAAATTCGATAAAATGATGAAAGTTTGATGTTGATTGAAAAAGAAACAATTCATTTCAATATCGTAAATGAATTTTTATCGATTGCAATTGAAATATTACGTAAATAAAACAAACGTTGAATAAGGTATAAAAAATCTCTTAATATACTTCAATCTTTAAATCTGTTAATTTTACATTATTATCAAAATATTAAAATATATATATCCTGCAAGAGGAGCATATATATATATATATATATATATATATATATATATATATATATATATATATATATATATATATATATATATATATATATATATATTTTAATAGTTCATTTCGTTTTGAAATCGACGCCTTTTTGAATTAATTATCTCTTATTGCAATCGAATAATATTTGCAAATGACAGCGTCAACTAATAGTTTATTTTTTAGAAAGTAATAAACATAGAGAATAAGATTTAAAAAAAAAAATTGCCACTTAATCGCTTTTTTTTGCTGCAAAAAAATGTTTATGTCAGTAGGAATGATTGACAAGTAGCGTAGTGGAAGAGTGAATTGCAGTCTGCGAGGAACTAAAACTGGGATTTATGGTGATGCTCGCCGGCACAACACCGAATTCATTCGGTATTTATAGCTCGATTGCAAATAGAATGAAGGTTAGTTGTTTATTCTTATGATATTTAAAAGAGAGAGGGGAGTGAGGGAAGCCGGGAGGAGGGAGGGATGGGGTTATTATGACCAATTTGAAGTTCACATCTAAAGGAAGCTTTAGAAAATATGGTTGATTTTATTTCAACACAGCAATATGAAAGGAAAATTTGAAAAGTACTGAAGAACTTAGTTATTATTTTTCATGAAATTGACAAAAAATATTTGTGAAGAGTTGAAATTCCCATCATCTATGCATGAGTATCATCATATTTGACTGAAAATGCTTTACTTACGTTGAGAGATTTTGCCTAATATAAAGTGAATAATGCAATTTTTTTTATTGAAGTAATTGAAAAATAGTTTTAAATGATGACGGAAATATTCTATAATTCCATTCGAAAAATTTTTCTATTCTATCGTTAATAGTTTTAATTTTTAGAAATTTTATTCTTTTACAAATAATATAAAATATTGAAAAAATCAATTAAAATCGAATATATTTTCAATGAAATGAAACTTATTTTATAAAAATAAAAGAGAAATGAGAATAGAGAGGAAAAATCACAAAAAAAAATTTTTTTTTTCATCCAATATTTCAATATTTGTGTAGAAATCATTAGCTAAAAATTTCTCCACCAATTTTGCATGAAATTCATAACAATTGCACATTTATCAATGCGTATTATTGCCTAATCTTTAAATGCGCATAACTTAATATGAAATTATTTGAATGGATCTTCACACTGTAGCAGATATTTTCGTTTTCAAATTTTATTGCAATAACTTCACGTTCTCAATATGAAATAATCCCATAGACCGTTAGACACGTATTATATAAACGACGAATAGCGAAAAGGCAATTTTTTTTTCGCAAAGTTTTCAATGCGTTTTTTTTTTGTGGAAAATGTGGAAAATTAAATGAAAAGATAAGAGTTCCTTCGATCGACTTTATGCCATGCAATTGTTTTAGATTAGATCATTGCGATCGTTCGATATTTTTAGGTGCCTCTTGTCGATTGGGAAATATCAAATGGTCATGAAGATGAATCGCTATTTTCGGTATCGGTTAGGCCATTAGCCGATGAAATTCTCGTTGATTATATTCAATTAAAGCAATGGCATCAGATTATTTATTTTCATGATGGCGCAAATGGTTTCGGAATTTTTCTTTCATTTTTTAATTTATTACTTAAAATTTGCATATAAAATCAAAAATGCTTAATGCTCGAATTTTATGATTTATTTATGAATTGAGATATTGGGTATAGTTGTAAATCTATCAGGTATATTTAAGACTGCATTTTATTTCATGGTTCAGGGCTAGATTTACTGTGAATCATAATCGAAGTAATTGTTATCTGCTAAAATTACTCAATATATCGACATAACTGTCGATGCTGCGACGAAACATTAGGCATCTAGCTTCTTACCTTTAGAGAATATGCCGCATAAGTTCATCGTACTCAGGTAAACTTTAGAAATTAGCCGTTACATTTGATTAAGTTTTCTACTTATATGAGAGTTTGATATCACATTCAAATTTCAAGCCTATAAGCTGCATCTATTCATTTATTCTCTATAATCGTGGCGGAAATGTTAATGCTCATATATACTTTAAATTTTGATAGCATTGAGGCATTATTTATCTTTTCCTAAAACAATTCGTCAATCAAATGAGTGCAGCTCACATCTATTTTGGCTATTCATCAATAATGCATTTCTCAACCATATTTCATTGACAATATTTATTCGATTCGGCAAGCATTTTGCAACTCCACATTGCAATTGTGGGGTACCATAATAAATAGATTAACAAGAGTAGACTTTTCAATTTTTCCAGTCCATTTTTTTAAAATTCGGGATATATCCGACAAATTTTTATAATATTGCAATAGGAAAGTCGAAAAAATTCACATCGTTTTATGCACTGTGCAAAATTTACATTTCTAAGCGAAATATTTCCAACTAATTGACGAGAAGTAATGCTTACCTTCGTCGTTTTTTTTCTCTTTCCTCTCCTGAATCATTGTTATAGTATATATATATAACATGCATTTATTAATATTCAGCAGCAATTTTTACTGCCTTGTTGTAACAGGTAAGTGGTGTTTGTGAGCTTATATGCTCTTTTTTTTTCTCTATCTAAACCTATAATTCAAACGTTTTAGCATCTAATATCGTTTTATTTTCTAGCCGAACGATCTCTATCTGCGATGTATGCTTACCTCGAGAGGAAAACTCCAACTTATTTATTAGAAATTGATACCTATCGTATTCCTGAAGATGAGGAATATTTTCGTGAATTTCTTAATATGTTTCATCGAAAGAATTCATTACCATCATTCAATAAATCGGATTCTGATCAACGGTTGAACATAATTTTTATTCTTCATATTTATTCTTTGATCATATCGATTAGTTGAATTTCATTTCTAGTTGACTAAATTTTATGAATTATCATTTCTAAAATTGGGATAGATCCTAAAGAGAAAAGTACGGCGAAAAAAAAAACAGCAAAGATGCATCATACCTGTGGTCATATACCTGGAACAACGTGGAGGCCCGTATTTGTGTCCTTCTTCCTCCATCCATCACATATCCCCCTACCTCGTGGACACCGATCCTCGGTCTGACGTCGAAATCCGCTTTTTCCCGGTCATGACTAAACGGCATTCTAAACGTCAACGAATATATTTTACTCTTGAAGGACAATCTTGCTATTGGCTTCAGCAGAGATGTGATGCCTATAAACTGAAGCAATTTTTACTAATGATATTTAAAAAAGGCGAGGATGATTTACGTTGCTCACATCTTAATTGCTCACAAGTAAGCTGACTACAGTATAAATTACAAGTTACCTTACTGATATCTTTGTAGTTAAAATAGTTAATTAGTAAGTAGTAATCGAAATCGATGCATGCTTACCAAACAAATACCTTAAAAAAACGTAGATTTGTTCTTTACAATAAACGTTCAACACTCAAAATTATTCCTATCAAAATATTCCTATGTATCATCCTTATCTATTAAAATTATGTGACATCCTTATCCCAGTTGATAAGCACATGTTAGAAAGATAAGCACTGAAGGGTAGAGAAAAATTGCTGACTGCGTTTTCCGAATCGGAGACATTTTCAGCAATTTCTTAATGAATTCTTGCAAAGTATTCTTTGTTTTCATATTCTCTTATCTTTATTTCTGTTTTATTTGAAATAATTCTTTTCGCACATTATGTGCGCGCTCAACTATGCGCCTATTTTATAACTACCTTCTTAGCACTTTTATTCTCTCCCAATGTGGACGACGTTCAAAATATATAACGGTGAATTGATCGAATTTAGACCACTGAATATCGTCGTTGATATCACTAGCAGTTATCGAATCAGATCGTTCTTAAAGGCTCTCGAGGAGAGTATTTTAATCAAGAAACAATATAACTATGTTATATCTAACTTTGTAAGTTTTTTCAATACATTATCACTTTGTTATTTGCAGAGGAAATTATGATAGCCTAGGCCGACATTGAATCAAGCCTAGGCCAATATTAGGCCAACATTTTCAGCCCTCCTCCCTTTTCAGTCACATCTTTGCGCATGCCTATGTTCCTTCATTCAACGGCGTCTTCTCAAATGAGAGAAAAATGCGCACAATTTGTAATTTCTATAGGCAATATTTTAATCTCATCTATACTATTTTCATTGTGGTTGATCATTTCTATTTTATGTTTCAAAATTCTTCGTATTTCCGATCATTCCTATTTCAAATATTCGCTCTTCTTTTTTTTTTTTAAAGCTATTTGAAATTAATATATTCGGATTGGTGTTGTTTCCCGTGCATTTTTTTAAAAAAAAACTATTAGGCATTAATAAATTGAAATTATCATTGATAGAGCATTTAAAAAATTCCCAGAAAAAGTGTTACTTTCGAGAGAATATTTCAAGATGGAAATAAAAAATTTCATTTCCTTTGATTTCTTTGAATTTCTTTTTTGAATCGGATTTTCCAACGTCACTTACCTTTCATATAAGTGATTCGCTCTTTCATATAGGTAAAATTGTTTGCTCAAAATTGTCTATTAAGTTTCTATGGTAGATTTGTGCAGCATTTAGAGTTTAGGTCACTTTTCTTTGCGCTTCGAAAGAATTCGTTTCTTTTTTTTTTCCACTCTTTTATTTCCAATATATCATACCCATTCTCTTTGGAGCACTTTCCAACTTGTTCTTGCTCTGTAGCAAAGGTTAATTTGCGATTCTATTTCTTTGCTCTTTGTTTTGTTTCTTCTCTCTCTCTCTCTCTCTCTCTCTCTCTCTCTCTCTCTCTCTCTCTCTCTCTCTAGTTGGCCGTGTTACTATTCCTCTTCCAATTTCTGTGCTCCGACTCTTTCCAGCTACTCATACCAAGAATTTCGCCATATTTGAAATAATAGTTCTTTCCTTTTTTTTTAATGGGAGAATATGTTTATTTTCTTTGAAATGATTTTCTTCTTATCGATATTTGTTGCAATTCGACGATTAATTAGAGGAACTGGACGATACAGATATCGATGCATTCCATTATTCATTGATCAATATCACTGGATTTCGTTTATTTGATAAACACAATAAACGTTATCAGTATGTCATTTATTTTAATTTCATTATTATATCTATTCTAAAAAAAATTTTTATTTAAATTTATGAAAGTAATACTTAGTTTTGAGGCTTTGCAATTATTAGAGTGTCGAATTTTTCTCAATAATAAAAGTATTTATTCCTTGATATTCTAGTCATTGGAAAAAACAGCGGCATAATCAATGATGCAACTCTTGTAATAGGTTAAAAAAAATTTATTTTTTTTTAATGAATGGATAAAAATGGACAAAAAATAATTTTTTTACCCAAGAAAGGATATTTTTTCTAATAGAGAGGAATGTTTCTAAATAGTTTATGAACATATAAAAATAATGAGATGTATAAATGGGAGAACGACATAATGATACGCCTTATGATAATATTAATTGAAGCTATATAGAATTATTCAGCTTTAAATGAGTATATCATTGTAAATATAACCATCTAAATAATATCGAAATGATGAAATCAGATAGAAAAACTTTTCTTATCTTTTAAACCAAAAAACTCTTCAAGTTTCCGGCAAAAAGGACGAGTAAAAAGAATTTTATGCTGCACTATCTCTAGTCAAGAAAATATAAGGGGAAATAAGGAATACGGGACAAAGGACAAAGGACAAAGGATATATTTTCATGAGGAAGAAAAATCCCTTATCTATTTCAATAGAAAACGATGGCTTCTTTATTGAATAATTTGGGAAAATTTGCTCTTGATTATGGATTCCTATTTCAGTTGAATTGATAGCGCATTAGAGGGACCATCATTTAATGGTATTGCTCTGCTCATATGACTCAAAACATCATTCAACTTACTAGCTAAGAATTCATTTGGGGAGGGGGGGGGGGGGCGGAGTGGAACTAGCTTGATGAAATTATTAACCTGCAACATTACGAATATTTCAGGAAGGAAAGAAGGATGTACACGCAGCTATATGGGGATCGTTCATTGAGTGGTGATGTACCTGTAAGTTTGTTACTGTTCTGTAAGTTTGTTACTCTTCTAGAATATAGTAATCATCTAGAGTTACAACATTGTGATGAATATGTTAATCACTGAATATGGTAATCCATATTCAGTTGAATTGATTCAAAAATTCCGTTGCAAAACTAAGTCACAAAATTCAAATGGGAACTTAAAAAATAATATTGCGCTGTAGTAAATGAATATAATTATACGTTTTGATTTCTATATTGATTTCTATGATATATAAACTTTGGAATGCGAACTAATTGAAAAATCTTTTTTTTTTTTGCATAATTATCGAAGTAACACTTCGATTTGTATGCTTAATTTTTTAAGTCGTTCTATGAATAACTTTTTTTTTCAGCACATTTTGGAATTAATTTTAGTGTTTTAGTAATTTAGTAATTTTATTAATTCAAAAATAAAATATTTGAGTAATTTACAATTCTATGAGTAATTTTTAGTATTTTTATCCAAAAAATTGACTGATTTTTCTTAAATCCGAATAATTTTATAGTAATTTTTTTTAAACGCATTTATTATCGCATAAATTTTCACCGATATATAATATAGAATATTAACGAATAGGTAAATGATTTTTGAACTAAGTTTTTGTTTCGGTAATTAGAACTTTGATTTGAAAAATTATTGCACATTTTTGTATTCGAAACTCACCCGATGTGTTTTCTTCAATAGATATTCTCTTTGCTTCTCTTTATCGGTCTCTCCGTTCGATTGGGTGCTTGTGAAAAGGTAAGATTACAGGTGAGCGCAGTGCTGGCACATGATGCTGTTCTTGTAGCTGGCAGTGCAATAGAGCGTGTATTGAGGAAACATGGAACAAATCTATTCGCCAATACATTTAGTCATCATCAACTCTACAATGATGGATATCCGGGTCTATATTGTCGTCCGATCGAAGATCGGCAACATCCAAATCGTCCATTTGAGCCATTCGGTTTCGGCGACAAAATACTCGACGCTTTAAAGCAGGCACTATCGTATTACTATACTTCATGTTAATTTATCTTGCTATCCCCTCAAATCTTAACGAATATACTTTTTTTAATTAGCGAGGAACATTTTATCGCTCATATCAAATATTTTCAATGATCACATCGATCCATCTAGTATATTGGAGAAATTCGAGGATAGAAAATTTTTGAAATTTATTACTAACTTATAAATTTACTTATAAATGAATAATTTGAATTTTATTATGTAAATATAATATAATTATTCAATGTGATATGCTCATTCTTAATTTTTGGTAAAACTTTTATTTATAGGGAGAATTTTTAAGTATATATTTGGAAAAATTTATGAGATTCATTGTTATAGATTATTTGATACTAGTTTACTTGTTTCGAGAAAAAAAAAAGAATCGAATCAAAAATTGCACCTACAAATTGTTTGTGTTTATTATCCATCTAAATTGTATGGTTAAATTATTCAATTGGTATATACCGAAATGTCCTGAGGCTATGCTTAATGCAAGCGATTTTAATAAATGATGATTTATGATAACTGCCACGTATACCGTCGGAGAAAACCATTGACACCTTAATGGACCTGAATATTGAATTTGATATAGAGCTGCTAAATTCTTATCTAATCTGAGATAAATGAAAATCTAATAAATTTATGATAGTTTTCGGCTAAAGCATATATGCGGGTATGTTTTTATGTGACATTGGACGAAGAGGATGGTACTTTCACCGGAAGAATACAATTTGATAGTGATAGAATGGTGAGAACAAATTTCTCAGCTACTGTTATCGAAATAAAACCTGGCCGAACAAGCCTTAATAGCATTAAAGAGGTTAGTTTTTTTTTTTTTTGTTTTTGATCAAGCAAGCCTTAATAACGTCAACTAGGAGTTAGTTGGCTTCAAGATAAACGAGCCTGAATAGTGTTTGAGCCAAACAAGCCTAAACAGTATTGTGGTTTGTTGCTGGCAAAAGCTCTGTTTATGTTCTTTTTTTTGAAAAGATCTGAAATATTTTTTGGGTTGTAAAAAAAAATTTCAACTTCAAAAAATTTTCGAAAATATGATAACTCGATCTAAGCGACCCTAGAGGTTTACACCGATTAAGTTTTTATCTTTTCTATGCTATCGCTCATGTTCTACTATATCTTTTCGTCATACATTTTAATGCTTGATAAATTTCGGAGAGATTTATTCATATTTCGACTGATATTAATATCCTCAGGTTTTATTTGGATTACCAAAAGAAATGAGGATATTACATTTTATTGCATCGAAAAAAAAATTCTAAAATCACAATATTATTATATAACAATAATTTTAAATCATTTTCTACTTTATTAGTTACTACGCTAAAATATCTTCTAATTATTTCACTAATTTTTTTAAAAATTTACATAATTTTTAAATTCATTTTCTCGAAACAAAGTTTTTATTGAAGAGATTCGAATGGCGGCAAGGTGAAGGTTTTGCAACAAAGATCGAACGCGATGAGGGAATTGATGATAAACTAATTGAGGTGAAACCCACAACCACAAGACGAATACTTCACGTTGTCACCGTTGTTGTTCGTTTTTATGATTCCTTATTCATATTGTTTTATATAACAATATACAATCATTGAATAATTGATGAATTAATTCCAAAAAAAAAAATTCATTTTTTAGCGGATTCTTTTTTTTTTCATAGAGAATTTTAAAAATTATAATTTTATATATTTTATAAATTTCTCGTTTTTTTTTCTCTTCCGAAAGAGTTTTGAAATTATTTAAATGTCGATTATATTATTTGTTGAAATTTTAGGTGAAGCCATTTGTTATGTTGAAACGAAGATTACCCGGTGAGCCATCACATCAAGGCAATGAACGATTCGAAGGTTATTGTATTGATTTGCTAAAATTATTAGCGAATAATATTACTGGATTTGAATATGAGATATTTATATCTGAAGGAAATAAATATGGTGCTCGACAAGAGGATGGATCTTGGGATGGAATGGTCGGATACCTTCTTAATGAGGTTTGACATCGACTCTTATAATGCTCATCCAATGCGTGATATTTAATGGAATTGTATCTCTTATGAATCAAGATCATCTCTTCATTTGATTTGCATATCTCTTCTTATTTCACTATCACTTTTTTTTTGTTTTGCAAAATTCTATTTTCCAAACGTAAATGGTGAAATTTTTCAAACATAAAAAAATTTTTTTAGTAATTTTTATTATTGCTGAAAAATTTTTTCCACATTTTTGCCATTTTTTAAAATTATGATTTCGGAAGTTCATAGAAAAAAAATTTTTTTTTCTTTCATAATCATCGCTATCTGAAGTGGCGAATTTCTATTGCAAAATCATAAAGGAAGGATGTTAGTCTATTAAGTGATTATGGTTCTAAAGCTCAAGTGTTCTCTTAATGGGTGCGGGGCGAAAATTGAGATGAAGAGGGAAGAAGCGTTTGATGGGAAGGATAAGAAAGACTCTGACCACTCTCAGATCCTTCTCTTTTGGTGATTTATCATTCTTCAGGTAAGTTGAAAACGGACTTCAGGTAATGATCACAAATTCTTCAGGTAAAAACTGTAACCACTTCTCTCTCTTCAGGTAAATGCACCTTGGAGGAAAAGAATTACTTTCGCTCCAAGCTGCAAATATCTTATAATGAGATAAAAGAAAGCTTTGTGCAAATTCATTCCTAAACGAAATCAGCAATAAGTCAATCAATCATTAATTGTTGAGTGATTCTTGCAGACAGCCGATGTGGCAGTTGCACCTTTAACGATCAATGAAGAACGAGAACGAGTGGTGGATTTTTCGAAGCCATTTATGACCACTGGCATAAGCATTATGATTAAGAAACCCGAGAAACAAGAATTTTCTGTATTTTCATTTATGCAACCACTAAGTATGAGAATATGGATGTTCATACTCTGCTCTTATGTTGGGGTTCGTTTTCTTATTCATCAATATTTTGAAAGCATATAACGTCTTGTTTTTTTTTTTTTTTTTTTTTTTTTGCATTTCACTGTTTTTATCACGGGCATTTGCGCCAGCTTTTCATCATTAATTTACTTTTTCTACTTGACTATCATAAAGTAAAACGTTGTTTGAGAAAATTTCGAGATTTATGATGTAAATATGATATTACCTACAAAATTTCCAGTAAATTGATGATGTCAGTACTGAGTGGATGTAGTCAGACACAGTGATCATATTTGTGGAACTATAAGAGGTTCCCGTCCCTTTTCAGGAGGCAAACTTGTCGCCTGTTGGTGGCAATAATCACACCACTAATCCATTAGTAAACATGTGTTAAGATAGTTGAATTATAAAGACATTGCGTTAAATATTCCTCGAATACGTATCAGATCCAGTTCTATGATGGGCTAAAGGGATCACTGGAATATCGGTTTATTTGCGGACTTCCAACTTATTAAGTCCTAGTCATAACATAAAACTCAGATACCTTAAAATCCTGTTATTACCTCCCTTATTTCAAAGAATTATAGCATTATGTGGCATATTTTCTCACTCGCTTGTTTCTTCCGACAATTTTTTGATCATTGCTAATTGGCTTTTATTCTCTTGAAATTATTCGCCTTTCATTGTGATGTTTTTAGCGAAGGTAAAATCAAAATATCGGGATATATATATATATATATATATATATATATATATATATATATATATATATATATATATATATATATATATATATATATATATATATATATATATATATATATATATATATATATATATATATATATACTTTGCTTTTTATCCATTTCCATTCAAAAATTAACCTTTTGATTCAGTTTTTTCTATTTTATAAGCTTTGGCAAGTTCTCATTGTGCCTATGCATGTATTTGTCTATCTTTCTGTCTTTTTCAACTTGAAAGCTACTATAGCAAATGCCATGAAATTTTCAAAGTGTGATTTATATCATATTATGTTACCCTATATTATAGGGTCGCTCAATTTCAAGAGGAGATGAAAAAAAAAATTGTTGAAAACAAATGTGAAATGGATCAAAGGTGAGAAAGTAGAACATATGGATCAAAAAAAAAAATCGCATTCATTTTGAATGGGTTTGCTTATTAGAAAGCAAGTTGTTTTTGAAATATTGCACAAACGATGAGATCAGTGAAAATATGATAGCATTATTCGGCATATTCAAATTTTTTTTTTGTTAATTTATGCAACCGGTTGTTCATGTGAATGCACAGCTAAGACGCTTATCATGGTGGCATACTTCTGTTTCTTAGTATTCTTTCTATCTATATTCCACTTATCAATAGGCTTTGAGGTGGTTTTATTTTCTACGTTGACGGTAGTAATTACTATTTTCAAATATAATTGTTATTTTTTAAGGTTTCAATGACGATATTTTTGGTAAGTTCGTTTAGTCCATACGAAATGCGCAATGAAGCTTCACACCTAAGTGTCACTAATGAATTCTCACTCTATAACACTCTCTGGTTTACATTAGCGGCTTTTATGCAAAAGGGTACCGACATATTGCCCAGGTAATTATTAACCATTATTTTTTACTAAGCAATTATCAACTGAGAACAACAATTCGAGAGATGTATAAGATCATCTATGTTCGACTATTTTCATTGGTTCTATTTATTTATTACTGACAATGATTAATTGATAGTCTTTATGTGATATGATCATTACACCTCTATTAGTTTTGTTAACCAGCTCCAAGAGCTAGGTTGAATTACAATGGTAAATAATTGTAGAGCCTTAATCAGATGTGTAAAAGTTTTATAAATATGACGTATAGTATAGGCTATACACAAAATCCATATGAAACGATCTTATCGTATCGCTACAGAATTATCTTGGTATTCATTTATTTACTCAGTGTACTAAATAATCTCAGCTGAATTATGAGACCGTCTATTAGACGGATATTATCTCAATAGTAAAGATTTATAACAGCATTGGATCCGTATGATCGCTTAAAGAGTGATTGGAGGAGTAGTCCGCATCGAATATCTTGAATCAGCTTAGAACATTTATTCATAGATAGGCCAAATTGTAGGCCGAATTGGGAGACAAAGAAATCGTCAGAGAAACGAATATCTAAAGCATTTTACCCCTATGATCATATTTGCCTGCTTGCTTAAACTTTTTTTTCCACGTGATCTTTCTGTAAATGTAAAACAGATTTATAGTACTGGATAGAGTGAGCGCCTCGTTGACGGATTTGTTAGATTATTCAAGTTAGGTAAGTAGATAATATATACAAGATTGTCAGATTTTTCCTCAGTATAGTTGTCTCAATTGTCAGATGTGTGATTATACAGTTTATTATTTCGATCTCAGTATATTAACGATCTCAGTATAGTTGTCAGATTTTTCCTTCATAGGGTAGAGGTAAGTAGATGTGTGATTATATACAAGATTCGATTCGATTACGGATCGGCGATGCATTTTACAATTTATTGATTGCTGTGTTGACCTATCCGTTTCTTAATCGGGAACCTTATTTCACACATTAATATTAATTAATGGTTCCAGTTTCCATTTCGCATTTGAATGCATAATTCGTTTATTCATATTAGAAAATGGAAAAGCATACTTATGTATTCTGGTATAAGAACTGAGTTTGCAGTCACTCTCACCCTACCGACCGGTTTCAATAATTACTAGTAAGTAATAAAATTATCTATACATAATAATGCATCCACACATTAAACCATCTAACTGCTTGTAAACTCGTCCATATACGACAGCTTTTTTTTTGCAACAGATCAGCGTGGAGTGCGATTCGATCGGTTGCGAAGCATCTCCTCATGCTCAAATATTTAGCCGTATTGGAATATCTATAATTTCTTTCAAATTTTATCAATGAGTTTAAATTGAAAGAAAAAGTTTTAGTTGGAAGGTGGTGTGAGAGATATGCAAACACCAGCCAGATTTTGTGCCTTTGTTTTCATTTACGGGATGGTCGAAGAGACATTTTAGACTTAACTAATCTTTACTACAAAATTGCCTCTGAATATATCGTCTCGTATAGTCGTTGGTTTTATAGAGCGCTATCGGGTCGGATAGCCAGTTCTGCTTGGTGGTTCTTCACGTTGATTATCGTCTCATCCTATACGGCCAATTTGGCCGCTTTCTTAACACTTGAGAAAATGACCCCTCCGATCGAATCCGTCGATGATCTTGCCGCTCAACAGAAAATCCTTTACGGCATCGTTAAGGGTGGATCTACTGAGGCTTTCTTTAAGGTTATTCAATGAATTAGTTTATATTTTTTATCGTTTTACTTCTTATAAATTGTTTATTCTACTATTTTATATATATTTCATTACTTAACCAAATAACGAATCAGTTATTTCTTTCAAAAAAAAAATGTTGAGGAAAAATTGTTTCATTAATTCAAGTCAGTTAAATAAAATAAATTTTGCTTGAAAATAAAAATATTTGGAGAGAATATGTATCATTCCCAGAATGGAAATATATAAAAACTATAAAGACTTATTTTTAAAGAAATTTTTGCAAGATTTTAAAAATTTATGCAAGTAAGAGAAAGTTTTTATTTCCACATACTGAAATACATAGTAATATTTTGTGAATATTTAATTTTTTTCAGAGGAAATACATTATCAGTAGAAGAATTGATTCAATAAGTGATAACAAACTCTATTTATCTGCAGTTTCCTGATCAAAAATAGCTGGCGTTTCATGAATTCAACAATAAAATGACCCTCTGAATATGTTTAAAGATTCCAAGGATTTAAGGATTCAGCAGTACCGATCTATAAGAAGATGTGGGGCTTTATGTTCAGTACCTACACGGATCAGCTCCGACAGCAGAACTACGCTACTAATGCCGATACGATTATGGTGAATACATATGCTGAAGGAATCGATAAAGTTCGACGAAGTAAAGTGAGTTCGACGAAATATTTTCATGGATTTTTCAAATGGTACAGGGATAGGAATGCGGTCAATTTTAGATGGCAAATATGAACAGTAAGATGTAGTTGTATCTTTATGCGTCCCATATTATTACATGGCCATTTATGAAACTAGTTAATCTAAGAGTGACGGCAAATGCGCAAATCATGCTAACCACAAATACGGACTTCATTTTACTGCCACATTTTCTCATTTATATTTAAATTTTCTCATTGGAATTTTTCCACCATCCACAAAAAGGGGCCTAATTTTATTGTTCGCCGCTTTATATATAGTTAAGAGGCTCGTAAAAGCGTATGGATGTCGAAGAACTATTTTCCATCTATTCCATATTATCGTTAAACAATTCGATTAATTTAGCAGTATAGTGCATAGATGATCTACTGTTTAATCTCTTGAATATACTTTTATAACCATCGACTAGATTTATTTTCATTTGAAAACTTCTCCGGAAATACGATTTTTAATCTCATTCATAAATTAGATGATCGATTATTTTATTATCATTAAGGGTCGATATGCATTTCTACTCGAAGAAACAGCGAATGAATATGAAAATACTCGTAAACCATGTGATACAATGAAAGTTGGCACAAATTTAAATTCACTCGGTTATGGTATCGCTACAAAAATCGGAAATCCTCTTAGGTTATTTTTAATGATTTTTTAAAAAAATGTTTAATAATTTTTGCAGGTAAAAATCCTTTTGCTTGTATATTAGTTGAAACATTTTTTCTTAGACGATTATAGTAGGCAATACGATGACATAATTATGGAATTCGAATCGGATTAAAGGAAGTTAAAGTTGTCATTGAAGTGTTTTAGAAGCAGCTGATGCTTGATTTGAAAGTACTAAGGTTTGACATAATAGCTGTTAGGTCTTATATGCAGATATTTGATGTTCAACTCGAAAAGGGCTCCAGACTCCAAAAGAGCTCCAGCATTTTTATGAAGCAGCAAAGTATTTTTGCTTCTCTGAAATTGAATTTTCCACCAGTTAAAAACGTCATAATTAATTTCACTAATGATTGCCGCTTTTGACATTATATAAATTGATAGCATAATCAAGTCTATGACTGGCGATGAGGGAAGAATCGATGATATGGGCAATTTAGTGGGAAAATAAAAAAAAATTAGAATGAAAATTAAAGAAATATTTTGCAATTGGTTTAAATTTTTTAATACTTTTTCCACTGTAAAAATACCCTCATCATAGAAATTTTGCAATCTCATTTTTCTAGTTTAACCTCCTAAAATGAGAACTATATAGAGCTTTACACCTTGTTAGTTTGGCTGCATCAATGTCTAAGATTTAAAAAAAAACTGTCACTAAGACAAATTCAGGTGACCTTTTGACAGCTGAGATTTCAGGTGAGCTTTTTTTTTCCACGTTCATAATTTCTTTCAAAAATAAATCTCCTTAAGTGATTGAATTATTTCATTTAGTAGAATTTAATTTGAAATGTGTGAATACGTTTTTTTTTTCACTTTCTTTCAGAGGAAGCTTAAATTTAGCCATTTTGTATTTGCAAGAAAAAGGTGAATTGAAACGACTCGAGAATAAATGGTGGTATGATAGAGGACAATGCGATCAAGGAATGTCGGTAAGTGTGCATTATTGATTTATCAATTGATTTGACGCCACAAATTTGTTAATTAAAGAAAATATTTGATGAATAGCAGTATTCGCTTGTACTGCTTGCACTATTTAAATAATCCAAGTGAAGGAAAAAAACTGTCAAGCATTCCGTTATATTTTTATTTGCGAGCAACAACTTTTCGCTTTTTATGCGCTAAGGCAAGCGCATTTGTTTGTTTATTTGTTTGTCTGTCTGTCTGTTCATCTGTCTGGTATATTATTTGATGTTTGTGCAATAGTATGTTTTGCTTTCAGTAGAAAGTTTCAGATTGTTCACTCGATTACTAGCACAGTTACAAGTACTTAAATATGCCTGAAATTTGCATACATTTTACGACCAGTCAGCTTTCAGCTCATATTTGATAGGCGCTCATTTGGAAAAGCAATCCATATTTGAATATCTTGTACGATGCATTTGTCTGATTGAAATATAAATGAATTATTTGCATATTTCTTGTTGTTGCCTATTAATTCAGATAAAAAGGAAAAAAAAAAGATAATATTCATTAATAATAAAAAAAAAATATTCGGTGATATTCGCTAATAATTCATTGAAATATTGAAATTGAAATTTTTAAATTCATTATTGAGGAATTTTGTATTGAAATATTGAGTGTTGAAATATTTTGGAAAATATTGAAAAAATATTGAGATGGATACAAATATTTTGGAAAATATTTGAAAGTTCATTTAAAATCTCAGCTTAGGCGAGAGAGATTCTTTAGGCGAATGCATATAAATATACCTCGAGATGTTTGCTTTTAAGTGTGGAAATTCGGTTGAAACATTGAAATAGCTTGTTAATGATGACAATAAGTCATAGTGATATGAGATCACCGAATCGATAAAGATAATATTTTATTCAGGAGAGTGGTAATAGCGCTAGTTTGAACCTAAGCAAGGTGGCAGGTATATTTTATATTCTCAGTTGTGGAATGGTTTTATCGTTGGTGACTGCATTCGCTGAATATATTTATAGAACTCGAAAACAAAGATATGACGCAATAAAGGTTTTTATTTTATTGTTCTCATTTTAACAACATATTTTCCGCTTTCAATGCAGAGATGGAGTCATAGAGCAGTGATTAGCAAATTAATTTGAAGACAATTTTATATACAAGTGTTGCGTGAAGAACTTTTCGGAAACGATTAGTTTGTAATGCAGGAGATGAAGGAAGAAGAAGAGAGGGGAGGAGGGAAAAATGTAGAGGACCTGCACTACCACCCCCTTCTCCTGCATCTTTGACCAGTATCCGGAGAGAAAAAAGTACTCAGAGAAGGGGAAGTCATTACCAGTAGGGACGGACCTCACCACCTATTTTCTCAGATTTTTTTTTCACCCCATTGTTGATTTCAAGTAAAAGTATTTTTAACAAAGAAGTGAAAGAAGACAATTATGTAATCGATTAAAAAAGATCATTTGCATATAAAACAACCATTAACCCGTCATGAATTATTTACTGAATTGATTTAGTTGTACTTTTGACTATTATATATTTCGAATTATTCAAAAATAATTGAATTTCAAATTGAAAAAAAATATACATAAAACTTTAGATACTCATCAATACTACAAACAATATGGTGTTTAGGCTACGTTTATTTCTCATTACTATTTAATATTCGCAGAAATTTGTATTATTCTTCAATATAATATAATTTGTGAATGCCGTTGAAAAACTATCAACAATAAGCACTAAATAAACCATATATAGTGCTATACGATGAAATAAGTGATCGGTACATATATAACCACCAACTTATTAAAAAAAAAGAAATCCGTGTGACAAGTTTCATTGAACTCTTTTTTTTGAAATAACGATATTGTATGGAACATAGGTAAATCTTTCATTCTCTAGAATATCATCAATCGCAACAACTATAGGAATTGATTATTTACGATTTCAATTCGATTAATTATATGTTTTCATTGCTTGGTTGATTAGAGCTAATTATTTTCTTTTCAGTTTCGTCATCGAGATATTAAAATGCGCAATAAGAAACGACGTCGGGTGAAATCGGAGAGTTCGATTCATGCTTTAAATACGGCACTTTGAGGATATCCTTTTCAAAATATTTCATAGCGTTATCCCTATATTGTTAGAGGCAAAAATAAATGCCATCTAGAGGGTATATCGTTATTATGGAGTTCATCGACGATTTGCCAACTCTTTGATGATTTCGTTATTGAGTCGAAAATCGGTCACAAGGATACAAGCACGATCGATCACTGCCACCTGCAAATAATGATACGTGTATCCACTCTTTCAATCTCATTGCAGTTTTTACAATTGCTGTATAATATTTATTTTCGTCTTTTTTAATGACAGCAGCATAAATCTATTAGATTCTATTGAATGGAATAAAATAGCATCATCTATGTTGAGATATTTGGTTGTAGGCAATTATTTAGATGCAAATTTCTGTGAAAAGTTACTATGGAAATTGAATCATATGCAAATTTCCACATATTCATTGTGGAAATCAAATAACTCAAGACGTGTTTAAATGTTTCAGAAATATTAGAGATGCAGATAATACTGCAAACTTATATTCTTTGGTTCCGTTTTGATGGTCATTCATTTGCACTAAAGGTTTAAGCATTCAAGAAGACCACTACAGTATTCGCAATCGTCACTATTGTATTTACCATACCGATGTACCACCTGTGCTGTTATTAGGAATACCTTCTCATATCATACCTTTGTGAAGGTCTATTGCGCATTTTAATGCTCATATTGTTAAATCATTTCAAGTGGTATGATTGTATTGAGGATTGATCTAATTGTAAATTTTTTTTCAATCATTTTTTAAAAAATCACTTTCAATGAAGATATTCGATTTACGAAGAGAAACAAATATATCAAACAAGTTCGTGTGGTTATTTCTAATGTATTTATTTGCACACTTTTAAACGATCGTAAAAATTTAGCTTATTCGATGAAAACGAGATAACTCTATATTGGATAGCAAGTTTGCTTTACTATCATAATATCAAATATTAATCATTTTTCTATAAAACATTTCCAAATCCATTAAATGCGAAGTTTTTAGGTAATAAAGAATGCTCACAAAACAAATGCTAATATTTAGATAATAAAATATATGTTTTAAATGTAAGAGACGAAGTGCTATAGACCTATTTAAAAGTCCATGCTGATAGCTTCTATAAATCATAGCATTCGAAAATGATCATTTCGTTGTGGAAAAATTTTTGAGAGGGTTTATTCTAAGAATATTCGGATTTTTTTACCAGTTAGATGTTGTGTTTATATGAAATGCAAATTCAAAGTAAAAGAGGATAACAAATGACTTATGAACGAAAGATATGATAACATATAAACAATAAACTAACTAGGATCATAGATTTAAGATTAAAGACTATAGTAAAGTAATCAGTAAATCCTCAACAAGAAATAAGCGAGATAATATGGAAATGATGTATGAATAAAGAGATGCAGAAATTGATCTACAGGTAAGTAAGGTACACTATTTGAAATTTGAAACTAAAAAAAAAAACTTATTTGAAGCATTGAATGAATTACCTTTGTTTTGAGTAGTCTAAAAATTGGATGAATTGGTATCGGCACACCATCTTTGAGTGCATCATTAACGATTTTTTGCATAATTTCACGACCAAGTAGACCTGCATCGTCAAGTTCGTCTTGTTGTAAAGCGACAGAATTTAGCGATTTCTGCAAAAATTGATTCACACATGCAATTAGCATCTTTGCAATATCGAAGGTAGTCTGATTTCCGATGGATTTTTTCTTGCCTATATATGTCGCAATTATGAATATTCGTCGATGATTGCATATATCGGTCTATCGGCTTATTCTTATTTCCATGTTCATCTGACCGTCTTGCTAGACGAATCTTGCATATTCAATGTTAGTTAGTCCAGCGATCGTTGACTTAATCACAGGCAAATTTGCATATTTTTGATGATGCTAATCCCAATGGCCATTCAAATCAGTTGTACGTCATTTTTGATGGCTTCCCTATTAGTACCTGTGACATTTATTTATTGCGCATATAACAGTGCTATATGCTTGTTATAAAATATAAGCTTGTCTTATATGCTATAAGTCAGTGAAAACATGTCAACATATCACTTGCGGTAATCTGTATTTGCGAGCATGTAGAATGTATAACAAAATGAAAGAATAAAATGTAGATTGTGTAATAATGGAAAAAAACATAAGCAATTTGTGAAACTTTTGAGCCTGTTCACGTTGATTCTAGAATTAGTGATTTCCATTGCTCTAACGATTCATTGTCGCCATCCTCAACTAAATAATTGAAGATATTATTTGTAAATTAAAAATTAAAATCGAGTAAAATTTCTATTAACTGTCAAAAAATTTCCTAATGATCAGAAAGTAAAGGTGGAGAAATTTGCGATCAAAAAATAGAGTTTTGGCAAATTGCCGAATATTGCGTTTCAATTTTTCATTCTTGTTTATGCAGCGAAAAACAATTTAAAAAATGGTTACATGAATGATATTCAAAACAAAAGAAAAGACAGGGAAATTACCAAGTGAATTTTTTCGAGCGATAGCTTTGATTTAAGAATGGTTCCAACCATTCGAAATTTTGCTAGTGCTTCGATTTCAATAGCCATTTCACCTACTCGTTTCTCCACTCCTCGATCGTCAATCGCCCAAACGGCTATATGACCATTCATAGCGAAGAACGCACCTCAATGTTTCGGATATTCATCCATTATTTTGATTATTACAGAAGTTTAACTTATTTTAAAATTCTTTTTGCCTCAAATTAATTTGCTTAAGTTAGTCATCCATGAAGCCCCAAATACGGATCACCAATATGTTTGGATCGTGGAAAATTTCCGTCGTCGCATATATTTTGTTCGATTAGAGATTGAGGAAAACCTTGTAAATAAATTAAGCTGATTGAGGAAAACTAACCTTGATTACCACTTCGAAAAATAATAGCAGGCGGTTGAGCACTGCTAAAAATCATTGCAATCCCTCGATTAGGATGGAAATGCCTAAGCGTTGGAAGCAAATCACCAAGGCAAAACAATGGACCAGAAGTGAAACCACAAGTTGTCCTCATAACAGGGCCAAGTTGAGGTGTACTTGGATCGACACGAGTATTAAACAGTCCAATCCTTTAAAAGAGGAAGAATACATAAACTAGATAAATAATATTCATTGAAGACTATTCAAAGGTTAATGATATCACATTAAATTGCTATCTGGAATAACTAAATTGCTTTTAGCATTATGTTAGTGTAAAGGTTGATTGACCTTGCCATTTAGTATAAATTTTTGAAATCTTTTAGAAATGCGATATATTTTTTAATGGTTTCGAATGTTTGAAAATTTTTTCCACACAATCAAATTATTTTAATAAATATGATTACTATGATTGAAAAAAAAATTTCGATTATAATTTTAAAAAATATCCATATAATGTAAACATTGGAAAAAAAATAAAATAAAATTACAGCTTCTTGAAGGGAATTACAGCTTCAATTTTATTCAACAAAAATGGTAAGCTTTTTATGTCAAGTTTTCTAGCAATTGCATTCGTCAATTAAATTCGACAAAATCATAAATATTGAAGAAAGGATTAGCTGTCGAGCAATCTAATTGAAAACTTGCTTGTGACCATGATGCATGAGAGAGTTAGGCACGAAATCCGAGATGACCATATGAAGCATCGCAGTGGAATTTTTGAGCGCTGGTGGCAACTCTACTGGTACAGATCCAAAAGGAGTACCACCTTTACCATCGATCGACACCTCACCGCTACTATTGAACTCGACGCCATAAGGACTCGTTATTGGATCGGTCAGCATTCCGTAGTCGAGAAGTAAATTACTCGCACGACTCTGAACTGCATAAAATTAGATGGACACATGTACATTGGCAGAAGAAAGGGAGGAGGAGGAACGAAAGGGAGAGGGAACGGAGGAAGAAGGCGAAACTGAACGGAGAGGGAACCACATCAAAAGAGGGTCAAGATTTGGGAACTAATCATTAGTAGCCTATGATTAGATTCATAGATTTAATATTTTACATGAATAATTCGTAAAGTATAATACAAAATAGCTGAAGCAGAAAGTGTGACCTTAGGATTATCGAGGTTATTTTTCCAGGAATTGCATATAGTTAGCTCCTGAACTAGGAAGTATGCGATAGTTTCGTTTGGATTTCACCTCGTCACCCTAGTCTTTTCGATGAATATGAAAACGAGTGGAAAAAATGTTCTAGAGGAAGTATGTTCTTGTCATCTTTAAAGGATATATGCAAATTTTTTAAAAATGCAAAGCTTTTATTATATTCAAATACACGCGTTTAGTATCATATTATGCCCCCAACGTTTAAAAATATTATCGGCGTTTTTACTATCCTAGTAGTGAGGCTAGCAAATGTTGCACATATAAATATAGGAATACATGGATATGATCTTATTTTAATGCGATTTGTAATGGAAAATTAGGCAAAGTGCATAAAAGATCTTCACTTTGCTAGATGACCGACCGCTTGCATAAATACTCAACGAAATATGTTTCTAATTAACATTAGACCACAGAATAAATGAGCCTATTCTATTTGGTGATCATCTTAAGTTGAGAATATATTTATTAAATTTAAAATTTTATCATTGTAATTGTATTATTCGCACACCGATATTATTGAATAGTGGAATGATATAACACATATACATATAGTTGTAAACGCCTTGGAAGTAAGGGAAAATTCATCTATTTTAGCAATATATTGAAAAAAAAATGCTCATCCATTGTTTTTGAAAAAAAAAGTTGATTAAGAGCTTCAAAAAAAAAGTAAAAGCTTAATGAAATTCACCAAATTAAAGCTATCGATGAGAGCAATTAACGATTCGGGTGCACGACGTGCTCGCCTAAAACAAGCATTAAATTCTATGCATGAAAAATTACTCAAAAAATGTGAATTATTTTCGATATGAGGTATTAAACAATTTTTCTCAGCAATAAAATTCATATCAATTTCAAGGAAAATAAATATATATTATTACCGAGACCATCTCCATCATTATTTATTTAATCCACATCATTGCTCTTCCATTTCCAATTATGAGAGCACTAAAGCAATGATCGAAGTAATCCAATATCTTATGATATACTTTTCATTAATCATGCGCGTTCAGATTTCAACGATTAAATCAATATCACCATTGAGGAAATGAATGCTATTAGCTTTAAAAAAAAAAACGAATAAAATTTCATCAATTTCTTTAATTGCAAACAAAGATGATGTGCAATTATTTGGAAAATTTCAATAAAAAACATATCAATTTTAATGTAATAGAAAAAAAAATCTCAGAATTTTTCAACACTATAAAATTCATTTAGCTATCAAAGAAAAATTTTTCAAAAATTTAATCGTAGTTTCTTTTTTTTCATTATATAAACTTGGTATAAGATGTAGTAATTATTGTCGATTATGATTTCTTTAAGAAATATTTTCATCAAAATTTTGCATCTATCAGCAAATTTATTAGAATATTTGAATGGGAAAATACGATTGAGGGGGGGGGGGGAGGGGTTTCAAAAATTTATTAATTATATTGCCAATTATTAGAGAAAGATTGCATTTTATAAAATGATGGAAAGAAAAGGAAAGAAAATGACCCTCGTATGGAGGAATTATAATTCCTTAATGATTTCCTATGTGAGAGCATATTAGCTCTTGTAATCTCGGCTAATGAAATTGAGGATGGCATCTGCATAAGGCGTTCGTTGATCTTTGATTTGATTATCCATCTAGCATGGTCACATAACGATGTTCCAACTAGATGGGGTGCTTCCTTTAATAATGATTCCTGCAATATATCCTCAGTTATGGAAAATTTAGGCCTGAAACAGAAAACTTCTTCTGGAAGCAATTTGAAAAAGAAAGAACATTCAACTCCATTGAGAACAGCCTAAGCACCAAGAAATGCGTTTCGATAGTACTGAAAGATTTGACCGCACGATTAGAATTTAACCAGATTCTATTTAACAGCGGCTAGTTTCTATACCGATGTGAGATTATGTTGTCGAAAAAGGACAATTTCAAATTAGAAAGAAATGGGAAGCCGATTTCCAATGAAACATGACTCTGAATTTTAGTTGGGAGGGATCCATATCTTAATGACAGAGAAATCTCAATTCTAAGGATCTAAATTCCAAAGGGAGGAATATACATTCAAAGGAGGTGGGAAACTGTTTTCTAATAAGAGGGGAATCTAAATTTTAAGGAATGATAATTTCACTTTTAATCAGAGAGCAAAAAGTCTTCTCAACTCCATATCAAATTCGCTTCTTATTTAAACCAATAAGCAATTTCTAACGTTGTTATGTTTATTGCATATCATAACGCTTACGGCTGTAATGATCTTAATCTCAGAGCTGCAAATTAATCTCAGAAAATTTTCTTTGCAACTTTTAAATAGTAATGTCCTCCCCCAAACCCCTCCCCCATTACATCAAACATTTTACTGAAAGAGGTCCTTGTAAATCAACCAGTAATTGGACTGGTCATGGCGATAGATGTTCAAAGGCTGATGACTATGTGAAGAAAGGAGGACATTGGGGGTGGGGACATAGGATGTAGATAAGTCATTTTTGGTAGAATGTCATTTAATCGATGCGGTAAAACTAAAAAAGTTTATACCTAATCACATCATAAATTTCATAACCAGAGGACATCACCACATGATCGACAATATACACACTAAACTTCATTCTTAAAGCTTTCCACTTGCGCGAATTGAAAATCCGAACAAGCAAATATAAACTTGTGCACAAACACATAAAAATGACGACTGTAATTCAACGCTGAAAAAAAAAATCACAAAAGAGTTCAAAAAATTGTTGGCAAAATCTTACCTGTACAAAAGAACTCATATTTACAGGTAATAGCTCACCGCAAGCTATCACATAAGGAGCGGTTGTGTCAACCCGACACTCATGTACATTTATAAGCGGTGATCCATTCGTACCTTTTTGCACTCGAACAATTACATTCAATCGGGTTTGCTCTGAACGAATTGTGCATCGCCCATTCACGAACGCTTCAGAGATATTTTCTGCTCGTAGATTTGACTCTATACTAAAATGCATATTTCTTACAGTAGATTCATTCAAAGATTATCCACATATATGATCCCAACGACAGCAAATATGAAAATATATTAACAAATAGCATAACGCTCCAGGCACCTTGATATGAAACGCGATTTTTGTAGTCACATCAACTACGCTGATCGACAATAGGAATATACAGAATTAATTTTATAAGTTTCTTGAATAGTAAAATATATCGCGGCTAAAGATTTGCTAATCAATTGTAATTGATCGGTTGTTTCGAGTCTAACATATTTCCATAGAAAGCCTATTAAATCCACATTTTATTCTGCCATTTAGGCAAGAAAAAAAATTTGCATATGTAAATTCGATGTCTTTTCCTTCTGCCCTCCCTCTATATGCCATCGTATGTTCATAAAAGAGAACGGAAACTATACTTAACAGATTTGCCGTCAAATTATATAAATTACAGATGCTTTTTTGGTTGGATTTTATGAATTACTTGGCTGTATAAAAAAATAACTTCAAATTCGATGAGCATATTTAAGTCAAACGTTAAGAAGATATTCACTCATCATTTGCAATGCGATAGAAGGGTCGGTGTTCGTATAGAATAAAATTTTTTCTTCAAGTGATACAATTGGAAACCGTATAACGTCGAGTGAAACCCAATGAGGTTTTCATAAATATTTTGAAGAAAGTTTTTAATTAAAGAATATTTATTGAGAAGGAAATGTTATTTAAGGCCATGTAGTAGATCAAAAAAAAAACATACTTCACACTTTCGATATCGAGTATAGTAAAAGTCTAAACGAACAAAAAAAATATTCTAGGCTAATTATTCTATACAATATTATGTAAATATTCGACGCGGCTCGCTTATTGGAGAAACGCGAAACAAAGAAGAAAGAGACAGATAGCTGTCTTGAAACGTAAATTATGAGTTTCATTCGTTGATATGCTTCTCGAAGTCTATAAAATGCGGCATATTTGAGAGGGGGCTGATTAATAGAAGAAAATCGACAATACATTTTGAGAGTTCATATAATGGATGAGTGCTCATTTTCGAGGTGGATGAATTTTATAATAGGATCAAAATATTGTTTTCGTATGAAATCCAAGGAAAAAAACATTGCTAACGATATTGTAAAATTGCGCATCGAAACGATAACGGTGTCCAATTGATGCTGATTAACGTCCACATGTTTTGGCTCGCTAGCTGTCAATAAGCGTATTTTTTCGATCATAATTGAAGCGTTACCGATCTGAAATAGTTCTAAATTTCAGTTAACAGTCTAGTTGGAGAACACATTTTTATGTGATGTTGAGAATATTGCCAAAGCAACAAAATTCTTTTTCATTCTCTTCATTTCTAGTATTGGGAAAGCTATGCTATACTTAATCATAAATACCACATCACATACTTTTGCCATATTTTATGCAAAAATTTGATCACATCTCGAAAATTCACTCATTGAAGCTCTATTCAAGTAATAGACGAAGGAATCTTGTAGAGATAATAGCTATATTTCTATCAGCTTGAGCGAATTGTGGTCAGAGCCTATTCACGGCAATTGGACGAGTACACGACGATAGTGTTTGATTCATGGTTAAGCAACAATTTCGATTGAATGCAATTGTAGTGAACGACATTCCTACTTGCTCGAATTCTAATCAACCTAAATTATAAAACATTTGCTTTCCGATTAAAAATGAACATCAAGTGGTCACACATTGACAACGTCCTTGATAATCTGTCTTGTTTCTCAAATAAAACGCGTAAAAACAAAAATCCACTCAAGCAGCAATTATTGGCTTTCATTGTCATTTTCATCGATGGTTGTGATCACGTATTTGAATGTGACATAGCCAACATTTTATATATATATATATATATATATATATATATATATATATATATATATATATATATATATATATATATATATATATATATATATATATATATATATATATATATATATATATATATATATATATATATATATATATATATATATATATATATATATATAAATTTAAACAAGTTAATAAAACAGTGGAGCAAACCGTCGTATTCAGAGGCGACGATTTCATTGTGGTGTTTTGCAATTGTGGAAGAAGAGCTTTTGTGAGAGCCTTTATTGTATACTTGATACCGTGAAACGTTAGTCGACCACGTACACCATTCGGTTTCTTGAAGTTTCACTTAGTAATTGCCAGGCAGAAATCACTGTTAGAGAATATAAGAGAGAGACTCTTAGAGAAAATTGATCGTAAAATCTCGCAAAAGATTTTTGATCGCTATAAATTTCATAGATATTGAATGATAGGGAAGATTGTTGAGAAAGATTTTTCCTTGGGAAAGCGAAGGCGATGGTCGTGATTGATTTCAAAATTTTATGAGCTCATAAGAACAAAGTATAATATTCAACTATCTTAACTAGGATAGAATTTATAAATGATGAAAGGCGAAGATGATTATTGATGTCAATTTAGCTTCTCTTCTTCAAATCATCAAACAACATGCAGCGAAAAAATTCGTGGTGATATTTTATTCGATGGTTCATTCATTACTTTGCCTTAATTTGAGCGAAATTATTCCGCTCCAATTTATTCACCAAAAAATAAAACAAAATGTTTATTAGTGTTTATTTGTATCATTTGAATTCTTGTAAAATACAAAGGAAACTATGATGGGTTTATGTCATTATTTCGATAGGCATGGTAATTTGTGTGCTTCGATGCAATTTCTCGATATCCTCTAGCAACCTGATATCAGAAAACAATTAAGGAGACCATACAGGAGCATAAAATGCTTATATTTATCGCTATATCGCAGTTAAACTATACAGAATACCTGCATATATCGATTTGATAGTCTTAGCTCAAGAACGAGGACGTAAAAAAAGAAACGAAATTGTGCATACATTAATGTGATCCTCAAGTCTAATTTCGTTCCGATCGACGATCATTAATTTACGCTATAATCAATTAAATTCTTTGAAGTTTTTTTTTTTTGAAATTTATAAATAGTACTATTAGGGCTTGGTGGACGAGGTAATGGGTAGTGGGAGGTGGATAGGGAATGTTATCGAACTTTGCATCACTTTTTTGAGCTCGTTCAACGCTAATATTTTTTTGTATCTTGACGAAATGATTGATTAAGATGCTAGGGTGCAAAATTTTATTTCCTTTCAATCTCTCTGCATGCTTATTTCACCTGTTTATACTATAATTATAGTCGAGGAAGCATTTATAAGGAAATTCAGATAATCCAAAATTAAAAGAAAAAAAATTCACATCCGTCTCTATTTAGTTTATAGGTGGAGTAATTATCTTTACTAGTTAACATATCATCAAAGGGATTTAAAAATAGCCATACCAAATTTTTCTCTGCATGTAAAAGGATTCCAACATCATCGATCGCAACGCAATACCACTCAATGTTAATCGCCACTATCTAGAATTTGATTAAATTTTTTAAAACTTTATCTATATATATATATATATATATATATATATATATATATATATATATATATATATATATATATATATATATATATATATATATATATATATATATATATATATATATATATATATATATTATATATATATATATATATATGTCTCTAAATATAATTCACATGTTAGTAATTCGTTAACAAGTCTACCTAAGTTATTATGAGATTGTTGGGATATATTGAAGACAAATATTTTAACGTTTTTCAATGATACGCTGAAAAAATACTGAAAAATATGCTTTAGAATTCCAATAATATGGTGGAAAAAAAAGTTTTAAAGTTTTTTCTCTTTAGAAATATTTAATTTCCATTTATAAACAAACAAATTGATGAGATATTTATCGAGGAAATACGCAAATAATAATTCAATTTCACGGATCATATAAATTATTCGTATTTAGATTAGATGTAAGACGGATGTTTAATGATGATAGGCAAGTTGAAAATTAGGAAAATGAGTCGTTGAAATATGATTTTTTAATGAATGAATAATGTTGATTTATTGATCAATCAATAATATTTGAAGATATGAATACTCGTCGAAAACTATTAAATACTTTATCAACAGAAAGTAACAATTATGAACTATCATAATATCATTAGGCTGTTATCGTCGGTGGTTATCGAGTAAAGTTGTCTAAGCGTCGAGGTATTATGTTATTTATTAATATATTAAAGTGATAGCAAAGTTACCTGTTAGATGTATGCCCCTACGCACGGTTTTTTTGCGACGAAATTACAAAAGGAGGGGGAAAAAGAAGTGGGGAGAGGTTTAGAAAATTTCAAAGCTTAATAGATAAACTTAGGTTTTAGTGATAATCTACAGCAGAAAATGAGAAGTTTGTCATTGAGTCGCCTAATTTGTCCACAACGCTTTTCGTGATTAATGGTGGAAACTCACCTTTATCACTAAGGAATCCTCAACATTTCGTTTATCCGAACTTAGAAAATTGATTAAAAGCATTATCAATGGTTATACTTTCTATAGACATCATATAGTGATTCATTGCTCATTTCATAAATTGAGTAAATGACCATCACATATTATAAGCAGAAGAGTTAATCGTTCACCTTATTATTTGCAATTAGCAACCACTTACAAGGAAGAATTTGATGATTATCGCAACCATTAATATAGCTGATCACTGCGTTATTGCGTATTAACCGTCTGCTAGAAATGAAGGTAGTTCCTTATTGCCGAAATGATCGCTCGTTAACCGTCGCCGATTCGATTCCTACCTTTTTCGCCTTAGGCGATCTTCGATATTAATGAATGCATTTCGTGCAATGAATACATTTCACATGCACCCTTTTACGTTTAATTAACCTTTATCCGTCGCATTCTTTTTGCGATGAAATGCAATGATCAATTGAGAATTATGATGTTTATCACCTAATCTCGAAAAAAAAAAAACATTGCAGTTAGAAATTTTCTCGATTTTTGGAGAAGAGTGTGGGAGGAAATGTGGGGGGGGGGGGGGGGGGGAGAGAGGAGGTGGCGGATAAAAACATCACCGTTAGTCACTCTTAGTTAATAATAGTTATCATTTCATTTATGTTCGGAAAAAATCGCTCAGCAACGTAAATAAATGGATTCTCTATCATAAGATGTATTTCCGCATCCACTGTTCATTATAAGACAGCAAGTTGGAATATATAAATGCAGAAATTTCGATTTCATTTATATTGCCTATGGTGAAATGAAGATTAAATTTTAATGTATGCAACAATCTAGTAAATATGAATCATTCTTTCAATTTCGATACAAATTTCGATACAATCTAAATATGAAACCGCATTATATCGAAACTTAATTGCTAATGCAAGTATAGATAGCGCCATAAAAAGTTTAAAGCAATGTGGACGCAAACTAGAAAACATTCAGATAGGTGGCAATTCGACGAACGTATACGCTCGACAGGTGCTCACTAAATTACAGTCAGCCGCATTTTGATCTAAAGCGCTATTTTATGGTTCCTGCTTGAATATGTTAAGCTACCATTTTTATATATGCAGTACCAACTAGGTTATAGTAGCTGCTTTCTTTCTGCTTCGCGATCTCTATGCGCTATCTCCCTCGTCCACCCCCCCCCCCCCCCTCCTCTATTCAGTTTTCTGTCAAACAAAGTTAATTTTTAAGGATGAACACAACCAACATGACACAATTTCAGCGATATGGGAGCTTAAAAATGTGCTACCTCTAAGTCCGTACTGTCTACCACATGATTCTAAGAAAACAGCTTATCTCTGATAACCTGTTTTCTTAGATGTTCTGTAAAGATCACTGCTTGTTCTATAAAGATCACTGTTCAAATATAAATATACAGGAAATATGTAAACAGCATTCTTGACACAATCGATATTGGTACACTATTCGATAAAGACCGTGCCATATAAGGGATGTTGCATGAAGACCATGATGTTTGGAAGGATAATATTGACCAGTCGTCAGTCGTCATTACCAGTAAGTAAGATGAGAAAACATATTGTTGATAGAAGTGTGGTGCAGTGATAAAACGATTATTATTTCACCTTTCTACCTGTCCTCAGGTATCACCTTTCTGCCTGTCCTCAGGTGACTAGCTTCATTAGAAAAATGAAAAGGTATTAGACAGTATATTCATAAATGATGTAAGGTTTTATGTAAATAACTCATCCTACATTTCTTTGAAATAATTTTACACCACCTCTTGTCCTCCCTTTCGAATGAAGATTGTTCTATTTTTCTGCTTTTTTTTTCTTCAATGTGGCGACTTGTTGAACGAATGAACTTTGTGCGAAAACAGGCGCTGTATTGACGGTTGCAAACGTTATGTTAAGAACCAGATGCAAGGAGCATGTTACAATGGTCGGATGGCTACTGTTCTTTTGCTTGGGTTTAGGCGCAAACTTGGATTAAGGTATAGAATCATGTTCCGGTTCAAGCTTGTTTTTAGTCCTAGGTCCGCTTTCAAGCTTGAATTTAGGCTTAAGGCTAGACTTGGGCATAAGCAAAAACTCAGGTTCAGATTTTGGTTGATTTGAGGAGTCCATTTGGACCGACCGAAGTCCACAAGATGACATAAATTCTAAAATGTTGCTTTTTTTTGCCTCAATGAGCGGTATATTGCTGTATTTAAACAATAAATTAAAATTTATCATTCGTAGACAAATGACTGTTGTGCTATTCGACCTGTGTTACCTGAAATTAAAGTTTACTTGAAATAACAATAATAAACCAGTTATGCGCAATATAAAATCGACCTGAAATTATGTAAAAAAATAGGCAAAATGAGCTTTCTATTTGAAACAGTTTATAAAATTAGCATTGTGTATTTCCATATAACTGGAATTAACCAGAATTTTAAGCGATGATGCTATAAAACTGGAATTAAAATCCATAACTGGATTATACAATCGGATTATGTTCTGAAATGGCAATAAACAAGAGGTTCAACATGAAACAACAACGTCGTCGTTTGCACAGCAAATAATTGACTATACTCTCTATGTAAATCTCGTTCTTTAAGAATTTCATCTGTGATTTGTTCAACGTTGTGTAATCTATAGTAGTCAAAATATTGTATAAATATGCATTGCATAACTGCATTGCTTTTTAATTATTGCATTACTGTAACCAATAGTATGTAACTGTAATAATACATACTATTAAGTAACAGTTTCATTGCATTGATATTAGAAAATACTCGTTGTTGATTCGTAATTGCTACTTTAGAATCTAAAATTGATAGTTGAATTGTTGTGAATAAATTATAATAATTGAAATTCTTGAAAAATAGACTAAATGCCAAATTTTATAAAAAATCTTATGAAAGAAAAAATCTAGTAGCAAGTTTACAAAAAAGGAATTTTTTTTTCCATAAAAATATCATCATTTCAATTAGTAGTGAATTTGATGCTAAAGTGATTATAACGAATTGAGGCATAGAAAATATATGGATTCTCGTTTTTTTTTCTTTTCCTTTCGATGAAACAAATGGCGTCGTCGACGATGACACAAATCGTTACGCTGATCGTAAACGGAAATAAGTGTGACCTAATAATTGACGTGCTCATCACAAATAATTATAATTTTCTATTCATTTATAGATACATTTTGTAAATGTAATAATTTATAGACTATTATTTTTATTTTATGGCAATTATCGTATATGAATGAGTTGTGGAAAATAATCACTTCACGTATGGATCGCCAATTAGCTTAGGAATGACTATTAAATGAGGATAACGTCGACGATCTGAATAGATTCCGAGGGAGGATGCTAGAGGCTAGACGGGGATCATACGTAGAAGAGCAGAAGATGCATAGTGGTTATTTGAGTTCATGACCTGATAATAGCGAATTTGTTATGATTTTTGATATGGATTTTTTTTTGCTGTTGAATGAAGGAAACGTCTCTAAAAATGGGTAATTGTTTTGTATGTTGAATTGATGAGAAAATAATGCCGAGAAGAGCGTTGTCTTCTTCAATGACTCTAATCGCATAAAAAATAATTTATCATCATCGAATGGATCATAAAAAATCTTCATTGTCGGCTGCTCAACTCGTTATTGTTGATTTTTTTTTGTTGTTGATTAATGCAATGTACAAAGAAATAATATAGTAAGGTCGAATATTTTAGAAGACACACCACAATATTTCTGTGCTCCAAGTCTTTTTTTTGGGGGGGGAGGGGGGGATGAAGCGATGTGGTGCTGAAAGGAGAGGGAGAAGTTGAGACACCAAAATGCGTGAAAGTTTCTTGGTGTCGGCTGAATTCTAGAAGAGGTGGGGGGGGGGGGAGGGAGGGAGAAGGGGAGGGGAGAGAGAACCGACTCTCAAACATCAAAGTCCTACCTAAGATGGAATCGCTATGAATGACGTCATTGCGCTAATGTTTTCTAATATTCCATAATTGCAACAAGTTGAACAGTTAAAGAGAATGATGCAGTAAGAATGCTGTGGAAGCAGTATTAAAGGATGATTTCATATTCTTTGGTCGACGAAATTTCATTAAATACTACTGCATAGAAAATACTATTTTCTCCCAAAATGAACGAAGAATATCAGTTTTAAGCACGGCGCAAATGACCGTAAGCATGGGCGTAAATGACCATAGTTATAGTAGAATCGTGGAGAGTCATTTAAAAGAGAACAATGAAGTATTCAATGAGAATATAACCTCACCGTAGACACATGCAGACGAATGAAAGCGTATGGGAATGTTCTGTGAGAGGGATAGGAATTTCAACCGATAAAGACCCCTACTCAATTTCCCGAATACCCCTGCTCATTGCCTCATTTCCCTAATTTTTGTGGAAGAGGGGAAGGGGAGGGGATTCTAGAATATCACTGGAGATCTCTCCGACCTTCCCCCAAAAATACTCGTCATCGAGAAAAATTTGAAACTCACACAATGTGGCGCATGTCGATTGCATTCGTCGGAAACTCTTTTTTTTTTAAACGAAACATTATTTTAAATAAAACGGAAGATGTAATTATTAATTACTATAGGTAATAGTGATTAATTTGCGTTCTTGCTACCTATATGAAGAGTCGAAATTATTTTTTAACCAAAGAAAGAGATAAAGAGATAAAATCGAAGACCTCTTCTCTAAAAGATAAAAACGAAGATATCTTTTGAAAATTATAGAGAATATATGAATACTTTCTAATCTCTTAACATATTGATCAAAATGTAACGTTCTCATATAGAGCAATCTACTGTGAATCCTTTCTTAATAAGGGCAAATGAGAATGAAGCAATCGGTCAGATCGCCGAGCAGAAAAAAAGCAGTTCCGAGTTCACTTCCATTCAAGGAATATTTCTTCTATTGTCAAATAGCGCACGTCACATAAAGTCTCTTTAATTCTTTTGCACTTACGAAATCATATAATCGCTTTGATGGCAAATTATTGCAAATTAAATTCTGTAAATTGTAGAAAAGATGAAGCAAAAAAAAAAAATCAACTTAGACAATCATTTTATGTTTTCGTTAACTTTTAAATCTATTACAAAATTAAGAGTTTTTACGAAATATTCAACAAAGAATTAAATTATATTTGCTATTTTATAGAATTTTAAACGAATATATACATTCAAGAAGCACATAAAAATAGTTAAAAAACACAATCCGTAAATTTTACATTTTCGATAACTCGACGAGTGCAATTAATCGCAAATAAATCGGAATATCATTAATACATAATTATCGATCTGCCGCTATTTTACTGTATATCGCTATAAGTTATTAACCAGAAAAGAAGGTGGTTCTCTTTCGAAGAGTTTATTTACAGCTGCGAAACGTTGGTTAATTAACCTTTACTATACGAATTCAAATAATATGATTGAACAAGATGAATTTAATGATAATGGTTAAAGCACTCATGAAAAGCATAAAAATGAGCATGCATTAAATATGAAATATTTGAACGTGAAATCAAGCGAAAAGTACTTCTCGCTCTTTTTATTACACCTTAATTTCGTACAAGTGGAACGCAATGTACTCTAGGCCTCGTTTTTTTTTTAAACCACAACAAGTTTGCTCCTCATAAGTTATTATTGCACTTTGCAATAATAAATGTAGACGAAAAAAGTTTTTTTTTTTTTTCGTTGATTTAAAATTTGTTCACTCACTCAAAATTTGTTGAAATTGTCCATTCTATAGTTGAGCGAAAATCTATTGGATTGTTTTTCGTTTATTGTGGAAAATGCTAGATATTATTGCATTATGTGAAATAAAAATGCACGTGATGAAAAATGCATTCAAAATTATCTCAAAATGTGAAATCTTTAATGGTAATTGCAATGGTAAAATGCTAATACTACTGGTAGTTACAACAGTAAAGATATAATTCAGTTCAGATTTTATAAACTTGAGCATTGGCCTTATAGTGATTGGACGTGATATACATCACTTTCTAAAGCGTAAACATAGCGCCGCAGTGGTGAGTTTGATTAAAACGACTCCGACAAGAATCATCGATCTTATACGGCGTGTAAATAACGACTATTTAGCTATCGACAGGTATGACAGTGAGCCAATCATGAACCGTATGCGCAACGTGAAAAAGAGTGAACGGTGGGCATTGACCCCTGAACATAATGCTGTTCACTTGTAAAGGTAGCATTGGACAGATGATTGCAAGTGGATAGAACGTTTTGAGCTCATTTCAATATTATAAAAATTGTTTATGTTTTATCGTCGACTTATGTCACTTTTTTCGCGTCTGCTAAAACTCGTAATGGATAAACAGATAGATAGACACAGATATACACACACGTAAAGGCAACAGACAGACACAGACATACGTGCACATAAAAGTATTTTTGAGAAAGTGCTATGACCGGAAGGATTTTCAATCGCTCTTCAGTCATTCATTGAGCACACTTCAAATAATGATTATGAAAGTAAAAATCCTCTGTTGAAATTTTCTTTATCACTGATAATATCATTGATAACGCAAATTACTCGATGAAAAAACAATATATCACCTGCATCAAGGTGATTTCACAAATTTCTTTCACTAACAATAAAAATACGTTTTTAAAGAAATTACAAATCGGGCAAGAATTTCTCATTTTGCTGAACTATGTGATGAATTTTTTTATTCGATCGGTTAAATATGCTTGATCTCTATGTCTAAAATTCGCCACATTAAAGAGAGTGATTGAAAATTTTTTCACTTTGTGAGCTCGAACCTCTCGACTTAGCGATCTTTTTCCAACACTCATAGATTGTGACGTTTAAGTGAACAAAAGCACCTGAATTATTGGAATATAGAGATGGAGTATGTCCACTCTCTGAAATATTGAAGTTTTTCTTTACATCAATTTGTAATCTTTACATCAGTATTATTTTTATATGGGAGACCCTCGAATATCGATGGTGCTAAAGCTGATTCACTCACAAATTTCACATAGAATAATCGCACTTAACAGTTTGGCTATCAATAAATTGGTCGACAGAGTAAACAGTAATCAGCTATGCGAACAACTAGTATAGAAGATGTCGTTCATCAGTACCCATAGTCGACGCAAATCTACTAATCAAGTGACCACCGATCGGCGCACAACACAATCAGGTCATTGACGCTCAAATGAGCGATACATCGTATGATCGCTATTTCAACACCTTGCAGGTAAGCGGACATATGGGAAATTTGCTAGATCGTAGGCAGCGCTATTATTTTTAAACACAATCACTAAATGCTGAGAATTATTGTGCGTTTTTGAAAGTTTTGCCGCTTAACAACAACGCTATACCTGTCTATTTAGGTATGCAGGTGGTTGTGCCTTAGTTAGTTTGTTTCTTAATTTCTGTTCGCGAATCATTAAATCGAGAATAACATCATTCATGCAACATTAACTATCAAGGTGACCAATTACCTTGCCAAAACGCCTTAACATATCGAGAAATTTGCATATTAAGGAGGAAGTTTATATTTATATGAGTAGTGGAAATGATGAAACAGTGATTTTTTTTCTCGTTTCATACGAACAGTCGTTTTATTTAAAATATAAGTGGGTTACTATTCCTCGCTGATGATAAATGAAACCGGCTGGTCATGTATATGAAACTCTGAAAGAGCACATTATACTGACCGCTCTGATATGCTTTTTTGTTTATTATGTATAATAAATAAACTGCTATATTTCCTATTTCAAGCAATTATTTTGTGATAAATAGAGTATCGAAAAGCTTTCTTAATGCATATTTGCCGAAGATTTTAATTTGCATATCTGTGGTAAAATTTATCCGCCAAAGATAAAATCAACATTCAACAATTTTTTTAGTGCATAAATGAAGCGGAAATAAAATCAAAAGAACCGATTATTTTCCATTTGGAAAATTTCTTTTCAACGGAAAACCGCTTGAAGCTAAAGAAAAAAAAAGAGATGCCGGTTTCAATCATCAAATATTTGAATATTTTATGCAAATTGCAAAAAAAATATCGATATGATGATGAATAAAAAATTGCAATGGAATATGTTCAAAGAGAAATAATAGTAATAAAATTAGAATTTCAAACGTATACTAATGTAACACATTGAAAGTTCAATGTTACCTTATATAAGATTGCAAATGAAATTTGCAAATGCAATAACTCTTAAAGTAGTCGTCGTTAATTTCCCTTCTAAGTGAACTTTGACACTTAAGTATTGAAAAATCTAAATTTATGAATGAATTGAAAAAAAAAATATTCAGAGAGTCAAAAATGTAGAGAAATCTATTAAGGAAGTTAAGAAGATATATTCGCCCCCACTCGACCAACCGCTTTCATAAATTCATAAAGTTACTTAAAAATAGATGTGAATAATGCTGGCATATTTGAACGCATATAATGCTTTTTTTTTGGCTTTTACCAATAAATATGGAAAATAATATATGAAGTTCTATTATGCTATAAATCATATCAAAGAAATTTCATAATTGTGAGACAGATAGACAAAAGACGGACAAACAGACGGCGGAACTAACCGACAAAGAGACAGAAATGCACAGAAATGGCGTCATCTTATTGCCGTATTACAACTGAGAATGTGCAGGGGTAGTCAATAAACGTGAAAAAATTAGAAAAAGAAAAAATTTAGCACTTCATTAACAAAAGGTGACATATACAATTTGACGTTAAAGTTAGATATGCAATAATGTGATAATAACGACGTGAGAATATCTTTGTGATATTCTTTCCTCAAAATTTAGGTCATTTCTGTGTTGCTAATTTTTTTTTTCATTGAAAATAAAAATCCAAATGCATTTTTCATTTCTCTTTAAGATTTTTATTTCATTTTCATCTATTTTGTCGAATTATCTTTTTTTTTCCCACAAAGAGTTGATGAAATTCATAGAAAGTCAGTTGTTTAGTGAATAGACGTTTAACGATAGTTTAAGAGTAATCTATTGTATAGGGAATTTATATTAGTAGTGATAATTAATGTAACTAGTGTTATTTTCATCGATATCATATGCACTTTACTGTTATTATAATGAGTTTGACGAGGTACTATTGCTGTTATAAAATCTACATGATAGCTTTTAACGGTTGCATTGAACACAGAGAATCAGGAGGAAGGAGCGGTACCTGCTAAGAAGGATGGTGGGAAGATAGAGGGGAGGTGAGGGCTGGAGAGGTGGGGTGAGGTGGAGTGAGAGGGTGTGACGGGTTGAGTGAGGAGACTATGGGGGGAGGAAGTGGAGGAAGAAAACATAGAGTTCCTTTCTACAAAAAAACACTGAAAGGAATGTGGAATATGGAGTTTTCCCTCCTTCATGCCTCTATGTGAAATAAGAAATTAGCGGCATGCCGTATCCATTCGTGTCTACGTATGTGTCTGTCTGGGCGTCTGGCAATTCAGTAGTTCCAACTGTGAAGCAAAGTCGTGAAATTTGCTGACTATAAGGCAGGTATTCGTACTGGTTACTGCACGGCCGGTTGTAAGTGAGCTCTAACCAGGCAGACTAGATGCACAGAATTTGTCCTACCGAGCCACCTCGCCTACCATCCTCATCGAGATAAGGGCGCTGGAGCACAAGTTCCAACCGAACTCTTAAGTGAAACAACGGTGAATTCGACCCCAACCTTCACACGAGCTTCCAACTTCACCTAAGCGAAACTGAAAACAGTATACAGAGATATTTGTTCCTGATAAATGCTTTGTTAATTAAAGTAAACAGAGTAGTTATATCTCAAAGGATGACTTCATATTTTAATTTGTTTCCCGTCACACTTCACTTTGGCCAGTCATCTTGGTGAACAATTATACACGTTAAAAAGTGCCCTAGAAACTAGTATCATTTACTATAGATTGGCTTTTATTTGTTAAAACTATTCAATCATAACAAGGCAACTAGTGAAATCATTTGTTGAAAATTCATAAGGAGCGAATAGGCAAATTAAAATATGAAGGCATATTTTATATGATTATCACTTTTTGATAACCTAATGTTTAGTCAGGTAAGTAATATACAAAAACACATATTGTGCCAATTTATTTGCTGCATTTTCACACTTGTATTCTTTGCAATCGTTTGACTATCATGCAGTTTAATGAAAAAAAAAAACTCCACTTTATTTTCTATGAATTTATTAACTCATAAAACTAAGCGAATAGCGCCTTTTTTAATGAGGAAAATTTTGTGAGAGAAATTTAATGCTAAGAGAGTGAAGCTCGAGAGAATTCGTTGATTAGAGACGATGCTTGCGTTTAGTTTACTGCAACTCAAACCGTATACACTAGCTTGCTGCTGCTTGCCAAACAACTCAATGTTTTGTTGGCTAGCCGATCGATTCATATTGATCCACTTTTATTCAACTCTTTATTTTACTATTGAGATACTTTTCAAATTAGTTTAAATCACTCTTTATTAATTTTATTACTCGAAATATATGGCAAGATTTTATGCTGATAGAGTACTTTTATAAGGGAGATGCAATGGCATATATGTTGCTAATTTCATAGCCGAATAAATAAAATATTCATATATAAGTTATATGGTTGGTTTAGGCAAAGAAATTTAGTACTTCTGTTTGCATAAATATATGGATAATGACCTATCATGATATTACTATATAGAATTTCAAAAAAAAGAGGAATTTTAGAATTGAAATAATCTATGAACTTGATTAGTATGTTTTCCATAATCCCTTATAGCAAATCGTTAGGACTCTCTTTTATGCAACCATCGTTTGTTTATTTCTCAAAACTTTTCAAAGAAACAAAAAAAAAATCACTGAGATATTTTAATAATAAACAAAGTTTATTTTACGAATAAAGGAGATTTATTAAAGTGTTATTAAAGTTATGCGCACCTTTAGAAAACATTTTGGAATTTCGTTTCGTATCTCAATTGGATATAAATTTTCAAGTGAAAATTTTCTATGATAAAATTCTCCATATAATTATTAATGATCTTACGGCTACAGACTTTGATAATTTGCATAATCTCAACGTTATTAATTTGCATAATAGTTGTCGAAAACTAAATGAGAAGCATTAGTGTTGAATATACGTTTGCGGTAAATCTGCTATACGTCGTGTGAAGTGTAGAATATCATAGGCGGATATTTCCGTTGCTTTGTTACACACACATACACTTCCGCCTAAGCGTACACCTTAACTGATGTGAATCATTCAATTCGTTGAGAGAAGACGGGTTGAGGATAGAATTCGAGTAGATTTCGGCAAAAAAAAATATAACGTTGTTTTGGAATTTTCAATGCGCTATTGAAAAATATTTGAAAGATTTTTTAGAGGATTTCCTCTTGAGGGAATTGAAGTAGCATAAAATTTCGAGTATTTCCATATATCTTTTTTAAAATAATTTCTATACTATATTTTCTTCTTGCTCTATTTTTATTTCCACTGAGAATTAATACTATTACTGTTACTATTGCTATTACTGTTATTATTATCGAGTTGTTTGTTTATCATTCAAGAATCGTTTCGTTTTTATAAATGTTCGAGGATGTGTTCATCGAGAATAGAAAATCAATATCAAGCTTACAAATCAACAAGTCCTGGTATATCCTCATTAAAAAAATACAATAAAAGGAAAGCGATCGACATATCTTTGCATAGATCGCTATTGAATTTAACTATAGATCGAAAGAAATAATCATATAATCTCTACAACGATAAAAATATTTGGCTATGTTAAATCGAGAAAGAAAAATCCACACTTTAATCCATGAATTCTAATTTGTCTAGAAAAAAAAAATCGAATTCTCTAAAAATTTTGCAGATGAATTTTTTGTTTGCGTTTTTTTTTTTGAAAATTTTCAAAGCTAATTAGTTCAATTGATGAATTGCAATCGAGAAATAAAACATTGCTTAGCTCCTATATAAATAATCCTCAAACGAAATGTTTTGATTGAAAACTCAATAGCAAAGAAAATTTAAAATGCGTTAAATAAAGAAGATTACGCTCATAAATATATAGTTGGAGTTATTTAGCGCAATAAGCACCGTGCCAAACGATAACTTGCTCCTTGCTCTATTTCGTGGTACCAAAATAGGTGTGAAATATCGGTACTAAAGATGTGAAAGTGAAGATATTTTCAATTTTTCGCGGGTGCTGTACAATAAAATACTCTTTTAAAATATAAGGTTTGAATATAGTAGTTGAAAAATTAATTACGGCCAATTACTATGTCCAGACTTTCAAAGTCAATATTTTGTAAAATTCTTTCCATATCTTAGCAGTTTTGGTCAATTTTATAAAGTGTTGCTTTGATCAGATGAAGTGATTGGTATGTTCTGACTAGGCTCGATAGCTGAATGTGAGAGTGTAATGTAGTGTTGTCCCAAATGTTTAGCTATAACGCTCACCTTATGTTCGAAGCTTTAACTTCGAAAACACAACACTTCGTGTGAAAGTTTTCGTTCATTTCTTAGCCAAGTTGTCTGAGATAATCATTCTCTTGCAAGAGCAATTGGCTAATTTTGATCTCATTTCTTCCTTTTTTTTAACTACATTCCAATGAATAATAACTGAAATTTTTAAGTAAATAATTATATACATTAGTAAATAATAAATACTTACATGAAAGGGATTTGATATGAAGTAAATAATCTCTATATATTTTTCACTCATCTAAAAAGACTTTTCATTGAAAAGCTTCCGATTTTATACCAATAAGATCAACTGCAAAAATATATATATATATCGGCTGAAAAAGCGATAAAACTAAAAATTAAAAGATAATAAAATAAAAAACATAATGCTTTTTCATATTTATTGATGACTTATATATTTTATGCAAATTTATTGACGTTTTGCATTTTATGCTTATCCTATCACGTATTTCAGGATTCGATTTTTTTCAATTCACTTGTTTAACATATTCCTTGTATTACTTAACCACTATTGTGATATATGCGTCTAATTCGTGTGCCAAAAATGTTACAGCAAGATTTAATAAACGTTAATATTTTTTTATGGATCCACTTTTTAAATACGAATCACTAAAATTTTAAGCTCGTGAATTTATGTACGAATAAGTATGAATTTTATGCACAACTTCATTCGTTTCTACTGCTAAATCACTGCTACAATAGAAGCAATTTCTTTTAGAGGTTATAGCAAAATTATGTAATAACAAAATCTATAAGATATTTATGACTGATAAATGGAAAATTTGAATAATAATATAATCGAATATTTATAAAAATACGCTTTCCATATGTTAGTAGAAATGAATGGACTACTTTTGAAATTATTTTGATCGAAAATGTAGCATAGAAATATCGAATATGAAATGTGTCTGGTTTATTTGCAGAATAACTCGGAAAAATCAGTGGCTTCGAAAAGATATAAGCGTAATTTCGATTTATTTTGGTCGTATTTCTCTATATGAGAATAGTGAATCATTTTTCTCCACCTCAGTTCTTAATTCGAGCAACCCTTACTACGAAATGAAGCTTCAGCTATTGCTTCATGTCAGATATTCCACACAACATCGTGGAATGAAGGTAGCGTTTATGATGGCAAAATAATGCCTTGCAGTGAGTGATGTCCGAATATTTGGGGACAAAGGACTATGCATCAAAGCCGGCAAGTTGGGATTCACAAACGAGAAAATCCACATTCGATCGAGATATTATGCCCGGAGGACCAATGACGGCTAGCTATGAAAACTATATTCGATCGATCTTTCGGCCTGGAAATAAATTACCATCTGCCGAGACGGTGCCTATTAGTGCTTCAACGATGCTTCGTATGCAAGAGCACCTCGGATCGTCGGCTCTTGATGATTCCTGTAAGTTAATCAATTTTTCTTAAATCCCAAGATGGTGTTTTCATGAATCGATTTACACAAACTAAAATGATAATAGAGCATCCTAATAAGCAAGAGTCCGTAATTTTACGCAAAAGCGCTTTCAAAACGTTCGACTAAGACGCGAATTGAACACGGGAAATGTAAGTGACAATCTCGAACATTAGCATACCTGACAAATTATAACACACCTTCATCGCATTTTTTCAAATAAATGAAACTCATATGAATGAACTTTTCGAAAAATATCCACTAAAAAATATTTTCCACTGATCATCTTTCAATTATTTTGCGATTTTTTTTTTACGACGAAAGACCTGAAGTGTTATCGTCGAGTATTTAGAGCGAGAATTTCAAGTAATTCAAAAAAAAAAACAATTATTGGCATAGAGTTGCATTCAATATCAATAGATTTATATTAAGATAGAGTAAAAACAAAAGAGGAGAAAAGTATACAACTTAGCTGTTCCTTTTTCTCTTTTTTTTTTTTCATTGCAACTTATCTCGTTTTGTTAAATGAAAAAAAAAGTGTTTCTAAATGTGCAGCAGCAGAAATTCATTATTCCAATCAGATGAAGTTGAGCTCGTTTCAAAATTTTCTCGGAAAATTTCTTCCAATATGGAAATTCGAGAAGATAACACTTGAGACCTCATAGTTTGATTTGTTCGTTTAACTTTTCTCTATAGGTTTTCAATAGTTGAATGGTATAGTATCGACTATCGATGAGATTCCAAAAAAAAAAGTTGGCACAAAATGATGAAATTTTTGCTGCATCTTCTATTGCTACTAAAATGAAATATAAAATATAATTTTTAAGTCATAGTCTATTGCATAATTCTTCAGCAATTGTTCCAATCTCTGAAATTGCGAATAATATTAGTATTTGCATCTTTAATTTTTCACTGAAAACATTTTCGCCACTTCAATATTTATGATGAAATTCGATAGTGATCTCTTCGATGACCATATTTGCTAACGCTAGCAAAATCATTCCCCCAATTGGTGTATATTCCTTTGATTGCTTTAAGGCACCTTTTGCAACGAATTATTAAATCTCATAATGTGCATGTTCATAGTAAAAAATTTTCATCTCTTTTCAGCTAAAAAAAATATGCAAATAGAATAGATAGATGAGCGAATTTTCACGCAAATCATTTCTTAAACAAGAGCCTCTTAAAAATCTCTAAGCAAGAAGAATCGGAATTTCGTTGAAGCATGGATATTTTCATTGAATTTTCTAAGCATAAAATAAATTAAAATAAAATTTTAAGAATGAACATCTCATATAAAAGAATTTTTGATTTTTTTCACAGGCATAAAAAAGAACTCATAAATGAGTGTTAATTTTTAAATATGCATTATTTAGAATTTAATAACGATAAGAGATTTACTTTCAAGAATAAATCTCCGATGAAGACATTCTTTTGCAGCATTAATAAATATCTCTTTCATACGTTGGAGAATTTTGTATAAAAAATATATTCTTAAAATTTAGTGAAAATATTTTCATTGAATTTTTCAACTGATTTGAAACAAATTTAACTAATAACTTTTACGAAACTTCCGTTTTTCAAACTTTGATTAGTTTTTTTTTTCTTCATACAATAACGACGCGAATATTTCATTTGTTGTTATTTTCAATTATGCAATCGTTGAAGATAAGAAAATTATAGTGGATAATATTTTATTGAAATCCCCATTGGAAAGTGCATATAGCGAACTTGGTCTAACTGGACTTGAAGATAAAACTTATCGAAATTATCCGATCTATATGCCTAAACAATCCAATGAATATTTCTCACTAAAACATGGGACAAAACCATATATCGATAATCCACTTGATTATCAGGTATACTTTTATATGGTTTTTTTTTTAAATTTATATCTTCTATATTCGCATTGAAAATTTATTTAATTGCATAAAAATATTATTGCATAATTCAGTACATTTTTAGAGAAATTCTTTGAGGAAAAACATAAAAATTACATGAAAAATCGGATAATCGAATTTTTAATCTACTAATAAAAATTTTAGCAAAAATTTTTTCGAACTGAAAATGAAAAAAAAAAAAACTCAACTAATGAATTGAAAAGGAAGACTTCATATTGAAAATGCTAACGAAAAATTTTGCAGCTCTATAAGTATTTCACTTTACAACATGAATAAAATTTATATCTAACTAAAAAAAAATTCTTAAATCATCCATATTGAAAAATTACATTAGATCAAAAAATTTGCATAATTCTTGTTTTTTTTTTTGCGCACGTAAATTTGTTTAATTTAAAGGGTGTTTATTCATCGTATAGGCAGCGATCAGATGACGAATGGAAACGAAACAACAAACAGATGATAATCGACTATAAAGAATTTGATAGGTATAAGTTTATGTGAATATTTAAATATTTATGGATTGAGGAATTGCGTAAAGTGATTGAGCGCTTATAAAATTTATTATTGCATATTTATTGACTTTAAATTGTGCTATGTCATTTCTTTTGGATAAATTGTTGATGAAAAATTCAATAATGTTTTGCGGGAGTGATATTTTATTATGACCGCTAGATACAATTCAAAATTTTAGAGACTTATTGCAAACGATTTGCTGAACTCATTGAGTTTAGCTCAATTCAGGTTATAGTGAACTTATAAATTATTTAGTTCAAGGATTTTTCTTATTGAGAAAAAAATAAATAATGATAGAAAAGTGGCATTAAGTGATTCTTCGCAATTAAATTAGTAAATTTATAAGTCATTTGTATTTGATTTATAATCATGGAACGCAATTCAATAGTGGACGAATTTTCATTTAATTTTACTGAATTGATTGTGGAAATAATTTTTATGCACAATTCGAGATTATTGAAAATACTAGCAAATATATTAAAAGTTGAAGTTGCATTTGAAATTTGCAATCAGTTGAAATTTTGCAATGCAATTTTTGCGAAAATTTGCAATGAAATTTTGCACATGAAAAAAAAATTTTTTTTTGCAATTCGAACACCTTTTCAACAATAGTCCACATTAGAATATTTTGAGTTCCTTGAGAATTACCCGTTTTTTTCTCCAACTCAAATAATTTTATTGAAAATTTTGGAGGGTAGTAGGTTGAAATTTCTGATATAAGTTATCGGATGCTTTAATATTCGTGAAGCTTCAAAGTGGAGCCTTCTTTATGCTATACCATTTCTTTTTATTATTCCTTGATACAACATTAATATCACACATGCTTTTAACGAAAGCGGCATATGATTTCCTTATTCCAGGTCTATGCATCGCTCTAACAGGGAGCGGATACCTTGCTTATGGTGGTGGGTGAAAAAAGACCTCCATCATTATTGTGCATAAATTTTTTCGAAGTTTTTCGTGCTGATCTTTTGTTTTGTTTTTTTTTTTCTAAATTCACTTTCATTCAATTTTCAATCATTTTCATTCCAAAGTGATATCGATTTTTCACGAAAGTCTTCTCCTCCCTTCTTGCATAACTTTTTTTTTCATTATAACAGAAATATATTTCAAAATAGAAACTTTTTTTGAAAGCATTATTTCAAATATTTCATGTTTTTTTGCAATGAATAAACAATCGAGCAATTTCAGCTCACCACTATCACCATATATGTATCAAGAACATCCGTATGTTCAACGACAAGATTCACGCATTGTTGGATCGAATTTTGTGCAAATTACATCGCGACCACGTGATAGATTCCTCGACAAAATCGACAGGACACTAGCCGAAGTACGATCGATGCCAAGATATTGCTAATTTCGCATCTATTTTCGTATGCGAATATTGCAGCCGGAAACTAGATCGCAGTTGCAAATCGCAACAAATATGAGAAGCGGCGTATTGTCGATGTGCGATAAAATGTTGCAAATTGAAAAGGAAGATATAATAAAGAAGAACGCATTTAAAAAAATGCTTCGAATGCAATTAATACAAATTCCTCCTGAATTCGATATGGAAGAGAGTTTCAGCGGTATCATCACAGTTATTTGTTATATTTTCATTGAAACAGAATATCGTAAGACTTAGCGATAACCCCATGGGAATAACTGCGGGATTAGAATAAGAATCATATTTTCAAAGAATTTGGCAATGAAACAAATCTCTGTATTTCTTTGATAATTAGTGATCACATAATTCATATCATACGCAAGCATGGAACTCTATTGGGCAAATGAAATTCAAAATCAACTCAACTCATCATTTCCACAAGTATAAATAACAGGTAATAATTGTCTGTGACGTACATCAATATATGACCATATACAACAATATATAGCAACATATAATAAACATATAACAAATACAAGTACCAAAAGGAGAATAAGTATCACTATAATGAAAACTTCATACCAATACTGTTATTTTATTATTCAAAACTATTAAAACTTACTTTTGTTGCAAGTATAAGAATTTATGAAATTTTCCAACTTATAGAAGAATCTATGAAATCTAAATTTCTAATATTGTTCCATATGGCAATTTCTGGTCATTATGTTGAAAGAATAACCGTTAAGTAGACCATATCACAAAATATGTTTCGTTTATTTGGCTCCTCATAATTGCCCTTTTATCGTTGCAGTGGAAAAAAAAAAGTTTTCCTTTAGTTATAATCAATGCTGTTTTACTATACCGAGGTTTTGTCATATTTGAGTACTGAATGAAGTACTCAGTGCGCATATTTCATACGCTGTAAAATTTCATTGCTTCTATTAGCCAACTTACATCTTTTTGCTCATTTCTTGGAAAAATATTCCAAATCGAACAGAGATAGCCGTGGATAAACATCCACCAAGAGAGAATTGTATGCCCTAAGGCGATTCGAGTAAACCGCGTCGTCGTTGAAACAATGTTCGTGATTATTTGCAATAGTTGTTCGAAACTACATTTTAATAAAATTGAAGGAAACTATATATTGCTCTGTCTTAAACATTTTATAATTACACTTAAACCTAAAGAAGATTCGTTAAGAAGCGATTTAAGATGCGATGATAAGTTATTATCTAATTTTTCAATAGTTCCACATTACGACATGTTAATTTGATGTGTAAAAACTTGCTGATTATTCGTCAATGATAAATTGTCAAAAATGATACAATTTTATTTATTGGTTGCTAAGCTTTGAATAACAATTACACAAGCAAGCAAACAAACGTAAAGAAATTAATCCGAAATGAACGGCTCATTCGCTTATCTTGATTATCGCTCGCAAGGTAGTAGACATAAATGAATTTTATTTTATGATCTGGTACCTCAAATTGATTTATTAAACCGCAAATATCTCTATCTGTCATAGCAATCTCGACATGATGCTAGTTGCAAATATTGCATTCTATTACGATGTGACAAATGCTCCACGCAATTTACACTTATCAGTCTTGGCCTTACAAAAAGGCAAATTATTGTGCATTCGTGATAATTCTAAAGCAATCGTTAGTTTAATTTTATGAGCCACAATTGTGCAGCTACAATAATCGAAGCAAATGAACTGGAAAATGGCATTGAATAATTAACGGGCCCAGAGGATAGTTTTGATGAAACTCGCGATCGTCCGAATAAAATATGGAAACGAGTGGACGTGGCAATGGGAAGAACATAAAAAAACTCTAGCAGTTACTACTCATGCATTTCTCTGGATCACGGATAGCGTCGAAGATTGACCGGATCGTGTGCACGGTTGACGGCTTCAACCGCAGGTGATCGTGTGAGCCACTAATGATGTATATTGAAGTGGTGTGCACTCCCGACAGCATCAGACATAGCTGCTATGAAATGCTGAGGTTGTCGGCCGTAAAGAAGTCTACGCTGGCAACGGTTTATCGAGTTGAGAAGCCGTATATTGGATTCGTCCTATGATGTGGGGTTATATCAACCAGGTTTCATAATTTAGAGTCGAATTCGTATTAACAACAATCCGGCAGACATATCGACATGTGAAAGGAGGATGCAGACATACAAGGACAGACAGCTCCACCATTTGAACTTCTTAGTCGTAAAGTTACAAACGAACAATGAAAACCGATTATGCTGAATATGATGTGCACAGGTAATATTGTCCACCTTACTGTATTGTTCCCTTATTGACAACAATTATGCAGTAATTTGGATAACAACTACACAGTAACCTTACTGTTTAATCGTTGTTAGGGTATTCACTTAAAACGCTAATAGTTAATAAGTGAAATTTTAAATTAGTATCAGTTAACGAAATAAAATTGCATTAACGTTAAAAAATTTTTTCACTAAATAAGTGGAAAAATATTTTCATTGAGTTTTTTCGTTATTTTCAAGAAGATCAACAGGTTTGTTAATTCATTTGGAATAGATTGATTGGTACGCTTGTCGAATTTCATCTTTTTTTATATAACGAAACGTGAACACTCACAATTGAGCCATATCTTCTCCCTCAAATATTGCCCCTAAAAATAAAAAGAACCGGCAACGTAGGTGGTTTGCTAAAAGACTTCTTATCACGTCGTTCGTTTTTCCAGATATCATAAGAATCATTTGCATTTCTCGTCATCCTCTCCACTTCTCCTCATGGAAAATCATTCCCAAATAAGACTTCCTTAAGAGAGGAAATTGAAATGTTCTATATCATTTCCGCATTTTCACTTAAGAAAGCGATCGAAAAAAAAAAACGCGAATTTATTTGCACACATCAGAATTGATGGCAAATAAAATGCTTTCAAGTTGGGTTCATCGAAAGTGATCGTTATATGTTTACATTTGCATTGAAAGAATAATGCGCTTTACAATGATTGCATTCTATCCTTTTTTTTTCAAGCATCAGATTAAAGTTATATATTTTTTGCTTAGATGCAAATTCTATAGAGAAAGAGGAAAAGCATGAAATATTTTGCAATTGCTTTGAACTCTTTAAAGAAGATATGTATATATGCACTTGTGTTGGTTTAAAGAGCGAGAAAAAAATGCTTAAATTTAGCACTTCAGAATTTATTTTCTCTCTCTTTTTCTTCCGTTGAAATGTGCAATAAAATTTTGTTCGAACTAAACGGACTCATCGATAGTAAGCTCGAACTTTAACCTGAACTTATATTTGCATCAAATGCATCAAATGCTTCAAAGAAATGCATCAGATGAGGTGTAAACGAAGTTTATCACGACTTCAATAATGCCTAGCAGCCTTGATAGAAACTTCTATGCAATTTTCTGAATAAGTTGTTTATTTGCGCCGGTCTTCTGATTTGCCGTTATTTCGTCATCGTTTATTAACAGAAATTTGTGCGTTTCTGTTGTTGAAATAATTCTATTCATAACTATTTAACTTACTACAAATTAGCTTCTATAGTTAATCAGTTTAGTTTACTAAACGGTCTGATTTTTATTTTTGGCTAACGAAAGGATTGATGGTGAAATATCTAATGATATTATAATAGATTTAGTGAAGGAGAATTAATGTAATACTACTTCATAGTATAAGTAATAGCTGAATTAACAAAGGTGATTAGTAATGATATGTGATTATTTTACTAATTCGGATATTTTAGTAATCATCAATAAAATGAAATAATAGTAAAAAATAATAACAATAGAACAACATCTGTAAATATTTATTACTAAATGAATTTCCAACATAATCGCATATATTGTTTGAAAAATGACGATTTTATTTTAACACATTAATAAATCAACGTTGAATAAATGCATTTATTCAATCAATGAATGCAAAATTTCTAATTGAATTCAACAAAATTTGCAATTGTTACGTCTCGATTGTAATCGTTTGCAATTTTAATTGCAATTTATTGCATAATCGTTTAACGTTAACGTGAATATGGTATGCATTGCATAACTTCACCATATATTTGTCGGCATAAAAATAATCCACCTGAAAATTAGAAAAAAAAATTAGTGCAACTAGTGCTTAGACAAAAAAAATTACTCTCAATTGATTTTAGGAGACCTGATATGACGTTTCCAGTATTTATATTACATTATAATTGTTAAAACAAATTTTTAGTTATATTTAAAGAAGTGATATAGGATATAATGAAAATATTCGCAGATTATTACAACAGGCATTCAAATAAATGTATTGGAGGATTCGTCAACCGTTTTCTTTTTTTTGAAATATTAACATTGCTATACTTTATCGTCACCATCACATATCGTCACCTAAAATATTACATTGCCTTCGTTAAAGCAATAACCGGATTAAAGTAACATTGAAGAGACATTAGTGGCAGTAATTCATTAGGTGGTCACTAGATAAACGAGTAAGTAAATTAATTTAAAAAATTAGGAAGGAAATGTACAAAAATATTGAATAGAGAAGTAAAGAAATAGGCAAATAAGTGAAATATAAATGTATGTGTTAGTAAAAATATAATAATAAATATAAATAAATATAATTATAAATAAAAACATAAATACAAATGTAAATATACTTTTAAATATAAATATAAACATAAATAAACAAATAAATAAAAATAAATAAATAAATAAATAAATAAATAAATAAATAAATAAATAAATAAATAAATAAATAAATAAATAAATAAATAAATAAAAGATTAACTAGCTATCCGCATACCTTTCTATCATACTATTGCGTTCCATATAAAAACACTTAGTCAAGTAATGAAGAAACCTTATCGTTATAAAAAGTCTCACCTAAATGGAAAAGATGTCGAATAAATTCGCTGAAAAATAATGAAGCAAAAGGAATAAAAGTTGATTTATTTTTAATATCAAAGCGTAATAAATCTTCGATAATATGCAAAATAAAACAGCACAAATTGCCTCATAACCTTTGCGCAAAACGATTGAATTATTTTCACTGCGCTATGAGAAAATCCCTTCTGTGGAAAAAAGTGATGTCGAATGTTGGGGGGGGGGGGGGTTTGAGTTTCCAATTTGGAGTGAATATTACGGCCTGATGATATAATATAAAGAAGACATTTCGCCACGGCGTAGTAGATATCGATTTCCCTCTCTCCTATCCGATCATTCATCCCTCCTTTTTCTCCTTTCCTTACTCCTTCACCTCGTCTGAAGACAACACCATTTAAGCATGACCTGAGATACTCACCTTCTATATGCCTTTCAGTACAATATTCAAAGAGCACTAACGCAAATGTTTTGATCCGTGGAGATACTGAAGTGTTGGCATAGATTTATGCGGCTCAAAAAGAAACATTGATAACTTTAGAAACTTAGAAGCATTTAAGTTAAATGTTTACAAGAGGATTTTTCATTACTTCTATATGTAAATTGGATGACCAATGAAAGATATTCCAATAATATTTGCAAGGAAATTTACGTAGAAATTTAATTTCATTGTGAAGTTAGTGAGTTCGAAGTTAATAAGTTCCACTTAATTGCTTATTAAATATGCAGATAAATGGCTAGCAAACATATGCAAACAAAGCAACGCATAAATAAAAATTACGGCTTATTATATTACTACAGTACTTAAATAAATAATCAGGTTTTGCTATTTCTTTCGTCCATGAAATGTGCAGAGTACACAAGTTAAAGCCCCGGTTGCTATATATAGATCTCCAATAGAGAGATTATCCATATTTTCATGCAAATATCAGCAATCATAAAGTAGAAGCCCTGGACTATTTGCGAAATAACAACTCCTAAAATAGCATACGTGTGGTTGATTAAATTAAATCTGCACTAATTTATCGCATTCATACAAATTGTTCTAATTTCACTAATGAAAAAAAAAGTAATTAAAACTAACCATCGGTTTGCTCACCAAACGATGAATATCCTGATTGTGGTAGCGATCGTTTCCCATATCTGGAAAGTACGGCCCTACCGTATCTGGACAAAAGTGCTGCCCGTTTAGTTGGCTCCAATATGTCGTTCGTTGCGAATTCAGCAGTTACCATTAGTGTGAGTATGCACAATGAGACGAACAACTGTGTGCTTATCGACATCGCTAAAATTTGCATGAATGACCAATTGATGAATTCTTGTTTAAATTACGGCCAAGTCATAATAATGCGGCCATAACTGACGTTACCACGAGCAACTGTCGTCCTTAAGTTCCATAAGGACCCATAAGGAACTTAAAATGAAATCGCTAAGACGTACATCAAACAAAAAAGTCGTTATTGACATCCTACAAAATTTCACCTGTAGAACTGGTATTATCGGTATATCATGCACCATCTTATCGCAAGTCAATGGTTGATGAATGGTAGATGGTGGAAAATTTAACCGGTTGGTGTTTTGACTCTTTGATTAATGAGTCTTAAAAGAGTTGAGTTATTGCTAACTATACAGTTCGAGTTGCATCCTCGCTAAAATTTAAAAAAATCTTAATCTTCCATTGGTTAAATACATTGTTCTTCGGGTTAATATCATTGTGGTAAAAAATTATGAGTTATTTTGAAATGCTTAGCGATTAGCATCTAAGATTGGCGAATAAAGCTCGAATAAAATACCTCTGAAGGACAACTTTCAAGTGGTTGAATTGGTACTCTATTTTAAAGAAGTATATGTGAGGCATTGAAATAAGGCAACTACATAATATTCTTTAAGAACTGCTTCCCTATTACATATCTCTTGAAAAATATTTAATGACCGCAGCGACATCGTTTCAATTAAAAATTTACATATTACATGCAAACGCTGATTGTGCCATGAAAATTTACATATTTACGACATATATCTGAAATATGCAATTAGATTTTAACTGGATTTGATATATGATGAATGGAACACCTTAAGGACGCCACAAAGAGCATTTTGGAATATAGCTATGCAATCGGTATGCAATCGACGAAGCAAATTGCTGCAAGAAATTCAATTCAATGAAGGAAATTGTTTTTGAGTACATCGATTCGTTATCTTCGTATTTGAATGCGTTCGTTAAATGGATGCAGATTATAACGTTTACGCATTCTTTAAATTGGAAAGTATAAAAACGTGTCAAGATGCACTAGAAACGTTGGCTAAAGCAGTATGCACTCTGAATGTTAAAATATCCAGCAACGATGACAGTATCCAGGCAATGGGTTCTAGGGAGCTATATCAGCGGAGCGTTATGCTCTGTCAAGTCCTATCATGCTGCAAAGGCTTCCAATAGGTCACGGGTTGATAAGCATGTCTGATCCTCAGTGATCATCCCAGCTAAATGTGGAATGGCAAATCGCGGCTGTAGTGACACGAGGCCTAGCAACCCGAATGTCACTGCAGCAGACCTGAATCGCCAATAGTCGAGTATGGACGGAAGATGGGAATATCCTAAAATGCATTGAAAACACCATCAAAACTATTCATAAACAATGCTAAAAACACACATTCTTCTATCCTCTACTAATGTGAAACTGTTAGATGATATATAACTGATGTGAACTTCCCAGTCTCGTCGAAATATCTTAGCCAAGAGTTACGATTTTAAAAAAAGATTTCAGAATCTAGGCTAGATATATTTTAAAACACTATCAAATTCTTCCTTTGGAAAAAAAAATTTCTACTCCATTCCAATAGTATATATTTCAAAAACCTCTTAAACCATAAGAGCATATTTTGAGATCTCATTTCTATCATAATAATCTATCATAGCTTAGAAATCGTTTGAATTATATTAATGAAATTCAAAAAAATATTTAGCAAAGTTTTCTTTCACTTTTTATACTATTCATTTAGTTTAATTCATATAGAATTTGTATCTTTTATAGTTATATAACTGTAGTAATTTTTTAAAAAATTGTTATTATTGTGCTACGATCAATTAACCTTCATTTCATTAATAAATTTGATTTAATGAAAAAAATTTGCTTTAAAGCATACATTGCTGCAAGATTATCTGTACGTTTTATGGAAATCAGAAGCTTTCAGCGTTTATTTAATTCGTTCATTGTATAGATTAGGCATTTGATAACGTATCATCTCAAACTACTCCAAGTTATTACTCGTGTTCTCCATTTATATCCTCTTATCGACCCGTTATATTGAAGAAAATAATTATGAATACCTCATTGCGTATGTTTCGTTTTGTAAATTGCTATGCCACATTTAAATATCCTAGCCAAATTCCAAACTTAATATAAAACATGATAATTTTAAAAAATGATTAATTTCTGCAGTTTTAAATGCAATTTTAATCGCAATTATTCTTTTTGGAGTTGAAGTTTCTGCAGTTTTTTTTTCCAGTTTTTGTAGTTTTTGCAGTTAGCACTGCTTCTTGTTTCATTCCTGAATATATCTGTAGCGAATTTGTGGTGGTAATATGGTTATGCGCAACTTTTCACGTGTATAAACGAAGTTGTTTAATTTGAATAGCAGTGCAATAATATTTGCATATTAATAATGTATCGTAGAGAATATTACACGCTACAACAATGTGGAAAACAAGTGAAAAAAACCAATAACATATTTGGAGTTTTGTGAAGCCACAGAAATACTCGGCGGTTTTTTATTCTCTCTGGATTTCTGGATATTTGAGCACAATAGAAGACTTTATTCCTGAAGTTAGGGTTTGTTTCAGGTTGAACTATTATTTCACACTAGATTATTCCATATATCAGTAGCATCTGTCCATAAAATAACTTATGCAGATGTTGAGCTAAAACATAACACAAAAAGACATATTTATTAATGCTAACGTTTAGGGAACGGTATCTCTCCAGGAAGTGAACGGCAAACATATTTTCATTCAATTCTTTTTTTTTTGAATTCACTTACTTGAATCAACAACTTACTTATCTGTGCTGCAAACTAATCAAGGTTGGAAAGCCTCTATATTGCTTACTCAGTGTTGTTGACGTACTGTAGAAGAAACCTCTGAGGCAAGTGGATAGCATCATAATTACAGCAATTTATAGCAGTATTTCGTGTTATTAGTCCACTTGTCATTCTATCACTAATTTCTTATACAATGAGTTGATCAATTATAAACGAGAATTTAAAAAAAAAATCTTGGCTTAAGACGACTTTAATATGGGATGCAACTTTTTTTTCATATGGGAATAGATTAAATCGACAAAAAATGTGATCTCGCTGTAACCTTTGAGATCTAAAGAAAAAAGAAAAGCGCATGAAAGCATCGCTAAAATGCTGCAATGATAGTATAGGAAGAAGAATTTAATGCTTTATAAAATAATGCTTATATTACAGTTCATCATTGAGGCAGAAAGAGTTTTGAATGCTCTTTAAAATCAGTATATATTCAATTGTTATCTCTTAATTTATCACCTGTTTATCAATCGAGATATATCGACAATCTTTGCAGTTAAACTCAGTTGCGTATTATATACGAATCTCAAATTGAATAAAAAATTTTCTATTTTTATTTCGCTTATGATCCAACTTTGATAAAGTTTTTCATATTTTTCAAAATATGTCAAGTTTTGAATTAAAAGTCATACTTCGATAAATTATTAAATATATTTTCGTATTATTAATACCGAAAAAACTAAAATGATGTCATCTATTTATAGAGAGTTCTTGTCCTCTTTCATTGTATTCTAGTTGATTGTGCACATTTAATAAAAAATATGTTCGATCGACTCGATATCTATAGATGAAGTGGTTTGTTCACTAATTGAAATTTATCGTTTAAACTTTTATGAGATGAAAATTTTTAATTTTATGCTGTTAAATTCATATTGCTTTGAATATGAAAATGTAGAAATTGGAAGAAAAAAGAAAAAAAAAAGAGTGAATTCATAATTAAATATGAAAATTCATAGTGCGTTGCTTCTATTAGCCGAATCGAGCAAGCACAAGTCGGTTAAAGTTTTTCCTCTCATTTTAATTCGCCGAAATGGAAATAAGCATACGATCGTAAATGTTGTTGTAATCGTTGAAGTGTATCGTTATCAAATTTGATCGCTTTCAACTTAATTTTGCCCTATAAAATTCATTTAGTGATGGCTACTGTTTTTTTTTTTTTTTGAAAAAAGAATCCATGGAAAATTCATTCCCTTCATAAAATTCGTATATGAATTGAAATTACTTGCTAAGCAATTCAAAAAAAAAAAACTAGAAAGAAGAAAGGATAGAAAGCATTTATCAAATATATTCAAAAAATTTTTGATTGAATAATTTTGAATATATATATATATATATATATATATATATATATATATATATATATATATATATATATATATATATATATATATATATATATATATATAGCTGTTTAATATATACATAAATATAATTCTATAAATACATAGAAAGAAATTTTGTAAGCGTTTTAGTTAGCAAATGAAATTAACATCACAAATATCAATTAACATGAGCTATTCGAATCGATGCCTATCGTTCGCTAATTCAATTAACCAAAAATAAATCAAAAATATAGCAAATCGATGAGATCTCTGATATATATCTAATGGGGAAATCTTAACGCATCGTATTTGTTGACCACATTATTGAACGGGCAAAAAAAGGCAAAAATATGCGGAAAAATTTGTATAGGAAGAAAAAATAACGACAAAAAACTGTATCGCAAACACCTCGTATGGATGTGGATAATAAAACAATCGAGAATAGTTGTCACAAAATCCTGCAATATGGAGTTTTTTCTTAGAATTACGACCAATCGGATCAAGCGACCGCAAAGTTATTCCGGAAAAAAAAGAACATTAATATTTACCTAATAATAAGTTTTCCTACAGCGTCGATCAATGTAATGAACTTCAAGCCGTAAATTATTTTTTCACTTTTTTCTTAAAACATAAAAAAACAGAATTGAAAAAACTCGTAAATGCGAAATTCTGGTGAAATTCGGATAGCTAGCCAGTTATTTATGAGATATATTTCATAGTGAAATTCAAATAGGAAAATAAACGCATAGAGGCGAAATTTTTTTCAATATCAATGTCATAGTTAACGAAATCAAACTATCCAGCAAAAAAAGTGCATGCATACATGCAAAAGTAAAGCGGAAAATAATCAAATTCGAAATTTTCACCCGAACAAATAATTTTGGTTATTCAAGATTCTTTGGTTGAACCTATAGCCTTATAAATTTATTTACTTATTTATTTTATTTTATTTACTTCAACGTCTAAATGTGGTGGGAAACATGCAAAAATCTGTGAGCATAAAATGTAAGAAGAAGCAAAAACTTTCATATAACTACAAGTTTTGCGAGTAAACAATTCTAGTGTTTCGGTTGAGTTTCTATTGAGACAAAATCGGCTTTCTGGAAACTGCACATAATACAACAACACCCGATTTATGACAGGAGATACACCTCATTGTTGAGTTTTCCGTATTATGATGTTCATTAACGATATATGCATACTTAATGTGTTCGGTTGGCATATGTTTGCGAAAACACGATTCGAAAAATAACGAATCTTTTATAGATTAGATGATTAATGAAATTAATTGAAATATTGCATTTGAATTGACTGTAACGAAATTGATTAGAACGTCAATTATAACGAAATTAATATTCTCGATTTAAATATAGCGTTTTTATTTTTTAGTTCTTCTTACTTTCACAATAGGTGCACGGGTGCAGATCAACCTGATGTTGCTTTAAATACTCTGTCTCTAACATAGACTTCTCATATACCTATCCCTTTCCTCTGTTCCCCCAGTCTCTTCTCGTCCGTCCGACCTATTTGAATAGCTTTTTTTTGGTTGATCTTTCAAAAATACTTGATAATTAGCCTATTTATATTGAAAAAGTCGACGTGGATGAAACAGATGAATTGGATTGCCTATGAGTCACCTTTGCTTGAAATCAACCAAGAGGAACTATGGTAGAAAACAAATAGGTAAAAGAAGCAGCTTCAGCATATTTTTTCCATATTAAATTACACCCTAAGGAGGTCTACTTGCGCTTTTTTGGGGAATAACTTTCTACTCAATTTCCTTTCTTTTTATTGAATCAGAGGAGATCCGTCCAGAATAAATGAATAGCGCATGACGATAATATACTATAGTTGCTATCCTTGTAGTAAATCGACTATCTTCAACAGTAAACATAAAACAACTTAATCTTAGAGAAAATAAACTTGAATATAACAACTTATTCTCAGAGGAAATAAACTTGAACATAAAAGTTTTCAATATGCTGTAATTGTTGCAGCTTAATAAAGCATATTTCATATTAAATCAACAATTGTTAGTGAAAAAAAAATGAGTCGGAAAAAGTTTGTCTAATATCACTAGTTGTATGAATCGAATATATGATATAAAATTATAGTAAGAGAGTAATAAAAATAACAAATTAAAATAAAATCAATTATAATTGCTATGAATAAAAATTCACTCATTCCTTTCAACATTACTTTTTAAAGCATTACTCTAAAGAACGAATTTGCATAAATAGAAAAACCTAATTTAAATTTTCGAGAAAGTATGATTAAATTTGAAATATTTTGATGGGGAATAGCTTAATTATGCACAACAACTAGCGAAGTAAAATGTTTTACTGTAACCGACTCTAACTGAATAACAGCCTACAATGAGAAGAGTGATGGATAGATAGGGGTCATAGGAGAAGGGGGAGGAGGGGGGGGGGGTGAGAGGTGGTGCCTCATCTCTTGATGTGTGACTAGCACCTCAAAAATGCTTAAATTGTGAGTGAGCATAGAAAAGGGGCGGCATAGAGCAACAGCTTGCTCCACAGTTGAAATGCCCACTTTGAGCACTCTCGTTTGAGCACTACTGGAAAATAGGCAACAGGCCTCGCCCATATATAGGGCGGTCCTATATGCTATTCATTTAACAACTGACTAAAATGCATTGGAAATATTAGATTCATGGAATAAATTATATTATAAATCGACATCGATTTTGAAATTAAATAGGAAAAACAAATAGGATTAGAATAAGTGTTTCTCTCTTTATTACTCGTTTTTTTTTCTCTTTCTCTTCATTAACAATGGAAACAACTTACTATTTCTGAACAAATTAAAAAATATTTTTTAAAAAGAAAGAAAAACAAAATAAACTTTTTATTGAATAAATAAATAAATAAATAAATAAATAAATAAATAAATAAATAAATAAATAAATAAATAAATATAAATAAATAAATAAATAAATAAATAAATAAATAAATAAATAAATATATAAATAAGTAAATAAATAAAATAAATAAATAGCAATAAATAAATAAAAGAAATAATCGACAATGTTGTTTCGAAGATGTTTTTAATCGTTTTGAGCTAACGAGGTCTTATTCATCCACTCATTCAAATGTTACCCATCAACTAGTAATTATGATCCATTGTAAAATAGAGTGATAGCAGAGAAAGGTATAAGCGGAAAAAATAGTAAGAAATAAGCGAGATTCAAATGAATAGATAGTTTTATCGGATGAAAGAAGAAAGAATATAAGAAAAGATTTGAAGATTTATACAAAAGTGATTGATTTTTTACAGTGTAAAATCTCCTATCGGTATAAATCCTTTTAATTGAAATCTTCGCAAAATGCTCTGATATGTTTGTATATATACAAATTATGTGGCTGAAATGATTATTGCATTACATTTTTTTAAAAATCATTAAACGGAAATAACACCAAAAAAAACTAATATAGAGAACCTATAAGCAAAAAAAAGCCTGATGTTATGGAATATTCAAGAATCTCTCTTAGCAATATTTTTCAAACAGTAATCCAGGTTTCCACTCTTATCAGTTAACATTTTCATTTGTTGTTTGGATCATCTCTTGATTTGTTCAGTAGTTCAATGTTACAATACTTACAAGTCTATGCGAAATATGATAGACCATTTATCGGCTAATAAAATATTCTTTGAAGAGTTTCTAAGATATTTTTTTATTTATATATAGCTTTATTTATTTATTTATCTAAGATTATTTATTTTTATCTAAGATATTTATTTATATTTATATATTTTATTTATTTATAAGATATTATTTTTAAAATATATAAGAAAAATATTATTTCGCTAAATTTGTGTAAAAATTTGAAAATATTTCTACAAAAATGAGTGAATGCAGCAATAAAAAATCAGCCGAGAATGTCCATTCAAATTAATTGAATTTCCATTCTAAATGATCTCAACCTTAAAAAAATTTCTTATTGAAAAATATCGATCATTTCGATTGAATTTATGCTGTAATAGTGATCTGATCGAAAAAAACGCTATGAGTGTATTTATTATCAATTAATAAATATTCAAAAATTTGCATAAATTTTTTCTGCGCACATTTTTGCATACGAATCATTTTCCCAATTGCGATTTATGCTAGAAATGAAAAAAAAAATCGTGTTGAGGAAATATATAATATGGACTACAAATCACAACCATAATGTAAAAAAATTATTATAGTCATTTTGAAACGTGATCGGAAATTCACGCTGACATATTACAGCCATATAATAAATATCGTGCCACTTGATCATTATTTTCGGCGATGAAATCAATTATGCTAGAAGAAGAAGAAGAGAACGATACATAGAATATATTTATTCCATGAAAAATATTTCGATGCAAATAATTCGGATGAAATAGAAATCAGCATTAGGATGGGGGGGGGGCAAGGGGGGAGAAAGGGTGAGGGATAAAATCTACCTGGGAGACATAAAATCTAATGAATATGACAAAGAGAGATTGAGCACTAACTGCATCCCGATTGAATGAATTTCAACAAATATATATATATATATATATATATATATATATATATATATATATATATATATATATATATATATATATATATATATATATATATATATATATATATATATATATATATATATATATATATATATATATATATATATATATGTGTGTTGCGTGCATTTGATATATGCATAGGCAAATTATCTGTCATATAATAAACTTTTCAATATGTTTGGTGCTCAGAGCCCAACGGAAATTGTTAGTTAATGACAAGAAAAATAAAACGAGAAGGCATTATATCCACGACTATCCTCAAGATAATCTACGAGTTGGAAAAAAACGAAGGAAGAAATTTTTGATTCGTTTAATGAATATATAAATTTTTTGGCCCTTCAAGAGGACAACAAATTCCTGTTATGTGATTATATATTCGTTCAACGGTGCATCGAGGAAAATCGAGATAATTAGTCCCCTGTCCTTACCTCGCACTTCTTCCAGGATGAATTGTTGTGATGGATGGTACCACTGAAAAATTATAGGTCTTATAAGGTGTAGACTGAAACGAATCTATTTTAAGGACGAAGCCAAGTGGGTATGTAAATTCGGTTAGTAGCGAATTTCTCTCGTTGAATTCTTCTCAAAGTAAATTCATCTCAATTTGCAACAAAAAACAAATAAATTTTTTTATTCATGAGTTTTTTTTTTTGCACTTGCAAAAGTTTTTTATGCGTAATTATGCAATATTAATTGCAAAAATAAATCAATCCGATTAAAAAATAATTGCAAAATTCATCTCAATTTGCAACAAATTACTCAAATAATATTGCTGCTTATAAAATTTTCCAAAGAAAAAAAAAATTTTTTTTTTTATTCCAAAGTACATCGATTTCCCATGCGGCATTACATCAACTATATTCTATCTCTTTCGTTTGAATCGAAAATTAATAGTGAAAAGAATTCATTTTGAATGAATTGATAAAAATCATTGCCGAAAACGGATGCATATTCATGATTTGAGTTTATGGTGCAGTTCTTTCATTTTTTTTTTATTCAATTTCAAGCAATTCTTTTTATAATATGCGCTAATATAATCACAAATTTTTCATTGCTGCATGCATCGTTAGTTGTTGTCGGAGAAATTTAAATACCGTATACATCAATGAAAATGCTTACATCCGTTAGATTTCTTGCATTTGAACGTCAATATGTACTTTTTTTTTAAAAATTTATTTCGTTTTTTTTTCTTCTTCATTGAGAATTTTTTTTTTGAATTTCTTTCGATCATTCAACGTCATATTTGAAAAAAATTTTAAAATGTTTTCAATAATCGAAGCGTTTTTTTTTTTTTTTAATTTGAGTAGGTGAGAAGAAAACGATTGAAAAAAAAATCTTCCAAAAAAAAAAGATTCATTCAAAATTTCAGTAATAAAATTGTAATTTCAATGATGTTCTAAAAATTCTATTGTTAAAAATAAGAACATATTATGGATGAATTTTTCCACAATTGTAATTATGTTTTCGATTTTTTTTTAAAGCATAGAATAGGCATTTTTTAAATCCCATTGATTTGAATTCTCTTCTACGAAATCAGTAGGTTTTTTTTTTTTTTGAAACATCTTTTATGGTGCAGTCTTAGTATATACCCTCACAAAATAGGGGATTTTTTTTTTAGTAAAATTGCGGTGGTGATATTTCTTTAAGATATAAATAAATGCATAGAAGAGATTGAATGAGGGAATTGATTGTGCAATGAATCAAAAAGAGAATATAGCAAAATAGAAGTGAGGAAATTGAACGCAATGGAATTTGTATATGATAGTCAAACTAGATGCTAACGAATTGTGCTCTTTTTTTTTTTTATTGCGCTCTAATGCCTATTTTTCATTCTCTACTCGAATAACTGCTCTTAAAGAATGTTATACATTATTTCGATGAAGCGTATATTGTTAGAAATGAAAAGATCCTCGGAATGAGCAGAAAAATTGATGCATAAAAAGGAATAGAAATCGGCCGTTACAAAAAATTATGAGAACTCACAAATTTTCATGCAAAAATTTTTGAGATATTGCCAATAATGACGCAGAACGATGAGTAGATAATTGTGAACTGAGAAAAACAAATTCATTTCGATCACCCTCATCCTCCCCCCCCCCCCCCCCCCCCCCCTCCCCAACCTTCCCTTCTTCCCCACCATTCCCTCAACGTTCTTCCCATCGTCTTACTGAACTCTTTATGAGGATAAGAATTTTCTCCTAGCAACTGGTAATTGAAATACCCTCGCAGATTCACCCCTAATCACTACAATTCCTTGCTATCATTGATAAGAAGATCAGTAATTGTTTATAAGGCCCGATATTGCTTTACTTATTGAGGCAAAAATGGTTATATCATTCGGATTCTTTTTTCTTTCTATTCGCGTTGTCTTCTCGTCTTCGATTCGTGCATTTCATTTTCACTCAACTGAAATATTGATAGTACTGGTAATCAAATTGAATATTGGAGCATTAAAAAATTCGATAGGAATGAAGAAAAAAATATTTACAAGGAAAAAATATTCTAAATTTTAAAGCAAAATCTAAAAAAGAATAAGGAAAAATCTAAAAAGAATAAAGCAAAATAAATAGTATTCTTTAATATAATTGAAATTTTTTATTGCAACTATTATTTCATCGAGGAAAAACGTTAATCTTTTTTCCGCATTCTCAAAAAAAGAATATTTTTCTATTAGTATAATATTATGGAAAATGAACGATCACTGATATAATTTGCATATTTTATATTCGTTTCACCATCGAATATAGAATAAATATAGAATGAAATATGCAAAACTCACATATAGTATCATATTTGCAAATTGAAACGGTTTTAACCACATTTTCCGTAGAATTATTTTAATGATGAACACCATAGAAAGAATTATTTTCTGGATCGATAGAATATGTATTTGAATATTTAATAATTAATATCACAGTTATGATAAATGATAGCAATGTAGTGATTATCGATTTATATGGCAGTAATTGATAATATCGATTTTTTTTTTCGTTTATTGATCAGATTCATTTATTAAATTATCTCTTTTTCTTGATAAAAGCAATTACATTTCGTTGAATTTATTTATATGCAATTTTTTCTTGCATGCACATTTTTTGCATATTTCTAGTAGTGTTTTATAGCTAATTTAAATATGAGTATAGATGAATTTGCATAAAGGAACATCGCTTGATGATTTAGGAAAGCAACAAATCAAAGATTATAAACAATTCGTCATTTGCATATTGTCCGTGGAATAAACTTTTTTTTGATGATTTATCCTCTTTCGCATAGGTTCAAGTTTTCGAACTTTAAATGAGGCACCTCTTGTTCTTATTAATTATGTAGGCAACTTGCAGAAGATGAGGAGAAAATATTATTGAATATGAGGAGAAAATATTATTGAAAGCTTCCATATCTTTGGCGACAGAAGTTGCCAGAAGTTGTGATTGGGGATAGGGGAGGAAGCAGGGTGAAGGAGGAGTGGAGCAATTTCAAGGAACTAGAAGGAGACTTCTGCTTTCTACGGAAGGTCTAAGAGATGCTGTTTTATTGCTATAAATGCTAGGATCATTTGCCGTGGAAGCATAGTTCGAACGCATATTGGTTGATATTTTCAATACTTCAGGAGCATAGCAATGAAAGTTGATAGCGCCAACTCTCCTCTGGAATTTCCTCTGACCTTCTCCTCCCATCCTCACCCCTCCCACTCCCATTCTTCGTCCAATAACTGAATACTGTTGTTTTTTTTCAGAAGCCTTCTCCCTTCAATAGCATAAGGAATTGAATCGAAGGAAACAGAGTTATAAAGATTATCAAAAGATGCATATCCTGTCACATCCTTCTACCTGAATCATATAGCTCTTCCCAATACGCCAATGTGTGGTATCTTCTAAGTAATTCTATGTTTTATATAAAAAATACGATACATATATTGAACTGAATATCTAATATAATAGAGTAAGATTTTAATTTCCGATTGTGAACTATGGCCACCATCTCAATCATTTTATCTCATAATGCAGTTTCCAACTGTAATTGAAGTAAACATTGAAATATTTGATGGTTAAGTATGGTTTAATATGCAAATGCATTACAGTCATGCCTTGAATGTTTTGTTCATACCTAATTTTGGTCATACCTAACCTTTAAATTAATTCACGGGCTAATTTACTATTGAGAAAAAAAAAATATTGTAACGCAATATTCTTTACAGCTTGCCCGATAATATGATACTATACGATATAAATGTTCACTACGCAGTCGGTTTACTTCCGCAGATGGGCTCCGACATGATTCCTTGGCTCCTTTCTTCCAAGCCACTACTCTCAGTAGCCTCCTCAGGGTGTGGGCGATAGAGAAAGTCCCGATGTTCCACTCAAGCGAAACAACGGTGAATCGACTCGTCAGCATACGATGAGCAGAGAACGAGCCGAAGCTCTAACCTTGACGCGACCATACAATTTCTTCTCTTAAGCGGAAGTGGAAGTAAAATGAATAGGCATTTATTCATAAATGAATGCTTGGTTGAATGGAGTAAAATAAAGCAAACTAAAGTAATACGATAAAGAATAGTAATGCGGGTTGTGAATAAAGTACTTTGGCCTACTACTTTATTCTATACTTTAATATTGCTGTAATAATAGAAAGTAAAGAATAATCATCACTATTTACTCAATACCTCTTTATGTAAGCTTTAGAATTTTATCATCTATATCTGCGGAAAAAAAAACAAGTATCATAGACGAAATGACTGATAGATTGAAATGCTGAATAAAATATTTTCACGTACACTAGGATTTATCCATATATAACATCGCCTATGAAATTTTTTCCTCCTCAACCATGCGTCTCATATAACAGGTATCGTTTCAACACGTGAACAAAACCTTTCATTAAGTGAAATAGCGTTTCTCATAGTTACTCGCTTCCGCTTAGACTACGTAAAATTGCTACCGGAAATGCCACAAAATTACACCTCTCTTTTTATGCACTCCAAATTCTTCGTAAAAGCACATTAACAGACGTTTTGTTCGTTCCATGTATGAGCCTGCACGTCTATCTGCGTGTCCGATAGATTAGAGAGGAAAAGAGAAGACCTGAATGGAGGGAATATGTTAGGTATAATCTGCACTATAAGTTCATCTCATATCGCTGACGTCATTTTGATAGGTTACATTCTTGATGAGTTGTTGGCACTTTAAAATGTCATCGAATTTCCGGTTTGTACCTCAACCGGTTTAGTGCGGCTCAAAAATGGTTTTTTTTTTCTTCTGTTGAGGATTTGTGCAACTGCTCGACGTTTTTTTTTCTAAAATGAAAACGCATTATTGGGCATTTTATCGCTGTTTTATATCGGAACATCCGGTTGGCGGACATATTAAAAAGCAAAAAAAAGCGCACTTCTTGTCGTCATTCCTGTCCTGTTTTCCGGTGTCTTTACTAATGAACGATTGTATAAGGCTCATTTCATTTGTTTTATTTTATTATCTTTTTTTTTTCTTGAAAATTTTCCGATTATCATACGAAGAAACCTACGTAAATGACATCATCGTTCCACCACGTTTCATATAATTGAATTTTCTTTCCGAAAGAAGAGCGATTTTATTGCCAATTTAGGCGTTTATGACGAACTTTTCTTGAATAGAAATAAAATCCTTTACATTTTCCATAAGAATTTTTCACGAAGTTTTGAAAAATTCAAAATTTTCAGAGAAAGTTTCGCATGAAAATTTTCATTAATTTTTCCGAAGAGAAAAATTCAAATGCAATTTAATAGTAATATCTTGTAAAAAAAAATTCAAACATCTCGTTGATCATTGCTGACCTATAATGACGATGCACTTACACACACACACACACACACATATCACCGGATGCTATAGAGAAGTATGTTGAATCAATGAATCTTAAGACCGCAACGCGATACGCTCGCATCACCTAAAATGAGAACGCGCGTCGAGCAACACCTGCACATGTGGGACGATGATGCTCGATTGCATTTGTGTGGATGGTGTGCTTTATCGTTCGTTGCTCGTTGCAATTGTTGCTCATATATTTCTTTATTATGTCAATTTTTTCAAATTTATTCCAAGTTTAAATCTTTTTTCTTGAAGAATTTTTAATTTTTTTATTCAAAATTTACGTGTTGTGGAAAAAAAAATTTCTATAATTCATTTCAAAATTTTCATTCGCAATTGATAAAAATCCATATTTTCAAAAAAAAAAATTTTTTTTCTTTTCTCATTCTCGTCCATAGATTTTTCTTAATTCCTTTTTTTTTCTCTCAGAAAATATTTTAGATTTATTTCATAGATTTGTTTCCGAGTGAATTCCATTTAAAAAATGAATATTTCCTTTGAAATATTTTATCATCTAGAAATGAAATATTAACGCTCTACCTATAGCTAGAGAGATTTTCTAGGAAATTTTCAGCTCTCTTTCCTCAGATGCGGTTGCAATTAATTTTCAAAACTTTCAACTACACCTTGCATACTTTTCTTTTTTTTTTTTTGTCATTCATCTATGACAACTAAAAGTCTCGTAAATTTAGCTATCATTTCATCCCATAAAAGATATATAAGTGACATCGCCCCACTGATAACAATATAGGTCGATAGGGCAAAATTGTTGTATGTAATATACGCCACTACTGAAGCGTTTTTAAAAAAATATTTTGCCTCATTTCAAGAATTACGAAAATATAAAATCAAATCGCAGAAAATTTCGAACCTATAAGATCATTTTCTAGCCTACTAGGTGCTCGAAATAATTTATGCAAAATATATCTCGTCTTTTGAATATCAGCTTTTTTGTTTTCGAAGAACAAAATTCTATCGCCATGAAGTTCACCTCGTGCTCATATATTTATGCGATTTTGCTTTTTCAAACTTTTTAAACCAGCTTAAGTGCATTTGTTTCGGCTTGCACTAAAAAGCTGAGAATAAATTTAGTTTTTTTTTTTTGTTGTAGAATGAGGAATTTCTGAGATGTGGTGGAAAAAAATTATGATTCTTAGTCACATTTCGTGCAACCCATAAATCTAGCTATGATATTTAGGTGCTTTCAGAATTTACCTAACTACCGGTAGCAAGCTGGAAATAAATGCTGATGCCAGCTGCTGTGTTGATGGCTCTTTGAAGGTGTGAAATTCGAGCAAAATGTTCGCATACGTCAATAGTCGCGAGATTCGTCAATGTACAAACATTCGCTGTCTCAACGCTACTTGTATTTTTTTTTTTATCGATTATATATATATATATATATATATATATATATATATATATATATATATATATATATATATATATATATATATATATATATATATATATATATATATAATGCGCTAATAATTAATAAAATTTTTTAAACTACTTGTTGAAATAGTTCAAAAGTCAGATGGCTTGGCGCTGATTTCATTATCATCGCTTATCCGAGAAGACTTCCGCTTATCAATTTCGTCATCGTAAAATATAAATATATAAATATTATCCAAGTACGTTAATACAAATCATGAATTAAAAAAGGTGACAATTTTTGAAAAATCAGGTATTATAATTTTTTTTGATACAGATATTTAAGTGCAGGTATTATGATATGATGGTCAACTATGAGTGACGCTTTCATCCATATATTCATATACATGGAAAAAAACTTAGAAAAATTTTTCGTCAATGTTCATTTCCAACTTCGACTGCATGTAAATATTTGCTTGATTTTTCCACCTGTTCCCCTCTTATTTCTGCCCTAATTTTCGCATTTTTCTCTCTCTTTTTTTCTCCATTTAATTTCGCGATTCATAAGAAAATGTTTTTCTCCAAGGAAGAATATCCATTCTTGCCGATCTATTGCTTTGATTTGTAAATGTCATGCCGATCGTCATGCACGTTTCGCCATTTTAAATTCAGAATTTCAAGCAAAAGGAAGAAAATTCATTGAAGATTATCGTCATTGCTCGCGAAGAGTGCCAGAGCGTGATCAGGTTTTCGCGATTCTTTATCGTCGAAATTTTCGCGATTTTTTTTTTCACATTCAAATAGATTTTCGCGATTTTTTTCACATTCAGATAGATTTTCGCGATTTTTTTCACATTCAGATAGATTTTCGCGATTTTTCGATGCGATTTTTCGATGCATTTTTTTTTCAAAAAATTCGTTTTGTAATAGCTCATCGTAGCATCATCATTTCAATGCGTATATAATATGCATTTTTCTATCTTTGCGCCAAATAGGTTCAACTTGAGAAATATTATCGCTAGATTTACGCATTTTGATGGATCCGATTTATACGATAAGATGACCTCTTGCATCGTAATTTACTATGATACAATAAATTAAGAAGAAGCCATCCATTAAAAACATTTAAAGATGCTAAAAAAATTTCGCTATATTTTTACACGAATCGGATCTTCAAACGAAATAGATCAGCTGTAAAAAATTTGCATAAATGAAAATGACATATATCGCATCATCTCTTATGTGATACGTTTCTTCGCTTATTTAATGCTGAATTGCATATGCAAAATTTAATACGCAAAATTTGCGCTCTTAATTGGCCATAATCGAATATCGAATTTCTATTTCGTAAAATATGAATAAATGAAAACGATTATTGTTCTAGTGGTTTAATTAATTTATTTATTCGTTCATTTGTTTATTTATTTATCTGTTTTTTTTTTTCACCTCTTTATTTCAATGTCGAGATATCGGAAAAATGTTCAATAAACATATGAGCTTAAAAAATAGGAAAGAGCGAAATATTCGGAAAGCAACAATTCAAATAACGAGATATTTAGATATTTAGGTTGTTACATTTGGCAAAAATACTCAATGAATTCGTTTCGAGAATGCCGTAAAAGAGAGAAATTATTTCGATGTATGGACTTATTCAAATATGAAAAAAGAAAAAAATTTTTTTTTCCTTCAGAGAAAAAACTCTATTCTTTCATCATGAAATAATAAAAAATTAGAAATAATTTATAGCCGAAAATCTACTTGGAATAGGAAAAAAAAATCCCTTAAGATATTCTTTGTTACATTAGTTTAAGAAATTAGAGTTTTTTTTTTTTGGCTAAAGATAAACATTCCAAAGAGATGATTTTTTTTTTCCTTATTGATTTGATCCTCGTATTTTCCTCTCTCATTCGAAGAGAAATTACGAATATCTTTCTTTTCCATGTGAAGATTGAGAAAATCGTTGAGAAAATTTTCATTAAATATTTTTAATAACGTTTTAAATCGTGTTTTTTTTTTTTTGTTTTATAAGAGGGATGACGTTGACGGAAATTTTTATCGATTTTTTTTTCTTTCATTTCCTATGATATTTGTTGAAAAAAATTTCCTTTTGGATTACTCATATTGAATCATTGTTGTCATTTTTTTTTAAACCAATCTATATTTGCAATATATCTTTATGTGCATTTTTCAACTTATACGTTTATTTACCTCCTATTTATAAAATTTTTAAACAGATATTTTGTAATGAATTTTTCCAGTATATATCGAGCAAAATTTTTTTTTCTTCTAGCTAATCGACGATTTACCTCATATTTACCTTTAGAGGTAAGTACATTTACCTTTACAGGTAAGTGCCGAAATTTTTAAGACGAACTATTCCACTTGTCAGTGATTATGAATCTCGCTGAAATCATCACTATGCCGATTAATAAATACCTATAGTTAGTGTTTTATTGACTAAATGATTATTCAACAAAATCATGGCACCATTATTAAAAGAAGCCCTATTTGCCGAAATTTTCCACTCGAATATCGGCACTAGAACATTAAGTATATATATATATATATATATATATATATATATATATATATATATATATATATATATATATATATATATATATATATATATATATATATATATATATATATATATATATATATATATATATATATATGCAAATATGAAAAATTCAAAGAAAAAACTGAAATTATAAGGGAGGATTGAAAATACGTGCCGGATGCTAGCCATTTTTTTAAGAAACAGAAAATAATGTAAATTCTTTTTTCACTAAACTTTTGAAGAAAAAAAATTCATTAATCGAATTTCATCGAATAGCATATAATAATTCAAAAAAAAATTAATATACGATAAATATTTCAGCATAAATCATAAATTTGAGTTTGAGATGTTATTTTGAGGCGAACGAAACGTTAAATTATATTTGAAGAGAGAGAGAGAGAAAAAAAAGAACATGCCATTTAAACAGCATGAATTTTCCATTCAAATGACATACTCGCTTACCGAGGGGGAGGGGACCGGTTCTTAGATGAGTTACGTCTTCAAATTTACTTACAAACAATTTTCAATTTTATCATACACATTCGTTTTATGACGCATTATGCGATGGTATCATTATCGTCAAAATTTGTGAAGAGAGTATTACCTGTAATAATTTTTATTATTTTAGTAATTTTTAGAATAATTGTAAGAGTAATTTCCATATCGATCGTTTCTAATTACTACTATAAAATATGTGAAACTCGTGAATCGAAATTTTCGCTACACTGCTTATAGGATGGTTGTTGTGACTCATAGTTTAAGAGGAGTTCTTGGTTTTTATTTCCGTTAGCCAAGGTTATATATTCTTTTCTAAATATATTTTATGAATTTTTATTACATATTTTGAATTTATCTTCTTTTCTTTCTACTATGATTTCATTTCGTTCACTCATATAGAATCTTAAAATCAACTAAACTTTTAAAGCCTTTTTTCATCAGTCGCTGTATGGGGATAAATAAATTGCATGTGCAAATTTTTATTGCTTGGACCTGGATTATAATAGCTGAACTATGAGGTTTTGATATATTTTTGCATCTTTATGTTTAATTTTTACTTCTATAAAAATAAATAATAATGAAATATGGACGATTACTTAAATTTCCATCATAAGTAAATAAATTTTTGAAATTTCTTTTGAATATTTTTTATTTTTTTCGAATACTCGAAAAAAAGAATGTAATTATTCTTCTGTCTTTTAATATATTTGTATAACTTTATAACTTTATAAAGCACCTAAAATCGATTACATTTATTGTAAGAAGTATTCTTTTTTCAATTCATCTGAATAATCGCATTTATTTTCACATACAAGTACGATACAAAGTACAGAAGCATCAACATTCGCTAGAAGTATTCATTCAACAACATTCTATCGATTCATTCATCGATCTCATCTATTACTTTACTCGCTCTTTAAATCAGTATAAAGTAAAGAAAAAAAAATTCGAGTTTCTAATTAAATCTTTAAAAAATTGAAATATATTTATTTTTATTTTTTACACTATTAGATTTTAAATAAATCGATCCACCTGTGATTGAGGTAACTAAAATATATTTTATTTGAAGATAAAATAAATTTACTTATTATTGGTTACTTGTATTGCTAAACTTTACTTGTTATTACATCTGATTGCCTATACAATGTCACATGTTAGGTCGATTGTTTAATTTGAAATAATGTATTACACACTAAGTATCATTTGATGGAAACGATCAACGAATGAATCATAGCTCATGAAATCGATGAAGAATCATTGTTCTTATTGAAATAATCTATTGTAGAAGTTTCGTCGAATAGGAAAAAGTAATCCATCCTTATGATAGTTATGATAATTTAGAATATTTCTGAAAATTTATGATTTTTATTAGGAAACGTTTTTTTTTCTCTCTCTCTCTCTCTCTCTCTCTCTCTCTCTCTCTCTCTCTCTCTCTCTCTCTCTCTCTCTCTCTCTCCTCCCGAAGGAAATGTTTGATGAAATATTTGAAATCCGTAATTATTTCTTGTTCAGTTATTGTGAAAAGGTTTATTTCGAAAACGAAATAAAAATAGTACTTAAAATATAAAACGAAACAAAGAAGGAAGTAAAGCATACATACGATTATGATGATCGGAAAATTAGCGTTAATTGAGTAAAAACTTACCCGAGCTAACCCGAGGTCATACCCGAGTAAATGTAAACAAGCTCACAGACTTACCCAAGGTAGGAATACTTTAGGCGATTGGTAAACGTAAAGACAATAGGCAATGAGATGATCTCAAGAGGAAATTTATTCCACACTCTGATGATATACGAAAAGAAAATTCGTTAATCCGAAAAGTCTTTCACTTTACTCATTGTTTTATTCAGCATTCATCAACTATCACATAAACGTTCTATTGAAATGAAGTGGAAAAAAATCTCTCAAGATCAATATCGCAATTTGGTATCATGATCGAATTCAGAAATTGTTGTCTTCATTTTTTATAAATTTCTTTTCTTTTTTTTTTTTTTAAATTTCGATGCTATCATTTACAAATGAAAAAAGAAAATCCTCCAGCAAAATAAATCAAAAAATTCGGATTTATTTGCTTTACTAATGCAATATTTTCAGTGATCGTTGTATGACAACGCTAGAGCAACGTTTACTTCGCGTTTATTTCTTTTGTTGAGATAAGAAAAATCGTTTGTAATTTATGACAGATTTATGCAAATCGTAAATATCCGATAAACTCCGATACTTAAAGATAATCCAATTGAAAAGATAATATCGGATATGGTATTCCAAACTCTCGAGGATGTATCTGTTTTTTTTTTAAATTTATTCTTTTGATGGACAACTCTAACTGAGATAAATATGAACGCTCTGGATTGATGTTTTTCCTACTTGAGCACTATTGTGAGTCCAGAGATTTATTTGCATAATAATTATAATTTTTGCATAATCTAGGTTGAATTTTCTCAGGCCGAATTTTCAACGTTTTTTATCATTTATCATTTTATCATATCACTTTCAATATCACTTATCATTCTCGAATGTTTAGTGATCAATCAGCAACTCCATTTAGACTAAAATGTGCTAGCATCGATTAAAGATTTCCCGCTCTATATATCTATATAGTATTCTCATTCTACAGACGTGGCGAATGTTCATACACAAACTATCAACGCAATTTTTTTTTTGCGTGAAAACTTTTCGTAGTTTTCTTCTTCGTTTTTTTTTGCAAATGAATAATTTGCATATATTTTTATTCAATGAAATAAATAATTTCATTAAACTCATAAAAAAGAAAAAAAAATTTTTTTCTTGAATTTTTCTAGTATTTTTTTTAAAATAAACATTATTCATATTCATATTTATACCTCTAATATATCAATATATTTTAATGCAATTATTTAATTATTGGAAAATTTTACACATTTTTTTTCCGGAAGTTGGAAATATGATTTCCACATTTCTATAATTTCTAGTTTATGAATTTTTCTGATGAACTATTTAGTGGAGTTTATTTTTCTCTCTTTTTTTTCGGAAGTAAGGTTTTTTTTACTTCATTATTGCTTTCTATTTGACGGATTTTTTTTTGCGAACACTTATAAACATATTCATCATTTTTCATTTCTTTATTTTTTCTTAAATTTTCGCTCATTAATGCGAAAATCATATTATTACAATTATTTGCATCAAATTTCTATATATTTTATTCACTAAATATTTTTCATATATAAGTCGTTTATTGTATTTTTCATCGTAATTATTTTTATTATTTATATGCAAAAATTCCATCTTTTTTAGTTACATATTTTCCTTCATGAGTGAACAAATTTTTTTTTTTCATTCATCTCTTCTATGCGTATCATTTCACTTTTTCAGCAGTCATTTTTACCCTATAAAGTTCTATTAAATTCAAGAACGAAAGCGATGGGGTATAGAGTTGGTGAATAGAAAAGTTGTGAAAGAGTATGACAGTGAAAGATGATTTTTGGCAGATTTTGTTCAATTCTTCATAACGCTTACATATTAATGAATTTTTCTCGGCATTTAACCACGAATATCGTTTTGCATAATCGCTTCAAAAGGTAGTATTTTATTTTTAGAGTGTGCCTAGTTGCTAGCCGTTTGCCGAATGAATTGTACTCTCATGATTTTCGTTTCGCTTTTTTTTTTTCTTGTTTGACATATTTAATAATTAATCTGTCATAAACGTTTTTTTAAAGAAATGTTTGAAGTAATTTTCATACATAATGCATTCATTATATTTGTATTTATGAGTAACGATAGCGTTTTATTTATTACTTTTTAACAGTTAATTACTAGAATTAACTCATTAATTTTTTTTTCAAAATGTCTTAAATGACTTACTATAATTTGTGATATTTTTTTTGGACATTTCTATTGCAAATTTTTTATTAACGAAATCAAATTTCTTCAAGAAAAAGTGTTATCTTAAACATCAATTTCTTCAGCAATTGCTCAAAATTGAAAAACTTTCAATTTTCTTTTTTTTTGAATTACTATGAAAATTGAAGTAATATAGAAGTATTAGTAGATGAGATTATTTACTATTTATTATATGGATATCATGAAATTATTAATATTTAATGAAATATATTATTTTATATTCCGTTTCATAAAATTTATGATTATTATTAGAAATGAAGAAATTCTTTCGCTCTATATTTTTCTATCATTTTTTTTTTGATTTCTTTTTTTTTCCCCACTGTTCTCTTAGGATATTGTTTTATGGCGAACTTTATTTCGATGGAGTTGTAAATCTTTCATATGTGGTACCATCATTTTCTATTAGCTGCAGATGTTCCTTTCATTGATGGTACCAGTCAAATATGATTTTATTTTGTATTCAATGTTGAATGGAGAGCCGCTTTCACCGAAGGCGAGCGTTCGATGTTGAGTTGAAAAAAAAATGCGTAGGTTGATTTATGATTTGCGATGTTAGTTACTTTTTCCCCAATAAAAACAGCGCTCTATAATATATTTTTATATATTTCGCATAAGAAAATAATTTGCAAACATTGAACGCAATTTATTCTCCGTAATGAATGCTGGAATGATCGGTTAAAACTGTCGAAATTATCATATTTTATATTATGGATTCTTTATTTCGAATTCCAACCTCAATTGCCTTTAAAAAAAAGTTTTTTTTATTTATGTATTTTTCAGCGGTGTTAATCCTTCACTTCGAGGCATTACTTCATTTACAGTATTATATGGCGAATTTTTATTTACAATATGCTGAAAATATTATAGTAATCCTATGAGTATTTTGAACATCTATATTTTTTTTACATTATGCTTATATCATCTATTCATTTAATGGAAGAAATTATTTTTGTATTTATTATCATTAAATTGGAGCATTTGTGGATATTCTATTTCCATTTGAATTCCTTAGATTGGTTTATTTTTGAATTCATCTTGGCTTTTTCTTTTCAGCGAAAAATAGAAGCGTTTCCGAGTTATTCCGATTTGAGAAAAAAAAAACATTTTTTAAAAATGTTTTATGTAAATTCGGAGAAATTTAATGCAAATAAAATCGAAAATATAAATTTCCTTTTGGAATAATATACATATATTTTCGATTATTAAATAATAGTGTTGAAATAATATTAAATAATATCATTTATTTGTGAATTAATAATATAAATAATATGAATTGATTAAGTACAATAATAAAATATGATTTTCTCTTAAACATTCGTTCAAAATTGTTTTTCCAAAAGGATGAAAATAGAGAAAATTCTTCAAGTAACCTTTAAGAATTTTTGTTTCCTCCTTTTAGATATTAGTTAAGATGGAATCAATGATTAAAATTGAAATATCAGAAAAAAGTTCAAAACTTTCGATAATTTCTAAAATTTGGTAAAGCGTAATACAAATGCAAATAATTCATTAAATACAGAGAAAAACGGATGTCTGCAGACGTCTTCAGACATCATGGACAGCTTCACAATTGTTGGATTAAATGACAGCAAACAATAGTCGTTTTTTTTTTTTGATGGATCATTGTCACCCAAGTCAAATCCACATCAAATATTCCGGGCATTATGAAGTTCATAAAATTTACGAGCGTCGAGCACGATATAATGATGAGGCATGAAAAAAATTTTTTCGATGTTTTGGAAAAATTTTGCGAGAAAAGTCGAAAATTTCATAAAAATAGATAGATATTGTCTAAGTGGGTGAAAAATGATGCATCCGCATCGCTTTCTTTTTAACCAATTGTTTTTTTTTTTACTTTTTCGTTTCTCAGCTTTGAGACTTAGGCAGCTGCTTTATCGCATTCCTTTCAATCTTGGAGATTTGTAAGCCACTTTCGATATATATATATATATATATATATATATATATATATATATATATATATATATATATATATATATATATATATATATATATATATATATATATATATATATATATATATATATATATATATATTATATATATATATATATATATATATATATATATATATATATTATATATATATATATATATATGATATATATAATATGGAAACGGGAAACGGCATTTCGTGTATTGTTTCGAATTGACGACATCTATTTGTTGAGATATATCGTTTTCGTAAAATGAACTAACAAGTCGAATTTAAGTGTATAGTTGATGGCATTGTGGCCATAATTTAATGAGTTTGATATTCAAGGCAAAATTCTCTTCGGGCACAATTCAACCGATCCGAAATATGTGACTTTTAGATACGGCATAAATGCGAGTAAATTTGATCAATTTGAGACAAAAAGAAATGCAAAAAATTCCTCTATGAAGCAGATTATAGGAAGTGGAGAGAGAAGGTTGTGAGGATTGAGATCGAAAGGAGGGGGATGCATCCAATTCGAATAACTTCTAACCGTACCTCTTACGATTTGACGTTAGAGATTAGCGCACCTGAGATATTCTTTTATTTTTCTATGATAATTTTTTTCGCGCATTTTTTGACGATTCAATATTTTTTCAGAAGATATTTTTCCATTTAAAATTAGATTGTTTTCACAATTATATATTCGGGTAAAAGATGTTCGTATTTCACATTAAAAGAACTCCATTGATTTCTTCCAAATTCCTTTTTTTTTAAATCCATTGCCGCGGGGAATATACTCATCGCAGTCTATTTGCTGCACATACCGTTGACCTAGCAAACCAATGAAGTAATCCATATCACTATAATATTGAGTAATCGCCTATTGATTGATCAGAAACGATGAATAAGTCTTTATGTGTTCTTCGTTTCTTCCTTATTTCGGATCTCATTGAAACCTTGTAACAAATAAGAGCATAAGACAGCTAGGCGAATGCTCAAAGAATCCAAGAGCATATTTTCTTGAAATCATCTTCATTTTGAAGCCTAATGATAAGCAGTGGTTTTCTTCGTGGTCAAATACGGTGATTGCTGAATAAAATAGAATTTTCTTAGAACTCGTTTGGAGTTGAACTTGAATACTCAGTTGGAATTGAACTTGAGCACTCAATTGAATTTAGTAATTAAAATTGAACCTGAATACTCAGTTGGATTTGAATTTAAATTGAACCTGAATGCTCAATTAGAACTGACCTGAATACTCAGTTGGAATTGATCTTGAATACTCAATGGGAATTGAATGGAGTACTCAATTGGAATTGACTTGAATACTCAATCTTAATTGGACTTGAATACTCAATGGGGATTGAATTTGAATGCTCAATTGGAGTTGAATGGAGCATTCAATTGGAATTGGCCTGAATATTCAACTGGAATTGAACACGAAGACTCAATTGGAATTGATCTTGAAAACTGATTGAAATTGATCTTGAATACTGATTTGGAATTGGACTTGGATATTCAACTGTAATTGAACTTGAATACTCCATTGGAATTGAACTTGACTACTCAATTGGAAATGACTTGAATACCCAATCTTAATTGAACTTGAATATTCAATGGGGGTTGAACTTGAATGCTGAATTGGAGTTGAATGGAGTATTCAGCCGGTATTGACCTGAATATTCATTTGGAATTGGCTTGAACACTCAATTGGAGTTGACTTGATTACTCAATCTCAATTGAACTTGTATACTCAATGGGGATTGAACTTCAGTGCTCAATTGGAGTTGAATGGCGTACTCAATTGGAATTGTCTTGAATGCTCAATTCGAATTGAAACACTCAATTGGAACTGATCTTGAAAAGTGATTGGAATTGATCGTGAATACTGATTTGGAATTGAACTTGAATACTCAATCGGAATTGAATGGAGTACTCAATTGGAGTTGATTGGAGTACTCAGTTGGGATTGACTTGAATAATCAATTGGAATTGACTTATGTGTTCAATTGAAATTGACTTGAATACTCAAGTAGGTTTAAGTTGAATGCTCAATTGGAGTTGAATGGAGTACTCAATTGCAGTTGACTTGAATACTCAATTGGAATTGACTTGAATACTCAACTGGAACTGAACTTGAATATTGAACTAGAATTGAATGGAATACTCAATTGGAATTGATCTTGAAAACTGAGTTGGAATTGATTTTGAATACTGAATCGGAATTGAACTTGAATATTCAGTTGGAGCTGAATTTTATTACTCAATTGGAATTGACTTGAATAGTAAATTGGAATTGAACTCGAATACTCAATTGGAATTGAACTCGAGTGCTGAACTGTAGGTATTTCTCGTCAGTCGTCAACGGAGTTGATCCAATAATTTTTACCTCATCTCCATGTGACTTAGCTTTAATTTCCTTTCGAATGAAACTGATTACGATTTTTAATAAAAGAATATTTCAAACATACAACATACATACTTCAACATAAAAGAATATTTCAATACTTCAAACGTACTGTGCTTTATGATATTTGCTTTAAAATATTATTATTATTTCTGGTAGATTTGAGTGCCTTTTTCTTTTCTGTTTTATATTTTGCCTTCTGAAGCGTCTATATATCAAGGGAATTTTCTTCGTTGTAAGAAAGTATAATATTTTTTAATGTGCTTTATATTTTATTTTTTAATCTTTTGTCTCATACAAATCGATACTAAATGCTTATTCTAGGTGATGCAATTTTTCCCAACATATTTTCGGGTCACAAACGATTGCAGACCTGTTTCAATCAATAAATTCAAACATTTCGAAGCGGTGCACTACTTCAATTTTGAACATCACTTTTTCGGCGATCATTCTTTAACCCTCCCTTAGGTGGCAATCGAACGGCGGAAATTTTGTTCATTGACCAATCGCCATTTAATCATTTGACGGGAAATAGGCCGGTTGAGTTAGTTGAACTGATGGTATTTTCAGGATACCTATGAAATCGTTCATTCCTTATATTCATCTTATCAGCAGCGTTGAGTTGCCTTCTTGAGAGTTAACAATTTCCGACGTCGAATTTCTTCTTAGAATTCTATTTAAGTGGAGATAGAATCACATCTTAATACTAGGTAATTTTAGGTTCAATACTAGGTTCAATACTAGGTAAAACGATAATTAGAATAGAAATATTGCAATTATGTATCTAATATTCTTTTATTCTAATACTCTATTAAATTAGATTTTTAGTTATTTGATTGTTGAATTGTAATCTTTATTCTTCAAAATTTTATCATCTAATTAAAATCGAATATTTGCATATTTTCCACATTTTTTTTGGTTTTGTTTATTAATAAAACAATTAAGAAATAATTCGAAATGATTTAAATTAAACAAAGCTACATGTATGCATATTATCTATCATGAAATAGCTCCTCTCCCGTCCCCCCCCCCCCCCAAATCCCGCCTGCTCTGAATACATTCAATTGCTAATCGGCATATAGCACTATATGTTCTTTTATTAAACCTAATAATAGATGTTAAAAGGCTTGAAATATTAACATATTTTGTGCTAAAAAAGATATCGAAGCAAACGAAAAAGTTAAATTTCGTTATAATGCAATAGCATTGATTGCATCAGACGAGATTTATATTGGATAATAACGTTCATATTGATCAACGTTTTTAGTAGAGTTCGATAAACTTTATTCGGAAAGCAAAGGAGCACAAGTTGAAGTTCCCCCTCTGAGATTTGAGGTTTCATCCACTATTGCAAGTTATTAGTTATTGCAAATAGCCATTCTTCCCCTCTCTCCACATTTCTCTTCCTCCTTTCTTCATATCCCCATCCCCTTGTTTTCCTTGGTTATGCCAAAAAGTCATGAGAATGAATGCTATCGCATTGTTGTCGCATACTGAGCATCGTATCACGATAAGCGCATGTGAATAACGATCACATGATCAATCAATAATGATCAAAACAAAGGAATAAGAACACATCTCATCGATATGGAACTTCCAATAGTATATTTGTTGTTGATTCATATGATTAATGTGTTGTTTTATTGCTCAGATCTAATATTAATTGATCATAGATATGAACATTAAAAAATAATTAAATTAGTTAAAATTAGGCTTGGTTTATATTATTTATAAAACGAGAGACTCTTTTTATTATTTTTATTTAGACATTTCAATATGGAGGATAATATTTTGATGTGGAAAATTTCCGATTTATCTCGAATATTGTTAAATTTCAAATCATTTAATGATTCTAATATGATATACGAATAATCTCACAATAATAATTACTTTTTTTAAAAAAAGTTTTAGAATTTTATACAAATTTGAAATACTTAAATATTTGCGATAGTGATCTGTCAAATTGTTGTAAGATAATTGCAACTATGATGGTTGTACCGAAGGTGGATTCGATGAAGGAATAAACCTGTTTAATTTATAGAATCGAAAGCTCAATTTGTGGATCGTTTATAAGTTAAGAGCGAAGTAAAGTTCGGTGATTGCTTAGTGTGATTTATTTGATAATCTTATCGTTCCTCCCATCCACTCCCCTCCGTTCCCTCCTCTCCCCTCCCCTCGCCCCTTTCCTGCCCTCTCCTTCTCTCTTCTCACCATTTTTTGGTGAGACCTTCTTACTTCTCATGTTATTTCTTCTGTTCTTCTCAATGCCCCACCCCGTTCTCTCGTTCCTATTCTTTTATATTAGCCCCCTCATTCATTACACTCTTATCACTAGTAATTGAAAGTCATACATAGAAAGTAGAACGTTTTATGACCGTAATATACAGTATGATTTGAATGGATCTTTGATAATCTACGTGAAATCATTTTTGAAGATTACGGCAATCATTGAAAGCTTTAAAGAATAGGCGGAAATGTGAAATTGAATGCTTATTAATGAGGATCAAAGCTGCTGTCATGTCTACCGCTTAAATATGAAAATTAAATCCTTTCCTGATAAAAAGATAACGACAGTGATATTGTATTTTAATTTCATTACTCATTAAGATATTTACTTGAATCGACAAAGCATTCATTACGAATAAATGTCCCTTCATATCACTACCACTTCCGTTTAGCTGAAGTTGTGAGGTGGGCGTGAAGGTGAGGGCTTAGGCTCGTCTCCTGCCCATCGGATATTGACGAGTCGATTCATCGTTGTTCCATGCGACTTGCTCCACCGCCCGCGTTCCGATGAGACCACTGGTCGGAATGACTCGGTAGGACAAAGCCAAAGAGTTTGCTCGGAGGCCTCTTAAAACCGACCGCGCACTAAGCACGACGCGGGCGGTGGAGCAATTCGCATGGAACAACAATGGATCGACTCGTCAGTATCCGATGGGCAGGAGACGAGCCTAAGCCCTCACCTTCACGCTACCTCACAACTTCAGCTAAAGGGAAGTGGTAGTGATATGAAGAGACATTTATTCGTGATGAATGCTTTGTCGATTCAAGTAAATACTCATTAAGAAGGTATGCTTCTTTTTCTCGAATTTTCTCTTGTTTGCATTTATATTTCGTATATTACCTACGCTTACCTTATTTCTGATTGGATGGAAGATTTCGATTTGAAATATAGCCAAAGGGGTTACAGGCGACGGACAAGGATCATGAGACGAGATTTGTTACACAGAGGATTTTCCCATGAAAGAGGAATTTTCCATTGGGGTGATAATCTGATACTGTATTTTCCTAGGTGGATTTGGGTACGGATCTTTTCCCACACTGCGAGTTATGGATATTTGCATCGTAGATGGTGAGGGGGGAGGGGAGGTATGCTCGGTTATTCGTCTGTTTCCCATAAGCGAGCACTATTTATTTATGGAGAGTTGTTATTTTTGGTAGGGTTGTAGTAGTATCGTATGCGGTTATATCACTGCATTTCTTTGTGCATTAATTATCCATAAGTTTTCCCAATGGCGTGCTTTCTAGGTATAGTTGTGAATATGGTTGCTCATCGAGGTCATGTCACCCTTTATTTTTGATTTTTAATCCACATGCCTCAAAAATTTTATGAATTTATCTGTTCCGAGCATGCTTGTGTGAGGGGCCTTTCTCGGAGGAAGGTCGATGTGTCTTGTAGAGGAGGATGAAGAGAAACCATGGCCCAGCCACGGTATGGTTCCGTCATTGGGCCACAAAATAAGAGAACCCATGGATTGGTCATGACGTAGCCTCGTGGAAACGACAGTAGAAAACCCCGAAGAAAGTAGAGATAAAAGTAAAGTATGCTTATATGAATTTTCGCAAAACTGAGATTACATGCACACGAACTTGTTGCACGAATGTTTTCCGAAATTCTATATACGCTGTGAGAAGAAAATTTTGAAGCGATTCAGAAAAAAAAAATTTTTTTTTCGAAGGATTTCTTCCCGACATTAGCCTGGGCCAATTCGCAATCCCATCCCACTTACATGCACATCTCCACCTCCACCACGTGAAATAGACACATATTTCATGAAACTCACCTTGCAACAACTTTCAAGGGGGACAAGTTACCACCTGTTACTGCCACCTTTACAGGTACAATTATAGATTGTAAAGGTAGCACAGCGCAATTTGAGACATTTTCAGTTTTTATTACACTAATCGGAATTAAACATAGATATGGTATAGTAGTGAGAGTTTAGTCAGCATCATGACTTATTGCTCAATAACTTATTTCTAGTGGGGCGATCTTACGTTCTATTAATACATGATTGAACTGTTGCCGGATAGCACCAATTAGTTGAATATTTATATAAAGATTTAAGCAGCATTTCAAAAAAAAAAGGCTTGACCATGCTTGTTTGATTGTTTGTTTTTTTTTCTGGGTGGAGTGCTTTTGTAGCCTTTCCAGAACATGGCACTTTTATATATGAAATGGGAGATAGAATGATGTTGAAGGATGGGGAAAGGGGAGGGGGAAAGGGAAAGAGGTGAAGGAAGGTGGATCTCTATATTTGAAATCAATTTTCATTCAATTTCTTATTCATTATAGAGATATTCATTGATGAATTCATTTATTTAATAAATTATCACTAAAATATTTAAACAATATTCAGCATTATTTTTAATTATCGAAAAAATTTTCAAAACTCTTCTTTGTATGAGCAAAATTTTACTTTTTATTAGACGCGATAATTCAGTTTCTTATTTTCAAAGAGTTTCTTATTACTTTAGAAATGACAAATTTAACTATTGTTGGTGATTTCTTATTTGTATGAAGTACACATATTATCATACTATATTTCAAAATTTCATATGCAAATTTTTTCTTATGTAAATAGTCAATTAAAAAAATTTTTTTGAGCCAAATTTTTCCTTTCATTGATAGGGAATATGATAATAAACTTAAGATATCATATAAAATGCTATCCTCAACGTCAATATATATACTTATATTAGTATTTCTAAACATAACAGTTATGGATTTATAGGAGAGCAGCGCTGGCAAACATAGTACAACGTTTTGGGAGTCGAGTTCGCGAAGCCCTCATGACGGCGTCCGAAGCAATTTCGAACGCCGTCACAGAGGCCGAACAAACAACAACGGTTAGAAATTAAAAATATTTGATTCTATTTTTTTGTATTTATATTCTATTCATTTTATTTTTATTTATATAGTGGAATAATGGCTGACTTAATTAGAAAGCCTCATATCGATGTTTAGAGAAGAAGTAGAAGATCTTCGTGCATAGAACATTGTTGTCTCGAAGTTTGGAGAAAATAGTTGTTGAAAATTGTTTTATTCTTGAAGAGAATGAATACTACTCAAAAAGAATGTGAGAAAAATTATAATAGATAGGGGTTTAATTCAACGGATTATGATGGAAGATTTAATGCTCGAAAAATAAGTGTTTGAAATAATTTGCTATAGCAAATTATTTCAAACATTGAATTGCGATCCTATGAATTTATCCATTAAGCTAAAACTCCATTCGACCGTAACCAGTATGATCGGTCATTGTTGCCGCTCTAAGCGAAACGAGATTTAAAAAAAAAAGATTTTCCAACAGTATGGAAACTAATTGCCATAAGGGGCTTAATTTTTTTTTTTAATGTTTGGATTTGTCTCGTTCAATAAATGAATTCTCCACTTATGCTCGAAGCGAAGAAATTTCCCCCTCCCCTTCCTCTTTCCCTCCTCCCCTATATAGCTAATAGAATTGTCGACAAAGAGTACCAGTGTACTGGGTTCTTTTTTTTTCTGGATAATATAGCGATAATCGTCGTCGAGAATAAGCTAAGACGATGATGGTTATAATGAGCAAGGGTTTTATGGGTGGGCTATGCGCAAAGACCTATTGGAGTAATGAATATAGATGACGGTTAGCAAAGGAATGATGACAGCCGAAATCATAAGGAGGTCGTTGACGCTAGAGCATTGGCTAGTGGCCCAAGATCGTTGACTGTGAAAAAAATCCCCGCAATCAAACGAAATCATAGTACTCTTAGCTGTAATTGCTGTTCTGTGTCGTTCACTTTTATTACGATCCACTTAGAAGGGAGGGGGGGGGGGGTACCTACCAGCTCGGGAGGAATGAGGTCGAGATTTGAGAATGTGATGGTACCTACTAATTCCTTAGCGGTAAAAACTAGCGCCAAGTTTTCAATTTAAATTTCAATGGTGATAGAGATAGATTATCTCTCTTACAAGGGGTTTTATTTAATGTCATATGGTAGATATAATTCAACATTAGTGTTTCACAAATTATAGACGCCAGCGGAGTCGATGTCAAGGTTTGTGAAAGAAATGAACGATAAAGGAATGAGTGGATTGGCCGCCGAATATCATACAATCGATTATGATGACTCTCCTGCAGGAACACATAAGGCGTTTATGATGAACATGCCCAAAAATAGATATTCAGGTAAATAATTATATTTTATGATTGAAATTCCTACCCTCTGCTAATTCTTTACGAATCGGAAAGTATTCCTATATTGCTTTTATTTTTTATTCATCAAAAATTGTAGAAAATCGCAGATGGGAATTTCATTATTATATTATAATTGACTGATTTTATTAGCTTTTAGTGAATTCTATAAATTAGTGTTGTAGTTTGGTGGTGAACAGATGGAGGGGAGAGGGTGAGAGGAGGAGTCTGTTTTAACTGATGGAAGAGAGGACAGCTTCACAGACTTCATTTAGAGGATTATTCGGTCCAGGTAAAAGAATATACGCAAATAAACTTATGTTCGTCATTGACGAATGTTACCTGTCATTGCGATGTTAATGTATCGTAGATTTATCGGCAAGTGGCTCGATTGTAGATGTATACTGCATCGACGAAACGCGTGTTCCTCTCAAGATTGGCGCCTCAGCGAGCGGTGACTATATACACGCAAACTATGTGGTCTTCCCCGAATTGCAGAATAAGTTCATTTGCACGCAGGTATTTATTTATTTCAACCTGTTAGATTTTGGTCTTACAAATATTTATCTCGCATTACTAGGTTTCGGACTATGAATACTTAGTTCATTGAAGAGGTGTAGTGCTGCATTTTCTGTAAAATCTTATCGAATGAGAATGTCAAAAAAGAGGGCAATTTTTTGTCGAGAATTCACGATTTTTTTGTTGTAATCGTTGTCACATACCTTCGTATGAAGTGTATGCTCTTCAGGCCAAGGAAATGGATATGGAAGGATAGAATGATACATTATTTTTGTTTAGAGTATAACATTTCTTTAATTGCAGTCGCGCTAAATAATTCGTTAACAGTATAAATATATATATATATATATATATATATATATATATATATATATATATATATATATATATATATATATATATATATATATATATATATATATATATATTCAAAACCTTATCGCAACATATTAACTCTTTTATATGGTTAGAACAATCGTATTAACGCTTACATCTCGTTGCAATATGTTTGTCATTCGCTACAGTCGTTCGACCTAGCCTCAGCGAAATATGCTTATATTATAAATTGCTGAATAAGCCTAGTGGATTTCCGCTGTAAAGGTGAAGTTGAAAAAAAGTTGAATAAAATAAAAGTGCATTCGATGATTTGTGTTGGTATGTTTTTTTTTTCGCTTTTTTACTAGGGAATGCAGTTGTGAGATATGTTTTCATATCTTTAAGCATTACTAGGATACCTAAAAATGGAAGGGGGGGGGGGTCGAATAACGATTCGAATAATTGTATCGTTAATTTATTGTCCAATCGTGCGTTAATGCTTCAATGTGAAGCATTGTTTAATAGCAATTGAGAAGTTTATATATGAGTGGGATCGAAACCGATGAAAATTCATCGATTGAAAATCACACATTTGGACGATGTTCTCATTCGCTTTCAACGATGAATGCTTAAAATAGAGATTATCATTTAAAATTTTGTTTTATTTAAAATACAGATTACCAGTTAATATTTTATTCATTAAATATACAATTTAGGGTCCACTACATACAACTCGCGATGATTTTTGGCGTATGGTTTATCAAGAACGTGCCGAAACAATTCTAATGTTGTGCAGGTAATTAATTCAAGTTTGAGAGTTGAAATAAAACTTAGCGGAAAATTGTTTAGTGAATAATCGCCGTAAAATTATTCTTGTTGTGAAAATGATTTTTTTTTTAATCGATGGAAATATTAATAGTCTGTTATTGCTTCTCGCAAAATTAATTTCAATATTATTATAATGATTGATGAAATGAGGTTAAAATTACAGGCCAGCTGAAGAAGGGAAACCGAAATGTGCGGTATATTGGCCTGAGGCGCGTCAGGCCATCCAGTTGGATACAGTGAACGTGGAGCATATTGGCGAGGAGGAGACCGAATTTGATACGATGCTCTTTAGGGTGAATCTTAATGAACCGTATAAGGCAACCGCTAATGCTATCAGCTCCGAACCACTTATAGTTAAACAACACAGGTGGAGCACGTAAGTACTTAAATTTGTTTAATTATGCGGGATTATTTGATACTTGCATAGGAGTGGTGGAAATTTCCACATGGAGATTAGAGAAAAACTTTTGCCTGCGATGAACGTGAAAATGATTGATGCAAAGAAATGTTTGATTAGAGAGCAAAGAAGAAAGTTTCATTAATTTCGATGAATTTTTTTTTTTCATTGTTATCGGCAATGAAAATTCTTAAAAAGGTCAAAGAAATTAAAAACTTGGTGTCATCAGGCTCATTGTTCAGTTTAGTCTAGGACTATTTGTCCCTGATTTAATATTCATTTTTCGAATGCTGCTATCATGTGGTTTATTTCATCTTCCACTTTTTTTTAATGCTTTTAAATGAGGTTATAATAGTAATCTGAGTGCATTCGGCAGTGATGTGTTTTAAGTTAAATTGTGGCTATATTGATTTCACTCGAAGTCAAATCTTTGAAGTAAATCGGTGACGCTAATTTTCTACAAGAAAATTTATCTTTCCTTAAAAATAAATGCAGTATGATTAAAACCCGGAAAAGAGGGGAGAGATTATCTGAAAAAAAAAAAGTCACAAAATGGGGTGAGCCGAAATTGCTCTGAGATATTATAGAAGTTTGCGCTCTATAAAATGGCATTTCATATCTATGAATACCGAGGAATATTGGATAGGAGGAGAAGGAGGAGACAGTGAACGGCTTCCATTAGGGTTCATTCCAAATTTGAAGAATTATGAAGAGAATTAGATCTGTCTCTAGATTTTCATATTTTTTTGTTAAATACGTCGTCTTCCGAATCGAGTTATAAAATGCTGGCAAACACATAGGTTTTTGGAATGATATTATTTGAGGTGACGATAGAGGTTCTTACTGGTTTCGGGTAAATAATGCGCATTCGATCGCTATAGTGCAGACTCGTAAAATGCTGAAACAATAGGAAGATATTAAACGTATTTGTTCTCGGTAATATTATCGAATGAATTGATTTACAGAAGTAAAGATAAGAGACATCCGCAAGTGAAAGCATTTTTTCCATCTACGAAGTACATGTTTGCCATATATAATCGATAATTATCCATGCATGGAAGCGCTATCATGCATGGATGTAGCTTTTCGTCAGGAATTTTTTATATGCAATGCAATAGTGGAACGCATAATATGAGACGTTCAGTATCGTATGGTCAGAATTATTGAAGAAAACAGGTGGCGAGAGGTAACGCATTCACTCTCATATGTTTCACCTGAAAAAAGACGGATCCTATCCGAAGTAATAGGGAACCGTTACTTGGCTAGGATTTTTCTTCGTTCAGATAATGTCGAATAGAGTGACGAGTGCAGCTATCACAACTGAAAGAAATGTAATTATGCAGTGAATTGTTTAGATGGCCAGATCGTGGTATTCCAAATCATGAGAGTGCAATGGTACCCTTGAAATTGCTTTCATACGTAAGGGAGACTCGTGCGCCATGTGTTGTACATTGCTCGGCCGGGATCGGACGTACAGGAACTGTGATAGCCATCGAGATGGGAATTCGTCGATTTCTCGAGGGCAAAAGGGTCGACCTGGCTACGGTATTCCTTTTTTTTCACTCATATAATCAATTCCGTTTGGAAGTTACATCAGCGATTATGTAAATGATATCAGATAGCATACTTTTCTCTCCTCTCTTTCACTAAAATTGAACATTGATCCGGCTCGATGATATAACTTCTCAATATATCATTGAGCGCAAATACAACGAATTCGAAAGAATTCGGCGATATGGAAGATTATTTCATTTATAAATTTGCTAATTTTCCGGTCTATTGTTTGAAATAATATTTGCTAGGTCTAAATTAGATTCTAAACCGTCCGGCATATTTATCAATTGATTTTTTTTTAGTTTATCAAATTTTATCGAAGCAAAGGATGGATTAAGGTCTTTTTTTATTCTTTATTTGAGTATCCCTTTTACTAAGCACATTGAATCATTTGGCACATTGTTGTTAATACTAAATGTTAGGGGTAAAAAAGAGTTGAATAATTGCATTCGCCATTTCCTCGTTCTTTTTTTTTTCATTTTTCCCATCCTTCCTATCGCTCTTCTTCGCCACCCTCCGCCTCGCCCCCGATGATCTTTGATCGTTTCCCGTTTTCATAAGAACGATTTTTTTTCCCTTGTATTTCCATGCTGTTGGGGGTGTTATTCGTTGCTGTAGTTCAGAAGGCATTAGAAGTTCTTTATTATGGCACAATGGTGAAAGTATATTATCTGAATTTGAAGTGACGTAGGTGGTACTTCGGAATGTCTTCTCTCCCTTCCTCCCCTCCCCTCCCTCTCTTCCCTTTCCCTCCCTTCATCGTTTAGCTTAATGCTGTATTGAATATTTGCGTTTGGAATCGCCAAATACGTCGACGCATGATATTGTTCAGCATTTTGATTTGATCATAATATTTGTAAATAGTTTAGAAAAGCGTTCTTGAAGAAAATTCAATAAAACATCTTCAAATATGCTGCCCTTCGAATTTCTCCTACCCATGGTTTAAATCATTTCTTCATTGGAACGGAAGTTGGAAGTAAGAAGTTTGCTTCTGGGGTAAGGAGGGTGATTGAGCGGTAGAAGGGGGGAGAGAGGGACATGTACTGGAAAAGATAAATGGTATAAAAAGACCATCGTGATCAATTTTGATTTTAGATTTTTTCCACAGTTTACGCTTTCTAGAGAGGAGTTATTTCGAAATTGGGCGGTCCTTTCCCTCTTCCCTTCTTTCTTCATCACTTCCTGTCATCTTAACGGAGAGAGAATTTTTTCAGCTGATCAAAGATCTCAGGAAGAAGAGAGCGCAATGCATTCAAACGGAAATTCAATACCTATACGTGGGTCGAGTATTGGTGGAGTATGCGTTAAGCTCCGGGGAGCAACTTTCCGCTGACGCTCGCCAAGCCGCCGAAAATTTCCTTACGGAATATGATGGGAAATGCAAGAAATGATTCATAAAACCATCTTAGCGCTTTCGCTTTTATGATATTATGAATAGGTGCATTCGAAATGAAGTGACAATCGCTATATTTGAGCTTGTAAAGGTCTCTAAAAGTGGATATTACCTGATCATTGAATGCCTATAAACCTCCTCGTTTTGGATTTAGAAGGTAAAGAGTGAGATCCTATCGTCGTTAATAAAGGATTGGATAGTAAAACATATGGAAAAGATAAAGGATCATTGTATCGAGTTGTCCTTATTTTCTTCTCAGTTATATTAGCCATGCTTGCTTCGATTCACCTTTGTTTCAATTTTTTTTTTCCATTCCGTTCCATTTATTTCCAATGCAATAATATTATTCTTTGGGATGAATAAAGAAATAAACAGGAGAAAACCTTTTTAAAAAAGATATCACTAAACAATATTAGCTAATTTCTTTTATCTCGATGAGCGTATTTTTGTATACTTTCAATGCATATTTATTACTGTTTTGTTAGTATCATTAACAGTATCTCGTACTTTAAAGACAGCAGATTATGGGATTAGTCTGATTTGCAAACGTTGCAGAAAGTATGGGGGGGGGGGGGGGGAGGTTGTTGTTGAAAGCCGTTTCTGAGTGGAAATTTTAGCTACGATAATCCTTATAATATATAGTGAGGGAGGGGGGGGGGGGGAAGGTGCGGGGTGGAGGAATATAATTTATGATGCGCTCAGATGGATTCGGAATCGAGAATGCCAAGTTTTGGTGAACGATAGCAATTATTATCTCTTTCCGTCGATTTAAAGAATGCCGAATGTAATAATTCGGCATTCGATGATTCGTTAAACGCAAAAAAAAAAAAGAATGATTTGAAGATCTAATAATCGAGAAATGATGAACTTATGTACTTATGAAAAGAATAAAAGATTTTGTTCATCAAGTCGTATACCGCAATACTATAAGATTTTCTTTAAAGATATAAGAATTCTACGAAAATGTTACTTAAACTGAAGGAGATTAAGAGGAGGGAGGGGATGTTATTAGGTGTTGAAAATATTATCGATTCTATTCTTTGGTATTGCTTATTCTCACAGTGACGCATAAGTCGGCATTTATCATTTCCGTCTATTAATATTGGCGCACTTATCAGCGCTTCTTTATATCAAAAGATCCTATCATCTTTGAAAGCACTCAGCAAGTGCAGCTTAGCCAAGAAACTCAACTTTATTCACGTGACATGCTCCCTCGTCTCAACTTCCCCATCCATCCTTCCTCATGACTTCCTCTGATCACTTTAGTCTAAATTACGCTCATTCTATGTGAGTTAGTTCTTAACTGTTCAAGCGAATGCCGTAATCGGTCTAATTGTGCTCATATTTCAATAATCCGCTTACCTGGCCTCATAGCGCTATGTTCTACATCGTAGTTCTGCTTTCATTCCATTGCTGCAAAAATAGACTTGTGCGCATGATGTGCACAAAGTAATGCACCCAAAACACTGTATCGCAGTTTAACTCAAATCAAGGTAGAATACTAGGTACAAGGTGAGGATTTTGCTCTTAAATGTGACTGACGACTTCATGTCACTCAGCTGCAAGATTTGTCGAAAAGGTTATACTTCATCAAGTACATCACTAGCGAGACCAATTTACTTCGAATATCTGTTAGTTAAGGCAGCGCTTCTTGGGAGTCACGTAGTTGTGGTTTCCTCTAAATGGTTAGGGGTGAGAGACCAAAGCTGCAAGAGCAAGGTCCACAAAGGACTCTGCCAAATCTCTCTCTTCTCTCCGACCCGAATATTGAAGCCTCACTGGTGTTTACACATTCTATGCGCAGAAAATCCCAGAATCGTTGAAGAAACGATTTATTAGTGGTTTTTATTCCACAAACAGAACGTCTTATTAACAAGGCAACAATTGCTATGTAACAATAATAGGCAATCGGCATCGACGTAAATTCTTCACGATATATCAATATCTGCCATGATATAACCGCCTTAATATATAACAAAATCGATACGGATGAAAATTTCTAATTCATTTTCTTCTCATTCACATTGCTGACTAGATCATCATCCAACTTTATAATCAATTTTTCGCTTTTTTTTTGAAAATATCGAAATATTGTCTTTAAAAAAATTAGAATTTTTCTCTTTCTTCTTTTCGAACTTTTTTTTTTCAAGAAGCTATTAATTCAGTTCTCATCAATAAAGCCAAAAACTTCTCGCAAAAACTCGTCTACAGTTGATACTTATTTGAGGCATCGAGTAATGGCCACCTCAATAATTTGTTCGATTTTTATCTGCTTTCATCAAACATCGCTAATATAATATGGAAAAATCAAAGTCAAAATTACCGTACAAAATTTTCACATGAATAATGACGAATCGGCGAAAATACAACCAAGTTCACCATTCTTCGATTGTTCAACATGACACGAATAATTAAGCCCCACAATAAAGCATAGAGATCAAGACTACTTGGTGTACATCGTCGTCAACACCCCGACCTGATGCTGAAGCAAGCTTTTAGCGCTGACCTATCCGGCAGTTGTTGTTATCTATACGAAAGTGATTCCGACCGTTACCTAAAACACATGTTTTCCACTTCAAATCACATGACTTCCAGTTCAGCTCATATGATTTCCAGTTCAAATAACATGGTTTTCAGTGCAATCCATATGGTTTCCAGTTCAAATCATCATATTTTCCAGTTTAAATCATATGGTTTCCAATTAAATCATATGATTTCCAGTTCAAATCATTTGGGTTCCTAGATCAAGTGTATTAGAAGTTAATTTTAATTTCTAGAGAAATTAAAATCATCGTAAACATTTTTGCGTGCAGTACCACTTCATTTTACCGCCTCATAAAATGTTTTCAGCACGAAACGTATATCCTTCTTTCCAGCCAAGTTATTAGGAAACAAGTCGGTCCATCATGTATCGTTGTTGCCCTTTCATTTTTGCGGTGATTGACAATGGCTGTAATAATTAGTCAGATAGAATCTCTATGAAGTGTTTATGAAATTTTTTCTTTTTTTTTCGAAAAACTCTAATTTTACCACCCGTTTTTATCGTTTTATTGAAAAATTCTAATGAAATCGTCGACGATGCGGAAAACTTTTTTAGAATTATCGTATCAATCAAAAGATATGCCGTCAGAAAGTTGCAGAATTAGTCAATGCAAAAGTAATAACGCTGAAAAAATCTTGAAATAGACACTTAAATGAAATTTCCGTTTTGCAAAGGAAAAAAAAAACGGCTTATCGAAAATATCATTCAAAAAATTTACATGCAATGATGCGATATGCAAATAAAATGCTCTCATTTATACCTGTAATTTTTCGAATAATATATGATTGTTTGATTTTACCAAGAATACAACGGAAGAAGGCGCTATTCGGAGCTATTGACGGAAATTTATAGTCGATAGTTTTTCATAGTCGATAGTCGTTTATTTTTCGTATTTTGTTGTTGATTGTTTCGTTTGGCGCTAATAACAACAGTCTCAACCTTTCCTATGAAAGAATTTCCGAAGATTTTGCCCTAATTTTGCTAGTAAATTTTTTCAAAATTAAATTCTCTTCGAATGATCTCTTTATATTTTACGTTTGATACATTTGAACAGTAGTGATATTATTGATTTCATCGTTTCTTCCATCGATGCGGCTGGCTGGCAATAACTTTGCCTTGGCAGGTAGTTCGATGCCTGGTGGTCGGCTTAGTGGCGATGTAAGTCTTTGTTATTCGAAGTTTCTTTCTCCTAGCCTTTCATCTTCCTGCAAGGTAGTAATACCTGCGGTCTTTTTCCGCGGACACGAAACTTTGGGTATTGTGAGCATTTTCTAAAGTGATGGCATGCCATCGCCAAACTCCAGCCTTAGCGAATCACATTTCCACAAGATAATGGCGTGATGCACGCAATAATCAGCTGGCCAAGTGCATATCTTACTTCCAAGTTAACTGTTGGCTCCGTGGTGGGAAATCATTAGTTAACATTTTTATTGCCGTTCACAAGATCATATATTAGAGATCTATTAAAGAGTCTTAAGCAAACGAGAGTTTCAATCTTTTATACTTTAGTATAAATAATTAAAGGTATTTTCTGAAGTAATTAGTGCCATAAAAATTGAACGGAATAGTTCTTTTTTTTGTATATGTGTGAGAACTACGGGTTTATTTCCGAACTTACTTTCTATCTCAAACTTCAGCCTATAGTGTTTGAGTGGATCGAACTTTTGATTATACCTGTAAATTGTGATTGGAATTCACAGTGGGATGACTATAGGTTAAGCACATCTGACTGTTTCTCATTGTGGTGGCAATTTGTTCATATCAGTTGAAGGTGCTTTCCGGGAAAGGTGTTCTAACAACCTAGCGTAATTTATTTCTTAAGTTTTTGTTAGGTTCATATCAGAACTTATAGATGCATCAAACGCCTAAATCAAGTTTTTTTTTTTTTGCAGAATGCAACTCAATATTCGCATAAAATTGCTATTGCAGCATAATGACGAGTTTTCAGTGGTTATACGCAGTCTCAGATACGCAGTAATAGATCAAAATACGAAAATCGTTGATAGCAGATATTCGGAAATTTGATTCACCATTTTCGACGACTAGTCACTAATAGCGACTAATATATTCTATTACACCAGTCGAACAGCACGATCAAGTCGACTAGCTCACGATGGGAATCGGTTGTGTTATTTTTGTTTATCTACTATATTTGATCTATATTTATTGAATATTTATTGATTTTTTTTTTCTTATTCTGATAACCTGATATGGAGTACAACCAACTGAATGGAAAGAATCGTCGTTTGATCGACTTGTTTCTGCTTTTATTAACTGCATACTTGCAGAGAAATTCTTCCAAGCGTTTATTTGTAGCTGTATGAAGCGTCGCAAGTGGTTGCTCGACTGGGTGCTGCGATATTTTAAAACGTTGTTGCCAGTGGTCACAACTTATTTTCTAATGCCCTCGCATCGTGTTTTATATAGTTGCATTGCAAATTATACTCATGTTTTGAATAAATTATCGTTTAATTTGCATATACTAATATTCATCTAATCTTACTTCAGTAAGAATTCCTCTGATGCGAACGAAAGAGAATAGTTAGTGTCATGATCGAGTGCTAGGATAGCGATTGTCATGCATTTTATTTGTTTGGTGTGTAATACGAGCCATATGAGTGACAGACCCATGTGTCACCAGGAGCAGCGTACAGTAACGAAAAGGTATCCATCCATCTGTCCCTTCTCCTCTCCTTCTGCCACCCTCCCCTCACCTTCTTTTTCTCCTCTTTTCCTCTCCTATCCGTTCTGTTGCTGCTTTAACAATGGTGACATCTTTTTCAATACTTTATGCACCAATGCATTGGAAATTTTTTTCGGTGAGTTTCTTTCATATGTACTGCTATCAAAAGAGTTTCGTATTCCCAATTTTTTGGCTGATTTTTTGGAGTCATTTGCTATTTGTTCTTTTTTTTTGCTCACTCAAAAACTCGATTAATGGAATTCACTTTCTATGTTCCATTAGCGAGTAATGACAGTTTTCAAAATTTCTACTTATTGGTATGTTTGAGTTCATTCCGGTTCACCCAACTAGTACAGATATTTGATGGGAATGTTTTTTTCCGACATTTTTGAATCTCATACGGTGTATCTTGTTGCATATGTGGTTCATATTCGGATTATTAGTATTGTGGAGGCTTATGCTTATAATGAGATATATGAATGACAAATAGTTTGCTTACCGTTGAGGTAGATCTAAGGATATGTGGCTCGTAAGTTTATTTGACAAGAGCGTGTATCTGTGAAATTAACTTATAAGTGAAGTGGATTTCACCAATATCTGTATGGCGTTCAGTCGAGTTATTTGTAAGGTAAAAAGCCCCAATAGTCAAGGTAGAGCACATCAGATGTTGTTGGGTACATGTAATCGATATCTACGTGTAATTTGATGCTTACTTGATTGCAATGTAGTAAGTTTACAGCTGTATTATTGCTGGTTGTACGATCGTCATTTTTGTGCTCAAAGATGCTAGTTATATGACTAGGTTGTTCTTCTGGTAAAGTTCATTAGCATGTGTATATCAAAGCTCCTGTGTGGTTTAGTGCGTATGTATATTTATTGGATCTTCAGGGCATATTTTAATGGTGGAATTGTGTGTCTTGGTCGGTTTCTTGGAATGATTGATGTGAGCGCACATGGAAATGCTTGTACGCTATAAATCGTGTCTACGGACGTTTTCTTCGGTGTAGGTGTTATTATAGTCTATATGCGCATATTTGTATGCGTGTTTGTGCAGTGGGGTCTGTGTGTTTGCGTGACCAGATTTCTGACAGGAAGGATATCTTTAATGTGTGTTGGATATGTTCTACACCGGAACAAAATAAAGAATGAAATCAAAATTTTAACTGAAACATTAGACAGCCATGCGATGCGAGGGATTCGCAATGAATGTGATCATTGGTCGCTTATCTTTCGATATTTTATGGTGTTTGCGCATACAAACGTGATCTTTTTGAAGGTGTACTGCTTGTTTGCGCTCATAAATAATTATCTATTGCATATATTGGGCAGATGGTCGAAATCTTTGAAGCGAATAAATCTTTGAAAAAAATTCACTTTGTTTTATGGAATATTTCACGACGCAACGATTCGAATCATGCAAGAAACAACCTATTGCATATTTGCAAGAAAAGTAATCAATCATTTTCTTTTCATATTACGTTTTGCGCTATGGTTGCGTGGTGTCTATGAAGAATGAGACCTGTAATTTGGTCCTCGGATGGATCTGGGTGGCCCAATCATTAGGCTACCAACTCCTTTAGTGATGCCCCCATCCAACCCCAGTTCTATCCTCAAGTGCTTTCAATGCTAGACTATGTTCGATTCCATTGATGATATCCTTTCATACATACACCACGCATTGAATGTGAAGTCTATGTGGGTTTATTTCAAGGTCCAAGGAAGTACGAATCTTCAGGTGGGAGTAATTTATGTTTAATCTTCAAGATAAACAGCAGGGTAGAAAAGACCTAATCATGATGTTTGAATGTTTCAGAAAGAACGTATGAATCGAAAAGTTGATTGTACGTTTGCTTTTTCAAATGGGATCCCATGTTCGTGCTTCTATGCCGATTATCTAGAAATCTTGGTCATATTCCAACGACGAATTTTATGCTTTAAATGGAAATCTTTTCGAGTAAAATCGCATCTTCAAAACTATATAATGAAAAAATTTGGAAAATTGACAAATTTAAAAAAAAATTTCTCAAAAAAAGAATTCATTTTTTTTCGATACTTTTATTGTCGCAATAGTTGGGCATTCGTTTAAACCTAAAAAAAAACCTTATGAGTTGAGTTTTTCTCGTCGAATATTCCAACCTAAAAGAAAAGCAACAAAAAACTCATTACAAGAGATTTATAGGATTTCCCGGAATATTTCCCAAGAGTTCTTGGGGATTTGTGGGTAAAAACTACTAAGCTGCAATAAGCAGACAGGTAGAAATCATCATTGTAAGTAGGAATTACACCAATTAGTTAGTTTAGACTCATAATCTCATAAATGACACGCAATCTTTTATTCTTGTAACTTTTTGCACAGCGTTGAACTCTTTCACTTAGAAAATATTGAACTGAGTCCTTGAGAAAGCGCGAATTTAATGTTAGCTTGAACTATGAAGCTGATTAAATATTATATTGTGTAATTAATAAGTAAGCACGGTGATAGTGGCGTCTATTTAGATTCCGTTACATTTATGTTTTCGCTCTTTTTTCGCTATTTATGCTTTATGCCTAATTCGCTTTTAGTTCTGCATTTTGAGAATTTAATCAACATATGTGATGTGTTCGTGAATAATTCATATTTGCGCTGACGAGATATTTTAGCATCGGATATGTGCGCATGACTTGTGTCTGTCCATTCAACATTTTGAATTCCAGAGAGGTTGAAATTAGAGCTGTGAAGTTTTCTGGATGCAATGTTTACTATAGGATAGCCTCCATCCTTTCGGGCTAACTTGTAAACTTCAAAAAATCTTCTAAATAAATAACGATCTCCCCTCCCCCTTTCCCCCCGAAAAAAAATTGATATATTTTGTCACTTGTTGAGGTGCATTTTGAGACCTTTGCCACGTAAATAACCTATTCTTGCTATATATTTTTGCTAATTTTGAATCACTTCATATGTAAATGTTCCGATCCACATATTTTATAAACTTTTACTGAACTGAGTCTGTAAGCGAAACGAAAAAAGCGCATATTGTGCCGGTTGTTCTGATATGCCTCTCCGCCTGTTTTGTTACATCATTTTATCGGTTGTTGTTTTTCATCGTAAATTCGTCAGTTCACATATTTTAGTGCAACTTAGTGCAGCTGTTCTCGTTTATTCGCTTTTATTTTTAGTTCATTTCAACGTATTGTTGCAAATATTTGCAAAAATTTTCGAAAAAAAAGTTTGCAAAATTTCGAAATAACTTTGAAAAATAATTTTAGGTATTTATTTTTATTTTTTTTTTTTAAAGAGAATTTTCATTAGAATTTTGCACAAAAGACACGCTTTTCAATAATCTTATAGATTTCGTTTGTATCGAAATGAATTTCTGCACCGATTAGAGCTGATTTAAAGCATTGTTATTTGTATGCATATTTTTTTTTCGCCTATTTATTTTTCATCTCAACTAAAATTCTTGAATTTTCCATTCTTTATGCAAGAATTTTTCGCTTTTTCTTTTGGAAAAAAAAATTCTCCATTCAATGAATCTCAACAGTTTTACTTCTCATGAATGAAGCTCATAGTTTTTGGCGATTTTTCGATTCATCGAAGATCTGTTGTTTTCGAATTGACCTAATTAGATTATTGATAATAAATTCCGAATACTCCATGAACTTACTAAATAGCATTACTTTTGATGTATATATGCAAACACCAATGGTTAATAAAGTAATTGTAAAACTAGAATTACATTTCAATATTTTCAACCAAATCATAATTTTATTGTTCAGATTTTAACGGTTTTGTTGTTGAATTGTAAAGAAATTCATAATCAACAATCGTGTGCAACTTGCATATATCGTTGCAAATAAATATAATCCATATTTTTCCTTTATTGTTGAATAATAGAGCTGAGTTCGTGAGAGTTATTGCTCAATTATTTTTTAAAACCGCTATAGCTCTTAAATCTTAATCTCTTGTTGCATGTAATTGTGCAATGCGGCGATTTTTGCAAAATTATTTACCTTTTTTTTTTTCATTGCGTTATTTGTCTAGTTTTTTTTTGCATTTTGCAATTTTCACAAATTATTCGCAAATTCGCTTATGATGAATGCTCATTATATTTTCAACGGCTAAAAATTTCCAAAACTAGAAGTTTATGTTGCATTTTTTTTTTTTGTATTGTGTTATTGAAGTGGCAACTATTTGGGCGCCGCATTAGAAATGCAATTATTTATTGCACATATTCAAAAAAAAAGTGAAGTCCTATTGGAGGTATTCGATTCATATTCCTACTGCTTCTGTAGACAAAGCGTCAACGATCGTTCTTAGATTCGCATTTATTTTGCATAAATCATTAAGTCGCAATTTGAAAATATCATTTGCAACGTTGTTCTAATAAAAATTCAAGACAAGTAAATTTATACGTCATCTATATATATTTTGCTGCATAAATTTTTTTTTTGTTAACTTCACTATGTCACCATTTATGCAAGTACAATAATTATGCAAATTTATTATACAACAACTTCTCAACGCCTCGCTCTCCTATCACCACTTATGTTTTATCTTTATCTCGTTTTACTGTAAGAAGTTCAGATAACCCTGATGGATAGTCATAGAGCGGGATACTAATCATTAAATTGACTATGCTTAGGTTGAATATTTGAAAATCGAATAAAATAATTGCAACTATCTAGCTTAGGATATTTTCTTTTGAGCAATATCGTCTTAATCCTTTACTTTTCTCAAAAATTCATCATTATAATCATCACAATTCAATATACTTGCAGAAATACATTAACACAGAAAATCTCTTGATAGAGATAGAACTAGAATTCGATTCGATTGCAAACTAAATAATAAAGCGCTTACTATGAAATTTGCATGCATAGAAACCCAATATCCTCATTTTTAAAAATTTTACTAGAATCTTACTAGTTTATTCCCAATTTTACTAGTTTATAAATTTTACATTTATATAACAGTTTATTCCATCTTATCTATGATTATTTATAAAACTTTCTTTAAATTTTTTTTTTGCATTAGATCAAACTCTCCTCTATTTTAGGAAAACTATTAGATATATTTTATTATACGTGCTTAATATTTTGCATATAACAATTATGCGTTTTGCATAACGATTATTTACTATATATGTTATAACTATGTAATTTAGTGATTTTTATACTTGTAATTCTTTTATGAATATTATTTACTCAAATAATCTTTGCATGCTTTTCTATGTTAATTTGCTTTTCAAAAAAAAAAAAAACCATCCTTTTTCGGCCATCAATGCCCACAATTTGTGGACATTTTTTTTCCTAACTAAAAGCCAATATTATTTAATAAAATATTCTAAGAAAAAGATTCACGAATAAAGATAACATAATCATTGGAAACAGAATACCTGTGTGTTTTATTAGTTTTTTTGCACCTTTATCACCACCTTATCACTTATGCTAAAATATCGTTTAGATAAAGCGGAAATATGCAATTACACTTCTATGTTGTTTTCAAATCGATCGTCATAAAGTATGCAAATGATTTTTGACTGCTTTGAATTGTCCCTTATTATTGCATTCAACCTGATTGCTCTAAAATTCAATGATGAAATTGTTCAAACAAATAAAACATTATAGGAGTTCATCTGAAATCTTTCTAACAATAATTTTTGCTCGTCGATATAATAATCACATTTGCGAGTTCATTCCCTCCTTGTACCCATAATGAGGTAACTAGTATACCTTGTACCCATAATGAGGTAACTAGTATAACTTTACAACATAGATAAATTCGATGAAATATTTTACGGCTCTGATTTATGTGGCCGTCTAAATCTCACGCCTTTGAAAGTTCCGTCATTTACTAGCTCTAACCTATGGAAATTTTGTTCAGCTCATACTGAATGTTCATAGCAATGGAACTTGAACACCTCAATTTGTAACTAGAGAAAGATGGGGGATCGTTTGGAGTGAGGTGGCGGAAGCGATGGAGGAGTTGGGAAAAGAGATGAAATTTGATCGTGACGTGATCCTTAATGCTCTACATCTTGACCGATGAAATGTTGTTGTGTTATTTCCAACAGTATAATCAAGTTTCATCATAATATATAATCTCGATTTGGTCCTTCGTTTGGTAGGATATAATTTTATGAGAAATTTCAGGAACTATCCGTCCATTTGAATTTGCTGGAAAGCGTTGAGATTTAATAGTTTTGATCACTTTAACTAAAAAAAAAAGAATAAATAAAGCCATTATATAATGAGACTATATTTGTGCAACTACTGTTTGTTTTATCTAAGACAGCGAAAATTTATGCCCAATATAAGCAAAATTTTAAACTCAATATAAATTACAATTTCAGGCGCAATTACTAGTAATTCAGTTTAAAAAAAATTCCTTTTCGAAATACTACAGATTTTCAAAGGTCTTTTTAAGTATGTAGTGATGAAATGGGCGTTCTATAGTATTTGTATAATCAAATTGCTGCGCGAGGCAGTTATTTTCGAATTACTCTTGTTTATGTTGGCCGATCTTAAATTACTTTGTTTATTTTTATCCATCTTGAATTATCTCAATGACTCTTTTTCCATTTCGAATATATTTAAATTCTGTTCATTTATTCTTGATTTAATTTTTTTAAAATTCATTAATTATTCAATTTTATTTATTTATTTATTTATTTATTTATTTATTTATTTATTTATTTATTTATTTATTTATTTATTTATTTATTTATTTATTCAATTCTTTTTTTAAAACATACTAAGAATATAATTTCGTTGCAAAAATATTTTCTGTTTTTCTTGCATTAAATAGCTTTTTTTTTTCGGTCATCATATTGCAATGAATGAGCAATGAATTTTGTGTATTGCATGATAATAACAAATTTTTTTAAAGGCTTCTTTATGTTTGATGATGAGCATTTCGCGAATACATATGAAATGAACGATGACATTATTGGATAAATTATTGAGCAAGATATGAACATCTTTATTACATCAACTATGCTCTTTTTTTTTTCCACCTTCTATAATTTCATTTAGAATGAACATTTTTTTTTCTACACTTTTTTTTTTCAATTTATTTTATGAGCGAATAATTTTTATTGAAATGAGAATCATAAAATGCAGTTTTATTTATCACTATTAAGCTATGAGTTGAAATTACAAAAAATTTCAGAAATTTCTTCATTGATATTTATATTCGAATTACGAATGGCGTTTAGCAAATGTGACGAGAATTCCGACTGAAATTCCACTAATATTTATGAATGCTATTAGACGATTGAAACGTAATGAAGGGTATCCTAAAGCATCCCCCTCCTTTTGTGGTGGGGTACTGAAATATCCCTCCGATCTCTCTTCCAGTCTTTTCCGGCATCAGTTGATATAGGTTACGCGAAACTCAAGGTAGTACAATCGTCAAAGCTATGACCACTTTAATGGCATCAAAAACCATACAAGAGAGGATATCGTTTAGTGGGATGATGCTCCTTCTGCACCATTATAGTGGAAGCTAGGTCAAAACCCATTCCCATTCTACGAGATAAATGCCTTTAGCCGTGAGACATGGTTAAAAGCATCCTAGATATGCTGTGTTTAAATGCGATCCACCAGCAAATCCTTAAGATAGTAGTATGCGGTAGGAAGGATCCATGAAAAAGACCTATCAAGATGAATTCGGCAATCGTTATGATAAAATCGTTCTGTGCTATGTGTAAAGTCTCGAAAATTGAAAACATCAGGAAGTAGGAGGCATCCATCTTTCTCTAACGATGAAAGAAAGAGACGGGATGGTATATTACATGTATAATTGAGGGACATGTCGAGAACTGGACCACATGTTTGCGGGGGGGGGGGGGGGAGGGGAGGGGGTCAGATTGTAGAACGGTAGGGAGAAAACAAAGTTTCTTAAATATTGATGGAATCCTCCGATAGCTAATAGTTAAAAACACTCTCATTCCTCAGGAAACACAATTACGTTGATTTCTATTCGTCAGACGCAGTTCTTTATGTGATGTGATACCTTTCAGAGTGGGTTCTTCGCTTGCCGATCTATTGTAAATAAACTTCTATATCTTCGTGATCATCGAGATTTTGACTGTCCCGATATTTTTATTTTATGCGGAAGTGCCTCAAAAAAAAAAAACGGCTATCATAGCGATCGATGATCTTGAAAAAAATCTCTCTGCATTGATCAAAATAATGGCATAAATGGTAGCATTTTAGCAATCCTATGTGAAAATTATCTTCTGTAGGCGATAACTGAACTATATATGATCTCTTGCTTTGATCGTGAAATTATTTATGCGCAAATTTTACACGCTAATGAATTTAGTTGACATCTGGTCGAGGAAATGGAATTATATGTTGACGCAATGGAGGGAATTTTTTCTGATGTAATTGGTGAATGATATGCAGTCCAGTAGGCGTCTATGAATGTGAACAACTCTAATTATTGACAGATAGGCATCAAAGACGTCAACAACTTGATGCAGGGCAACAACCTCTTCAATTTCATTATTCAGCGGCCTGAAATAATACTGTGGTTGATTCATTTTTGAGCGGTATCACTGATGTGATCGTAGGACAAGCCGATAAAGTTCGAGATAGCTAATTTTATTGTGTCACCTGTTTTGATTTCATTTTAAGGCTATCGTCATCATGACTGAATGCACTATTACTGCAACATAAATGCATTGGATTTGAGAGTGCGTAAGCATAGAGAAGTACAATACAACAATCCTTTAGGCATCCAATTCGACACAACTGGCGGCGTGTGGTACTCTTCTCTATGGTGGTGTTTCTTAGTAAATTACCCTTTGAGATGGAAAAGTGGGAAAAATTCAAAGTAATGCTATTGCCCTCTTTAGATATTCTTTTAGTTATTGCAAAGAATCTAATAAATAGACCAGAAATCATAGGAGTTGTTGAATTTGTTCAGAAAATCGAGCGGTTTTTAAAATACACGAGTGCAGTATTTATTGACTAGAACAGCGCTAAAATATTGAACACTGTCATCATTAGTTTTTTGGCCAAATGTGGACTTGGTGCGTTTTTTTTCCACAAGGAATCCTTAAAACCGGCGGCAAAATTCTGCACTTTTTCGTCGCTCCTATGAGTAGGAGTCTGAAGAAGATAAGATTTCCAGTAAGTTAGCCCTGTTAAAATTAGGTACGAGATTAATTGCGTGACAAGCTTCATATCACCTTATTTTGTCGAAAAAGTAGCGATAAGTTTGTTTAGCTACTGAGGTGCATATTTCAATATGGCCTAGCGGCCGAATCGCTTTCTAAAGGCTTTTAAAGTAGAGCATATAATATCCCCGTGAAAAATGCCTTCATTTTAATGTCATTTATAATGAGCGCCAAATTGTTCTAAGTTCCTCATCTGATACTCTTCACTACAACGTATTCAGCTTCGTTGCGGCGCATTGATTAAATGCAACAAACCTAATATCATTGCTCTCTAACTGGTTGAATATAGTAAATCATGTATATCAAGAAAGTATGATGCATGTCGACTTTGTTAAAAGTTTTTAATATAGGCTTTCACTGGGAAATTGTTCCGTAGGTTCAAGAGGAATGAAATTGCTGGTATAGAAATTTCGGATATTTTTGAGAAACTAAAGAACTATAAGCGCTTCGACGAATGACTTAAAAATTTTTCGCAATAATTCGATCGACGAGCATTTATTATAAATTAAGCATCTAGTTGATTATATATTGAAAAATTGATAACGAGCGTGAAAATTAAAATATTTCTTAATGAAGATTATCGAAGATTGTAAATAAATTTTTATGCCTAAATATTCTTTTTCAATTATTCGACATCTTTTTTTTTTGTTTCATCGAAAAAAAAATGATATTGATAATCTGGGCATTTGTTTCATATATTACTGGAATTGGCATTAATGCTACCTAAAGATTTCAAAAATAATAATCGAAAATAGGAAATTAGATTTGCTTTTGCTTTATTCAATGGGAATATTTTGAACACTTCCAAGAGGGTTTTTTGTTCATATTACCGGTCTAATTCAATTTTTTTTAAAAATATGCTATTACCGTTTGATCTTCATTGAATTATAGATTTGACATTGATAATTAGATTTTATCATTGATAAGAGTTTATGTAATTCAATTGATAAGAGTTTATGTAATTTTATCAATTGATAAGAGTTTATGTAATCAATTGATAAGAGTTTATGTAATTTTATGTAAATTATTTTCCCATTCATTTTATAGATACTACGAGTAAGATTTGAAAAATTTTTTTCAGTGGAATATTTACATATTAGAAAAAAAAAATAAATTTTATTTTCAAATATGTAAATAAATTTTGAATAACCCTTTCAGCATACGCTTTGATAGCATTTTCTCATTTATGAAGTTTATTTGCATTGTACTCAACCGTGATATTCTCGCGGAAAGTGGCAATAGAGCGTATTACCTTAGGAAGCAATACAGATTAGAAATCTTTCGTTCTCTCTCTGTCATTCGTTCCTATCCGTCCCCCTCTTCCCTCCTCCACCCCCCTCTCCCGCCTCTCCTAATCGCCATTAACTCACGAGTTTAATTCAGCAGATCTTTTCGCCGTGTTAGATTTTTTTACTGCTATACAATAATAGCTCTTCTGGTATCGTTTATTATTTTGCATTAACTAATTTGCCGGTTTTCATAGACGAGCGTTCATTTACTTCCTCTTATCCTTCTCTCTTTATCCCTGAAATAAAGGCAATTTCATTTAATATAGTTATTCCAACATTTATATGTTTAATGAATTAATTAATTATTCATTTATTTATTTGTATTCCTATATATGTGCAATTTATCTACTAATAATGTGTACGTGTAAGCATATTTGTACTAGCGAGATAGTGTATTGTAATGCTCACTTTGGCTGCTTTAATGAGGAATAAAAACTAGATTTCCTCCTTTAGGCAATAGAAATTATCACTAAAAAGAAATTGTTGCCTTTGAAAATGACTCAATTAAATAGAATTTCTTATGAATATTAACAGTTTTAATTTTATTCTATTATCCTAATATTTAATCACGTTTGAAGCGTTGCACTAAATGAAATAAAATTCTATATGTAAATATTTATAGATCTATTTATCATTAATCATATCATGTTAGTTTTATTATGCAAATATGCTATTCATTCGACGATTCAACGCCATAAAAAAAATTTTCTTTATTTCTATTTGAAGTATTTATTTGAATACTTAATTTGAATCTTATTTACGAATTTTTTTTTTTTCTAAACAGAAATATTTATGTAGTTAAATATCGTTTTTATTATGTAATAAATAAGCAAAAAATTCATACTCTGATAAGTTGAATTTTCTATGAAAATTTTTTTTTTGCAATGAAAATTTTTTCAAAATTGAGCAAAAATTTCTTTCAAAATCTACTAAAAGCAAAGAAAATTACTAGCAATTTTCGAAGAGTAAATACTACTCAACAAAAAGAATAACTATAAAATTATCTATTATGCAGATGAAATATATTCAATTTGATTCGAATAAAAGATAAAAATAGATGAGAATTGTTTAACATCCAATAATATTCAAATATATGTTGATTAATAATTAATATATAAACCGTATTGCTATATTTTTTTTTCTTTTCTAATATTATCGAACTTTTCCGGAATTTTTTTTCGTCACTCACAAAGATCAGCTGAAAAAGTTGTTTCCTAAATTCAAGCAATTCAAGAACATAACAAAATGATGAATTATTACTATTGTTGGAGTGAAAGTATTGCAATGATTCTCTCTCAAGAGCACTCCTCCACGAATAATTTGTTCGCGTTAGAAAGACTTGAATCGATCTAACTGCATCACTTTGAGGTTTTTTTAAGCAATAACTATAGCAAAAATAAACATCAGTCTTCTATAGATTCGATTAGATCATTGAATATATTAATGAGAAAATTTTATTTTCTATGGGAATTTATTTTTTCATTTCCTGTGAAGATTGGTAAATTTTTCAAAAATTTTTTAAAAAAAATGTTCCATTAGAAAATCAGAAGGTTATATTTTATACTAAATATAAAGTATATTTATCCGATACTATAAATTTCTCTTTTTTTTTTTGCTTTTTTGGTTTAATCTATCATTCTATCCATCTATCTCACTTAGGAAGAATTCATTATGACCAAGAAAGTCAATATGTTTATGTGGGAAAGCAAACAACAACTTGCCTCATCTTGTTTTCTCTTTGCTCTTTTCTTGTCTCCTCGTGTTTTATTTGAGAAGAGCTTTTGAAGAGTATTTGTGCGCAAATACGACCAGCATTTTCCTTTTTTTTTTGTTCTACTTCTCTAATTTTTCCACGAAAACATTTTTAACTCATTTAAAATTTTCAATACAAAATGCAATTTTAGCATAGGTCATAAAACCTCATAAGTCCCAAAGCCTATTGTTTTCTGAATATTTTAGAAGCAGCATATTTTCTATTGATTGGAGCTTATTTAGCGGTTAGAGCTTATAGAATTTTCGAATTCCAAAAAGCAGTTTATTTCATTACATTCCGACCATTATCTACTATATGATTCTGCTGATCTCTATGAATGAAAAAAAAAACGGAAATTAATAGGAGCATTGCTCTTAAATCCGATTTCCGTTGACGTTTGCCTTTTATTAGGGGTTCATGTGGTACTATTAAATATGGGATGAGTTTTTCCGATTTAATATATATATATATATATATATATATATATATATATATATATATATATATATATATATATATATATATATATATATATATATATATATATATATATATATATATATATATATATCTCATTCGTAAAGTTTCTCTAATAGAAAAACAAATGAACGTATTACGTTGAGTTGTTTTAAACTGTATATATTTAATTAAATGGCGTATAAAACGCAATAGAATTTTTATAAATTTTTTGAAATAGAATAATAAGTAAGCTAGAAGACGTGTAATTAGGTAAGTTATACAGAAATAGGTGAACATAAACGTAGTAGTGGAGAGTCGGATTTATACATAACTTTACTAGAGACGAAGAGGAAAATGGCACATTAGGAGAATAGAATTTAAAAAAAAAAAGAATTTAAGGCAAAGGGAAGCCTATTGTGAGCATGAAGAACCATGAAGTAATAGACGACTGTTAGAAGACTAGATGTTAATAATGCAAGAGATGAGATGCGAATGGATTACCTACAAGAACAGCAGATTTTTGAACGCTGAATGCTAAATATGTGGCTTAAGTCCAACGTAATAGTTGCTTCTAGACTCGTCTAGATATCTTTTGTTGATTCCATAAAACTATGTCGGCTGGCAGGAAATCCCCTCTCGTATTTTGCGCCGAGATACGCTAATCGCCTTCGGCTGTCAACATGCGTGGATGGGAAAATTGTCGTTCCTACATCCTTTTCAGACGAATGTTTTATCCAGTCAGTCAAACCATCCGCTTTGGGAGGCGGCGGGGGGGGGGGGGTGAGGTGAGGGAGAACAATTAGGGATATACTCGTATACCTTGATTACATTTTCAAAAGAAGAATGTCAGGAGGCATAAAAAAAGAAGGCTCAGAGATTTGTGAATTTTAGGGTCGGATGCTATTTTTGACGAGTTCTATTTCAATTTCAGTGGCTTCCTATTCTAGAGATTTCTAAGTAATAATCTAACTATAGTGTCGCATAGATTAGCTTTTAGTAATTTTTTGTTAACGTTTATTAACACTATCATATTTCAATTACGGAAAAAAAAATTTCCGTTTATGAGAAAAACTTTGTGAAATATTATGGAAAATTAAATTGTCGAAAAAAAATATTAACATAATTTGAAACATTTTTTTTAAAATAATAAAGTCATAAACGTTTTCGATTGAATTATCGAAAAGACGAAAAAAAAAAGATTATCTCTTTTTTTCTACCATTTTTGCATGACCATCAACACGTATGTGATTAACGCCACTAGAATATTGTGAATATATTTGATATATTATATAATGTTTTGTTATTGACTTTATTGATGTAAAGAATTTATTTATTTCTGGCTATTATCTCCTAAATAAACGCTAAAATATCCTATAAATGTGTCCACTAATCAAAGTGGTTCGATTTTTTTCAATTCTCATCGTAACTTGTAGTTGATGATCCAACGATCGAATCATTCAATCCACTATTTATCGCCTCTTCAACATTCATGGCCTATCTATATATCCATCATTAATCAGCTGAATAAATCGATAATGAATAATCGGCAGGTAAAATATTTGCATAGTATGCAAATTTTTTCACCTAAGAGAGAGTTTATTCAAAGGATATAATATTTGAATAATTAACTAAGGCTAACTTTATTATTTCACTTTTCTAAAAATAAGAAAAAAAAATTCACGCTTTACAATTGCACAAAAAATTATGAACATATGCGTTTAATATCGCTCAGACGGATTCAAGCATTATTTACCTGATTTATTTATTCATAAGAAATGATTTATAATACGTAGCGTTTCGTGTTTGATGCTTTACCGATATAGATCCAATGTCATTTTATATGAGGCGTTGAGAACACTTATTGATAAATTCTATTATTAAATATTTCATAAAATAAGATGCTAACAAATGTGCTCAGCTATAATAATGGCTTGAAACGTGATACATTTAAACAGTTGAGTTAATTGATACCTAAGAATAATTCAGATATTCCGAAGAATAATTCAGATATTCCGAAGAATAATTCAGATATTCCGAAGAATAATTCGGATATTCATAAGACGTAGAATTGATTCTGCAACAATTTTTTTTTCCTTCTTTATTGTACAATTACAATTATTAATTATTTTTTATTTCAAATTAAAGAATTTCTGCTCAAATTAAAGAATTTTAAAATTTTCTATATAGTTTTTTTTTTTAAATGATATATGTATGAGCTTTGAAAGTAGCGTTAAAACGAGCATGATGAATAGCATTCATTTAAGGATCTTTTAAGTGCTATGCTATACTTTTATTGGTAATAACCGGTTCAAATTGAAAGCGTTTTTCATTAACGTTACCCTCTTCTCTCATGACGAAGAGTTTCATCAGTCGGTGTAAAATTTTCATATCGTTTTTAAGTGGAAATTTTCAAAAAAAAAAAAAAATTTCTGCAAATCTTCTAATAAAATGAATGTATTTTTTTTCGCCATATATTTTCCAAAGTATTTTCAATCAGAAATAATGGATTTTATTTCATTACTATTATATGAGTAGAACATTTACTATGACATTTTATTCGTTAATCATTTTATCGTTTTTCAATATGAATGGAAATATTGAAGTGCACTAAATTGCTCTAGATTTTTCATTGCTAATAATTTAAATAATTATAGATTATTAAATGTTTTTAAATTCTTCAAAAGAGATATATTATCTTTACTATAATCTAATTGCCTATTTGATATTTTATTGAACATTTTTTAATAGTATAATATTATATTTATTAATTTTTTAAAATCATTTTCATTAATTGCCTTAATAGCGATTGTTGAAATACTTTTCACACTCTTACGAATCGTTAGAATATTCTCGCTGAAATTGACATATATATATGAGCGCTTTAGAAGGTTATTTCTCTCTCATGCATTGTAAATGACGGGCAGTTTATTTTTTCCTTCACGAATCATAGATATTTCATTTTCTCTCTCTTTTTGTGGGACATCTTCCAAATAAACTATTCAGCTGCTATATTTTACAAGAAACTCATGCAAACATTATTATTTGTTGTATAATTATATGCTCTTATATTGATTGATCGGAAAAGGGGTAATCAATTTCTCATTTGCATTTTTTTTTCACTGAAATTGAATTAGAAAATAATTTCAACGGTTTCAAGGATTCTTATTGTAAACTGAAAGTTTTTTTTTTTAATTTTTGAAATTCTATATTCCACCTTTCATAAATAAATTGCTAAATTTTTTTTCTTTTAGAAAAATTAACTATTAGTATAATAAAAATCTTTTTTTTTATTAAAAATTTAAATCCTTCATTAATTTTTTTTTCATTTTAGGTTATCATTATCAGTGCGCTCTCTACCTCCTTCAAAATTCAAACGATAGGAATAATATCAGATTATAATTTTCAATATTTATGGATAACTATTCTTTCAAAGAATGAGACTAGATCAGAAACAATTGCGATCATTTAAAGGTCATGCAATTTGCATTAAATAAAATTTTGAATTTCTCATCAATTGTCTTAGTTAATAGATTCGTTAATTGGTCAAAATATTCGAAGTGTAGAATGCGTCCACTTTTGATCTAATAAAGAGTAACTAATACTAAGAACTTCAGCAATCAACTCACCTGGATTCTACCTGTACTAACAAATTTTGGTATCATTATTGTGAGTTTTCCATAGCTATGAAAATTTTCTTTAAAAATTAGCCGCTACATGCTATTACTCTATAACTTATTGTGTTATCTATGAAGGATGCTTTCTGCATATGTTCAACTTATGCCGCCTGTTTATATTATCACAGCATAAGTTTTGAGCATTTTTTTCTCTTTTATTATCGATTGCTAAGATTCTTTGTTTTATGCTTTACATAACAACTATTAGAAATCGTCATTCTTTGCATTGAGGACAATAGCAATAAGAAACGCTTTGTGCGGATCATCGAAGCATGTTTCCGCTTACCTCAACGACAATATCGATATTGCACTTCTCGTATTCCCGTCATTATTATGCTTGCTGTAAATAAGGTAATCAATCATGAATTTAGTTGCTTCGAAAGCATACAGAAATACGAAAGGCATATTTTTATCGCTCACGAGCGGTAAAATCAATTGCGCTTTAATAGGGAGTGTATTCTTAAAGGTAGATTTGTAAGTGAGAGATAAAAGAATACCACATCCGTTTCCATCATTTCCTCTTCTATTCCTTCTTACGGCTATACTATATCAGGCCTTGCATTGGTTTTTTTAAAACATCGTTTTGGAAGCGGGGGATGAGGAGGGGGAAGAATAGTGAACGCGAAGCAGCGTTAGGTTGTTTTCATCGTCCGAAATTTACAATGTTCATTATGTGGCGAAATCACGCGAATGATATGCCTTATGATATGGTAATTATGTAGTGAAATCACGCGAAGTATACAATCTCATGGAATAAATATGCGATTATACAACTATATAAAAAATCAACGGAAATTTTTTTGACATAATTAAAATAATTCAGGAACACATCATAAACAAGAGAGGGTTGAGGGGGGGGGTGAGGATGGGGAGGGGTATTGGAGGGAGAGAATTTCGGTACCGATTGGCAAATATTTTTGCTCCTGTATAGATTTTTTGTAGATCGCGTTCATTTAAATTTGAAGCTTCAATGAACTCATATATCAAGACGTGCTCTTTTCAACTGACTTCAATCGATTCTTTCTTCTATGTCTAGAAGAGATTTTAAGTGTTTAGAAACGACTTGTGCACAGATTATAGAAGCAATGAAATTACCTGTAACAAGTAAGAGTTAATAAGATTTTAGTACACCTGTCGTCAACTTTCTTTATAAGGTGTTATATATATATATATATATATATATATATATATATATATATATATATATATATATATATATATATATATATATATATATATATATATATATATATATATATATATATATATATATACTTCAAATTACTGTTGATAATGGAGGCTATAATTTTTGAAAAAATGAATGCAAAGAAACATTTTCATATGGGAAATTTTCCAAATATCTGAGGTTGAATTGATCGAAATGTATTACTTTATCGATTTCTCTGAGAGAACGTTCGAGAAAAATTTTTGATGAATTTACATTTAACTCGTTCCCAAAAATTGAATACACAATTCATATATTCATATTTTTTTTCTCACTTCATAATAATCAGAGCTTAAAAAAAAAACTTATTGAGAAGTTATCATAGGTGAAACTGCTTCCGCAAAGTTGAAAATTGAATTCACTTGAATGCATACCTGTTATTAGATAATATTTGCTTATTTAGACGTATACCTATGTTTCATCGTCGTCCTCCCAATTGCTAACTTCTATTTCGTTGTCATTAAAAAACCGATTAGTTAAAAAAAATAACTGAAATGAAAATTTGCTCTTGTCATCGCTGCTTCAATAATTTCTATGCTTAAAACCTAGGCCTATTGAGACGATGACATGGACGACATTAAATGACTATTGCAAACGCTGACATTTGAACAGCCAACTACTAGACACAAACCCATTATACGCTTTCCTTAAACATCCTAAATGTCATTCATATTTACATGTGACCAGCCAGGTAATATCACCTATACTCCCACCTTAGAACCGCAATGCTCGCTCTTCTCAGTCACTAAATTCATTCATGTTATATCGCTTTCTAAGACTATATTATATTTCATTATATCATCTAATTGAATTAAGATACATATATAAACTTCTCGGAATGTAATAAACCAATATGCAATAAAAGAGCTAGAAAGAAGGAGTAAGGTGATATTTGACAATGTGCAAAATAGAATAGATAAACATTTTATAACATAACATGCGAAAAGATGAATATATTCGTATTCCATATTTAAGTTATATTTATAAAGACGAAGATGAATATATTCATAAAAAAGATTAATATATTCATAAATTTACATATTTCATATTTAAATCCATATTTAAATTACTTTAATTATTTTCACTTAAAAATTTTATTAGCAATTTCAAGTCTTTTTTTTTTCCAATTTGTATAAATGATTTTTGCATATTATAAAATTGCAATATCTTGCAAGCGGCTTAAATTTTACGCGCAAATTTTTTTCCGGGGTGGAGCTAAGTGAAACGAATGCTTTAGGCTTAATGTAGGCGTGGTTATTGAATGATTTTTGCAATGCATACTTCAACAACACATCGCTCATTTCGGGGGTATTTCATTCATCACATCGGATATTCTTGCCACTTTCGTCGCGTTGATCACTTTCATTGAATGTTTCGATCTTTGATCGGATTGTTTTTAGCAAACGTTGCAAAAAAAATTTTTTTTTGCAATTCGACAATTCCAATTAGTAAAGATGAAGTTTAGTTGCACAATTCAAAGATATTTCTAATGGTGTTTTTTTTCTTTTTCTCAAGAAAACATTCATTCATGTGAATTATTAAGGATTCATAAGAAATGAATATTATTTGAAATTCTCACGTTAATTTCTACAGAGTTGAATTTTTTTCCTTTCAACATATGCAAATGATTTCTTGAATATTAAAATTTTTTCTTTCTTTCTGTGCAAATACCTTTTTTCTTTCTGACTATTCATTTAATATCTACCTGTATCTAACTTGTCCCTCTTCTCTTCTATCTTTCTACCTTGGTAAATGTGAAATGTGATGCATATTTGTGCGATCTATGTGCGATTCACACTATTCCATCGCAGGGGTCATTATGGCGACGACGTAACGCAATTGCTGCAGCAACAAATTAGTTTAAGCAGGATTTTATCTGCACTGATGCGCTTTTTTGTAGGCATAGCAAACATTTCGCAGCGTTTTCAATTTTCGCTGTTTTTCTCTATCGTTGTGCCACCAATTCAACTGCCATAGTGGTCGACTTTATATTTGCCGCATATCGAATAGATCCATGCGAAAAAAATCGGCAAAATTCTGCTATGCAAATGGTTTTTTAATCTCATCAACATATGTCGTGCTTCATGGTATTGTTTTGTAATCAATAATGGTTTAGTTAGCGCCCAATTGGCGTTCTGCAATGTTTTATAGAAATGATGACCGAGTGAGAGTGGCGTTATGGAGCAAAGTAAAACGCCTGGCATAAATTTTAAAGACGGGAAGGTCGATTCTTTTAAGATAAAATCTATGGTATCGGTATTCGAGTATGTGCTAACTGTGGAATGTCTATGAGCAATGCCGATTGCGCTTTCCTATCCAATCTACTCTCGTAGCAAAATGATTTCTCACATATTGTAAATGTTATTTGAATTACAATATTTTCATTAAAAAATTGCACCTCAAAGTAATAAATTGTTATCCTTTAAATTTACAATATTAAATTGTAATCTGCTATGCCAGTATTACAAAAAATGAGAATAAAATATTACAATAGCATAATAAACTAATTGCAATAACTTCATAAAAATACTAAATGTGTTGCAAAAATTATAATTGGAGTAGTAATCATTTAAATAAAAATATCAATTTATTATTACTTGAAACATTCTTCGAATATGAAATGAAACAAGTTTTTTAAAAAAAATTCAAATGCTTATTTCATTATTTTATTTAATGAAATTACTATTTCCAAATTTTAGGTAGTGTGTTGGTGAGACCATGATGAGCGAGAATATATTCTATTCATAGGACATCATTGCTCTTAAGGGGTATATCTTAGATAATGAAATTGGCTAATTAACCGGCACAATTTTCATGTAGCTGTTGAAGTAATTAATTTTCCACTATTACACATGCACATGGACAGCTAGGGATTGAATCTACTACACATCGTTACGTTCAGACACCTTAACAGACATAGAGACAGACGCGCTTGTGTGCATGAAGGCATGCTTTGCAATCGTTTTGTAAACGCCTATGTGATCAAGATGGGAAATTGAGGCATACGAAAACCAAACGCATAGAAAGTCAGTAGGAATGAATTTGTAGTGGCAATAAAAACTCGTTGCTTTTTCTGCTAAGATTGCAGATTAAGGATAAGAACAGAATGAAATGTTCTGTTTTCTTGTTTGTTTAGTAATATTTCGTCGTGTTCCGCTTTGTTGTATTATCTCTAACGCTGTCATCGCTTCAGCGAATTCATGCGCATCTCTAAATGCTCGGAAGGATTTTCCATTCATACAGGTATGGGCGTTGCTAGGTGATCATTGTCATCTTCACGCTTAGGAACCTAGCGTGACACAAATCAAACAAATAAGCACACCAACTTCATCCATTTTTTTTTTCACACCGCGCTTTATCGATGCTAAATAACTACTCTATTTATTTCCGCTTGCCTACTACTTTCTTTTATTTAGGATGTGATTTTGTATGCAAAAATCTAAACGATTATTGAATATGTCATCGAGTAAATAATCAACTAACATTAAAGGATGTTAGTTGACTAGATGGTAGTAACTTAATGCATTCAACTAGAACAACTCCAATAGAGTTAATTTGAGCTGAAAGCAAAGAAAAGGGGGTACTAAATAAAATATTAGTACAACGGAACGCTTAAATCCCTACGAAAATCGCATATACTCTTATTGCTTGTTCATCACTCCCAATGCAATACTCTGTGCTTGATGATTTCTCTCAAGCCGATCATTAAACTGTCAAAAAATCACATATTTATTCATCTACATCTTTGAGTGAATCGGGAAAATTACCGTTGAAGAGTTGACATTTGCGCCGAACGACTGCACTTCCATGATAGGGTATGAAATAGTGGAAGTTCTCAAATAGGCAATAACTTATTGATTAGAGTTTCTCATGGATAAAGAAAGCAAGAAATAAAACAGTGGTAATAGTACACATACAATTATTTTTGGATAATGTTGTTGAGGAGTCGTTAAAGCATAATGACTCGAATTCGCTACCAATTTTTCAAATAACTCGCTTACTGCATAAGAAAAAGTAAGTTATTCTTGATGCGTTTTTAATTTATATTTATATTTAATTTATATTTAAAAGTAAATTTATATTTAATCTCATTTTAAATTCTCTCTGATCATGTTTTAATATATATATATATATATATATATATATATATATATATATATATATATATATATATATATATATATATATATATATATATATATATATATATATATATATATATATATATATATATATATATATATATATATATATATATATATATATATACCAGTAGCAGATATCTCGTGATGGAGGATGGAGGCGTGCAATGACTTGCTTTCTCAGTACTCCACTGTACTACTTCCTGCGGTAGCAAGCGGCATTAATAGTCCGCGCGATTCAGAAGTGCAAAGGCCTAGATGGTAAGATTAGTACTGCATAAAAGCCATCGGAAAACTCCAGTCTATCATAACATACCCTCTAGCACATAGATAACGGAAGAGGATGTAAAAGTTTGCACATAACATGTTACAACCGTACTGACAGAAAATGGAATTTCTCGTCATGCTAGAGTTTTTACTTAGAAAACCACGTCATTTTATAATCAATATTATTAATAGGATGGATTAATAGAATATGGGAATAAATATATTTATAATCATATTAACAATATTCATCATTCTAATCATCAACAGAATAGAAAGTGGAATGAGAATAAATATATTCTAGTTGTATTAATAATTCATTTTTTCTGCTTCGGATTATTTCCGCCATTTAACGCTTCGGTTGGTTCGAATTTTGCGAAAAAAAAAAGAAGAAGCATTTATATAAATTAAAAATATTCCCCAAATTACTTACTTTTCAATTTTTTTTTTTGTTTGAATGATTATGAGCGGAAATAAATTCACACTGAAATATTTGAAAAATTAGTCACTGATATTTTTTTAAATTTTTATTTTCAATCGATTACGATTTTCGAATTGCTAATCATTACAATCGATTCATATTTTGTTGAATGTGCCACCATGAGAGGCTGGCTCTAGTTGTTTGTTGTTGTTGCTCCAATAATATTTCCATCTTTTTTTTTACCCCCAACATAATCATTATTTCATTCATCAATGTTTGCTATATGATTTATGTTATTGAAAAGATCCTTTTTTTTCTCCCCTCAATATTTTATAATGTGTACTATGTGTGAAGTTAACAAAAAGTGGATGAAATCATTATCATTTTCGGAATGCAAATTTAAAATAAACTTTACAATAAACAAAAATCTTTATCGCTTTTGCCAATTTCCACAATAAAAGCATAGTATGTCCAAATAGTGAGGTGATAAGCTTCAGCAGTTCATATTCTTTGAGAAATTTATCGAATGTATGAAATTCAATAGAATTTCAGAAAGAGTTTCCTCTCTCTCCTTCTCCTCTTCTCCTTGCTTCGAAATTTTAGTGAAGAATATTAAATATTTAAAAATATAGGTAGTATATCGTTTCATTTGAAATAGCTTTCATTTGAAATGTTTACTTCTTCCTGCCGTTTCCTTTCTCTTTCTCTTTCCGGTACATTAGAGGACCGTAGGGACTCTGCACTAATTAAATTCGTGGATGAAAGAGGAGGAAGAAACACAAAGAATTTAGTTACATAGGCAGAATTTAGTTGTGTGCACGCTATTGTTCCAACAATTTCATTCCATTTTATCAGTTCGTCAGCCATTCCATTTACATCGTTTCGGCGATAAAGTACCGCCAATCTACATTTTTTTTAAAATTAAAATAGTTTATAGATTCGATATCGAACGAGACAAAATTTCATCATAATAGTATCACGTTTATTTGTAAAATTGTTAGAGAAGATAAAGTATTTTTCAATGGCCCCATTATGAACTACGCTCGCCTATTTAACTGTTTCACGAAAAATTTTGCATTTATGCTACAATTTTATGTGTTTTTTTTCCGGTTGCAAAAAATACTTTTTTACTTATTATTATCAAGTTTATTTACAAATTCTAGCTAAGCGATATATGATGCGTTGAAATGATTACCAACAATAATCCTCATCAAGTTTTCGTAGTCTCATGAGTGTTCGAGCGAATAAGTGAAGTAAAGTGTGAAAAATGATTGCGCTAAAATTTGATGCTATATTCAACAAACGTTCGTTAAAGCTCAATTATTCATTTCTTTTTTTTTTCGTCTTTTTTGCTTCGCCAACATCACACGTAGGGAGGGCACTCAGTAAAATTGCATCTTGTCAAATACTTAAATATTCTAATAATTTTATTTGAAAGCACTCTTTTTTCTTTCTCATGTCAGAAATATATGACGCCGGAAAAAAAAATTGTTGGAAAGATTCGTTTATTGCTACATGCGATTTGCAATTTTATGAACTCAATACTAGTTCATTTCAGACATCAACATTATATTCCGCAAAAAAAAAATTCTAATCTAGACTATTCGCTTATTATTCTATAAAAATCTGTTTATGATGCATATATAGAGCATATACTGTATAGATGATATGGATGGTACAGTATTCGTTATGATATAAGCAGTTTGCATATTGTTATGCAGAACATTTCATATGACTGGGCTGCTAACTGCAAGCCACAAATGCAATCGCAACTGGGAGCGCTGATGATATTTCGTCGCTTAAATAACAGCTGTGCTTCCAAGTGATGCCGATTATTGGCAATGCTATGATGTGATTTAAATAATGATGACTGAATTGATTTTGATTACTATCTATAGTACGGTCGATTCTATTTGGATTGTGAAGATATGACAGCTTTTAGGAGGAAATAACATATATGGGCAATTTGATAGTCATAATTGTAAAATGCTGAAAAATATAGACCAATTGCTTTAAATCCGAAGTAAATTTGGAAACATAGTGGTTATTTGAATCCGAAAATCCGTTCACCTATAGAAACCTTTTAGCATTAAATATTTCATATATTATACCGCCTTATCTATATGATATGATAATCGAAAGCCTCAGAAAACTTTTAAGGTGCATTTCCGTTGCAATTAAAAGTTATCTCATGAAAATATGAACAATCCGAAATTTATCTGCTCTAAATTCCTAACGGGTAATTAAACTCGACGGTTAAAATTCTTTAACTTTTTCACTTTATATTATGCAGTGCTAGTTTATTCATTACATGTGGAATTTTTCGAAGAAATTAGATTCAGCAATCTAATGCGACGATCAGAATTCACTCAAAATTTGATTTACATATATGCTTAATATTCTCCGAATTGCTAAATATACACAGAGATTTTGCGACGAAAGAGGTTCGGAGATTTATCGCATTTTTATCGTCAATAGATTTTCATCATGACTGAAGTAGTTTGCAAATTGTCCGCTATGTTGTGAAAATTAGAAGATTACATTTGATAGTAAAATTGACGTAACTCTTCGCAATAAACGTCCATTTACTTCGATTTATTCGCCTCTTTTTTTGTTGCTGCAATTTTTTTGTTCATTTCGGTCTTTTATCTTTATAAGCTGTTTTTTAAGTGAGAAGAAAGGTGAACAGATATAATTTTGAAAAAAAATAGTAAAATTATGGCATGAAACAAAAATCTAAATGTTCAGAAAGAAACATTGATTGAGTAAAAATTGTGAGCGAAAATATTATTTTCTTATCGTACAATTCTTCCGAAATAATAAAATATGCATATGGAATAAAATGTGTTTTATTTAAAGGCGATCAAAATCGATCCGAAAGCAGCCATAATATCAAATTGGCTATAAACGATAGAATATCAGAGAATTCGACCCCAATAATGGAAAGTAAGTCAGAGAATTTTTTTCATATATTTTTCAAAAAAAAAATTTTTTTTTTCAAAACGTTTTCACGAGACGAAAAATTCCACTCTAATTTGTTTTCAAGCAAACATCACTTCATAGTTTTGCATAATTTGCATTATCCGTTTGAATAACTTACACAACGCAACGATATCTTTCATACCTCAATCAGACTAAACAATAATAATTGCTTAGGCATTGTGGGTTGGATGTTCAATATTTTCTTAAATATACATAAAAAAAGCTGTTTGAAATTATATATTAAAATTTATTCATAACAGATTGTCATATAATATATTTGTCGGCATTCACTTCAAATAATATAAACTAAATGAAAAAAAATTGGCACTCTTAATCAACGATTTTGAACAAATATCATTTCTACTTGAGAAGTAGAGAAACGTATAAGGATAGAAAAAAATTTGCATAGAAAATTGAATATTATTTGTACTCTCAAAGATTAATGAGTTTCTGATTGCCGAAATGATTTGTGATAAAAATAAGCTTAATTTCCTAAAAGAAATTAAAAATTTTTGAATGTATTTCAAGTAAGAATAACATCAGTGATTGAATAGAAGAAATTTTTAACAAAATGCAAGACTAATAAAGATTCTCTTAACTCTTATGAAAAGAGTTACTTATAATTTTAATAAGCGATCCTGTTAGGTGGATTTTAAATAGGAAAAGAGATGAAGTATATGCGTTAAGGAAGTCTTATTGAAAACGAAACATAATATGCTATCGAAACACAATCTTCTTTGAAGATCTAAAAGCTTCAAAGATATCATTTAAAAATTTTTCATTCTGGAAAAAAAAACTTTCATCGTTGAGAAAATTTTCATTCATTGTAATATTATTTTTACAATTATCGTTGCACTAATTATTCTTTAAAGTGAAAAGAAGCTCCAATATTCAAATATTGAAATTAATTTTCACCGATTTTGAGGGCAATTAGTGAAAACTCGTCGACAACTTCCAAGAACTCCAAGTATTGATGCACCAGATATCGTAAGTGGAGTTCCGAATGTGACCGTGGAAATGGGCGAATCAAGTCGCATTGCTATGAGAAAAAAGTCATCACGAGGCGACGATAACTGTAGGCATTCGTGGACACCCACTCAATCACCTACCGTAAATAGAGCAGAACGAAGACAACTATCCATCACCGATGATCAGTGTGCACCAAGCTCCTGCTGTAAGTACAGTGAGCATATTTATTGCAGTTTAATAGGGTTAATAGCATTGTTCCCCCTCCCTCTCCTCCTCCCCGTCCCCTATCCGCTGAAAGACCTCCCCATTCTGTTGCCTCCATGTGAAGCCATTAGAGTAATGAGGTATAAAGTGAAGAGAAATTAATATTTCTTTTATTCGATTTAGCTGGTGCCACAAAATTGTGAAAAGTTCGACGTTTACTGACAGCCGGCAGCAATGTAGTAGGATGGAAAGTGGAAAGCCAACGAATGGTAGAGAGAGAACGAGGGAAAGAGTGAGAGAAAAGAGTGCTCGAGAATGAGAAGCCAACAAGAAGCACCGGCTTTGCAAGGATTCGTAATAAAATTTCATTATATTTTACAGAGTTTTTTTTTTTGTTACAAGATGGATGATGTGATTTTGACGTTATCAACTGGACGTTAATAGAGGATGAAAAATATCATCGAAAATTTTACAGACATTTTTCTTCGAGCGAATAAAAATTGGAATATCTTATTATTTTCCAAAAAAGTCGATCAGAAAAAAAAAAAGAAAAATCAATATTCCGCATAGCAATAGCAAATGATGCATGATTTATAGAATGTTGTTGAGATTTGAACTACCGTATTTATTCGAATAAAAGAAGCCTCATTTTGAGACTTGAAGAAATTTAAGTCTCTTCTCTCGAGTCTTCGAAAAAAAAAATTAATAAAAATTGAGGCCGTTATTCGGAAAATTATAAGGGACCAATAAAGAGAAAATCTTTTTCGTCTGTTTCTTACCAATATGCTAGCAAATTGCCCTTGTTAGCAAGAAGTTGTAATACGCCATGCCTGATTTTTTTTTCTTCAGAAAATTAACATATTCCTTGCCAGTCTTGCACAAAAAAGACTAGGACATTTCAGCATATTGCTTTTAAATGCTAAGTTTACTGCTCGCTGTATTTTAATAAGGTTCAAATGATGGCATCACGATGAAGCTTAAGTTGTAATTTCCTAGAAAACATGCGCATATTGATATTGTGCTAATATCGTAAGCATCTCTATGTCTAAATGAGAGAAAATATCACGTGATGCAATGCCGCTTTCTGCGAATGAAGTCCATCGCATAAACATGATTAAGTGAATAAATAGGCGGCATCTGAGAAGTGTCATATATCAATAATAATATTTCACACCTGAGCACACCTTTTGAAATACAATTATGTTTATTCTGTTCAGATATTCTCATTTCTCATGTGCTTCTTATAGAAGGCTGCTGAAAACATTTTGCTGCAATTCATAGTTTTAGAAAATTTGCATAATGGAGCAACAGAGAGTATTGTACATGCTATGGGAATAGTTCAAATCGAAATATAAAATTATCAAATACATTTGATCTTTAACTGGAAGGTTGGGTGTGGCGACTCGGGATGCAGCAGTTGCCGGTTTACACAGGTGACCTGTTGCGTTTTAATGAATTTTGGGATTTTTTTTCGCGGCGCTGTTCACAGATAAATTCATTCCTTCTCGGTTTTCTGCACTGCGTCTAAGCCCCAAGTAGCCACATCTGGTGCCCGAGGTGAGGTACGAACTCACGATCTTCAGCATCGTAATCTGAAGGTCGTGACTTCGTACCTCATCTCGGACAACTCGATGCGGGGACGCAGTGTAGAAAACCGAGGAGGAACATTTATTGAAATCAAACAGTTTCTTACATAGTAACATCAACGCATGCCATTATCACAACTGAAAGAAAATGTGTGCTCCTCTTGGGTCGAAATTAACTATGCAGAACACTTATATTTCCATTAAAAACATTTGGCCGTTAGATTTGGGTGTGTCTGTATGTGTCTGGGTGTGCACGTATGTGCCTGTGTGCGTCTGTGTGTCTCTACGTATGTATGTCTGTGAGCGCCTGTGTATATCTGTTTGCGTCCGTCTATCTATGCCTGTCCGTGTCTGTCTATGGCTATCTGTCTCTGTCCTTCTGTCTATGTGCGTCTATGTCTGTCTGTGTATGTGTCTGCCAATGTCTGTGTATCTATCTGTGTGTCTGTGTATGCCTGTCTGTGGCCGCCTGTCTGTATCTGCCTGTCTCTGTCTGTCGGACTGTGTCTCTGTATGGTGTCTGTATCCCTGCGTCTGCCTGTCTGTTTTGTGCGCTTTTGTCTCTCTATCCGTGTGTCTGTGTCTGTCTGTCCGTGTCTCTGCTTGTGTTTGCGTACGTCTGCCCGTGTCTGCATGCGTTTGTCTGCGTTTGTCCATCTGTATCTCTCTGTCTGTGTCTGCCTGTCTGTGTCTCTCTGTCTGCCTGTCTGTTTGTCTGTGTGTGCATTGATGAGAAAAACGCAAGAATGTATTAACGATGCGATGCTTTGATTTCTATTACGTATGCAAGCAAGTGATTTGCGACATTGGCAATACAAGTGGCACATGACTGACAATCGGGGCACTTCTATTTTTTCACTTTATGTGCAGATTACGCCCGATTCTATTTATTTGTGAAACACCGCTACTTTACTTTATGTCTCACGCTTCACGAGACGTTTCTTTCTGAATCTTTCAGGCGTAGTTGATGAGAGGACGCTTGTGACCGTTGAAGAAAAACAATATGCAACACTAAATGAAGAACTCATAATTCATACTTCCTTTCTTATGTCGGCCTCATGTCTGTGCGTATGTCCGTGAACGTCTGTCTGTCTGTCTTCAATTTGGAAATCATTTTAGCTAGAGAGGTATGTAAATTCAACATTTATTTTCCGACGTTTGAAATCTCATTCAGCACCAATCGTGAAAGGGTCTTTCCTAAAGGCAAAAACCATAAAATTGTTCGATCGTGTGTATCGGAATGCGAAATTCAAAAAAATGCATCCTCATTAAAGAATCAAAAAATAGTTAATCATATCTGGGAAGTTTGACAAACGCATATAATGAGGCGTTTCTATGGGTCATCTTATGAATCTTTAGACTGCTAATCTGGTCATTTGGTCATCAGGCCATGAATCATCTGGAAAATCACACTGCCTATACAAACACCCACATTTTTTTCTCACTCGTTTAACCCCTTCATCACACGCATACTGCCATAAAATTCAATATTTGACTCGACTGTATATAGGAAATATGGTCGCTGAATTTTGCGGAATTAATGAAGACTAAATTTCGCGGAATATCGTCATAGAGATGAGGTTATATCTCTATCGATATCGATTTATTAGCGTCAGAGCTTTAAAACTAACGATCTTTTTCGGAACCTTCTATACTCAACTGTCTTGAAATTTTCCTCAATGAGTTTTTATACGTAGTTAATAACTCTTGATAACTGAAAATAAAAATTTGTAACGACACATGAATTTGAAAAAAAAAATTATGATAAAACTTTAGCCTACATGAAAAAAAGTTTGCATAGAAAAATTTCTAAGTTTCCTAAAGAGTTCAGAAATGTTGCGCAATCATGAAAATAAAAGATAAGGCAATTTATAGGTGTTGAAGGATAATTTTATATGCAATAATATTGAGTTATGGACAATACCACTTCATGTTCAGAGTATAAAATAAACGAAATCTTGTAGTTTGATAGGCGTGTAGAAGAAAATGCAGAAAAAGCTTCTACTTAAGTTATGCAAATAGTTTCTAAAATATTGCCCATAGTTAGTTGTTCTCAAGCCACCAACATTTTTTTTCTTTGTTACAGGTGGCCAAAATTCATCAACGGCGAGATCGGATAAAACCAATGGAACAACGCCGAATTCGAGAACCTTCCTCACTGTTGATCAAGGTACGGCTTTCAATCAGAACTTTCTTTAAATCAAGGCTTATGCGTCGTCGAAAAAACAAAGTTTTTCGGGTGTAAAAAAAAACAAAGTCTGTATTTTAGATCTGCTATACTGAATGTTAGGATGAATTGATAAAGAAAAATGCATAGAACGTTTTCCGCTAGTAAGCATTTAATGATCACTGCTGAGCATACAAAAAGAGGAGGAAGAAAATGTGAAAAATATAATAAATGCATATGACAATAAACTTTAACCTTTTTCAATAATGTTCCAATCTCTCGTCTTCCTATTATGGAACGTTTCTTTATCAGCAGTAAGATTGACAAACTCTGTCTCAATTAAATTCTCGACGACCTAAAGTCGATCAACAAAATTAATCAGCATGACTAAGTCGCATTTTAAGATGTGAATTGTCGTGAACAAAACGATGTTGTAGACAACAGTCGTATGTAGACAACAGAAAAGAAAACAGCAAGATAGCTGTTTTATTGAAACAAAGAATAATAGAGTTAAGAGGAATAAAACTTCGAAGCAGTGCAGGCCTATCGCAACACCAACAATATAAAAGCAGAAAACAAAGCAAAGACAGTTATAAGAAAACGACAAGAAGCTGGGGGCAGGTTGTGCGACGTGGATGATACGGTACATTATGAGCGCTATAAAACTGCTCTACTAATAAAGTTCCTGTAGCAGTTATGGCAGTGCTTGAAATACGAAGTGAATACACCGTATTTTTACGAGAAATGAGGTGTCAGATGATTGCGTTTGTGCCGACCACCGGGTTATCTGAAGAAAATCAAGTACACAACCTCATAGCACGTGCGGTTCACCGATTTTTTTTACCGCAAACTGTTTTTCTCGTGCTGTCGCTACTTCGTTATTTATATTATACACTTCTCTGCTGGACTCTGAGATATAATTGTACTTAACGAACAAACTGGCCTGATTCGCAGAGGGCTCGTCCACTTGCGCCTCTCCTTTTCTCAACCAATCTGTACCAAGCTCCTGGTTGGTTCATCCCAAGTTTGTTCACAAGGTTCGGGGGACACCTCTCAGCTCTGCAATCGCCCGACACCTCAAACTTGGGTAATTAAATGTACTCTCAAACAAAACTAAAACGCAACATAACTAAAAGGCGAATACAAGAACATCATAAGACATGACCTGAGATAGCTGAGGTGGCTTTTTATTGATGCATTAACTAACGAGATGCGCATATATAATAAAGAGATCGCCAAGTGTCAGTAGTGTTGACAACCAACAATGATAAGCAAGTTGAGATAGAAAAACCAATAATACAACAACAGAGATGAAATAATCCTGACAAAGCGCAAGACAGTTGCGCCTCCACACGAACCGCAACGCTAATTTAGTGGAACGATACAGTCGATCGATAGGGCAAGAGGTCAAATAGACAGTTTCGTGAGTTGCTACGTTCAGACGCATTTCAATTTTAAATCTCTAGCAGCTAGATAACTCAGTCACGTGTCTTCGTGACGTGCATCTTAGGCAGTAACTTTCTTTTTTCAGTTTTCAATCACTGTATTTTAATTCTTATATTTTTGTATTTTAAAAGGTCCTTTATTATTAATTAGTAAATAATCGGGAAGTGTTGAAATTTTTTAAGTATAAGATAAGATACTGATAAATATAATTAGTGTTTTATTCTTTTACTCTACAAAAAAAAGTATAAATTATAAAACTGTAATAATTTTTGAATGAAAAATACCCTATTAAAAATCGTCTATGAACATATAAGCACTTTTTTCTCAATTCTTTTTTTTTTTTTTGCTTTTCTTAGATATTCAGTTTTTCAATATCACTAAAAAAAGTGATTGAATTTCTTTGAAATATTTTTCCATCTATATAATATATCATTTGTCGTTTTATTTTTATTGAGTGCAATTATTTTCACCTATCAAGATTCCTCATTATTTTATGCGTATAGAAATAAATCATAATGTGCAATGAGATTAGTAATTTTCGATGAGTGCATAAATTTTTGTTCAATTATCTTTCAGCTTCTCGGCAATATTTTTTCTCGTATGTCGTTTTTCATAGATTAATGCGATATGAAACGTTATGCAAATTCATTGACAGAATATATTTATTTCTTGAAATTTATGCAAAAATAATTGATATTACTTGAAGAAATTATTGAAATTATTAAAATAAAAGATTATTGAACTTAATAAAGGACTAAAGGATTGAAATTTTTTGAAGAATTGTGAATTAATTTTAAAAAAAATTGAAGAAAAAAATGCACAATAAATTTTAAAAGTTATTCGAAAAAATTAAAACAGGATAAGTGAGCAATAATAATAATATTTTCGAATACGGGTCGACATTTCTAGATTTGTTTGTGCCTATTCTAAATCAGATTCTAAAAAAAACACGACCTAATAGTAATAAAGGCTCAACATGGCTCAGCATGATTATCGAGGTAGAGCATACTGCGGAAAATATTGAAAAGAAAGAACGGAAAAGATTTTAAATTTTTAGAGAAAATCCTTCAGAAGATTTCGCATTTCTTGGCATCTTTTCTTAAAATAATGGAACTGTTGGTTGGTAGGAACTTATCAACTGCTATTGACTAAAAAAGGAAATAAAAGATGGATATTACTAGTAATACGCATATCCTAATCTCGATTTCTTTACGAAAAGCCTGTTTATGCAAATGTGTAAAGAGGAGAATCATCACATTTTTTTTTCAGAGAAATCTATATTCAGTGAAAATATTTTCTCAAAATAAGAGAGGGATGGGAAAGGGGAGGCATGCTGATAAATTCTCTTAAGGTATTCTTCGTTTAAGGATTTCATGCAGTGAATCCGATCAGGTCAGGAAGTGCATTGCAACGGAGAATTCAATATCTACAATGTAAACAAGTAAGTTTCTTTATAAACATCATCTTTCTTATAAACGTGATTTGTGTGTTCTCAATAGAAAAGCGAATAACAATAGCAAATTAGATGGTGATATTATCGAAATTAAGAACTAATTCATTTGAAGATCTGGCTCATTAGACCTGATTGAACAACTTTCATACGTCGATACGCTCTAAACAATAAATAAATCATCCAAATATGACTGAAAAAACGCTCGCTGCTAGCTTCAACAAGTTGCTGGTTGAATCATGCATGCCTTTGATAGATACAACTTTTGTCGAGAATTTGGTCGCCCTTAAACGTATTCAATTTCTTCCGAATCGAAAAAAAATTAAATGCTTCTCATGCTTCCACATTAAGGAAAACAAAGTTCGCAGTATTTGAAGGGGTGAAGAAATCGAAATATTCATTGATATAATAGCTATTAACAAAACATCAGAAATGGATTATGCTAAACACGCAATGCTACGTTCTTTGATTGAGGCTCTGCTCATTTCTGCATTCAACTCGATAAAGCGCAGAAAGAGGTTTGGTTGTTGAAAGGTATGAAGAACATGTCATTAAATCCTTATTCACTCATTTTATTCTCTTACCTTTTTGATCGCCAAACGTAATAATGAGTATTAAAATATTAAATTATCGCACCGCCTCGTTCACCTTTGTACACATTTCGATGTACACTTGATATAATTTCATCTCATATCGCTTTGTACAATCACCTTACTCTTCACCACTCAGAGGGATTAACCTAAATTCACGTTGTAAAATTACTTCCTGGTATTGATAGCAACATGGAGAACATTATAATCTCAAAATTTACTTATTCAAGTAATTTGATTGGACCAAAACGTTTTGGTCACAGCCCATCAAAATCGCTCGTTGAGCATTATTTTAAGATAACAAGAAGTTGAAGGATACGATTTCGTTTGCTGATTACTCGCAAATACTTTAGTCGAAAGGTTCGACCTTGAAGTGTTCCAGTTAATTTAACTGGTCTTAAGTTCTGCTTTCTTCGATAATGCACCTTTGATTGTTATTCTTCTTCTATGCGTTGATTTCATAACTTAATATTACTTCCATCGTTTATAAATTGTTTTCAATAAAATATCATTCAAAATAAAGCAACACTTTAATAATTTAGTTATCAATCGTCTACGTGGTCTCTTCTGTGCTTGAAATTATACTATATTTTGTTGGCTAATTTTTTAAAAGTGTTTTGCTGTCTTGCTTCTAAGCCGAAGTGCTAAAATTTAAGTCTATAAGTCTTATTTATGAGGTCTTTTGGTCACCATACACCATTCATGACAACATAGAGTGAATTTCTTTTAAGAGTCGAGTTAAACACTCCTTTCAATCAATGTTTTCTATATAATTCACATAACCATTTCGTCCATATGGTTGCTAATTTGCTATATGCAAGCAAAACCGCTAATCCACTTCCGCTCATCTAGTTAGTTGCTCAAATTTTCTTCAAGCAAATTAATGATGATATCTAATATAAATGTTAGAAAAAAAAAGCCAACTAAATGCTTCAACCGGAAATCGTTGAATTTGAAAAAAAAAACTGAGTGTAATTTTTTTAAGAAAAGAATATATTAGAAATTTCAAAATGCACTAATGAACGCTTTGAGTGCAAAAAAAACAATGATTGAATAAAAGAGAATAATAATATGAAATTAAAATTCAATAAACGAAGAAGAAGATTAAATATGAAACGTGGAAATTTTTGCAGAAAAGGTTTTAGATGATAGAAAAATTTTTCTTTTTCTTGCGGAAATGTTTTTTTTTATTCTAGTGGAAATATTCACAGATATATCGGCTATTATTCAATCATCATAATGGATGCAGCACATCTGGAAGTGGGACGTTTTCTTAAACTTCTAAATGCTTCTTACTATTTGATGCTTTCATAGTGTTGCGTATATTCGTTTATAATATTATTTACTCTTTTTTGCTCTAGGTTTTTTTTTCTTTATTGCAAATATATAAATTTTTGATCTACTTAAAGAAATATTTCGATTAGTTGAGAATCTTTTGTTTTCGATTCATATTAGTTGAATGGATGCAAATATCTATGTGAGCAATATTGCAAAATTGTAAAGTTAGCATAGAATTGAGCATTGCAATTGCATTCTTAAACTATTGCAATGTTTTATATGTGCAATCTTTATTGTTTCTATTGTTCTATCGCTGACATCTATTGAGTAAACTGTGCGGAACAACGAAATATTTCATTTCATTTTTTTCAAATCATAGCCAGCGATCTGATTATTCGGTTATTATCTATAAAGTAAGCTTCTTAGTGAGTGGATGGGGACTCTTTGAGGCTTCATGTGGAGGCAAAAGTGAGTACAATTCCAGAAACGGACCAGAACGGAGGTGGAAGGGGGAGGGGATAAGTGAAGGTGTATTATACGTTACTGGTAGATGTAAGGAATTATACCTTACAGGTAGATATCGAATAATTCAAGTTCCTTGATTGCACTTCAAAACATTAGCATGCTCGACTCTCCGAATGTAATGTTCCATCGTTAAAGGTCAGTAGTCGAAAGATCACATATGAATTACTTTTAGATATGTTCATTTGCAGGAATTGATATTTATCTTCAGGAAATTGAAACAGTATTTGAATAAATTCTAGGCAGCTATTATGACTTAGAGCAGTTTTTGAAAACGAAAATTGCATAAAATATTTGTGCACATGAAGGTATGAATGCAGAAAGATATTGGCGCTAAAATTCCGGCGTACCTAGAGTGGATTCAGGTGACATTAGCGGGCGTTAATGTGAAGAAAGGGGGAGAGTGAGGGATGAAAAGAAGGAAGGCAAGGAGGAAGGGAAAGGGAGAGAGACTCCATATTGACGGTAAATATAATCACTTTTTTTTCGATTGTAATAGTTGTCTGTGAGTTGAAAAATGACAAAGTCATCACAAAAAAAATTCTTAGCAGACTTCAGCACTAGTAAAATGTTGTAGATGGGAAAACGCTTCACTTCTTGTTTGTATTGTGAGACATTCACCAACAAAGCAAAGAAAAACTACTCACTGTGCAGCAGGTTAGCCGAAGATAGCCGACCATTCCATCCTATTTGTACAACAACTCCATCCATTCGAATTTCTTTCCTCCTTGAAGTATTCTCTTTATATTTTCCTCACCGATTTTTTCGGGGAAATTATAAGTTCCATCAAGTTAAGCGCTTTAGTATCATTGAAAGCATTTGAAAATCTTTTCGACTCGTTGAAACGAATATTTAAAAATAGATGGCCAGTATATTATAATGACTTCCAATGATTGAATTAGAGTATGGCTGCGTTTACCTACGAAATGGGACTCTGCGGTTTTGTTCCTCGGAAAAAAAATTTCTACCCGCAAAAGCAGCGTTGAAATTTTTGCGTTATGAAGGGAAAAGTTTCTAATCGAAAGAAGTTTCCCATCATGGAATATTGCCACCCATTTTGAATCAACTATCTATATCTTTTTATAGTGCTACTACTATTCATCAATATATTTTGTTATCCTCATCGAGATTTGTATGGTATTTGTTTTGATATCGAAGTATACATATGGGAAAGCGCTGGAGAGAGGGGAGGGCCTCTTTCGGCAATTATTTTTTCTTACTTTGCTGGTACCAACTATAAAGACCCTACAGATTTAAGTCCTGAGATTCAATACGTTATCTCTAGTCTGTCCTTGTTACATAATCAAGGTTTAGCATTATTATGACATTTCCATAGGTTGACTTGATGGATAATTTAAAAATACGAGAAAATAGAAGTAAAGAACATTACCATTTTCAAGAAATTTCTGCCTAGAAGCTTCAAATGATTATATATATGCCTTTTCCGGTCGAAAATTTTTTTTCGAAATCAACAATAATAGTAATAATAACAATGATAATTAATAATAATGGTAGGAATAATAACAATAATAATAGCAATAACAATAATAATACTGATAAAACTAATAATAATAATAATAATAAATTTATTTCAATAACCGCATTGAGAGCATACTCATCTATCTAAGCGTAGAGAGACGGCCGTGAGATTGAAAAATTAAAGTCTATAGTGTTATCGCAATGTGCTGGGCGCTTCAGGATCTAGCCGGCTGAGCGATATTTTCGCATAGTAGTAGATTGTCTCAAATCGTAATGAAAATTCTTCAACGATTTCTTCCTATGCTAATTGGAAAACAATTCGAGTACATAAAAATGACTATAAAATATCATATCTCTATATCTTCCATTCGGCAAACTTGAAAAAAGAATAATATCTTGCTTATCTCTAAAATATTTTTCTTTTCTTTATGTCTTTTATTATTTGAAGGCTCATTGAAAAAGCAAAAATTTATGGTTAAATATAAGAGTTGTCGAATCGTAGTTCTCATTGACCTCTGAAGTATGGAATAGCGCAATTTTGATACATTTTAATGGTTGTCTTAAATTTTTCAACTTTAGCGTTCTTAAATTCATTTTAATTATGAGATTAAAATAGTTGGGATACTAGTAATATCTAATCACGTCAATAATCGAAAGATATATTTCGATCAGTGTGGTAAAATAATTTGGTAGGTTTTTCTTTCATTGTCTGGAATGTTTGTTGATAAAAAGCAATTTTATGTTAAAAGGTTCGGCAATTTCCGCTTGATTTAAAAGCTAAGAAACTACCTGCGAGGCGAATTTTTTCCTTCCTCTTTTTTTTTCTTCTATTCAGCAGCGAATCGGCTGCACGATAGCCATTGAATTGGAACGCAATCAGTAATAGCCGACGACAGAGATGGGGCGCTCTAGGAATTCATTTGCTTAGTTAATTCAAGTTCAATGAAAACTGAAATCCATCGCAGAAACGATGAACTTGAATTATCAATAAAAATGAATTCATAAAATGCTCCGAGATTCCAGAGTTATTCGTTATTGCTTCAAACTTTCTAATAACAATCTTCAGTTTCTCAACCAATAGATTTAGGTCATTAAGGAAGACTAACGAAGAATTATATGATTAAGGAAAAAAGATTATAATTTAATAACGCGAGAGATATATATGCGTCTAAAAAATAAAAGTAAAAGATAATTTTTTCTCCTGTATCTATTAGAAAAAAAAATGTGTGAATTTATATTCGTTTATTCGTTTATACCGTAAGGGAATTTTGAAATCTATAAACTTTTAGGAGAATATTCAAATAATCGACCAAAAAAAAGATGGTAAAAACTTTTTTTTTCATTTCAAAACATCTTTCCTCAAATCTCGATTCAAATTTTCAAAAAAAAAAAATTTAAATTTTCGTTCAAAAATTCATCCTTTTTAGAAACATTTTCGTTGAAACAATTTTATTCAATTGTATGGAATTTTTTTTTCATTTCATTCCACATCGAAAGGACATCTGAATTGATAGTTAGTAAAATTCGAGTTGATTATAACTCAATTTTTAAAAAAATTCAAATAAATTCTTTCCTCTAACGTTTTCGACATCTCAAATTGCTTCATATATTCAACAGTGACGTCATTAATGTAGTCCTCATTGGAAAAAAAGTATATAATGACGTTTATTCATTTCGTCAGTTTATTCCCGAGATGGCAACAGCAACGAAACACGCGTTTTCGCTATATTTTTATGCAAATTATAACTGATGTATTTCAATGCAAATATCGAATAATGCAGTTTCATGCAAATATGATGTATTACGTTTCTATGCGATTTCTGTAAGTATTGCATTTTACACAAATATTAGAAAATGCATCTCATACAAATAGCGATTACTGCATTTTTATGCAAACGATGAGAATCGCTAAGATGCCTTCAAAGTTTTCTCTTGTATTTTGAATACTTATATATATATATATATATATATATATATATATATATATATATATATATATATATATATATATATATATATATATATATATATATATATATATATATATATATATATATATATATATATATATATATATATATATATATATATATATATATATATATATATATATATATATATATATATATATATATATGCATCTTCTAGTGATAATTACCACTTTTACGACTGCAGCGTTAGGCAATAATCGTTAGTCGAATGTTTTGGTAATTTTTTCAATTGTGCGTTAATATTCTTCTCTTATTTGAGTTATCGAGATCGTCTTGTCTTTTATTTTCAGTCGATATTGTCACTAGTTTTATTTTCTCGTGCCTTTTAAGCTAAGCCACATATTTGTTATGTTTTGTTTGTCTGTTTATCTGTCTGTTGGTTTGTTCATCTGTTATTCCTACGGCAAAACAAAACGATTTTTCCGATAGCAAGAAAGATTAGAGTATATCAATTTCACACGGCGCTAAAAGCAGGAATATGATTAATATTTCGATATTATTTCCATTCTGGCGACTTGTTGCCGAGAGAGGTCGGAAATGTGTTTATCATGGGGAAGAAGAGGGGTTGGTCAGAAGTTGAGATTTAGGGATGTGGGCGAGAGGGGAAGGGGGAGAGGGGTGGAGAGGGAGAGGAAGTACTACTGAGTCAGTAGAACACGCAATTCCGCCTATCATCCTCATATTCTAACTCATCAAATAATCATCAATGTTCCTAGCATAGCGCAATTCCCGTTTTATTTGCCTCAGCTATCTGTTACTTTTATTTGTACACGAGATCTGTTGATTGCTTCAGCTTGTTCTCGAGTATCTCAATGCTGATAACATTAGTGTGTTTTGAGTATAAAGTTCAAGTTGTTGTAACGCTGTAGAATGAACGATTGCAGCATTTCCTCAAAAATGCCAAAGTGATTATTGAGACGAGCAAATATTATTGTATAACGATGGACTTCAATGCGCGAAATAATTGTTGATTTTTTATCTAATATTTATGCATATATTTGAGTGTTATATTCTTTTCGTCAATATCGGATCACCTTAACTGCACGACTAATGATCTTCGATGATGCTGAGACGACTTCTATTCCAGGTGTGTGTGAGGCAGATGTCGATACGACTTTCTTGAAATATATAGGCATATTTCAAACTTTTTTTTCTCCCATTTGAAAGGCTAAAATAATCTCATTAAGCTAAGCTGCAAAGATTATTCAATAAAAATAGCGCAGCCCGATCTAGATTGCTTCTTACCTATGAGATATACTTTGATATTTATAATTTACATGTGAATGGAATCCGCCGTTGAAAAGCCGAATGAGAAAAAGTGCTGAACTCTTAATGAAACGAAATGCTTCTCTCATCTTTCTATTGGCCATTATCATAAGATCTAACAGTTATATGAAATTTTTTCTCTTAGTATGTAAAGTAATTTGTAAATCATCTTATTCTCAAAAAAAAAAAATACAAAATTCAATCGATTTAACGCATTTTACATTCCTTCAAGGTAAGCCTCCAGGTAGCTGAATTCTTACCACTCACCTTATTTTATCATATAGCTTTTAATGAGGTGAAATATTCATGAGAAACAAAATATTAGCGATAAACAATTAAGAAGCGTATTCTTATATTTTCATAGAAAATATCTCTTATTGTCATTTCGGTTAGCGCATAGTTGCCATAAGAAAAAAGACAAGCAATCATTAGCTTTATCTCCGGAAATTTATAGATATTTAATTGCCATCTCAATAAAAATCGAATAAATCTGATTTAATTGTTTAAATGAGGAAATATTTAGTGAGCATAAAAATCTTTAATATAAAGAACACCTAGAAAAAAAAAATTCTTCATCTAATTCATCTCTGTAATTGTACACTATTCTGCACAGTAAATATTTTTATGCATCTAATAATTATTGAAGAAAATCCAATTTGATATATTCGATTGATAAGAGTTTTCAAGAGGAAAAATCTTCATTGTCGAATTGCTCGTATATAGAAACAAAATAAAAGTCTATTCAATACTCGAATTCTTCTAAACTATTTGAAATGAAATATTCAAATCTAGTGAATTACACTCGCCTCGCTATGAATTTTCAGTTGTTTTTTAATGCTGGCGATTAGTGATCGAAATTTCTTCACATTAAAAGAAACTATAACTAACGGGAAATATTTACTCATAGCTGGAAGTTATATGAAGTGAATGTATTTTAAACTATCGGTCGGACATCGATAAAAATTTCTGAGTTAATCAAAAAAAAAAAAAAATTGATCAACATGAATTTTTCACCGATGGAAATCGGCGAAAATTTCATTTTGTGTAGAAATTTTATTGCGAAATATTTGTCACAATGGATAGCAAGAATTATTCTTTGATCAGTAGAGCACTTCATTGAATTTCAATTTCGATAATAATAACAAATGCATAATGACAAATGAACACAAATAACATTGATGCAATCAAAATAAAATAAACTACAGCATAGCAGCTGTCGCTGAAAGGATTACTGACAAATACTTTGTTGACTGAAGATATGAGGATCTTCCTTGAAAAATCAAAAAAAAAATAGATGACTTTAGAAAACTAAGTGAAAAGAAAATATAAATTAACGAAATAATAGATTCCTTAGCTCAACAATTTGTTTAGAATATGGAATAAGCATATAACATAGAAAAAAACAATCCTAGAAGGCAATTAAAAATAGAAGAAAATACCTGTAGGAATAGAAATAATAAAACACTGGCCACGTAAGAGATGATTCATCAAACATTTCAGCAACATTTTAACTGTCTCTTACGATCATTTTTCGCCCTCCTCTATTATATCCGAGCAATTAGACACCACTCAAAAAAAAAGAGGAGAAAGCAGAAATGTTAATTAGCAGTGTCGTTGTTTTCTAAAACAACGAACATTTCTATCGATAACGATGGACTCTAGAAAGAAAAGGAGCCTTAACATCTAGATTTAAAAAATTCTATGAGAAAATTTTTCTTTACATATGAAAATTTACATATGAACCAATCTTTTAGAATTGTTTATATTTGGCGCAAATTTTGCCACATAATTGCTATCAGAGAATCTCATAGATGAAGTAAATTCAACGAGCAATGGTCAATTGAATTTGCAAAATTTGCATAATCGGCAGCCGTAAGTCATTTGAGCTAAACCTTGAATTGATTGTTGAGATAAGTCGAATATACTAAGAAGAGAAGAAGATAAATCTAGCTATATGAGAGAGCTTTAAACATAGAATAAACAAATACCAGATGAAATCTTTGCTGAACTATCACAATTATTTATGCATGAAAGAATCGCAGAAACGTTCTTTCGATTTGATTACAATGGTCAGTAAACAAACAACGGAAAGAACAAAAAAAAAATGAAAGTTGTTGTGAATGCTTCATTGTATTCATATCGTTTTTTCTTTTCGAGTAAAATGTAGATCTTCCATGTGAGTAGTTCAGAGATACTCCATTATATGGTAGGTTGAGGTAACTCATTTTCAAATTATTCTATGCGATACTAAGTCGCATCCCTTCTTATGCCTCATATGCCTTTTAGCTTGATTCTTTACTATAACTCGTTCAATTGGAACAGCAGATATATCTTTTCGACTTGCTCTTTACCTAATTTTAATGGCCTAAAGTGGTCTACGTTTTCGTTCCGCAAGTCTACTTCTTGCTGCATGTCGCCAATATCGATGTCACTAATACTCCTGCACATCTATATGTCTAGCATGTTTGTGGAAGTATTAGATTCACTGTCTTCCTCGAGAATGAATTCATTAGAATATACAAAGATCGTACATGAGCACATTTGAAGACACCATTATAATCAGTGGCGCAATTTATTTCTTCTACCCGAATTTCCGCCTATTTAGCATTTTTATTTCGGATCCATCAACTTTTTCATCGGTTTTCAAAACTTTTTTTTGTGTATCATTTTTGCAACGTTAATTTATCCCTATACTTTGTTCATTCCCACAAGCTTGCTCTTGGAAATTTTTGAAATATTATAGATACTTTAGGTGATTATTATAGCGTTGATAAATTTTCTTTCAACGATATGATTCCTTCTTCTCTTCGAATTTAAAAAAAAAAAAAACGATTTCATTCGATTACTTCTTGAACTCATTTTGAAAATATATATATTTATAGTGTTTTAAGGATTTCTGTGGATATTGTTGAAAGCTTTTATGGCCGCTTCATAGAATATGGCATATGCTTTATTTCTATGCATTATAAAATATTGAGACCGTAATTTGTGTCGCACTCTATTTTATAGAGGCTCAATATTGAAGCTTTCAGAGATGAATTTCTTCCAATCACTTACATATTCAAATAGAACAGGGGCTTTTTAAGTCGTAAATTTATTTCAATTTTGTATACAAATTAGAACATTGTTCATGGGTTGATAATGTTGCCGAAATAATTCAATTTTCTTTGCGATATGCAAATATAAACAGCTTATTTATCCGCTTTTTTCAAAAATATTTTAAAAGAATTTTATAGACATAGATATTTGCAATTAAACTTGGAGAATATGGAATAGGGAATAAAAAAAAAGGGAAATATGAATATTAATATCGCTAATGAAATACACTCATTTATGACTAAATTATTCGAATACTATTGCGATACAGTAACATTTATTCGTTACTGTCTCATAGAATATAATTACTATTATTTTATCTTTTTTTTTTCAAAAGATAACTTCAAAAGATAACTTTAGGTCGAAACTACTTTAATAATATAATCCATAATTTTAGTTGTTTTTTTTTTCTTTTTAAATTTTTAATCAAAACCGGCAATCTAGCTATGAGCTGCTTTTACGTTTAAAGACAGAAATATCTTTAATCCCTTATTCGAAATACCTTCTTATTATCTTCTACCTTGTAAGTACCTTCTCATTCGAATAGATGAAGGCAGTAGTTATCATCGAACAACATTTGATTGTCTCTAAAAGCTACTAAACTTTTTTAATAGCACAATGTTTTTCTTCCTATTTATTCGTTGTCTTTTCCATTTTGTATTCGTATTTTTTTTTTCATTCGCTCCATTATTCTTTTATTTATTTCATTCGGCTCTTACTCCTCATTCTAATGGAAGTCTTTATTATTCACTCTATTTTCGCTTTTCTATCAAATCTCATCTTCTTTTCTCTTCAGTCATTGCGAAGAGTCTTTTCCATTTCGTTGATTATTTCCTTTTGATTAACATCACCATATAATATTCTTTATCTTTTTTACTTGTCAATTATGTCTTAATAATTCGTTAGTTTTCTTTTGATTTTTCGCATGATGTAAGATTTTTTTTTTTTTGCGAATTCTTCCTCCAAGGGAAGCGCAACTTTATGATGGGCTTATCTTTGTTCATCTTTTGAAATTATCGAGCTTCTCTTGATCGTTTTTCGATACTATGAAGTCTATCTTTACCGATCTTCAAAACTATCATGTTTGAACGCTGAAAATATTCAAAGCATAGCTTGATAGGATCGGCTAATCCATTAAGACGTGATCCATAATGAACAATTTTGCAACGATCATCTCTAGGATGTCAATTGCTTTGCACTGTTCTAGGTTCTATGGATATATGTCGCAACTGTCGAGAACACTAAGTGTTCTTCAGTAGTTGTGACTATAAAAATTTGAACTGGTTCTTTTTTCTTCAGCTCGATATTTTAGACAAGGACTGAAGAATTTTTGCGGTCTTATCATGGCGTCGTAATGATGATCTTCTTTTGATAATGGCGAGTACTGAACTGAGATTCTTCAACGGTCTTTAAACAAGTAGGAATGACTGCTGCAAATGACTTTAACTTTTGCAAGTAAGACCTTTCGGATTGCAAATTGATACAAAGCTGCCGATCCGTTTTGCTCGAGTCCACCGAAATTTCGGTTTGACCTTTGCAACCCTAGACTAAGGAGAAGTGTCTCCCGATTAATGGGGAAGAAATAGTGGTAGATAAGCGCAAAACGAAAACTACCGCTCGTTGATGGAACGTAGAAGTGGTGAAATGATTTTAAAAAATGACCGAACGAATGCAATTCGAGAATATAAGTAGCACGTTAAACGATCTGCTGCGAGGAGTGAAATGCTCAAACTAGATGTTCTATTGGCGAACGGAAGTTTCTCTTTAAAAAAAAAACAACTTTTGCGTCTTTTCTGCAATTTTTTTTTTGCGAATTAAAATGCAATTATTTAGTTCAACGCTTATGATTTCCATCAAAATTTGCATAAAATGCCATTACGGCATATTTTTTCTCCTCAATCTTAGCTAAATAATAGTCTTGAATATTGCGAAAGAAATCGCCAGTTAGTCGAAAGCATACAAGTGGAAGTGAAAATCGGTTGAAAATTTGTTTTTCAAAAATATTGTTTGGTTAGCCTTTGAAAACATTAAGTGAAAATCAAGCTTCAACTACAACCAAAAAAAAAAGAAACAAAAAAAAGTCGAGACGCAACTTCTACTCATGAAAACCGGAAGAAGTTTCTGTTTCCGGTCCGGAAATCGATTGATTGATTACCATCACTGTTTCTGAATAAGTATTCGGCAGATGCTTTCATACTTTTAATCCATTCTTCACATCACTCACTCATTATAGTTTTATAATGCTCTCTTCAAAAATTCATATGATCAAATGTTTTCTTACTCGATGATTTTTCTTATCACTAGTTTGGTGAAAAATTCTATACGCAAAATTGATCTACATCGTTCTTATAAGCAAAGAAAAAAAAAACTCACAACTTGGCTTTTTTCAGCAAACATAAATCAGGATTTCATCCTATACCATTAGGCTGATTGATTTAATTTGTCATTTTGAATGACGAATATCATTTGAGCGATGAATTCGATTTGAGCGCCAAATGTCTTTTAAGCGCAGAATAATCAGTTCTAAATATCACTTAAATGCAGAATATCACTATGTCAGAAATCATTCACGATCAGAATATTATCAGTCGTCTTTCATGGATGAGAGTGCAAGACTGGGATTTCAAAAAAAAAAAAAAAACCCCTACCAGTTCGATATTGTCTCACCATAAATAGCGAAATTTTGCTCTAGTGAAAACGATGACCATTGGTTGAATTTGTTGGCATTATCATAAATTCGGAAGAAAATTAACCGTCTGAATTTTTCGATATCTTATCGCATTCAGTTCAATTTTTTTTTTTTTGCTGATAAAGATCCTCGATCGTTTTTCATTTTTCACTTCTTTCTTAGAAATAGTATCAACAACTCCAAGTCACCCTAAATTTAAATATATATATTCCTGAAGAAAATCCATTCCGAATAGAAAATCACTTCGATGGCCATTTTTGGACGCTCGTTTTCACATCATTCATCGAATTTCTTAAATCCTACAAAAAACGCAAAACATTAAAAAAAATCAACGAGCGATTACAATCTGCAGAAATCAGAAGAGATTTACATTGATCGAAGATGGCGCTAAAAAACAGACGAGCATTAACGAATAGAAAATTATTAGAGCAGAGAGATTCGCTTTTCAACTGTGCATTGTGGCTTCAATATGCTTGTGCACATGTGTGGGTGCATTCATATTTGTATTTATGTGTCTGTGTATTTATGTGTCCGTCACTTTGTCGTATAGTTCTATGTGGGAAGCCAAAAAAGTTAGTGTGATGAAGTTTAATGTATACAACACATATCATAGGATATGCTCCTATACGTTATAACATATCAACCAATCTCGAAAACAGTTATGCAAATTTTAGACCGCAGGAAATTTGTATATATTTCTAGCTCATCATTTTCTTATATGAAGTTCGTTAAACGGAAAAAAAAACGAATATTTATCGGAAGAACTTTTGAACAGCTTAGTTAAGCATTATTTGTGATATTTATTATTTAATGGGCAACCAGTGAAATCCATTGCTGAGTGTAACAATAAGCATATCAGGCCACAAAAATTGCCTATTATATCAAAGCGCCTCTATATTTTTCTCAAAGTATAATTGATGCCGAATTTATATACACTCATTCACCCAGAAATTTATGCATAATTATGCGTCAGTATCCCTTAAATTTATTTATTTTCTAAGAGTCTCATGCTTGGATTCATTTTAATGAAATGCATCGCGACAACGAACGAAGACAGCTAGCACGATTAATTTTTTCTTGAAAACTTTTGAGAGTCCACAGTGCATTCATAATCAGAAGATCTCGCAGAATCAATCAAGCGCCATCTTGTATCCTTTGTCTGCCTTTCCTTATCTGATGCCATTTCGTCTGCGCTTTTTTCTACACAATATCATATATATGTATATACATATATATATATATATATATATATATATATATATATATATATATATATATATATATATATATATATATATATATATATATATATATATATATATATATATATATATATATATATATATATATATATATATATAAAGCTTTGCCGAATCTGATTTATTCGACTTCATTATTGCCTTTTCTTTTCAGTCATTGGAATTACAGGTACGAAAGGGCCTTATGAAAACTTTTTAGTGATTTTAACGTAATAAAATTTACCAACAAACAATAGCAATCGTTTCAACTCTCAAATGCTTCGTAACTTCAAGCTGTAAAATCGTTGAAAAAAATACTTTCACATTCGTGTGTTTCTTTTCAAGGTTCATTACCACAACCTCCATCGTTTCATCTTTAATGAATTGTTAGCAATTGAACAACACATATGACATTTTCGCCTCTATTCTTCAATTTTTGCACGTTTCGTTATCGATAACCCACAAAAGTTTGTTTTCGAGTTCACTTAATTGAAAATTTCATTTAACTAACTTAAATAATTTCTCTTTGAAGTTGATGATCACCGATAATTTGAAAGGAAGTTCATTGAGAAATCTTATAAAACAACTTCAGCTGAAATTAATATATCAAAAGCGTCAAGATCTCAATTTTACTCAGTTTTACGCGAAACAGTCGAAGTTATCATTTTTATCTTCTTTCATCTCTTAACATTTTCGGATACTTCCCGTGGGAATTAGAAGAAAAATCCTAACTACCTAGCTTGGATTGGATTCTCTTCAGGTGAGCTGTGATTATTAATTTACACCTTTAAAGGTGAGATCAAAGAATGAAATATTTTTTACAAATTCCGCATTTATGAGTTTCCTATAAAGGAACAATTCAATATACGCCTCATATTGTTCGTCCGTTTAGTGCAGATATTGAATACATGTTAAGAGATGTCAGCGTTTGTCATTTTTTCTTATGCGATAAGGTCGATCAACTAATCCACAAATGACAAGATTTCGACTTTTATTCGGATTCCTATTAGAATATCAGTTTGGCTTCATTTCTTTTCACAATGTAATATGATGCTTAAGAATTACATCTTTATATTTGAAAATGTATATTTCTAATTTCATTTCTCATTTCTTTCTTCTTCTTTATATTGCTTTATTTTGAATTGAAATAAGCTTTTTTTTTTCCAATTAGTTGTTTTATGCTACAATTTTTTCTCCTCCATTTTCCGAGTATTTCTTCATATAGAAGCAGCATTTTCAATAGATGTAAATATCGAAAATTTCTCTTTCCGCATAATTTTCATCCCTTTCAAGTTGAAATATTCATAAAAAATTCGTCAATATTATATCTCTTTCGTTGAGATTACTTTACTTCTAAAATGTGATACTTGTATAAGTTCTTGCTGCATCGATTTCATTCAGTTCTCTTAGTTTTTTTTTTCTTTTCTCAACGTTTCAATTTTATTTCATCTTCATTTTAATGTTCACACAAAATATATGTTCACTATTAGGGTAATCATTCTATGGGAATAACAGTCATAATAGTGGATTTTTTTTCACTCGAAGTTTGTATACATTATTCGGTTGAAATTGCTAATTGAATTGGCATTCATATAATTTTAGAATATCAATAAAAATCAATCCTGAAATTGTTAAAGAAAAAACTGTTTTTGATAAGATAGACTGTCATTTATCAGTAGAATTGAGAGTTTTATCGAGATTTTTTTCTAAACAAAGAAAACTTTATACAATTTTTTCCAATATACCCATTTTTATCAATTACACTTATTTTTTAATTTCTTTTTCCAAAACTTTATTATATGATATATGCTGATGAAATAAATAGTCCTCATGCATATCATTTTCGAAATAAACCTCAATTTGTGTTTTAAACTGGTTTGCATATCACAGCATTAAGCTTAAAATTTTCACATTAATCTTCTAATAAATCATCTACACAGATCAACTTCCGGTGGAAGAAGGAACCACCTGTTTAGCACGTAAGTACGAAAAATTTCGAAGAATAGAAATAATCACAGATTACACAGCAACGAGTGAGAGGAAGTAATCATCTCTACGCAAAAATATTATGCAAGTTTTTAATTGATACTATGAAATTTTTAAATAAAGAAAAATAACCAAAAATTTTCATTAGATGTATGATTTTCACGCACAAGGCCCTTATTGACCACTAGCATTTGTTTTTGCTTACGCTTAGATTTACATCAGTTGGTCACTGACCGTCGACTATTGACCAGCTAACTACATCGATAGAGCGTATATGCAATTAGCGAACAGGAGTAGCTAAGTAGATTTCATGGGGAATGGTCACTCGCTTAGAAATAGTTTTATCATAACGATGAAGTGCTTGAGGTCTAGCCAAAACATAAGCAAAACATCAAGAGCCACTTTTCACATCGCAGTTCTGATTATATTCTCTTTCTAGAAACATTTAGATATTATCATCTACTTTCTACAGTTTATCCTGCAAAGCAATTTATTGAAATTAAATTACAAAAATTAAGTGATTAAAGACAATTTTATATACTTGAAAAATTTTAGCGTTCAGTGGGTCAACGCGAATCACATACAACCACCGACAATTGTGACTATTTATTTTCGGCATCGTTTGATTATGGATGTGCATCGTTGGCTACATCAGCCGTCGCTCCGCCCGTCTCCTCACCGATCAGCACTCCCATAGGGCAATCGCCTATACGAAGATTACGCCCGCAGCGTGCAGACTCAACAACTTCAGATGACAGCCTACCCGAAAACGGAGTTGACAAGGTTTAATTTGTCTTTAATTTTCGCCTTTTCTCCTTCTACTTCCGTTCAATCTCAATCGGCTGTGTATTCCCACGAAATCTAAGTGGGATTAAGCTGCAACCGTTGCAAATTTCTATTTCTGGATGCATATATCATTAGGATTTTTCTCTTGCGCAATTTGTGCTTTCTTCGCATCAAAGCTGCGTCTTCCTTCAAGATAATCGATGTGTTTCTTCTTCTTATCCATGAATTTATCTTCAGTATCAATGATTCATCTGGTTCTTGGTTGGAGCACTGTTGTATGTTGTTATGACTGCCGCTTTGAGGCTATCAAAGCGGCAGTCTTCATTTTTAGTTGCTGCCATCTAACTGGTAATTCATTCAGATCAGGCTTTCAGTTGAAGATCCCTGTGTTTTCTTTTACCACTACGTTCACACGGTCAACATGAAGAAAGTCCTTTCATGAAAATATAATCCTACAATCCTAGAAAATGCATCAAATGGACCACTCCTAGAGTTGTATCAATCCCAGAAAAACACTGAACAATAAAATAAACGTCTAACACATAAATACTTTCGAGTTGCTCATTTTATACAGGACTTTTTCATAGCTAGTGCAACTAATACCTTTTGCTTCACCTGAATTATTTTCAACAACAATTTCTAAAGTATTTCGCTGGTTGATCTCTTTTCGTCGGGAATGATTCAGGATGTCATCTGGATTAACACATCGAGATGTGTTGCTGCAGCTTTTAGCGCTTAGGTTTACATCGTATGCACATTTCATTTGACCAGATCGATGAGCATAGCTTGTGCTCGAAATGTGAAATATCGAGCTTTTGGTTCAATTCGAACTAAACTTATCGTTGATGGTGATGAATGTGGAAATTCACATATATAATAACTAGTCTCATTTTCCCTAGTGAGGCGCATGTTCGATATTCCACTCTCACACTCTTTAAATTTCATTGGGTATTCGTTCGCTTCCCACCCGTTCCTTTCATTTCCCCCTCTTATCCATTCCTCATCATTATTCATTGATGAGTAAAAGTTCATTTCTGCATGAAGCACTTAATTAATCAACAAGTGCGAATGAGGTTGCATAAGACTATATATTGCGTACTTCCGGCGTATTAGAAATTGCTGTGAATTTGTTGCTAGATCATTGGTGTGCACATTCATATTCTTTAGGTTTTTCGAGAAATTTTGCGCTTTACGTTGTTTTTTGACCGAATTTTTCCTCACTCATCAATCTCATCAATAAAACTTCCTATTCGTTAAATTCATTGAAAATGGTGGCGAAAATTTTGAAAATTTTACATTTCTAAGAAAAACTTTTTCAACTTGATGAAAAAATTTCACTCGCTTGGTTATTACAGAAATATTTGATCGTAATTTATTTCGTGAAAAGAATTTTTTTTTTTTGAAATTTCTCCCTCTCAATTTTCAAATATAAAAGCGTTCAGGATTAGATTGCTCATTAGTGAAAGCAATTCTACACCTTCACATAAAAGATAATGATAATATATATATATATATATATATATATATATATATATATATATATATATATATATATATATATATATATATATATATATATATATATATATATATATATATATATATATATATATATATATATATGAATGACAGCATTCATTGTGTAGATGAGGACTGCATGAGATTACTGAAATATCATTCATATTTCTGAGGGTATTGCAAAATAACTTGATTTTCTTTAATATTTCTTAGAATTTTCTATAATATTTCTTTCATCTATATTCTATAGGTGATGCACTTATCTTTCAATAAACTTCATAAAGCATCAAATGAAAGGTATCTGCCATATTATTTCGAGTGTGCACTATCACATCCTTCTTTGTTTATGCACTCTTTGAAGTGAAAAGAAGTATTACCATCCCTCCTCTCCTTTCCTCCTCCCTCTCCCTATCCATTTTAAAATCTTGCTTTTCTAATACACCACCTCCCGGAAGTGTGCTCCCTGAAATTTGTAGTTTTCTTCTGTAATTTGCTGTTCCTTCAATATCAACTATTACTGTAGATTTACAATTCGTTCAATTAGCATCACTTCGGCGTAGAAGTGGAAGATGATAGAGGCTGAGATAAACTAAAAATGCTAATTAAGCGATAATGAGCTAAGCGCGACATCTGTGTTGGCCATAGTTTAATTAAGTCTGTAATATAAGTATGTACGTTCACTATGATCTCCTGATCTATGTGATCGACTGATCAACGTTAAGTAATGTTACTTCAACGAATAAAGATGAATCTTTATTCGTTGAAGTAACATTCCTTAAAATGTTCTAAAATTCACCGGCCTGAAATATCCTAAAATTTTTTTCATTTATTTCAATTTTTCTCTTCAAGAAAAATAAATGAGCCAATCAGTTCTGCTTTTTATATTTCAACTGTCTATTTTTTTCAACATATTATTATGGTTATTAGAAAGCTTAAGTCTATGATTATTACAGTCATATTTCTGTTCATTTATCTATTTGTTTATCTGTTTTATTTTTTTTTGTTTTATTTCATCGATATATGGCAATAAGCAGCTTGCTTTTATTTCACAAAAATTTCATGCATCATTTTGGATCATACAAATTTGAGCAGCTGTGTGGAACGCTTCTTAATAATGCATTTATCCGTTCGGATGCAGTTATATCTGTTATATTTTACTAAATTGTTGGCATTCGAAAGGCGACTAATCTTCTAATATATAAACATTTCATCCGCCTAGGTGATGCTGACATTTTACTGTCAATATATTATATAGCTGTAGGAATTTCTTTTTCGAAAATTATATGCGAAAATTCGAAACATTTTTTTTTCTTCATTTTATTATTGTCAAACTTGTTGGATATTTTGAGTTTACAAACTTTTTTTTTTTTGCAATATCGCCTCAAATTATAGCGATAAATATTTCGTTGTTTGGAAATTTTCAATCAAAAATCGACTTATTTTTATAAAATGTTGATTAAATATTCTCATGCGTTTAGCATATCATTATTAACGATGGGCAAATTTATTTGTTATGCAAATTTATTGTTTTCAATAATTTTACAATCAGAAAAATTTTCGAATTTTTATTTTTCATAATTTTAGAATTCGGCAATTTTTCTAAAAGAAAAACACCATTTTTCATCAAATATTGAAGAAAACAATTGCCCTTGAAAGCATTTTCACATCGATAAGGAGTATTATCTTGTTAATACAATAGTTGAAAAAAAAATTACTCTAAGAGATCATGTTTAGTTATGTTATTTTATTTTTTAAAGTTTGTCAAAAAAAAAAAATTTTTTTTTTGTGTAAGCAAAAATCTTAGCGCTGCTATATAATCGCTATGATTTTCAATAAAAATCAATAAATTCGATTTTCTTTCATAATCTATAAAAATTGAAAAGTTTTATGATATACATTTTTCTTTTTTCTCTCTAAAAAAAATTTCTCAAATTTTTCATTTTTTTGAAAAGAAACTGAAAAAAAAAAAAAAGAAAAGAAAATCTGATATATGCGATAGTCTCTAATAGAGAAGCATCAGAAATCAAGCTCGCCGCCCACTTCTCTAACTTCAAAGGATTGAGTGTACCTTTTGATTTTCTTATCCTCATTTATATGGAATTTTTTTTAAAAAAAAAATCTTTTTCTGTATAAAAGGCCATATTTATGTCGATTTTTTGGAATTTTTTATAATTGGAAAATTTAGTGAAAAATTCAATTTTCGTTTGTGAATGTACTTTTTAATCACGTCAGTACATTGAACGTTTGAAAAGCTTATATTTATGAAAGATAACAGCCCTATAGTATTTTTATTTTTTCATCAATTCGCCTCATATATAATGAATCCTTTCAAAGATATATTTATAAAAAAGAATTAATAATTTTATCGGATATAAAGTATATTCGATACTTGATGTATAATTTGTTGTATATTGCTAATGCCAATACCTTTACGCCGACATTTTACTCCAGAATTAGCCGACGTTTCATTATTTTACTAGCATTCCAGTCTTACCATCTGAATCAATTCAACTTATTTCTCTCTCTCTCTCTCTCTCTCTCTCTCTCTCTCTCTCTCTCTCTCTCTCTCTCTCTCTCTTATTCTCATTCCTTTCTTTTTGTGTTTTCTTTTCCCATTTTTTGCACTTTACAGCAAGTAATTTTCATTTAAAGTTTATTATGCAAATATTTTCAAAGGTTTTTAATATTAATAATGTGCCAAAATGTTGAAAAATTTTAGACAAAACGTTGTAAAGAGTAGTATCATCATTACCTAAATGAAACAAATTAAAGAATTATTAAAGTATGTGTAATGAATGCAATAGTTATCGATAAAATTGACATTTTAACATCATATAGTTAGAACTAAAGTTACTAGCGCGATATCGAAGAATATCTATTTCGAACATTTCATTTAAAAAAATTTTATTTTTGAGCATTATTTGAACATAAATTTAATCATGTATTTTATTTATTTATTTATTTATTTATTTATTTATTTATTTGTGTATTTTAATTATTAGCGAGGTTATTAACCATTATCTAAGAGTATTTATTTCGAGCATTTTATACAAAACAATTTTACTTGATCATTTATTTAAACATAAATTTAATCATAAGTAATATTTATTTATTTGTTTATTTACTTACTTTGTTTACTTATTTATTTATTCATTTATTTATTTTACTTAGTCGCCACGTTACAAGCCGGTATCGAAGAGTAGTATCCATTTCGCATATTTCTCTCTATTCCTAACCTCGTTTGTTGAGGAAAATATCTACGAAGTCTTATTTTTCTTTTGCAGCGTGGAAGAGTGCGAAACGCTTCTTCAAGCACCTCATTGCATATGATCGCTCGAAAAGTGAACACCACTGAAAGTCAAAAGGTAAGCCGCATTAGTTTGCTAGACATCGCAAAAATATTCCAATATTCTTGATGAATTGTTTTGAGAATTCATTTCGTTTTTTTTTTTAATAAAGCGTCCTATATAAGCGCCAAAATGTATGAAACTATGAACTATTCACTGAGAAAACTTTCTAATTGAAAAAAAATCTGCTGAATCATTTAAAAATTCTCTTTTTATTTATTTATATGTGGAGCTTATTTGTTTATTCATCTGTTTATCTATTTACTTATTTATTTATTTGTTTATTTATTTATGTATTTATTTATGTATTTATTTATTTTTACTTATTCATTCAACCGTAAACCCCTGTGCTGACGTGTTGCACTGCACTGAGTTGAACCAATCAGCGGTCAGTTCAGTTCATTCACCACCTTATTATGCAAGCATGATCCAACTCGATCAAAATTCGCTCAGGATAACGCACCTGTAATTGCTTGTGTCCAGGCTTTAGTAGCCGTGTTCAGTGTTTAATAAACTTTCGGTCCCATGCTGATTATGATATTCTAAAATTTCCATATATTCGAAAAATTACCTATACTCCTTCGGCAGTATATCAGACATTGTGATTATTTGTGATTATATCAGGCAACAAATTAGACAATGGAATCATTTTCCTCTTTCATTGCTAGTTGCAATCGTTGCAGTTATTTTTTGCATCAACGAAAGTTTTGCATAAAGACAACAAATGGATTGAATTTTTACTAAGGATCCAATTGTTATAACGAAGTGTGCCTATCGCTTTAGATATATTATTTGAGAATGCTGTTTACTAACGTATACGTATTTCACACCACATGGGATATACTTCTCAAAATCAACGACCATATTGAGAGGTATAAACGGAAGGAAAGAAAAGTAGAGCGTCGTTTAGCTCGAATATTTCATTACCTTACTCTCTGAAAAACGTAGATTATTAAGGAAAATACCTCTCTTGAGTTTTTATTAACAAAAATGTATAAATTGATATTGAAAAAGAATTTCTCATGTAAATATTATTTTCTATTTGAATTCGACTTTTCGCTTTATGTTGCCGTTTTCACGCAATAGAAGCAATATTTTCGTTCTTAAGCCCGATGTGAATGGACAGTATTTTTAACGTCATTACGATCCTACTTCTTGTGTGTTTCTTTATTTATTTATAAATATCACTGAATGTTTATTTGAATAATTGTTTTATGATGGTGTGCATACAAATGTATTATTGCATAATGTTTTGCATATCAATATTATTATTACATATATATTCGCACTACTAAAAAACATATTTGTATATTTAGATTTATTTATTTATAGGTCACAGTCATGTAACACATCATAGTATAATATAGTTTCGTTTTTATAGTAATTACTGGTATGAATACAGGTGAATTACATTTTAAATGGCAATATTCATTTCATTCTCTATTTTTATATTTCATTCTATGTTATGCTTATTGATGAGATATTTTGAAAGCATTTAAGGATTTTAATAGTCATTAACCATTCAACGGTAATACCTATGCACCTATGGTAATGGTGATACTTGTGAACATTTCGTTCAAAAGTAGCAAACATTTTGGTAAAGCTCAAAGTTGCGTAAATCAATAGCTGAGCATTCACATAAAATATCTTCTCAGGTAAACCACATATAAATCACAACAAGAACAATAATTTATACCTACAAAAATGCACATATAAAACATTATAATATTAATTTAATTTCATTTTGTAGTGATTGTTGATGTGAATATCTTTATTTTTTAGTGGGAATTTCCATTTCGTTCTCTATTTTTTCGAAACTTATTTTTACGTTTATTATTAATTTCGATTTACTGAGGAAAGGTATTGCTATGCTACATTAGAGCATCAAATTTCATTTCCAATAGTCTCATGAAGGTGATATTCTATACATAGTATTAAAAGCGTTTCCATGCACATAGTCCATTGGGAATGCCTATAGGATGTAAACGGAAGTGAAATGACCTTATTCAGCAACGATGATTTATCGTGTTTTTTTTTTTCGTAAAGCTGCCACGAGGGATGCGTTCATCAAGTGCTACTGCATCGAAAAACACGACAAGAAATACATCCGAAAGAACACCAACTAAAGGCTCTACCGCTAATAAACCACCTACTATATCCTACTCGTCACAGGTTAATTGCTCTTACTACATTCATCTAATATCACCTTGATCTAATAGGGCGCTTTTAGTGAAATTTTATTTCTCGGTAATTAGCGTATACAGATAGAAATAAAGTGCATGAAAGCGTCGTTGATTTCTTCATTGATTTTTTATTTTAACTTTGCATCAAATGGAAATGCAATCCAAAGATTATCCTATCAGTTTATTTATTATTACTCCGTGGAGAGTAGAATAGCACATTTCCTTATCAATCAGATACAAAAAAAAACTTGTTCTGCAACATGAAGTTGTGAATATTCCTAGATGATTAAGAGCATAGCTATGTAAATGTTGGTTCTTCTTTATTTTTACCTTATTCCTCGGCTTAATTTTCTCCTCCTCGATCTCCTTGCCGTTCGCTCCCTTCTTCGATCATACGCATTTTTTCATTAAATTTTGCGATATCGTTTGGAATGTATCAACATTTCCGTACTTGTCACATATCTCTCTTGAGGTTTATAAAGTAATGGTTGAATTTCCGCAAGAAACCTCTAAAATGAGCCATATTGATTGAAACGAATATGACGTTCTTTCCTTTTTTTGCTCTGAGTTTGAGGTAATCAAGCTGAGTGGAAAAGTTGTTTTTTTTCTTTGCCGAAAGAATAAATAGATTAGTGTTACATCGATACTTCAGCGAATATTTTCTATGAGAGATTTCGACGTTTTTTTTTATTAACTTAATCCAGATATGTTGAGTATCGAGACGGGGATTTACATATTGTTGTTATACGATTGCCGATACTCTTCAAAATATTTTGTTGTTTGATTGCTACTATCGAAAAATGTTTGCAAATTGAATTAATTTGGTGGGTGAATTTTTTTTTTTTGGTTGTTTGATTTTGCATTTCCTTTAGTCGTTGATATTTCTGATAAATCATTGATTTACATTGGGAATATCGCAGAGATTTACTAACTTTTTGGTCTCAGAAAAAATTACGTTTGCACGTTGTTTCAATTGTTGGTGCAATTTTTCAATGATGATGTAGGATTTATTGTTTTTTTTTTTTTTGCTAAATAAGTCAGTTGAATCAATGAAATGGCAATATCGCATTTTTAATGCCAATATTTTCGATATTTATAAAGCTTATTCATATAGTTTTAATCAGCCAAGTGTGGTGGCAAGAACTTCCTACAGTCAATAAATACGATGTTGAATAAGATAGAAAACCGTTTGATACAACCAGCCACAGACAGGAACAAGCACTTATTAACCTCACTATAGTCGCAAAGACAAACAATCGTCGACGCGAAAAGTCCTGGGAATAAAGGGGCGATAAAAATATCCGGAAAGCCGATTTTTTGTTGTTTCGTGAGAAAAAATCGCACCATTTATCAAGCCTTCCGGACGGGATGGTGCAGATAAACTATGATGAAGGCGACCCTACCAGAAAGCCCCAATATTTTCGGTTTTATTGTTCGTCTCACATATGATTACCAAATTTCACCAAATTTTTGATATATTCCATTTTTATCCCTTCCGAAAAATATTGCTTTAATCCCGCTCCATTTCTTCTATTGTTCACCAACCCGCCGTTCTTGTATGCTACTATAATTAACATCTTTTAGATTTCCTTAGATATAATGAACGTTTCCATAACTTATACATTGCGCCAAGCACTTTGATATGAGGATATCAGAATATATTAATTAAGTCGTTACATTTATGATGTTACTGTGATAAACAAAATCGAGCTTATAGCCTAATTCCAATGTTTGTAATGTAATCGGATGGAATTGCTTATAATCCTGAAATGATTTCGAATATTTCAGGCGATCATTGTTTCATGTATGGAGAATGCGAGAAGCGATATCGCAACAAGGATAATACAACGTATGGCACATAAACGTGACGATTTTGCGCAATTTTGTGCAAATTTAAGCGCCGAGCAAACCGCTGATATGGTGAGCTCATTGAAGCAACTGCTTACCGATGTCGTAAAGCACATCAGTTCCGCCGAAAAGGTTTCAATTTCGCATTTTTAAAGGTCTAACTTCTGGAGATAGTTCACTAAATCATCATTTTATCTGTGAAATCACATATTTAAGAAGTTGGAATTTTTAGAAGATAACCAAGTTGGTGCATTTTTTAGGATTGTGACCAAGTTCGAATACTTTTCATGAAGGTAAGAAAGGTGGAATATTTTTAGCAAGGTGATCTCGGTATTAAATCCGAATATAAATTTCATTTTAAAGAATTATTTCCACTCAGTCGAACCTGCAGTCTAATGTTGGCATCTTATTCATACCACGCAACTGATGCGCTCTTTGACTGCAGTGCGTGTTTATTTAAAAAAATATATGAGAGTTTTTTTCAAAAATATTTCTGTCATTTTTTATACATGAATTTATTCAACAAAATGATTCGTTTCACTTAACACTAATGATCTCAATCGAGCACTAATTCAAATAGCCTAGGCTTGAAAGCCTCCTAGAAGAGCCTATTTGAAGCACTATGGCATTCATAAAAGACGTAGATGGCTAGCACTTTTCGTATTGCTCACGATCGTCAACATTTGTTCTATAAGTTGAAATTTTGCACTTACTTAGCTAACAACTACAGCAAAATGGTCCAAATATTACCCCATAGGTCTTAAATATTTTCATATCATATCGCTATCGATCATCGCGCCAAATTCTCAGTTTCGTTTTTGGTTCTTAAAAATCTATTTTAATTATTGTATCAGTTTCATATGAGTTTTGACTGCATCATATTTTTTCTTGAACATTTTTAGGGTGACAGACAGTCTTTTCTATTTTTTTTATTTCCATTCTTTTCGCATCATTTGTTTCTCACGACGTTTCAAACAAACGCGCATCAAAGAGGTGCTAGATAATGCCAACTTCTTCTCGTGGCTCGTCAGATGATGCTAACATGAGGAGAAGAGGTGCTAAATTCTTTCACGACCAACATATTTTCGTGCGGCGGTCACGTCATAAGACAGACATAGTTTTTCGTTATTCCCAGCTCTTACTGAGCACGATAACAATAATGATAATTGCTGTTATTATTATTATAATCATTATAATTATTATTCTTAATACTATTAATTACTATTATTATTATTAATTACTACAATTATTCTTAACTACTATAATTAATACTAATTGCTATTATTATTGTTATCAATATTGCTAGTATAAATTGCTTTTATTGCTATTAATTGCTATTGTCATCACCATTAATTACTATTATTGGTATTAATTACTATTATTATTACTAATTACCATTATAATCATTAAATCCTATTATTATTGATACAATTATTATAAATCACTATTATTATTACCATTAATTACCAATACCATTAGTATTATTAATTACTATTATTATCATTAATTACTATTATTATCATTTATTATTTATTATTATTATCATCAAATACCTTTATTACTAATTATTGTTATTATTATAAATTACTATTAGTATTATTATTAATTAGTATTAATATTATTAGCACTAATAAACATTATTATCTTTAATTTATGTTATTAATATCTATCGCTAATTACTATTGTTATTAATATCGTTAATTTATGTTATTAATTAATTGTAATTTCCTATTACTATGGATTCATTATCATTGTTGTTATTCAGTACTATTTTTATTATCATTAATTACTATTATTATAAATTCCAACAAATATTAATTACTACTATTATTAATTACTATTATTATTAATTACCATTCTTATTAATTACTATGACGGTCATATTTAATTACTATTACTTATATCATTAATTAAAATTATTATTATTGATTACTACTATTATTATTAGTTACCGTTATCATTATTATTAACAGTTCTTACTACTAATTACCATTACTGTTCTCATTAATTACTACGATTACTAATCACTGCTACTTCCATTAACAACTAATATCATTACAAAGTGATATTATTATTATCCATCACTACTATCATCACTGATCACTAATACTAATATACTTAACTACTATTATTATTAATTAATATTATTAATAATTTCTATTATCACTATTAATTACTATTATTATCAATAATCAGTTTTCTTATTATTAGTTACCGCTATTGCCATCAGTAATTACTATCATGCAATTATTACAATTATTACTATTATTAGTTCAGTTACTATTATTAATTTTATTGTTATTATCTTTTTAATTATTACTATTAGTTCAACTATTCTTCTTAATTCAATTATTAATATTCATTCAATTCTCATTATTAATTCAATTATTATTATTAGTTTAATTATTATCATTAATTTTATTATTATTACCAATTTAATTATCATTATTTATTCAATTATTATTATAAATTCAGTTATTACTAATTTAATCATTCTTATTAATTTAATTATAATTATTAATTCAGTTATTATTATTAATTCAATTATTATTATTAATTTAATTATTATAATTATATTATTAATTAATTTAATAATAATAACTGAAGTAATAATTATAATTATTAATTCTGTTATTATTACTAATTTAATTATTATTATTAACTTAATTATTAGTATTAGTTTAAATATTGGTATTAATTTAATTTTTGAAATTAATTTAGTTACTAGTATTAATTTAATTATTATTATAACAAACTTAAATATTATTATCAACTTAGTTATTATTACTAATTTAGTTATTACTATTAATTCAACTATTATTCTTAAATTAACTATTATTATTAATGTAATCATAATTATTAATTCAGTTATCATTATTAATAGAGTTATTATTACTAACTTAATTCTTACTATTAATTTAGCTATTGATATTAATTTAATTATTAATATTAGTTTAGTTATTAGTATTAATTTAATTATTATTATTAATTTAAATATTATTATTAAATTAATTATTATTATTACTTTAATTATTACTAATTCAAATAATAGTATGAATTCAATATTAATATCAATTCAATTAATAGTTTCATTTTAATTATTATTACTAATTTAGTTAGTATTACCCATTCAATGATTATTAATAATTTAATTATTATTATTGATTTAATAATTATAATTAATTCAACTATCGTTCTTAATTTAACTATTATCATTAATTTCACAATTATTATTAAGTCAACTACTATTATTAATTTAATTATTATTATTAATTTAGTTAGTAGTATTACTTTAGTTATTAGTAATAATTTAATTACTAGTAGCAATTACACATGAGTACTGATTTAATTATTCGTATTAATTAAATTATTATTATTAATTTAGTTATTATTATTCATTTCATTATTATTATAAAGTCAATTGTTATCATTAGTTTAAATGTTATTATTAATTTAATTATTGTTATTAACTTAATCATTATAATCAACTTATCATTAGTATTAATTTAATTATTATTATTAACTTAAATATTCTTATTAATTTAATAACAGTGTGAATTCAATTAATAGTATTAATTCAATTAATAGTATTAATTTGATTATTAGTATTAATTAAATTACAGGATAGTTTAATTATTACTGCTGGTTTAGTTATTATTATTAATTTAAATATTACCAATTTGGTTATTATTATTATTTTAATTATTAGTATTAATTTATTTATCGTTATCAATTCAATTATTATTATTAAATCGATTATTATTACTCATTTCATTATTATTATTAAGCGAATTATTATTATCAGTTTAACTCCTATTATTGTTTTATTATTATTATTGTTATTTTAATCATTATTATTAATTACCATCAGCATTAATTTAATAGTAGTATTAGTTTAATTATTACTGCTAGTTTAGTTGTTATTATTAATTTAAATATTATCAATTTGTTTATTATTATTATTTTAATTATTAGTATTAATTTAATTATTGTTATCAATTCAATTATTATTATTAATTCCATTATTATTACTTATTTCATTATTATTATTAAGTGAATTATTATTATCAGTTTAACTACTATTATTGTTTTATTATTATTATCATTTTGATCATTATTATTATTTCCCATTAGTATTAATTTAGTAGTAGTATTAGTTTAATTATTAGTATTAATTTAGTTATAGCGATTAATTTAAATACTATTATTAATTTAGTTACTATTATTAATTATTATTATTAATAATTAATCATTGTGAATTAAGTTAACATTATTAATCAATTATACTACTAATTTAATTATTAGTATTAATTTAATTATTATTATAAATTTATTATTGGTATTATTTTAATTATTAGTGTTAACCTAATTAATAGTATTAATTTAACTATTAGTATTAATTTGTTATTAGTAATGATTTATTCATTAGTATTAATTCTGGTATTATTATTAATTTAATTGTTCTTATTATTTAGTTATTATTATTATTATTATTTAATTATTATTATTATTGATTTAAGCATTAGTGCTGATTTTATTATTAGTATTGATTTAATTACTAGTATTAATGAAATTATTAGTATTCATTTAATTATTATTATTATTTAATTGCTGTTAATTTAATTGTTTTCAATTTAATGATTATATTAATTTAATTAATAGTATTATTTTAAGTATTATTGAATTTTTTCGTTAGTGTTAATTTAATTATTAATATTAATTTAGTTATTAGTATTAATTTATTATTATTATTAATTAGTTTATTATTATTAATTTATTTTTAACTAAACTACCATTATTAATTAGATTATAATTATTATTAACCAAACTACCATTATTAATTATCAATTATTATTATAATTCTTGTTATTATTATTATCAATTATTATAATTATCATTATTATTAATATCAATTATTATTATTCTCATTATTATCATTATCAATTATTATTATTATCAATTATTATTATTATCAATTATTATTACTATCGATTATATTATTAGTATTATTAATAATTAATATTATTAATTATAATTATTATATTATTATTATATATATTATTATCATTATTATATTATTAATATTATTATTATTTAATTATTATTATTAATTATTATTATTATTATATTATTATTATTATTATTAATTATTATTATTAAATTATTATTATTATCATTATTATTATTATTAATTATTATATTATAAATTATTATTAAATTATTATTATTATTATTAATATTATTAATTATTATTATTATTATTATTATTATTACTATTATTAATTATCATTATTATTATTAATTATTATTATTAATTATTATTACTAATTATTATTGTTAATATTATTATTTATTATTATTAATTATATTATTTATTATTATTATTATTTATTATTATTATTATTATTATTAATTATATTATTAATTATTAATATTAATTATTAATTATTATTGATTATTATTAATTATATTATTAATTATTATTAAATTTTATTAATTATTATTAATTATTATTATTATTATTATTAATTATGATTATTAATTATTATTAATTATTATTATTATTATTATTAATTATTATTATTAATTATTATTAATTATTATTATTATTATTATTAATTATTATTAATTATTATTATTGATTATTATTAATTATTATTAATTATTATTATTAATTATTAATTATTATTATTTATTATTTATTATTATTATTATTAATTATTATTAATTATTATTAATTATTATATTATTATTAATTATTATTATTATTATTATTATTATTATAATTATTATTATTAATTATTATTAATTATTATTATTAATTATTATTACATATATTATTAATTATTATAATTAATTATTATTAATAATTATTAATTCTTATTATTAAATATTATTAATTATTATTATTAATTATTATTATTTATTATTATGATTATTAATTATTGTTAATTATTACTATTTATTATTAATTATTATTATTATTTATTATTAATTATTATTATTAATTATTACTAATTATTATCAATATTATTATTATTATTATTAATTATTAATTATTATTATTAATTATTATTAATTATTATTATTAATTATTATTAATTATTATTAATTATTATTAATTATTATTATTAATTATTATTAATTATTAATATTAATTATTATTAATTATTATTATTAATTATTATTAATTATTATTATTAATTATTATTAATTATTGTTATTAATTATTGTTAATTATTATTTTTAATTATTATTAATTATTATTATTAATTATTATTATTAATTATTATTAATTATTATTATTGATTATTATTAATTGTTCTTATTAATTATTATTAATTATTATTATTAATTATTATTAATTATGATTATTAATTATTATTAATTATTATTGTTGATTATTATTAATTATTATATTAATTATTATTAATTATTCTTATCAATTATTCTTATTAATTATTATTAATTATTATTTTTAATTATTATTAATTATTATTATTAATTATTATTAATTATTATTATGAATTATTATTAATTATTATTATTAATTATTATTAATTATTATTATTAATTATTACTAATTATTATTATTATTTATTATTAATTATGATTATTAATTATTGTTAATTATTATTATTTATTATTAATTATTATTATTGATTATTATTAATTATTATTATTAATTATACCTAATTATTATTAATTATTATTAATTTTTCTTATTGATTATTATTAATTATTATTATTAATTATTATTAATTATCATTATTATATATTATTAATTATGATTATTAATTAGTATTAATTATTATTATTTATTATTAATTATTATTATTAATTATTATTAATTATTATTATTAATTATTACTAATTATTATTAATTATTATTGTTAATTATTATTAATTATTATTATTAATTATTATTAATTATTATTAGTGATTATTATAATAATTATTATTAATTATTATTAATTATTATTATTGATTATTATAATTATTATTATTAATTATTATTAATTATGATTATTAATTATTATTAATTATTATTATTATTTTATTAATTATTAATTATTAATTATTATTAATTATTATTAATTATTATTAATTATTATTATTGATTATTATCAATTATTATTATTAATTATTATTAATTATGATTTTTAATTAATTTATTATTTATTATTATTAATTATTATTAATTATTATTATTAATTATTATTAATTATTATTAATTATCATTATTATATTATTAATTATTATTATTAATTATATTAATTATTATTATTATTATTAATTATTATTATTAATTATTATTAATTATTATTATTAATTATTACTATTATTATTAATTATTATTGTTAATTATTATTAATTATTATTATTAATTATTATTAATTATTATTAATTATTATAATAATTATTATTATTATTAATTATTATTATTGATTATTATAATTATTATTATTAATTATTATTAATTATGATTATTAATTATTATTAATTATTATTATTAATTATTATTAATTATTATTATTAATTATTATTAATTATTATTATTAATTATTATTATTGATTATTATTAATTATTATTAATTATTATTATTAATTATTATTAATTATTTATTAATTATTATTAATTATGATTATTAATTATTATTAATTATTATTATTAATTATTATTAATTATTATTAATTATTATTAATTATTATTATTGATTATTATTAATTATTATTATTAATTATTATTAATTATTATTATTAATTATTATTAATTATTATTAATTATTATTATTATTATTATTAATTATTAAGTATATTATTATTATTAATTATTATTATTAATTATTTAATTATTATTATTTATTATTAATTATTATTATTAATTATTATTAATTATTATTATTAATTATTATAATTATTATTAATTATTATTGTTAATTATTATTATTATTATTAATTATTATTAATTATTATTATTGATTATTATTAATAATTTTTATTATTATTATTAATTATTATTATTGATTATTATTATTATTATTATTAATTATTATTAATTATGATTATTAATTATTATTAATTATTATTTAATTATTATTAATTATTATTATTAATTATTATTAATTATTACTATTATTATTATTAATTATTATTATTAATTATTATTAATTATTATTATTGATTATTATTAATTATTATTATTAATTATTGTTAATTATTATTATTAATTATTATTAATTATTATTATTAATTATTATTAATTATTATTATTAATTATTATTAATTATTATTATTTATTATTAATTATTATTATTAATTATTATTAATTATTATTAATTATTACTGATTATTATTAATTATTATTAATTATTATTATTGATTATTGTTAATTATTATTATTGATTATTTTTAATTATTATTATTAATTATTATCAATTATTATTATTAATTATTATTAATTATTATTATTGGTTATTATAATTATTATTATTAATTATTATTAATTATTATTATTAATTATTATTAATTATTATAATTAATGATTATTAATTATTATTATTAATTATTATTAATAATTATTATTAATTATTACTAATTATTATTATTAATTATTATTATTATTTATTATTAATTATTATTATTATTAATTATTATTAATTATTAATTATAATTATTATTATTATTATTATTATTATTATTATTATTAATTATTATTATTATTATTATTAATTATTAGTTATTATTATTATTAATTATTAATTATTATTATTATCATTAATTATTAATTTTTATTATTTTTATTAATTATTATTTATTATTATTATTAATTATTAATTATTATTGTTATTAGTTATTAATTATTATTATTATTAATTATTAATTATTATTATTGTTATTAATTATTAATGATTATGAGTTTTGTTATCATTGTTATTATCATTATTTATTATTGTTATTAGTTATTATTATGGTTTATTGTTATTATAAATCATTATTATTTGTTGTTATTTTGATTAGTAATTATTGGTTAGTAATTACTATTATTGCATATTATTACTATGTACTAATGTTACTAGTTGCTATTATTATTGTTAATTACGATTAACTGTTTTTATTAATTGCTTTCGCTGTTATGAATTACTATTTTCATTATTAGTTACTATTATTATTATTAATTACTACTGTTTTTATTAGTTAGTGTTATTATTATTTGCTGTTGTTATTACTGATTAATGTACTCACATTAATTACTATCAGTATTACTAATTATTTTTATTGTTACTAAGTAGTGTTATTAATTTGTTATTTTTATTATTATTAATCTCCATTATTTTTATTTATTATTTCTATTATTATGAATTGCTATTATTATTAATTATTTTTAATATTATTAATTATCAATGCTGCTTATGTTTTAGAATAACAAATTAGTGCAATAACTCTTTTTTTGTTGAGAGGATCTATAACAATTTTTTGGAATTTTTCGTTCATATCGCTTTAATTCTTTCAGTTGTCCTCTTCTTTAAGAAAGAAAAAATTATGTTAATGTTAAGTATCGGATTTTGTGAATGATAAGAAATTCAATGACTGAAAATTGCAAAATTTGTAAGCACATGAACTTTTTAAATTTGCGCTTTAAAGTGAAAAAAATAACTTATTTGAAAAAAAGAACTTATAAAATAACGAAATTAAAATTTAACAATGCAGGAAGGGAAAGTTAGTTAAGAGAACAATGCAGGAAGAGAAAGTTAGTTAAGAGATGACGTATGAATCGTTAAGCATGAGGAAAGCGACACGAGTTTAGTTTTTTGTTTTCATATAATTTCTTTTTCTCTGAACTTGCGGTATGCCTGTAGCAACGGCGTCTCATGGATGCGCATATTCCATACAATCGATGGTTTTTGTTTAATCCTGAGGATATTAACTTGGTTTAAGACTGATCTTTGGAATAACCGATGCTATAGTGAAACTCTATAGGAATAACGTTCGCAATGAGGTTTCATTGGCTTAGGTGGGTGCACTTAGTACTTCCGACGGTTGTTTTGAGGATTTTGATAGTCAAATTTCATTAATTAAGTGTAATAATTATTCGTTTGAGGTGATTTGATTATCTTTGCCGATATTTTTTTTAGATCAGAGAAATATCAATTCAATTTGGAATCGACCAAGTACCGAAACGTGGATGGGGTTTTAAGGCAGACTTTTTTGCTGTAATGGCGAATGCGCTAGCCACCGAATGTGTCTTCCTAGATGGTGCTGCACATCAGGTGAATACTCTCACATTCACTATACGCTTTGTTATATCTTGTTGATTTTTGATGTGATATTAGTGGCCTTTTTTGCTCTTAATCATTTCCCGAATTGAATGAAATTTTTGATATGTTTTTGTTAATTTTCATTTAAATAAGAGCTATTCTCGACTATTTTATCTGTAATCTATTGCAAAATATAAATACCTCTATCTTTCTATCTTTCACTATCGAAAAGTTTATCTGTAATAAATATGCAAAATATAAATACCTATATTAGTCGCCTTTTTGCTCTTTCACTATCGATACCTGAACATAGCTCAAATTAGGTGCTTTATGAAAGTTTAGAATGAAAAAAAAAATTCGTATCAGAAAATAGAAGCAAAGAACTTTCTATTTTACCATCAAATCAGGGAAATAAATGAAAGAATTTGCGCAAAAACATTGAAATAACGAAGACGATAAGAAACATCGCTGCAAATATTTTTCAACAATGATGCATTTGCTTAGAAATTTAAACCATTAGAGGAATTCTTTTAATTTTCCCTTTCTTCTTCATTTATTCTCCTATGCTTCCTTTTGCCTTACTCAACTCTTAAAGTTGTCCGTCTAAGAAACCACAGCCAAAAAAAAAATATTCTGCTTGATTTAGCGAAAAGTCTAGTAAAAAGAAATAACGGTCATGTGATATGAGACCTTATTGCTGCCGTCGACTCGAGATGTCTTAACGAAGCACCACATTTTGGTTTGCAGTTTTGCTTTGCTAAATGAATATAATCCGTGAATTATTGATTAGTGCTGTTTCTTTGATTACATCAAATAGGATCGATTTATGTCGGACCGGCTTCCAATAATGTCACAATTTGCAGCCAACCGAAACAATTGAAGCATGGGCTGAACTTGTCGAACTTATGTTCAGCAATGTTAGAGACGGATACTATCAACAGGTTTGTAAAATATGCTTAACAAATATAATTCTTTCGTGCGAAATAAAAAAAAAACTTTTTTTAAAAGAGGATTTATGCAGAAGAAGTAATTTAAAGCAGTGAAAACATATCGCACGGGTAGCATAAATGGTAAACGTTTGCAATTCGAACTTGAAAAGAAGAATTGTTTGTATATATTTCCGCACTCAATTCTATTAAATGATTCTTCGCATTACTGGTTAGTTTCAATAGTTGTTGAGGCAAATCAAAGGTTGACGGGATTACTCTTGGTAGAAAACAAGACGAGAGTGGGAGAGGGTAAAAGGGGAAGGGGCAAATAAAACACTATGAAATATTTCGCGCATTTATCGTTTTCCCTCTCATGCACGTTGGATCAACTTTCAGATTCGATATTTACGACGTAACTCGCATTGTTTCAATAGTATGTTCAGTTGTTCGTCGGATCGAAGTACAGATGGAAGTGATCTTTATGTAAACGGTGGGCGTCATCTCGATACCGTTGCACCACATCATAAATCAACTGGTCAATTAAATCAAACGTCCGTTGAACAACCGGTAGCCGCACCTGGAGTTATTATAAGATTCTAAAGCGTATAAGATACGAAAAGTCTTCCTTTTCTACTCCACCTAGAAATTTTTCGGTTCTTCGTAATTTATGTTAGCTGTGTTCACTTGTTTTCAATGTATATATAAATTTCCAGCAAACTTCCAACATTTTTTTTTTCACTTCGTCGAATACTTGTGCTCAATAAAACATAAGAGCGCTCTTTTCTAAGCAAAGGTATGCGATGTATTATTAAAATGCGAGCCTAGACTAATAAATGCAACATTTGCTGTAGACTGATAAAAAATAAAGATGAAAAGTCATCAACGCTTCTTTGTTGTTCTTTCATATTGTGGAAATAAATTAAAAGTAAATAATCGCTTTGAAACGATGCTGAAAAGTTTCTATTGCCCAATGCCATCTTCTTTCATTAATCTTATTTTCTTATTAATTAAGAAAATGGATTCAATACGAATAAATTTTGTGACCATGCAAATAATACTTCAGTTACCAAACGTTCATTTTATGCCATTCTCTTTATTTCGAATGTTCGCCTTTAGATGACACCCGTAAAGGAAAAAGTAACCAATTTATAGAGCACCATTGTGATGTGTTAAAACTGCTTCGGATTTTCGGATATGAGGCGAAACCTTCTTAACCTCTCTTCCCTTCCTCTCATGACAATCCATAAGGGAATCTCTCCAGCCCTTCCTTGAGCCCCCTACTCCTCCTCTTTCGCTGCGTCTTCAAAATACGATTGGAATATTTCTGAGTATATAAGCACTCCTGAAATGTAAACCACGCATTTCACGGTTACCGTTTCGGTTTCGACCATATATGAAACCAACAACGATATTGTGATATACTATAAACTCATAATAAAATAAGTGAACTCTCATATTTATGCAGTTTCTTGCACTAACTAATAAACTATCTGGTTCTCTCATTGTTTATAACTGTTTGATCAATGAATTATCTGTTCATCGTTGTTCACCTGTTCATGAATTTTTTTTTTCTGCAACACAAAGGTTGCTATTAATGCATATTGCCATATTCGAAATTATCAATGTTATCGTTTTTTTTAAAACTATCATCCCATATTTCGCAGTGCTGGTCTATAATGACGGAGCCAGAAACTTTTTTTCGGAGGATCCGCAAGCCTGATGAAAGCTTTGCTAATTCCTTTCTTGTTCATTTTCTTTTTACATCCTCTTTTTTTCGACATATTTACAGCAAATTACCGGTAAAATTGTAATTCCTCCACCACTCTCTCTCCCACCCCTCTCCCCCCCTCCCCCCATCCCAGAAAACAATGTTTCTCTGGCTATGCCTTCCACAGTGAATACTATACTTCGTCCTGGGTGCCGTAATTTTAATTTCCGGCTGTGAAATAAAGGATCCTGTATTTGAGCCCTGAACCACCATTACAAAAGCCTCTTCTCTATATTACTAGAAATTATCTATACTCTACTATACTCCGTAAGATATAACAGACTTTATAAGTTAGATAATATTAGAAGTACATTATGCTATAGCACATTACGAAACAATTGTGGTTTTGTTAGGACAAGCTATTCTGATGCTGAATACTAGGGAAGTTTATAGATTTTAGCAGAAGGAATCGTATCGCTCAGCAGATAGTTCCAAAAATACATCACATATTGATTCTCACTGGATTTCGGAGATCATTCTATTCATAACAAATGAGCGAAATATTCTCGCAGTGAATTAATTTTCAAGGCATTTTCAAATGTTCTTTTTTCATACTTATACACCGTCATATTCTATAGGATATTAGGAAACGATATTTTTTTTTACTTCAGTTGAGGAATATGAAGCATATAAACTGGAAATTCATAAAAGAAACATACTTTAGTAAAACATGTAGCACATCAGTTTGCGTCAAACGCTAGGCATTCGCTTTGAAGAGAACCTCTCTTCTTCAGAAGTCGCATCATCATTTCTAGTGTTGGACCTTACACTGATCATTTCCAATGGTAGATCCTACCTTGATCACCGACCAATCAATCAATATGAGATGATTACACTGAGAATAGATAAATAAGCCGTCGAAATGAGAAAAGAATATCATCTACTGACATATATCCAGAAGGAAATAAACTTAAAAAACGGAGGTGCAATAATTTGACACAAAAAACGATAAATATGATTGGCATTTCTTAAATTATTCGAACATTCCCTTAGTGTTGCAAAACTTTTGGCTATTACAAAACGCTCCCCCCCCCCCCCCCCCCCCCCCCCCCCACTAGTGCTATCCATTTCTATCAATGGCACTACCATTATTCTAATTGTAGCTACCCCATTGGCTCACTGATGCTAAATCTTGCTCTCTGTAATCCCTTCCAATAACTGCCTCAACGACATTAGTTGCCCTCTACCATATCGAAGGATAATGAGATGAACTTCGAAAGATATTTCAGCAAGTGATAAAGTGTGTCATAAAATTTGAAGGAGCAAAGTAAATTATCCACTATTATTGATATCGCTCCATTTGAAATTTGGACCTATGCAGACATTTCATTCAAAAAGCAGAAACACTACCACATATGGGCAATCGCCCTTCCATTATACAAAACTCAACCAGTCGAACTCGAAAATATAAAACTCGCTCGATTAGTCGAGTCCGGAAATACGAAACCCGGTCAATCGAATCGCTCATAGTCGACAAGGTGTTCAGTTTATTTGCACATCTTTGAGCATCAACAAATCAGTAACAGTATCACTAATCATAGCACCATCATAGTGGTAATATCACCAATTATCCTCTCATCGACATCTTATCGAGTAATCTCGAAGTTGATAGTGTTTGGGAATTTGCGTGAAATAGTTTTTGTAATGAATCGAACCATCCGCAGATAGCGTTCCTCATTCGCGAAAAAAAAGCCCATACTGGGAGAGATAGGTGAGCGAATCATACGGAATACATTTGCAGTGAAAACCGAACGCTGACGAGGAAGGTTTACAGATGGCAATGTTACTTACTTCAACAAAATGAGAGATAAATTTACCGTTAAATTGGATTGTATATCTTTAAACTTCAACTGATATGAATAACAATTCAAATTTTTCCATATGATTGTTTCAAAATTAATTGCTGCAAACATAATTAGATTTTTTTTTGGCAGCTATTATGTGTCAATGCTTAATATCGAATCAACGAGAATGTTTTTTGATGTCTAAACTATTGTCCAAAATTCATATTTCGACCATATTTTTATATTTTTAAGTGCCATTTTAATGCATACTCATTTCTAAAATTAATAATTCCATGAACAATTAGTAAATTAGTAAAGATGTTGATAACATGATAATGGCATATGATTAAATACGAGAAATACAACACATAAGTCACCATTATGCTTTTTTTTTCCTTTGAACACATTGTAAAACAATGAAAATCTTTAACAATTTCAAGTATTAAGTACTTTTCGAGTTTTTTTTTGCATTTAGGTATTCAAATTTTGGCACTGAAATATTGCTCAAGTTTTAGTATTAAGATGTTACCCGGTCAGCAGACTACAAGACGTTACTCGACTAAAGCAACAATAGGAAATGTGCAAATTACTAAAACCTTAGACAAATAGGTAAATTTTGGGGCAATTTGAAGTGCTCTTTTACTGAATAGGGGACAATTTTGCAAAAAAAATGCCACCTAAAGAAGTAGATTGTGTTTCGTAGGTATAATTTGAGTTGTTTTCGACTTGAAATGTGGAATAATCATCATTTGTGTATAAACACAAACACAACTTCTCTAATAGGGCGCTTTGGGAATGCATATGTACATTGAAAAGATGAACATGAAGTTGTAAATAATAATTATATACGATTAGCGAGCAATATATAAGTAGTTGAAAAGATGAGCATCATGAAATTGTAACAAAGCACCAACGTAAATGAAATCGATTAGAAGCAAATCCAGCTGAACAAAGGGGACGGGATGGGGAGATGAAGAGGAGATTTTTTTAAAAAATTCCCATGTTAATTTGAAAATCTTATTTCCAGAGTAAAAAATTTGAGAAACGATAAAATAGTTAGTTATCTAGCATATGATAAAATATCATAAATGAAGGAATTTCAATAGTAATGCATCAACAACTACATGAAAAATATCACAAATTGGGCTGAAAAAAAAAATTTCATGAGCAAATAAAACATGAGAAAGATGAAAAGCATTATGTTCTACGATCGAAGAAATTTCCCACATTTTTTTCTGTGTAGTTTAGTCGCGAATTTTAAAAAAAAAATTGATTATATCTATACCCAGTCCTCATATATATGTCTCTTGTGTCAAATATTTGCAAACCTCCTTTCCCACCTCTTTTCCTCCCCCCCATCCTTAATCCCTCTTAAAAAAGGAATATTTCCGCCATAATTTCGCTTATCCCTTCCCATTCAAATTTTCACTTAGAGACATGCGAAAAAAGCGACCGTTAAAATTGGATTTGATCGATCTAAGCAAAACGAATCGAGTCATATTTGACTGCTTTCGCATCTTTTATTATTGCAATACAACAAATTGCTAACATTGTTATGATTAGAACACAAAAAATACCGAAGATTATTTTGAATGTTTGCCGTCTCCTGTAAATGAAAACTCCTTAAATAATCAATGCGGTTAAAGTATCCTATAAATTGCGCCAAGTATGAGTTGCAAAAAACTTAGGTATCCTACGAAAACATCCATCAACAATTGAATTTTACACTGTAAATGAATTTTACACTCTATCTCAGTGCTTTTCGCATTCGACAAAATGATGCATATTAACAAAATAAAGAGTGATATCGTCGATGAGTAATAAATATTTTTTTCAAAATTGTATAGAAAATTGGAGTCAAAAATTTGACTCCAATAAGTAACAATAGGTATTCTTATTTGCATATTTGCATATATGCCGAATTAATTGTGATCAAAAGTTTTCACAAACGCTATCACGCTATCATTTGATAAGAATATCCATGAGTGTGATATGGATTCATCTTTTCAGCATCCCCAAAATAACTAAATAAGGTTATCCATCCATGTGTCCGCAAAGTGGCAAATATAATTGGCGTTTATAGATTTCGACGCTCATTTAGCTCATAGCGAAATAAATTTGCATATTAATTAGACTTGCTCATATGACGATTTACTGAGGCACCTTTTGTGATGCATGCATTTTTTATTTTGACACCCTCCTGCTGGAACTTGAAAGATGTGATGATTTATGATTTGTTGTACTCTCTCTTTCCTATAAGAAGGAAATGATTTGTTTCACCCTATGAAGATATTAAATAAAAATCAATGGAAGAAACCTGTCGTTGATTTCAACGCAACATTCCATACCACAACAATAAGAGTCTAATTTACACTCCCATATAACTACTTCCGGTATAGTTTCATTTTCATCCAAATAAATACCATCCAATTCCTGCAAAAATTTACGTATTCATTAAACATATCGAAAAAAAAAACTTACATATTGCAATTAGTAAGTTAACATCGAAAATTTTGTTTAAAAAAGCGAAATGATTTCCTGAGACTTTTTTTTATTTCCGCCAAGAAAAAAAAATTTTTTCGCAATATGAACGGAAATTTATGCTCTTTTAGTTTTTCATAAATAAATAGAGCTAAATTCCTAAGAGGCTTAAATTTGCAGAAATATATAGCAGGCAACTCCCTGCTATATATTTCTGTTCATTATTGAATGAAACGATTTAAAATATTTTACTAGTGAAGGTAAGCAACTGCCTATTTTAACAGACAAAAATCTACAATGGTCATAGGCCCAGGCCATTAATTTTAAGAATTAAGCCTGCCACCTAAACCATCTATGAACGTCAAATGGAATCGACATCAACCAAGTATGCGAACATTTCCAATAATGGCTATGGGATTCTATTTGTATATGAAGTTTTTATTAAATGATTTCCAGCAATGTTTCAATTAAACCTCAACGATACAATTACTATATACTGAATATCATGAAAATGCTTCTATTAAAACACTACTATTTGATATTATTATTCCGTTGATTAATAACTATTCTACTATTATTTAATTTTCTATCTAAAATAGCATAACTATACAGTATTAAATATTCTTCATGAAATCAAATAGAAAAGTGAATATATTTCGGTTGACGAGAAAATTTTTCTAAACAAAAAAAAAACTATCCAATTGAAAAATACAATTATAATCAATGAAAATCTATGATAAACGATAAATTTAATTCATTTTCTGAGAATTTATTTGCGAAAATATTAACGATATTTGTCGACTATCGAGTGCAAAAAATTTCCGCATACATTCTTGATTATTTTGAAATCAATCGAAATAATCCCTTATGCAAAAAAAAAACTGCTATGAAAAAAAAATCTCACCGTAATGCATAATTACAGCATTAGATAATTTTCCTTATTAAAGCCCTATTTTATTTACATATTGAAACTTTCATCGAAATAGTGAAATTGAGAGCGATAATTTGATGACACTCACATGCGTTTCATTGAAGTGGATTAGGCATTTTTTACGATCTGATCGTTTCGTTTCACGATTGTTGTAATGAGAATGACTCCAATAGTAATAGTTGCCTCCATAATAATATGGTAGTGTTGGATTCGCGATTACTATAAGACCAGTCATACGCAAGGAATTTGAAAGCATTGATGAGCGTAAACTACTCCGAAAATTCCTAAAAAATATCCTCATTTAGTGGATAATACGATGAAGTGACAACGAAAGAGGAGAGTTCGATCTCTCTTTTACCATTAACCTACGAAAATTTGCTTAAATAAAGTTAAATAAAGAGTTTTCTTCCTTTCAAATAAAGAAAGAATTAATTTTTCTCACTCCATTTGGAAAACGCATTTTGCTCATATTTTGTTTCACTGATCTATTAAATAGTTTTTAATTTCTACCAGCCTTAACAAATGTCCTCAATTGTTGAAAGTACATAAAATTCAACGAAGTTACAGCTTATATATATATATATATATATATATATATATATATATATATATATATATATATATATATATATATATATATATATATATATATATATATATATATATATATATATATATATATATATATATATATATATATATATATATATATATGAGCACGCGCCCACATGTAAACACACCACATATACAATCCAATAATGGAATCACCACGTACCGATAACTTCTGGAGGCTCTGGTAGCGGAACCCAGTAGCGAGAAACCAGCCGCATAACCTCGGTCAGAATTTGTCGACCCTGAGTCTCTACCAGATGAAGTGAAACGAGCTCGACTCGACGCTCTCCCACCACTACGGCCTCCCTTACCATCACACACTAACAGCACTGCAGATAAGCTCCACCATATTCGCATTCCCGCGTAGTCAACTACCCTGTAAATGTTCACTGTGATCCATTACTGCTTTTGATACTCGTTATTATTAGCGCCAATGATCATCACTGCATTCATCAAAGCATCATATCACGTAATTTGATAATAGATATCACTTTGAGCACATAAAAAAAGGGAATGAATTTTTTCGCAGAAACGTTGTAAAGATGCGCAAATGTAACGACGCATTTCTTAACGACGATGAAAAACTCGTTTTTTTCAAGAAATGTGAACGGCAAATATGAGAAGATATTAGCGCTTGTCTTCTCTGGTTGAAGAGTCCAATAGCCACACCCCTTCTATCATTGCTTGCAATCGGTCCCGTTTGGAGAAAGAAAGATGTCAGAACCGCTTGTAGTGCACGTTTGCAAAAAGTCTGCGATGACAACTTGAATAAATATGATGGTGCCACCGTTGCTGTAAAACTTCCTTCTCATAAAAAGGTGGCTAAGAGAGGGAGGGAGGTGGGGGGTTAGGAGGTGGGGAAAGGAAATAGATAGAGGTGGCAAACATTCATAGATACGCTCTTACAAGCGACCTTCAAAGAATAGCACTAACGAAGGCGCAAACACAATAGAAGTTTTTCATAAATTCTCCTCATTTCACTAGAAACATTACAATTCGCTATAATTATCATTATAATTCAAAAACTTCTATAAATCAACAAGATAAACATAAAAATAGAATTTTCGAAGTTGAAGAAAGGGGAATAGAAGCTTCCATAGCGATCAAGTTGATATAGATCGATAATTCACTTAGGCTATTTCTCGTTCAGTCTCTGATGATTGAAATGAGAAAAGTCTGCTCTATGAGATCAGATTGGTTGAGTAAAATGGGATGAGGTGGGGGAAGGGAAGCGGAGGAAAAGGGATGCCGGAAAAGCAAAGGAAGGAAGTTTTTGACAAAGCCTCTTTCTCATCTACAGTTATTAAGATTCGCCCAACGACATATGGGGATGTATCATATAGCCTTAGGCTATCAGATTATTATCAAAGCAAATATTGCTTTGTAAATGCGACTTTATGGAGAGAACATAGTTTTCAGAACAATTATTCATGGATAATTCATTTGTTCCTGCCTTGTCTGCGGAGGAAAAGGAGAAGATGAGGTAAGAACATACGAGCAATATTTTCCCACCTCGTCTCCTCCTTTTTCTCCGCATTTACTCCCATACCTGTAACCCATATTAAATATTCATTTCCCTCCTCTTCGCCTCCTCTCCACCCCTCCTTCCCCCCGTTATATCTCATGCCCGAACCCATATCAACAGTCGTTCAGGTACAGACATCTTGCGCACACGAACGGCAACACTAAGGAATCGTACGAATTAACTGAGCATTTAAAAGAGACGAACACAATAACCGCAAACATTGTGCAACATGAGAGTTCCCTCAATGCCATGTTGAAAGACGACGGTGGTAAACGATGACGTCCACTAATGCACATAACCAGTCTAGATTCTTCTGAATATTTCATTGTTTACTGTTTGTTTGCGTGAAAAGAAAAAAAAAGAAGGGCTATTTAGTATAACACTGGAAAGAAACAGCATTGAGAATATTTATGATGTTCGAATTTTCACAAGATTGAAAAAATTTTCGAAGTTGCTAATAATTTTTATAGTGCTATATGATAGGTTCTGTTAAAAAATTTGAAAATTTTTACGGAGTATTGACTATTAATATATTCGTAGATTTACTTCGTAAAAGCGTATGATGGCAAAGTTGTTGCCGTACGCATTTATGCTTGTTTATGCTTGTTTATGTCTATTTGTGTCTAATTGCATCCACCTATTCTGTAGTTTCAACTCACAAATTTCCGAAGTTGCAGTTGTTGAATTCGATCGTTATAACCTACATGCTAATACAAATTCTATACCATATTTTATTTCGAGTGATCAATCTTCCAAAGAATTATAGACATTTAAGGGTAGCGTTTAGATAAGCGACCTTGCTGCATTAAATATCGATCGAACTATCGTTCTATATCAGCGAGGTATCTTTTACAGACTTTTTTTAGAAACAACCGGATGTGATAAAATATGGAGTTGGTATTTATACTTATGACGGTAACATATGAAAATCTTTTTTTCCCTCTTAGCCAGATAAGCGAAATGCAAACAACGCTTATCATATCATGCCCTTTGGCAAGTTTTTCTATTTTTTTTTAAAAATATAAACTGCTCTTTGAGAAGGTTGTCCTTTATACCATATCGTATGCAAATATGAATATTTGCATACGAAATCAATATGCACCGAAATGGAAAAAAAAAACTTTGATCCATATCGAAAAGTTGATCGGTTGTGGAAAAGTTTGCCTTAAAAAAAAAAAAAAAGAGGAAAATGAAATCGCAACAAAATTCCACCACCACTGACGAATCAACGATGCACATTAGCCTCTTGCAACCAGCCGTTGTTGATTGGTTGCATCTAAAGCGCAAACGCAAACGGCGCCTCCTCAATGAGTAAACACTACCGGATAGTATGAATTTTTGCATTGATTTCATCATATCGATGAAAATTTCAACACGTAACAATTTTTTTTCCCTTTCATTATTTTGCGAACGATATCAACATAAGCTAAATATTTTTATTAATTTATTTTTTTTTTGTTCTTGAAATTTGTAGGCGTTTTTTTTTAGTTTTCAAACGCAACGAAATTTTTTTTTAAAGTTGGAATTTATTAGAATGTCGATTGCTGCCTGAAATATAATGAACGAGGAAAAAAAAATCCAACATAAAATGCTCAAAATGTAAGCGACCGCATTGAAAAACAAAAGCATGCAGAATGTTTCTTCTTTTTGAAAATAGATAGAAAAAATTTCGACAAATATTTCATTCCTTTTAGTAGATGGAGGAATTTTTAGACGCTCATAGCTCATGAATGAATATTAAAGTTGATCTTTATTCCTTTCATAATTGGTGAGGGAACCGTATTTTACTTACCCATATGTGTAAACGATGCCCGAACTATCAACTCATATCATATTATTCTCTAATACTTTTGAATTTTTAGACGTTTTGGTTGATTCGCATTTGCAAGACGCACTATAATCAAGGTAATGTCTGCGCGTATGTATGCATATCTGTCTTCCTGTTTGGTTTATCTATGAGGAGGAGATTTTAAAAGTTGATTGGAAACTCGGTGAGTATAGGATTAGGTTGGCAGATCACCGTTTGAAGTTGATCAAACAACCTTAAAATGTAGTGGACTTGAAACGAAAAGATCACTCGAAATATGATCACTGTACTAAATATATTTTATCAGTTGTGGATAAATCATGGAATTAGCTGATTGGATGAGTGTAATGAGCACACACCGTACTATTTACTACCTCAGTTTTCCCACTTTTTAAAAGCATACAGCCAACCGTTGTAGAATGCTGCAGAATGCTTCTTTAATATTTGAACTGCACTTCATCGAGTTCTCGTCAGCTTCCGCTTTTTTTTTCGATTTCGCATCATATGGATATGCTGTTTCGTTGGATGGGAGTCTGAATCGTCAATACTTACCGCAACATGGTTTGTGCCGGTGGATGAGACATTGAAAATGATGTCAAGTCATCATAAACGATCATAAAAACTGTACGATGCCAAAATCAGTACATTCTCAATGACGAATGGATTCTGATTCAGAGTTCTAGCAGTGACTATGACGACGACGACGATGAGATGGTGACGATGGCGAATCGCTAAGGAAGGTAGTGTTTTATTAGTGTCTGTAATATTTTTGATTCGTATTGCTGCAACATGAGACCCTAGCTGATCACAGGTTCAAAGAAAAAGACCACCGGGGATGCAAAGCTGCTCGTCGTTATGCTCAAATATTGCAAAGAATTGTCACGCTAAACAGTTGAAATCTTTGAAACTCATCGCATGTTCTTCGATGATGTCTTATTTAGAGATTTATCAAGATTACCTCTGAAGTAAAAAAAAAAAAAAAAGAAAAAAAGAAAAAAGAGTGCGATCAGAAAGAGGCGAAGATGAATGATTCATCAGTAAGAAGAGCGAATTCACCACCTGAAATTATTTAAAATTCCAATCGGAATCTGTAGATCTTTTTTTTGCCTTTATATTCTTTTCCTGTTGCACTTATAACCACTTCAGAGTACTGAAATGATGCGCTAAAGAAGTGAATTTGTGAATCGTTTCATTACGCCCGTCGATTTAATGATCACAGCCCTCTATGAGATGAGGATTGCTTCACATCACTGAAACCTGAGGTCAAGACCAAGCCTGCAATTCAATATTTCACTGCTTTGCTTTACGGGTCACCAAAGCAGGGAAGGATAAGGATTTATCCGTTGCGGAATAGTTCTTTAATTGAAAGCTTCATTTATGAACTACCAGGCTTAATCATATTCAAATGATGAAAGCGTTTATTTTCATTGCTTTAAATGATTTGAAATTTTGTTTTTCAAATTCTTTTTCATAAAAAGCTTCATTCAATTTTTTCACGGCTGCGAAAATTTATTCCTCATGGAACGATAAATATATAAAAATTTCTTAAGGTTTCTTTGACTTAAGCTGAGAGTAGCAAATTTCATGTGGTGAAGAATTCAAAGAAAGTAGCAGAGCCTCGTTTAAACTTGAGTTTAGATTGTTGACTCACATAGCTTTTTATTGTGGCACTAACACATTTATAATGGGTGTATTAAGTCATCTATTTTGTATAAAAGTATTAAGTTTAGTTTACTTTACTTTAATCAACACAGCATTCATCATAAATGTTCATATAGCTTCGTCTTCTGCTTAGAACGAGAGTTGTAGCGTGATGTGAACGTTAGAGCTCAGGTTCGCCTCTTGCTCGTTAGATGCTGACGATTCGATTCATTGTTGTTCTGCTTAGGGGAGAAGTCGAGATTTACTCTGCCGCAGTCGTCCATACATGACTGATGAAGCGAGTGCTTCGGTAGGAGGGAGATAAGAAGTCTGGTCGGAGCCCAATCGCAATCGTATAGTAACGTGTACAGAGCGGTAAAATGAATCGAGTGCAGCACCATTTTTTCACGCAATATTGAAGTCATTATTGCATTGTATTATGTATAAGTATTACAAAGTTATCATGTATAGGTTATAGTGCTAATAAACACGCAACTGTTCCGTACTATGCTTCCTTTCAGTTTTATCTGAATCTTGCTAGGTATGGCGACCAAACAACGATTCTGAAGGCAACAAGATTCGTCGCCTAACAATGAATATCAAACGAATAGGATCGTCGCATTATGGAAACGAGAAAATTCGATGAAAAAAGTGGCATTCGAATATTTGCACATGATATACCTTATTGCGAACGAGAGAAATTCATCATGTCTCATATAAAACTCAACCGATTTGTTGAATGTTGTCGAAGGAAATCGATTAGATCCTTGATCAGGCGATCCTTACTTTTTGGTAAAAGTGTCTATTTGAGTTGTATCTTCATCGATCGCAAGATAAGAAAGCTAATTGCGAAGGTGTGATCAAGAAGATGTCACTCACAACAATGCGTATAGTTGGAAGCATAAGTTTACAAATATGCCTCAAATGCTTATTTGTATCAATTAGAGCGCAATTTCTTTTTGCATATAGAGTTATAAAGGAGAGCGGAGAGGAGAGATAAAGTCAGCAATATCGTTACAAATCATCAAAAATGGGACTCATCTTCTATAACAAGTAAAGACCGTCAAGCTGCTAATGTTGCGCCCGAATGCCTCACCTCAATCGATTTACCTTCGCAATAAATAAGTAAAGGACCCTGAAAAAAAATCTGAACTTAATTGCGAATTTGTTCACAAAAATCGACGATGAGATGCATATTACTTTTTAGAAGTTTCACTGAAACTAACATATTACATGCATCTGATCACACCGCAGTCGTGTCCTCCGTAGGCATCAATGATCGATTTTCGAGTAGTGAAATTCTTTTCACTAGAATTTTTTCGCCATAAATGGCATTGAGAAATAGAATTGAGAATTCGGGTGTTTTTATGTCATCGTTGGCGAAAAAAGCGATCCTTTATCAGAATCACGACAGCTTGTCATAGTTGATCGTTGAAACAGCTTTCGAAAGGAAATTGAAACGTCTTGGAGCACCATCAAACCGCAAGAACTATGGTTGAAAACCGCTGAATTACTAGAGAAATTACTCAGTTTAAAAAATCGTCATATATTATGATAATTAAATGTAAAAAATATATAAATTTCTTTATAAAAATATGTAGATTCCTTCTCTTATTGAGATAGTTAACTCAGTGATTATCGGGTGGAGTCTTTTATTCAATATGCAAATTCGATTGCCAAGCAGGTGAGATGATTATCTCGACGGGTTGAATGCTGCTTCAGCATATAATGAGCGGAAGTACGCCCATAGACATGCATGCAAAAATGAACACCAGCAGGTACACTATGCAAATATTCTATTTAATTACCCTGCAGTTTTGAATATATTCCTATTTACAAATAATTTTATACTACAATTCTTTTGGAGGAATAGTTTTCAGTGGTTTCTTTGAAAGGTTGAATCTTTTGATGAATTTCGATGACGCAAATTTGCATATACATGTGCAGAGGGATTTGATATCTTCGCATTTCCATATTTCAATGATAAAAGAAATAGTAATAAACTTTTATACTTTTTGCCAATCTGTCAAAACGTATTTTTTCGAGTTCTGTTTATTTATTTATTGACTTATTACTTTGCAATGCGTACAAAATAAGCGGAACGAATTATTTTTTTAAACTCATTATATCTATTGGAAATATTTGGTTGCAGAGATATAGCAAATTGCTATTCCACGATAAGTGGGGTAGCGCCGCATCGCCGACTGTAGTGGAAAGCGGCTCTCATCTTTTATTGGACGGATGACCCGATTTTAATGGTCACATCGGACGACGTCACATCGGGGTCGTTGGTTGTAGCTGCTTGCAAACATGGACGAGCGTCGGACTATTGTACATATTCGCCAAATCCTGTCGTTCAACTCTCTCTTCTCTCTTGGTTTGCAAATATTTTGCACTCGCATCTTCAGTAGAGATTGTAGTCCTTAACTGTTTTTTTCTGCGCGTATATCCTATTGTCATGTAAATATGCCTATTTCTATGAATATTATATTGTGCATATGGCAGCTAATAATATTTCCTTGTGTGATGTTCGTCTAACACCTATATATTCCAGTATGAAATCAGTAAAAAATGACCGCTGATCAAAACAAAGAAACGCTATAAGGTCGCTTATCGTTAGTCCTTGGTCTCATCTCCTCGGGTACTGACAATAGTCGATTCACCGTTGTTCCTCTTATGACTGTTGAGACTTATCCCACCGTCCTGGTCTGATGAAGGTGTTTGTCACTGTGGCTGTATATGATGGAGCCAAAAAACCTGACCGGATTGTTCTCACAACCGGCCGTGCATTAACCAACACGAAACGATGAATCTCATTTAAATATTTCACCAATAAATGATAAAATAAGGAGAACGATACCTGCACATCTTAGTTGACTTGACTGCCCATACAAATATTTCATGAAAAATTCGTTTTTCTCTTACTCGATTAACGTAAAATGTATGCAAAATTTTTAAGACTGGAGTTGCATTTCAAGTCGTTGAACTAAAGTGGAAATTGATATAAGAGGCTAGCCTATGGTGTTCATTAAAACCTCCAATTCTCCTAAGCCTTGATTTTGACTTTGTATGCAACCATAACAACTGGTACGAACGCATAGGCAAATAAGTATATACTCAGATGTGGCATTGCGATAGTACAGTGATAAGTGTATACGAAATATTTAATCGAATAATATATGAGCAATTGAAATGATCCTTAGAAATGTGAGGATATTAGAACAAAAATCACCTGTGCCCTTCATTCACGTGAAAAGAGGAGGAGCAAGAAGGATTAAGCCTATAGAAGTAGATGAGAAATAATGTTTCATACGTTTCGGGCTGCCAGAAATGCATTCTTTTTCATATTATTATAAGTTTCGATATGCCACTAAAGAATTTGTTTTACAAGAATGAATGAAATTTTCCATATATTTTTCATTCCTTTTTGGCAAAACTTCCGGTTATTTTTATGCTGTGAGAGTTCATACATTCGTTGCCTATGCAATTAATGTTTTTTCGGCATAGTCTCAAATTTTATCGTTCATTTTCATCTCGTTCGTCCACAAAGGCATAATGACATCCATTAGCAATTGTTTATTATTTATAGACGTCTTTTCTGAGAATGGCATACGTAATGGTTGGTCCCTTACCTGTATTGGAAAAAGACGTGCAATGGTGAGAGGGGGATCGATGCCGAAAATTTTACCCCATAAAAGTGACTAAAGATGGTGACCATAATCGATACCAGAGTTTTTCACTTTCTATCGAGAGGGATTTTTTTTCTTCATTTGGAAATGATGCAGCATTAAAACTGGTTCTCGAAGATTTTCGAATCTTAATCTTCGTACGATGTAACTGAAAGTGTAAAATACACACATTCGCCAAATTCATCACTGAATACTTCCAAAAAATACTTGAAAATATTTTACATTATTAAAATAAGCGATTTTTTCCAAAATATTCCAACGCATTTTTCAATGTGACAAAATACGGAAAATGCTGAAAAATATTTTTTATTGTCAAATTGGGGCTATGATTGAACATAAAATTGTCCATGATGCTTCGTGAAATTAAAAGTTCAATTGCGCAGAAATTATACGCCGTTACATATTCTACACTAGTTATTAAGAGATTAGCCACTTAAAGCTGCATAAATTTGGTTACTCTCTCACATTTTCCCCGTCCCCTCCCTTTCTATCCCCTTTCCGTTTCGTCTATATGACTGTAAAGAAAGGTTTTCCGCAATTTCAATGATTTATAATCAACTGATGCTTTGATCGGCTGACTATAAAGTTGCGAAAAATCTTTATTGGCGAAGTTGGTTTTTTCCATATAATTTTTCTTGCCTTATAAATTTTCCCATATTTCCTTTTTTTATCACCATTGCCCATCTTCCATCATAACTGAAAATGAAAGCATACTTTTGTCGGAATTTCTAATCAAACTTTCCATCATCGATATGAGTGTATATTGAAGCAATATAAACAATGGTCGTTATTATTGGTGATGATTGAATGCTCGTGGCGATAACCAACTGAACGGAATTCGATTTTCGCTGTTTTCGCTCTTTCCGATTTGAAGCTGGAATCCGATCTTCTAACTAACGTTTCCGGTAGATAATCGACCAAAATTTTCGAAATTCCTTTAATAATTTAGTAGCACATTTATTTTCAAACTGTCACGCTGTTGCTGAGAACAGGATTTGCGAGTGAATTGTTGCGAATATCATGAATTAGAATGTGTGCTAGATTTCTTTGCCGCAACACTATGATTGATGTAAGATGCGCTATGCCGTAACATTAGAAATTCGAAAATGTGACCTGCAAAATCGGGGCGGAAATTAATTTCACTCGTTAAAGTGCAAAAGAATATTTCATGTAGAAGAGAAAAATTTCACGTAGAAGTTGTCGTTTACAACAAACAACAATATCGGATAGTAGAATATACCTATAAGAATGCATTTTAAATCATCACAAATTATGCAAATAAAATAATAAAAGATCGATTTTTTTTTGCGATTGTGAGAATATCTTAGAAATTATCTAGATTATGAGTGTGCATTTGTTTCAAATATTTTCCTATTTATATTTTACGTCATTGAAGTTTTCTTTATTTATTTTCGTTATCTCGTTTAAAAAAAAAATTACACTTTTGTTGTTTCCATTATTAGAGACTGAATGATTCTTGTTTATTATTTCACTGAATATATATGAATTTCAAATTTTACAGCTTTCTTCTATAATTATTTTCTTCTGAATGTTGCTTGGAAACAAAAAATTTGCTTTATTCTGAATTTCTCTTGCAAGCCGACCAAAACCGTCGGTCTGTCGTGAGGTGAAATACCTTGCGACTAGTTATCACGATTACCTAACGTTTTTCAACACCGGAAATAATATTTTTTTTCAATGCTTTTTTCCCAGAAGCTTTGATTTTTCGACGCAAATTAATTTCCCATGCCTAATTAAACAATTATATGCACCCAAAATTTGATATTCTTCATAGACAAGAATTTCTCTTAGATACTTCAGCGAAATTACATTTGCAATGCGTATAATGGCGACATCTTGTCGATGCAAATGTCTGTGTTTGTCCGTGTTTGTATGTCTGATAGTTTCAAGTAAATACTGCTATGGTTATTGAAAGTATAAAATTTTTTATGTAATGCATGGCATAGTTATCCTCCTCTATTAACTTTCCTAATTGAATCGTTATATTCGAAAAAAAATTGTAGAAATTTAAATGTGCTTTGAAAAAAAAAAACTTTTTTGCCTATTAGAACGGTTGGAATGTACTGCATTACCGATTGAGTCGAAAAATCCGAAAAAAAACTCATCTTGCAAACTCGTCGAACACCTTATTCAACCTATTCTTTTTTCCTTAATAGCAAATTATGGGAAAATCTTTCGTTTCATTAATGTAAATTGTAAAATTGGGTTTTCCTTAATTGATTTCACCACGCAGAGATTTCTTTTTAGCAGTTTTAATCGAATAGTATGAAAAAAAAAAGTTTTTTTTTTGTATATCGTGGTAGATAAACGAAAAAAATTAAATCTTTCATTGAATGATTAGATATAAAATTATAAATATTATCAGGTTATGACGTCATTGCTGAAATGGTTCAACGATTTTGATCTATATCGACACAATTCCACCAATTCTCTACATAGCAATTATCAATATAGGTATAGAAGAATTGAACATATAATTAGATTTCATATACATTGAAATAAATCATAAAAGCATAAAAAGATTTACTCACACATTTTTAATAATTTCATAATTTAATCTATCAATTTTTGAAAGTTCTTCAAAAAAAAAAAAAAAAAAATCAATTTCAAATCATCTAATCTTAGATTTTCCACTTGATTTGCTATTGATCATCATTTATGTCCAAACATATCAAACTGATAAACATTTCCTTCTTTTTTTGTTTTTCTTTGCAGATATGCATTTTCATTCGAACGAGTTGACGATCCTATCGAGAAAACACTATTTCTACAAAAATATTGGCACTATACGATCACAATATCAATCGTCTATTTTGCTATCATTAAGCTAATCGAATATTTAATGAAATATCGAACACCATTACAACTTCACTATTCACTTATCATTTGGAATATATCACTCGCTTTATTTAGTATCGTTGGTTTTATAAGATTCTCTGAGGTATTAAATATATTGTATTTCAAAAATTGATACCATTCTTATTTTTTACACACGTGAATTTATTATAAATTTATGTCGAGATTCGTTCATTATATTAAAAAAATTTTTTTCAATGAAAAGAACCGTTAAGTCATTCATATTTTTGTATTATTATACCTAATAGAATTATCAAAACAATTGAGCAAAAGATTAGACTGCAAGTAACATGAGACAAAGCTAGAAGAAAGGGTGAACAATAATATCACTATAGGTGAAGTTAAGGAGAGTTGCTATAGGTCAGTCAAGCTGAGTTGCTATAGATCAAGTTAACGACAGTTGCTATAGCTCAGTCAAACTGAGTTGCTATAGGTCAAGTTAAGGAGAGGTGACATTTGATGAGCACCCAATTCCGATTTTAGTCCAACTGCTAGATAAAGGGAAAGGCAATTAGATTTACTTGCTGTGGTGGGAGAAATAGGTAGAACACATTTTAGCGTAATGAAGTTATTATCATTAAATAAAGGCAAATAGGTTATATTATTCGAGCATAACGATTATTCAAGGAGCATTTCAATGGCAAAAGAAAACTGTAAAAGTGAGGTTTTCCACTCTGACGCTAATAATGCAAAATTGAGCATACCTGTAAGGCTGATAAGCATATTTATCACTTTAGGCAAATTGTACTTCACTACTGCAATACCTGCTCATTTTATTACTACCTGGCGCTCAGGTATTTTTATTAATCACAGGTAAGAAGTAATAAAGCGTCAAAGAGATCATCGGCTTATTGTCGCTCACATTTTTACCTCAATGATTTACTCTTTTCACGGTATTTTCTTTCATATTGTTCAATCATTTAGTTTAGGATCTGCTCTATTCATTGCTTACTGAAGACATCTATCGATCGTTATGCTATTCGGTTCATCCAAACGATGTTGCCGCCTATTGGTCGTTGTTGTTTGCCATATCTAAACTTGTTGAACTTGGCGATACGTTATTTATCGTATTCAAAAAGAAACCACTTATATTTTTACATTATTATCATCATGCAGCTGTCCTGATTTACACTGTCCATTCAGGTATGTAATTTGTGTAATTTTGATTGCATTGGAGAAATTTTGATTCGTTTGGCTAATTGACAGCAGCTGTCATTAATTTTCAATGGCCAAAGTATTTCCTTTTATTTCCTATGCCTTAATTCTGCTGGAACCATTAAAGTAAATTTAATGCCAGCCGAAAAGCGACAATCGAAATCAAAGAATTTTTTTTTTGAAAATTTTAGGTGCTGAAAATACAGCAGCTGGACGTGCATTCATCAGTATGAATTTCTTTGCTCATTCTCTTATGTATACATATTATACGTTCACTGCTTCAAGACTACGACCATCAAGGTTAATATTTAATAATTTTTTAAATATAATGCTTAATAAATAAATATATTATTGAAATATATTTTCTTGTTAAATTTAACAGTTATTGTGCTAGTAATTGTTTTCTCTTTTTTTCCTTTTCATGTGTTATCTTATCGCTGTTTGTGTTATGCTAGTTATTGTTAACACGAATCATTTGCAGATGGATTTCAATGGGAATTACTAGTGTACAAACAGTGCAAATGCTTATGGGAGTGGCGATTTCTGCATATGTCTATAAAATAAAGATCAAAGAACACTTACCGTAAGAAGATTTGAATTTTTTTTTTTTTTTTTGAAATTTGTAAATTCTTCTCCAACAAAGTTTCATTGCATTATGAAATCGGAAAACTCTTCAATTTTCTAGTGTTTTCAATAAGTGAGGCATTGAATTGTAGGACAAAACGGAAAAGGCAAATCCGGAATGGCTCATTTCTATCAACGGTAATATGCAAATTGTTTTTTTTTTCTCAACAAAGCGCCAAATTTGAATAAACGAAACAGTTCATTGAACTCTATAGAAAATCGTCTTTTGCGAAATAGTGAAATTTTCCATTATTTTCAGCATAAAATATGAAACAACAAGGAATTGCTTGTTAATTGTCGCACATTTGAAAGAAAAGGAACTATTTTGTCCTTATATTTATCATATCTTTAGAGAAACTAGCAACATAGATTACAGCGTTATCACTTCAAATTAAACTAAGAATTGAATATTAAATTTCAGTATTCGCAATGATTGAATTACAATTTCAGGTGTCAACAATCGATGGGTAATCTCTGTCTTGCTTTCATTAGTTATGCAACTTTTACTGTACTTTTTATTCATTTCTTTATTAAAACTTATATAATTTCAACTAAAAAGTGGAAAAAACAATGAGTAATTTACTTGAAAATATGACAAGTTGATGTTCGCCGTATTCTCTTCAATTGTACAATCAAATGATATGAATAAAATAAATCGAAGTATTTTATGAAAATCTACTTCAGAGAAATAAAAATTATTTCGAAAAAAAAAAACGTAAAAAAATGAAAATTTGTTTCACTATATGGATTTATTACTTAATGACTATTGACAGCAACTTTCAATTTCATTTTTCTCTAATGACAAAAGATTGAAACAACCAGCTGTTCGATTGAAGAAAATCAGCGAGAAAATAATGAACATAACTGCGCGGCTAAACAACTTCATGAATAACTTGTTGATAATTCAACTTACGACACATAAACTTGCCGTGAAAGTTTTGTTCATTTATAAAAGCTCAGAAAATTGTAAAACCGAAGCAAAAAGGATTAGCAAAATGCACTACAAGGTTAAGTATGCTATACGTGTTTTGCAAAACAGCTAAACGATTAGCGGAAATAATGCACGAATCGCTCCTAAAAAGTGTTACTATGTGACACCGCCAACGAAACCTTATTTCTTCATCAACCTCATCAGACGGGATTTCAGGGTCATTTCCTCTTTACAAAACAGTTATGAATTCATAGATTGTTTGACAACCGTCACTGAGAATATTTTCCAAACCTGTCGCCCCTTCAGTCCAACTTTCGTAAGCAATACTTAACTGAATTCGAAATTATCAGTTTCCGAAAGTTGTAATAAAATCGCAAAATTATAAGTGAAGGATGCTTATGTCACCATGATCATAAAATTGAGACCACGATGTGTACATTCGTATAAAATTAGCCTAAAAGAGAAAATAAACTTCTCATTTGCAATCGTGCTTGATTTTGTTGACTGATGCAAATTTTGCCAGAATAAGAAAAAAAAACTTTTGTCGCTAGCATGATCGATCATTTTTTTCTGAAACCGAAGATGCTGAGTGCTAACGGGAAATATGTATCACATTTGGCAAATTTTTTAGCTTTAGATCAAATATTAAAACAACAGATGCGTCAGTGGAATATATAACCTTAGGGGGACAAATTTTAATACCACTTAATCGATTTTGATCAACCATAGGTATCACTTAATCGACTTTGATCAATCTAATACCTCCGATTGACTTTGATCAATCTAATCTAATACCTACGTAGGTATTACTTAATCTATTTTGATCAATCGTAAATATCAAATGCCATCGAAAAAAAATCAGTCCTGACGATCAGAGCGTAAAACAGACTATTGTTTATGCAAACCGATAACGTTACTGCAAAAACGCCAGTAACATAAATCTCCGAAAGTTCCCTGTTAATATTACATGATATTAGTCTATGAGCTAAACGAAAAACGCTAAAAAATTAAGCCTACTTCGAAAAGCGATTCACAAACATGCGACGTTCGTTCGAAAAAAAAAAAAAGCTCTTGTAAGATAGAATTATTGAAAAATTGAATTTGTAATGAGAGGAAATATGGCATCGCTCAAAAGTTGCCATCAATTTATTGATTAGAGAGAGGCTAAAAATTCGAAAAAAAAGTATGGTGATTTTTTTCAATTTTAAAAAAAAAAATCACCGTAACTTTTTTTCAAATCTTTTTCAACCGATGAAACGAGTTTGCTGGAAAATTTGTTCATCGATAAAATCAATAAATATTTCCTCGACTAAAACGGAAACAAGAAAGCTACTCATTGAATTATTCACTTGCACATTTGCTCTTTGAAAGAAAAAAACTTTTTTCCCGTTATTTTTGTGAACGTTATTGCCATAAAATTCAATTGATATTAATAAATTCTTTTCAAAAGAAGAGACATGAGTGAATGCAATTATTGGTGATAGCCGGATCAAATAATTCGATGATAGTCGTGAGTTTATTTACTCGACTAGTCAAGCATCATCGACCAATACCATTTCATTGCAATACTCTCAATGAAGCCAGCAGAAACTTTCCCCTTATATTTTCTAACTTGATATTAATACGTGATATTAACAACCTTTATTTTAAAAAATTGAAAAATTTGAATCCAGATTTATATGAAATCAAATCTAGAGCTATATTATTGGTATTAAAATCATTTGGATTGAAAGGCATCAAAGTCAAAAAAGAAAAAAAAATTTTTTTTTAATTGATCAATCGAAAAACAATGATTATTGACAAAATTGCCAAAAATGTGAAATTTTTACTTATACGATAATATCAGAAAATGGTTTGCTACGTATATTATTACGATTTCTATCACTAATCTGATCGATAAGGAATATGTGATGGAAAAAAAAATTTCCTATATTTTGTTTGAAAAGCTGAAAAGCCTTAGAAAATTCTTTGCTTTATTTCAATGTTTGAATTTTAGCGCCATTTTGAAATGTAGATTCCAATCATATAAAACACTTAAGTAGAATATAGAAATTTTGACGAGAGGTGAACATTATAGAAACCCCTGAAGTATAATTCGTACAATGAAAGCTTGAATTCTAGATTGAAAGTAGGTGAAAATTTTTTCGTCATCATTTGGATTTTGATCGATTTCACTGAATGAAATTTTCAAGTGCCTAAAGTGCGACGAAATATTCGAAACATTTTTTTTTTTTTTTTTTTGCAATCGTATGAAAACAGGAATTGCAATCATTTGATGTTGAAGTGTTTAGCGTCAATCGCTAAGTATAAGACGACTAAAGCAGCACTTACAATTTCAGTCGATCATACCTCTAAATGTCGTTTATTTCGATGAATTTTTTCCACTATGAAATTCAGGAATAGGAATTTCTCGAATTTTCATAGAAAATTTTCTTCATTCGTATAATAATTTTCGAAAATAAAATAAAATTACGATATTTTTCTATCGGTGAAAAATTAAATTGTGGAAAATCATTTTGAAAAGATTTTTCAAAAAATAATGAAAAAAAAAGATAAGCACTGTTAAGTTTTACTGTTGTTTAGAGCTGCTTTAGTCGATCACTTGGAGCGCTTAATAAATACAAGATTATTATCCTTTCTAAGAGGTCTTTTTCAGTTGAAACTAAAAAAGGTCAATGAGATTGGAGTAGAGATTGAAATTCTGTTATGCTTCAAATTACAATGAATTTTTTTCATCAAAAAAGCCCTCGTAAAAAAATATTACTCTATGATATCATATCTATTCGTGTGTAAATGTGTGCATTTTTCGACGTATTTGATTCCGAATCATTCAAGCTTATGATTTTAAACTTTGTAGAGATTTTTCGATAAGGATATACCCTCTCTTTTTCTGTCCTCCATCAACTTTGAAGTTCATGAACGAGTTTTGAGAAGAAAAAACCTACAAGCATTTCAAAACGCGTAAAAATTTGCATATATTTTACGTTAGCCGATCACATTATTGACCGATATGAGATGAAAATGAAATTTATGCAAAAATTCCGTTCCACGAAAGCAAAAATGATCGTTCAGAAGTGTTTCAAAAATTGACCTTTTTTTGACCAAAAAGAGCTTTTCATGCACTTGTTTGTTCGGATGATTGTGATTCAACAAATGCATACTATTTAATTTCGATGCATTCTATGTGTGATTTTTTTTTTCATTATGCGCCCCACGCAAAATGAAATTACTACAACTGTTCATATTGTAAAATGAATCAAATATGAAAAATGGCATTTAGGAGAGAATCATTTGCTAAGAGTTTTCAAATGCTTGATTTTTTTTTTGAATTTGTTTAGGAAAAGAAAAAACTTTATTATATGAAGATTATTAGTTGTTCATACTAGAGAAGTTGGAATTTATCCAAAAATTTTAGCATATTTATATACATATAACAAGCACATGTTTCGAGCATATTGAATATTCATAGGTATTGCTCTTTTTTTTGCTAATGATTTCTGTCAAATAAAACCTCATCATTTCCTCTTTTTCTGAGTGAAAAATGGAATGGGAATGGGGGGGGGGGGATTTTTTTTTCGCCTAGCACGTTGATTTTCTTGCTTACGAAAATAAATCAAAATTCTAACGCACAGTGTCGTGCAAAATTTTCAAACTGTACTTTAAAGGTTTTACAATTTTCTGCGAAAAAAAAATAGAAAATCTTTGACCGATAGTAATATTGTATAGGAAAACGCTCTCGAAAATCCCATTTTTACTCCAATGCTGAAGTTTGACTTGAAAATTTCAAAAAAATTTCAAAGATAAAGCATAAAACTTCAAACAGAAGAAAAAAAACACGGGAGAAAAGAAATGAAAAATTGGTATATATTTTTTAAGTTTTTTCGCATTGAAAAATTTTAAAAATTCTACGAATTCTGAGAAAAATCGCATACGAGCATAAAATATTTGATCATTCCCTATCTTTTCTATTACGCTTACTGAGTCTGAAAAATTTCTTCAGAATTATTAAGTCATTCGGTATTTTAGCACATAAAAAACGTTGCAACTTTTCGAGGAAAAAAAACAACAGCATGAAAAATTCAAGTAGTTTTTTTTTTTTTTTTGGAATACATTTGCTTGTTTTTTTTTTCTTCGGAGTACAGTTTACATTCTTTGGGGTATACGAAAAAAAAATTAGCGAAGAACCGGTTTGACTTATTGCAAGTTTGTGTTTCGTTTGTGCTATAGAGTATAATACTTTCTAAAGTCTAACGAATAATGAATCCATTTTTTTTTGGCGTCACTGGAACGCCTTAAAAACTCTTCAGCGCAATTAAAGCCTGTCATACCTGTGTGCAAATTATATTTGTATTTGTGTCTCGATTCATAGCATAGGATTTTATACTTTGGTGACGTTTAATATGATTTGCTTTGTATGATAATTTAGGCTTCATTTAAGCGGAATTTCCTAAACTGTTAGGCTGAATTTCAATTCATTCCTCCTCAGATTTCAACTTGCGATAATTTTACTTCATCAATCGATTAAAATCTTTTTTCTTCTTTTCTCTTAACTGACCTTTAGATGTTCATAAAATGCAGTTGGATATTAGAGCGATGACAACAATCAGTTTAGTTGATCGGCTGTTCCATCAACTTATCTTACCCTTATCATTTTCAGCTTACCTTTATCAATCACCATAGCAAATTATTTATTCCTAATCAGTTAATTATTTTCAAATATTAATTTCAACCTTTTTTTTTTCTTAAATTCGTTCTATGCGTATTGTAACACAAAATTCCGGCAATCTTTTCTCGTTGTAAATAACATCATTGAGAGTGACTGCCGATGATATTGGCGCATACGACATGGCATATTCAAAATACATTGAAAACCAATTTAATAAATGTAAAATTGATCAATAATTTAAGCGAAGTTAAGAAATTTATGCAAAATGATATGAAAAAAAACTACTCATAATTTTTTGAGTCAATTTTTAAGGATCATTCTAGGCATTAGGAGATGCCGATGTGAAATGAACGCTAGCATAAGAGAATCGAGGAGCCGAAACAATATATTTAACCAAAAGTACTGCTATAAAATACTATGTTCCATTAAATAGGCAACAAGTTTAATATTCGTATCGTCGTCGCTTTTCATACTTTCCACAAGCGTCGTTATTCATATCATAAAAATGTCTATATATTCATATTCATACATCTATCGTCATATATTTTGTTAATTTATTTTTACACCATGATCAAAATTTTCCTCCCAGAAAATTTCTAATTTCAGCTGAATTTTTCAATGAAATACTCGAATAAATTATGCTCAATTTAGAGAGAAAAAAAAAAACAAAAATAGAGATTATGATAATAAACGGATATAATCGGAATGAAATTTTTTTTTGCAACCTCTCTTCATGTTTCTTTAAAGGTAATTCCTCAAAAAAAAAACAGCCTTTACATGTTTTTCGGATATTTTCTCTTCGTTTCGTTTCTTTATTTTTATAATATTTTCTTTTCGAAATCATTGTTGTTTTAAAATTGTCCTCGATCATTTTTCGATTCATTTTCATCTATGAATGCTATCCTAATCGTTGTTCTCATAGTTTTGTGGATATTCTTGATCGTTCGTTCGTTTCATAAGTATGAAATTTTTTTTTGCTAAAAATTCTCATAAAATTTTTCTCTTATAATTTCTCATTGAAATTTTCAACTTTTTCATTGAACTATTTTCAACTATGAATTCGTTTTGCTTTTTAGAAGATGATGCGCTTTTTTTTTAATATTATGTTATTGTATATGGATGTAGATATGAGAAATGATAAAATTATTCCAATGATAAAGTTCAAAGTTCAGTCTTATAAAATTTAAAGAGGTAAATTTATATGTCGTTTTTCTTTCTAAATTTCCTTCAATTTTTAAAATTCTTAGAAATTTTCTCATATTACGACATTGAGATATATGCATTCATTATTGATCGAAAATATTGCAAAAAAAAGAAAGTATAAAAGAATTTCCGATTCGTTGCGATAATGATATTGAAATGAAACGGAGAATAGCGTCATAGAGTGATTTCAAGAAATATCGTCGCCTAATAATCGGCAATTGTAAGAAAATTTTTGAAGTTATAAAAAAAAAGCTTTTTTATTTCCACCGACTTATGGACCTTCGTCGTCATCATAATTTCATACTTTATAAATATCCATACAAAATATCCATAAAAATTTAGGCAATTCAACTATGGAAAGCCTCACCGATGCTATTGATGCGATTCGCTCACATATCCATCAACTTAATGAATTCGAAATTTATGCAAATAATACCACTAATTCACTTCATAATGACTACGTTTATAAGTAGGCCTCTTTATTTTGTCGTTTAAATGTTTCATTTAATACATTTAATGGGGATTTATTCGATTCACAACAAAAGACGTTTAGAGAATTTTGAAATGAAATTTATTTATAATATATCTATAAATATGCGCTAATTTGACTATTTTCCTTCTTTTTCAACTCGGGTATTTATTTAGTTAAAACTCTACGTACAACCAACCATTCTCTGCTTCTCATTTTGCCGATCAAATCGCCAATTAGAATACACATGTGATTGCTGTTGCATAATGGTTATTAGTTCAACGGTCAATAAATTGACCACTGACCAATCGATGACCATAAGTTGGTAGATAAGAGTAAAGTAGATAAAAAAATCTTCCAACTATTGAAAATTATCCTAGTAATAATCATTTCAGATTCGCCCTATCGTTTGAACGAATCGATGATCCAGTTGCATATACATTATTTGTGCAAAAATACTGGTATCATTCCATAACGATATCGATATTCTATTTCTTAAGTGTAAAATTTCTTCAACGTATTATGAGTAATCGAGAGCCATTCCAACTTAAACGTCCACTTCTCTTGTGGAATACTTTTCTCGCTATTTTTAGCTTTTTCGGATTCATTCGTACTATCGAGGTATATAGTTATATAATTATTTCCATAGTTAATATTTTTAAATTACAATTCAACAAATGCAAATACATCCAAGTAATTGGCGTAATAAATATAAAGCATCTTTTATTAAAGCGAACTTTCGTTCTAGCACAGTAGTCAGTGATAATCGCTGCTTGATAATCTGTGAAAACTTTATTAGCTCGTACATAAAAGCATTATGCTCGATATTTGCATATCACTAATATTGATAAGTTAGAAGTGATATTCAATGAAAGATGATAAAATAGGAATGTAATTATATGATAATAATAGTTAACCCACCGGAGGAAAATGTTTTCAATGTTTCAATAATTATTGGCAATTGAGAAATCTCTGTAGAAGTCAAATCTCTGTTATATAATTTAGGTTATTTGTTTGATTGTTGTAGTAAGTGAAATAATTTCCTGATCAAAATTCATTTCAATCTTAGCTAAGCATATAGCAATTTAGAATGATAAGAAAAAAATCGTTGGAAAAATCATTTTTGAATGAAATTCGACTTTTTGAATTATTTATTTTTTTCTTTCAACGTTTTGAAGATTTACTGACTATTTATACCTTCATTCTTATGCCTCCTTCTTCCCATCCTCCCCCTCCCATATCCTTTCTTATCTCGCATTCCTCCATCCTTCCTTCCTGCACTTAGCGAGCCGATTTCCTAGGTATGGGGGCTCTGGTAAATAAACCTTTAAACCATACAACTAGAAAATTTCAGTTAAATTTAAAAAAATTAATATTCAGACGAGAAAATTTAATAATTCAGGAAAAATTAAAATCTAATTTAATAAAATAAAACAAAATTAACTTAACCAAACAGTTAAGGTTGAAATTAAATTTAATTAAATTGAAAAAAAACAAAATTAAGCAAAATTTTAATTCAGTTAAAAAAATTAAAATTTAATAATTTGAAAAATTTTATTTGAAAGACTTAACAAAAAATTTTTTAAAAAAATTAAGCAAGATGTTCAGCTGAGCCTAGAAAGGCGTACTACCATTTCTTTGACCTTGATATTCAAGCATTTTGAACGATGAAAATACGTGAGAACTTACTATTTGAATCATTCACTTTTGTTCGAAAAAAAAAAGCGGTCAAACCGACTGGTTCTGAAAGGAAACCGAATGTTCCGCTTGTCTGAAAAAAAAAGTACTCTTCCTGCTTTATAACGTTGATGTAGCGTTTGTCACCGGAAAATCTTGAAAACTTTTCACCGACACACTTTAGAATTCTCTACCGAACTTCTTTATGATCGCTTTACTTGCTTCCTGATATTGGATTGTTAGAGCAGATTCAGAAACGCCACTTCATCCCTATCGCTTTTCGCAACATTTGCTCTAGGTATATAAGAGTTAATTTATACAACCAGATTGAAAATCTTTTACCTAGAAACGTTGATGTATAGCAAACTCAAAGTCTATATAATTCTTTGATATGAAGTTGCACGCGGCTTTTCCGACATCTTCAGTTGAAGAAATTTTTCACTATTCATCGGTTAACATTGAAAGCTATTATGAGTTGCTAGTTGTCAGCAAAAAACAATACCGCAGACCAAATAACGTTCAATAAAATTTCTATGTAAATGTTGTATAATGACTGAAATCCGCTCGTTGTTGACAACTCACAATGTCGACATTTAGTCCATTCATTATTGCTGATGATTAGCCGTCTCGTATTTCAAACTTATTGTTGCTCCCATATAGTAAATGAATTCCAAAGTGTTTGAAATCAATTTGCCCAGGGCAATACGTTTGTAGACGGTTTTTGCCTCATTCTCTTTTTGGTGCTCTTTTTTTTTTGTTCTCTACTTCGTATCTTTCTTGTTTGCTTGTCTTCTAATAATTCCTGAGTTTTTTTGGTCACCTCAACATGTCGAAAAAAGTTTCCAAAAAAAAAAGAAGTCGAATTTATCTGTCACTCTCATTCTCTTAATAAAATCATCCTATATATTTCTTTAGCGGTTCATTTTAACAAGTCTGTATCAAAATTCACTAATGCAAGATCAGATCACTATCAGATAAAATTAGATTTTCACAATTATCAGTCATCTTCCTTTTCGACCTTTCATTCCGCTTATTTTTTTGAAGATGTTATTTGTGATACACATTTTCCAGGATGTTATTATCAGTTTATACTTTTCAGGATGTTATTTACAGTTTATATTATCTTGGTATATTTCATTCGTTGTGCTATACGATCAATCCGTATGGTGTGGCCGCATTTTGGGCATTATTGTTTGCAATTTCAAAAGTGGTCGAACTTGGTGATACATACTTTATTGTATTGAAGAAGAAACCTCTTACATTCTTGCATTGTTATCATCATATTGTTGTTCTTATTGGTACTATACATGGAGGTTTGTATTATATTAATTATTCACTCCTTTCTATATCGATATGCTTTTTATGTTAAGAAAAAAAATTTATGATAAGAAAAAACATGGGAAAATGTGTTTTATGTTTTTAGGTGTCATTTATGAATCATGTTTTTCAGCATGTTATTTTTCAGGATCACAGGATATTTCAGGATGTCTATGATACACATTCCGGACGAAAATGTGTTAAACCTTTCCACCTTGCAGTTTTTGAATTTTATGCTCTCAATTAAATAACCTTTATTTTAGCCGTTGTTAAGTAAGTCTCTTATTACTTCCTTGAAATGAGTTTTAACAGCCCATCGTTTGTAGAATGCCTTCCCCTACGCACCACTTCCCTCACTGAATCCTTCCCTCCATGCCACTCTTTATCCATCTTCCGTAGAAGTAGATTAAAGACGATTAATGATGCAAGCAGGTTATGAGCTTGTCGTAGGTCATATGACTGTCACCTTGAGAAAGGTATATAACCTTGAAAGATATTTAAATTTCAACATATAGTCGATAATATTAAAAGATTGCCGTTTGGAGGTGCAGCACATTCGGCTCATGGACGCTTCTTTATTGCGATGAACTATTTTGTGCATTGTATAATGTATTCCTATTTCGCATATACATCTTATGGATGGCGTCCATCACGGTTCACTTTTTTTGCTTACAATTTATTACTTCAATAAAGAAATTAAATTTCCCACAACTAAAAAAAAAAATGAAATCACCTCTAGATATGCAATTTTGTATCGCAATAATTTTGAATAGTTTGCATAAAATAAATTTTAAGAATTTTAGCTAAAATCAAGAATTAATAGAAATTTAATTGGTTGCAATCTTTCTCATACAAAATAGAATTTCTTTAATGTTTATTAAAGAGAAAATGCTTCAACTAAATAAATCAAACAATATAATTGAAAAAGGGAATGAGAAAGCGAATAATAATAAAAAAACGAGAAATAAAATATGCTTGAGGAGTTAATTTTTTTTTAAATCGTTGCTTGATTTATGCGATCTTAGAGAGTTAATTCATTATGACGTTGTTTCAATAGAAAATGGTGGTAGGTTTCTTTTTTTCTGGAAGAAAATAAACAGATCGAATACTACTTATTTGTTCTACAATGAACATTTTTATTCCACCTTTTTCTAGTATAGTAAAGAAAAAATATTCACCTCGAATAAAAAACGTATTTATGTTTTTATTTTTTTTTTTTTTAAATTGGTCATATTTTTCAGCCGAGTAGAAAAATGAATCGATATGACGATAGATATTTTTATATTCTCAATCAATCGATTATCGAATTTCATAATTTACATCAAAGAAAGCAAAATAAAATATTTTTGTATTAATTTATAGGATTAACCAATTAAAAAAAAAGACGTCTGCATAAAGTTCTTCTTTTTTTTTCTATGATCCGATTAGCATTAAATGATATCAATTTTTTTTTAATTGCTTCTAAAGTGTTTTTATTTTTCATCGTTTTGAAGTGGATAAATTAGCATATGGAATTCTATAGAGTTCTACACTTGAAACTATCGAGTAAATAAATGCGAATAAATAGCTACGCATAGAATTAAGATTGTTTATGATATCGCTTTGCAGATATAAATTTATGAGAAAAGAAAAATGGAAAAAAAAACAAATGAAATTTCATATTATTCCATTTATTCCATTTGTTCAATAAATACGTTTTTCATCATTTCAATAAAAGAAATAACGTTTGAATATTTTAATTCATCAATTTTTTCCAAAATATATTAAATTCGAAAATATAATAATTTCTTTTTTCTTCAGGTCGATGTCAATGCTTGTAACAACATTACAAATAGCACAAATGTTGATTGGAATTACAATCAATTCTCTTGTCCATCAAATTAAACTATACGAAAGTGCTCCGTATGTGTTTTTAATATCCGCTTTGATTCTCAACGATTTTGAATGAAAATTTTAAGTATAGAATTCCCCGGGATCAGTTTTATTTTTATTTAGCGATTTTATTCCTAAAATTTAACTAAAAAAAGAATTTTATTTTATTCCTTATTATTTAGCGATTCGTATATATATTAATGCTTGAAAAGTTTATCTGAGAACATATACTCTAAACTATGCATCATTGATGTAATTGGATGATCACAGCACAAATTACTGAACATATTTTAGACTAGGTTCTTTCAAGTTTATTGTTTAACGTGGAATTGAATTAGCAAGAATTATAAGAATGAAGCTGTAAGAAGAGAAAATTAGGCTTAGACAAGTTTATAGAATTTCATCTTTGAGAAATGGTTGCTGTCAAATTAAATGAGGAAACAATTTTTGAGCAAGACATCAGGTTGCAGGAAAAAAAATGCTCATTGCAATGAAAGAGTAACAAGTCTAAAGTTACTAAAAAAAACAACAACTACCTCATCAAAGAGCGTCAATAATTCTTACTTTAAATCAAACGTTCTCAAGAGCGATTTATTGAAGAGACCTCAATAAGGGGTTTGTGCTAATCTGAAATATGACCGCGCTAATTCTGAATTAAGAAAGCGTTTCTCATTGAAGCTTGTGCGATAATTTATATTTCAATCTGCTACTGCTGCTGCTGCTGCAAAAAAAAAAAATCTATCCCAATATTAAGAAAAAAGGATGCCCTAACTTAACGATGATTCTTTGCAAAAACAGCGATGTAATCTTCCGTATAAAAAATGATGAATTTAAGAAGACTTAAAAATTGCTTTCATTGCAAAAAATTTAACTAAAATTAAACTTTTTCGTTTTTCAGATATGAATTTCTTTTTCTTTTTACGTTTTATTTTCGAGAAAATCATATTTTTATTGAAAGAAACTATTCACGCCTAAGCAATAAGATCGTAATATCGAATGATCTTTTCTTGCAAATTTTATCTCTTCTCCTCCTTCTCCCATCCGTACGTCCTTTTGAATCCTTCAGCTATGCCGAAATTCGGTCAACAACGTTAACATATTTTTGAGACTTATATTTCAATTATTAGTACGCGAGGTTTTCTGTTGACTTTGATTATATGAGAGCAACGTTAACAGCATTACTTGGTTCCCATTTTTTTCCCACCATATACTACTTTCAGATGTCAGCAAACGATGGGACACGTCTACCTTGGCTACGTTATCTATGGATCGTTTGCAGCGCTCTTTATTCACTTCTATATTAATGCCTACTATCTATCGCCAAGAAGTAAACATAAGAAGGCCGAATAATATAAATAAACATGGCAAATCATTATCGAAAAAAATTTATTCATCTCAATGCTTGTTCATAATTCTTTATGCAAATTTGTGAAATGTTTGATTTTCCTTGAGAATAAAGATAGAAAAATTGATTTGAAAAAATTAATGCAAAGAGGAAATAATTAAGAAATTTGTTTTTTTTTCAGTTGATGAGAAATGAATTGAATCATCATTCATTTGAACATTTTCATTTTCTCTGCTTTTCCCATGAAAAAAATTCTCTTCTCTTTTTCGTTCTCTTTTCTTCTCATCAAAAAGCAATTGGAAACGCATAAAAATTATTGAAAAATAAAGTAATGCAGAAAAAATTATTGTATTTATAATATTATTTGAAGTTTTTAGGAAATTTATTGAAAGAAATTGTTGAAAGTTTTCTTTTCATAGAAAAATCAATAGCATTGAGCATCTTCAAAGAGGAAAATGAATGCATTTTATATTTAACTTTAATTCAAATTGTGCAGAAATTGGTCAAGTAATACTGCAATGAAAATGTCGCAGTTAAATTATATACTCACACGATAATAAATTGAAGTATACATTTAAATTTAAATGTAGATTTAAATATATACAGTATGTAGTTTTTCCTAAAATGATATCATAATTCTATACGTTGTATTAGTAGGAATAGTTAAGGAGGTGAAACACGTTGCATTTGAAAACTAATTAGTGCTAATTGTTAGAATGTCGAAGCCCTTATTGCTGATATTGTATCGAACTTGGTAAATTATGTCAATATCAAAAATAATATAATTTAGACTCAATAAAATAATTTCCCTTCCAAAAAAAGAGAGGTCACCTGTTCATTAGAGGCGAATATTTTGGCATATGCCATCTTCACGTAATTCTTAGCATACGAACGAATATTAAATTTCTTCCTCTGCAAATGTGAATAGAATGTTTCACGTTGTCTAATATTTAGACGCCGAATGCCCAACTCTAGAAAGCGGAAAATCGATTGTCATGCTTTCATTTTTGATAGAATCTTTACGATAATTTCAAAAAATCTGCTACCGGAAAGTGAACCGGAACAACGAAAGAGCACTTTATGTACGAAGAGTCTGAGAATAGAGACAAGAATCGTTGAACAATTCTAGAAAATCGGCAATGTGAACTGCCTAATCGAAACTCATTACTGTTGAATTTATTAAATTGTTTACTTTCGAATTTATTCAAAGATAGTACTTGATTCCTGAAAGGATTGTTTGCAATTCCGATGGACGTGTTCGATCATACATATTGGTCGGTGAATTTTGACGTTCCGCACTGCAATGTTTCGTTGGTTGTAATGAAAATTTTGTGCCTATAAAGATATCAGTGAAAGACGTTCAAGAGAGCAATGTTTTTTTTTTCGACGGAAAGTTGAGTTGGATGGTTTGAAAATGGCGACTTTCGCTTCGAATATTTTCTCTACTAGAGCTCTCGTTGTCAGCACTGTCGATTTGCTGGAGCGATGACTGCGTTCAACGAATCATGTGGAAAATATCTCGCTCCGAACGAGAAAAAAAATCATTCAAAGAAGAGCGATAAAATGCAACTGACAGAATTTCTTGCATCCACTAATTTCTTCAGTTTCAATTTCTCCACTTCTTTATGTCATCATCAATCGTATTCTTTCAAAATGACTCTCAGGAATTGGTGAGAGGGGGGGGGGGATGTCATGACCGTTTCATTTTTTCAGCATCAATATATGTTTGAAATTTCTCTTCAGCGTTCACACAGCTCTCGGTTTACAAATATAACATGCCGAACTTACCCGTTACATTTCTCAGACTTCTTATATACTGTCGAGTTTTCATCATAAAATGGTTAACTTTTTTTATTATTTATATCTTTTTGCATTTTCACTTGCAAAATCACCCGAAAAACATTGTCCTCAAGTGTGAACTTGACACGTTACCGCTTAACGCCTTTTAAGTTATTTCCACCTCACTACTAATTAATTTTATTCAATTATTTCACTGCGTACTAAAATTATTTCAAAAATTTTTCAAAAATGTGACAAAAAATTCAATAAATATTTGCATAAATTTTAATTATATTTTAAAATTATACTAAAATGACTTTTTATTAATGCTTGAAGATATATGACGTTTGCTATCAAATATGTACGGAGCAACGATTGCATCTATCAACTTAATCCGAAATTATAAAATCGATTTGCATTGCACTCAAAAATAATTCAGATTGAAGAATCACATCATAGATTAATTTCAATATTTTTCGTTTTGTTTTCATCCATTCATATATGAGTTCTATTTTTTCGTTAAAGAAACCGCAAAATTTTGCTCTTCCATAAGAATCAGGGGCTTTTATCTATAAGAAACTGCAGTGGTGATTGGTTGAATTGAAATTTGCTAAGTAATAAAATCTCTGATACTATAGATCTCATTTTTTTTTAATCGTTATTAGCGAAGGAGGATGAAAGTCCAACGAATCGCTATTGTTGATCGTTTTTTGGCGGTAAAAATATTTAGCATATATTAGAAAAATATATGAAAAAAATTGTATTTATTTATAAAATGAAAACGAAAAGGAAAATTTTGAATTATTTGGAAAAGCAAAACAAGTTATATGCTTCCACTTCGTAAAGAATCGAATGTACATTACTTCAAACAAAAAAAAGTAACGCGCATAAAAAGTACGCAAAAAATATGACAGAAAGTGCAAAGGTTCAAGGGTGGAACGATCAAATGCTTACACTTACATAACATAGGAAACCGCCATTACACGTAATGTGTTTAGAAACAATGTGTTCCTCCGCTGAAGGTTGCATTCAAGGCACATTAGAACAGTACCAACAGACTCCCTCAGACTAAACCTCCATGCATTTACACCCAATATCGGCGATGACCGTACGCAGTTCCCAACCTTAGCGTCAAATTTCTCGAACTTCAGTTGCAAAAAAAAAAAAAAAAAATCCAAATGTTGGCGGTGTTCGTTTGGCAGTTCATTCAACAGGCAGCCGTCTGTAAATTTTCCAAACCCGTTGGTACTGGATATGTGCTCTACGGTCGAATCGTGCAAACATATTGAACATCAAGACATAATTGTAATACCGTATTAACAGATGTCTTCAGGCAATGTTGTTTCCGATCGATATAAATCTGAATAAATGATATCATACTCGTGTTACTTGACATGCTATGCATAAGTTGGGTAATATTTAAAGAATCCAGCATAGGCAACATTCACCATCGTTGCAAAAAAAAAAATTAATCGTAAATTATCCTAAAGAAACGTTTCGATGAGAGAAATTTGCATATCGCATGAAAAGACAACAAACACAAGTCACTAATAAATAATAAAACCAAAGAAAAATCTATTCGTATTTCGAATACTTAGTATCTCGTTCGGATCAACATACGATTCGTACTACTGTGCTTGGTATCATGCCCAAACTAAATTTGTGGTCATACATGTATGTATGTGTGTATGTATGTATGTATGTATGTATGTATGTATGTGTATATGTATGTATGTATTCCCTGTAATTTCAATTCAGGAAGTGCTCGCGTTATAATTGCAAAATTCGTTAAATAAAATCCACATCACATGTTAGCTACCCACATCAATGTTCTAGTCTATTCACCAGTTTCAATGAGTTCTACTTATTCAAATATGTCTTGAAATGGTATGCATTTAGCCAATGATCTAATATCATTGTACAAAGCACATAGATGGGGGAAAAAACAAAAACAAGTTTTTTGTGAAGGATATGCACGAACAATGCGATCAATTAAAAGGCGGAGCACCACGTTTAAAGGTGCAAATATTTTTATTATTATTTGGCACTTCATGAAACGAGTCGTCCTAATGAACAGGACTGCGAACACTTATATCGTGCCAATGTGCCAGCTGAACTGGCACGTATTTCCAAATGGAATGTGATCGTTCTTAGAAATTAAGCGAATTTTTTTTACCTGATTATGTGCTATAGTTTTTTTCTTGCAAATTCTGTCGAACAATCATATAATTAGAATAAAGGAATTTCATAAAATTTCAATTTCATTATTTGCTCAGTTAAAATAGCAAAACGCCCAAGCATACACGGGCATAGGCGTACCGTTGCAAGAATAGGATTTGCATATGCAAATAAGCAGATATCGATAACTGTGATGCTCGTTCTTGTTGTCATATTTATGCGGATGCTTTTGAGAGACTTTGTAAACTGAGCCCACATGCGGCTGCAGTGTTCATGCCCGTATGTAGGCGTATCTGCATATTTGTCTGTTTGGTACGTATGTTCAACTTGGTGAAAGGAGAATGCATTACCGCAACAGCTGTAGTAGCTAATATAATGCACAACACTCTGGATAACTCGTTTTACTAAGAATTTATAGACGTTTAAATGTGTGGAAAATTAGTGGTCACAAATTTATAGTCGTTTTTTTCTTTGAGTAATTAAACTGTAGAAAAACGGATCTTTTATTTTTTTTTTCTAACATTTCTTCAATAGAACACTCTTAAGTACATTTGAATTCCTTGAAATAGAAAGCTATTATTTTATGCATTTCGTTTATTTTCTTATTGTTAAAGTGTGGAATTGACTTGTCATTCAGATGACATCCTCCAAATCTGATAACATTTTTACTTGCATGAGACCGGCTCAATTTTCGCAACGAAAACAGCTTGTATACGCAAAGAATCAAGCAGGAATTTAACAGTCGAATCGACATGAGAGTTTGAGATAAAGTGTATCCAGTCTTCAATATTACCTGTACGAAATACATCTTACGTTGGAAAGTACTAAGCAATGCCTAATCACCTGAACATTTTAATGCTCAGCAGGAGGGCACCATAAAGGTGCACTGCTTCAAATTACGAAAGGCAGTTATGATTATGGTAGAGAATTAAGAATATGCTTGGACCCTATAGATATTTCCAACTTTCGAACGTAGAGAATGCGTATTAATGTTCCTGTGCTGTACTCATTACTCATATTCTATTACAATGGAGAAGTAATATATAGTGCTATAAATTTATTAATTAAACGTTCTACTCCATTTGTTGCAATCGTTAGCAATGAGACGATTCTTGTAGATAAATTATGCAATTAGGTTTTCGTTTAGACGGGATTCTCCAAAGTTGATACTATGCCATATTGGCTGATGCACTTCATCGCTCATTTTAATTTGCAAATGAGTGAGAGATATTGCTATTCATTTAAAAAAAAAATCAATGCATATGACTATTTTAAGCGAAAAAGTGAGAGCAAGAAAAAATTTCAAATTTCATTGAACGCGAAAAAAGGAAAACAAAAAGAAAGAAAGAAAACAAGAATACCCCTGCAAAAAAAAAAAATGATAAAGCAAGCAATTGAAAATATCTGAGTGAAAAAAAAACGAAAGAATAAAACTCTTATAGCAAACTTGAAATAATGTAACAGCGGCTCAAATGGTCGCCTAATTTCCAACGCCTTACTTTCATTTTCGTTTTATTCTTCAGTTGTGTTTGCCGCTTTATTTCGTTCACCGTAAATTTATTTAAGTGCAATTTCTTCATTTGTTCTTACCGCAGCTCGATAGATTGCGTCTTCTAACGCGGTCGTCGTCGCTAACGCCATCCAGAGATGTCTGTATTAGCATTGCTAGGAGAAACCCCCGAGTTCAAGAAGAGAGATTGGAGGGGAAATTGAGATGTTCCACGAAAGAGGAGTTTCTTCTTCAATGTAAATGATAAATGAAATATTATTGCTAAGATCAGAAGTTTTCATTGCAGATGACCCTAAGCCTACTGGTGAGTATCACTCTTCACCTATTAGGGAGGAGTTTATACCCGATGAACGAGTATAATTATGGTTGTAAATTAAATTTTCATGGCAGGAAATTTCGCGACTTTATCAATACCACCCGCTCTCTTGTTCTCCCCTTCTCTTTCTTCCTGCCAGTCGCTCAATCATCTGACAACTTTTTAAACAATGGATTTCCAAACCAGCCGTTTCCTTGAGTTGTGTGCGAAAAAATAGCAATGACAGGTTGGCACTTCTTTTGGCGATATTATTTCTAGTGGTTCCGATATCTCGTGTCGTTCTCTGTTCATACAAAACGTGTTTCGTCCGCCACTTTTTACGATTGAAAATCGCGTTAGAGGTCGTATTCCGTTCACTCCTCACGAATCTTCAACTTTTGTTGTGTTAAATCATGGATCGGCGTCCATCACGTCTTCATTCGTTTGATATATATATATATATATATATATATATATATATATATATATATATATATATATATATATATATATATATATATATATATATATATATATATATATATATATATATATATATATATATATATATATATATGTAGGGAGAGAGAGCGAGAGAAAATACATCGAAATTTTTATATTGAAGAAGATAAAATAGCGGAAACGAACAGTTTTCACTTTCTTATGGCAACAGTCTAATTGATTAGATTCATCAACCTCGTTAACCACACCATACTTATTTCTAATGGAAAGTGCATCAGCCAATATGGCCATAGTATCAACTTTGGAGAATCCCGTCTAAACGAAAACCTAATTGCATAATTTATCTATAAGAATCGTCTCATTGCTAACGATTGCAACAAATGGAGTAGAACGTTTAATTAATAAATTTATAGCACTATATATTACTTCTCCATCGTAATAGAATATGAGTAATGAGCACAGCACAGGAACATTAATACGCATTCTCTACGTTCGAAAGTTGGAAATATCTATAGGGCCCAAGCATATTCTTAATTCTCTTGCATAATCACAACTGCCTGCCGTAATTTGAAGTAATCCACCTTTGCTCAAGTGATTAGGCGTTGCATAGTACTTTCCAACTTAAGACATATTTCGTACAGGTAATATTAAAGGGTGGATGCACTCCATCTCAAACATCCATGTCTACTCATCTATTAAATTGCTGCTTGATTCATTGCGAGCATAGTTTGCTCTCCTTGTTGGCACAGAGCAACGCATTTTCATTGTAATGCTTCAAGTGTTTTTGCATTCAACAGTAAGACTGTGTAAAGAAGTACTATATGTTTTTCCAAGCGTCCATTTGGAAGACGTATCATGCATAAATGTTAGCATTCCTCGTGCATGTATGTATCTGTCCGTCTGTGTCGGCATACATGCCGAATAGTTTCAGCTCATGACCGACTGAAGTTGTGGTTAATAATTTTGCTCGGATATGGTGAACAAAGATTAATTACAGCGTTCCTTTTCACGCTAGTTGATCAACTCCGAAATATGCACGTATCGGTTCGATAATTACGGGTCTTTCGTGGATATTTTTTCGGAAAGATAAGATTGCTTACAGTAGAAAATTTTGCTGCAAATATTTCAATATTTGGTAAATCATGAAATTGGCCGGTCTTATGAATTGAATGAAAAAAAACACATATCGTGGCAGCCCTTTTTGAAAATTACTGCATTCGTCCGAATAGTAATATGCAGTTTTTGGCATAAATTCCTATGAAATAGGTATAGGAATTTATGCTAAAAACGATTTGATGAAATAGGGCCAAATATATGGCAATTTGATCGATGAGGCAATTCAAGCAGCTGCAATATAAGACACTTCCCCTTAGCCGATTCAGTAAATTTCGAAGTAATAGATGATTCAAGCCTATAAAAGTCAACAGTTGCACTGTCGGTCAAATTTGTATAGTTAAATACTTGCAATAGCGAAGCCGTGTTCTACAAGCCTTAAGTTTGTACGTGTATAAAATTTTCTTCTTGAAATTATTATCGAAAATATTTCAGAGTGTTCGAGTATGAAAATTATGATAGACGCATTGAATACGATATATTATCATTTAAAACAGATTAATGAATTTGAAGTATATGCAAATAATTCAACACATTCACTTCATAATAACTATGTTTACAAGTGAGTTTCTTTAATTTTTTTTTTTCATCAACACTCGATTTTTTATACTTTTCTTTCATCTCTTCATATGCAAATTTAATGATTTTTAAAAATTTGAATAAAATTTCATCCATTTCAAAAACAGTGAATTCTTAACTTTTCCTCGATTTTTGCATATTATAGAAAATAATATTACTGAAGCAACCCGAGAGAAGCAAAAAAAAAAATGTTTTCATTTCGTTAAAATTTAAATAGCTTTTATAGATGAGCATATATGTGGAAAACTGAGAGAATTGACAAATACATAGTTGAAGCAAGTGCAATAATATATCGTATCTTCATCTTATCTTAACTTATCAGTCAAGAGGCATTAAATAATTTCACTGATAAGCGAGTAAACACTTTAAGCAAGAAAAGAATTATAGACTAAGTTGATGATAAAATTAATCAATTTGTATATTCGCCAAATTGGATCTATTTAATAGATTTGCATTACCGTTCGAAAGGATCGATGATCATATTGGTTCGACATTACTTCTACAAAGAAATTGGCATCATTCAATAACGATATCGATTGTTTATTTCATTTTGATCAAATTTATTCAAAAGAAGATGTATCATCGTGAACCATTCAATTTACGTCTTCCACTTTTCTTCTGGAATGCTTCACTTGCAATTTTTAGCCTCTTTGGTTTCTTACGCTTCTCTGAGGTATAATATTTGCTTTTCTATGATATATTAATACAAAAAATTTATGAATTTTCTAATGCGTAAAATTTTTCCTCGAAAATTCCGCAAAATTCCATGTTTTTTTTTTAGGTTATTTTGAATTCGCCTCCATAAAGAAAGTTTTTTTTTAAATTCAGACAAACGGGCGATATCATATTTAGTTCTAATTGAAGCAGATAAGAGAAAACTGTTATACCATCCGATGTTATAGCACAAAAGAGAATAGAAGAAATGGGTGAGGTGAAACTTGCAGCTAGAAACTTGAAAACTTAATAATCGTTTAATTAGGGTGTAGCTAATGAGTTTATGAGTTCATGGATTTTTTTTTTTAGACTTTCAGTTTTAAAGAAATAATATTGCGAAATATCAATCGCTATATGAATTTATTACACCATTATAAAAGAGATATTTTTATTAGAAGTCAACTTTTCCTTCGCATTTGAAAAACACCGTCTATTCGTCGAATAGTGCGTTAAATAGTCTTTTTTTTTTTTTTTTAAATCAAAGCATTTACCATTTTAATAGACAATAATGTAGTGAATTTTATTGCAGCAAAAAAAAGATCACTAAAAAAAGAGCAAAAATATCTTCGTTGCTTTTAAGCTGAAAAAAAAAAAAAATTCCTCAGTATATATTTAATGCTTAAAGGGTGATATATAGTTCGACGAATCGAGAATTAGCATCAAAGAAGATTTAGCAAAACATAACAGCTAAATAATTCTCGATGATTTCAAAATCAATTGTTTCGTCGAGTGAACACTTCATATCTGATTTTTTTTTTCGCTTCAAATGAAGCCGCATATATTTTATATCAATTCCAAATTTTTTCCCCACCTCGTTGGTTGTGACTGAAAAAGATGGAATTTTTTTTTTTTAAACCAAACTCAAGGCTAGAAGTCAAAAATCTTCGACAAAATGAACATCGATGGCCATCCTGTTTATTGAGACCTATGTACGTCTGCCTACATATGTATGAATGCGAAATACTTTATGTGGCTGAATGCCATATATACAAATTTATAGCTGAATAAATAACTAATTATGCACTATTTTCATTTATTTTATATTTAGGAGGTATTCTATAGTGTTACGGTACTTGGTATGTATAAATCGTTATGTTATACGATACATACGAATGGTGTGGCTGCATTTTGGGCACTTTTATTTGCTCTTTCGAAATTAGTTGAACTCGGCGATACGCTCTTTATTGTGCTAAGGAAGAAGCCACTCATATTTCTTCACTATTATCATCATGTCGCCGTTTTGATCTGTGCAGCGCATTCAGGTTAATTATACCTATTACATATTTATATACTTCTATTTTTATAAATATTTACTTCTTATAACTGTTTTTTACTCATTTTAAACCTATAGGTATATCTAATAATACCTGGAGTTAAGAAATAATCACAAAGAATTAAATAGTAGTTGTAAGTAATCAAAAAGTAATTGTATATAGTTCTATATTTATAGAGAATACTATTCGATATTTATAGAGAATTATTTCATTCAATTTATATTTAATTTTTGAGATTGCGTTATGATAACTTTTATAATAGTCATACATAGTGCGCAAAGAATATTTGCATATTGAAAATAACCTTCTCGTTCACGTTCGAACCTTTTCAAGTTGTTTTTCGAATGATGGAATGAAGCATTGAGCGCTATTAATGAATATTCTAATAACTCGAAACATCTCGAGATGTGGTAAGATTTGCTGAATATAAATTTCCCTTTAAATTTTTTTTAATACAAATTTGATAATCTTTATTCAATTGGAGCAATGAGTAAAGAAAATACCTTTTAAAGCGGTCATATAGTTATCCAGAGGCTATTAATGTGTGAAAATTATAGGTGCGGAACATGCCGCACCAGGACGCTTCTTTGTTTGCATGAATTTTTTCGTACATGCGATTATGTATTCATACTATGCAAGTACTGCATGGGGATTCCGACCATCAAGGTTAGGTTTAATATCAATGCTAAAAAGTGTTCAAATAATGAATATCTTCTAGTGGAAAATTTAGAAATTAGAGAAAATTTATTGATGTCTTTTATGTATTATATAGAATTTAATTTTTAAATATTTTTGCTTTAAATAACTAAAATTCACTATGATATTATTTTACTCGAAGAAATTATTAGTGAGTTTATTTAACTGGAAAATTTACTCGAATTTATTTTGTGTTTAATCACTCCTTAGACAGCAAAACGATAAATGATGAAAGCTTCTTCAATGAAATGCTTTATTTCTAGGCTTATAGCGATGACTCTAACAACGCTTCAAATCGTACAAATGCTTGGTGGTCTTACGATTGTTTATCTCGTTTATAATATTAAAACGAAAACCGATCTATCGTATGTTATAATTTTTCTGATTGTTTAGAATTTTTTAGATTTTCAAATTTTTCCATAGTAAATATTTTCGAAAATAATTACTTTTTAAGGAAATGTTAGTAAGTTGTTTATTGTAAGAGAAGATCGGAAAAATTTACCAATGGTGTGAAGAAAAAAAAAATTTTTTTTTTCAATGAATCATTGAAATTATCGTATTTACGTTTATTTCATTTCTCATTTAAATTGCTCTCTCAAAAATTTTTCGATTATTCGAAATCGAATTTCCGGTGAAATGTTTATGAAAAATTAGAGTGCGCATTTATACGCAAACGGTTCATATATGCCGAATTCATTCGTCGAGTTTTTTCTTCAATAACTCTTTTAATGTTGTAAAAATAAAATTAAGCAATTATCAACAATTAAACAGTTTAGTCTCTTTAATGAAATTTGTATACAAAATTTGATAGCTTGATTTCCGCGCTTGAGCATAAAATGTGATTGAGTCATTTAACATTCGCGTATTGTTTTTTGAGCGCATTTATGCGCACGGTTGGTCGAAATACACTAGAAATTACAAATCTATCGAACTCATTGTGTAGTTTTCTTCCATCATTTATGCGACCGGTTGACCAAAGCAGTTTATAAATCACTAATCTCCGAAAGCTTATTCATGACATAGAACACATTGATAAGCGTGAAATTTTCCATCTTTTTTTTTTTTTGCTTTTTCTTCAAATTCTCTTCATTCTCTTCGTAAAATTGCCTAACTTGAAGAAAAAAAAAAAAAAAGAAGAAAATGTTGATTATTTTCAGCTGTCAACAATCGATGGGAAATCTTCTACTCTCATTTATAATCTATACAACATTTGCTGCACTATTTATTCAATTCTATATCAAAAATTACTTCATTTCACCAAAACGACGACACAAGAAAATCGATTAGAAAAAAAAATGACGATTATAATCTTTTCTGAGCTTTTTTTTTTTTTTTTCTTTGAAGAAAAATCTATGGCCAATTGAAAAATTAATAACGTTGCTAAATTTTATCGTTGTAAAAATAAATATGAAAATTATATAGAAACGAGAAAAAAAAAAGTATATTATCGTTAACTATATGATAATTGAATAGATTTGTGAATGGATAGTTGTCAATTGTTGTCGGCTCATAAATAAAACTTTTACATTATTAGTAATTAGAAGTAATTGTTGAACTACAACAATAGAGGAGTAGAATTTGCGAAACCTTTATTGACACATCTATATGGTACTCACATATGGTAAAAATATTACAAACGGAACAAAAAAAAAAAGAAGTCGTATTTCCAGCAGCGGGAACCATCACTGAAATCTGGGATGGCTATATTATAAAAGAGAAAACATCCTTCAACAAGATGACGCAAGTGGGATATGTATAGCATGGTAGATATGCTACCATGCTGTCCTCCTCTATTACCTTCTTCCCTTGCTTCTGTTTTGCACATCCTTCTTTTATCTGAGGTAAGAAAAGATCACCGTGCTTGTATCAAAGTGATATGATCGACATAATCTAGCACTCACTTATCGTTAAAGTAGTCCGTTCTCGTCTCTTCGTTTCCTTCTTTTCGCCTCATCTACAAGAAAAGAGCAGCATGTATGTTCACGCGGAAGTGTCGAATAGCACTCACAAATGGCCGATAATTCTATCGGCAGGAAACAAACAAAATGAATAGCATGTTCTTAATCTTGACTTCTTCGATATTTAGATAATTTCAACATTCTTGTTATGGAAGAAACTAAAGGGAATTATTTTAGGAAAGCTCGTTAGTGAAGTATTTGCAGATGATATGATAGAAGTAACATGACGTGAAAATTTTCGAAACGAGATTAATCATATATATATATATATATATATATATATATATATATATATATATATATATATATATATATATATATATATATATATATATATATATATATATATATATATATATATATATATATATATATATATATATATATATATATATATATATATATATATATATATATATATATATATATATATATATATATATATATATATATATATATATATATATATAGCGAAAGTTGATGGAAACAGATCTAGAAATTTTGTTAATATTGGCCTGGATCTCACGTCGAATACTGTGATATATTTTAATCCAGTTCTTTATCATTTATTCAAGGAAAGCATGACGTTGAAATGTATATAAGCAGCTAATCCATTGTAACTAGGCATTGTTTGCTAGTTTTGCTCTCTCGTTCGGCGCATTCCAGGCACCAGTAAAAGTTCGCCGATTTATCAAATCTTCGCAAATAAATCAACATATGTGTTGGATAGGATCCGTGTTGACGTGTCTGAGAGTCCTTCTTCGTCGTTTAGTCTTACTGGGGAATAATGTGTGTGTAGCGTAGTTGTGCGACGACTACAGCAATTATATTCAACATAAATTATTCTATTCTTCTATTGCAATATAATGAGATTAATCAACTATATCAACTGATCTATGCATTGAAAAATATCGATTAACAAACAATTTCAAAAGTGGATTTCTTTTTGAAATTGAATTAGCACCTCACCAAACTTATAAACATATATTGTATATGGTAATAAATTCTCTTCGCGTTTTGCATGTTGAAACGAGATTGTGGAAGAAAAACCAATATATACTTATAGCAAAAATGCTTTTGCAAAAAATAAGCATCACAGGAAGACCTCGACAAAGCTATAGCAAAGGATTCGTGTCAGAGGAATTTGGAGATAAAGATGGAGAGGGACGGAGGCACGGGGGAGGGTGGAGTGGAAGGAGGGAAACGGTTAGACGGAAAAGGAGAACGAGCAGTGATGGCTGTAAAATATTTCTGGATCAACATTTCACGCTATGGCTAATTTAAAACTAAGCTATCCAGTAGTGAATCGATTTGAGGATCCCTGAGAAACTATTAGGTGCACATTGCTGAATGAACAAAAAATTAACGATTTATTATGAAAGCGACGGAAACGTTTTACAGTGGCGATTAAATTCATTTACGACAAAAAAAAGTTCATGCAAAAAAAAAAAAATAGAATTTAGAAATTTGTTACGATTCATTGCGAAAAAATTTTTGGTTTTTTTTTAAACTCTCAATAATATTCTTTTTAAATCGCACAAACGTCTTCCACCTCTATTTTTCCATCTAACTTAGAGAAAGTTTATTTGCTGAAAATTATTTGACGTTTAAAAATGCCAAAAATTGGCTCATTTGGAATAGGTACCTTATCGTTGCAATAAGATTCATGCCCCATCAAATCATTTCAATAATGCTCCAAGGGAATTTCAACAAAATTCGCCTATATGTCTTACTCATTTTCACTTAGCTGAATATTTTAACTTCAAAAAAAAAGCAACCAAGTTGTAAAATAAAGTATTTTCTAACTGATTTCACCATTCATGCATGGAAAAATTTCCCTTTTTTTTTAAATGAACCAATCATTGCAAATAAAAATCTATTCGTGTAAAATATATGTGGAATTTTTTAACACTTGTAGATAATCTTGAAAATTGAAAAATATGCGCAGTATTAATGGGAAATTATGTGTTATATGGGATCGACATTATAATTAAATTTTATAGCTCTAGGCTTGGCTTCAATAATTTAGAAGAGGAAAATATCAAATAGAACAAAAAGAGGCGTCATAAATACTTCACAAATATAAAATATATTCATTCTTGTGAGAAAATTTCTTAATTTAAATCTGCATTCTTCGGACTCATTTTATCGTGACTGAATCGTCGCATAAAAATATTCATTGAAAAAATATTGCTACAACAATGGATTTCATTTATACAAATAAAATATGCAAATTCAATACCGGAAATTGATTCGAAAAATGTAGATTGGAATGGAACAACAGGTAAGAAAATATGTGGACGCATGTGCACACAATATGTACCATAAATAAATTACTTACAATATTGTTATGTTGTTTTAAAAAAAAAAACGGCTATTATGCAAATATGAAGAAAATTGATGCCTATAACAGATGAAAATCCGGTGGAATATTTATTTACTGTTGATAGTTACCGTAGAGATGGATAGTCGGGTGACGAAGTTGCGCGAGTCGTTTATAATTAATTCATCATGTGTGACAATTGGTAAAGAGAAAGTTGGCGCTGGTAATTTCGCTGATGTGTACAAAGGTAAATTTTCAAATTTGAATGGTAGATTTCAAAATAGTGGAATTGAGCGGTAAAATTGTGTGGTAAAATTGTGTGGTAAAATTGAGCGGTAAAATTGAGCGGTAAAATTGAGCGATAAAATTGAGTGGTAAAATTGGGTGGTAAAATTGATGAAATTCTCTATCCACAAGTTGGTAAATTTAGTAAGACTTGAGTGAAAAAATTTTTCGACGATGTGTTTTTCTTTTATAGCGGCAATATTCTTGTATAGCTTGTGATGCTTATCACTCACTTATTAATGCGCGAAGAGATATGATATGGATAATTTTATTGATCGGTTGTTATTGGACGATATTTTTGTTGAATAAAAAATGGAAATTATGCAAAGAGTTAATATTGTTTATATTATATTTCAAATGGAAGTTCGATGAAATTGAAGTGCCAATATTATCATATTCATGAAATTTTTGCATGAACTACTGTAAGTCAAAGTGACATATGTCTGTCCCAAACTCTATGTTATCACGAACGGTAAAAGCATTGTTAGGTGTTTCATGTTCTATTAATTAGGTGTTTCCTGTCCTATACGATTTAATTAGCTGTCGCTCTTATAGCGAAAATTTTGCTTTATAAAGCACAATTGCTGCGGTCAACTTAATAAATTCTTAAGTAATTGTTATGAAGAACAGCCTCCGTAAACAGGTAAAGTCTACGGTATAAACAGTATATGTGTCATACTATAGAATACAGCATTTAGGGTAGCAAATTGAAGAAACCGGCCATAATTCCTCGTAGTAAACTAGGTTTTTGAAGATGCTATATATTACGGTGTACTGGTAAATTTTAGCGATAATTACGAAAATAATAAATCCACCTTATCCAGTAGTGGTTTTTTTTACCAGTAATCTCCATGTAACGTTTCATACCTCCTTATTCGTTGAGGCCCCTATATTGTTCCTTTATATATATTCCTCTTTTCCTTCGCTTTTTTAACACATATAAGTGATTTTATTGAAAACTTTATGTGCATTTGTTTTTTTTTATTCCAATATATGCATTTCGAAGCACGTAACTGAACAAGAGCGAAACTGCACCACGTGAACCGTAGAAGTCAGCAAAACTCCAGATTCTCAATTTCGAGAGTAAATTAGTACGCAGACGTATGAGGGATTTCAATGTGTAGAGTGAATGATGCTTATCTCCGGTACTAGTTAATACTGATCTCCGGTTTATTTCTTCGTGTATTCCTTCATTTTTTTTTGCGTTAATTTCTTCATCATCAATCATTGCCGTATACAGACGTGAAAATTTATTTCATTTTCTCTTAAACTATTTAATGATAAGGGGAAATATCAGATCTTATCCTATGAAAATTTTTTCAAAATATTCGCCACATTCGATTTATTCATCTATTATTAATGAAAGCGAAAAATTAACATCACATATTTGGATTAATTTTGATTTAATTGCAAAGTTTCAGAGGGTAGAAATGGATTAACTTTCATTACTTTCAGGTATTTTACGACAAAATAAAATCGAGAAAGAAGTGGCCGTAAAAGTTGTTCGATATGGTGGAGGAAATACGGTTTATTATTTTATTCGCAAATTCATTATTTTCAGATCATCTTAATAAAAAGTTTTTAAATTTAACGTGAGACTACTATTTTGACCAATGTGGCCATATTTATATGGTTGAATGACGGGTTTAGAATATTTTGACAAAATGCTGATCGTAATGTCTCAAATGAGTCATCTCTATATCGCTTTCTTTCTGAATGGTTCAAATGAGAGGAAGTTTTGTGGAAATTGGAAGAACGCAAATTTGGATGCTTTAAAACGTCTGTGGTATATTGATGAGTAAAAGATCCATGGCAATGATCGTTCAATTGCAATGGTCTATCATCGAGCAATTCATTGCAAAAGTTCTCAATGCAATTTTCATTGCGAAAGTTCTCAATGCAATTTTCATTGCGAAAATACTCAAATCGATCACAGAAAATGTTATAGTTCGAGTTCAAGCTATCCATCGAGCTATTGCAATATGAAATCGGCATCACTCGGTACATTATTAGGAGATATTATCGATAATTTAAAAGCAGACAGAAGGCCTCTAACAAATAAAAATTAGCGATTATGAAGAAAATCTGTATTGAGAATTTCCAATCATAACTTTTTTTTTTCTCTATGAATTTTTTTTTCTAATTATTCAATTTAATTTACAATTTTGAATTCTAAATTACAATTTGAAATTAATGTTTGGAAGATTTATTAGGAATTTCCATTGATGAAAAAATTTTTGAAAAAATTATTCATATAGAGATATTATTAGCTTTATATTAATATTTGATGAGATTAAATCTGCCAAAAAAAAAATTTAATGAAATAGAGAAAATATTTCTGGATTGATGAGGTCTTCCATAACTCATGAAATAGTCAAAAAAATTTTCATAGCTGAAAATATTTGTCAAAAAAAAAAAAATTACGCATAGTAAACTTTTTTTTTAAAGTTAACCTTAAAATTTAGATTATTTCTTTCCTATTTATTAAATATATCAATTAAGTAAAGAGCAATTATTCTCTAACTGTTTTATAGGATAATGAACTACATTGCCTTAGTGAAATGTCGAATGAGGCACTCATTATGTCACTACACAAACATAAAGGTATCATCGAATTCTTGGGCGTTTCAATCGATAAGGTAACTAACTCGTAATAAATCCTTCATTAGTAGGGCATAGCAAGAATACTTTTAGAAGCCAATGTTTAGTTACGAGTATGGCGATTCTATCTTACCTTCTGTAACCGTCAAATTTGAAATTTTATCAGGAGAAAGGTGGGGGAAAGAGGAGAGGAGGAAGAAGGTTAATTGCATCTACCTACACTTCTGCAGCTGATTGCGCTGTTATAGACAGGTTCACTTTGATGTGCAATAAATGTCTCAACAAAATGGTTAACTTATAAAATCCAATAATTTTTCTTGTCTCATTTTGTTTTCAAAAAGAAACTAATCAATCATCTTAGATTATGGTTGCACTAGAATTCATAATCCAGGATCCTCTAGTTCAAGTATTTTTTCAAGAGTTGGATAATTATCTATGAAAATATATGGGAGGGGGGGGGGGGGTGCGAATCTAGTATGCACATTTCGCAAGCAGTTTTTTTTTTAGCAGCGTTTCTAAATGCTGAAACCACAGGTAGAAAATTCCCAAGCCCCACAGGTATAGGTAGAAAAGAGTGAGGTATATGTTCTAATATCCTTTTCTCACAACTATCTCTACAATCTTTCTCCGAATATGCTCTATTCTACTGGTAAATGATCACTAAAAAAACGATCTATGAATCGAGACAAGAGAGTTTATCAATTTATGAGGGATATATATATTTTTAGTTAATTATTCTAATCATATTCTTGTAGATACCGATGATCATAATGGAGTATTGTGTTGGTGGTTCTCTAGATTTACACTTACAGCGATTCAAAGAACACATTCGAACAGCTGGTTAAAAATTTGCATATATTATTAAAATTTAAATATTCAATTGATATATTGTTTAGTGTGTCTTATTGCTCAAACCTTTTTTTTTGAGTATGGTATGAGAAGAAAATTATTGATTATCGTTCAGCTCAGCGCTTTCTCTAAACGTAAGATTTTCATAGAAATTTACATATATCTCTAATTTTTACCTTTTAGTTCTCACTGTTTTAGAATAGGGCTATAGTTAGAGCTAAGCAAGGAGTATAAACAAATCTATATCTAGTTAGAATTAAATCTTGAACTTATATATTTAATCACGAAAGAAATTTAAGAAATAATCGTGAGCAAAATTGATCTAATCTATGAGAATTTAATAGTTCAGAACGGATCCGCTATCTGCTTGAGATCTCGAATGGGATGCGATATTTAGAAAGGAAACAATGCGTACATCGTGATCTTGCTACTAGAAATGTTCTCATTGCTGCTGATGGTTTCCTTCGAATATGTGACTTCGGTTTAAGTCGTTGCCCATCGATCGTGCCACCTAAAGAAACCGGAAATTCACATGTCGGTTTGCATAAGAACGATTTTTTTTTTTTGGTGCTAATATTGACGAATTTTAGTGAATAATTTTCTCGTTTTTGAAAATTTCATTTTAAAATTTGAAAAAAAAAAAAGTTTTCTCCGTAAATCATTAAGAATGGAATCGTGAGCCGAATTGCCTCAAATATCCCATCCATTCTTCCTCTTCCGTTTCTTTTTCGTTCGTTGATTTTTGAACGTTAGAATATTTAATTATAGCTTATTTAGCAAAAAAAAAAAAAAAAAAAGATTGCACAAAAATAGAACATATTAGAAATATTTTGTCAATTTTTTTTTTCGTTTCTTCTCAAAATGATATCGATGGAGAAATGATTTGCATTGTTTATGAAATTTAAAAAATAACAACAATATTTCTTGGATAAAACAAATTTTCGACTATAAAATCGTCGACTAAATATTATCGTTTCAAAAATTCTAACCATCTTAATAATTATATGCCCCCAATCCCCTCAATGACCATCAATTGCTAATAAGCATAGTTTATTTGCAATTTATAGTCGATTTATTCAATCTGTTATGTTATTAACGGTTTTTTGAGGAAGGGGGAGGGGGGGGGATCGAAATTTTGAGGCATACGCTGAAATAATTCCTAAAATATGAGCAATCGTCTCGAATGATTGATAATTTTTAAGTCCGATTTAGTTCCATGCATCATGATACGAGTATATAATTTAAATTCCATTCATTTCAGATACCAATAAGATGGATGGCTCCTGAATCGTTAACACGTAATCCCATTTATTCAACAAAATCTGATATGTGGTCTTTTGGTGTCGTTATTTATGAAGTTAGTTAATTGATTACTTCTGAAATTACACTTCATCTTACAGTGTTAGCTACTTTATTTATAAATAAATGCGAAAAAAATTGCAAAAGTTCGATCAATTTACTTCCGCTGATGTTGGGAATATTCTTTGACTTTAAAAACAGTAGATGCTCTTTTAATGTTTGCTCGTCGCGTCCCCCCGTTGGTGCCAAAATATGCCAGTCCTCCCTCCTGTCCTCCCCCACTTTGCACTTATTCCCATTCCTCTTTAGTAAACGATACAAAGGAGTGAGGAGCTTTGGTTATAAGGGCCTTTACATGGAAGTTTTCTTGTGTGAACATTTTGCTTAAATGAAGAAAATGCTGAAAATCAATGAAGATAATGAAATTTTTTAAATATTAGCGAAACTTTTTACTAAAGAAACAACAGTATATTTTTATGACAGATATATAAAGTATGCAATTGATACCAGAATGATCTATGAACATTTTCACAGCTAAAGAATATCTATAAATGAGGGAGGCCTCATTGATGGAACTTTTTTAGACATTCAATTGTGGTCTAAAGCCATGGCCCGAAAAACCGGTTAAATGGATAGCCACAAAAATACGCAAAGGTATAACACCGGAATTACCGAAACGTATACCACGACTTCTACGCGAATTGGTCATTGCATGCTTCCAACGTGATCCCACACGCCGACCTTCTTTTAAACATGTGAGTTTCTTCAACTTTTCACTTCTACTATATAATCAAATATAGCAACATAGGTGTAAGATTTGAACCATTCGATGTTATAGCCATGCTAACATATATTATATATTGATGTTTACATAGTAATATCAAGGAGACTAAAAAACTTTGAGGCATATTAGCGTAAATTTTATATCAATTTTCTGTAAAGATGAACACAGGAAGTGATTCAGAAATCAATATGAATAACGAAAACGCTATAAAAATATTGAATTATATGAGTATCATAACGGTGATAATATATCTCTATTGCAAGCATTTTCAAATTTCAGTATTGATTATGATAACGAATGAAAATTCGACGCTAAATTTACAATACTTTATAGATAAATTTGATGCATTTCATGACACTTTTGTCCAGAATTCATAAGCGGTATTTCCGTTGTTTTTTAATGATTGATATAACGGAAATTATCAACAAGTCTTAGATTTGGTTTATATAGTTTTGAAGTGAATTTCCTTCCAAAAATTAGCAATACTCATAGGATAGTCTTGAATACTTATATATATATATATATATATATATATATATATATATATATATATATATATATATATATATATATATATATATATATATATATATATATATATATATATATATATATATATATATATATAAAGCTGCACTTTATTGAATACAAGTATTTTTGAATTGCCTTCTAGAGGGTTCTTTTAAAATTTTTGCAAATTTTATCAGAGGAACGAGTCTTTCAGTATTATTTTAGTAACTTCGAAAAATCCCGCTTTTACTTGTACAATAAATCTAATAAAAGGGATATTCTTTTAGATGAGTGGTCGGTTACTGCTCATTCAATCATTGAGATTCCCATCGCCAGATCCACGTTTATTGACACTCTCTCAAATAAAGAATGTTGTGGTGAGTCTAATTCAAAGAGTCTAATTTATGTTGATCCCTCACCTATCTTTTCATTTCCATCGTTTTCCTCAAAATCATTGTCTCCCGTCCTCTATCAATATAGGGTTTCAAAAAAAAATTTCATTTCCGCTTTTTTTTTCCAAGGAAAACGTGATGAACTGCTCGGTTGGATAACAGCCCTAACCTGGTGCATCCTCAATCTATGCATAATATGAATCTCTACAAGCTTATGTTGATGGCATTATTTCCCATTTCCTCAGTGATTCCATTTCATGCATTTGGTACAATCATTAAATCTCAATCCTAGAGTCGAAAGATTATCCTTATGCATTTAGCTGGATTAGTTATTCAGATATTTGCCTAAGTATGAAATCCGTGATCTTTGAATTTCATCGCGAACAAAGGTTTCCCCAACATTCCTTCGCTTTCCCAAGACTTTTTCAACGAGATTAATTAAAATTTCTTTTTTTTTAATTTTAAAATAGAAGTTTTCTTGAAGAAATTCATTAAAACTTGAGAGCTTCCTGAACATGATGAAGTCATGGTCTATGTTTTTAAAAAAAAAGTGTTTAATAGGGGGGGGAGGGTGGAGGAGTAAAGGAGGAGAGCTGGAAATACGGAAATTTACGTGGAGAGGAGCAATTGCGCATTAAATGTTATGAATGATGATATCGTACGATTGATGCCGCTTCATTCCTTTTTGCATCTATATACTATTGATAATTTCATTTTCTTACTCCAATAATTAAAAAAACAAATTTCGTTGAAAAAATGGAAAAGAAATGTATGGGAGAGGAAGGGGAGGGGGAAAGGGGAATACAAACGAAACGACAGTTCACTTTAATTGTTTTATGAGGAAACCTTTTTTTTTTGAAAATGAAATTGAACTATTTTAATATTTCATAGTTTATTGAAATAACAAAAGCAATTTTAAATTTAATTGAAAATATATTTTATGCAAATTATATTTATTTAAATTAATAGAAATTATTATATAGTATTTAAATTCATCTCTCAGCTGAATCTCTTAAATAAAAAAATTGTTATAAATTTTTCTTACTTAGTAAAAAAAAAATTTTTTTCCCCATAATGATATCTTTATTTCGATTTAGAGTGAATTTATTTGCAGCCGACTGCACCAATTGAAGAAAAAGATTCGGAAGCGATATGCATTGAATTCGACGAGAAATTAAATGAGCAATCAATTGTTATAAGCTATGCACCAAGAAGTATTATACAAGTTTGTTTTTTTTTAACATTTTATGACGCCTATTGTAAACGTCGAAAGTATAGCCCCTTCATTCTTCTCTATGAGATGATACTATTCGATATTAGGTTGTTTTTCGTTGAAGAACGAAAATTTGCAAACCTTTGCTATATATGTTCTTTTCATTCCTTTCTTTCATATTTGTGATTTCTATAAGGCAGAACCTATGGATCACGTTTGAGGCTATATACGCTTGAATGATGCGATATATTTCTCTAGGAATTCCTATAGATTGATTATAGTTATGCGATGATCAACAACTATTGTCATGTGATATGAAAATAATATTTCAACCTGTTGCTTTTTTTTGAAAGATTTCATTACTACTACTTTTTATCGTTTAATATTATAGAAAAATTTTCCATTGCTATAAAAATTAGCAATAGATTTTATTATTCGATATCTTTTGGCGTTATTAATATATGTCGTTCACATACCTAACGTTTTTTTTTTTTTTTGTTAAATATTTCAATTGAAGATTTATCGATTTCAAGTAATTATTGAAATGAATCTCGAAATATAAGTTCAACACCATTTAGGCAGGCGGAAATTTTGAGAAGGAAGCGGCCGATCATTCAAAAGAAGACGACTGGGGAGAAGTACAAGAGTGAGATATTTATTGTTCTACTCTACATCATATATAAATTAGTACTGTTTAAAAGGATTTTATTCATACTTTCTTTTAGCGTCAGAAAAATATTAAAAAGTTTACTATGCACATGATGGAATTATGTGATGATTGCTGTTCATAGAAATCGGAAAATGTTAGTAGAAAAGGAGGTTAATCGTGATTTCATGATCAAAACTAGTATTAAATCTAGATTTGAAATTTAAATTGAATTGAACAAATAGAATTGAATTATAGTGAATTATTAATTGAACTAAAGTTTTGAAAATTGAATTAAATTAATCAAAATGAAATTAAAGTGTTTCCAGATTGTCCATGGTGGTATCGGGTAAAGTTAAGGGTAAGTATTTAATCAAACAGTTAAATCTCTATATTATATTGTTGATCGATAGTAAGCCTCTATATCAATATGAAGATCGATAGGTTATCTTATAAAAATAATGATAATTTGATAAATGATAAGTGATAAACAATGATAAACAATTAATGGTAAACAATGATAAAATCCTGAATAAAAATCAATCTAAATTCAATTCAATTATATAATTTCTAAAAATATTTTAAAGCGGAAATTTTTCGCCGAATTTTAAACGTTGATAAATTTTAAATTCTCATTAATTTCAATAAGATTTCATACGTTAATTTATTTTTGTTTAATTAGAATCCGATTTAATTTTGACATAAGAATATCACTATTGAAATTCTACAATTGAAAAAAAGAAAGAAAAAAAAATTTTTTTTCAACATTATTTGAGTGCTTTTATATCGTTGAAAATATTGTTATTTCTCAAATATATTTTAATAAATGGAAAAAATTCCACTATTGATTTTATCAATTTTGGAATATATCCGAATTAAATAGCGATATTTATGCGCTAATGTCTCGATTTTTTTTTTTTTTTTTGATAAAATTATCCCTTATAACATCCAATAGATTTGTTTACTCAAAATTTATATCATTGATTGTTATTCGCCTTTTTTTTTTCTTCAATATATGCATAAAATTAACGTTATTGAATCATTAATTACAAAGTTGTTGGCGAAAGTGCATAAGCATTTTTGCGTAAAGATTGCATTTAAAAGGATAGTTGCCACATCGGAGGGGAGGAGGAGTGGAGGTGGGGGAGGGGGGGGGGGGGGGAGTGGGAGAAGGAACGGTAACCTTGCGCACCTTTGCAACGAATATTTTTATAAGGAGAACGATTGTTCATGAGAACAAGCTCTTACCTTGCAGGAATCTTTGCGTTTCATTTGCTGATCATTTCATTGTGTGATTATTATCACTCCCCTTACTTCCGTTATCTCCACTCGTATCGAGATCGCAAATATTTTTAGACGCCAAGGATAAAAATGTCCATGATGTGGAGGATGAATTCGATTCATTGATGCAATCACCTCTTAAGAAGGTAATGCATAGCAACTCTCAAGAAATTTTCCATTTTCCGCATAGTTTTTTTTTTTCTTAACATTTAAGAATGGAAAATCTTCGATATTTATGTGAACGATTGGCGATTAAAATTTTTCATTTTTATTTTTATTTATTATAAGAAAATGAAAAATAGATCTTATAGAATCGCACCGCCTAACAAATATATTCTATATTGAGAGGTATTCAATACGATAAAGTGAAAAATGGCAGAGTGCAAATTAATATTAGAATGTCAAATGCCAATTTTCATGCATAGCATATCTCTAAGGTGAGGTCAAACTAAATCTTCAACGTATAGTTTGAGCCTGAGGTGACGCTAAACTTGAGATTTCAATTGATCGATGTTATCTAATGGCATCGTTATTGTCGTACTATTGAAAATAGTTAATTCAAACTTTCCGATAACAAACTTTCATGCGTATAAGAGTTGTTAACGAGAATGCTTCAGTTTCCGCTTATATCATTTATTTAATTATTTATTGACATTTTCGAAGAATCTTTTAAGTTGAAAGATTAAAAAAAAATAAAATAATAACGAGATTTATCTTTCTCTAATCTATACTATTTACTACTCTAATCTCTCTTCAAGTTACTCTCTTCTACTCGTCAATGATTTATGCTTTAAAATATTTTTTCTTATGTAAATTATTTTCATATCTAGATTCTCTCGAAATATATAATATCTAAAATTTATGAATATTCATAAATTTTTTTGCGAGAGATCTTCTCCTCATTAACTTTGATGAAATTCTTTATTATATATTCGTCAGAAAACAACGGGGTTTTATTTTTCTCTAATTTTATGCAAATTTTTCTAAAATTAATCCATCAATAATATTTCATGAAATTATGCAATTTGAATTGAGAATGAAAGTGGTGTAATCTGAGCTTTTCCCCCCTCCCCCCCCCCCCCCCCCCCCAACAATTAAACAATTAAATTATCGATGATCTTATCATTCGAAAAGTAAGATTTTTATAAGAGCTAGAAGGAGTTCTACTATTGCATATACTAATATATATAGGTCATTTTTAACTTTATTCTTTTTTTTGTGCTTAAAATACGATCAATTCGGATAATAAATATTCGTTTTTTTTTTCCTACACTTTATATGAAGAAGAATTAATTTATTTCAATCGATACGGATACATTTGGAATATATAGATGATATAGGATTTTCCTCTTTGTTTTTGTAAGAGTAATAAAGGTGAGTGATTATGTCATGCGCGCATTATGTTTTTTTCTAAATAAAGGATAAAGAGTTAGAGTTTTTAGGAAGTATTATTTGTTCATTGTTGTTATTCGTTATTCAAAGACTCAATTTTATTTAAGGATATTCATAGAAATCAAAAGAAAGAGTAAATAATGCTAAATGGAAGAAAACGACTGAAGAGAAACGAGAAATGTGATGAAATTTTTCGACATATAATTAATTGCCTCCAGCGTTTGTTTATTGAAGGAAGTGAAATATATATATATATATATATATATATCCCTTTAAAAGTTGGTGAAATAGTTGAAGAGATCGGTTCATTAACGTTTATTTGTATGTGATATTCGTAATCGTATATTAGCAACGATAATAATAAACTGTTGTTAAATTATTAGACCGCAGAAGCAAAGGAAGTTGCAGGATGAATGCCGAGTTGAAAAATTAAATGTTTGGAAATGGTAATGAGGATCGGAAGTGCATAAGTTTTAAAACACTGGTACCGCGAAATAGATGAAAAGCTCGAAGAGAGTGCCAAAATTATATAAATTATAGAAATAATTTCATTGTATTCGAGTGTCTTCTTTTATAGTAAATTATCGTTGTTCTACTAATATCTATGCATTATATTTCCTGCTAATTTATCTTATTCAAACATACTGCGTGCAGAATTTCCTTATCTTTCTGCAACATTATGGAGCATTTTTTTCCAGTTCGCATATGTAAATCGAACTTTCAAACTCTCACAAAGAAACAAAATCCAAATGGACCCTCGCGGGGGATGGAGGTAATTCGCTGAATTCAAAACCTGGGTGCTTGATTCTAGAAAATTCCTCAGCGGAGGTAAGGAATGTTTTGAGCGAGGGTCCACCTTGATCTGAAATCGATGCCTCCACGGGGGGAACGAAAGGGAACTTCAAACACCAATCGATTCCAAAGATTTAGCGAGTTCAATCAACGTTAGATCTGCTGAACATAATAGCCACTTTAAAACGAATATCTCAAGCGTTCATTAGCTGAGCACCAGAGTCCTTCCACCGAAGTCGCACTTTTCTTTATAACGTTTTTATTCGTCCTCTTGCCTCGCTTTATATGTTAATTCCCTTCTACATGAAAATATGCCTGTTTATTTGTGCATTTTGAATATTGAAAACAAACAGAGGTATAACATTCGTAAATCATATGTTCAATGAGCAGTTCGCTAATAAATAGAAAAAAAAACCAACTATAGAACGAAATCATCAACCTAATATCACTGCAACCTATAGAGAATATCGATGTCATAATGAAACTCGCAGACGTTTATCGCCGATTAGATAGGCAATCGGCTTTTACAAATACCTTTAAAAAAAACTTCATTCTGAGCCGATAAGAAACGTTTTGGCAAAATTTCAAATAGTAAATCAATTGTTATGCCAAGCAACACAAAAGCTGGTATATAACTTCTATTAAATCCGTCATTTTTTCTTCGGAAAATGCAAAAACCACTGACCGCTTTCCTATTCCGATAGGAAATATTCAAATTACACATCACTTCACCGCTTCATTAAACGATAAACAGTGGCATATAGTCTGCGCGATGAGAGATATTTTTAAAAAAATATACGCTTTAAGAGGAGAATAAAAGCAGCACAGTCTTCTCTAAACGATCATCATCACATCCAACTCAACTCGTTTACTACTCTCATTCAACCAATAACATCCCTGCCACTCTTATCCCACCCCCCCCCCTTCCCCCCACCAAGTTTAGCGAAGCAATCACTAAATCCATAATCCTTTCAGAAGAAAACAACAAATTGGCAGTGAAATCAATGCACACTTAGCACAACAAACTAAACAGCGCTATATCATCTCTCCATCGTTATAAACGCTCCCACATTTCTATTCTCAGTCAGAATTTTAGTGAGTAACGCATCGAAATAACGAATGATCTCTTGCAAAATATAGCAGCACTGTAATCACCTACATACATTCTCAACTAATTTTAATGATCGGCGCTTTTCTCGTCGTTGTCGTCTTTGTCGCTATGCAACTCGAACAACTTCGCCACCTGGAACTCAAACTTCACATTAGATAAATCTTAACAATTCATTTAGTTCATCCGATGCCCATAATTAAGACTTCTCAACAAATCTCTTCGGAACTGCATCTATATCACAACTCCAAAACAACAATTAAGATATCACGCCATAAAAAATAGAAAATTTCGGAAAGCGAGAGTGCAAAGACTGCAAAGATTATTCGGAAAAATCCAACTAAAAAATTTCCACTTCAACGATCGAACGTACCATAAAACCTGCATAGAAAATAAACGACCGGATAAAGTATGGTGGGGAAAATTTTCGAATAATGCGGAAATATCAGCAAGCAAAGAGAGTAAATAAATGAAAAAGAGGAAATCGTCGAGATCGTAAATACCTCTTTGAGGTCTTCGTGTTCCCTTCCATCAGAAATGATCCTTCTTGCGATATCGATGCCCGAGCCGAACACATTGAACAGTACGATTCCGATTATCTGCTGTCCATCCATATAGAAGACGACTCCTTTCGATAGCTCTTCTGACTAAAAGTTATTCTCAATAAACACCTATACTTCTAAAGACACTACACCAATAATCAACCCCTTCTAATCATAAATAAACAATACCAGCCGCTTCAAACTGTCCGATCTACTCTCATTTTGCAGACGTCTTGATATCTCCTTTCATTCACCAAAACCTTACCATCTCATCTTCACCGCAATGTTAAAGAATATAAAAGAAATATATAGAAGTGCCTCATTGCCATCGATTACAAATGCAATGCATTATGGGTTACAACCATAAAAGTGAATAATGAAACATACATCATCTTTCGGCGCCGCAAAGACCGATACAGTTGGTAGAGATGAATCCGTTCTCCCTACTGCTTGAAAATGAGCGTTCGGTGCAATCAACGAATAGTACGACGATTGATGCCAATATGGTCTACTAGCTGAAAAAGACTGCGCATATACACTCTCTAATACTCATCGAAATAAACAAAAATTGTTCTTGCATGCGCTAAAAATTGTTATTCCATAAGCACTACTTCGCTATTACTGAATCATTCGGGAAGCATAATAAAACCTAACGCATTTCGGGTCTAAGTGATTATAAAGCTCAACATAGCTCGGTTCAGAGATGATGATGAATAACAACGAAATATTAAGAACGTGGAAGACCTCAACTTTCTTCAAGATAAAAAAAAGGATTTCCAGACCTCCTTCACCGAAGAAATAAGCTTTGAGGTAGTCTGTCTCCAAAACTTCAACAATAGCAGCTAAGAAAAATAGGACTGTCTACAAATAAACGATTTGCAATAAAACAATGAAATCTGAACTTAAGGTGATGCCTTTCGTGGAATATAACAAAATAAAGCGCTCTTACCATTGGTCATATTTTCTCCGGCAAGTCTCCCGGTGACCTGAGCATGTTCCCAATGTTCGACCCGCCGTCTACCCAGCTTCACATCGTAGAAGCTACTTGCGTCTCCAGCCACCCAAATATCGGAACGAGCTCTCAACTCGGCGTCTACGATGAAACCGCCATTCTTCTGCAGAAGTCAGCGCTCAGGGCCCTAGTTTTAAAAAAAATATTCACAAACACCAAAATATCAGCAACGAAGAGACCCAGCGAGGACAAAGATGAGATGAATCACAAAAATGGTTGGGTAATCTGTAAAACATGGTACGATCGTTGGCAGATGGTTTCGATTGCAACTGTCGTCCGTGGCAGAAAAGAACTCAAGGGAGACATACGGAATATGTGGCACAGATCCTATGTGCTGCCTTCAATCCAGATCGAGCATTCCCTCAATCTATACGCGATCGTAGGTCATTTTTTCATGTATGCTTAACTAAACGATTTTGACTTACCTTATCCACCTCGAGACCAGATGCCTTTGCTAGCTGGGTGTTCGGCGTGATTCCTACCGCAACAACTACGTGATCTGTGTGCAAAATTTCTGAAAAGAAAAAAAACTCTCCAATTTGACCTGATACCTCTCTATTTGAATTACACAAACATAACGGTAAAAAAATTAACTGACAGAAATTAACGAATCAGCCGCTGTCTTCTCTTAGTCGATAGCTATTTATATATAAATAATATATAAATATATAAATAATTATAAATAATCTACATAACAAGGAGAAAATTTTGCCTCGAAACCCAACTAGGAAATAGGCATGAGAGGAGCAAGATGAACCAATTGAAAAAAGTATTACTAATCACCAACAGCTGATTCTCTCCGACCATGACGAAACGATTACAATCACCAATACCGCTTAGTGACAGCTAATTTTCTTTAACTAACAGCTGACTTTACACAGCGAAATACCTCTCATTTTATAGAAGTCTCCAAATTAATGTGGAAAAAAATTAAAAACTTCATCGATTCCCCACTTAAATTCAACCTCAATGAATCTTATGGGACAAGCGTGCTGTTACTAACAACATGAAAGCAAGTTTCAGGAAAAAAAACTTTGGACAAGGTTTGCGAGCATATATCGGTTAATCAAGTGAAGAGGGAGATGGACGTTGGCCCATTATGCCGCGTGGTAGAACGTGCAAATTTTGGAGAAATGAGAGAAGAAAATATCACTTCTGATGTTTTAAATTGATAGGAGGGAAATTTTCGTCAAAAGCCATCAAGACTTCAAATTTTTATTTTTCGCCGATCTCGGTGGCAGTAGGGGAGAGAAAGGGGGTACACTCTGATTTTATAGAAACCAATCCTTTTTCATAAACTAGCTGAAGGAAAAACAACAATTTCGACCTAAGCAAAAAATATAAGAAGCATTAAGACCACGTACTTATAGTTCGATGAATAAAAGACCAAACAAAGTTAGCTTCAAAAAAAAAAGCCGACAGAGTACCGACATTTGAGCCACTTATGTGTATCAACAAAATCAAAACAGATTCCACGGCTATATACTTCTCCCCTCTTTTGAGATGCAATCATTTCATGCTTCAATAATCGACCATTTCAAGTTCCTCGTTAATGGATCCACGTTAACGCAGAATGAAATAAGATCAACACGCGAGAGAAATACCTCCATTACTCAAAGTCAACTTCAAGCATCCATGGTCATCAACGACAACATTTTTGACTTCGGTTTCCGAGATAACGTTGACGCCACACTTTCTAAGTTCTTTTGACGTGTACTCGCTCAGAAATTCAGGTAATACCTCTGCCACGTTGCCTTTCTCGCTGAATATCTGCAACACTATTTGAACCATTAAATGTGCAAAACTGATTTTCTCCTAGCAATTCAAATCGTCTAACAACAACAACAACCATGGTATATCATCATTTCTAGCAATGGTAGCTGAGTCCTCAAAACTTTTGACGCATTCGGAGTGCGGTACCACAACGACGACTTAAAATCAGTACTAATAAATTCATGATAAAGTTGCTGGGTGGACGTTCCTCAGTACTCTTTTACAGTGTCTACTTCCTTTCAACCCACGCAAACATCCATCCTGATTCATAGTGGTATGCGATCCGCAAGATAAAATCTCTATTTAAATATTCGCAGAGAAATTCTCGATCGCCGACACAAAGAACTGCCGATAAATTACATCCACCGCGATCCTATACCTCACATCTAAACAAATCGAAACTTCGCCCACTCCAATTTCCCATTCATTCGCTTGCAATTTCTTTTACGTTTACTCTTTTCAGTGTTTCTCTTCGTCATTAAATTCGAAGAATTGGTCACTTTCCAAAGAAAAAAACCAGATGTAATGCGACCTCACCTGAGTGACTTTAAGGCCATTGCCAGCGAAGCGTTTATTAAGGGAGTAGGCCAATTCGGATCCAAGAAATCCACCGCCCACAATCGTTAGCGAACGGCTTTGCTTTGCCACTTTGTCCAATTTGCGAAAATCATCGATCTGCGACAATAAAATATCACGGTTATATTACCCATTAATAGACAACAACATCACAAAACTATCAATAAATACATGCGCTAAAACCGTAGCAACAACAACGGCAATGCTTTTTAGCTCTTTTTTTGATTTCATCTCTATTTGTTGCTAACGGATAAATAAACAAATAATTGAGTAATTAAAAATAAACAAATAAATTAATGACAAACCGTACGGAAGAGCGTGACCTTTTCATTGACCTTCTCTCCTGCTTTTTCGAAAACTGGCAAATTACGAGGAACACCTCCTTCAAAAAAAAAGTTTTGAGTAGGAAATTCAAGAAGCAATTGACTGATATCAATATAGGCATATCATATCACCTCATTAGTGATCATCGAGGGAAACAAACCGATAAAACCGAGAAAAAAAACTGATCCATTCTCAAGGAAATTATGCACAGCCACCCACCATGATAAACCCTTGAAATGATGCTCAATGTCGTCTCAAAATCTGCCGAATCAACAAACCTCACAAATGCAACAAATGAAACACATTAGAATATGAAAGAAACGATGGAATATATGCAATAAACGTGAATAGTTCAACCAACCAGTTGCGATAAGGCATTTGCCGTATTTAATTTTACGTCCATCATCGAGGTACGCATAATGCGCGATTGGATCGAGTTTGACGACACGATGTCCCATCAATAACGAAACTCCACCATGTTGTGCATCATTTATCTCCTCGGGAGGCACATAGAAACCATGCGTCTCGTAATATACATCTTTTTTCTTACCGCTTAATCCTTTATACTCCAACGTATCGGCCATCTGCGATAGTAACGCCCCTTATATATGCAATTCCCATACCCGAGTAAAAGTGAAGAACTGATATTGCATAAATTCACGCATCTTTCTAGAAGGCACATCAACGTAAAGTGCAGTAAGATATCAACAATAGAAAAAACCATTTCGAATTTGCGTTTGTAAAAAAATACCTATCGCTTTCTTTTATCAAGTCATATAAAAAACGCTTAAACCCCTTATTTAACCTTTCAGTTATATTTACAGATCCCGAAATATCTGTGATCGTTGACTTGAACTGCTTACAAACCAAGAAAATGTGCCTATGTTTTTAATCAAGCCTATTCCAGCCTTCTCCATCAAAAAAAAAGAAAAAAAAAAAAAAAACTTCTCATGGTTCCTCATCTCAGACAGCTTTAAAGAAATCTCACTATATTCGCGCAAGCATCACATCAGAAAGTGAAAAAATGGCTTGAATGCAGATCAAATTATGCAAAACTTAATAGATTCGCCTAACCAATATTGATAAAAATGCTCGAAGAGACCAACGTACCTTATCATCGCCATACCACCAAAGTTCTTTTGAAAGTGGTGGTCTATTATATGGTAGTTGATTCTCCTCGCCGATCATCAAAACTTTCGCATCCGCATCGCGTGCTCTTATCGAAAGTGCAGCATAATAGGCGGCTGTTCCTGCACCGATTAGAAGGTATGGTATTTCTTCAGGTAAATGAGAATACCTTTCAGATGACCATCTCTCGGCCTTTTTTTCCGCAGCAGGCTGCAATAACTGCCGTTGTAATACTTCATTTAAGGAATTAATCTCACATGGAAAATAAAATAAAGAATAAATGATAAATGAATGAAAGCAATGCTGATTTAATGAATGTTTGACTGTCATCGAAATAATAAAAACATAAAGCATTTTTCGAAGTTTCCTGATCAATTTAATACCGATAAACTTTATAAGCCTGACCTTGAGCTCAAGCTGATATATACTTAGACGTGAGAGCATAAACACCACAACGAGAACATAGCAACCTTATCCTCATGATCCGTTGCAGCGACGATCCTCTTTTTTGCCTCCGTTGAAATTCGTTCTTCCTTATCGTGCTCATCCTCATGTTGCAGTTTTTTAACTACAATTGGCATTGCACCGCTTTTTGCCGGCTTTTCCGGTGGTATTTGTTCGGAAGGTTCAGGCGTTGCAGGAGGTGAAGCTTCCACCTCTTTAACCACTTCGGGCTCCTGTTCCAGCTGTTCTGCTGCAACCACAGGTGGTGACGGTTCCGGCTCTGACTTCTTCGATTTTGGATCTGTGAGGTAAGCCTTCTTTCTATTGCGATAGCTCGCCGGTGGTCGTAAAGCTTCTTTTGCGAATAAATCCTCCTTTATCGCCTATAAATATCAAAATCACAATGTAGACACCTGGAAACAAGCCCTATGTTCAGAAAACAGAAAATCGTTCTCTATAGAAATACGTTTTTGAATATGCGTCTATTTAACTCTTCATGTGGTCATTAGATAACATGAAAAACCTCTCTTTACCTCAGTGATTTTGGATAAATTTACACTAAATTTACACTCATTTATATTTCAGTAACCTCATCTCGCCTCTCGACCTATTTGATTCAGTAACCCTTATAGACAGGTTTAAACCGCATCTCACCAAAGAATTCATAGAGTTTTAATCGAAAGTCGGAGACGCAATCACGCTGGTTGAACATTCAACCTTTAGAGTTGTTGCTAAAAGAGCATAAAATAAGTGGAATACTTACAAGGTACAATGAGACAGCGAATAGCGCAGCACCAATTGCCAAGTACCTATTGAACTTGGACTGCAATTCACTGTGGACTGTTTTATATTTCTGGAACGGTATTGGCATGTAGTCAAGAGTGACCGGTGGTCCCGGATTGACCACATCATGCGATTCTGTCTTTGCCTCCACATGTGTATCAGGTTTGGCCTTAAATAGCATATCGACGATAATATGTAATATGATCGGGACAAAAGAAAACATTCATGAAATTCCTAACAACTAACAAATCCGAAAGTGAGCATCTTCTAGTCGAAATCAGAAAGAAGAAACAGGACAATATTGAATTTAAACATATCAGCCCACTTAGAGAATCGTAATTTGCTTTCATTCTTTCATGTACATCAACGCAGGAAATTCATTAACAAATAACAGAAAGAATTTGTATATTCTTCATGAAGGGACAATAGTGCCACCTCAGAAGAAGAGTACAGAACAATGAAGTGGATTATTATGAGAAGCTTGAATTGCTTCAGATTTTCATTAGATTTACCTGAAATGTCGGAACGTAGATTCAAATCGTTGCACCAATTCAAGTAAGGTACTTAATTACAAACCAACTAACTCATATATATTTCAAAATCTGCATAAATTAGTTTTAGAAGAAGAGGCTACCGAAGGTGGTTTTGAAGTTGACGATGTACGAGTAGGTCGAGCGGATGGTACCGGAATATGTACTTCTCGAGGGGGCAGGTGTTCATCAGAATAAAGTCGAACAACTGTACATTGTGATGTTGATGGAAGTATACGAGGAAGGTGAAATATTTTGCCACCTAAAGCGCACAGCCGATATAACATCGCGCCTCACGACGCTACTGAAAATAGTTGAAAGCTCTGAGGAAGAATGCAACGGCATTTTTTTATAGACAGTTGGCATGCTTGAACATATCGTCGACGCTTGAAGCAATAATCACATAAAAACAACGGATATCTTCACCTATAGGTTGCCTATTAAAACTGGTATAACGTTTAGTGGTATTTTTCAATGATCAACATTACCGGACACCTCAAGCATCACCGGATTAAACATTTCCGGAAGCGCATAGGATGGTTAATTCCTCTACAAATACTTGCACCATAATGAAGGTGGTGAATATCATTTTGAGCTTTTATGAAGGTGAATGAAGATAAATGGGAGTTTTCCGAGAAAATATGACATTAAATATGACTGTTATCCTGCGAACTTCTTGAAAAAAAATCAATCAAGACGTTAGTTTTAAATATTGCGCAACCCACCCCCCCCCCAACCCACCTCGTTTTCACAGGCAGCATCGGGGTACCCATCTATCCAGCCAAGCTGTGACTCCAAACGCTCACAATTTGAAGACCACTTCATTGGCGGAAAGGCGTTTATGACGCTGGATTTTCTTGACGAAAAGCACGTCACACGGCTAACTATTGTGAAGAAAAAAGCGAAACATCGAAATCGCGTTCATCGTATCCACCTTACAATATAACTCATCAAGTCTGCTTTGAAATACCCAATCGACTACCTCAGGTAATAATTACCTGGCTTAGGTAGTAATTACTTACTCCAGGTAATCATTACTTATTTCAGTTAATAATTACCTGCGAGAAAAAAAAACCTATATCCGTGCGTCGCTTAAATGCAGCAGCACCTAACACCTACAATCACTGTGGCACCTCTTAAAGCAATAAGAAAAACCTGATTCAAAAAAAAAAAAGAATTCCGGAAAAGTTTTATGCGGAAAAATTGTGAGGGAATTTTGCACCCAATCAGCGATTTTCTTTTTCTACCTACACTCGAATAGTTCGAACGATACAAAATTCGGACGGTTCGAACGGCTTTTTTGTCGATCGAATCATCGAGCTATTTCTGCAAATCTCATTGCTTTTTTCAAAAGCGACTATATGATTCGTCATTGAAAACAGCTTTTTTTTAAAGGACAAGAAGTTTTATTCTGTAACATTAAAGATGGGGAAATTCGAAAGAGAAGTTGTGACCTCAGGTTAGAATTTCGGTTGAGAACAATTACTTCAGGTTAGACTTTTAATTCTTGTAAATATTCAACAAAAAATCGGCCCCAACATTTATTAAAAAAAAATAATAATAATAATAATAGTAGTTCGAGCAAGTGCGGACTTCGCTGAAATCTTTTATAGAATAGCTACACTTCACGATTGTCGTCTTTCGCTAACTAATCATCACATATAAGGGGGGACTATGCTATTTCCATAAGGTGGAGAAAAAAAAAATAGATTCAATGAGTTTTCTTTTAAATGCATTATTATATTTTTGTACTTCTAAAGTTTGAATAACGATATGGATGTAAGATACCTCAATTATTGTCTATTACGGTTGCTAGGACACTCGACAATACCTGCGCTAAAATCAGGTAATAATTACCTGAGATAAGAGGAATTTTCTAGGTATGCGCTTTCGCAACAGTGGATTGTCGAAGTACACTGTACGACAGGTGCGTTTGATATTTTCGGCTATGTTGCAACTATCCGGCTCTTGCAACTCGCAATTCCAGTTTCGACGTCATCACTGCATCGTTGAGTGGTGTCGCATTTTTTTTTTTTTTTGTTCTCACTTTTCGCAGGTGGCTAAATAATCTCTCTTGAAGGGACTATTTTCATAAGAAATCATTGGCTAAAACTTCCATTGAAAAAGAATTTTTCTTTGCTTCTTTTTATTATAATTCTTCATAATTAATGCCTAAGAATAATTTTAACTAATAGGCTTATCGATATATAATTATAGAATTATTCCATTTCATTCTACTCATCCGTTCTTCTAGCACGTAATATATTAGCTTTTAAAAGAATGCTCATTTATCCACTCATCGTATCATTTCTTCACTTGATCAATCTCGATTTATTATCACTTACTCTGCCGGTTCTTTATGAGAAATTTCCATAATTCTCGTGGATTTCTGCTCAATCATCAACCGATCTATGATTAATTGTTTAATGCTAGTTTCATCTTTTGCTTTTCATCTCCTCTTAGATGTCAAAACTTCTTTTTGGCGACCTCTATATGTCTGCTCATCTTTCAATAGACACACATCTCGAACTAAATGAACTCCATAAAATTCTATAAAATATGCAAAAATTTTCGCTGATCACGTGTGTATATTTATCGCTTCCTCTGAAGTTGTGCTGAATATGCAAATCTAGTTGCAATTTAAAAAAAAAAGAATTCAATTATTGAATTCAAATTTAATCCATCCAATAATAAAATAAAAGCAAATTAAATGCATATAATGTATGAACGCATAGACAGACAGATATATGCATATATGAGAACATAGAGGAAATATGAGCGACCATTATAGGATGCAAATTAATGTAATGTAATGTAATGTAATGTAATGTAATGTAATATTGCAATGTTTTGTAATGAGAATATTTATCGCATAAAGCATTTTAAAGATTTTTGAAACGAATATTAAAATATTGCTTTAAAAAAAATAAATAAAAATAAAAATTTTACTCAGAAATTATTAATAACTTTGTTAGAATATCTTTTTTAATGAGTGTCCATCATAGTGCGATGTACTAGTATGACTCAATTAAGGAATAGAAACTAGGTCTGCGATTACAGCGATCTATTACCATCTGACTTCAATCTACTATATGCGTTGTCCATTGATCTACTAAATAGTATGCAATTTTGCATATGCATAAAATGAGAAGTAAAAGCACTACTTCACGTTGAATATTATAAATGCGGATTCATTTTCAATCACCTAAACTTAGCTGTTACGGATATTTGACGCCTCGAAATTTGCATAAAAATAGAGATTACGATGCTGCGTTTTGCTAGTAATTTTTCAAACAGTGTCAATGAGTGATGCGAAGAATACATTTTAGCCAATTGGGCATAGCGCTCAGCAATAAACACCTTATGATTTAATCGAATGGCCTCCTTCATAATTTCTTTCTGCATTTAATAGCATTGAATTTGCATCAATTTTTATGTTTCTACGTTCCTTTTGCGCAATGATTCCATGAAGCTTGCAATGTAACTGATACGGTAACATATTACAGAGCACTTGAGAGAAGCAGAGCAAAGGAAAAGCAAGGGAATATTAGGGGAGGGGATGGGGAAGGGAGACTAACGTCGTTAACTAGTTTCATTTGTTCTAATTGATGTGTTTTGATTGTGTACTGTATGGCAAAGGTGTGTACACACATGGTCAGGTCACCTGCAATGACGTAACCATTGCAACCTGATGTCACCTCCACTCAATACGCCATATATTCCTGTGTGTATTTCCGCCCAATCCAAGTGCAGTATATTTTCTCGTTTTGCGCTCTATTAGCTCTTTATTGTTGCCGATGTTATTTGCTGTTGAGATTTCTCGTAATTCCGCTCATAGGTTGAGCAGCATATTGCAATAAAAAATTCGGATATCTGTTGAATCCTATTATCAAGCCATCATTTACCCATAAAGGAGAGCGAGTTAATAAGGGTAGAAATAATAAATGAAAATCTCTATTATGCAAATATCATCGAAATGCTCATTAATTATTCATCGTTTCATTTTTCTTCCTTCATTATCAATCATCAATTTTAATGAAAATATTTTCGTTTGTGCACTAAAATTCGCTATCGTAATTTTAAAACCTAAAAAATTAATTTCAATTTCCGATGAATCAAAATATTGATTGATTTATTCGATAATTGATTCGATAATTGATTGATCAAAATTTTTCGATAGTTTTCAACGAAAATTTCATTTTCATTTCATCGACAATTCTTCAACGTTCATTGCCTATCGATAAGCGAATCGAATTAATCACTCATTTTAGCTATTGATTATCATTAACACAACAGATAGCCGCCTCATATCTTTATTATTATAATTATGCAAATGAGTGATAAGATTGAAGAAAATATTTCATTCGGATGTTATTTTCGAATCTCATATTTATAAAAGTGATTCGTAATTTTCATACATACTTAATAAACAATATTAGATATTGCGATTGAAAGTTAGCAAATTTCTTCGTAAATCATTCAAAGCATATCTAGTTTGGTTTTTTCGTTTCGCATATGTTTTTGTTTATATCATTTACTATTATTGTTATTGTTATTATTATTATTATTATTATTATTATTATTATTATTATTATTATTATTATTATTATTATTATTATTATTATTATTATTATTATTATTATTATTATTATTATTTATTATTATTATTAGTATTATTATTATTTATTATTTATTGTTTATTACTATTGTTATTAGTTTTAATTCTATTGCCACTTAATAATTATTATTGGTTATTAATTATTACTATGTTAAAGCGTTCTCAATTATTCCGCGAGACGACTATAGGGTGGTATATTTCTCTTTAGGCATAGTCAAGCGTTACCATTTGACGCGTTTCCTTGAAAGTGTATTGAATGTGCAGCTGAATACCAAAGTTTTTTGTTACGACTCATGAAATTAGTTCAACATCCACATATGGACATATCCTGCATTGTTACTTACTCTCTTTTTCATAGTATCGTTGTGAGTCACCAACAGGGTTTATATTTGCGTCAGTGAAAGCTTCATCCGTAGATGTAGGACGAACCCGGCACTCTTCACTTTCTCAGCGAACGATCTACCACTGAACTATCGGGAACGCATTCGGTTGCCAGTTGCCACTATTTTTTGCCTAAATCATCCCATTAGTCCTATTGCAAAAATAATGCAGTCGGATAAATTTAAAAAAAAAAAAAGTCTGTTGTAAAACAAACGTTAAGCAATTATTACTTTACGATTTTTTTCTTTACGAAGTTAATTAATAGTGCCAATAAGTTCGCCGAATTTTATCACGAATTTTTCTTTCTATCGATGAATCTTTCTCCCACTTTAATTTCTTTTAAATAGTGATTTTGATCATGCAGTATATAATTGAATGCCCTATGAATATTTCTTAACAAACGAACGATTTCTTTGGTAGTATGGATGGTGCAATCATGACGATTCTCTCTGTTCATTGATCATACGAATGTCGAACGTTTACGATATTTATTTCTACTAAATATTAATTTCCTTGTTTTTCTCATTAGCAGTTTCTTTTCCGTCTTGCTAGGAGATTTTAAAGGCGTAGAAATTCAGAACTATAAGCTGGTCGGTATATATATATATATATATATATATATATATATATATATATATATATATATATATATATATATATATATATATATATATATATATATATATATATATATATATATATATATATATATATATATATATATATATATATATATATATATATATATATGACTGTATATATAATACTGTTTGAGCAAAAAAATACAAAATACTATTTGATCTGAGTGCTCAAAAGAGATGAGAGGAAGAATATTTTGATATATTTTGCTTTATTGTCGTTCTGAACGTGGCGTATTTGTTATTCATCATAAATGAATATCAACCTCGCATACATAATGGTAGGTTTTGTTCAATGATCCCATCCTTTATGGGGTTAAATGTGTTGAAGTTCAGAAACAAAACGTTATGCCACCAACAATATGTATGGCATGTAGAGTTTTATAACGCTAAGAGCAAATGAAGCACATCGGGTTTTCACTAAGATTCACAAAGAATCGGCGCTAATGTCATGCAAACGAGGACTCTTTGATTATCTAACTGCCCAACTGATGAATTGAAGTTCAAGAATGCTATGCTAGAGGTGTCGTAGCACTTAAAACACGTTACTGTGAGTAAATATGAGTAAAAACTCATATTTAATGTCGTTTTCACTTACCACTCGATATGGCTATTCATTTTTCGTCTCGAGTAGGTATGCTAGTCGGATTTCTATGATGCTTGTGTGTGTGCTAATGCTATATTATGACATCATCACAAATATGATTAGAGCACACAGTGTGTGTATCGTCGTCAAATACTCAGAGACAGTATACAATGAGAGTGGTGGTGTGGATATTAGCTGCTCATCGGTGGAGGTGGTGTTGTATTTCACGTGTTGAACGCATGAGCGCACCCACAGAAGAAGCAGCTGCCAATAAACGCGCACGCAACTAACCAGCCATCTTCTTCGTGTGCGTTGCGCGCTATCCATCCCCCCTTTTACAGTTTATACCGTTCGATGTTTCATTTGCATTTGTGCTGTTTGATTATTTTCTATACATTATTTTCTGAGCGCTTTTATTTCGAATATCTCTCTAATAATTTAATATTAACTTATAAAAAGCTGTTTGTTGCATATCGGAAATATCTTCAACGTTTTATAATCCATCGAAATTTGCATATTCAAATTTATTGATTAGATTTTTTTTTGCATTTTTGCAGCCGAATATACAATGATAAAGCATTAATTCTTGCAGAATTAAAGCATAACAAGTTCGCCAAAAAAAAAGCTTGGTGTGCCAACTCACTTGTTACTCGCATTTCCGGTAATTTATTTCCGCTTCAACATATGATTCAAGAGTGCAGAAATTTGCTTTAAAAAAAAAGAGAGAAAGAAAAATACGCTTGAAAATTAGTCGACTATGAAAATAATCTGAGAGGTATTTGCAATATTGTTGCTTTATTATGATTCTTTACGCGATAATGCTCTAGCATATTTTCGTTCGACGATTGCTCTAAACTATGAGATTTGAGAATACTACAGTATATAGGACAGAATAGAATGGAATAGAATAGAATTTATAGAATAGATCCTCCATTGTAAAAGGAAAATATGATTGAGGAAGTACATTAATTCAATTAGAATATATAATGCATAATTTTGCTCAAATTGAATTGAATATTTTCAATTGTTTTCGGAATCGAATTTATTCTTTTTCAGTGATTTCTATCCGAAAGTGTTTAATTGATATTTAAATGAAATAATAGCATTGTTGACTTTATATGTTATGAGTAAATTCTATTTTAGATATATTCGATAATTCAATATCAATAATTTCAATGAAGAATCGCGAAAATTCTTATATCGATATAGTGATTGACGATTGTGTGTTGATTGCTTTTCCTTTATAGAGCATTCCTATTTGAACAATATGGCATTAAACGTAAAAGTTGGAAATTCTTCCTTTCCATATTCTCGCTTCAATTTACCAAACCATGAGAAAGTGATCGCAAAAAGGCGATATGGAACCATCTAACATAAAATATTCAATATTCCCCATCCATTGAGCTATTTGTTACGATAGAGAAGACTATTCCTACCAGCCGGGGGATGGGAAAAGGGTAAGGGAGGGGGGGGGGGGGGCTGTCAGCAGCGTTCAATTGAATTGTTTTGCGCATAATGATACAAGCTAGACGTCCTCAAGTGGAAGATAGCGATCCTAAGACAGGTATTGATTGATCGGTTGTTGTAACGATCGTTTGCTTGCCTGTCTAGGTGACCGTATTTGCCGCACGTCTCACCACAATCATCACAAGCATTCCTCTCTTCAAGCGTTGCTTGTCGCATTTTTTTTTCACACACACACACACACACACACACACAGAAAACGTCTCTATCTATTTTAGTGGACGTCTATTTGTACGTGACAATATAAAGCTTCTTTACACATACTGCTTTATGTGTTTTTATTGTGAGAACATTGTTGTTCATTACTGCGAAACGAATATAATAGTAAAAATGTTTGTTTTTTTTTTCAAATCTTATCAATCTGTCATTTATTTCATGAGAAAAATTGAATCAAATTCCCCTAAGACAATCAGTGAATCGAAAGGTATGAGTATCATAGACGAGCATTTATTTATGAGTGGGTGAAGAATTGAAACGATCATTAAACTTATTTTCCATTTGAGGTGAGTTCTTTAGTTGAAATTTTTTATTTCAAAGTTTAGATTTAAATTTTTCAAGAAAGGAAAAAAAATTCAAATCAAACTTTAAATAAATTCAAATTCGAAATAAATTATTTCATGCTTATTTATGTTCACCTATTATTGCATTTTCTCATTTATCTTTTATTATGGGATAATTAAGATGAAGGTGATCAATATTGACAGGTGCAGTCATAGCCGACTTCCGCACTCATTGCTTGCGTGATCCATGTTTATTATACATAGTTGTTTTTGAGATCATGCTATAAATCAACGATTATCCTGAATGGGCGCTATTAATGTCACCTTCAGCTTCATCTACCATGCATTTTGGTTTCCCTATTGTTACGTCATTATTTATTGTCGATAGCACATCTGCTGTTATGTTTTTTTATCGCCAAAAAAAAAAACGATGCATTATCACTAATATCTGTATATTAATTTTATTACTTGTATTTTTCGAATAAGCTGCTCCCATAAATCCGATATAGTTATTCGATCTGTTCTGTGAAATGCCGCATAAGCTACATGCAATTTCTACTCAATTTTTTGACAGCTCATTTTGCATATTGATTCGTAACTCAATTTGCATTTGACAGCTCAATTCAACTTCTAACAGTTAATCTTGATTCGTAACTAATTTCTAAATGATCATCTCTTATTTCTAGAGGTGATATCTCGTTTCTAGAGGAGTATCTCTCATTTCTAGAAGAGTTTTCCCTCATTTTTAGCGGAGGATTTTTGCTTTCATCCGCTTTGGACAATCGCGTCGAGTTTTTTCAACTCATCACTCACATCTTAAGCCTTTGTAACAATTGTTTGATGTCTATTATGGCATCACTAAATGCAGCAGTCATCTTTTCATAAAAATCCGTTGAATTTTCTTTGACGCTTTAAAAAATGAGACAAATTTTTTACTATATGGTGCATTTTTTATTTGTGCGGGGGAGAGGGGAGGGGGGAGAGGAAGGAAGGTGGATGGTAGCGTGCGGCAAATAAATTTCTTCTGGATCTATATTAGCATATATACTTCGTATCACTTCTGGATCTATATTAGTATAGGCTTCCACTTCCATTCATTTTTCTCCTCTTTATCCTCCTCTATCTTCATTCCATTTCCCACTATGATACGACGAATTCTCGTCACTCTTCTCAATCTCACTCTCAGACTTATAAAAGCAACCAAATAAAATCGTTTGTGAAGTGAAATAAAACACGATTACTTATGAACGATCGAAAGTATTCACTATTGCTCAAAGAGATATCGTTGTTCAACGAGTCTTTTTTTTTTTCGTTTTCTTTTACAACACAACAAAAACAAAAAATGTTCTCTTAACGAAAGCTTTTTTTTTTATTTTTTTCTTTTTTCTTTTGTTTGTCTACGTCGAGCGCTAAATAATGATTGACTCAAGCGGTTTGTGGAGCCGATTTTGGTGATATATCACACAATGTTTTCGCTTATAAATTTTCTTATAAACTATATTTATTGTTTGAGTGGTATAAATTAGTAAAATATTCATTACACAAATTAAAATTTATAAATCAATAAATTAATTAATAAGCAATAATTGCAACAAAAAAAAAAACAAAAATCGTGAGTACTGCAATTAGGTTATTCACTAGGTAACTGAGTTGTTTCCCTTGAACGAACTTATGAATACAACGGCGGGGAAGGGTAGGCAAATAGTCTTGATATACTTCGATTTATGAACTATAAGAAGGATCATAAATAACAATATTATAAATAACAATAGAAATTATTTGAAATGAAGATATATGATAGAGATAAGATATGATAAGGAGTTTAGTTTAGCAGAATACCTATTCGTAATAATTAAGTAATGCATTTTCTATCATCTTTTGCAAATATTGTAATTGAAATGAATATAGATAGATCAATGTTGTCATTATATTCATTGCTGTTTTATTGGAGTGTTTTAAAGGGCAGCAATATTCGAAGATTTCCCCATTGATCAAAATATTTCGTATAACCCCACTTCTTTCAACGAATTTGCGAACATCATTTTTTTTCTTACTTATAAGTTTATAGTAACGCTCATTGAAAATGTCCGATTTATTTGAATCTCATCATAGCTGCTAAATTTTACAATAATAAAAAAAGTTTGACAAATATTCCTATTTAATTTTTTTCATCATTTTCCGGGTGTTTATACAATATATATGGTGGAAATTTAATGTTGTTGTAAAGAAATGGAGTAAATCGGGGGTAAGCATATTGAATTCCTTAATGCAATCTTCAAAAGCTTCAACTTGTTGTTGTCGTTATTTCTTTTTGAGTTGCAACGTTGTTGAAAGCTCATGCATACCACGTAGACAACCGATTCTTATATTAGGTGACAACCGATTCTCATATTAGGTGACAACCGTTCGTTTATTAAGTGACGACCTATCCTTATATTGGGTGACAATAGATATTTGTGTTAAGTGACAACCTGTCCTTATATTAGGTGACAACCTATACTTATATTAGGTGACAACCAATCCTCATATTAGATGACAGCTACCCACCACCTTAGTAATGCCACAAACAATATCACATCGATTTCCAATATTGCGTTGCTGCTTTAATATTTCAATTTACGATATGGCCTCGTTGTATACATTTATTATCATTAATATATGCCAGACTTAATATTATAGTATACGTTGTTTAACGCTTCTAACCACGAACCTTTTTGCAAATTTAAAAAAAAAAGTTTTTTATGCTAAATTGGCTTCTGTAAATCCTTCTAATAGTATTGCAAAATGTATGCGAGAATTTTGCAGGTAAAAATTTGCTTTGAAATGAATATTTCCTGGACTGGCTTAGTGATCCCGTTTGACGAGCGCAAAGGCGCATCTGAAAGAGTCGAATCGGAGCGCATTGTTTCGTTGAGATGTAGGAGTCTAGAAGTCGAATCGCAGCGCATTGTTTCGTTGAGATGTAGGAGTCGAATCGGAGCGCATTGCTTCTGTGAGATGTACATCACACACAGCGTCAATTTGTAGGCAGTTTTCACTGGGCACATCTGTGATACGTTGTCGGCATTTCTTTTTAGATCATCTACAAACAGTTGCTTTCATTGTGCGATCTCTAATGCTGGCCGTCTTCTTTTCCTCGCTTTCTTCAGTGATCTTTTCTTGGTTTATCTATTTAATATCGTATTTGAAATTTGCATATTAAATGCAGATCAAATTTACATTTAAAAAATTCTTTTTTTTCAAAGTTACAGTATTATCGAATAATTAAACCCCCACCAAAAAAAAATATTGAAAAGAAGCTATACGTCATTGCTATCATAGTGCTGCGCCTCATCTTTACTGATAAACAATTTTATCATTTCCCCTTTTTTTCTCTCGCATAAATTTATCATCATTATGCAGTAATATTTTCTTGAGTGTAATTCGTCTACTTTATTATCTTTTTGCGATACTAAATTTTTCTAACTGTTATTTCAAATTAAAATTCCCTATTGGCATATCTTTTGCTAGCGTTTAATTGTATGTTCTGTTGCTTTCCGAATATCTCATTGATAAATTACCCACTTCGTATTTATGAGCGAGAAAATTTTCTTCATTACTGTATTTGTATTTCCGGTAGCTGAACAGTGTGAACCTATCGAATTACTCTTATATGTTATAACGTTGACAAATCCTATAGTATTTAAGAAATTGCTTTACCTTCGATGAACACCTGCCTTACCTGTTCTTCCAAATTGTGTACCTACCTATGTTACCTGTTCGCCTAGACTCTACACCCACCACCTTATTCTTCAAATCATCATTTTGCTTCATGCAGATTAAATCATTTCATCGATTTGCCTAAATCAGAGAACGTTAGTAACTTATTTATATATTTTTATTAATTTCCATCAATTGGTGGAACTGAATATTTCCCATATTTGAAGTTGAAATACTTAAAAACAATATAACGAGCGATTGTTAGCAATTGCTAGCGAATATTGACCTAGCCATTTTGCGGTTTATATGTTGTATGTACGTGTGTTGAAGGCTGAACTGTGTGTGTATATGTGTGCGTGTGTGTGTGGGATAGCAAATAGGAACAACTACATTCATTGAACACCTGTTATTTGACTGCATTCAGTCACTTTACAGCCCATATCGTTTCTTTATATTCATCGTAATTTCATTTCTTCTCCAATAAAATTCTCATCCGAGAAAAACGTTGAAATTAAATAGAGAATTAAAATTAGAATATCTACATGCAACATTTTGAAATTCGCCCACGAAACCATTGAAATCGATGCTAAAATTGCTTAGTGAAATATTTCATCGTATATTGATAATGTTCAATAGATGAAAAAATTGTTCTCAAAATTTTTGAAAGAATAACGAATTTTTTTTTTGTTGAAAACTTTCGAAAGTTTTAATGCGAAAATTTTGAGATATTCGGCAAATTCATTGATTTATTTTTGTTTTCCAATAAGCATTGTTGAATTCAGCACCTCAAAATGTGCTGCACTACGATGTGTTTCTTCAATGATAATATTTACTCTTCTATGTACTTCTCTTCATCGTATTTTTTTTTCCGTATTATTGCCTTCTTTCACTTCCTCTTTGAAGGCTTTCCACGCTCCCTTATAATAATCTTAACTTTATTCTTAAACTTTATTAACGGTCTTTAGGGAGCCTTAAAAACGAGGCAATCAATGAGAATGAAAAAAGCACTAAGAGAGCTCACCTCTCCGTTCATCAGATACCTCAAGATATTCATATTTTGGCTATCTTCGATCCCCAAACTTCGTACATTAAAACACCAATATTTTTCTTATAAAGTTGCCGTTGCCTCAAAACTGATTGGTTAACAGCTCAGTAGCTAAATGATAGTGTATATAGTTCTATAAGTGAGGAAAGATTATAATAAAATATAGTGAATGCGAACATGAAATTATAACACAGGTATTTTAGGCTGTCGGCTATAGTACGGTTGAATTTTTACACTTCTCAAACAGTAATAGAGCTGATCTTATGTTGTCTTCATTTTTATTATTACATGGTCTATAGTCACTATGTCTGTGTATGGCTGTGTGTCGTTCATATCATCGTATCGTTTATTTCAGCACTGGGCAATGATGAACAATTTATTTCAATTTCATGGACCGGCTGTGAAAAAGCTACTCGGATGGAAACAAGGTGATGAAGAGGAAAAATGGGCCGAAAAGGTTTATTGCGTTTATTTGCAATTAAATGTTTTTATCGGTATAACTTTATGAAATTTGATCAGTGTCATCATCATTGGCAAATAGTCTTTGTGTTGACACAACGTCACAACTTGTCAATCAGAGTTGCTGATCGATATCGTAGATGTGCAATTCATATTGCAAGTAATGCAGAATGTCGATACAAGTAATGCAGAATTCTTTTATTATTATTATTATTATTATTATTATTATTATTATTATTATTATTATTATTATTATTATTATTATTATTATTATTATTATTATTATTTTGCTCAAGATTTAAATTTATATTTAGGCATTAATTTATGCAAAAATGTTACCGATATTAATGTATCAAAAAGTGGCGAGTACTTATCGCGTATTGACTTCATTCGTGTAAAAATTGACGCGTTGGAAGTTGGTTGTTCAAACGTAACGAATTTATTCAAAATCGGCAAGGTACCTGGAAAAAAAAACGCAATTCGCTTAACTTGTTTCGAGGAGTGTATTTTTTTGGCAATTTATAAATTCCCACATTTGAGGTCTTAACTGCTGCGGCAGTTTGCTTTTTTTTTAAGCATTAAAGTATGTCGACATCTCAGATTTTGTTGATCGATGCCTCCTTTCGATGAAAAATTAAGCATTCTCGGCATTGAGGGATTTAGAAGGATCTCTTCTCTCCCTCGCCCCTTAATCCCTTTATCCTATTCGCTTCGCCTTCCTCCACTTCCTGTCTACTCGCTCCCTCATCTATAAAAAACATTCATTTCTACGAAGCTTGATAATAATTGCCTGCTAGTGCATTATATGTTCTTTAAAGCGGAAAAGCTTCAAGAGAATACAAGCATCTGTTAGGCAACAAAGCAAAAGAAATAGATACGCATAAATTGCGGAATTTATGCGCTATTTGTGTCTTAGTTCATTGTAAATCACGAGTGATTTTCAAAGAAAAGCATCAGCAATGTGTTGATTGCAGGCAGTTGATTCATTGGTGAAAAAATTGAAAAAGAAGAAGGGTGGTCAAGGAACAGTCGAGGATCTCGAGTTCGCACTAGCTAATCCAGGCTCACATAGTAAATGTGTCACCATCCCAAGGTCACTCGACGGACGACTTCAGGTTTTTACTTGCTTCGTTATTTTATTTAAACGTTGAGTTGGATTGCGCACTTAGTCGTATCGCTTTTGCTCATTCGTCTTTTCATATCTGCTTAGGTCTAGAAGTTAAATAACAAATGAATGAATTTGTTTTTAATTACGGATCGACGCTAAATGACCGATACCCATCGGATGATAAACTCGATTTTCAGTTATTTTCGTGCAACCAAAGTACCAAAAAAAAACGCATAATTTGTTACGTTCACAAAAGATATCGCATTTTTTGATATTCACAAAAAAACCTGCAAAAGTAATTAAAAGTATTCGAGTAATGTTACCTATTCATCGATAGGGAATCCGATAGTATTGCATCTCAATGATATTATAATAATATTCGTATTATTTTTCAGCAATCATCTTATATGAAAATTTTATTGCTAAATGTAAGTTACTATTTTTGAAAATTATAAATATAAACTGTTATTTATAGGTATCACATCGTAAAGGTTTACCTCATGTAATATATTGTCGAGTTTGGAGATGGCCTGATTTACAATCGCATCACGAGTTGAAACCAGTACCTGAATGTATGTATCCTTACGATAGCAAACATCAACTAATATGCATCAATCCATATCATTATCAAAGGATTGATCCACAGGTTAATCTTGCTAGTGCTTTTTTTGGGCATCTTAAAACATTCACAACGAATGATAATAGGAGCTTATTAGCCAATCACATTTATAGGTAATTTTTTTAGGTAAGTGGTTATATTATGGATTATGTACACATTGGATTGGAGCATTTAGCTTATTTTCTAAGATCAGAAATCAAGTGCACGATTTGAATGTCTGTAAGAATGAGATAATTTAAACATGATATTTGTGTAATTACATAATTCGTTGATTTCCGTTTTGTATATCGCTAAAACTTTACGCTTGTTGTGTTCGCATTAAAAGCAACGTATAATGAAAATTATTATCAATCTATTCGTTTCGAATGAAATAATTCGACTATCCGTATCAATTGCTAACAATTTTAGCACTTCAAAAGCTCGAAATGATTTGGAAATTGCTAATTTCATTTCTTTGGTTTTAATGAATTGAGCAATTTTAAGTATTGCCCGAAAAATATATTCAAATTAAATGTTTTTGAGGTAGTTTTTTCTTTGCAGCAAAAAAATTGAAAAATTTAAGCTACAAATTTTTCTCTTATTAGTTAATGGATTCCAGTTTTATAAGCATTTTTTTTTTGAATGGAAACGAATGCGTCATAACGAATAGTTGAGAAAATATTTGATAGGAGTATAACATCTTCAATTATTCAACAACACTTGTGCCATTATTTAAACGAATATATTCTTTATTGAATTATTGATCAGATTATTTTGATGGCTAAGCATTTGAGTTTCTTTTTTTTTGTTGCTGGGGGGGGGGGGGGGGGGGTGGGAAAACATCAACTATGCGATTTCTACTATCAATAAATGTTTATAGAATTTCAGTCACTATGAAGGGGGGGAGGTGACTGTATTTTTCTATCATTTTTCGTTGTTAGCGTTTCATATAACTTCAGTTCACTACGCTCAAGGAAGAATATTATAGAGAGATAAAATCTGAAGGGTCGTAATATGCACATCACTCGCATACTCTTTTTTTTATTCGTTGCTTCTCGAGATAGCCTTTTTTTCTGTGAATCTTAAATTCTAACTCATTCAGTTTTTTTAATCAAAAATTTCTTATCTATGAGCTCTAGATTATTGATTTCTTTATATATATATATATATATATATATATATATATATATATATATATATATATATATATATATATATATATATATATATATATATATATATATATATATATATATATATATATATATATATATATATATATATATATATATATATATATATATATATATATATATATATATATAGGGTTCTACTTAGTTGACTGATTGTAGGTGATGCCATCGGCGATCGCAGCACCAATACGATATTCGTCGATCTCAACGAACGATATCACCTCTTCGGTGGGCAATATTTCTTCTCCAATGGTGAGTGAATTATTGCTATAGAAAATCATATGAAGCAAAATGTGCTGTTTTATTTATTCAATTATTCATTTATTTGTTTTTATTTTTATTTTTATTCCCACTTTTTTTCGATCTGGTTCGGTTGCCCCAAATTGGGGCATTCATATGATTCGATTGAAAAAGGTTGCGTTATGCACATGAAATGAATAAATGTGAAAGCGTTTAAGGATGCCAAGCACATATATTTCGTCAAGAATTTCTGAGCACCAAAAGTTCAAGCTCAAGTTCAAGTTCAAAGTTCAACACATCAAGCGCAAAAGTAGAAGTGGGAATATTCATTTGTAAGCGAATAACGAGGTATCTGATATTCGATTTTTTGCAAAATACATGAAGAATATTTGTTTCGTTTTTCATTGCTTAAGATTCTTGATGTGTGGTTTTCTCCAACGGAAAATTTGCTAACATTGAGGCGAATAAAAAATTTCTTATAATGGAGTGATATCGTTTTATCTGTAATATTATTTAAATAAATAAAATATATTATATTACTATAATACCAATAAATACTTCTTAATTTATAGTGTAAAAGATTATTGAAGGAAATAGAAACCATTGTGAGTCGCCACGAATATTATATTGCCTAATATTTTATTTCTAATTTGACGATTTTTTTTCATTGTATTCTCATTCATTTTTCAAATGAAAGATTAGAGCGTTTCCTTTATTGTTGGAAAATTCCGATCACAACAGTGATAGTAGCCTTTATGTGTCCATCATTGCCGATTGATAAAAGAATGCAAGAGCGAATGGTTGGCGCCATAATTGGCGTCATTCATGAATACTAATGTTTAATTTTCTCCTATAAATAAATACTTGAATGGGTTCGGGTGATAGTGCTAACATCGTAATGAGAGCGTATGCACTTTATAACATTATCTCAGGCTTCATCAACATCAATATCATATATATATATATATATATATATATATATATATATATATATATATATATATATATATATATATATATATATATATATATATATATATATATATATATATATCATAAATTTGTGCTTTTTTAGTATGGATCTCCGCAAGGATCCGATATGGGATCGTTGGTTTCCAGCTCATTGGTCGAATATTCGCGTTATATTGACTCACCGCCGCAGTCCTACTCATCAGGTATTCATTTCACCTCAAAACATATTCATTCCGTTTCACGATATATTCGTAGAGGAGGATTATATATGATTTTAAAAACGATCCAAGTGTAAATTATTGTCACTCATTATATCAATAAAAAAAGAAGTTGGAAAATTTTTTTAAAAATGCGGCTAAAAGGATAGAAAGACGTCACTGCATTCTTAGCTACGAGTGAAACTCAAAAAGACAACTGAAACAGCAATGTAACACTTGACCTAATCAAAAATAATGCTAGTGAAAATGTACCTGATAGTTCAACGGGTAGAGTGTTTGCTCGGTAAGCGAAAAACGTTGGGTTCGTTCTTGTTTGCGTATTATTTCTTTTGTTGGTCATCAAATAAAATTTTATAACCAGGAAGAGGTAGATTTCGTTTATAGATTCCTTCTTCTTAAAAAAAAAAAAACTCGAAACAGCTGGTTCATTTCATGTTGCAATTTCAACGATGATTTCGACCATTTCTAATTGATTGCACTCGTCGGTTATCGCTTTCTTTGTTTTCGTTGATCATTATGTGATGATAAGATGATGAATAATTGTGGGAAAACATCACGAATCGGCATTGAGAATTGAATTGTGATTCCCTTATATTTATGTAGATATCATCGTGAATTGTCCTCATATATCTTAATATTGCAATTTCCCCGGAATATTCCCTAATTAGTTCATTTTTATAGCGTCAGTTTACAGTATTACTTTCTTACACACAATAATAATAGGTCATTTCTAACACATTTCGAGTTTTTTTTTTGTTGCATTTTAGCAGTAAAAGTTTTATTTTATTGCAGCGAGCCCATCGTCGGTATTCAGTGAAGATGGATGTGAACCGATGAGTTCAGAGATGGATACAAGTTTTTGCTATCGAGAGCCTGATTTCTGGTGCTCAATTGGGTACTATGAATTGAATTCTCGTGTTGGCGAACTTTTCAAGGTTCTTTTTTTTTTCTAAATGAAATTCAGGCAAAATCGCTATGATGAAGATATCATTTTTTGCTTTGTTGCAATTTTCTTTTATTCCTTTTCTTCGTATGTTTATTAATGATCTCGGATATCACAATATATGAAAGAAATCGGCTATCGATAATGGTAGAACAAATTTTTTCGAATTTGATGGTGAATTCGATTATAGAAGAGTCTATCGTAACCTATATATCTATTCCTAAAAAGTGTCACTTTTTTTTTCATAGAGAATCTCATCAGATATAAATACGTTGTTAATATTTTCTTTATTCTATTTGCATGAGAAATAGCTGAATTTTTATTTTCACTCTATTTAGTTGTTATTTTTTGTAGTTTTTCCCCGTCGCCTATTTGCTATCTGATTATCATGTATGAAATACTAAATCGAAATTTTCTTTTTTTTTTTATAACGGAATTATTATCGTTGAAATTTAATTAATTCATTTGTTTAACGAAACAGTGATTTTTCGGGAATGATGAGAAATATGTGAATTGTGTTAGATCCGAAATTCGGTGGTACGAGTCGATGGTTTCACGGATCCTTCAAATTCAGACGATCGGATATGTTTGGGTTTGTTGACGAACGTCAATCGAAATGCAACCATTGAAAATACTCGCAAACATATCGGCAGAGGTTTGAGCTAAAAAAAAATTTAATTTCTCCTGTTTGTTCGTAATGGAGTAGATGATGATGGCTTCAAAGAAATAGAGAAGGCAGGGGAGGGGGGGGGGGAGGAGGAGGAGGAGAAAATAGTTGATTTTGCCATCGTTTTAATTGCTTTCATCCGAACGATACTCGAAAGCTATATATTGCGCTTTATATTGCGGGAAAAAAATAGATTATAGAAATTTCTTTATGGAATTTGAAGAATTCGTAGAAATGGAAGGTTGTTTTCTGTTTTTTTTTTCTTGGAATTGAAAAGAGAAAAAATTTTCCCCATCAAGACGAAGGAAGTGATGAGGATGATAGAGGAACGATCGAAGAGAGAGAACTCTACCTTCATCAGTTGTGTTCTTCACATTTCTGCTATATATATATATATATATATATATATATATATATATATATATATATATATATATATATATATATATATATATATATATATATATATATATATATATATATATATATATATATATATATGAAAATCTGCCTACGATATCGTCAAGCGACTGAAAAAAAGTTAACAAATTCAACAAAGCTGTATGTGATTATATGGGCACTAATGCATGAAAAAAGTGCTCTACAGCAATGGGATCGCTTGCTAATATTGGTAGATTGTATGCATTTTATAGTACTAGTGAGGTATTTTGCTGATTGCTCGATTTCATCCATTTGTGTTGATCATTGTCGAAATAGGTTAGTTAACGAATATGCCCGTTACATTTGATTCTTGCTTCTAATTTCCATTTTTTTTTTGATTCGCCCTATTAGTTTTTATCGAACATGTTATTTTATCTTCGTTTTTTTTCCACCATTATTAAATAATTCAAAAATGTAGACGATAAATACTACAGGTGTGAGTTTCACTTGTGAAGGTACGCATGACGTTTATGTGACGAACCTATCCGATTCGCCGATTTTCGTTCAATCTCGTAATAGTAACTATAAATTGAATCTACTTCCAAATGCGGTATGCCGGATACCTCCAGGACATGCGATGTATATTTTCCATCATCAACTCTTTGCTCAGGTTGATTTTTTTTTTATTCTGTGCTATCTCTATTGCTCTCATTTGATCAATACTGTGGCATAGTTGTTGAGGTTATCATATTGAAAATAGCAAAAAAATTTTTTCCAAAACGCTTTCTTTCTCTGTTTGGATTCGAGAAAGAACCGTTTTCGTCCGCATAGTTCTGACATATTGCAGCTGAGAGCGGCCCGCTATTTTCGGAAAAATGCCATAGTCCGTAAAAATATAGACCCACCCACTTTTGAGGAGTGTTTAAAATATAATGAAATTAGTTTTCAAATATATTTCCTAGGTATTGTTATCAATTTACATTGAAAAGTTCTTCGAATTTATGAGAAACAATTATTGAAATGAAATGAAAAAAAATACTCATTGTCACGAAAACTCGTGTATTTCATTTTTTAGATGATTTTATCTTTTCGCATAATTTTATTGTCTTATGGATATAAAATAGTTTTATTCACTCGAAAATTGATATTATTGAAATATTGAAAACTCATAACTTTCATGAAATTTTGATAATAGTTGCGATATATTGATAAGATCAGTGTTACTATACGCGTTGAACGATTAAGAAAATTTGCATTGAAATTTCGAAATTTTTATTTTTATTTTTTTAAAAATATTGTCTAACATTTTACAGTATAAGTAATCTCTATTTGATAAAGCACCTTGTAATTTATGCAAATTTTTAGATGCTAAAAAGAGCCGAACGGGAAGGTTATAATAATGTTTATGAGCTAACAAAGATGTGCTTTATACGGATATCGTTTGTGAAAGGTTGGGGACCGGATTATCATCGTCAGGATGTCACATCAACTCCTTGCTGGATGGAAATGCAACTACATGGTCCACTTGCGGTAAGTTCATCAATGTTTTAACGCCTCTTAATCAAGACTCACCTAAAATTGCATAAAGAAAGTGAATAATTTTTTTATGGAAGGGACTCTTCACACTAAAATTTTTCTAGCCGGAATTCAACAAAACTTATAGAAATAATCCATGACGAGACTATTTAATTATCCTTTTTTTTGTTAGAAAATTTGCAAATCTAAATGATCTATGCAAATTGATGCAAAAAATCGTTGCTTTTTAGAGCCGAAAAATATATGGATTGAAAGGATAGAAGATTCCTATTCAACTGTTCAGTAGAACGGATATTTTTTAAAGAATATTCGTAGAGGTTTTTTTTTGTTCATAAATATTGCATTAATCGACTGTTATAGTAAATTATTCATATATTTTAGTATATTGATCAAGTAATCGCTGAACTCGATCCGCCGGCTAATCCAATTTCTTCGGTTTCTTGATGAAGTTCATTGTTGTATAACGTTGATTGTTCGATTGTATAATAAAACGTATAATAAAAAAAAAATTCATTTTTTGATTATCAATACATTTTTGTATGCAATACAAGATATGGTATAGTGATAGTGTTAAGATATGCTGATAGTGTTGCAAATAAGGATAATATATGAAAGCTGTGCATCAAAAATGATCAACTAGCTATAAGTTTATAAATGTTGGTTGTTATTATTATTATTGAGTTAAGAGGCATATTATAAGCTTTCACAATTCAGCTCTATATATTTAGCGCTTTGTTAAATCACTATTGAAGATATGTCCTTATTTGACAAAGAAGTTTTTTTTTTCTGCTCTTCTCGACAGCACTCAAATTTCTTTCAAAATTTTTTATTCATTAATAATGATACAAATAATATAATTTTTAAAATTATATCTATCAAGTTGCTCACTATATTTTAGTGAAGATATTCTGATAGACGATCGTTGAAGTGATGAATTTTATTTGCAACATGAGCGCATAGTGATTGCTCCAGTCAGAAGACTTAACTCACGATCATATATGTGATTCGATGAGAATCCGTTTGGACAGCTATCACCAATAATAACCAGACAGAATTCATCGTTGCTTTCCCACTCTCAAAAATGTTTCTCATATTTTATAAAGGGAATAATTCTCATAAATAAGTATTCAACATAGTAAGTCGCTGAAGATGTTATCGATCCCTTGCACCGACATTTGCGCCACCGACAATTATAAAGTAATCTTAAGTGATCGTTTTCTTAAATGCTTGCGTTTAGGATAGATTTTAAAACTGTAATTGACATTTTAACGTCTTCAAGTCTGAAACATTTTCCGTAAGCTCATCCATTGCTGATCATTCAGAGACGCACTTGTTGAAGATATGTTTGTTGTTTCTCTTTCGTCCTCAAATGGTGACATAGACTGATCGATATAAGCTGAATTAAAAGTGCGGGGCATAGGATGAATTGAAGATGTGATTCTACCTGTAGTAAACAAAGTCTGACCTCGAGAATAGATCTAGCTCGTTTGCAGAAGTAGCCTTTCACTTATTCACGAAGAGATTTAAGATTTTCTTCTAACGACTATCGATTGCTTAACAACTGTTTGATGAACTAAAGAAGTTTCGATTCGATGCATCCTCATAAGAACAAGCATTAGGGCATTCTCGTAATGGAATCTCAACGTTTATTAAATAAAATATGAATTTTGACTTACCAAAAGCGCTTCCTTTAATACCTGGCACACCTGGATATCCTGCCGGACCTATAAGAAATGAACAAAAACGATGCATTTATAGAAAATACTATTATACTTATATCATAATTGAAACTCTTAAATTATCATTAATCGAAGAAAATTGGGCAATAATTAAAAATGAATTCTCGTCGCCAATGAAAACCATAAATTTCCCATAATCAGTGAATACCACAATTGGTGCAAACCACTCCCTCATCTCCACGAGTCAGCATCTCCTCATGCATAAAATAACAATTCCATCCTAGTTTTTTTTTCTTCATATTTTCTAGCCAGCAGATTATAGTGCCTATAGTATTTCTTATACTTTTCATTACCAACTATTTTAGCGTGAATAGCAGAAGACAATAGTCATGAAAGGAATAATCGTACCGAATTAAATCGTCTCCCCATATCGAAACAAAAATTATCAAAGATGCAACACTACTATTATTCAAATAGTGTCTTCTATATATGCAAATATTGCCCTCTGTGAGTGGAATAACTTCATCGCTTCGAATTATGGGTATAAAAATTCAATGCAAAATAGTAGGAGGTTATAAAGTCACAAAGTTGGTTGGGCAATAATTCATTGAGTTCTATTCTATTGAAATTTCTTTCACTTATTAGTACTTATTAATATACCTTAAATTCTCCATTTTTATTAGATAAGCTGAATTACTCGATTCGACTAAATGCGCAATTCATGAATATCCAATCGGAAGGTTGATTTTTTTTTTTGTTTAAAATTTTCAATGAGATCAATAAAGTTATGAGAAAAAGAGTGAGATTCGTTTGTTTAGAAAATACCTGGTAATCCAGCGAATCCTTGTTCACCTTTAGGACCTCGTGGACCGGTACTGCATGGACAAGCTTAAATAACGCTCATAGATAACTTTTTTTTTCAACATCTTTTATCACCTCTTAGCAAATCTTCCTTTATAAACCTTTCCTGTGCTAAGTAGGCCCTAAATTTGCATTCGGTCTTAAAATGTTCTTCTATTTTTCATATTCTTATTGAGGAACTATATAATAATTTGTAGTTTTAGTATCGTTGAACGAAAATTGTTAACGAAATTATGAAAGACCAATCGATTGTCACATTTTCAAAACACATTGCTATTGTTATTTGTTTATTTGTTCGTTTATTTCTTAGTTTTTGCAAGAGACAATGATCGAAAAACACAACAACAGCTCCAATCTTCTTTTGTTTATTTCCATTATATCTCATTTCTGGTTGTTTCAGATAATATAGCCAAAGATTTTAGCGTAAATAAATAAAGCATAGATTTACCATCAAACGTTCCTCTAAAATTCTCATCGTACATGCGACGCTCTTCGGCCATTTTATCGATGCGCTAAAATAGTACAAATGTATTATGCAATTTCATTTGTAAGATTTTATTTGCTTTCTCCACCCCTTCCTCATCCTCCCTCATTTCGGCTCCCTTTAAATGCATTTATGGTTATCAATCTTTGCAAATTTATTTTCAGTCTTCCACAGTTTATATGCTACGGAATACTGTATAATAAAATAGTGTTTTCCTATACACATATAGGATATATTTGATGGAATGATTAATCCTTTGTTTTCCTCTCTAAGCATGATATAAGGTGAATGTGAATATCGCTACATCATTTGCGCTTTAAAAAAAAACTTGTTATATCGTCGGTGCTTTTGATTCCGGAATATTGTACACATTTGATGTTGCGTCGCTTCCTTTTATTATCGCGATTATATTTTATTAAAATTGCTTAATCCTTAGCATTTAACTTAATTGTTGATTAAATAAATTAAAGAACTCACTCGTCTGAGATCGTTGATACTTTCGTCGTGTCGATCTAATTTACGATAATAATCCTCTTCCGCGATTACGCTCATAACAAGTAAAAGTACGCATATGGCAAAAAGTGATGCCATCTATGAATTATTCCAGGAAATTTCTTGCTGAAACTTTTATGGCGTTCTATATCGAAATAAAAAGCAATTATTTAAAGATTATCATAATTTCGATTACATAGGTGAATGGACTATTCTTTCGTATGAGAGAATGGATGAAAGAATTTCAACAAATTGCATAAAATTTAAAACTCAGAGAATCGACTTTTACGACTGAATTTTTCAACGATTCTCTCACTAAAATATCTTGAGAACAACAAAACATTGTTATTTAGATAAAAATAATCTATACTTTGATATAAATAATCGATATTTGTATATAATACCTATGTTCATTGTTACAGCTTACGCGTTAAAATTCATATTATCTCTAAAATCCATAAAACCAAATAAATACCTTCCTTCAATGACATAAAAAATTACTGCTTTTTGAATTATTTCTCCAATTGAAAAAAAAAAATTCAACTATTCTAAGAAGTACAATTGAAAAAAGATTACAAAACTGCAAAATTTTCATCGATAGCAGAAGAAATAGATGAGTTTCATTTGTTTCCCTTACTTAGTTTCTTATTTATTTATCTATTTATTTGATTTTGTTTATCATTTATTTATTTATTTATTTATTAGGCGTCATATTTGGCGCTTACATTGAAATACAATAATAAAACTTTATAACTTAGAAAATTATATGAGAGGAAAACAAGGAGAAATTGCAAGAGATAAAGCAACTTGCTAGCTAGTATATTTTATGAATCACCCTAAGGGCGTTTTTTTTTTCTTCATGACAGCTGGCTGCATCGATTGCTCTTCCTAATCATCTCAAAAACATCATCTTTACTGTGTAAAGCATTCAACGAGATTTAGCGCAAGCCTCATCACGTGATTTCTAAAATGCTGAGTCATAACATTCGTATTAATTCAGCAAAATCCCACATATTCAATCATTTCCGCTTCTCGAATAATTAAATATCGAAGTAAAAAGTTGCAGTTGCTCTTGTTAACCATGAAATGGTACCCATTTAAGTGTAGAATTAAGCATAACCGCACATACATAGCTGCATATATTTGCATATTTGCAACAATAATAAAAAAAAAATCGTCGACGAATTTGAAAAACACCTGTTAGCAATTCACGTTCATCGAGAACATCGATTCTATCGCTTTCAACTAACACAGAAAACATACTCTATCGATGATGTCCTGTAGTGTACAACTTTCATTTGAGAGGTGTTCGTATTTGGAATGAATTTCTTTATGAAATTATTGAAGCATAAAATCTCTCGATGTTTATGAGTTGTCTCGAATTATTTGTTCTAAGAACCATTCGTTATTTAATTTAGTGATTGCTTGCCTCATTGATAGAATTCGATCTTGTTTCGTTCTTCTCTCTCATAATTTCTTAATAGATCAATTCATTCGCATTTTTGTTATTGTGGGTTATTTATGTATAGCAATGAGTTTGTATTATTTTCGGCGTTGCGATGTGTATAGACGGCTGGTACAAATGGTTTATTGCATCTGCACAATTAAATGCACTGGCTATTAAAGTTGCATGGTTTACAATCATTCCTTACTTATTACTTTATATGTCCTACTGTTTATTGTAACCTTTATTGTTCTTAAATTTTTGAATGAAGACAATTTGATGAGTTCACATTTATAGCTCTATCGTTTCCAAAGTAATTACTTTACAGAATTTTTATTGAGAGTCATATGAAATTTGCAGCCGTTTTATATGGTTGATTCGTTATATTAATGCACTAATGAATACTTTCGCTTTAAAATAGCCAACGTTTTAGAGCTTAAGTATTAACATGCATTTGAAGTAAACTTGTCGGTCATTTGTCGGACATGTCGGAAAACATCTGAGAAATTAGTCGGGTAGTAAGATGACAGGAGACTGTTTTAAAGGAATGTTGTTTGAAGAAAATTAAAAAAGCCCAAAACAATCGCTTTTTTTTTCAATCGAACCTGGTGATCATGTGGTGTATTCGATTTGAGCGTTATGCATTTGTTGCTTCACTGTTTTTGCTCGTTAGCTGTTCGCATTGCGCTCATTTCTATAAGTCCATCAATCTCTCTCTTCTCTCCTCCCTCCCCCCCCCCTTTTCCTCCCACCCCTCCAACATTATCTTTTTCGAGCCCAATAGTGTTTTGATGATGTTCATTTTCCAATTCGAACTCAAAAATACCTTTTTTTTTCCAATTATGCTGCAATATTCATTAATTTTTCAATAAAATTTCAAATTCATTTCATATTTTCACTTGTTAAGTGCTTTATTCAACGATCATTATCATCGAAGCTGTTGAAATATTGATAAGCCGACAGTATTGATCATATCCGGAGAGGGTATCATGATAGAGTGGGACATTCGGAAGCGGTTATTTGTAGATAAATTTGATAAAACTTTATCACATCCGATGGTATATTTGCATGACAATACCTCGATTAAGGAAATAAGCGACAAGAGGGCAGTACAGGTGGAATGCTCTTTTCTTTGGTTATGTTTATTTATTGAAAGGTAATTAAGAGCAAATACCTGTGTTCTCACTGCCGTGCACATTTTAGTAACAATTTAAAAAAATCTTCAATGACGGTTTTACGGTAGAAATATTTCTTAGATATAAAGCTTTACCTATCGGTTTATAGGTGATGCTTAAGGTAGTGCCTAGTTTACTTAGGTAATATTTCCATCACAAAGAAGTAATAAAATGTAAAAATTGTATACGCAATGAGTGGGTTAATGTAATATTCTAATGAGAGGGTGTCATTTAGAGTGTTGATACAATTATAACAACGTTTTCATATCTGGTCGTTTATAAGAGATTTTATCTGTAGTGAAAGTTAAGAAAATCTTCCAGAGATGGTCACTCAAATGGTCATTCATCTTGATTCGAATCCTTATAGTGTAGCAAAGTAAAAATTTATTTGCAACATGCATGAACTTTAAGTGCGAATTGCTCCTCTCTGGGTCCCTCACCGGCGTTCTTTACCAACGAATAGTCGCCAAATCTGTAGTTATCGACATGTGCCTGATATGCGGTGATCTGTGTGAATGATGGTGGACAATTGCCAAGGGCAAGAATACAGTATCCTTTATCGCTGACCAACCAACCTAAACATCGTCAAAAATATACAATTTGGCAATCTCTTTTCATATTGCCATATATCTGACCTAAATGGTATATGACAAAGAGTAAAAGCAGCGATCTGCGATAGAAATCAACTTTTCTTAGCTCTTACTTCCGGTTGATAAATAATCTTTAAAGTGGGTGGTGACGAAGTTATTTCCAAAAAAAAAAAACAGATTCACTTATAAAAATGTAATATTTTCGAAGAAAGGCGAGAATTCTCTATGCAATCGATGGATTGATCCAATAATATAGCGAAGATATCGTTTAGAATGCCTATACGTTCATGACAGCTTCTAAGGTGAAAAGAAAAAAAAACCTATTGAATTCTTTTGCAAAAATCTTTGCATATAAACTCTTCTCCAGCATTGTCTTCAAAGGTGATAATTTACAGCTAGCTGTCAATTTGTCATCACTATCTCAGTTCTTCATCTACAAAGAAAAGAGGCTATGATTAGCTCAGCAATCTATAAGAAGAAAAAGAATGAGCTGATAGTTGAGCGTATTTTCTACCACACATCTCGGCTGTCATCTGTTATAACACATCATCGTACAACGGCTAAAAATTTTGCTTTAAATTTACTTGAAAGTTTATTAGCTAAACTCTACGGTGAGCTTTACATCAACTCGGTTTTACCATTTTGCCATTCTCTAAAGAGTCGTTTCTCATATCTAGTAAAAATTAGCTTCTGAGGGTGAAACTATCAATGCATCGACCGTTGTCTAATTATTATTTAAGTTCGATTTCGAGTGCTCTTGCTTGTTCTCATCTGAATTTGTAGATGAAATGCTTTGAAAAATGTATACCTGGTAATCCCGGCGATCCATCTTTACCAGCCTCACCTTTAGCACCCGGAAAACCAGGATGACCCATTTCGCCTTTCAATCCTGGGAGTCCTATTTGACCAGGCGGTCCAATCGGTCCAGGAAGACCTAAAGGAAAATATTCGATTAGGCTGACTATCAATAGAAATATCCTACTGTGTTTCACTTGCAAAAACCGATCACATATTCTGCCTCTGCAAAACGAGTGCTCTAAGGAGGTAATTAGTGCTAGAGATATGCTAGTGTTAGACATTATAGGCATGTTCAGATTGTGATATAATCGGATCATATTTCCATTTTTAGTATAGTGCTTTCGATAACTTCAGATGGCAAATAACGAGAAAAATATTGCATTCTAGTTATTGAATATTATGCCGACGATATGAGTCATCTATAAAGGAAAGTTATCAATGGTAAATCCATTGTAAGAAGTTCTCCTTTAGAAGGATTTGTATCAGTGTTGTTTTTTTTTTGGAGAACAAAGTCTGAGAGAATGAATACTTCCATGATAATATTAAAGAAATTTCTAAATTCATTTTTCTTCTATCCTTATTGAAGTAATATTTTGATCCACAAAAAATTTTTCGTGGAACTCTTTGTGATTTTCTAAGAATTTTTGAAAATAACATGGATTTGATGAACACATCGTTTGCATACTTAATCAATATGATGTAGCATTTCGTCGAAAAAAAAATGCTATTCACCTTGTGGTCCCGGTGCTCCAGGCATACCTCGCTCACCGATTGGTCCCGCTTGACCAGGAATACCATGTATTCCGGGCTCGCCTTTCCTTCCAGGGAATCCAGGAGAACCTAGAGCGATTCGCACATTTCGAAAATTGTTTGTATTTCATGAATGAACATTAAACTTTAGCTGAACCTGAACAAATTCACCATACACCTTAAACGTGGAAGATGAAATTTTTTGCGTGGAAAATTCTCGCTCATTGTTGGCTATAAACTCACAAAGGAAAGCTCAAATGATCAATGTCGGCTGAAGATCAATATCGCTCTATTTTCCAGCAGTCCACTATTTATTGGAAAGCAAAGATGTATACATTGCAAAGTATATAGCAAACCATATTTCTTGACCTATGCAAATGAGGTGGAGGTCGACATATTGAACACTTCAAACGATCACCTTTACTAAGATCAGTTGAAATAAACAAAGATTTACTTATGGCAAGAATTATAGCGTTGTCTAGCTACTTCCTGCGAAAAGAAATGAACAAACCAGGCCTTCCTGCAACTCCGTCTTCGCCTTTTCGACCAGGCCATCCAGGTGGACCAGGTTGTCCATTCGTACCTGGTACACCCTCCATTCCCTTCTCACCTTTTATTCCTGGGACACCTGGAATTCCTGGTTCGCCTGTTCTACCAGGCATCCCTCGATCTCCTTTTACTCCGGGTACTCCTGGGTAGCCTCGTTCTCCCTTCACCCCAGGATAGCCCTGAAAGTGGAACAGCAATAATTTGATAGCAGAAATTTGCATCGGCATGTTCTAAGTTAATTTTCACACAAATTCTCAATGCCACAGCTAATTTGGGACCGTTTAGAAATGCTTACTTTTTATATGCAATCTTTAGAACAGAACTTTCAATATTTTCTCAGAGGTTTTGCTGATATGGTAGATAGGCAAATCTGAATAAAGTTTTCTGCAAGCTTGTAAAAAGTGACATTACACAGCCATCAACAACTTGAGGCTAATGCAAATGATTTGAAAATTTCACTTGTGGTCCCATTTCTCCTTTCATACCGACTGGTCCCATAGGACCGATGTCTCCTTTAACACCAGGAATACCAATCATGCCTCGTTGTCCTGGTAGACCGTCCATTCCACGCTCACCTTAACACAAAAATTGCATTACTACTGCGCTTATGCTTTCTTTGTGATATACGTAACTGAAAGCGTAGTTCAATTTTGCTAACGATTAGATATTCGATTTATTTAATAAAAAATACAATTTAAACGTCAAGAAATCTTAGTTAGTTCGAGATATTGCTGTACTTATTCCCTCGAATATGTGAAGGTTATTTTTGACGATAATCTCAATTATGATGCGAAGAAAACTGAAACAAAAAATCCTTGATATCGCTACGCAGGTATGCATACATAAATCTAATTTTTATTACCTTCTATAATTAAAGCATAGACGTTGTTTTAATAATGACGGTCATTATAAAAGGTACTTATGATTATAAATGTGAATTCACCTATAGAAGACTATTTCTTGGTTCAGAAATCTGTTCTCGAATAAAAACGTTCAAATGCAAGAATGTGGAAGTATGAGCCTCATGATGGTTGCTGCTGTTATTGTTACCTGGTTCTCCTTTATGTCCTGGATAACCTGGGGCTCCATCGAGACCAGGTGGACCTGCTTTACCAAGTTCGTTGAGGCGTGCGTGTAGATTTTTAATATGCTATAAATGTAATATTTCAAAACAGTTCTTTACCTCAATTGCAATATCACTGTGGCGAGTGAAATAAAACTATTTAATTGAACGTATATATTTCAAAGTATATGCAAAAAAAAATTTCAACGTTTTTCTCGCCTATATGAATCGAATAAAATTGAAAAATTGAAGAGCACAAAATTTTTTAAACGAATAATTTAAAAAAAAAAACAATTATTTGCAATTACATTATAATTCCTAAAGAAACAATAGAAATAATTTTTACGAAAAAGAAAGTATTGAATATTTTTGGCAATTATTGCAATAAATAAAGAAAATATCAACGTAAAGTTGATAAAAACGTATCGCATAAAAGGCTAATCATGAATTTTTTCGAAAATATAAAAATTGGAAAATGAGAAATGAAAAATTCCACAAAAATAATTTGAAGAAAAAAGAAAACCTGTAATAAAACTTCAATTTCGGATGAATGCTTATTGAGTTCAGTTTGTATTGATATAACAGCCGCTGTATCGAATTGTGGTAACGCATCAATAACGATCAATTCCCATTGTAATAATATCAATAATATCAATCGTAATACGATTAACATTCTATAATTATTATCACTTAGTTGATAGCGATTAATTCATTTTTTTTTCATCAGTCTTCTAGATCATCTTCAATGTATAGGCGATATTTGTATATTCTATTTGGATTTTTTTTTCTCATGGAAAAAATCCCTTTCAAATATGGAAAAAAAATGCTAATATTTTTTTATGGAATAATAATATAAAAATAATAAAATCTCACATAAGATCTTCATTAAAAGGTTTTTTTTTCTCATTTAACCTCATTACTTAGGCTATAGTTAGACTTTTTTTTTGAGAATTTTTGCTCATCTCAAACTTGTTCACGTGAAATTAATGTTCGATAATATCTCATATTTATGGCAATTAACTAGAAAGCAGCTAATTTTATGGGTGAAATATAATATAAGATGCTGATAAAAATTTTCGGGAAATTTAAACACTATAGAAATGATTAGAAAAATCCATACAATGTCGAAATGATGTGAGCAATTTATGCACAAAATTGAAAAACGTTTTTAAAAAAAATGACGATAAACGAATGAATTTAGAATTAAAAGCAGAGAAGAAATTGGCAATATGGAGGGGAATAGCATTGTGTCGATGTGATATCAAGCGGGGGTAATTAATTCAATGAGCAATGCGAACAACAGTTGGTTCAACAATGTTTTAAGAGGAACTAATCGATTAGATCGAATGATGCTGTGATCATTCGCTATTGATAACTCGTGGTGGATCAACCTTCAAAATAATAAGTCGTATTGTGAAGATTATGATTTAAATTCGTTAGATGAGCTAGAATTGTATAAACTTATATTGTATCGAAGCAATTCCCTGCTTGTTTTCATAGGAAAAACGTAGAAAATTTATCCTTGGAGTGAAACTTCATGTCTATATCGGAGTTTCTTTCGTCACCCCTTCATCTGTCACTCTTTTCCGACCGTTCAGGCCTATAATTTACAACTCATGAGTAGTATAACTATCGTCATTGCGAATTTATGGGAATTCCCAAGCCATTTCTCAAGTATACCTATTTCTCGTATAAGATTAATTGCAACCATGAACAGCATTTGGTATATTCATTATTACGCTCTAGATTTATAATTGGCTGGCATATAACACACCTGAGCGTTGTCTGAGAATGAGAGCCGAAAATTTGACGAACATCAGTCAGTTAGGCAGCTTCAGAGACGCGGCTGTCAGTGCCGACAACGCTATCGTAGATGTTCTTTAATCACAATCGTCAGTGGCATTTGGTATTTCAGATGGTGTGCTTTTTAGCTTTGCTTTCCAACAGTGGTGTATTTGTTATGTACTTGCGGCACATCTTCCCTTCACACCTGCAACACCTCTTTTCAGCAGGAAATAAACAGTTCTTTGATTTTGAAAACATCGTGGGTCTTTATTTCGCTACCACATTCAGCAAAAAGCCAAAATTGTCTCATGAGGGCGATAAATGTACCGTCACCACATTTCCTGCAAGAGGTGTTGCCAGTCTCCCGTCATGCTGCGCAGCACCATCGAAGACCATCCATCGTATATATATATATATATATATATATATATATATATATATATATATATATATATATATATATATATATATATATATATATATATATATATATATATATATATATATATATATATATATATATATATATATATATATATATATATATATATATATATATATATATATATACGCCAGGTTGTATTCGTGAGTAAGAAAGAGCTAATATTTTCCACATTTATATATTTGTTCCTGTCATTCTGCTTTTGATTTTTTGGTAGAGATAAAGGTGTATATATAACACGCGAAAATGGTGTTAGGTATTGGGGCACCAAAATGTGCGCAATACGACGTAAATCAAAAGAAGCTGATAGTGGATCTCGCTATATAAGTTGTTTTGCGTCTTTACGGAGCATATAAACGAAACAGCTGTCCCTTTCTTCCCCTCTCTTAGGATAGACACCAGAAGCGTTGCTAGGATTTCCATCAGCGAATGAGCTACGGTACTCACTATTTATCTAAAAAAGCCAAAAAAAAAAGAAAAAGAAACTTCCTCGAAATCTGTACCAGTCTGCTTATTGTAAAGGGACCATACATTTGCATGCGACGATGTATATATACGTCAGAACACACTATATGTCTCCCCCCAGATGTTTGTTTTACTCGATCAAGGAGCGCATTCCTTGCGAGTCTATATAGAAGTAGTTCAAGGAAGACAAATCTCTTATTCTCCTATTTTCTCGGTCTATTTTATAATTTGAATTTGTTGAGATTAAGAAAAATGCTTGAGGTTTATTGTAAGATGAAATTCGAGGTAATCCAAATCTCGATACTAGTATTGTTCATTGTGGCGTTGTGATGAATTCGATTCGCCTGTCAAGAACTGCACAGTAATTTGAAGCTTGAAACATTTCAACATGCTAAGCATGAAGCAAAAATGAATGTGCCTTGCATTCGAGGAGTCAACACTGCAAGAAACGCTATGAAAGGTTATGCTGACTATGCGAATTCGGCTATTATGAAGTAACGATGATTCAAGTGACAGTATCTAACACTTAATAAATGTGCAGCAAACAAGAAGAGAGAAGAGAAACAATAGCAATAAACGCTACCGGCTACACATCGTCATAGATTAGCATAAGAAGTACGTGGCGAACTCGTTTTTTTTTTCTGTAAGACTGTATTCGACAACAATAAACATAAAATTGCTTTTATTATAACAGAGCGCCAAGGAACAAACAAAAAAAAAAGAAAAGAAAAGTCACTGGTTCATTACACACACAACATGAGCAGACTTTTTTTGCACCATTTCATGTGTACTATTACGATGAAATACATTTCAACAACATGTATCCACCCTATTAGCGCCCTTGTAAGTTGATAATTTCATTCAATATGTCGTCAGACTAGGGAATCCAACATAAAAGCCGACAAATTAGAAGACAAATAGAATACATTTTAAAAGAGTTGAATTCGATGATTTTCGCGATCGGAAACGACGATCGTCTTGTCGCAAAGGGTGATGTCCTCGAGACCCTTTAATTGACCGGGACCATTACCCCAAGTGCCAAAGCTATGCATGAAACGTCCATCCGGATAGAAAATTTGGACACGATTATTGCCGCTATCTGCGACTATGATGAAACCCTATAAAAAAAAAACCGTGAGAATTAAAACCGTTATTAAATGTTTGCAAATTACATTCACAAGCGATTTGCAAATTCGGCCACATTTAAAGGTATTATTGCTTTAATGAAATATTAGAACAATGAAAAGTGTTTTAAAACCGATTCCCACCGACAACGTTTTCGGCTGAGGAATTTATGGCAATGCATAGTGATGTAAAAGAATGCTAGAAAGATTATCGAAGAGCTCATCTTTCGAGAGAATTAGCCTGAAGCGATGCTTAACGTTGCTTTACGGAAGCAATCTAAACATGTTAAGGGATTTTTTACGGGAAGCGAAGATTGCCCTTGCTTGTGTGGGCAGCACATCAAATTTTCAATCGTTGCAAGTAATTGCTAATATGCGTTAATTATATCTTTAAAAATTTCAATTAGTTTAATAGAAATATTAGTGTCGAAAATGTCCTAAATTGATATCAAGACGCTCTTCTCAGGAAGTAATCCAAAATGATACAATCGAACCTGATCGTCGACGGCTATACCACGCGGGAATTTTAGCTGACCATTATGAAATCCTTCTTGACCAAATTGGAACACCGGATTGCCGTTATGATCAAAAACGCAAACACGATGATTTGAGCTATCGGTGACATAGAGATGTTGAGTTTGCTTATGATAGGCGATGAATTGTGGATTATGCAATTGACCTGGTCCTGGTCCCATCGAACCGAACTTACTTACAAATTGTCCATTCGAATCGAACACTTGAACTCGATGATTGTCCTGAAATTCGATAGCAGACTTTCTATTGCTGCTATAAACTCGGCTTTCATAGCTCATTCTCATCTATACTCCTCATAGCGAGAAAAAACGATGCGCTTATAAGTTTTCACTAACGAAAAATACAACTTCTTTTAGCAATCAACATCTCACATATTAATTGCTCATCAGTAAGTAACGTAACATTAGCGCTATAAAAAGTTTTCATAGTATATAAGCGATTTTCCTCCGACTCTTATAGTTTAGCGCAATATTATCAAAAGCTTCTTTGATAATGAAACTAAAGAAACGTTTTTTAAAGTTCTTAAAAAAAATGTATTGTTGTATCTTTCAAAGAACAGAATGTTTATGAGGGAATTACCTTTTAGGCAGATGGAAACGAGACTGCAGAAATGAGTAGAAATGAGGACGTTTAGTAAGCATACGTTCAACTTGCATTCATTTTTCATCTATAGTCTAATTTCTATTGTTATTGGTCAATTTAGGTTTAAATGCATGTTTAGCAGTATTGATAAGTTCAGAGTTAAATGTTAAGAGGGAAAAGGGGCCGCAATATCTAAGCGATAGAATATTTCAAGTCATCCAGGACTACCCATTACCTTTAATTAAGTACTCTCAACAGTAATTCCCAAATATTCTTCGAGAAACCCAATTTTAAATTTGGATGACTAAGGACTTTTTTAATGAGCTAATTAAAAAACACCTGAGATATAACCTTGGAAAGGAATGATGCTCTTGATGCAACTCACATAAACAAATCACTAAGAACGTCTATCATTTAGGTCTAAATGGTAACGTCTCTGGAAATTTATCCGTAAGTGTATCGTCCACTATAGGAATCTAATCACAATTAAAGGAGTAGAAAATCGATGATAACATGCGCTGAATTAGTTGAATGTTTAGTTGCTTTCATCTGGCTCATGCAGAATTATTTCAATTGATAGTAGATTTTTGTCGCCGTTATCTATTAGACTTGAAGAAAGAAGCGAAAATTTACTGAGAATATCTATAAAATCTCATCCAGAATTTAGTTTAATATATAGTTCTTCACATTCATTGGAATTCCATGGATTATTTGTAGATTCATGCAATTCTTTAGGATTTATGGCGATATAATGTCATATAAATTAATGCATAACGTTGGTCGTTAGCGATTCGCATTTTGTTAGGATTTAATGAACAACAAAATCAAAAACAATAACTTAAAAATGATTGAAAAAAAAAGACAAAGATTTCATTGAACATGCAACCATCAACAATAAATAAGATGTTACGCTAATTTCAATAAAACTAAAAGCTAATAGCAATAGTTTGCTTAAGTGTAATAGAAAATAAATAAAGGGATGCGCTTTTCATTGCAAGAAAAATTGCATCAAGTTGGCGTTATGGATAATAAATAGGTCATGCTGCATATCTCCGAATTTATGCAGAAAAAAAAACAGCAAGAATTTCGAACTTACCGAGTTTTTTAAGTTTTTCGCACGAAAATGATTTTTTTTTCTCTGAAAATTCGTCACGGGCGCTTTCCAACTTTCAAGTTTTTTTTTTTTAAATTTATAGAAAGTCGAGGAATTTTCCGATGCAGCTAAAAAAAAGTTATCGCGAATCTATACCGACAAAAAGCATTGCAAAGAACGAAGTAAAATACAACATAAAGCTATGCGAAATGCCTAAACACATTATATATTGAACGCTCCAAATAAAAAAAAAAAAAAAAAATTCCCTTAAAATTAGCTTCTTTGATGAAAACTTAGAAATGAAGATAAATGAATGAGCAAACAATTGAAAATGAATAAGTGGAGCAATGATTTCAATGGAATATAAGCGTTTAATTATTGCATTTTTAATCATAAGGAAAATCGTTTGAAATAGTATCATGGAACTTCGAAAAAAATTTACATATGTGGTTTAAAAAAAAAAACAACGCTATAAAAAAAAACTAAGCCATAATAAAGTTGGAAATTTTTTAGAAATATTGAGGAAAAAATTAGAAATTTAATTTAAAAGAATTTATAGTCAGAGATTTTTTTTTGCGTTGATTTGATTTAAATTTAATTTAATTTATTTGATTTATTTAATCAAAATTTTACGCGTAGAAATATAGACACTAAATCACATTTCACGAATGCCAATAATATCACCTCATTTTTAAAGAGGACGTTTTCTCGAAGTATATCTGCTTGCCAGGTATAATAATAATCCTACAGAGGCAGCTATGATATCGCATTAATATTGCTTCACTGATGGGTAAGACGAATAACGACTGCTTCCCACGCAGTTTAGGAAGGTTGATTTATATATATATATATATATATATATATATATATATATATATATATATATATATATATATATATATATATATATATATATATATATATATATATATATATATATATATATATATATATATATATATATATATATATATATATATATATATATATATATATATATATATATATATATATAAAGTTATTGCCGAAGTTATGACATGTTATTGCCGATGTTGCGATCCCTTGGCGTCTTACCATATTTTCCTAAGATCAATGTGAATAAAGAGCGCATCTGCCGCCCTCAAAGTCACCACCTGCCTATATACTTGAAGTTACAGCATGGGAACTGCTCTCATTTATGCTTGAGTCCTTTAGGTGAACGCTAGTTCGACCATTACTCAGCACTTTTTGCATAAAAAAAGTTCAGAGGAAAACACTCACTTTATCGACAGCGTAGATGATGCCAGTTTCGTCAACGCATACGCCCCACGGATTGTTGAAACGTCCGCTGGAAGGGCCATGACCTCCGAAAGCTTTGATGAATTGGCCAAGCTGATCGAAGATCACGATGCGATGATTATAACGATCCGAGACGATCAGTTGCCTGAAACGGTTGCAGCAGATACCAGCTGCTGAGTCCAGTTGGCCCTCGCCAGTACCGTACTTGCCGAACACACGCAGCAGCCGTCCTTGTGTATTGAAAATACAAACACGATGGTTGCTGCTATCGCAAACTGCAAACTCGGTGCCGCAGATGGCCGTCACGCCGCGCGGCCAGTTCAGGTCGCCTTCTTTAGAGCCTTTTTTACCGAACACAAGCCGCGGCTTGCTTTTCGACTGGTAGTCAACCGTGCAGAGGAACTTCGATGGAAGCATCTTGGTTAAGCGTGCTTCATTCGAGGCTTCTCGCTCGGCAGCCATCGCCGAGGCGCGGCGTCTGAATCGGGCGCGGCGATCGGGCACTGCGTGCGGAACCATTGACGTGGTTGTCGGTTGCGGCGCATCGGTGTCGGTAGTGTTCGACGCGTCCGTGCTCTCCTGGCGTTGCGGCGGTGGTACGAAGCGTTGTGTCGTCGAATCTAAACGGTTGGCGCGTTCAAGTAAAAGCTGTTGCACACGACTACTGCTTGAACTATTACCGCTGACGCTCGACGACGCGAGTGCATTAGCTGCCGAAAGAGCGATCAATAGATCAGGGTTTGTTTTGGAACGTTGGTAGCGCTGTCGACGTTTCAATATCCATGCGGGTACCTCACCTGGGTAGTGCACTATTGGAATCGGGAGTGGCTCTGCCTCGGGTGGTTGTGCCTCGGCGATCGGTTGCATCGCTGTGTTGTCGGATATTTGATGAATGCTGGCCGCATGGATCACTTTAGGCACTTCGGCGCCACTCGTTGAACGACAGATAATACGAAATCGGTTACCTGTCGAATGGGACAATATAGGTGGTCGATCATTATCGCTCTCACTCTCTTCACTCGACTGAGTGGATGCAGAGTTTGTCTTCAACTCAACGGATGCCTCAGCTATCGTTCGATTCCGCAGACGGCGCTTCTCATGCGCTGCGCGGATGTTCTCAACTTTTTCGTTTAAACTCGCGTCATCGCTTGATGTTTGTCTTACTGGAGCAGCTCTTCTCGTAATCGCTCTAATCGTTTCCCCAGATGTGGCGGTCACTGTTTCCTGTGGTGTCATCGCATTTGCAGGGGCCGTGGCAAATGCAGCAGTTTGAGCGATGACTGTCGCAGGTTGGGCTGTTGCTTGTGGTGCTGCCGACTGCGGTCCTGAAGATGTCGCTGCGCTCGCTGCAGTTGAAGGACCGTTTTGTGCCGGTGTACTTTTAGGCACCTCTGCACTTTTTCCGACTTCCTGCGCAACTTCATGTGAGGTTGTCTTCGTCGAAGTAGTCAGCGTGGCTGACTGCTGGTTGGTGCTTGGTGATTGCGCACAGGGAGAGCTAACAGTGGTGGCAACTTGGTTATCAACGTTTCTGATAGGTGTGTTTTGCGCAGAAGGTTGCAAATATGCTGCAACTTTGGCGGCTGCAGCTGTCAGGTTATTAGGTGTGTCAAGACCGCTGTTGTCGACTGGCGTTACAACACCGCTTGCTACTACTGCACGGCTCCATGGGCTATTGCCGGGTGTGTGGTTATGTGCTGATGCCACTTGTCCGTTATCACCGTTCGCCCTTAGACGATTCCATGCCTCCTCCTCCATTTGTTGCCGTCGACGATAGCGAATTGACATTATGTCATCGTCATTACGAGCCGAATATCGCGAGCGAATGTCATTCTGCGCACGGCTTTCATCTGCTTCACAACGACGATTCGAATATTTGTAGTTGTCTGATTCATAACCGATCCGCATTGGTCTCGGTAAATAAGATTGCTCGAGAGGTAAATAGCGACCGGCGAATTGCGGCAATGAGACGGTGAGTTCGCCGAAATTCGCAATCGCCGTTGGCAGTTTAGATGCATCATCACCAGGCGAGAATCGCAACTTCTTCGAGAAGAGCTCTTCAGCATCTGGCTGAAAAATTGGCACTCATTTATGCATTGCCTCATAAAATTTGCATATACCAATGATTAGTTGCACAATTACTATGAACTTACAACAGCGCTTCCATTCAACAAATTCCTTCCATTAATTCCCCGGGCAAAAAGTGCAGTTAGCATGGAACTGCATAGTCGGAATGATGGAAATTTGAAGGTTCTACTTCATAGGATTGAGTTCATGGTAATGTTGACCAACCAATAATTAAATACATGAATTTAAATTGTTTTCCTCTGTTCGTTGAGGAAAGCTTCACTTTTGCTATATGGGGAGTAAATGATTGTATTGATTGAGCTATGCTAACAAAATAGTATGGAAAAATTGTTGGATTGTATTTGCGGGCAGGGAGAAATGTTTTTTTTTCTTTCTCTTTCTTTTTGAACGTATCACTCTAAAATAGCAACGCGATATTTAATTGAATAACGCAAAGAAAAACAATCCTTGTTGGTGCTTTTTTGAACACAAAACGTATATTTAAGTGCACAACGTTTGAACATTTTTCAACATTTGAGTACTTATGCATTTGAATGTTATGCCTTCATTAGAAATGCGGAAGCGTCTGTACAAAGAATGACTAAACCTCCTAGAGTCGTTGAAAATATTGTCGAAACTTGAAAATGACAGCAGCTAACCTGTTTCTAAGGTTATTCCTTCCAAAAATTTCTCTCACTTACATACGTTCACAGATAACAAGTGGATAAAAGAGTGGCCATGAACATCGGGCATTTATTAGGATGCCGTCTGATAAAGCTACATTTTTCGGACATTTTTTGACGATATAAATTCAAGGAAATTTTGAAATTAGCATCTACCAATCGGGAGTGCTGCCATTCTTCCTCTGCTTTTCCCTCGTTTATCAGTCCTCCCTCTCATCGTGTGCCCATCTCACCCACAATAATTAGCCAAATACTGTGCTAAGTATATCAGTACATGCTGTAAAGCGTATTGAGGTAGTAAGTACTAACGCCAAGCAGAGCAAATGAATCATACAAGCAAATGACAGATGATAGCTATTTGAGCGGTACTCTATTTCTTAGCCTCAACAAGTATTCTCAGTTAAGTGCACATCATTGTGAAGCTTATACAAACATTACAACTCTCCCTCAATTAAACAATCCGCCCACCAAAAAAAAAAAAAACAACTGTACTTGAAGCAAACGTCCGAGGACCGAAGGAGATGAGGAGAAGTGAAGAGGAATGGAAATGAAAGAGTAGATGTGCATGATTGTGTGTGAGTTAAGAATCAAACAAAATTTACGGGATATAACCTAATACATGCTAGAATTTACTCGTAGATAGCTTTGAAGTACCGCATTTACAGTACTCCCTGATATACCGTATAATCATCAACGCCATGCAGTAAAATATGCTAGCGCAAGAGAGTGTAGTAAGTCACATAAGATTCATTTTTGCAACAGAGAAAAAAATAAATAAATAAAAATATCATTTACCAACAAGTTCACAAATTTTTTACCATTATTATTTATAAACTCTAGTACCACTATTATTTGTGAATGGTGATATTATTACAATCTGCAAACTTCGATATTACTAGCAATTGCAAACCCTTGATATTATCATCATCTAATTGATATCTCTATCATATTGTAGTTCAATATCGTTGCCTATCGTTGTATCTACAGTATATCTAAGTATTTATTATATACGTACAAACATTGTTATACCTAAGTGACAACTTTATTGCTATCATTTGTAAATAGAGCATCAATGCCGATTGATTTGCGATCTTATCGTTTCGTATTCTTTGCTCGCTTACCCCAAATACATTTTACGGTAATCAAATCGTGAGGATCTCATCCACTTAGCCGAACGACAACAACGCCACATAGTAATATGACACTATTCGCGGCTGCTCTCACGTTGTGAAAGAATTTTCCTTTCTTTCAAAATATTTTATGCATGTTTCATTTTAAGAGAAATCAAAGTGAAGTTGATCTAAAAATGACTAGAAAAGAATGAATGAACTCTTGCAGTTATGATCAGCAAAAACAATGATCTCTTTTGCCTCATTAATTTAGGCTTTTGAATATAGGGTTAGTATTTAAATATAGATAGAATGGGGAAGGGGAAGGAATAGAGAAAGTGATCCCACCTGGAAATTGCGTAAATATTCGAGACCTTCCGAGAAAATATTTTTGAATTTGGCGAGTTCAGCATCTTCAACTTCTCTTTCGCCTTTTAATGCTGCTTCAAGATATGCGCACCCTGAAATCAACACCAAATTATTTGGACTTTATGAATGGATTATCCTCTAAAAATACTCCACACTTAAATATTTCTAGAGCGTTCCTCTTACTTTCACATATATTATAGTAAATAAAGATTAATAATCGATTATCGAGAGAAAATTTAGCGAAAATTCAACAAAAAAATCGTGAATATCATCAAATTCTAAATATAAATAAATAAATAAATATTCTTTTAAAATAAAGCAGAAAAAAATTACTCAAAATTCGTCGATAATATAATGTGAAATTGGAAATAAAATGAAATCCAAATTAAAAAAGCATTAATTATCCGATAGTAAAGTAACATTGATAATTTTTTATAACGCGTTGATATGAAGGAAAAAAAACGCGGAAATCAAAAAATTTCACTACGAAATAAAAATAATAAAGCAAAAAAAAAAAACCTTCGCTCATATTTGAACTTTCGATCTCGAGTACATCTCTTAGATTTCGCATCAATCGAGTTTCAGTCGAGTGAAAAGTTTCAATTTCTTGAATGAACATCTCTTCTTTCTTTTTTAATTCGCGATAATATCTTCGAAAATATTCTCTCACCTATAAAAAAAAAAAAGAAATTGAACGAGTCATTTTTCGTGTGCTATTCATTTAGTTCACTTTTTTTTTTCAATTCTCGAAGGTTTATGCTGAAAAAAAAAGCTGAATTTTCCTTTAGACGATGTATAAAAAAATTTTCCAATATCACTTGGAATGTTTCCAAAAAAAAAATCGAATGAAATATGCAAAAAATCTGTGGAAAATTATTCGTTCAAGAAAAAACATTAACACTTATATAATTCATCAATTAAAATAACATTGCCAGAGTAGATATCAAAAATCTCTAATCGCCGAAATCGATTCGATTACTTTATATCTTTTATTTTTGTGCAAGAAATTTATTTACGAAATTCAGATTTCAACATAGAAAGCATACAAGATATGATAATTTTTCAATGGACAAAAGTTTTAAACTTAATAAGTTTATCTAAAGTTGGAACATTTAGATTTAATACTAAGTTCAAGGTCAAAAAATTATTAAGAAACATTTTTTTTTGCGTCCAAATCGCCAAATTTAATGACTTTTCAACTTCAACGGAATTGATGATCGTAACTAGTCAGAATTTCTTTCGTTCGATAAGCAACCGAATAAAAAAAAAATTGTTTTTTTTTAGTAACTGAGTGGTAGCAATCCCGGTTGACGCCGAAATTCGATTGCCATCGATTGAATTTTTTTTCGATTTTTTTCTAATTTTAGGTTTTTCGGCTTCTTAATTTTCGATTTCGGTCGGTCAGTTATCAAAACCAGCTAAAAATTTTCTATTTATCGCATTTAGATAAAGAGGGAAATATTATCATTAATTTTTGATCTTCTGATAGCCTTTATCTTTGCGTTCATTTATTGTAGCTGCAATAACTGTTCATGAAGACAAATCATTTCTAAAGAGCTATGAAAGCGATCACCTCATCTTTAGTTGTTTCACAATTCAGCGTCAAAAGTTCTGCACCTTTGCTTAGACCATCAGACGCTTCCGTTATTCGATTAGAGAGTCGTTTAACCTAAATAACAAATCAAATTTTATCACCATATCAATCATTATCAATTATTATTATTCATTTTTCTCTTCGATATTCTTCTTCCTTTTAGGATGAACGCTCTAAATGAGTGCTGAATTGTTTCAATCTTTCAGGAATGATTTTATTTTCGGATTTGATAAAGATAAAGAACTGATAACGATTATTCATTTATTTTCTTATCAAAATTTTTTGACGAGATCCCAATTGAAATCATTTCAAATGAAAATTATTATTTTCGATAGAATAACTCTCAATACGAAATGAATAAATTTTCAACGAAAACCTTGAGCTTAGCTCATTGGATGAATTCTTAAGGATGAGAGAGAAAAAAAAAACCACCTCCCTTAGCTAGACGATGAAATGCAATCGATTGACAGCTGTTCAATGATAATCCAAAAACGAGAAGTGACAACTGTTTGTTTGAAGAATGCGCTTCGTAACTAAACGCAATCCTAATGCTTCTTAGCTCTACGGATGTGGGATGACTCATAAATTGTTTGTTGGAACATTTATCTTACTAGTAGTAATTCTTTGATATTGTTCCCTATAGGAAATCAGTCGGGGAAATAACTAGAAAGCAGGGATCGATTACGTTTTCAATCAAGAAATAAGGATCGATCATATTTTCAATCAAGAAGTAAGTATGGATCGGTTAAATGCGGTGAAAAAAGAGTTGATGTACTTGATTGAGCATTCGATTGAGGTCACGTTTTAGCATTTCCATATGTGTATTCCTGCAATCAGCACATGCACGCCTTTCGCAATGGGCACATACTTCCAGAGTTGCTTTCTCGTCACATATCTTACAACGCTCCAGATTATACCTTCAATTTACAAGATGTAAATATCAAAAAAAAAAAAAAATTTTTTTTTTCTACGTGTAAATGTCGTGACTTTTAAGCACGAAGTGAATATAGTAAAGAGGTTTTGTTGACTAAGTTTTTATAGGTGTACCAGGTGTACACATATAGAAATTATGATGACTAACGATTTCCAGGTATTTTAAAGATAGGTCGACCATAATGAATCATCCTTAGTAAAATTTTCTCTAAATCTATATGTTTCAAGCATATTTCTGATTTGAAAGTGAGGATTAATCGAAATTGAACTCGAAATATATGAGTAGACCTGAGTAAATTACTGCTCGCTTCAACAGTACTTAAATCATACTTGTAAAGATCGCTTTATCGTAACAGCGATTAAACGTCGAGTTTCATTCAGATTTCTACTCTTATTTCTTCAGAAATAGCTGCTTCCAACACTTTTTGTCATTAATATGCCCGAAATCTTCGATTGAAATCATCAATTCTCCTATCTTCGCAATCAAACTCTACTGAAATCCCTCGAGCTAAAGGATAAGAAATTTCTCCTGATTGCAGTTGAAATCACAATTGCTCTCCTTTTCTCGCTCCCCATCGATAGATAGTATCCTCTCTCCTATCTGCCACTCCACTTTATGGTAGTTGTTTCTAATGTTCTCGCATATGGTAATCCGAAACTATTTGCCCATATTATTAGAGTATAGCACTCGTTGACAATAATAATAGACGAGAACTTCAACCGTTATATGTGATTGCCATATGGCACAAGAATTTCTTCATTTTTATGTGCTTTTGCGAACACATGTTAATAAAGCGTTTTATGGTTGGATTTTCTCTCTATGTGCATGTACAGGTCATCCACCTCATAGTTTAGGTGAATGCAGTAGTAATCTGTCTCTCTTTTTTTTAAATTCTGAAACAACCAAAGTTTGACGCATTAGATCGGATAGGCAGAGATGAGGCAAGTTAAACGGAATTTAGACGTTTAAATTCCGTTTACTGACAACACTCCATAATCGATCGCTATGCAAGCCATTGATAGTCTATATTATACAGAATAGTAAATACAGATGAGCAGATATATTGTTGAAAGTCATTCAGTTATAACACCATATTGAATCATACAATTATAATAATTCCACTTATATAATAATTTAGTATTGCTCGTTTTTTTTTCTTATTTACTAAGAGGTGATGTGATGAGAGTAACGAAAGAGAAAAATTTGCCAAAAAAAACCCCGCTTATCGAGTTCATTTTTCGAACAACTTTCTCCAAAAAAATTTAATCCGAGTAATGATCGAAGAAAAAAAAAATTTTTTTTTTAAATTTATTAATTTAAATTTTAATGAAATAATCTTTTTTTTTAAACGTTCCTTTTCTCTTTAGAAAATAATTTGAAAAGAATCTCATATGAAAAATTTAAGTAGGGAAAAAAAATTCGATGAGATTTGAATGAAAAAAAAAACTTTTCGCGGAATTTTTTTTTTCATTTTTTCCATTAAAAAAATCATTAAATTTTTTTTTTATTCTTCATATAACTAGAATTACTTTTTATTTTTATGCTATAAGAAAAAAAATTTTTTTTTACTAAAGTTTTTGAATATTTTCTCCTATTTTTGTGGGTTGTTGTTTTTTTTTTCACTTATAGAGAAAAATAATGTCGAGAAAAAAAAAGAGATAAAAATATAAAAGTAATATTTTCTTAACATATGGCAAAATTTGTTCGAAACAGATGCTTTGTTTAGTTGATGATCTGATCGGAACCATATGATGCAATTGAATGATCGCATTGCCAGTCACGAAATTTTCGAATGGCCGATTTCTTAGCACTTATCAATGGCTCTTTCTTGTTGACAACCGATGAATAATTCGATTTTTGAGTTATTGAAAACAAATCTCGAAAGTAATGGAATTACAGTTTATCTTTGAGAATATAAATGATAACGATAAATGCAAAAAATAGAGCATTATGAACAATCGGCTAAATAGAAATTGGCCTCTGTCCTACAAATAGCTATATATTTTCCATTTGCACAATGGAGATTTGCGCTTAGCTCGACAAATAATGGCTTCGCATTAGTTAATCACCTATTAACTATTATTTATTTAATAATATACGCATAAATAGTGCTAAAAATTTTACGCCCAATTCGGAAATCGCTTCCATTGAATGAATGAATAAAACACATATATCAATAATAAGGGAATTCACCTCTGGATATAGGCCTCTAATTGTGCGGCATTCTCATCGGTGGCTTGAAGGTGAATATCGAGGAAACCCGTCAACGTATAATTGGTCTGGAAGCTTTTGACACCGTCGTAAGGCAATGGATGCTCCGCTCTGCATTCGGGACACTTCAATACTCGATGAATCACATCGGCACAGTTGTCGAGGCATGGCAAGCAGAATGTGTGATGACAAGGCAATAGTTTCGGCTGCCTAAAATGAACTTCCCATCCTGAATTTGGTTTCTTTTGTAATTCTTACTCTTGATTCTTATATTGATGAGACAATATATATATATATATATATATATATATATATATATATATATATATATATATATATATATATATATATATATATATATATATATATATATATATATATATATATATATATATATATATATATAATAGTGTAATGCTTGAAGTAGCCCTTTCAAAAGTATTATTTTTGAGCCGGAGAGGTAAGAGAGAATTTGCCTTTGAGCGATCGTGAATATGTCTGCTGTCAAATCAGATCTGATCGGCTCCTTTATAATGTGGATATTTGAGTGTTTGGCAATGCAGCTGAGTCGATGAACAATAAAAGCAAAGCAATCTTACATAACCGTTGGCAGCTGTGGCAATTGCGCCGCTATGATGATCAATTAAAGCAAACGTTGCAACAAGAACACAACACAATAAATAAGCGACACTCGAATTCATTCTTCTATTTTAGTACGTTTTCCACAAAAAAAAAAATTATAATTGGAATGTGACATTTTTTTCCCCTCAAATCTGTAATTTTATTCTCAAATCATTCATCGATTTCAATTATTCATATCAAATTTATTCGGCTCTCATACTTATAAAATAAAATGAATTTTAATCGAGCATTTTCCACAAATAGATAAATGATCGCAATCATTAAAAAAAAAAAACTCGAAAGTTATCATCAATTAACGCAAATTGATATACGGAATCACTCTTAAACCTATGTATTGTATATCTATTCGCTTAGACTATTATTTCATTTTTTTTTTTTGCATATTTCTCAACATAAAATTTGAAATATATAAATAAATCAATCGAATTTTATTTCGTAAATTATATATGAATTTTTTAATTATATACTTTCAAATATTTAATGCATATTTTAATATATTTCAATTGAACAACATCGTTCCCTTATGAGACTCATTTCTAAATATAATATATTCGTTTCTAAATGCAATTCTTCGGTGTAAATGAGCGAAATGTTCGATGGATAAGCAATTATTTCTATAATGAGTTAATTTTCTACACTATCGATTGTATAAAGTAGTGTTATTTTGCAATGCACTATTGCATAATAAAAAAATAAATCTTTGCACTAAAATTCGTTTTGATCATCTACGTTTATATTTACCTGTAATATAATATAGGTAACAGGTAGTGTGCTAGTGAGTTCGACTTGAAGTCCATATATATTATCACTTTCATTGATTCACGAGTTTATTAAGTTCTAATGAAAGTAACTCTCGATGTCAGAAATCCAGTCTTGAAAAGTGAACATAAAGAAACACAATAAATGGAGAACGCAACCAACTTGTATCTATCGAGACATATTGGACAGGTTAATAATTGCTCGATCTTCTCGAGTGGATTCTCGAACTCGGGAGGTCGACTAGAAGGTGGAGTGAGTAGCATCTGTCTTATGTGATCCAACGAAACGCTATTGTTCTGTGGTGAGGCACCATTTCGTGAAAGTGGTGGAGATGATGAGGCCATCTTTGAGACTGCCGTCTAGCCTAATCAGATGCGGCAAGCGGTGCTCAGGTAAAAGGTAAAAGTTGAGGCTAAGCACAAAGTTAGGGCAACGGCACCGGCAGCGGATATGCCGACAGCAATCTGAGCCGAGCTGTATTGAGCGTATAGCTATAGGCTGCGGCTGCGGCTGCGGCTGCAGCTGCTGCTGCTGCTGGGGCTACTGGTGGTAGTACAATCGACTAAAATTCAGCTTCACTTTTGCTGCAGTAAGAAGAGTGAGATCACATCTGAACACAGATGAGAGTAAGACTAAGTGACACACTTCAACGTGAGGCTCACGACTTGCCACACCAACTGTGAGGCAACACACGGCGGCATTTCACTCACCTACGCACACATACACACAAACTTGCTGAGAGGCTCACCAAGCTCTCTTCCGCACAAACCATCACGCTTGTCTTCTTACCTCTTCCCTCACAACGATTGTTGGTGACTGACGGAATATCGATTAATTAATTATTTTAAATTGTTAGTGATACTAAAGAGCGTTTCATATGATAATCTGCAATACTTATAAAGGCAAAATGGGAGAAGGATTGCTGATACGAGGTCATAAATTGATTCATCGAATGACGAAAAATTCCTAGCTTAAAGCAGTCAAATGAAAAATCAATTTGTGAGCGTTGCCATTTCAGATCATATGCTTATCTTCATAAGGGGAATATTTTCAAAACAAGAAAAGAGAAAGAATGAAATCACATCTGTCTGTATATGGAAAGAATTTGAATGATGTCATATGACGTAAAAATGATAAAGTTCAGTATATAAAGAGCCTAGTTATAGTTAAACAATGCATTATACTCGTCAAGAAGATAGATGTTTTCAATACAATCTTGATTATAAATGAAATAATCATGCTCTCGTTGATTTTAAAATCAACATCCCCAATCGAGCATGCAACTATAGATCTATCTCTCTCTCTCTCTCTCTCTCTCTCTCTCTCTCTCTCTCTCTCTCTCTCTCTCTCTCTCTCTCTCTCTCTCTCTCATTTCGAAACAACGGCAACAAACAACATAAAAATCATGTTCGAATGAGGTGCACTTGAACAGAAGTCATAGGATTACTCAGACATAAAAGCATTGATTAATTGATGTGCAAATGCTGCAATTGCAGCCGCCATCATTGCAACGTACAACGTTTATCACGAACAGCTGAGCATTTCGAAACGACTATAATATTTTTAGCCGAATCAATAAATTATAATCTTATCAATTTATTAGTTTAATTTTTTTTTGCATAATTTGAATATCATTATTTATGCAAAATATAATTATTATACAATGTGCTAATATGCAAATATCTCCAATTATCTAAAAAAACTCTAGTTTTTTTTTGCATCAATCAAATATCTCTAGACAATCGTTGTTGATTTTTTCGATGCAAAATATTGCAAAAAAATATTTGCTAAAATCAACGATTTCAATTTTATCATTAAATATAGATTTAAATATAGGAAATTTAAATATAGATCATAATCGATCGATAAGCTTATCAGTACCTTATCATATCGAGGTTTTATTTTTCGAATTTTCAAATGATAGAAATAAGAAATATCGAATTTTTTCTTTTTTGATACGATAATATGAAAAATTTTTCGCTTTCCATCGTTGATTAGGAGTTATGGTATTATTAACTCCGTTAGAATCATTAGAAATATTTCAATTATTGAATTCACTTGGAGATTTTGAATCAAATGGTTGCTTCAATTTCGTCGAACATCGCCCTCATTTCAACGAGAGATTTGTTTCAGGCGGAAGGGAGGGGATGAGGAGAGGGAGATGGGAGGGGAGAGGGATGTGGATCTCTGAATAACTTGGCTCATATGTATATTTGATGGTATTCATATTCAACGCTCTGAATTCATCCGCTTCGTACATTTCTGTAGAGATGTCAGACACTATGATACACCCTACGAATATCAGGCATGAGGTTTCAAATCTGGTATACAGAAATTTTTTTTTTGCTGCAATTGATGTCATCCAGAGCATGGCGTAATCTACTTCTGGATACGGTGGCCATATAAATTCCCCAGGGAAAAAAAACACTTCTTGGACTGCATGCCTCGAGTAAATTTCAACGCTCATACTCTCCTCATTACTGTTTTGTACTACTATTCTATACGCATTCAATAAATCATCACCCCAAAAGCGAGCTCTAATATTTGAAAAGAAAAGCAAACATTTGTTCACTTATATTGCTTGTTTCACCTCTACTTTATATAAAATTCATTTTGCATCTATATATATTAATAACATTACTTCAGGTTTTTCTCTATATCAGAGAAAAATTTTAACGATTAGAGATACGTATATACGGCTCGCAATAATATTGCAACTCATTAAGAAATACCTCTTCGAAATGAACCAATAGCTTCATCGTTTATCTCTTCATCAAATTCGTGCTTGCGAATTTCTTTCAAAAAAAAGGTCGATGCACTTTTTTACGGAAGAGTGACTTATTTCATCCCACTAAATCTTGAAATAGGCTTCGAAAAAATCATTTAAAAAAAAAACTCCCATCTTCTTATATTTGGCTCATCCGGTGGTCTATAAAATGAGACGAACACGAATGGAACGATTCTCAACACTGTTCAATCAAGTAGTTGTGCATTAATCGTTCTTAGTAGATGCAAATGACCCAAAGACAAGTGATCTGTTTCTGAATATATTCTGAGAATTGATTTTTGCGGAGTGATCCATCACCTCCGTCTAAGTGAATCTTAGATTATGGTACCATCTTGCTTGACAAAAGGCCTAGACCACACAATTTCTGATTGTCTACAATCGTTTCAAAAAAATGATCTTAGCCTCTATCCATAGCAATAGCGGCTAAAACAATAAAAACAGCCCAATAATTAAGCACTATTTTCACTGCAACCATTAAATCTCTAAACCATTCCTGTTAAAGGTATGAATTTAAAAAAAAAAAAAAACTATATAGAGAAAATAGCGCTCAATTAAGAAATGACTATCGTCAAGAGATTGCTATCATTGAATAAAAAACCTACGATGAAACGTTTTCTTTCAAGTATAAATTAAACTAACAAATGCAATTCTCACTTACTCCTCTTTCTCCTCTTCTCATCTAGTTGACGTTTCAATTTTTTCCCACTAAAAGTGTGAAAACTCTATCAAGGTCCATCAACTAGATAAAGGTCTTATTTAACGAAAAACTTTTATAGATGGTTACTAACAAACAAATAAAGCAACACCCACAACAACAACAACAAAAACAGCAAATAAAATAAAATCTCTCATGACTATCAATTAATAAATTGTGCTCAATATGTAAATGTGATATATCACACATTCACAAATATATTAAATTAAGCAAAATTTCGATTTGCCTTATCGAAAAAAATACAACGAAAAAAATATATAATAAACTTATAAATGTTATACAAATGAGTAAATTTATTTCTAATAAGACAACGATCGACGAATAAAATAAAACAATATACAATATCCTTAATATTTGGAGACAATCAAATCTCGAAGAAATATTTGTTAAAGCCCCTTTCTCTAATCAATAAATTCTAGTGAACATCGAATTTCGAATTTCGCCATAAACAGAAACTATATCTAATAATTCATAAATAAAAGCGAATAAATCTATGCAAAATGAAGTATTTAAAACTGAGAGAACAGAAAAGCGATACTTCCGATTATTGTATAATGAAAGTGCCAATAGGTGAATAGGCTAAACATACCACAACGTCTAATATCTCATAAATGCTAGTTATCCTCTCGCGTCCAATCTAGACCATTCCTTTATTGGTATATTTATTCAGTCGCTGAGAAGAGTAAAAAATTATGGGTATATCTTATAGGATGATGCGAAAATTCCACCTGGAAATACAACTTAATATTCACCTTTTATGTCATAAAAATACGGGAAATGAAACGGAAATAGAAACCCGGGGAATTAAAACATAGGTAAGAAGAAAATAAATTAAGATGCACTGCAATGAGGGTGATCATTTAGCAACGATATTCCTCATAAGCGTAGCCGTTAGCTTCTCAAGTCTTTTTACATCTTGCAATTGATCGGTTCCATATTGTAGGCATATCACATCGTCTGTCATCTTCAAGACCATTTTTCCTTTTTTATGCTCATATTTTACCACAAACCTGCAAAGAGACAAAATTATAATCACTTGAAATCGAGGGAGAGGGGAGAGAGAGAGCGAAAGAAAGAAAGATAAAGAGAGTGATAAAGAGAGATAAGATAAAGAGCAGAACGTTTGTGGGGAGGGAGGGAGGGGGGGGGGGGGTGGGGTGGGTAAAGACTCCATAGCAAAGTGAACGCAGAAAAAAAGCTCCATTCTTTTCTTTTTGAGTGAAAGATATCTTAGCTGATAAGCTGTTGCGAACTCGTATCGTTGATGTTTTATTTTTTTCGAATGGAAATGACTAAACTATCAATCAAATCAAATCATACTTAGACGTCTGTGAAATTTTTATCTCTATGAAATTGCTGAAATTTGTTAAATTCAAATTTTTCATAGTCTTCATTGGAGGATAATATTATTAAATAATATTAACAAAAATGAGAATAAAAATAATAATATATAATAAACGATAATAATAATAATAATTATCATTATTATAATTACAATTTTTTATAAATAAAATCTAAATTAAACGATCACTAAATCATTTAAGAATATAAACACTCAATTTAAATGCTAAAAAAAATATTTTAAAATGCACCATCAATTGTATAATGAAAAAATTATATGTTCTCTTTTAAACTCTCACTGAAAATATTTGCAAAAAAAAAGGCGCACCTGCATCGTGAAGGATTACTTGTATATAATCTCTCGACTGCTTTACTAAATTCATCCCAATTGGTAAAATATGTCATCGATACGTGAAATAATCAATAAATAATTTCCTATCGATCCTGCAAGACAGCTACAATCAAAAATACAGGTAAAGGTAACCATGGATAAAGTAATTTTTCGTCGAAAATACAAGGTAAATACAATCAATGAAATTATAAAAGCACAGATAAAGATTATCAAATGATAAGAATAGCATAATGCAATCATCAACGGCTATCAGTTCCCTTCCCTGATCTCGAAATTTCTGATTTAAGCGACAAATGTAAGATTCAATGCATGGCGCAACAAATATTCTAGTTCACGCCCATTTACTTGTGCAAAAACTTCAAATATCAATATTCATTCAAAAAATATATGCCATGGTTATTATGGACTTGAGGTTTATGTGGAGAGGAAGATATGGTCGAGGATACGTATGTGATCTTGGCGTGCTAACACCAACTTCGCTAAAGCATGAAAAAATACAGGCCAGTCCATGTTCGAGGACGAGTTGTGGTTTTGGCCACTTACGTATGCACAGGGGCAACCGGATCTCCCGAACACTGATTGCTTCAAATGAACTTGGAACGAAGAAAACTGCCTAGAATAACATCCCTCAAGATCAATGCATTAGTCAACCTCAGAATCCTTACGCCTTTCGAAAAAGATGGTTTTAAAATCACGCGACTCGAGCTACTGTTCAAGAATGAGCTGCAGCTCCTTGAACTCGACTCTTCACAGTTACCACCTCAGATTCACAGAGACGGTAATCGTTTTGCTGAATCATCCATCTTGCAGTCACGAATCGCATTCAACGGTCATCGTCAAGTAGGGAAACTGAAGAAGCGTCTTCGTGGAGCACAGTTCATGGGCACAGATGAGTTGCAAACAATCCCCACCATGGCCAAAAAACTCTCCAAGGACCCTCCCCCCCTCTCCCAGATTACCCCCGCCCCCTCCGCACCACCTAATAATGGTTGAAAAGAAAGAGAAACCATACTTTACAGATTTTCCGCCGGTGAATGACCTCGCAGAAATTCATGTGGAAGAGAGGAACTATGACCTTTGAGAAATTCTACCGGCAGAATAACAATCGTTGCGGGAGACAGATTTTGAAATGTTTAGAAACGGACAGAGCGCAATTGCCTGCACCACTGTAATGGACATGGCGCAATTGTCGGCATGGTTGTAATGGATAGGGCGCAATTGTCGGCATGATTGTAATGGATAGGGCGCAATTGTCGGCATATTGTAATGGATAGGGCGCAATTGTCGGCATGGTTGTAATATGTAAAAATGCAATCATCGCGACGATTTTCGAATATCCGCTTGAAAATTTTTGCATTAAAAAGTAACCGCAAAATTCGTTTGCTCTTTCTCACGCGTATTAAAACAAATATTAAGAAGTTTTGTGTTCGTTCTTTAAAAATGTTTTGATTTCTTCAATTTAATATTGTTTCATTGCCAAAATATCTCTTATCATTTTATCATTTATCATTGTCAAGACTTCCTGTAAATTAAAAAAAAAAATAAATAAATAATGCCCTCTCAAAAATTTTATCAGTATTGAAAAAAGTTAAACATAAAAGAACTATAAGAAGAGTTATATGCTATCGTAAAGGTTGACGATTTCATATCAATATATAACTCATCTATATTTAATTAGATGAATTTTATTTATTTATTTATTTATTTATTTATTTATTTATTTATTTATTTATTTATTTATTTATTTATTTATTTATTTATTACGTATAATTACAGCACCACATCTTCATAGCATCATAAGTAACATTATTCGTATAAATCAATTTATTACGTTCAATAATACTGAAATGCTCCATGATAAACTATTTGTTAAAAACAATTCATATACAATAAATCATGGAACAGATTACTTAAATACAGAAATTAATAAATGTAATTGATAAATAATGACATGAATTAAGGAAAATCTATAAAATTATACAAGAAAATTTAGAAATATCTCCCAAGAGCATTTTGTTTAATCTAGGATAAGAATACGATAAAAATACTTCATAACACTGATATTATTTTTCATTTTAATATGCAAAAATAGCACTGATTTCTTATGAAATACGAATTTGGATAGATTATATATTATAAATTATTGAATATTTCTCCAATTATTTCGACCAATTTCAACTTGCAAATTGCAATTTCATTGCTGATTGCAATTGCAATATCAAATCAACGATTAATTCAAATATGTTGCAATATTTTATTTCCATAAAAAATACATTTAAACAAATTCTTGAATATTTCTATTCGAGTAAAATGATGGAAATGAATAAGATTACATTTTAAATCTAAGCATTATGTTGATTAAATCTCAAAAAATATAGATATGAAAATAGTAATAAATATTAGAGAAATATCTGACAAGAGGAAACATGATGAAAAGACAATAAAACGAACCTAAATAAAAAGAGAGATTAAATCACACCGAAAGACGATGGTATCGCTTTTATTGCACCATTTTGAGTAGAACAACGTCCATATCTTTCAAATATTTCGTTATATTATCAGCTATAGGGAGTGCATTCGATTCATCTTCAACGCAATATATTCTTAACATCTGAAAGTCCAATCAATAAAGTCGTTCCAAGAAGATTTTGAAAAACTTAAAAAAAAAGAAATTGAACGCGGATTTTAAAAAAAAAAGTTTATTTATTTGATATGGAAAATAATAAATAAAAATTAATAATTGAAAAAAAAAACGTTTTCAAAATGGATTAATTTTGGAAAAAATAATCGCCACTTTTAAATCTCTAATTTTTTTCACTCCGAATTGCCTATTCAAATATAACGGAATAACAACGAGAATATATTAATGAATCAATGGAGATAAAAAGTAAATTGAAGGTAAAAAGTTAGCAATATATTCAGTAGATTTGAGGGACCACATTAATATCGTTACCTTAGCCTCGTAATCTGCTTTATTCTTTGAAGTTTTCAATTCACTGGCGATTTTGACCACACATCTGCCCACTGTCCACCGCTGGAATAGTGGACATTATCGAAGTAAAACTAACTTACTCCTACGATCATTTATACACTCAAAGAAAATAGAATTTAAGACTTAATTACTCGAATTATCGAAAGATGACCCATCGGAATATTTTTGAATCAGCGGAATATTCTTTACTGTACTGTTTTCAACCATGGAAATATAAACCATTTTCAATGATTACATACTCATATAGAGCAATCCTCTTTCAAAAAAAAAAAAAAAAAAACTATCTTAAAAGCAATAATAGCGGAAATTTCTAAACTTTTTTTTCACTTATTTGTTAAAATTAGCATTTAAATTTGAAAAAAAAAAAAACAAGTTCAAGAAATAAAAAATAAAATGCAAATCTTACTTTCGAAACCATAATCGGCACTCTCTCATCATGATTAATTACAATTAGAAACATTTGATCATCAATTGGAATCTATAAGTATCAAAATAAAAATTAATAATTTTTTAAAGCAAAATTTATATTTTATCAAATAAACATAAATAAAAAGATCGAAAAAAAAGTTATACCACATAGTAATATAGTAATAACTAATAGTAATAACTAATAACTAGTAATAACTAATAAGTAATAACACATAGTAATAAACTAATAAGAAATTTTTTCAATAATCGGATTTTGATTATCTTCAATAAATACTTTGATTGATCAATGAAAATTTTCTGCTCATAGAGTGATTGTTTCATTCAAAATGGAAACAAGATTATCTAAATTTCCTTTTTGAATTTAGAGAGTTTTTAGTGACCAACAATGACGTCACTAACGGTCAGCAATATTCAGAAAAAAAAAAATTATTGAAAAAAGCACACAAAAATTTAGAGTAAAGCAATAGAAAATTCATAGTTCAATTCAAAAGATTAAATGTAAGGATAGATTCGTTGATTCTATGAGATAATATGATAATATACGAGATGGGGATATATCGTTTTTTTTAAAATGAAGCCATAGTAGAAAACATACATCATAGCCCACATTTCCCTATAGGACATATCCTCATAATCCTTTCAAATTGAATAGAAATGATATAACCCTCAATTTTAGCCCCCTATAGGATATAACCCTATAGGACATATCCTATACATTATTCAACTAAAATAGTCGTTGAACCACCGAATATCATTGAGGAATCTAACAAAAAATTACAGCAAAAAGATTTGTCTTGATTGAAATAGTGAATTGAAAATAAGTTACAAAAAAAAAAAAAAGAAATACAGTTGAATAAAAAGAATATTTCAAATTGCAGAAATATTTTTCAAAAAATTTTCACTTACATCGCATAATTTTATTTTCGATTTTAATTTCATTACCGCAATACGATCGGCTCTTCTTTGCTCCACTTCGTTTAATATCTTTAAAAAAAAATCGCAGTCATATATGCGACTTAAAAACTTTCGAAATTATCAATTAAATGTCAGCCTTATGTTGCTTTATTTCGATGAATTAGGGAAGATATGAGAAGATAAGAAAAGGATTTGGGAGGAGTGGGGGGCGATTTGATCTATAAATGAATAAACAAATAAAAAATAAGCAGAGATATAAGTACACATACATTTGTGGACATGCACATGTACATAGATATACGTCATATATATTTATGATATACATATATATCATGTAATATAATACATTTGCCCACATGCATAAATGTGTACACGAAAATACAACTGCATGTGTACCGATATGTGGACACAATATATACGTATTTATTTGTAGGTACTTTTTTTCTATTCTATTCCCTATTTTTTTCCATTTATTCAAAATCAAACAAATATATATATATGTAATTTTTTCATCCAAAAATATTTAAAATATATCACTAACTTTTTTCAATTTTTATTTTTTATTTTTTGAAATAAAAAGAAATGAATCTAATAAAAATGATTAACCTTTTTCGGCTTCACTTCATGAACTGCTTCGTTAGAGGGTTTCTGCGTTTGAGAATCGCTAATTTTCTTCTGAATCTCAGCCCATGCAGCGAGTCTATGTTGTTTTTCTTCATTCTCTAATAAAGAATTGCAATTGTGTTCTTCAACGTAACGATGTCTAAAATAATTAACTATTACTTGAAACAAGTAATAGTTAATAGTAATAATTAATATATTTCAAGTAATAGTTAGTTAAAAATATAAACAAATCGTCTGAAAAAGAAAAAAAAAACCAAAATTTATATAAATATTTATTATTTCTATTTAATTCATTAAAATTTAAATTTTATAAGTTATATTATATAAAAATTCGAATTTTATAAAAGATTTAATTCATTAAAGATAATTTAAAAATTTACTTCAAGCAAAAATTGAGTTTACAATTTGGACATTCAACGCGTATGATTTCTCTTCGATGACAATTCTCCATTGCGCATAAAAATGGCCGTAATGGAGTGGAATTCGACGATGCAATATTGCTAGTGGTAGCATATTCCGATTGCCATAAACATCCATGCGAAAAACGATGTTCACCACTAAAAACAACACTGACCGTTGTATATTTTAAAATGTTTTGTTATTTACTTTCCTATTAAAAAAAAAAAGAGAATTAAATAAAGATTATATTTTATGGATGAATATTGCTCTAAATCAATAATAAATCGTTGCACTATCGGATATGATCACTTTCGATGATAGTAAATTAAACTCACAATTCAATTGTTTTTTAAATTTTAGAATTCATTGAAAAAAAAAAGAGATAATATATCATAGAAATGAATTTTTTCTTAATTTAAAAAAAAAAAAGCCAAAACTAAAATGATAGCATTAATCATTCATATTTTATGAGACTATACTATCAAATGTTTTGAAAGATAAGGAACATAATTATAGCATATCATATAAAACTATATTCACATTTACCTATGCAATATTCTCAACGGTTTTTAAAAAAAAATTCCGATCTACTATCAATATAAGAATCATCGATCTTTTATATAACTACATTATTTATTTATTTCTATTTATCGATGTATTACCTTTATTTATTTCTGATATTATAAATTAATAGTGAAACTATTAGTTTACTCGTTTAATTGTCATATCATTTGAATTTATATTGAGCAAAAATTTTGCTATGAATTTGTTTAGTCATCTCATTGGAATATATCCTGATTGTCGAACATTTTACATATTCAACCTGTTCAAAGACCTTTCTAAAAACCTATTTTTTATTAACTTCTATCATTTCTCATTGTTCCCCCCCCCCCCCCCAATTACTATATAATCATCTAAACTCCGACATTACTTTACTGGATGAAAATAGCGAAATCTAACCAGTAATAACGTTGGCATGAAGGGCATAAAAATGGTGTATAATCTGGAAAAAAAATCAAACGTTATATATGCATCATAATCTGTACTCAGCACATTGCATAAAAATACCTGGTATACCTGGTATATTCCCGTATAGAATGATATAATAAAGCCATGATGCCCCCTCCCTCCCCTCTTTTCCGCGATAAGATCTAGTATTAACAGCATGAATACCGTTCATAACACAACATAATAAACCGAAAAATCCCCTGACAAAGTTTTGATACACGAATGAAACTCATATAATGTTGCAGAAAAAAAATTTGCATATTGCATCTATTATTTTTGCATATTGCATAATTTACATATTGCATATTGCATTATTTATTCATAAATTATTGTACCATTTAACGTGTAATTTAAATAAGACATATTAGTAGTTTATCTGCTATATAATGACGAAATAAGCAATTGATAAAAATTTCATGGAAATCCATTTTAAAAGCGTTCGAAGTTTATTCAATAAAACTCTATTTTTGCTTTTTGAGTGGATCATATCAAATATCACTCACCGAGACGATTGCATGCATTCAACGAGCAATTCTTTCCAAGATGAGGAAATTCCGCCATATCCCCTCTTCAACTATCCCTTTAAAGCCCTTAAATAAAATAATACTTTGAACGTTTAAATACCAACAAAAAAAATTTCAATGACAATTTTCATATGATAGTGATAATATGCAAATTATATATGGCCATTGTGTAAAATCGATAGTCAACAAGCGCACTTTTAACTCTTACGTCACTCATTTTATAGATTGTTTCATCATTTTTGAATAACTGTCAAAGCACACTAGGCGAATGTTTGTAAGTGGGCTTCGACAAGATTCCATGGTTTTGTCCAACTGAACCACTCCGCCCAGCAGTGTCATCGGGATGAAGCCGAAGGAATAAGCTCCGATCCTGCTCTTAGTCTAATAACGCTGAACCGACTCATGAAAAGGGCAGGAAACGAGCATAAACCCTAACCTTTATCCAACATTACAACTCCATCTAAACCTACATGCAAACAAGAGACGTTTATTCGTAATAAAATCACCTATATTCAGGGAAGCGTAAGCGGGTGCGGGGAGGGGGAGGAGGGGGGGAGAGGGGAGGGGGGAGGGTGGAGGTGGAGGGAAGAGGCAGACGGCTGGTGTTTGATTAAAGTAAATAGAGTAGAGCATATATGGGCATTCATCGTTTAGTTTTGCTCAGTGCGCGGTCGGTTTTAAGAGGGCTCCGAGCATACTCTTTGGCTTTGTCCTACGAGTCATTCCGACCAGTGATCCCATCGGAACGCGGAAGGTGAAGCAAGTCGCATGGAACAATGATGAATCGACTCGTCAGTATCCGATGGGCAGGAGACGAGCCTAAGCCCTCACCTTCACGCTACCTCACAACTTCAGCTAAACGGAAGTGGTAGTGATATGAAGAGACATTTATTCGTAATGAATGCTTTGTCGATTCAAGTAAGTAAATATATATATGGGAGAGCAAATTCAATCACTTACAAATAATATCAACTAAAAATATGAACGCGGTGTTCATCTGAGTATCAAAAACAAATTTTCAACGCTTTAAACACTCTAATAATATATTGAAAAAGTTTTATTTAATAATCTCTATTAAAATATACAAAATTAACACATCGACAATGAACAGTATACCCTCGTTTATAAGCTCTTGTACTCATATCGATCATAACCTTCGAAAAAATCACCTGTATTCAAATAAGTGGGGGTCAAGGAGAGATCGGAGGGCCGGGGGCAGGGGTTGGGGAGGAAAGGAGGAAGGTTCGTGAAGTTATACAATTCGCAAATTTTGGAGAGAAATTTGACGAAACAACGTTCATTGTTGTATCCGGAATTCGTTTTTTCATCTCAAATTTGCCAACAATTTTTCGTACCAACATAACCGATCCGGGGTGAGGAGTGAACAATCAAGGTGGAGGACAGTATACAAGGCTAGGAGGGGTATATATTGTATGCAGCCTTTTAAAAAAGGTTTCATGCCCCTAAGGGAAGGGAAAGGGGAGGGGGCAGCCTAACGACATAAACGATCAAAGGTAGAGAGCTTCTTAATACTTAAAAGAAACCCTTAAGTACCTTCAATCTTTGAATTATAATTCATACTCATTTACATATAAATACGTTTAAAATCAAAAATATTAAGTGAATCGAAAATGCGATATACCATTGAAATAAGAAAAAAAAATTCAAGACACATTTTAATTAATACAAGCTTAATTAAAAGGCACTTAATTAAACAACATCATAAGAAAATATTACGAATAATTAACGATTTTTACGGAGAAGTAATTCCTCGAAGAAATACTCTACCCTCATAAAATTTTGTTTCCACAAACTTACAAATATCTAAAATTATGGGAAGAGAAAAGAAAATCCAACTTAAATCAAGTCTATTGCTTTTCCAATAAATGCTGCTTTGACAGTACAGGTAAGCATATTTCCTTACCTTTCCACAGGTAAGGAAACAAGCTTACCTGTACTCTCAAAAATCCTGTAATCAAATTTTTCGAAATAGTCCTTTTTCATATAAACTGTGAATTGTTTATAAATTTTGAAATGCGTATACAACTCATAAAACGATGAATATCAGCAAAAGATTTTGATGATGAAACATATGTTCTTGTCCTCATTAATATACTCAAGTTTATTTTCACAGGTTGTAACTCTCACAGGTAATTAATAGAATTAAGAAAAACTACGTTGAACATGAATTATATCATTCAAGTCCTTTTCGAATTTAAGAATATATCAAGGTAGTTCAACCAGCCATATGATCATAATGGTACCTGAAGGTACGACGACTCACCAATTTAGCGTGAACACTTACTATAGCTTCAAGGAAGTACAAACACGTGTCATCACTTAATGAATAAATGTTGACTACTGAAAACAAAATTAAAAAATTTCTGAAGTAAAAAAAAAAAGATAAAAAACGCGGAGAAAAACTATTCATTCACCCGCATAAATTCAAAAAAAAAAACAACAACAATAAACGAACAATGATATATATATATATATATATATATATATATATATATATATATATATATATATATATATATATATATATATATATATATATATATATATATATATATATATATATATATCAAAAACGATTACATCAAATAATAATAATAGAGATAAATTATTCTACTCGTCAACTATAATTCATCTTTTTCAAAAATTAAACCACAATTTTGTTCGGCCGAAATCAACGATGGCGACTGTTCTATAAATAAATTCATCAAATATTCTTGTACTTGAATTCATCGTCATTTAGTTTCGAGTTCTTTTGATTATAAGGATTATTTCAACCGCTTTATAAGCAATAAACAATAAATTGCTTTAGTTCGAAATAACTATGCAAATTGACTTCCAAACTAGCTAAACACAAATTATCATATAACAGCAATTTTTTTCGTTTTTTTTTGAAAATAATTCGAAAATTTTTTTCTTGGGATTTTGCCAACTATTTCCAAACAAGCAAAAAAAAAACTATCTGAGATTCCGATCATAAAATTAAATTCCTTTCCGTTGAAATATTCCAAAAAAAAAGAGAAATGTTTGATCCATGAGAAATAATCGTATAACAATAAATTAAAGTTCAGTTTTCGTCAAAGTTGGTTTTCTCTCTTTTTTCTTTTTCTTTTCCATTTTCTTCTCTTGTTGCTTTTTTTCTTTCGCTTCATCGATCCTTTTAATAGCTTCCCGTTCGATTTGCTCCTTTATTCGCTTCTTATCATATGGATTAATAAAATTCTCTTCTCTACAATAAATTTTCTTATAAAATAGGAAAAAAAATTTTTTTCTAATGGATAATTTCCCTTTTTTTTCAGTTCCATAATTCCAAATATAATATATTTCAAACTTGACCTTAAATCAAAAAAAAAATTGGCAATCAAATCGGTGAGATTTTGGTTTAAAAAAAGGTTGACCTGAAATGGAATATCGGTGAAATAATGTATAACTACTCAAAAGGATGCATGAATATTGCAAAACAATTGTATTCATTCAAAATTACAATGATTTGATCTAATGAAAAAAATGAAATAAACAAATATCATTGCATTATGCTGATTTTTTTAATGAATAAATTTAATAATTATTAAAATTCATAACGAATAAATAAATTCCTCTCATTCGTTTATAATATATGCGAAAAAAAAACTTCCACAATTAATTATATATGCAAAAAAACTCTGCTCACCTATCTAATAAAGATATCAGCGGTTCACCTACTGACCGCATTCAACGAAAAAACAAAATTTCTTACTCCACTACAAGCTTTATTCACGATAAATATCGTTTAACTCGGCTATAAATCATGCAATATTTTTAGGGCAAGGAGAGGTGAGGCAACATACCGAATGGGGGGGGGGGGGGGGGAAGGGGAAAAAGGGGAGAGGTGAGGCGCTGTTTTAGTTTTTTATTTTTCACAAAACAATACATTATCATATCAGCATCGTAAAATAGACTCCTAATATGTAATAATAACGGAAGACGGAAAGATGGCGCACATTAATGCAACGATAATTTCGTCATGAATTGCCTAAAATATGGACAACGCTATATTCGTGAGATTTCGGGAAAGAATTATACTTAGAATTTTATGGGTAGAAATTATAAATTCGATAGCGCAAAAAAAAAAGTTTTTCAAAACAAACCTCGCTATGATATTTAATTCTTGTCCCGCTAAGTTCAACAATTTTCGAGCTGCATCATCGTAAAGATCGGCCATTTCACTGAATTTATAGGCCCATTCTATTGTTGATCGAAATTTATAGTCACTCCAATATCTAAATTCAATAAACATTATAATAATTAACGATAAATTTATTGAAGTATTAATACAAATACTTAAATATATTGTTTTAAACTCCAAAAAAAACTCATCGATAGACGGTGATCAGTAAATCGAGTAATAAATAAAACCACTAGGATTTAGCTAAACGTCCAAATTATTTACTTCACTATGATAGAAATTTAGCACTGATTGAAATCACTAGGAAATATTAGTAAATATTAGTAAAAAAAAACAACGATAATTGATTAAAAAGAATCTCTTTAGCAAGAATAAATGCTTCGATAAAATAAAACAGCAGCATTTCTAGACACCTAGTTATAAAAATTGCTGATTTATGTAAATTGCAGTTTCTTTAGAGACATGAATTCGAAAAAAATTCCCTCAAAAGAGCAAAAAAAAAACTTACTTTTTACCGACAATAGATGGGAATCTGAGAGCGAATTCACAAAAGAATGCGATATTCTCGACCACATTCGCAATTGCCTCTTTTAGCGGAATGTTCGCAAATGGAAATACCCCTCCAGCAACATAGTTCGATTTTTCGATTAGTTGTTTCGCCTCATCGATTACCTATCAATCGATTTTTCTATACTATACAATCATTAACAATTTCATTCGTTTATTAGTGAACCATATTCGCATATAATTGATATTTCGAAGAAATTAAATCGAAATTGTTGGATTATCTTCGGTTAATTAAGTGAAATTTTTTGAAAAATGCAACTTGAGAAAACTAAATTCTTTTATCTATTATATAAATGTTATATTAATGCTTAGAAATATAAAAAAAGGAATAGAATAAAGGTTAATAAACAATTCAATAAAAAAAAAAACAATGCATATATGCAAAAAATGATACAGGTTAAACTATCAGATAACTATTGTTAAGTATTCCGAATCGTATCATACTCTGCGATGACGATCAGCCAATCACAGGTAAGAACATGACTCTATCTACGACCCTCAGGTATAACCATTAGTCAAATATCCCGGACCTATGAATCTCTGGCATAACCACCTAGGTACATATCCCGGTCCGAACTACAATCTTCAAGCATAACCACCAATTATATATCCGGATCCGACTCATGATTCTCAAGCAATATCGCTAATCTTATTGATCTCTTTATTGATCCGATGCCAATCAAAAAAATCAATATATTTTATTACTCTTAACTGACTGAATTCTTTATTTAAGAGTAGAATCGGCCTAATATTTTAATTTTAAAATGAATGAGATTATTATTGATAAAATAATAATAAAAATGAGAAACTTTTTGCATTCCATTGATAAGATCGATAATTAGTGTATTGCGCTTTTTTATATTATCCATAGCGAAAATTGTTTTTACGGCGTTCAATTGCTCTCTTCGTTTCAATTTAAGTGCATTTTTATCTGCAATTTGCATAAATTATTGTATAGGTAATAAAACCATTATCTGGTAGAATTTCCACCGCAACATTTTTTTTTTTTTTGCATTGAAAGAAAAATAATATTAGAAAAGGGGATGTCTAAATGGTTTAGGAAATTATAAAATTTAGCAAAGAAAAAAAAAACCACCTTGTCTTATATAATTTGGAAATAGAAAATAACCATATCATCAAAAAAAAAACCTATTCCATAATAACTCATCCACGTCAACTCCTCGCCCCCCCCCCCCATCACGGCTCCTCTTCGACTCCCTCCCCCCCCCCCCCCCCCTTCGCCTTTTCCCTCAACCATTCCTTTGTTGTGAAACTCAGAAGAAACCTGCTTTAACACCAATGAATTCATGTCTATTACCTTATCATGGAAAATGAAGTTAGCCTCTAGTTTTGGACCTACTCTCAGCACTATTGAAACACTTTTGAGCAACGAATGAAAACTGCGGATCGGCCACAATTGGACAGAATCACTTGTAAATTGGCCAAAAATGGTCATAATTGAGATTTTGAAATACTAAAAAAAAATGCTGGTATTATAACTTACATAGCTTAGCATGATTTTCGCTTTCGACATGCTCATCTTTATGTCCTTTTAAATTCGAACTGGGTGGAGTGATACCATCGCTGTGCTTATCGGAATGCACTTCGAGTTTTGCCCAATTGCCATCAACAAAGACGACGATAATCAGCAAATACGCAACCATTATACAATGGAACATCTCCATATGTCGAACTAAAAAAAATGACAAAGATTTCGGCGAAATTCATTACAGATATAATTGGTAAATATAACCAGGATCGGATCTGATTCATGGCCATGGAGATGGGCGATTCAGAGTTGTGGGCTCATATTCCTAGCAAAGATGTTACAGTGAGAGGGAGGGGGGGGGGGGGTTAAAGGGGCTCTAAACTACTAAACATCAGTATTACCTCTTCGATCCATAAACCTCCCACTATAATCTAGAGGATCCGCCAGCGTCTGATCTTAGACTTCTGTGTTTCAGTCTTTCATTTCATGTGTCGAGCATACCACATAATCGCCTCAAGCAATGCCTCGCCGAAATATAAGGTCCAACCGCATAAGATTCTTCCAAATAATGTACAAGAGAAATAAGCGTTTTCGGGATTGTTGCAGTCAGGATGATCGTTATTTAACCTTCCAGAGAATTCTTTAAGAAAAATTTTTGAGCCAAATCGGAGATATAATTCCCTCGAGAATTGAAAGCTCAATAAGAAACTCTCCTGGATCTTTAACGAAGTCCTGGAGATGCCGCATATAGGAACAAAATAAAACTTATACACTTGCAAAATGCTTTGAAAGATCTTTTGATGAAAAAATTAGACTGACTGACTAAATGTTCGGATCTTTTCACAGGGCCCAGCTGCTACAGCAATTCCTGGATTCGTTAAAACCATCCATCCTCGACCGCATTGAATTAAACCTGGCAACTCCACTGGTACTCGGTTTAATTCATCTCCTTATAAATATTGATTAAACCTATTCCCCATCCCAGGCCGCAACGAACTTTCATATGAACCACATAAAATCCTCAAAAAAATGGACGCCAATCTTAATTAGTGGTCAGCTTTCAAGATTATATAGTGAATAGTGCAATATATGATTGCACATAGAATTTCGTTATTACAATAGCAAACATTACATTACTCTATACTAAAAGAAGAAAAAAAAAACACAAGAAATAAAATAAAACGCTATAAACTTGCAATAATAGATTATCGATAAAGCAGCATCATAATTGAAAGAAATTTTTTCCGAAGAAATAAAAAAACTTTTTTGAATATATCAAAAAAAGTTGGCATTTTTCCAATAAAAAAAAACAGAGCCATAGACCGACTTTAAATGTAAAAAGAAAAGATAAAAATGCAAAAAAAGAAAAGAGAAATATTTTTATTATTGTATCGATGATTTTTATTATATCGTTGTACTCGTGATTATGCAATATTACATAATTTTGCGAATCTTCAGTAGTATCGATGTAACGTTTATTAAGAAGGAGTATATATTTCGTCATTCAAATATTCAGCCTATTCGTTTGTGAGTAAAATAATCTAATTTCAAAGCTTTTATGCGATAGGCGCTATCATTAAAATTTTACTACGTATATTCGAATTTCATTTATTCCGTTCTTGAAATTTTCTACCACCCTCAAATAAGGGACCCTACCCCCCCCCCCCTCCTCCTCGCCTTTTTTGAAGATCCTTCTGCATGAGACGTCATTTTATTTTCCTCTACTAACAGGGTTATGCGTTTCGTTGTGACGATGGCCTGCGCATAACTCAGGTGTACACGTCAACGGATAAAGGCCGAAACGTGTTCACCTTTTATTTGCATATCTATTTCATTCATGTCTAAGACCTACTTTCTTAACATTTCATCTTCTAACATCGGTCTATTAAAGCTATCTTTATGTTTTACGCTTCTGATACTATCATCCTTTGTAAAACCGTAAAGAAACATCAAATTTATTTTTCACGAATATTCCACATCCTTAGAAAGCAGTTTATATGGTTATGTCTTAAATATAGCTCTACTCTCGAATTTAGCTCTCTCGCTCTCCCCTTCCCCCCCCCCCCCCCCCCACCCTCCCCTCGCTCTCCCCCCTGTCCATTGGGGAACTAAAATTTTGCATTCGTGAGTGGCGGAATTTCAGATTCTGCGGTGATTATGAAGGTGGTTTCTCAAGTATGATAAGTTATACATATGTAAAATACAGGTTAATATGCAAATTTTCTGCAAGTAAGAAACAAAAAAAAACGAGATGTTCTTTTTTTTTCGTTCACTGTTTTTTATTCTTTCAGTGTTGTCGTATGGTTTTGTGGATTTTATTGAATAGAATCGTCGTTATGGGATGTGAAATGAGCTCCGAAACCACTGAAACCGAACGGCCTAAGGTAGCCGGAAAGAGTGGAAGAAGATGCACCTGTTGCAGTGTACGTTTCCATGATCACACCACTACAAGAGGCCGACTTAAATCCGGCCGAACCTCAGGTCGAGACCAGGACCGGAGTAGTTGTAGACCCTCGAGCCTGAATAGCGTGATTAAGCGGAGCCTCGGAAATGGGGAACTCCTAAACGAGGTTTCATTTGGGGCTGGCACTATTTACGGAGTACCTTTAGATTGGGCGCGTTGAAAATTGGGAGACCCCGGAGGATATTCGGTCGTCCCGGGAGTTCGAAGACACCTTTCCTCATCCCAAGCATGATTCGGGTCACCCGAACTATCTTTTTTTGGAGAGGGATGCTAGTTAAAATAATTCTTTCCCGAGCTGCATATATGGAAACTACATCGATCAGCCGATGTTCATATAGTTAAAGGTAGCCACACTCCCCAAATCAGTTAAATCCTGATCTGCGGAGTATCATCTCCATTAATGGGTGAAAGCCGACTTTGTATCCTCATGGAATTGGCGTTAACTTAATCTCTTCATAAAGTTGGTGCTAACTTTATATCTTCGTGAAGCTGGCGCCAACTTTCTACCCGCGCATAGCGTATCGTCCTCCTTCAACCGTTCCCGAAACGTTTGCTATATTTCAGCGGCTGCTATCAATGCTGAAGACAGCGCAACGTTTATGGTCGTGTAGTTCACGTTTAAAGGTCAACGACGAGATTCCGTTGGTTGTCTATCATTCATTACGTTCGAAGCTACGTGTAGTGATAGCCGATGTACCTGGTCCAACTGTCAAGGGTATTCTCTCGTTTGGTTGGTGTTTCTTTTTTTGTTTATTTATTTATTTAATTATTTACTTATCTGTTTATTTACATATTTGTTTGTCTATTCTCTAATTTACTTGCTTGTTTATTATGCATTTATTTATTTAATTAATTAATCTGTGAATAAGTCGATATTTAAATAATAACTATGAGACGTGAAACGTTGAATTATTTCCGGTAGCGATCGTATCGTGTCGTATGGTATATCAGAAATTCACTTTTTTATACATTTCCACAAAATTTACTTATTGGAGATAAGAAATTCCGTCGGTATAATATGATCATAGAATTCTCAGTTGTATCATTATTAATCTGATCAATCAATAATCATCAAATATACGCTGATTTATTGGACGTTCTTGATAGTTAAAGGTGACAAAAAATAGTATGCATTTCACATCGATTGGTTTTTCACTTTAAACCGATTGGTTTCTCATTTTATACCCGACGGATCAGAGAGAAGCGAATCTTATATGGAGTATTTTATATGAGCGAACAAATTGATTGAAAATACGAATGCATCATTTCGTGTAATTTAACATTATAACTCTCTATAACCTTTGTTAATTAATATCGGCCAGGTGTGTGGAATGCGAAAGAAAAAAAAAACGAATATCTTTTCATTTCTTTTAGCATCATTTGTTCGATTTTTTTTTTTTTTTGATTGGTAAGCAATTATCGCATATTTTAGTATTCAATTAAAATAAACGTTTAGAGAGGAATTTTATTAGGAAGGAATTAAATGCAAAAAACAAAAAAAAAAAAAAAAAAACAACCGCAATACGATAGAGAATATATTGGAGAGAATTGATAGTAGAAATTCAATAATGGACGTTATCAGTTGATAAACCTCTCAATTAGTTATCGTTAACGATCCATTGAAAAATCGTTTCAACAGTACATTGCAATCAATCATATCAAAAAAAATTATCCGCTTATCTTATCAATGAAAGAAATTATCGCTGTGCTTATTTTTTGGGTAATGAGGATTATATGAGACAATATTATATGAATATATAGTAATAAAAAATATAATATACTATGTTGCATATATTTTTATAAAATTTTATTCCTCTTTGACGTTTTTTTACAGTATAACAGTATTAACCCATGGGGCTATAAGAAAACAAGGTCAATGATTGTATAAGAGTATTGCATGATGTGAAGGTATTGAATCTGATTTGTTGAATAACGATGTGGTGACACTTTTTTTTGCTTAAAATCTTTCTGAATTGGATCTGTAAGGTCGAGTGACGTGAGCTCGAGCTATATGAGCTCGAGTTTTCTTTTTGCTGTTATTGCTGGTCTTAAGTTAGTTTTTCTACATGGTATATAGGAGATGAAAATCAAACTCTTCGTTCGCATCTATATGTTTAGCATCCCTCTTATAGTGGAGAATTTTTTTTTGTCGTTATCATCACTGATTAACCAGTTAGTTGTATTGAACTTAGCTATTTGATGCTGCGAAATATCCGTTAATCGTTCAATTGTTACTGCGTTCATATATCACCATATGTCGTGATGTGATTAAGCAACTGTACCTGATACTTTGATAGTTATCTGATTGGTCATCGCCCATTAACTTTAATTGGAAAGGGGACAGGGAAGCGGATGCTTTATACAAACAATCAGATTGATTTCACGAATTATTAAATGAATTATTAATGAATAAATTAAATAAATTAAAACATGAATAAAGTGTTTCGCATACACTTGGTATGGGATCATATCGATATTCAATTTTATTTATGAGTTGTTACGATGTAATTTCTAGAATTTTGCTTAGTAAAATGGTTGCTTGCAGTGACCGAAACAAATACGGATGATGGCTTACCGCATACTTTGGAGCATCTTGTATTTATGGGTAGTGAGAGATATCCATATAAAGGAATACTTGATGTGATTGCTAATCGATGCCTAGCTTCCGGTACGAATGCATGGACCGATCAGGATCATACCGCCTATACCCTATCGACGGTTAGTCTTTATAATTTCTTGTTCACAAGTCAAAGCATATAAATGAAAATTTAAAAGTTGTACTACCTTGTGGATATCTAGGATAAAAGAATAAAGGTTGCTACTCCGGAGCTGATATTTATTGATTGTTCAATCAAAACATACTTTTTTTTTCTTCTTTATTTATACTATATTTATTACTTCTTCGATTAAATCGTATGATTTGAGTATTTCAGGTTGGCAGTACGGGTTTCTTAAAAGTTCTACCCGTCTATATGGACCACGTACTATCGCCGAGTTTAACGGTATTTTTTCGACCGGATTCATATTTATTAAAAATATTCAAATTAAAATGGCTACTGCGAATGTTACCTTTGTTTTTTTATTTTGTTTTATGCGCTCAATGAATTATAATAATAAACTGGAAGGAGACGACCATAAGAAGATGCTATTATCGGCCTTTCAAATCCATTCGAATTATGCATACTGCGATACCTATGAATACCTTTCGTCGTTTCAGCCTCATAGATTACAGGACGTTATTCGAACATGACTGTATTGGAATCTTGCGATGTACCCGGCTATCGTATTTTTTCTCTTCATCCATATCTCACCTATGACCTCAGGCAATATCTTCAATTTTGCAATAAATTTGTTTTATTTGTATTCAATAATGAAATGATTCTAGAAGGAACAATTCATCACTGAAGTGCATCATATAAACGGAAATGGTGAAGATGCGGGTGTTGTATATAGTGAAATGCAAGATCATGAATCGGATATGGAAAATATTGTATCGCGTAAACGCAAGGAATTATTCTATCCAGAAGGTTAGATTCTCATTATTTATGATTTTGTCAATGTTTCTCTCAAATTTGCATATCTATTTATTTGTTTGATTTTCTTCTTCGTTGTATAAGTTGAATATGATAGACATTTAAGGTGAATATTCAAATAAGATATTCAGGTAGTCCATATCGAGTTGAAACAGGTGGTCGTTTGCCGAATCTACGTACTTCATGTTGCAATGAAAAAATTCGTGAATTTCATAGTCAATTTTATCATCTCAATAATATGATGCTTGTCGTATGTGGTATTATCGATCATGAAAAGCTATTGAACATCGTCTCTGATGTTGGTGAGATCCTTTTAAAATCATTGTTTATAGGTTTTTTTTTAAATTCTAATTAGTGAAGTTTCTTAATGCTTTGTTAAAATTTTGATTAATTGATTAATCGAATACTTTTATTGAAATTATTCAAGGGCTAATTAAAATTACGAATATTTCTTATGTGAATTTTTTATAAAATTAAAGAAATTTTTAGAGAAAGTTGAGAAATGAAAAGTATTTAAGCTCACATTTTCTGGGAAAAAACGTTTTCAACGGCAAAGTTTTTTTTTTTTCAAATTCTGTTATTTCAATATCTGCTAAATAGTGTAATTTATTTAATTTCGACAATAGAAAGGTGCATTTACTTCATTTTGTTCAAAATCACATCGATCGAAGCATCTTCGCCATTGATGCGTCCACGTTTCCTACCAGTCGGTTGGTTGGAGGGGAAAAATAAACCAAACATCAAAATTTATTATATAAATGAGGACATAATAAGGGACATAAAATTGGCTTTGATATTTCAGAAGTTCGGAGAACGTAATCTTGAAATGCTTGATGCCTCATTTATGAGAGTTGCTTATAACGACTAGATTGGGAACAGTTGGCGTTAAATGAAGCTTATAAACGGATGGTGCTAATATGCTACTCTATTATCTTTGCCCTTTCCCCTCATCATAATGTCATTTTCTATTAACCGTCCGAGTTCCTCACCTCTCGTCGAAGCCTTCCATGAGACCGTGAAAAAAATATTCCATTTTTTCACCTCTCCTCTATTTTTCGTATGTCAGCGGCTTGTTTTGAGACTTTTTATTTCAAAAGTTGCGTTGGTATTTTTGGCAGTCATTAATTTGCCTTTTAGAGGAAGGATTGTTGAGTCGCATCCCGTCATTATTCCATACTCCGTTCCGCGAAGAGGTACCTCCGATTGAGAAATATCGTGAAGCGGTCATTGACTGTCCATCCGATGATGAACATCGCGGCATTGTGTCCATTTCATGGATTGGACCTACCGCAGCGGTGAATTTTAGTTTCTAATGACTTGTTTATTTGTTTGAGGTTTTGGTACTTCTATCACGATATCTTTTGTGCCAATTCCATCTTATCAAATATGTGGCGATGTTTCAATTGCCACCCAATAACGTACTATCACGGCAGAATCCATAGTTGTTTGCCATTCTTTTTTACAAAGATATTAAAGTAACGGAAGCTATGGATCTGAGGTGAACCACTATACCTCATCAGATCCGTTATTTTTTTTTTCTTACTAAGCACTCGAATGTATACTACCTGATTATATGGTTTTATTCAGAATCAAGGTTGATTTTATTCTCTCTTGATGCATAGCAATTTATTTATAGGATTTGTATACGATCGCAGCATTGGAGGTATTATTTGACTATATGCAAAATACGGCTGTCGCACCACTACAAAAAGATTTTATTCAATTGACGAATCCTTTCGCAAGTTCAGTATGCTTCTCGATTTCTGAGCAAAGCACCAGTGAGATTATTCTCTCTTTCTCTGGTGTACCGATCGATAAACTATTCGACATTAAGAAGAGGTATATAACTGGTCATTTTTATCTGGGTGGTATTAAAACAATAGAGGAGGGGAAGGGATGGTTTGTCGCATTTTCCTCAAAATTTTAGGTCATTAAATGTCATCTGCTCAAAAAATGATGCACTTATTATTCACCCGATTCACCTGACGATCCGTCCTTTCGCGAAGGGTCGGCGGGGACGTCTTCCGCACTTTCTGCTTCCAGCGTTAACCATAGAGCGTAACTAGTGGTTCATCCCACCTCGTTTGTGGTGTTATTAGATTCTGAAATATTTTCAACAATGGGGAAATTGTTACTATTATTGCCGTTTCGTCTTTACCCTCTTTGAGATTTTGAGATTTTGATTGTGGCAACGCCTATTGGCTAAGGCGAATAAAATAGTAAATATGTTTAAATTGCTCGATATTGGTAAGTAACGACTAATTGGAATCGATCTTGCATAAATATATAATAAAGGGAAGGGCTAGCGATAGTGATTCGAAAATATTTGCAAATTCTTTTTCAAATAATATCCCTAATCATCAATTCGATCGAATATTTTTTACTCATCTCATTTACATGTTTTTGAATTGTATTGCGCCTTAGGAGTATTTTAGGCTTGAACTTATCTTACTTTTATTGATGCTAGCCGAAAAGCTACGGCAAACCGTCCATATCATATAGTACAAAGGAAGTTAGCAAATGAGTAATTAAGTAAACCTGTTTTGCTGGTTTAGTTTTATTCTTTTTTCAAGTAGTATTCTTACCTTCCAGTGGATTAGGAGAGGGGATGAAGGAAAAAGGGCTAAAGTCATAAACCCTCAGGAAAATAGAGTTCATCAATTGCCTCGCAACTTGTCTTTGTTTGTTTGCTTTTTTCAAACGGCTTTCAGGTTATTCGAGAAGACAATCGTCGAACATTCGAATCCGAAGAAATTTGACGTGGAAAGACTCGGCTTTGTTATAAATCAGTCGATCCTGAAGGCATACGCCAAGGTAATTTGCAGGGCTTTTTTGCTTATTTGTTGCCCCTTAGGTCATGAGAATGGGCCATGTTTAATTCAGGAATAGGGTTTCATGGAAGCACATCGGAAATCTCATCATAAGTCATTTTTTTTGGTTTCTTCGAATAGAACTATAAGTGAGTTTACTCGTCCTCATCACATGCTGCCATATTGAAGTCGTAGAGGGGAGGAACATCTTGAATTCATTTCGAGTTTGCAATCAGCTCAATAAATGGCATGAAATGAGAGAAATAAAAAGAGAGTAGAGTCAGAGAGGGAAGAAAAAAATCCCAAGGATGAAAATACAAAGATGATATCGCAAAAATTTGGAATAGCTGATCATAAATTTGAGGCTTTTATTTTTAAATCTGAGATTACAAATTGTTGATCCCATGCAATCTTTCCTTCTTGTTTGCGGTAGTCAATTGAGGTCTCAACTGCTTCATCTGCAATATTTTTGAAGCAAGCGATTGTTCTTCATATTGAGGTATTACGTGGATAGTGATAAGAAAATGATTATTTTTGTGTTGCATAGATTAATTATAAACGAGGTGAATTTTATTGAAAGTTTTTGCTTCACTTTAATTTGAAATAGTTGCTTAAGTGGTATCGTTTGCGAAGTTATTGCAAATATTTTATATTCTTTTGCAATATTATTAGTGTTTAACTTGCAATACTAATGAGTTCTCTTATTTTCTTGTTGAGTAATACCTTCTCATTAAAGATTAATTGTTAGTGAGAAAAGGTAAGTATTTATAGATGGAAACGGCTGGACACGATAAAATATTTGAAATGATGATAGGACATCAAATTTATGGTACCGATGAAGGTCAACTCGCCGAACGACTTAATGAAATAGACACTTTACACAAGTATCGATCTTTATGCTACTCATTTTTGTGTTAATTAATGTGTATATGCTGTACCAATGCGGGTGGGCATTTTAGTACCGATGAAGGGCACTCTAAATTGCAGTTTTGAAGCACAATTGCATTATGCTGTGATTGTATGTACTATTAGTTATGGGCTATTACCGATCGATAGGTTAAATACTTCTTTGATAGTGATTGAGAATTTTATGCAAGTAAGAAGGCAGCATCAGGGTTGACATCTCAAGAGGGTACATCGGAGCTTCGAGGGAGTATTTCAGGGGAGAATTTCGAGGCCTCTTTCGGATATATGGGGTAACGATTGACAAGGGAAACGTTGAATTCTCCTTGAGGATTCAATACATGTTATGATATCTTATGCTAGGAAGTAATTTGTTAACACTGTTCAGCGATATAAAGCAACGCTAAAGACAATGATGTCATCGAAGCTGAGAAAAATATGAAAGCGGAAATTGTCATCAAAATTACATGAGTTAAGACTATTAAAGAGAAAAGATATTGTTTGCATTAATTTCGATTTGAACTTTCAGCGGAAGTAATTTTTTTTTTAAATTAGTGTATTTTCGACTTTTTCGAATGAATTAATTTTTGCTTTCTTTTTCTTTTCTTTGAATTTTTTCTTCTAAAACAAATTATTTCGAATTCGATATTCCAAAGTGATCTCTGAGTGTGTGTTTTTTTTTTGAAGATTGCAAAATGAATCGGCATCATTTTGGTCAAATCTTATTAGTTCATATCTCAACGATCGTTATGTTTGTGTTATCGGAAAACCTTCACGTGAAAAAGTCAATGAATATGCAATAGCGGTGAGTTTTTATTTTGTTAGCATATTTTTTAAAAAAAAACTCTGATATACAATTGAGAAATTTGAAACATAATAGATTCGATGGTATTTAAATATTTGAATATCATAGTTATTAATCAGTTGTGAATTATTTCGATTTGATTTACTTGTTTACCTGAATCGACAAAGCATTCATTACGAATAAATGTCTCTTCATATCACTACCACTTCCGTTTAGCTGAAGTTGTGAGGTGGGCGTAAAGGTGAGGGCTTAGGCTCGTCTCCTGCCCATCGGATACTGACGAGTCGATTCATCGTTGTTCCATGCGAATTGCTCCACCGCCCGCGTTCCGATGAGATCACTGGTCGGAATGACTCGGTAAGACAAAGCCAAAGAGTTTGCTCGGAGCTCTCTTAAAACCGACCCGCGCACTAAGCAAAACTAAACGATTTGATTTGATTAAACAATTTTATTTCGTATCCGTTCATAAATTATTAATAATGAATTGAAGAAATAAAGAAAACAAACTGCAACCGATATTAGAGAAAATATCGGCTATGCGATATTTTCTATTCTGATAAAATTAAAAGAATTTCTTCATTTATTTATTTTGAAATATGAAGTTGTTTATTTTTTGAAATATAACGAAGTATTATAGGCGGAAATATTATAGGAAGAGAAGCGATTAGAGAAACAACGTGAAGATCTGGGCGAAGCAGGCTTAGCCGAATGTGAAGAACGACTACAGAAAGCTATCGAAAAGAATACGGTTTGTTAAGTCATATGATTGAAATGTTGGAAATTTATTCGGCGCTTTTTTTTTCGAATTTTTATGCATTTTTGTGTAGTTTTTGTAATCTGACACCATAGAAATAAGTGAGCAATAAAATCATACAGTTCATGGTTTAGTTTCTAAAGCGTACTTAAAGATGTCAGCGTCGAGGACGGAGAGACATTAGATGCGAATTGTACCCTCAATGAAGTAGAATTGTGTGCGTAGAGGTCTTGAATGATCTGAGCAAATCCATTTGAATATTTCACCTAGGTTATGTGCCTGCATTCCTCCCAACTCCATCCTGCCCATCTTCCTGTTTTCGAAGAAATAGATTTGATAGCTTGTTAGGTTCATTAAAATATGCTTGAAGGCATTAAAACCGTCACCTGAGGTACTCGCGGATCTGATCGTGAACGAGCTGGAGAAGTTCAACACGTTCGAGATCGCGACTAAATGCAACATGAAGAGGCATTATACGAGTGTGCCGCTTATCGAAAAGATCCCTTTCACAACATTCCTTCATCGTGCGCCAACAAAGTTCATCGAGGTCAGCTAATAGTAACGTTTAATTGTCGTATATATTCATGCAATACTCCTCTTATTTTTATGAATGTAGATGGGTCAGACAGTGTTTGCGATATAAGTGAGTGTGCATTAAATCTGATATATATTTTAAAGATATATATTGAGGTGTTGTTACTAATTTAACGAATTATTATTTTATTGCGTTGACTTCCTTGTTTTATTGTTACCGCTGAAACAGTTGTTATTGCAGTATTCCTAATTATACAATGATTGCACAGATGTTATTATTTTGCCAGTAAGGTTGCAGCTTTCGATAATATGGGACACAGAGAAAATTCCATTGTCGAAACGGATTTGGCTAATGCTGTGGTTCGAACTGATGTTCGAAAGTCCTGCTAAAGTTGGAGATGAGGTTAGAATTTACTAGCCATTTTCCAACGCTTTCTCCTTAACTACCTGGTTGTTTTGAGCGAAAAATTCATGGACTTTCGTGCTTACTTGTTCTTCAGTCTGCCGTTTTCAGCATGCTCAGTTCTTGTTTCTTTTTTCCTATGAAACCAGTGATATTGCCGGACTCGGGAATTCGGAAGCATACGATAAAACTTTCCGATGCTAAGGGAAATTGAACAGAGGGAAGAGGGAAGGGGGGGGGGGGGAGACGGGAAAGGAGCGTAAACGACTCAAAGATTAATAAAAAAAATTCATTAGGAACGTCTCCTTTCAACGGTTAAAGTTTGAAAAGAGGTCTTCTTCCTCATACCTCTCTGTCTTACTATGTTTTTCACGTCAATACAAAATTCATTCCGCCAACACTCTTTCCAGGTATTGCCTTACGAAGAAGTGGCGAAGTTGTTTACTCGAGATCTTATTTCGCAATCGGTCGAAGTTGGTGTCTCGTGCTACTACAGTCGTTATATCACTCTCAAAATGAAGGTCCGTTTTTTGAGTTTATCGATTTGGAGTCTGAATTAGATCTGGTCATAGTCATGTTGTTTGGTGACCATTTTGAAGTGAAACTCTTGATTTATTCAAACAAGCCCTTAATTTTCTGAAGATGGGAACTTAGTTTTTTTTGGGAGAAAAGTGAATTCATTATCTTCGATGCTAATGAATGAAACATTCAAGAAGGCTCAAAGCAAGATATAGATGCTTCAGATGCTAATTGTGCGTATCGGATGTATTATCTATGAGTGACATCTTTTTATATCAGAAAATAGCTGAGAGATTAGGCATCGTTCCTGAAGTACCACATTAGCGTTACATATGAATTAAGTTCGAATTCAGGTTTCTTCCGAGAATTATACGATGTTGCAAAAATGGGCTGCAATATTCCTTGGTGGCGTTGTGTTCGAGGGGAGTAGAGTCGTTGTCTCTGCACAGAAACTCGCTTCGCAGGCTGTTGAAGCAAAGAGAGATGGTTCGACCGTTTGTGCAACGCTTCTTGCGTGTACAGTTTATAAACCAGGTAAGAAAAAGAGTTCAATAGTTTCATTGTAAAGTGAATCGAATTAATTATTCGAAATATTGGTCAATGATGAGTGCCTCAGAAGTCAGAATCCGTTGTAGAATCGTTTGTTTAGTTGATCGGTATCTTTCGTTCATAAGACATAATCCATTATTTCATAAATGATTAAGCGATTGATCAATTCAATTTTTGCTAACTATGCGAATGAATTGTTAGAGAGGATTTGATTCGAAAATTGTTCACCATTTGTGTTGTTGAGCAAAATTTGCATATATAAGAATTTGCATAGATAAATTTTTCTATTGTAAAAAATGCGGCTGAAATTTTGGAATTCAAGAATAATATGATTATTGATTGTGTAATGCTGATGATAATCGTCGGCAATTGAAGCATTTTGAAGTTTTAAATATCTATGGGCGAAGATTTACTTTATTCATGAAAGTTGAGATTTATTTCATTGAATTATTCAAGCATTTATTATATTGTTCTAAAAGCATTACTATTGCATATCTTAATTGGGAATATCTGTAAATGAATCATATATATATATATATATATATATATATATATATATATATATATATATATATATATATATATATATATATATATATATATATACTAAATATCTGAATCTATTTTCAGCTCTAATATTTGATCGTTTCCGAAAAGAATTTAATCAATTTTTTTTTATTTTTCAGGAACTAATTCATATATTTATGGAACGATACAGCTGGAAAGGTTTCACGAAGAGGTTGCCAAGAAAGCGACCATCAATCCGAAATGGGTGAGTTTTTCGTCTCATTTAATTTTCTCAATCAAATTGCCATTGAAAGGAGCATGAAACGTATTGGATCGATAGGTGGTAAAGTTGAAATATATTTGAAAAATTGAAGAAGTATATTTTATGTAGACTATGTAAGTTCTTTCTTTTTAATATGAATATCGATAATATATAAATACTTATGAAATAGATAGATAATATAAATTGAACTAAACATTTTCCTTTTGTTTTTTTTTTTCAATGATGTGCTGAAATGATCGTTATGAAGCGATTGATATTTGCATTAAATCGAATTGAAATTAATCAGTCTTTTTGAGAATAAAATAAAATAAAACGTTGAAATCATAAAAGCAACAAATTTGCATAACAGACATACGTGTGTTTTGAATTCGTTCTTCTCTTGATTATTTTTTAAATGCCAACTGTTTGAAATATCGCTCAGAAATGAGCCATAATATAGGGATTAGACATAGCGATGATGTGATTTAGGTTGTGAATCAATTAGAGCAGTTGCGTTCCTGTATGCTATCGATGCCAGTCAATATACACATCGCATGCAACGACTCGTTGATTGAAGAGCAAATAGAAACTGATCAATGGGGTTTCCTCAATGGCAATTCAGGCGATCATAAGCGTGGAATATTCATCGTGAGTTATTTTTCTTGTAAGAAATAAGTGACATATGAGGGATTTCTTGATAAACGTTAGCGCTTGATTGACCTTTGCTAGTAAGGTGAAAAATATGGTGCAGCTAGCGGTGTGCATTCAATAATACCTCAGTATATATGGTCTTTAAGTCTGTCAAACATTTCATGGACTTTGCGTGCTGTCCATTTCCGTTCTTTCGTACAACTTCGCCATTATTTATTGTTTGTCGGAAATAATGTTAATGTATCACTTGAAATATACTAATATCTAAACAAAACGATTTTTTTTTGAATTAATAGGTAAAGTTATTAGTAATAATTAATAATAGGTAATATTATTAATAATAATCGTACATTTGTAAAATTGCTAGTAATTAACATGTTTCCCAGTTGAAAGTATCAAATATGAAAATTTCTGAAATCATCGTTGTTGAGAAATTGAACGATCTGATTCGTAAGCATATAGCATACGAAATTATTGACTCCGGAGCCGAAATGTCGGAATGGGTTTCTCTGAAAATATGGTGGTCGTTGATTGTAGTGATTTTAAGGGAGAAGCAGGCGATGAGCTAGACGAGAAAGGTTTCGGTCAACAAAGAGCAGTGAGCGTCGGCGCTACGGAATCTTCGTTCCTATACCAGGTTACATTGTGTTGTCTGTAATTCTTTCTCTTATTTATTTGCTTGTAATTATATGAGTTTTGAAAGGAGGAGTTGAAGTTTTAGTGGGAAATGAGGTCGTGACCTGAGGTTAGTGATTAGAAATTGTTGTACTGGTGTTTTGCGCGCTATCATGACGCCGAGAGGCATGGATGCTTTAGAGTGACGAATTGCTGGATTGAATATAAGTAAGTAGAACTGAACTAAGAGTTACCAAAAAATTGTCGAAGAACTATCTCCAAAGCACCATTGTGAAGTGGCATAATTGACAGAAATGCAAAGACTAAACCATATCCAAAAGAGGAGTCACTGGGTGGTCATTTCGCACAATAGAAATACCGGTCTATTCAATCATCGCTAATGTGGTTATTTATTTGCAAAGTTTGAGGTGAATGGATCTGAATACATGTCTCTAGCAAGTTGATTATATCGATATTGTCTGTTGCTTCGGACGTGCCCGGACGAATAGGCCACCGAGAATATGAATGATTGCAGAGTTGTTATTTTGACCAAGATTGGCGAGGAGAGGATTTGATGGCGACGATGCTGTTGTCGCAATATCTGACACAATGCGAGGGTCCTCTTTGGCGAGGCATTCGTGGAGAGGGTCTTGCATATGGGGCAAATATATATGTGCAGCCGGATAAGAAATTACTTACACTTTCGTTGTATCGTGGCTCGCAGATTAACCAGGCCTATGAAGAGACAAAGAAGATTGTCGTAAGTCGATTTGCATTTTTGTCGCCCTCTCCTATGGATCGAGGAATGCAAGATTAACATGATCTTAGTTCATAACTTTTCATTGCATTAAATTTTGGGATTTTTTGTTACTTTAGGTTATTTAAGGAATTGAGGGAGGGGGAGGGGAGAGGAAGGTTGTTGTCGTTATAAGATGTTGAATAAAAGAATTGAAGAGCACAAGGAAGTATTCTGTTTCATGTGTCCTTTTTGTGAGGTGAAAGGTGCTGTTTCGTTATCTCTTCATGCGAGGTGAGTGTGTATGATTTCATAACTTCATTCATGAGGGAGGGGTATTTTACCACTTCAATTTGCAAGTTGGGTTGAGGATGAAGATGAGTGTACAGTCGGAGTCCTAGACTTCCTGGGAGAATATCTTCGCTTATTCGACGAGTAAATCATCTTCTGGACATAGTCGGTCGGTTGATTCTGTTATCTAGATGATGATTTAGATGGTGAGGCTGCATTATTTTAGGTGATAGTACGTTTGATAATATCGTGTAAGATGCGTGAAAATACTCGACAGGTGTTTGCAGCTGAGCGTGTTGGATGACGGCAATGTGGATAGAGATGACTTCGAGGCGGCCAAACGGAGTCTTGTTTGTGAGATTATGGAAGCTGAAGATACGGTCAAACGTGCGGCCACCCAAGCCGTCTTGGCACATTTTCGACAGATCCCACCTAATTTCACAAGGCTGGACTTTTATTTGCGGTTTAAAATATGAGGCGAGGATAGGATTGATATAAAATATGAGACGGGATGTTTCTAATGGTTCGAAAAAATGTTACTCAATCGGATCTGCTATAGAGGCGACGATTTACTGGCCAATTTTATAGAATTTCTTTGAAAACTTACTTAATTAACTAGATTCTCGGCTAGTATATGTTGAGAAATCGAAGGTTTTAGTTGTGTGAACAATGAATTTGAAAAGAGGATAAGTGAAAGCGAATGCTTGAATAAGTGAATCAACAGAAAGTCGGCTGATTTCAGGGAGCTGTGTGCACGTATATGGGATGCATCGGTGGATGAGGTATTGAAGGTTGGTGCACCTCACTTGAAGGACCTTTTCGATGAATCGAAATGTACACGTGCTGTGGTGGTGCATCCGTCGAAAGTGAAGGAAATTCAAGAGCATTTCCCAGGAATTGAATGTGTCCCTATAGAGAATCTTGCAATTTCATTTGAAAGCTGAAAGATGATGTGTGTCTGAGAGTGTTGAATATTCTTGTCCGGAACTTCAGAAGTTTGTTGCGTTCATTTTCGTTCCAAGACTTTCTAAATGTTAAGCGCATTTTATACTTAATGATGACTAATTTAGATTAGTGTCATGACTTCGTAATATCGGTAATTGATGAGATGCCAAATTGATAAATTAAGAAGGAAGAAATTTTCAACAGTTGCAGATGGTAATCGCTGAGAATGGGACGATTGTTAGTTTTCGCGATTTTTTCGCTCTAACAAAATGTCGAAAACAATTTAGTGCAGAAATGAACGAACGACGTTTCGTCGTTTCGTATCTTTTGACATCATTTCTTCAAGGCAATTTTGTTATGCCATATAATTTAATGGCGTAGATCCCCCCAATTTTATTTAAGTTCTTTTCCTTAAATGTTTGCATGAAATAGGAAAGTGTTGAGCCCGACATCCGATGAAAGTTTCCACGATATTCGATAGTTGCCGTTCCTCTACTTCTTTGTTCTTGTCTTGTCAACAGGTATTGAGGTGTTGTTTCCGGTTTTCTTCAGCGTTGTTTTTGTTATTTATTGTCGTTGATACGTTCCTGTTATTTCTTTTTCATTCTTCTTGAATCATTCGAAGCTAACCGTCACTAGCACCTGATATGCGTCAAGCATTTTGATGATACCCTATCATCTACACAGAAATTGCGAATGAGGTAAACCGAAATCAATATATTTTGGTTTAAAAAAAAACGCGAGAAAATTTCGCAGCCAAAAAAGCAGCGAAGAAAAGAATGGAGTTGGAAAATTTTTCGCTTTAGTAGGACTGAGTCCGAACTTCTGTTTATATTTTATTGCTCATGAACCAGATGTTTACAGGCCGAATTGAGGTTGAAATAAAGTGACCTTCTCCCATACCCGTCCATTCCCTTTCCCTCCACGCTTCCCGAAATGAACGCCGTGCATATGATCGAAGATCAATGCTCCTATCACGGGTTGTACGATTTGGCGCTGATATAGTCGAATATTTATTAGACTGCCATCTTTGTGCACTGTTAGTATATCAGCGATGGCAGTTCGTTCCCTCAGATGTGTGCTCTGTATTGTTGCATAGTCTCGTGACAGTTCTTGTAAAGGACTACCCAGGATCCTTATCAGTGGAACATGAAATACATGTTTGGCGTCCCTCCGATCGACCTGTTATAAGATATTATCTTCCCGTATTTAGGTTCCTAGAAGGCTCATATATCTCGAAATCGGAGGAAGCGAGAGAGGTAGTGCATCATCTCGAAAATTAGTGCGAATGATGATTCCGTTCCAAAATTTGCCATATAAGATTCTATTACCGTGAGAAATTCGACAGTAATTTACTAGTGCCAAAAAATAACCACTTCAAGCAAACTAAAAAATATTGTTTCATAGTGCAAGACAAAGTGGCCTCGAATGGTGTTGTTATTGCTATCGGATGGGTGTTGTTGTTTAGTGGTTTGCTGTGTTTGAATGTTTACTAACTCATTATAAAGGTTTTAAAAAAATCGAATATTTCGAAGCTTTACATAACAGTAAGCATTACTATGAAAAATATATATAATAGAACGAATGAGAGTTACGGGAGGCACATATGCAAATTAAGTAATGCGAAGATATACAACGCTCTGAGCAATCTCAAGGCGACGAACCATAGAAACCATAGAGCACCGGGCAACTACAATAATATAACTACTGAAGGCAGCGGATATATCAACCCTTTCCTCTTGTATTACTCACCCCCCCCCCCCCTCCTCTCCCACCTTCAAATGAGATGAGGAAAGCTCACGGAGGTTCGTACCACAGAAGGCATAAATATACAGCGGGACACTAACATTGGAGTATAGGGATTGCTCGAGAATAAAGAGTGGAGGGAAACGGACATCGGACTACCTTGGGCCACTGCAGGAGGATCTGAATATAACCCGGGAGATATAATCTCATATAAGTTCACATTTGTTGGCATACTAAAGATAAGAGGGAGTAAAGCAGTTCACAGAAATATGCAAATTTACGACTTTCAACACTCTCAAAAATATTCAGTTGTAAAACCGTCATAGGATAGCCCGATTGCCTTGAACCATTCATATCTTCGATTATTGAACTTTAGAGATATTATTACTTTAAAAAAAAGGTGACATTACATACATAAATGAAAAAGACAATAAGCTCATACTTAAGGTGAGCTTCATTAACATTTATGCCCGCAGCTATTTCAAAAAAAAAAAAAAAAAGAACCAAGCCATAACTTCAAAAATGCAAACTACTTTGATGCTACTATAAGGTAACATCAGTCAAGAAACTGTGTTAAGATACAATTTCATGACTTATGATACCCATAAATCCTCTCTCACAACTCTCTGTCATCAACGACGACCTTCCCGAGAAAAATCCTCCTTGCTGCCGACTAAAACTTGGAAATGATGAAACAAAGATAAAACCGACACGATTTCCCATTTAAATTTAGACAGCAGAAAGTACGTTTAACTTAGATACTCGAAAAGAGGGTATTATAGGTATTGCAAAAAATTAACACCAACGTGGAAAACAACTGAAGTGAATGACACCTAACCACATAAATATACTCTCAAATAAATACCTAAAGCATTCGAATTTGCTTACAAAAATTAAATATTCAAATATTCACAATAAAGCATATTAAATTCAAATTGGCAATCCGTTCGTTATTTATATTCATGGTCTCGTGCAAACTAATAAAATTCTGTTCCCAAGAAGACATTTCGAAAACAAGGATTCCCTTCATTGCTTCAAATCCAAGAATTTCAAACTTATTTCGTTGATAATTCAATCGCATTACTCCAAATTTAAGAGATTTAACTGGAAAATCTATTTTCAACAAACGTGTGTATTTACATTTCGCGGAAAAAAACATCTCATCTTTTCACATGCATTTATTTCTTAAAATATTCAAATTCTTCTGAACTAAATTCCCCAAGTCATTTCCCAAAATTTCTCCAAATTCATTTCCCAAGTCATTTCCCAAAATTTTCGTCGTTCATTTATGCTTGAATACTCAGCCCTAGCATAACAACAATCTTATGTTAAACATAAAAACATTGGAGAATTCCAAATACGCACTCAGTGCACTACATATCGTCGCCTTTCTTCTATACAGTCATCAATGCAAGCGTCTATCATATATAATGGATTCTAGCTTACACAGGGCTACCATTAGTGGAGCGTGTCCGAGAGGTACTCGGTCCAAGTGTAAGCCGCATTGATTCTTCGTCAAAAATATCCCTTATATTTGGCTTCCATCTATGATATACTTCCTTTGCAAGTAGATTCTGTGTAGGTTCTTCTTCAAGAAGTCGAAATGACGGTGACTGACATGGACATCGACGTTCAACGTTCTCCGATTCACATTCCAAATGCATTAGGTGACCACAACTAGAAACCATTTCAAAATTTAATATTCAACGCTCAAAATATATAATGAATAAAATAAAGCTTATAAATAAAATATGCGAATATTTTTGCATCTTTCAATAAAAGAATGCAAATTTATTGTAACCATAAACATTTTGCGGCAAAAAAAAAAGAACTTCTAAGAAACGAAACGAATATAAAGAACTCTATCGCTGATGATCCCCACTATAAAAAGAAGGGAATGCTAATTGAAAACGATTCAAAAATTCATATCCATATAACCATATGCATAGGAAATCCATATAATTACCACTTTCAATTGAACAAATATCAATTAACTTATTGATGATATCCGCTGACGGTAAATAAATGAAAACATCGAAAAAATAAAGCGAAAATAGAAAATTCGCTATTTTTTAAGACAAATGAGCAGTTCTAATTTTATAAATGCCAACTTACCGAAATAATAGAGAAGATTTATGCGGTGGTTTAGTACAAACGATACATAGATTTGATAAAATAAGATTCGTTACTAATGATGTCGATCGCTTCAGAAAATTCAAAAACCTATAAAAAATACATTTCAATTCGCCTCTATTTATGAGGTTTAAACCTATTCATGAGGTTTAAACCTATCTACGAGGTTTAAACCTATTTACGAGGTTTAAACCTATTTATGAGGTTTATAAATTTCTGAAAATCGTTCCAAATTATCTCATTTAAAAGCTTTAAAAATTATCCTCAATGAAAATTTTTCCGCCCGGAATAAATTTTACAGATGGAAGAAATTTTATTGAACAGTAAAAATTACCCTTCAAATATCAAATGAATAAAGAAAAATTCGCAAACCCTTGAGTAGATTCTTCTTCGATGCAACGTACCGTCGTATGCATTAAAACACGTTCATAATGGCAAGAAGATATTATCGACATTATTAGCGGTCGAAATCTGCCATATGTTGCATGCCTGAAAATGCAAAGAAAAACCTCATATTACCTTTTTTTGTTATATTTGTTACTTTGATTGTCATACTGTTATTCATTTATTCATTATATGTTGTTGTTATATGTTAAATATATTACTATATGTTATACTGTTATGTACAATAAACTGTTACATTAATAAAGGAACAATTTTTTCATCATCTTCATGCCTAAATTCTATAAATATGAGCTGAAAAATGATAAGACATATTGCTTTCAATTTTTATTTCCCAATATTTCTTCATACCTTCATATTTTTATATCCAATATCACTTCAATATTTCGGGTAATGAGGCCAATCTACTTTTCAACTTTTATATTTTTCAATATTTCTTTATGTTTCCCATAAGAAAAGATTTCTAAAAGGCTATTTGAAGATGTCACAAAAAAACTCGAATTTTTGCTTTTTCCCTTCCTCACTCCATAAGCATATCCCCACGGGTTCCCAGACTCGGAATATACAGGAAGTTAATCACTTCAGCGATAAGCAATCATCGACAATAAAATCAGGTGCAATAAATAAACATTACCACTAGATGCTACAGACATCTTAAGGACAAAAGCATCAGTCGCTGATTCGAAAAATAATCAAAAAAGACAATTCAGACTAAAGAAATGACATCACCTTCCTTCAAATGAAATCTTCACTTGTTGTTTACCCTCTCTATTTAAAAGAGATTACCTGAAAACAGGATGAGCGAAAAGTGAATCAATAAGCAACTCAGCACCACCACATCCTCCTTCAACGATTCCCGTTATTATATCGTTCAAGCGTAGCTTCATTTCTACAACAATAGAATCAATCATATCCATATATATATATATATATATATATATATATATATATATATATATATATATATACCCATTTTCATTCCCAGTTCCCACTACATCGTTCCCAGTATTTTTCCATTTCGTTTTTGCGTAAACACCTTTCCACCGAATACTTTAATCTATCTCTTTACTGCGAAAGAAAAAAAAACCGGTCGAAACAATTAAAAATCTATATAATAAGTGCTGTTTTTATCGGCGTTCAAACATGGTTGACGGCATTCGTATTTAGTAACCAACCATTCTGACCAAAAAATGTCGAGTGTCCGTTTCATCGTCAAACAGAAATTCCAAAAGTGCATCAATAAAAGTACCAACACATTCAAATTACAAAACATCGAAAAATTACCTGTGTTTTCTTTCAATGCCTCCTCGGGCAGTGTAAGAACCCTATGTAGAAGTTGCAACAACCATTTTCCATCTCGTGATTCCACTTGATGAACATTCGATATCCTTATAATTTCATCAATATATCGCGCTGAAATTATTATCGAAGAAGGGGGATGCAAATGAAACGATGTCATGATTATTCACACTGTAAAACAACTGGCATCTAAAATAACTGGAATATAGCTGACATATAAAATACTCGTAATATAGCTGGCACCTAGAACAGGCGGACTAAAGCCGCCATCTCAAAACTCAAAAAACCCCATTCAGGATATCCCAAATGGAGACATCTCCGACACAGAAAAAGTTAAGCGAGAATATTAACAAGGAACACAGCATTCCATTTGCTGATCGTTTTGAGAATTACACTAAATACCAGTATTACTTAACAGTTAACCTCGAAAAATTACTGGAAATTTAGCGTTTCAGTATCAGATGATAAAAGTGGAGATAAGTTTGAACATGGAATTTGAAATTCAATAAAAGGAATACTCAGGTATCTTAACTTCATTGCCTTGAAAGTACTGCAGAATAATCGTTAAGTCTTTTGGAAGAATGGGTGAATTAGAGGACGTAAGAAAAGACCAACAATACTGCGAGTATCCCGTCTATTTTCCCATATCACTAATCAATCGTTTATCGAAATAACCTACCAACAAGTTCGTCATCTTTTTGCCAGCACTGCTCCAATTTGTCGAATAAAATCTCAAAAGCGCGACCAGGTAGATTTCTGGCCTCCAAAAGCATCACCGTCGATGCAAGTAAATCATGACTAACAGCTAAATTTAGGCATCGATCACTTCGAGATCCAATCGGTAACCAATAACGTAGTCTTTCGACCAATTTCTGCAAATATTACAAACGTAAAATTAGAAAAAAAAAACTAATCTCTTGAACTAAACAACACCGATGTCGAATGGCGATATACGCAGAATGGCAATTCGACGCCCTCCCCTCCCCTCTCCTATAAAAAAAGAAATAAGAACATTTCTTCAATAAATATACCGCATTTAAAGCTCACATATACGATGCAACTAAAATCCCTTTATATATAACGTTCAAAGTTAGAAGTGATATTTCTCCATCAACATGGTCGAAATTTTACTTCAAACGAATATAAAATTAATAAGCTTACTTCATCACGGCTTTCGTCATGCTGATCACTCACGAGCTCTTCAACGGTCACCGCAAAAAGCCTCTCGTCTAGATCTTCATCACCGGTTAAAGTTCGATGACCCCTTTCGCGTCTAAAAATTTTCACGATCAATGCTCATATTACGAAAATTGTATAATCTGCAAAAATCTCTTTAAGAATTAATAATTTCCTTTCCTATCAGTAATAAATACTTTCCAACATTAAATTTTAAACCTCATATATTTCAAGCATTCTTAATACCCATGTCCACCAATTCATTCAAAAATTAATATTCATAAAAATATTAATATTTATATTTAAAACAATTTTCTGCATAGGAAGATCTACTCAAATATATTTGCTCTTGTCAATGTCTTCGACGGTAGGATTGTCTCCAATTATACGATCCAGAATACTCCAGGATCCTAATCCAGAATCCAAAATACTGCAGGATCCAAAAAACAGAGCCAAAAAAATATAAGACCACGATTCAAAAAAAGAAGATCCAAAAAATGCCAAAAAGCAATCAATCCAAAATATGCCTCCAAAAATTGTAACGAGAAAATAAGCGAAGATAACCAAAAAAACGTTCAAATATTTCAACAAATCTTTTAGAATAATTTAAAATATACAAACGTTTTATCTCTGCCAAAATTTTATCCTTTAATAAAAGTAATGACGTTTTCTATCAGATTTCCTCTCTCTCTCTCTTCTCTCTCTCTCTCTCTCTCTCTCTCTCTCTCTATCTTTCTTTTTCTCTCTCTCCCTCTCTCTCTATAATAAGCGAATAGAAAAAAAAATAGCCCATCAATTTGTTTCGTCATATTAGTCATAAAAATATCACTGATCAATAATAATTTAATTCATCAAAACTAATATTTAAAAAAATATTAAAAAACCAACCTTATAATAAAGCATTTATAAAAAAGTAGAGGCGCAAGATCATTATCTATCGGCGCATCATGAAGCCAATCAATAAAATGATCAAGAATCAATTCAGCCGTCTGATAGACGTCAACTGCAGCCAATCTCTGTAAATGTATATAATCACGCATCTGAAATATCGTACCGCGCAAAAAAAAGAACTGAAATTCAAAGTTTATTCCGATATTCGTTTCCTTTTCCTAATCATGCTCACACGCCTAAAAATTTCAGCAAATCCTATGCGCCCGATCGAGAGTAACAAGAGGCAATTTTTGATCAACAAACAACTAAGCTTAGTAGATACGACTAACGAAGAATGTCCTAATCACACCAATCCCACCTTAGGCAATTCATTTCGTCTTAAATGAAAATAATTTTCATCGAAGAACCATCGAAATTCGAATATTTTATATCACCTCAACAAACATCCATTTTCTCATCATTACTTCGGTACTATTAATATAAAAATATACCTCGTAATCAGCATTACTAAATTATGAAGAGTTAACAAACCAAATAATAAAAATAAGACAAAATATACAAGTAAATATTTAGTAAAAGTTGAAGCAAGGCTACTGAAAGGCAAAATAACAACCAATCTTATAAATGACTTCCCAAAAATTATTCTAATTCCAATGTCTTATTGGCAAGTATCATAGCCTCATCCGCCCATAGTTATATATTCCCTCATCCAAACAAGGCAAAGCACTTCGAGATGACATCTCTTATTTCTTTCTGACTTCGCACAACCTGTGCTTGCACCTTAGCCTTCCTTTTCTTCGACTACTCGCCACCTCCATCTCTCTCCCAAAAGTCTGCGAAAACCATAACATTTATCGCCCGACCATACTAGGCCTCCCTAAAAACTGGTAAAACCATACGTCCAGGAGTTATAAACGAGGTTCTAGAGTATACTAAAAAGTAAAAGGAATCGACAATGAAGATAATAATTCAGAATCATTCTTACTACAATTGTATAAGAAAATTCAACTCACAAACCATAAGCATCGAGCGTAAAAATGTCGTAAACGTTATCAACTCTTCATGCGTCAACTCTCCGAGCAAGTTTCTCACAACATAGAAAACATTCTGCTGCAAAAAAAAAGAAAAAAAGTTCACCAACAACAGCAGAAAAAATTATATCCTTTTGAATGGAGACAGAAATTCGGCGGAAATGATGGAAATTTTGACGAAAAAAAGTTCTCCGTTAAAAAATCCATTAAAATGTAACACATTTTCTTATTACATTTTATATATCTAGAAAATTGAACCACCTCTCTACTTCATTGATATTGATAAACTGATACCCGTAGAACGTTATACCTTCAAAAGAATTTTTATCGCCAGGTGATTTTATGGCACTAACCAAAATTTCGGCAGACAGAAAAATAATAAGGTATATTAGGGAAAAAAAACCGTCAAAAACAAACAATAGCGGTAGCGGATTCCTCTCCCCCTTCCCTTCCCCCCCCCCCCCCCCCCCACATTGGACAAGCACAGCTTACAACGAATGATGAAGTTGATGCAAGCAATTCAGAAAGAAAATGAATAAATGCATCAAACCTAAAAACGTCAAAGATCACATAAAAACACCAAAAAAAAACTTAAGTGAGCAAGAAATATTAAACCAGAAAAAAAAAACCTCAGTCCCTAATGGTACAAGGAAGCTAAAACTCTCATCTTTTAAACGATAACCTCTAAACCTACAAAATTCATAAAATACACTTCACAATCATGTCAGATACTTACATAAATATCCTCTATATAACAGCTTTAATTCATAGTTTAACTCAAAAACTTCTCAACACTAAATAGATGCCAGGTTTCAACTCCAAAAAAATTAGGACACCTCAAAAAACAATCCTTTACTATTTTAGTATTTGGCGTTATCTAAATAATAAAAATAATTCATATTCGGAAATTTGCAAAACATCGAACAAACAATCAAACTTGATATAAGAATAAAACATACCGCGTTCAAATTATCCCTTAAATAACACTCAACTAATTTGTCGAACTCCCTTCGATTCGTATATATATAAGCACATACTTGTAAACTGCAATAATCCCATATTCACTCCATTATAAAATGACCACTTCAGCAAATCGCTAGCCTTCAAGTACGCTTGCAAAATTCTTTGATATACAATCATGCCTATACGTTTTCCTGGACTTCCGGTTCGATCAAAGCCTTAATTACAAAAAGTTACAAAACCAACCAACATTGTCATCATAACAGATAATCCTACAGCATACTTATACCATCTGTTAAAAAGTAAATGTTGACAAACTGAATCGACCGGATACACAAAGATATTCTACGCGGAAACCTGAGATTTAAAAAAATGCAATAAAGCAATGAAAGAGTAGAATCAAATGGAAATCACTTACTGTGGAAGTCTTTCAGCTCGTCTTAAAATCAACGTCTCATTAAGTCCACTAACATTACGCATTAGCTCAACAATACATCGATCCGTATCGGCGATACGCAATTCCGATGCATCACCCGATAACACTTTATCGATTAACTGAAAATCATCCACTATTGACGCATATAAGCGCAATAAAGATTTACCACCCATTCACTAATGTCATCGGTAGAACCTATAGCCGTTCATTGTTACTACCTAGATAATTTATAGATATCCATCTGTACCGTCTGTTAAATGTATGGCCACCCATCTATGCCATTTATACAGCCTACAACCCCATCTGCCCGTAACAATCTGATAATATACATTTTCCCCCGCCTCTACCGTTAGCATTTTCTGATAGTCTCAAATGTTTATTTATATTAATAAGAACCAAAAAACGAATAAGAATTGAAAAAAAATAATAATAAAAGCAAACCTCGGCTATCATATCAAGTGCCGGCATAAGAGCGCCCTTTTGTAGAAGGTGTGTAACAAAGGTGAGTAAATGTGACAAGAGTGCAACATTGGTGGGCATCGATACTGCTAACTGATGAGTTACCTCGACCAGTCGTTGTAAACGACCCTCCCTATAATCAACGGTTGAAGTGATTCAGTATTAATTAAGCAGACAACTTATATTTTCATTATTTTGCTCAAAAAAATAAAACACATTGAAAAAGCAAATATATAACGCTATCAAAACAAAGAGGTATGATAACACCACTCTAGACCGTAGTAGTGTTTCAAGTATTCAAGTAGTACCATAGTATTCCATAGTATTCAATAACGATTTCATCGATATTGTAACGTCATTCCTAAGTAAAAACGATTTAAAAAAAGGCGAAATATGGGAGCACCTCTCTTATAGTACAATTCACGTGCTGAATGATTGAAGTTCGATTTCTCTACTGCTCCGCGCGTTCAAAAAAAAAAAAAGAATTAATCTCACCTTACATAAGAAAACAAGAATTGAATATTTGCTGAGTTAAATCTAGGCTTTCATATTAACCGCTTACTAATAAAATAAACAGAGTAACAAAAAACCAAGACATAAAAAGAGATGAACGCACCCCACAACAAATAGTGGTAAATCGGAGCATGTGCAAATTACATTGAAGAACTGCTGTGCATCGAGCTTCAAAAGTAGCCGCAAATATGGAAAAGTCGTCTGAGCTAAAATAAAACCACATAGAATTTGAAGCACACATATTTCACCCTTGTAAAATAATATGAATAATACTGATAGCTAACATCGGAATGGAATTAAATTATTATTGAATAGAATATGGCATAAATTATTGAATATAAACCTCAAAAGAAAAAAAAGAAAAAAATTGCAAACCACTTGGAAAAATCAAGGATATCACAAATTTTCCATGTAAATAAAAGTAGCGTGGGAAAGATAAAACCCCGATCGATCGCCCACATTAACATCATTATCTTCAAGTGTCTTCGATGAGAAAATGAAAACAATTCTTCGGCATATGACAACGAGTATCGTTTAAAAAAATCAACACCAACCAGCATTGCCGTCCTTGCCTTTAAGAGAAACCACACATCGATAAACTTGCAATGGAAGCGTTCTCTCAAGACCATCCGGGAGGGAGCCAAACGGATAGGCACGTCCTGCGAGACAACATTGCAAATATAAGAGCAACTTGTTACCATGTGCTATTTCACAATCCGAGAAAACTTCCCGATCCACAAATGTTGCCACATTCTCGAACATTTCCTCAAAATGGTAAATTACTTACCTCAACATTCATAACTCGTTGATCACTTCAACCTGAGAAACAATAAAGAACCATATTCTCAATTAGTATATTGGAATTATTTAGCAACAATGTTCGTATCGTTGCCATGAGGCGAGAGAGATTATTCAATTTATATCATCTTCGACGGAAATGTGTTAGAATCCAAAACAATGTACCTAAAAGTCCGCTAATATCAAATAATAAGAACACAGGTGTAAACCTTCTTTATCACCAACCGTTCCCCACCACTATCTACCTCCTTTTTCCAACCCTAATCTTCTCAGCTGTCTCCAGCATCTGCCCACGACGAGTAAACTGAAAATTATGAGAAATGACCATATCAACCAGTGGAAGGCATAAGTAATGAACCTTATCATTTCCAGGCAAGTGTTTAGATTACCCCAATGGCCAGAAGCACTGTCCCACCATCCTAATTTCTTCATCAAAAACGCATAAATATCAACAATTATAGATAAGCGCTAAGCTTAGCCAACCTCGAGTGGACTCAGATAATCCTGCAACGCCTTATTATAAACATATATAATGCCATCGTATAGACGATTTGCTCGGCATGTTGTCATAACATAGTGTATGTCTTGTTTGTCGATCGGAATCCGTACCACCGCCGATTCGAATTGATTGAAATTTCCTTCGGCTACCAAATTTTGTAAATAATCAGATACCTGAAGAAATAAAGCTCAATAAAGCGCCTAAAAATATTCTATTGATGAGAGCTTACCTTGAAAGGTGATACTGTTATTGCCATCTGGTTTTCATGGAAAATTTTTAAAAAAACTTGAAAACTTAAACAATGAAGTTGACAACATGCAACACTTTTGTGTCGTTTACTCTCAAGTGATAGGATCGCAAAGCTTCGCAAACATTTTTGCTAAACAAACATGAGATAATAAAAATGGAGTACTTTAGTATAGTATAGAAGAATATCATTGAAAATATCATATTCTGCAGTTAACACGCGAATTGGCATTTACTATAGAAATATTATAACAAAAAAATACGATGGCTTCCCAGTTTTCACCCCTTCAAATCTGTATTTGAGTGGTATGATAAAAATTTTTTGTTCCCCCGCCAAGGAATATCTTTTGACTCACTCCTACCACAAAATACTTCAATCATACAAGGATATAACTTCCTGCCGAAATTGTCGGATGACTCCTCTTCCCTTCCCCGCCACCTTTCGTTCGCCAAAATTTCGCTCATTCTATTTAAAAATTCATTTCATTTATTAACTTACCCTTCGCCTTTCACTAATTTTGCCTATTTACCCCTATTTTCAACTTCATCTTTTGAAAAGATAATTATTAAATGCACGTCCCCCCCCCTTCAGTTTGCAATAAAATTGCACTAAAAATAATACCAATGAAGGAGGTGGATTATCGAGTAGACCATCCAACACAACCTCATCAAGGAACTCGAAAAATATTGTCTTCGATAGTGGGTCCTTTTCGAGACGTGGATAGATCGTATTATAGAGCAAGTCAAAACGACTCGTCGTCACACACGTATGCAACAATAAACTGATATGTTTCTGAAAGAAAATCCAAAAATAATCAATTTATATGCAATGAAAATTAAATAAAACTTACATTATATTCAACATTATAAACTAATGACGACTCTTTACTGCAGGATCGGCGATACGAACTGTTCGTTCTATCGCTGAAACTACTCCATACCATATCGCATCTTCAGCAATCCTTTTTCTTTGCGAATATTACATCATTTTAAAGACACATCATATAGCACTCACAAAATCCGCTCGACAGGGAGATCGAAGATGAAGGAAGAGGAAATGTGCAGGTTTCGAGGATTTCTCTACGTGAGACTCTAGCTTATATCACCTAAAAATTCTTGCCAGTGAACAATTAGCCGGTGAATAAATGAGAAATGATAATCTCTCATAGCCATCCCTAAACCAGAATTGACTTATATTGGTGCATATCCCCTGCATAGAATTCAATTACCCCTCCCCCTCCCTCGCCGCTCTCAAAAACCAATTGACAACAACTGATAAACGAAAATCAAATACGTGCATCGGTTCAATAAAAAGGGTTTCATAAAAACTGACGAAAACATATGACGCGGGTAAAGAAGATCAAAATAAAAAGACATGAAATAAGGGGAGAAGTTGAGATGCGCTTAAAAGCTACGGAATGATGACTTCATTCTTATTCCCACCTTAATAATACAGGAGGGAGGTAAATAAATAAAAACACTGAAAGTGCGCAGATTATGATATGATTGCAGCTGAAAGGGACTACGCATGCTGAAGGAGCGGAGAGGGGGGGGGGGGGGGGGGGTAAAGCTGAGGTAGGATCGGTAGCAGCTTGCAAGCACACAAAACCACAAGTAATATTTACTGTAGCTGCCTACGCGACAGCCATAGGCCTCTCCACTACCCCCCCCCCCCTCTTTCTAGGATAGCTGATAGGTCATATTCGCACATTACCCCTCAAAGACCCCACCAAAGTCTATTAACTAGCTAATCAAATAAATGCAAAAAAAAAAAGAAAAAGCACATACTCTATAATGGTCAACAAGATGTGTAATTTTCCCGTTGTGGAGACCTGAAGTTGTAAGCGAAAGAAGTCTATCGATAAGCGTCGGTAAATAACCAGAAATAGCGTATCTCAAATCAACTCTTCTCGATTTATTTACAACTTTACCCGTAAATATATCCATCGAATAGAGCACCGCCGATAATATATCATCTCTAAAATAATTTCAACAGCTTCTTTAAGAAATAAACGAAAAATAAATAAATAAAAAGAAAAATCAACTATGAAGAATATAAAAAATCAAACAAAAAACTTAACAAATGAAAATATGATTAATTAGAAGGAGGAGAACTTTCACGAATATCTGAAGGCTAACAAAAACAATCGTAACTTGTTGACGGGAGGAGAAACTCTCTCGCAATTCGCTTTTCTGCAAATTTGTTCACTAATATCGCCCCAGCGTTAAAACCTATTTATTTTTCAGTTGTGGAAATTAACTCCAGCTATAGGTGATCTCTTACTTATAGGATATATTGTACCGTTCTAGAAATTAGCTGAGAAACCCAAAAATATATCAAAAACTCTTCGCTACCTTATCGAGCAAAACGATGCAACGATGAGGCCTTTGCATCGATCTATTAAAAGCCAAAAACAAATGCGAAAAAGAAGCAATCGGATTTTCTTCCACAGAAATCCTTATAACCAAACAATTCTCCAAACAAATAGCTAATAATAAAGCATAACAAATTCCGATGTTTTCAATCGCTTTTCTATAAGACCTAATAAACATGCAAAAATAAATCAATTATGCATAGCCATATAAGTTTGCAAACATATGCAATGCTAGCAAACAACTCTGCACCACGACGCTTTCCTTAAAGCTTAGGAATGAGGACGTATTAAAAGGGATATACGTTTTCTCCATTCCCTCCTCCCTTCCCCCCCCCCCCCTCCCTTCCTCATCCCTTGCCTAGCACTGCAACACCTGAAAGATAACGTTAATTCTTGCATAGCAAGAAAGATGCTGCACAAATCGCACTGGCAAAGGGCAGTGTGTCACATGTGTGGCTAATATCATACCTGTTGAGAGGGAGGACGAGCAAGAAAACGATCCAGCCTCCCCCCCCCCTCCTCCCTCCCTCATATTTCCAAATCTTACAGAAAAGTTTTCACTTATGGTTAATTTTTTTTAGCTTATGGATTCTCCTTACGGCACCGCTTAAGATTTATACGGTCCAAATCGATGCCCACATCTGCTTAGCAATGACCCGAATAACGTCCCCACATTACCATGCTCCTGGAATAGATCAGAATATCCTCATGAACAATTCTAGATCGCCGTCCACCTCACTTGATAAGACTTACCTTTCGATAAAGTTTTGAAGCTGTGCAATTTGATCGACAACCGAAATGACGCAAACCGAAGAACGTCCCAATATGCAAACTTCACCGCCAACTCGATAAACTGACTGATAACAAACCGCATTCGATAGATATTCCATTGCAGAACTCACGTTGCCACCCGTTGAAAGACCCTCAACTTATACGCATTTATTATAGCGCAAAACTTGATCTAATATTACAAAACATATAACAAAAAAAAAATTATATCTACATCGATCAGATATTGAAGAAGTGTCGGCACTACGTCTTTCTCCTCAATAAAAGTCTGATTTTTTCAATAATTTCTATTTTCTCAGAGGCAGCGAAACTCATATCACTTACTCTATCAGTACTCCTCCCTCCAAATCCCAATAATACGTCCTTCCGAAATTAGCGAACATTATAACCTACAGGATTTAGAGCCGAGGCTTTTTTTAATACTAGAACAAAGTGCGCCATAGAGGCAAATTGAGTTCCACTGGAAATATAACTACAATCTAAGAACAGATATCACGTCTATAAAACAGTAACTAAAAAAGATAGAGGTGTTGATGCCATTATAAGAACACCTCATTGTTCACTTACTTAGAATCATATATATCATGATGACTCCAACAGAATTAATAAAAATCAGGTTTTGATGTAGATTAATGCACTCTAAGAAAAACACCCTATCAACGATCGGACCGATAAACCAATCAATAAATTAAACCTTAAAATCAGCACTGCCATAGACGAGTTCGACCGTTGAGAGATCTCTTTGAGCAATTTCACCTTTCGAAATATCGATTAAATGAATCCTCTCTTCCGAATCAAGAGCCAATAAATGGAATGGATCGACCCATTTTAAATTGATCATCTCGAATTCCAATGAAAATGATCTTAAATATCGGCTAATTAGCAACACTTACAAAATACTCACTAGAAACCTAGAATCAAATATCAAATGCTATAGGCCAAACCCGCCGAATATCGCACAATAAATAAAATATCAAAAAACTCGAATTTCGAAACGCTTTCTATCGGCTACTATCCATCAACGAAATTATGGTCAAAATTCTCTAAAGGAGCTTTAAGATACGAAAATATGCATTACGTTTTCCTTAACGATTCTCTGACTATATCGAAACGGAGATTATTCCAACTTTATTCTCTCATCTAACCCTCCCTCATCCCTCACCTTACCTCATCTACTCCTCTCCACCCTAAAAGCACTGCCACCACCCCGAATGAGAATTAATAGCGTTGAGATTAATAGAACAAAGAAAATGCACCATTACTAGATGGAAGATCTTCCCCTCTTTCCCCAATCCCCATCCACTCTCCCTCTCTTTTCAGCTTTGAAACAGCGATAGCAAAGTATATTTCTATAACGATCTGTTATCAATGGAAAACAAAAGAAAGTGTTGAAAAAAAAAAACAAAGACTAAAAGAACAAAACGATAAATAAATAACCAACTTAACAACAGCGATATTCTTTGCGCCTGGTATTTTCCCAAACAATCGGAATAAATCAATTCGTGATCCACGACCAGCCGCTAATACTGCATTTTGTAATTTTTCGTTTGCATTCATCTAAAAAAACAAAATACAAACGAGCAAAAAAATATAATCGCTCTTTTATTTGAAAAAAAAAAACAATAGTAATAATTTTGCTTAGAAAATATAAGAGAGATGATTGCAACTAAAGAGAATTTTTTTACTTGCATAAAATCTTCTCAAAAGAGAATGAGTGACTCTAACGTCGTTGAACTCCGATGATAAATATTTTGTAATGAAAAAATAAATTATTTTAAAAGAAATTCTACTAAGCACCGTAAAAGCTAAGTGCTATCAACGATTTACTCTACTATATATTTTTCTCTCTATACCACGATGAGGAGAGAGAGAGGGGGAAGGGAGGAGTCAAAAGGAAAGAGGGGAGCGAGGAGGAGCTGATCAAATTAGTGCAATAGTTGTGTTTCGCAGAATAAATAAGTTACTAAGTAATTAAGTTCAATTAAGTTGTCAATAATTAAATTAAACAAACTACCATAAATTATTATAAATAAACAAGTCCGAAAATTTAGGCTTGAGAAAAAAATGCAAACCTTGAAATCGACGAATTGCCAATCGATAAGTGGCGGTCGATCCGGTGGTCCATTAAATGAATTTGCGAAAATTAATTGAGCATCTGGTAAACTTATAAGAAATAATTTCGTTAACGATACCATCGCTAGGAAGCTATCGTTTGCTAATGTCTTCACATAGACCACCTAAAATTAACGAAACATTAGAAAATAAAATTCCCCAAAAAATTATGCACCTCGGGATTCGATAATAAACGAATTTAATATATTCCATCGTGAATGAAATTCTAAGGATCTTCGTGCGCTTCCAAAAAGATACCTTTTAAAAATTAATATGCAAATTAGGTATGACGCACATGGCTGTTGCCTACCTCTGCTTGGAAAGAACGGAAAATGAATAAACAGCTAAAGAGTATCCATAACTAGTAAGCTGCTTTAAGAGGAAAATTAAACGCATTTCGGATGCATTCCAGAAAAATTTTGGAATTTCATCATCGCACAAAAATTAGCGGAAATTCTTCGCCATAGTTACTTACCTCCTGGAAAACATGTCAGGAGAGAGAGAGAGAGAGAGAGGGAGAGAGAGAGAGAGAGACCTGCAATCTTCCGGTTGCAGAACTGCAATGAGTTTATGCAAGCCTTTCACCGCAATATAGCGGAAAAAGACGATCGAATCCTTGACTTGAGGTACTGCATCTATCGAGGTGTAAACATCAGAAGCAGGGGACCAAGGACTTTACCACCTACCCCCCCCCCCTCCCCAAAAAGCCTGGAAAATTTTGCAAAGATATTCAGAACTCCCTCCCCCCTCCTCTTTCTTCAGGAAAGTCCTAGCGAATATTGGTACAGTTTAACATTAAACAGTTGCTTGAAGCCTGAAACGCAATTTCCATATACAAGACTTTTTTTTAAATCACAAAGGGCTCTTCGTGAAAAAAATAAAGGCAATAAATGACCTCTCCATGACATCCTGAGAAGACACATTTAACACGCCGCACTCGAACCCTTGTATGTGTACGCATCTCATACACTGAACCGCCACTGTCCACTATCATTAGTCGTCGTCCACTGCAATGCGTTTCGCATTGAAAAAAAAATCGAAAAAAACCAAAAACCATTTTTTTTTGCCCAAATATGAAAAAATAACAATAAGGGAGAAGAATACGGCAGAATATCAGAAAACACATCAACGAATTTTGTAATAACTTATAAGTGATACTATTTCAATATTAGCATAACATTTGTCATTTTCATACAAATATGTTTGCCTAAAGCCGTTTACTATCGACTTTGATGTTTAACTCCGAGGACATATGGCATGCATCTTTATCGAATAATGAAGCATTATTGAGTGAGTGAAGCTTCTAATAATACGCAGATCTCGAACAGATAAAACAAAGGTATTTCAACTCATCCTTGCCATAAACACTCATTCCTTGAGATACCACTAGGCCAAAGAAACATTTTGTAACCGCAATTTTCGTTTCAAAAATTTCAACGAATGTAACGAAAAAACTAATTCGAAGATCTGAATAGCAGAGAACAAATTCACTTTATCTGCAAAAAAAAAGTCATCTAAACTGGTACAATTAGCTGTCGAGCTCTAGTGATAACAAAAGAAAAAAAAAAACGAACCTGCCCATGAATGTGATATGAATTATGCCTCTTCCCGGTTGTACCACTTCGTTGGTATTTTCTATCATCCTTCCTGTCATGATGTTTATTACTCGTACCAAACCTGTTGCATATCCGACCGCTAATTTTACTCCATCCAAATTGAAATCCATACATGAAACCGGAGTTCCATCCGAACATAATGAACGTTCCAATCTTAAATTATGCAATTCCATCATTTCTTTAATGAAATTTCTTTCAACATTTATATTTTATATTTCATCAAAAAAGAAAATTAAAATATGAAATAAATAAGAAAATTTCCTTAACGAAATGTTTTATCCACTTTTATCCTAATCATATCGAACATTCACTCATCTTTATGCAATAAAAATTATCTGCTTCCTAGCTTTACTCAAATTCCGACGATTAGTAAGAAGTTTACCTTTAATCTATTTTTACCTTTAATCCTAGTAACTACAATATTGGAAATTATCCCACCTTTTGGTTAACCTTGTCCCAACTAGCACTGTCATATCTGCTAGGCTTTGAGTTTCACCTTTCAAAGAGCACAATATTCGCTTGATTTTTCATTGAACTACGTATGGCATTATATTCGTAACGGCTAAGCATTAAATCGATTTGGTAAATATTTCTTTCACTGCTTTTATATTGCGACGGTTATTTACGCTCCTTTATTTTGCTATCACAAGTGCTTATAAGACGGCATTTGGATCAACCTAGATCAAAAACTTGATCAGAATCAAATCAAATAAGTTGCAATTTAAGCGTTTTTTTTTCATTTCAGCAAAAAAAAAGGAAAAACAATACATGGAAGAAAAAAAAAGAAAGATACCGTTCGCTAGCACGTGAGAAAATTAATACGAGACCACGACTTGTTCCAACTGCAATATGTCGAATCGATGCTGCTATAGCACTCGATGGACCACCATAACGATGTTCTAGTTGTGATTTTAATTGATGTGATATCGCCTCTAAAATGACTATTAGTTAAGCCATTGCTTTTGAATAAATATACCTCCAATATTCAATAATTATTTATACAACAATTGTCGAGATTATGTAAATCTAAACTCCATGTTAACATCAACAATACCTCACAAAATAGATAAAGGTAGATAATTAAAGGTAAGACATAGGTGAAAACTTTTAGAAAAGCATCGAAGGTACAAAACTCTTAGAAAAAAAAACATAATAAATAAAATTCCAGCCAAACTATTGCTTCTAGAAACATTAGCGATATGAGATGTATATTTCCCAGCTCTTCCGTTTTTCTTCTTTTTCCCTCTTATGAACAGATCTTTTTTTTCGGTTATAGCTACTTGCTACCTGCTGATGAAGTGTAATCCACAAGCCATCGATCTCAGAACAGTAAGTGCATATGTCATTCCTCAGAAGGAAATAAGCAATTTACAACCCAAGTAAATCTATTCGATATAAATAAAAGTGCCATCCATATTATAAAATACTTTATGATCAATAAATCCCAATAAAAAGTAATAAGAATAACAGAGAGCCATTCCGGAAAACTAATGGATCACTTCCTGAAAACCGGAAAACTGTTCCACTATAATAACCTTGTACTTCGAAATTAGACAGATCTCTAACCTTTCAAAAGATACTGCTAATCTTTATAGTATGGTACGAGATGAGCTGCAACAGGAATTTACGAGTTCGCCGATATATGCAAATTACCGAATATATCGACAAGAGAGGCGAGCATAGGTATGATCCGTTAACATTTACAAAGGCTTACATGGTATATATATATATATATATATATATATATATATATATATATATATATATATATATATATATACCCTTACATCACATATCCCTCTCCTCTTTCCGAATCAAAATTGCGTCACATTTTAGAGATTACTAGTACAATATCGATATGAAATTCTAGATCAACTTACCTAATTCAATGAATTTGATCGGTGAATCCAAACTATAAGATGGCGGCGATACGGGTCGTGTTCCATGCGATGCAGTTATCATCGATGAGTGATCATCTTCGACACCGCTTAAATCCTCATCCAAATTCACCAATTTCTGAATAATGTAAAAACTCATTAAATTATTCATTGCTTAAAAAGTTGAATATCGTTGACATTTATTTCATTTGATTATTCAAATTTATCGATATTTGCATATTTAATGAAATCTTAGTGAAGAGATACTTTCCTGTTAGAGATTAAATAAATTTCCTCTCAACATCTGTCAATCTTTTAGGCGTTGGAAAAAGTTTTTCTCTCTTCTTTATTTCTTTTTTTTTCTTCGCCCTCTTTTCCATTTAATCGGAAATGGAAATTAATTTCTAAAAGTTTTATGCGAAATATCAAATGTAAATTTTCAAGAGGATTCCAGGAATTTCTAAGCAAATTTGCAATATCTTTCCACATCATATCTTCAAATAATGCTCTAAACTAGGTGAATAAAATATACCGCTTATATTTTTAAAAAAATTTTTATTTGTCAACTAATATATTTGTATTCTCGATTGATCCGTGGCGGCGGATCTGTCCAGTTACGTCACTCTTAGCGCGACCCTTAGCGAACAAACAGACTATCACGTGAATATTGCATTCATTTTTCTATCTCCGAATTTATTGTGCTAGAGCTTCGCTTATATGATTTTTCAATTGTTGAAAAAAAAAAAAACAGTGTCTCATTATGTAAAGTTTTATGAAACAAATGCATTAAGACATCCTAATTTTATCATCATAGTGTAATTTGTGAGATATATTTAATATCGATCACAAACTGCATCGGATTTAAATCATGACCACGTGGGTACAGGTCAAACTTGACTCCGGTTCTGGTCCGAAGCAGGATAAGGGCCGCCAGGCTTAACCAATATGTTGCACTGGATTAAATCAAGTCACATCTCCGATCATGATCAGAAATAGGAGAACTGATTTAACCTAGACTCGTTTCAGTGCTAAAATTATTCACCACTGATATGGTATCCATGTGGAAATATAAGCGGAAATCGGGAATTATAAATGGAAATTACATACTTCAGCGAGGATTTCATCGAGTGTCTGTTCAGGTACACTAATCGTGTCGTCGATTTCAATCCATCGATCTACTATATCTTCATCGGTGGTGATAGATGACATCACGACAGAGAACACTATGAAAATGTCCGCTCTCGATTACTTTCGGCTCACCTTTAATTGTAATCCCAACATTTTATGACCGCTTTCCGGTACCGCAATATTTCATAGCTATGAACTATTGTGGTCGATTCGAATTTATGGATTCACGTTTAAGGTGAAATAATTCAAGCTCATTTACCTTGATGAACGCCTCATTTTGAGAAAAAGGACCGTCCCATATGTTTCATGAAAGCTTTCATTCCGAATGGCGCATAATAAGTTACAAAAAAAAAAAAAAAAAAACGACGAAACTATAACGAAAATTGAAAGCATTTCAACGTTACATAATAAAAAAAAAAATAAAAATAAAAATTATTAGGTTTTAGGAAATTATGAAGGATTTATTCCTATAATGAAATCACCTTTATTTACATAATTTCGAAGTTTTAAAATACATCTCTTTCAATCATTTCTAAATTCTAATATATCTATTTCCAACTTTCTGGACGAAATTTACCAGAAGAGGTGAGAGAAAAAAAATTATACATTTTGGAGGATATATTTTATTGTTATTTAGTTCTTATAGTTGAACGAAATTATACGACTTTGGGAAGAGGAAACAAGTGCAAAAGAAGTGCAAAAAGTTTTTTTGCAAAGAAAAAATATAGTATATATAAATAAGTATGGGCATCAATTTAAATAAATACCAAATATTGTCTATGATCGAAATCGAATCTAAACGAAATTCCTTTCAGACAACATTTTATCGCAATGATTTATGCATAGAAGATGGTATTTCCTTTTTTTTAAGCACTAATTTATTTTTTTTTTTAAATCTTCACCTCAAACGTTGAAATTTTTATTTATTTTTTCCCGCTGAAAATATTTCAGTGGGCAAAAAATTTCAACTAAAATTTACGAGAGAAAATATTTTCATAATTGCGTAAAGTAGTCCCCTATCCCCCCTTCTCCTCCTCCTCCTCCTTCTCCTCCTCCTCCTCTCCTCCAGAAAAAATTCTACCATAGAAAAATTAAAAACTTGTAACTAAAGGAAATCCTTTGAAAAAAAAAAAGATCACTCATCTAATATTTAAATATAGGAAAAATAAATTAATAAGCAATTAGAAAATTGGCACAATATGTGCTTTTTTTTTTAAAGAACGTCGCCGAATAATTGAAGAAAAATACGCTCACCAAGTAAATATTTATTCGTCGATTTTCATCGTTAATCAAGGCAAGAAAACCTCACAAAAAATTCATCTCTTCTTCATATTCAAATATTCAAAAAATAAACGCTGCAAATTTTGAATATATGCTTCAAATTTCTATTTGTTTATAGCTATAATTTGCTACCGTATTGGTGAAAACCACAATGGGAAATATTAGACATGAGCGCAAAATGTCACCTCATAAATCATCGCTCCATGGAAACAGTTCTCAGTAATATAGTATTATATGCAATAGAAGCCCTCCTGTTTCTTAAGTGACCATAAACGAATGACAGAACGATACTGACAAAGGGGTAGAAGACTTTCCCAAAAGTGTTGAGGCTTTTTCAAGAATAAGTTTGCTTCACTAAAAAATTCTCTTCAATGAGTGATTCGAAAAGATTTGTCCATTGCTCTTCACCGTTTTCACTCAAACGTTGAAATCTTTATTTATTTTTTATTCACGTATTAATCCTTCGAAGAAAAAAAAAAAAAAAAAATTCCACAAACATTGTGGAAAAATTGATCTATTTCTAGTGCTCATTTCATCATTAGAAACACGCATAATAAAAGTAACGATTATGTTAATAATAACAAATATTCAATGCAATTTTTATTTTCGAGTATTTTTATTTATTCATGAAGGTATTTTTGTTGGAGGAATAGATATGAGCATTACAACAACATTAATATATAAATAAAAATTTGATATCATATTTATGCTACAAATAATAATACCACACATCTCTAATATCGACAATGTTTTATCGTTTTTTCTTTTTTTCTTTCTTTCTTTCTTTCTTAGGCTTGAATTATTCAGATATTCAGGTAAGATCACTTATCTAAGGTAATTAATAGCGATTATTATTTAACTAAATTTACACTTATATGATTTTTACTCCTATTTGCTCGATATTTATACGTAGATATCTTGTCGAAACGCATTTAATATAGAATAGACTTGAGTGCTTTAATATATACTTTTCAATATCATCATTTTTATTATTATATGGCCAATAAGTTATGATATTGCTCTCAACTTCTTCGGCTTTCCCATTGGTAGAATTTCGATTTTCCACTTTCGGCGCTCATATAAATTCATACAGATCTTAGTATGGATATAAATTTATCATGTCGTAGTTAAGTTCGAATCTATCGAGTAGGTTTTTCCACGCCTAATTATTGATTCTTTGAATGTTTATTGACCGGAGAGGATTTCAATTTTGGAATAAGCTTTTTTTTGGAATCTGAAGTCTACCTGTTCAAGGAACCGGAAAATTATGAAATCTGGAACTGGAATTAATATTAAGAACTACGATAAGTTTTAGATGGAAACCGATAAATCTTTCAAACCACAGATTTTATTGAAGGTTTATGGTTGATTTCATTTGTCATTTTTTCGCTCATTCATTTCGAATATTGTAAATTGATGCTATCATCATCGTATACGATATTTAACGTTTAGTTTCTAACAAATATTTGAATATCTTCTAATAGGAATTTCCAAGCGTCATAAATTCTTATCAATTCCTCTTTTGCATAATGCAAACAAACTATCATAAAAAGCTAAGCGAAATTATGTGGATTCGTTCCAACAACTAATCAACTTCCGGTTTGAGAGAATAAAATTGTGATGCGACTAGATTTCGAATTAGAACACCGGATTTTATTAGCGCTGTTGAGATCGATCGAAATGGAACGTTTGTTCAATCCAATGGCAACACTAGTAATCAATAGAGTTTTCGATCCATCCACCTCTCCAGTTGTTATCATCATCATTTCTTCTTCAGCATTTTTTTTTTTTTTTGAGTGCAAACAATTGAAATACATCAAGCTGTAGAATTTTTTATCAGGCGATATAAGGTAATCGTCTCATTCCTTAATCATTTTCAATATCTGTGAGCAGAATCCTCTTCTCCATTCCTCTTTCCGTCCCATAGTGCTCTTCCCATTGATGCTGGTGACTTATTCATTCGGCTCTACTTCTATTTGATCGTATAGATAAGTGTATAATTTAAGAAATTTTGATGGTCATAAAATATAGTATAATACAAATTAATAATTACAAGAATTTTGCATTTCCCGAAGTATACTTTTAGCATAGTTTTATATAACTGTTAGCGCCACACATACTTTTTCCTGATTCGTTCCATTGATATTTCCGGGGTTTTCTTTTGAAAAAAGAAAAAAAAACTGCTTAAAATATGGAAATTATGATTTTATTATAGTGTAAAATTGTGCATAAACACAAAATTCAAAGAATTTCGACACATAAGATAGATGGGATACAAATATATAATTTGGTGCATTTTTCATATTGTCATTGCTTTCGTATGTGGTTGGTCGTTTTATTTTTAAGATTCTATTTGTTAGAATTTCTTTCTCGTTGAAATGATTTATTTAAAAGGAGTATAGGTTCTGGCAGGATATATCGGTTTGCTGCTATGATTTTATGCAGCATTTTTCAACTCATTTTGGCCAGATATGCGACGAAAATAAGAAAGCACAAGAGAGTTCCTGTGAATTCCTGGAGGGAAGAAGAGATTCCCGCTCGGAAAATCCATCGTAAGCGAAAAGGATTTTCAAGGCCTGCGGGTTTTCGCGAACGGTCCTTTGCTGTCCGAAATGAAAAAAAAAATGGGTGAATCGTTTTTCTAAGAGTGCTTCCAAGGGGGATGGGAGAGAGGTGACGATGACGGACGCCGTGTACTATCATGAGGTCTGTGACATGTATTCATGGTATGTAACGAGTATAAGCATCACTTAAGAGTGTCATAAATATATAAGGCTATTAATTTTATTATACATACAACAATTCAGGCTATTTGGGTACCATGAAGTGCTTTGCGCCTTTTATGCGAAATCTTCTCGTGGTGAACAACAATTGTGCTAAAGGTGCGCGGTTTATGAAATACCTGTAATGAAAGGAATATCTACGATAGAAACGCGATTCGAAAAACATCAACACAATAAACAAATAAAAATCAGCTCCACAACTTCATATCATATATGACTAAAGAGCATTTGGGATCTATGCAAAGGAACACGTATATATGTGCTAAAAGATCTATTGCTTCACGATATACTCACCTTTATCTATTGATATTTGCATATATTTGCATACGATATATCTCTACCTTATTTTATTTTATTTTATTTTATTTTTTTTTTGCAAGAGCCATTGTAAATTCATATTTGGAAAAAAAAAATGCCTAAAATGTGTGAAAAAATTAATTTCATGATGAATCAATGATTTCTATTGATTAGACCATAATCGATCTTCTAATGAAGATTTATTTGCAATGAATAGTCGGAAATATGATTGCAAAATTTTATATGATTTTATTTTTATTGGTTTGTAAATTATTGAAATAAATTCAAATAAGAAATTGTGAAGAATATATTGGGATATATTGTAAGGAGTATGCATAAATTATAAATATACCCCAATATTATGCGTTAAATTACATTTTAGAAAAAATTATAATGATTTCAGTGGAAAAATATGATGTGATTTTTAAAAAAATCTGAATTTTGCAACCTTCCGGTAATTGAAATAAACTTTTCCGGATTGCTTTTCAGATAAAAAAACCTGAATTTTGCAATCTTCCGGTATTTAAATAAACTTTTCCGGATTGCTTTTCAGATAAAAAAACCTGAATTTTGCAATCTTCCGGTATTTAAAATAAACTTTTCCGGATTGCTTTTCAGATAAAAAAACCTGAATTTTGCAATCTTCCGGTATTTAAAATAAACTTTTTCGGATTGCTTTTCATACGGTCAATATGAAATCCGAATTGAATTTTTTTCAAGCCTATTATCTTATAAATTTCTCTAAATATTTCATTAATTTTTAGCTAAATAGTTCTAGCTTTATCTCTTTCTTTCTTTTTTTTTTAAACTTATCTCAACCAATAATTCTAAAATTTTTTTTATAATATATTCAATGAAATTATTGAACGAACTTTATAGTAGAGTCGCTAGTTAGTGTGCGATGTTGCACTTTTAGCATTTTAGTAAGAAATTAAATAAATACTTGAGAGGAAGATGATATATTTGCTTAAAGAAAGCAGCTATATTTGCATATTCTAGCTCTATCAGTTATATTTGCATATTCTAGCTCTATCAGTTATATTTGCATATTCTAACTCTATCAGCTATATTTGCATATTCTAGCTCTATCTTTTATTTTACGACCAAATTTCTAGAGAATTCGTCTAGATCTAATGATTTATTATGCTTCAAAATTGATTTAATCTAATATAGCATTTATATTTATATGTGAATAATTACACATCTATGCATCGTTTTTTTTTTTAATATTTTCGAGTGCGGAAAAAAAAATCGCTCGTATAGGAATAATTCGATTTGAGTTGTCCAATCGGATTAGTTGAACATCCGAATTAGAATATGATTGAATAGATATTACTCTTTATAAGTTTAATCGGTCTTCACACGTTGATAACGTTCTTTTGGGCTTGTGAAATAGGCTTTCACATAGAAATTAATGAAGAGAGCGGCGAATGAAATACACTCAATAAGACCAATACAAATATTCCCATAGGATTGTTGACATCTGCAATTATTATGTATTACTTTAAATGGTAAAGAATTTTCTATAATCATTGTGGACTATAGATAATTTACATGGCTCTTAAGTAGAAGTTTACGTAGATTTGCGATTGTATCCTCGCCCTTATCTCCTCCCTCTCCTCCTTGCCCTCCTCCTTGCTTCCATTCCTACGCCTCTTTCCCATCTTCGGAGGGCAGCCAATTTTTCATTCGTCGGCGGTGACACAGGAGGGTGAGGCAGCAAAACCGCACCCCTAAGGCTGTGTGGTAGAATCTGTTTGTATCTACCCTCAGGGACCCTTTCCTTATAGGCAGAATAGATTCGGTGCCTGCTTCCGATCATATCTTTTAGGAAGGGTTTGGCGAGGACGAGAGCGGGGGGATTTGCTGGCATCTTACTCATGAAGGTTGTCTTCATGGCGAGGAAGTAAATTCCGTCCTTGTTGGGTGATGAGCTGCGGGGACGATGTCCGTTGGGCGCAATCTTTACCCTAATCCGGTAAATGGTGGTAAAAGAATGATGAGTAACTATTATTACTAAAATTAGTGGACTGTTGCCATTAAATTCCGACTAATAAAAATTAAGTTGAAAGGTCAAAGGTCAAATGTCGTGGTGTTCAAAAGCCTGAGCAATTAGAATAACAGAGAAGGCTTATGAATAATTAAACTTACGGCAGATTCTGTCGTGCTTTGTATTCATAAACAAGGCACTCGATATAGACACCAATGAACATTTGAACAATTTGTAACGACGTAACGAGCATTGCCATCTTCCTGCCAAATGTCAGCTGGTTATTGATAAAGAGTATTAACAGTAAAGGAAGGTGGTAATAACGACGGTGTTGTCATCATTTAAAGAGCGGATACGATAGATGACCAATCCAGAAATTCTATAGTATGAATGGAGAAATCCCGAAAAGGATTTTCCATTTTCATAGTTATTTTTGCATGCCGCATTGATATGAAACTCTTATTTGAACGTTTTAAAAAATGATTTAATAGCTCCTCGCCAAGAACTCTTCAATTTGATGATTTTCACCTTTTTCAGTAGATCATCGATCGCCGCATTCTAGATATAGATATGGCTTAAACGCGCTAGAATAAAATAACTTAAAGATTTATAAAATTGAAGAACATATGAAAATCGTTTAGAAGTTTCTAAGCTCGGAGAAAATTTAGAAATTTTAGAGCATTTTGATTCTAAGACAATCGGAATAAAAAACAGCGACATCATAATGGATGGAGACAAAATTAATGGAATAATAAATACGCTTTTAGAGTCTTATGATCAAAAGATCTTATATAAAGGATCGGTTTAGGCAATAAATATATTCTCTGTGTACTCGTATAGAATCTATTGACTGTTATGTTATAAAAATAAGCAGAAAAGATTTTCGAATGGAAAAAAATGGAAGAAAAAAAATGGAGAAGATGAGAGGATAAACTCTTCAACCGTTTCATCCATTATACTACCAAGCGGCATAAATTGACGAGAAATGATCAAATATTTTGGAGGTATTAATGTTTAACTCCTTAATTCTACCTAACCGACTAATTGTATAAATCTTCCTTAAAATATTTTTCTCTTCTCATAAGGAATGCTAACGGATCGACCGTAAATACCTTTATGTTTAATTACGCTTAAGAGATTATGATTTCATTAGATGTGAGTGAATCAGAATGGAATCTAGTTAAACTCTTTGAAGTTAAGGTCGAGAAGCCTAGGCTCAAGCTCATCAGTTCTCGAACTTCACTAACAGACATACAGATGTGCCCACATTATGCAGCTTCGGCATAGCGCCATAATCTCTAGAGATATAAATTTATGCGAATGTGCATAAAATTGAAGTTAATTACCTTGCTAATAAAACACTTTATTTTCTTTAAAAAAAATTTTTTTTAATGCACTAATATACCAATATGTGTTAATGAATGATGAATGATAAACGTATACTTTGAAGGACGAAAACCATAAGAAGTCGATGCATAATAACTATACATAATAGCATGTACGAAATAATTCACAGTAATGAAAAATCTTCCTGGTGCAGCATGTTCGGCACCTGAAGAAGACAGGTATGAAATTCAGGTAACATGACAAAGGTATATCTTCGTCTCATAAATATTGAGTTCGAATGAACGATAGAAATGCTTATAAAATTCAGGTGTTTTTTGAGCTCATGAAGTTGAAGTGGAAATCAGAAAATGACCGATCGATTGAAGGATTTCATTAGGAACAGACAGGTTTATGGATATAGTCGATATAAATGTATACCTGATACCTGAGATACTTGAACCTAAATTTCTAGCCAAGTTTTAAATATAATCAAAAAACGTATTATTTATCATACCTAATAATTAAATTGGAAATTCTCTGTCGATCATAAATTTAACAGCGAATATAATTTTTTATGTATATTTTTTTAATATGCAAATCAAATTTTTAGTACTAAATTGTTCGTTTATGATGTTATCGCTAACAGATTGAAGGAATTATTTGAAAAAAATTAAATTAAATGATAAAATTAAACCTGCATGAGCGGATCCAATAAGAACGGCAACATGATGATAATAATGAAGAAATATAAGTTTCCTTTTTCGTAGTACAATAAAAAGCGTATCACCAAGTTCAACGATTTTTGAGAGCGCAAAAAGAAGCGCCCAAAATGCGGCGACACCTTTTGGATGAACCGTATAGCAAACTGAACGATACATTCCAAGATTGAATACACTATATACAAGATCCTAAAATTTGTTAATCTTATTCTTAGTGTTCGCGAATAGAAATAAAAACATTTAAGGCGTTTTTTAAAAAATATCTTTCAATAATTTTGCATTTCTGCCTATCATCTGCTATAGAATATTTTTTTAATTTATTGCATTTTGCATAATTTATCATACAGTTACTTTAATTCGATAGTACTTTCATTGCAAAATCTTTTTTTGTCATAGTGGATGGTTTGATGATCTATATAGTCTCTAGGAAATCATTAAAAATTGTATCCATTTCCTCTCTCTTTACCCACTTAACGAACTTAATTGAATAATTTTTTAAAAAATTGAAAAGAAAAGAATTAGGTAAATGATACTACGATCGTGTGAACTTAGTAAATAAAATGCATACTTTTATAGCGGCCCTATACAAATGGGTTATTTTCTCATGGCAAAAAAAATATCTGTTAATAAAAAAGAATGATTTTTGAAATGAAGAAAAAATTATCGAAATGGAATATTGCCTTACCTCACCGAAACGTATGAAACCAATAGCGCTAAAAATCGCAAGTGATGCATTCCATATAACGAGTGGTCTCTTAAGAACGAATGCTTCACGATCGCGCATAAATCTTTGAATAAGTTTAATTATAATGAAATAAACCACTGAGATAGTAATTGAATGATACCAATATCTTTGTAGAAATAATGTCGCACCAACTGGATCGTCGATTTTTTCAAACGGTAATGCATACCTATAATTTTATCGTGATTTATTATTGATAATAGAAAGTGTGTTTTTTCGAAATTCGATCGAACAAAAAAATTTTACTAATTGGTTTTTTTTTTGGATTTTCTCGTTATTTGATAGCATTGAAACTGTTTGTACCTCTTCTCGGCAAATAAATACTCCTTTTTTTCCGCTTATTAAATACCACTCTAAAGTATCGAATCTATTTGAGAATATTTTTCGATCACAATCAGAGCAAATTCTTGCATAGCACTATGATAGTGAAATTGTCGGTCGACATTTTTTCTTCAATTAATTTCTTTGCTTCGTTTATTCGTTTCGCTTTAATTCATCATCGACACCATAAGGAAGCCGGTTGAAATGAACTAGAAATTTGTTTTCATTTCATTTCATTTTATTTCATACTTTTTTTAAATTCATTTATTTTTTTTTTTAATTTGCTTTAGGCGATTGAGAAATAAGCAGCAATATATTTTTGAGCAATTTCGATAATTAGCACGAAATATGTTGGGATTCATTTTCTAATGCTCTACTAAGCACATATACACCACAATGATTAATTATTCCATTACAATGAGACTAAGAAGTTCCATCCGGCTTTTATTTTTCAATAAAGGTGTGATATAATACCTGATCGTCATATTATAGCGATTTCAATTGTACACATAATCCAAATGTCTCTTTTTTTTGCTCATGCACTGAAAGATTAAACAAAAGATTTGTTGAGGAACTGACTAAACATTTCACTAGTCATCTTTATGATGGGTCTTTTGAGCTCGATCGATTGAGCCAAAAAATTGTTTAAACAAATATTCTGATTTGCCTATTGTATTTTTCTAAATACTTTCATCAAGATTTGCTACTTATGAGCCTATTATCCGATGAAATTTTGCCTAGAAATGATCGATTTTTCGAATTTATTATTTTTTTAAAATCGAATCATCATCATCTTAGGCTGCGTTTATTCGATAATTGAATCCGATAAGACATAGTGGGAAAAATTACTAAAAGAAATTGTATTTTCTCATAGTCAAATGGAATTGTTCATCAATTATTTTTTGCGAAAAATTGCAAAACTTTTGCAATCATTGATCGATCTCATTCAGGTTTTTGAAATAATATATCTCATGCGAATTTTGCAATTTGATTGCATAATTCATTTTGCTATGTGAGATCAATGCTTTACTTAATATTTCATATATTTTATATGTTTTGTAAACATTTATATCGATCTTTTTTTTTTCGATATCGATCTGAAGTTATTTCATTTGCAGATGCATCTTGCAATTGGTATCCTTTTGCAATGTTTATCTATTCGAAAAATCAAACATTCAACGGAAATGCCTAAATTTCACTTTTATTTTCCATCAAATGATGATGGTATTAATTGCTTAGAGTAATCAATCAATGAAATTTTCTAAAAGAGAATGAAAAAAATTTACGATGAAAAATCGCTCTTATCAATTGTCGGCATTTTGCTTTTCACCGATCGAACACTTTCAATTTTCCGGTTTCTTCATAAAAATCGAATATTTTAAATTTCTTTTAATATATGCAAAAAAAAAATTTTTTTTTGAATATTTTAAACACCTCAAATGATTCGTCGAAATGCAAATTTATATTTTAAAATTTTCGCTAATATAAAATCCGATCTCTTAAATATGCTAAAGAAAGTGACAATAATATTCATCCCGAATGATAATTTTTTCCATTTGTTTCTTTCTGAAATAGATGGGTTATTTTTATTTCCTCGAACATCTTGGATTGTCTCGAGGATATCTTTCCTTACGCTAATGAAGCAGAAGAAATGTTTGGATGTATAATAAAGAAGACAAAAGTCCCCGCTAATCTGCTCTAACGAAAGCGAATACAACTCCTTTCTCTTGTCCTCTACCCCCGCGTCGTCTTCAACTCTTTGTTTCCTTAATACCTAGATGATTCCTCAACCAGGCCCATACCCATCCTTCTCGTGAACACTCTAACGCCTCAGATTAAGATTAGAAAGCAAAGGATGCGTTTGTCGAACTATCAAATCTGGGCACTTTGCGAAACAAATTTGCATGAAATTCTGCTCTTATTATTGAAAAAGTACAATTAAACTAGTAAAACGAAGCGTTCAATTGCTCATAACGGGAATATGAGAAGCGAGAAGAAGGTTCACTTATCAATACGAACGGAAGGATGGGATAAATATTCGAATAAATTAAAAGTTTTGATAACATTGAAGATATCTAAATAGCTTACCGATAGACATAATTGTTGTGTAATGAATGTGTCGAATTGCCGCTATAAACATCGAATTCATTGATTTGTTTAATATGCCAATGAATTGAATTCAACGTATCAGCAATCATCCCCATATTGTCACTCACCGTTCCTTCCTTTAATTGTTGGGATGAATTACGAGATGATATGAATCTTTAAACTATGGTACTATCACATAACAATGAGGGAAACATTATATATTGCAAGAAATATCGTCAATGAATGCAGAAATCAGCAAACAGATTAGAGGATTGCGGCAAAGTGTGGATAAACGAATATGTAAACAAATGCATAAATAAATGGAGACAGATAAATAAACAACCAAATAAATAAACAAATAAATAAATAAATAAACAAGTAAATGAAAAAAAAATAAACGCTGAATAAATAATCTTTATGATGTTGCGCACCTGTCAAGCATTTTCAACTTTAGCGATTCTTAAGTTGAAACTTATTTGACAGGTAAATAGACAAAGATATCTGAAATTATTAGGGTGGAGATGAGAGAGAGAGAGAGAGAGAGAGAGAGACAGAGAGAGACAGAGACAGAGACAGAGACAGAGACAGAGACAGAGACAGACAGAACTAGAGATGATGTATGGCTTAGAAACTAGGTCGACACTGAATATGTCATAAAAGTATATATCAGTATTATTATTTACAGCATATAGTAATCCAGTCGATTCCTTATTACATCTACTTGAAATTTATAATTTGAGATATTGTTTTATTTATATTCGTTTTATCTTTTAAACAAAGACAATATCTATCATTAATATTTATTATCTATATGTAATTTTCATTAAAAACGATTCTCGGCTATTCTATTCTATTTTTTTAAAGCGAAAACATTAACTTCAATTGACCTAATAAAAAATATAATCGATTTTATCAAGAGAATAATTTTTGCAATAATTATTATATTTTATGAATTATTTGATTCAAAAAAAAAGAAACAAAAAATTTCTTGCTATTCTCAACGATTCACAGATTTTTTTTTTTTTTGAACAGAAATTTATATATGGCGAATTTTTTTTCGCCGAAATTTTCGAAATTCGCCAAAAAAATCGCCGAAAATCACCGATTTGAAATTTGAAATGAAAGAGAAGAAAAATCCATTGAGATGGTAATGTTCGTAAAAAGTGCAGAAAAAAAAAAGCGAATAATAATTCAAACGTGCAAAATTTTTACGATAAAAGGATTTCAACGCCGAAAATTGCCCACTGATTTTAATTCGATAATCAAAGTGATAACGTTTTATTATCTGAACGTTTATCTTTTGTGAACGCCATTTGAGAGTAACCCTCATTTAAGACACTTTATTTTAAAGCGACGCCTATATACAAGAAAGTGTCCTTGCAATCTTGTTATGGGCAACAAACGCATCGAAAAAAAAGCTATTGCCAAGTCTTAGAACTTCGAACTGCTGACATATAACGTCTCATCGTTTATAACCGCCTATCTAACGCAACAATCACCGCCTTTCGCCCCACCCCCCTCCACCTCCCCCCCCCCCCCTCTCCACTGTGTTTCATCGTTTATGACCTCCCACTTAGCATATCACCAGCCCCTCCCCTCCTCTATTTGAAAGATATATTTTATTTTAAAATCCTAAAATAAAAATCGTCAATATCTTTTTTAGAAAGCTAGAAAGCTTAAAACTATAACAAAGCTTGAAAGAATTTTTCGTTTCAATATTCTATTATTAGAAAATAAAACATTAAAATAAAAGGAAAAATTTTTTTTGCATTAATTTTTGAAAAAAACTTAGAAAACAACACATATAGAATAAAATGCTTAACTAGAAATTATATTATTTACTTAACAAAAAAAGAATTAAATTTATATTTCTCCATAAATTTCTATTAATTCGAGTTAAAAAAGAAAAACAACATTGGAAAATTGTTATATTATGTTCATTTAAATAGAATTATGCATTCATTTTGCAATCGAGACACATTGAGAAATTCCGATCGTTATTGAATATCAAGCAATAAGAATGTACAAAGGTGAGAAATCATTTAGGTTAAATGCAACTATCGCTGAAAATTAGCTTTATATAAGAAATTATTAAATCAATTAATGAATAGGAATTTTTTTTAAAGAAAAAGATAAAAATTGAGCGATTTTTTTTTCCAACTTGCATAACTTTTTTTTTAGCGAACAATATTCTCTATTCTATACGTATAAAAATTAGTGGAAATTAACTATAAAACATAGCAGAAAAATATATAATAATGAACTTTTAGTTTTTTCTTATAGAAAATAAATAAAAATAAATTAATGTTATATTCGTGTAATGTAAGAAAATGCAATATCTCTATAATCATTTGACAATAATTAAGAAAAAAAACAAAAACTAGTTGCCAACTACAAACCACAATGCCAACAGTTACTCTAACAAGATCAAGTATATTCTTTTCCTAAAATTTCTTAGCATCAATCGGCTATTCGTTTTTTTCTCTTTTCATCTTCCTCAACAAATTATCTCATATAGAGTACATAACTTTCCAACTTACATTACTCATACAATAAAATATACAAATATATAATTCGAAATACAAATACTATATATATATATATATATATATATATATATATATATATATATATATATATATATATATATATATATATATATATATATATATATATATATATATATATATATATATATATATATATATATATATATATATATAAGGGAGGAGGAAGTAATAAACTGAATAATTTACATAAAAGAAGAAACAGTTTTATTAAAAAAGTAAAATCTTTTTTTTATACAGCAATCGAAAAGCGACTAAATGAGATGAAAGAGTACATATAGCAACGAAATGAGAAAATAATTTGACCGGTTTTACGAAGGAAATTCGCACATCGAACACGTTGAACATTCTCAAAAGGTTTGCTCAAAAGTGGGCGGATGTATTTTTCTGAAAGCGGTTCTTTTTTCTTGTCTTCAAGATACATTTCTTCATGTCGACCTCTACATATCGTCTAGTGCGAACGTTTTAACAAACAAATAAAAAAAAAAAGAGAGAGAGAGGAAGAAATTTTTCATCCATCTAAATAATTGATGATTATTGGCAACCGATAAAATATAATCGATCATATAAATGTAATCGAATGCAAATATAATTGATATTGCAATAATTATAAAAATTATGCTAATTTATTACTATCATTAAAGAAAGTAGTAATAAGCAATAATTGATACTCAAAATTAGAAAACTTGAATGGAATATCGATGGTACTTAAAAGAGTATAGCAAGTGTATTTCTTATGAATTGGTTTGCTATTCCATTTGTTGATTTTTATCATAGTGTGAAAAAATTTTCCGCCACTCATTTCCTACTATCTATAATATTTAATTTTTTATGCTCTAATTTTTTTTTTTAAATTCATTTTTACTATATGCATAGAAATAAGTATTGAAAAATGTTCACACTTTCAATGTTGAATTTATTAATAGCTGATATTGCGAGTCATTATCAATCTACAACGATTATGCTAGCATTAGATATTTATAACTATGGAAATAAATCATTTTGTGACATTTCCGCCGATAATATTTAGCATTTAAGTAGATTATTTTCAGAAAACGTGGGGAAAGAATGTGGAGGGGGGGGGGGATGGAAGCGGAAGGGTTCGGATGGGAAGGGGAAGTGAAAGAGGTCATCTCGCTCGATATGTTTCCTACCTCACGTTTACATTCTTTCTAAAATATGCCGTTTTGTTATTTTCTACGATAAATTCGATGATATTATATAATAACAAAATTATGATCACCCCTTTATGCAAAAAAAGAGCAAATTTAAAGATGGATAAAGAGCGATCATTGGGTCATTATTGACGCTTCGGTGGTCATCTTCATTATTTTTTTGTTTCTTAGGCAAATTTCAAAACGGAAAATCTCTTTTTTTAGCGTTATGAAATATTTCTCACGAAGAAATGAATAGAAAAGATAAAAATGAATAGCGGATATATTAAATGGACATAAGAAAAAAGCGAATAGCATTTCGAGAATACTAAGAGCTATATAAAATATCAATCATATCATATCATATAATCATATTGAAATAGTGGAATGATTCATAAAAATGGAAAATTTTTTCGAGAAGAAAAAAAAATTTTTTTTTCATCAATTTTCTCAAATAACGATGCAACACCAATTAGCTAAAGAATAATAAAATTATATAAAGAAGCATATATCTTGGCAATTTGTTTGTGACGTTTCGTTTTTGTTTTCCTTCATAAGTCTTACTCTATGCAATAATCGTAATTATTATGCAATTGCAGAATTTATTATTTCCGACTTCAATTGCTTGCTTGATTTTTTTTTTCTTTGTGTCTTTTCCTATTCTAACGAATCAAAACTTTCGAATTTAATTTCGATGCATGCCTTTCTTTCTCGTTTCCCTTTTTTTCAACTGATTTTGATGATGCTATCTTTTAGCAATTTGATGATATCATTTTGTAGCAATGAAGTTTTTCATGTGGAAATGAGAAGAGCGAAGCGCAAATATCTGCTATAAACGATGAAATTGCCATACGACTGTTGATTGATTCAAGTTCGTGTAAATGCTATTTTTATTGAGAGAAGGGGAGGACGGAGAGAGAAAAAGAGCGGAAATGAAATTTTTAAAATTAGATGATCTATGAGGAATGAAATTCTTCTTTAAAAAGATTTGAAATCATCGTAGAATCGAAATGTATTCACGCTAATTGATGGATTTTTTTTTCTCAATAGATCAATGCTTAGAAAAATTTTCATTAGTGATATTATAATTTTCATTCCAATTATTTTTGCCAAAAAAAAAAGATCGATTTTTACGTTCAGAAAAAAAGTTTTTTTTTTTTCATACCTCTTCAATTCGTACAGCATAAACTGATATCCTTTGTAAAAGTCTTGTACGTTGTAGAGCAAAGTCTCTATAGATGAGAGTTAAAACATTGTATTTAACTATTACTAGACGTTCAGCTGTTACAAAGGTTTTGAATTATTGAAATGAACTATACATATGCGTTCATAGATTGAATTGAGTTCAGCTATTTTGCTAGGTTTAAATTGTCTATTGCCAGCAAAGCAATTTTTGGATAAAGGAGAGGTGGGGGGGGGGGGGGGGGAGGAAGGAAGAATTGAGGAAGGAGAAAGAATAAATTTCAATATCGGCTAAGTTGAGTTCACTATTGAAATAACATCTAACGTTTTATTGAAATGACGTATTAAATGCTTTTTTTATGAAATCGCATTGAAAATAAGGCATTCGATCTAGACGATAGCAGATAAAAATGAACCGTTCATTTATTTCTTTTTTTTTTGTAAGAGCTTTATTGTATTAAAGCGAACCGATTTTTGATATTCTAGAATTGCACCTATATACCTTTAATAAATAATGTAGTTTGTAGTCAAATCATACAATGAAACCTATATATCTTCTTCACTAAGGTACAAACATCATCACACACATGATAGCTAGAAAAACCTAAAACGGCAAAAATCATGAAAAATTGCGTTCCACTAAAAGAAAAATATTAATATTGACCATAATGTGTTTTCGATCGCTACTATGGGGCTTAAATTATTTAGTTACGGTAGTCGAATTGTCGTCCAACAGAATCATTTTGATAAAGAAGCGATACATTCTATTCAATCTTTTCGATTCTAAAATTGTTACTTAATATAGCCATATTTAAGAGTCTTTTTTAGTAGCTGATAATAGGATTCATAGAATTTTCGCATATCCTCCAAAATGGATTGGATTCGTTAAATTCGGTGAATCCGCTTACTTATTTATGTTGAAAGAACAAAGCTATCAGTGGATCGAACTATGACCTTTGACCCTTGTGACCTTTTTCTCCGCTCCCTCTCCTCCACTTCATTTCGTCTCATCCAATCTTGTTATGAGGTAGCGCCATTGAAAAGAAAATTTTCAATATTTATTCAATTTCTCATCTAAAACAATTCTTTCGTTGCATACTTTTCATAAAAATATTTGCATATCAGATGAATCCATACATGTACGTTAGCATATTTATTTGTTTTTTTCCCCCTCCCCCCCCCCATTTTTCGATTGCAATAAGTGAATCATAGATGCAACGATGAAATTCATTAATAATGATAAAAGAAATTTTTTTTTTTTTTGAACTAAAGAATTTAATCTCTTCTGAGAATATTTTTCTTTTCTATTGGTTATTTAAAAAACACATAAATAAAATTTATGAGTTGATTTCATTTCGTAAATTGACTCAATTGCGAATTTAAAACAATTTTTTTTTTTTTTTTCATTGAGATTCATATATTTGATTTTCATTTTCACAAAAAAAGAAAAAGAAAAACTTGAAATATACTATAATGGGGAAATTTTTACGTAGTAATATTTGCGAGAAAACATATTTGAGCAAAAAAAAAAAAGAATAACGAAATCATATTCACTAATTATTATTGTGTTGTTTTCAAATATTAATTGAAGTCGACTAATTTATTAGTGAATAATGAAAAATATATCTCTCGTACGAAGTCTTCTGGCATCTTTTTTTTTTGTTTTTCACTTTATATTTAAGAAAAAAGGCATACCCTTAAATTTTGAGAAGGAAAAAACAATGAAAAAATCTAGTTTTTCGGTATTTTTCGGTATATTGGTAGGGAAATCATTAGAAATAGAGAAGGGAGGGGGGGGGGGGGTGGGAGTGGCGGGTGAAAACCGAAAAAAAAGAGTTGAAGATTTTTTTTTGGTGAAACATTTCATAAAAATTGGAATTTTCTCGTCTTGAATAGTAAATTAAGCGAGAGAATTTACTCAGACTTGAGGTGCTTCTTTCTTCTCATTCTTTAGAATACGGTATTTTTGAAGCTCGAGCTCTTCGGTTCATTCTATTGCTAATGTAGAACGTTGCATTTCATTTAGTAGTGCTCAAAAAAAATGTCTTTGTCGGTTCGACTTGAAATCGATATAATAAATTTCTAACGTTTCTACCACTTGCCAACTTGATGAGAATTGCTCTTCCAATAGTGAATGTTCTGTTCTTTTTTTTTTTCAGCGTTTATATTCTCACTATTGAGCATTACTTCCTTCTCGAGGTATTCGCATCACCACGTAGAAACAACTCTCAAATGCAATTCGTTCGGAGGGACGATTCATCAATTACCTATTACTTTTGTAATATCGGTCTAAGTGAAAGAGACTTTAAATTGTAGTTGAAAGTAGAGTATACCTATTCGTTAACGTCGTTCTTTCCTCTTCATCATACTCATATATATCATAAATATTCACGAATTGAATGCACATTCATGGGGATATTAGTTGATTTAATTAATCACTTCAATTGATACTTATTATATTTAAATTTATTTATATGCCTATAATAGTAAAAAAGCAAAAAAAAACGTATCAAAAATATAAGATCATGTGAGTATTTTGATAAGTTCAACAAATAAATCAATGAGTTATCTGTGACACAAAAAAAAAACGACTAAGCATCTAATAACCGGTTTTCATTCCTCATAAGTGAACCATTTTCATAAAAGTGCAACAGCCAAAAAAAAAAAATTCCTTTAATTTATAGCGTTGAAAATAAATCTGCAAAAATTTAAAAATATAAATTTTATTGTCATCAATTAGTATTAATGATCGATATAGGAGACGATCACCTAAAGTAAATTATTCTTTGAAATATAATTCTTTTGCAAATATTACCTCTAAAATAATCTTATTGCTAATAGCTTTCTTGTCTCTTTTTTTTTTTTGCAAGTTGAACATATCGAGCTTATAAATATATTCTCTCATCGGTGTTGATCGCAATCCTTTCAAAACAATGAAACGTGTCTCTCTCTCTCTCTTAATGAGCCTAGTCATTCGGACTCACTTTACGTTGCTTCTTGAATCCTTGCCGAGAAAGAAGTCACTCTAGTTTCTCGTAGTTTTTTTTTCCTACGTTTGGCATCATTCATTGATGCATCTTTTATTAGAGTAAAAGTATTTCTCAGCCCAGTTGATTCATTTTTAATGACTCACTCGCTTCGATCATAGATATTTGTGTAGTATGTAACGATTTTAATAATCACATCGCTATCCTTAATAAGTATGATTGCCGAATTTATATCAATTTTGTATCTCAACCTCTCTCTAATCGTGAAATTCTTCTCAAAAAATCACATATATACCCGAATATGTTACAATTCATGTAATTAAACTATTTGCAATGAAATCGATGAGTGTTGTTTTAACTCATCATCCATTGATTTCAACCATTTATTTATGAGGACATTCATGAGCATATACTTGCCATCTAGTACTTTGGTACAGCAATAACGCACTAACTAAGCAAATCAATCAAACGCACACTTGCTATGAAGTGCTAGAGGTCACCAGAAAAGTGGCACACTAATCTGCAAGATGAATGCGACGTAGCTTATTCGGGGTCGTCATGCATATATGAATGGTTGTTGTGAGATGTGTTCATTCTCGCCTTGTGTAAATTTTAGCCATTATATTATATATATATATATATATATATATATATATATATATATATATATATATATATATATATATATATATATATATATATATATATATATATATATATATATATATATATATATATATATATATATATATATATATATATATATATATATATATATATATATATATATATATATATATATATATATATATATATATATACATAGAGAGAGAGGGAGAAAGATCAAAATGTAGTATAGGCGGTGGGAGATGCACTCGTGAACGTTGTAATCTCAACGTCGTCAAGTTGCTCTCTGTACATCGTTCTACGTTCTTTAATTCATTACGTCAAAAGTGCGTGTGTTGCGTTGTATTTTGAAGCGTTGTTTTTGCATTGGATATTCCGTGTTCTCTATACCCTTAATGGAACTGTGTAAACAGGAATGTGTTTTTTTTCCGCACTCATCGTTTAAAAAAAAATTTCTCTCTATTTTATCGAATATTTTCTCGCGTCATATATTGTTTTCCATTGATAATTTTTCTCTATCGTCTTACTTTTTATTCACGTTTACTATCATTTTAGTAAAATCTATCGATTTCACATGAATAATCGATAATACTTTATTATAGTTTTAAATAATTGAAAGAAATTTACGTGAAAAAAAAACGATCTATTTGAAGAGATTAAAGCATAAATTAAATCACAAATGATAAGATTTCAATATATGAAATATTAGTGTGGACACCTGTGGACACCTGTGGACACCTGTGTTTCCCCTTTATTAACTTTACCTGTTTATTATTTATAACTTCGAAAAAAAACCCCCCATCACTTTGATCGTCATCATATTCGTAATATTCCAATGATGATATACATGGGAAAAATTATTGTCAAAGCTGAAGAAGTTATTGATTGATTTTATAAATTTGCAGATGCAAATGATTCGTATTGGTCGAAAATTTTCGTTTGATTTTATGCAGAAACGATACAATTGCGGATTGATATTATTGAGACGATCGTTCACTTTCGAATCAAAAATAAAAGAAATTTCAAAAATTTTTGACGAAATTTTCTCATCAATACAATCACATTATGAATCATCATCAAGTCAATTAATTGTTAGTTTGCAAAGAGATATTTTCATCTCTAATTTTTATTTCTATCTTTAATTTTTATTATGTTTTCTTTTAATTTCTATTTTTTTGAAAAAAAAAATTACAAATTTATTTTCGCATTTTTTTTTTCACAAACTGTTTTTTTTCGTTTCTTTTTAATTATTTCATTTATATTATAGTTTAATAAAATATTTATGAGGTGAGGTATAATTTCATCAATTGCTATTGAATTTGTTTTTAGCACATTTGTAAAATATGTTGGTTACCTTTATTTCGTCATCACCTGACAATTTCAAAGGTACACCTTTAATATAAATCCATTCCTATCAACGAATTATGTATGAAATTTTTTTTGTTTTTGTTTGTTTTATTTTTATATTTAGTAAATCGTTTAATATTTTCTTTCCATATTAAACGAACGATATCGATAAATAATTGAGATTATCCATAGGCAGCTGCAACACAAATATTGCATATCTATTCGAAATCAACTGCGGATGAACGACGATTTTTCCTTCGTGAAATGTGCACAAAATATGGCGTCGATCATGATGCTCTAAAATTGGCGATCGATGCTTACAGAAAGGTAACTGAAAAATTGTATACTTAACATCGTCACTCCCCCCCCCCCCTCCATCCCTCCTCCCGAACACAGCCATGAAGTGATATTAAAAATCTCAGTGCTTTCTCATTTCGTGACCTCAAAGGTCGAGCCGTTACGGCTGACTTTCAGTGTTTCTTTCCGATGTCGTCATGAAAATTCCAAAAAGTGCACTTAGACGGAGTTTTTTGAACATTCTGAACGCTATCACATAATATTTCTATCTAAATATTTCCCTACGCCTAAATATTTGCACTTAAATACTTAAATATATTTACTAAATATCTATATCTAAATACATAAATACATAAATTGATACTTGAATACTTGAATAGTTACTTGAATAGTTACACGTTTTCGATAATTTCCTATGTTTGAAGCGCTTAAAATTTGCTTAGCGTTCATTTCAGCAGCACATTTTATTCCATTATATTTATTTTTTCTTCAATATTCACTTATTGTTAGTAATCATTTTCATTGCGCTTTAAATTTTAGGATCCATCGACATATCGTGACTTAAATATAGCATCACGGACTCGCTATTTCCGCTTTTTGCAAGCAATCGGTAACGTTGAATGTGGTGTGAAAAGCATTTGCGATTTACGTGCCGATGTTCTTGTAAGCTTTATCAATCTCGTTTGAATTAGATTTGCAGGTTAAGACTATAAGAAGTGCTGTTTTTTTTATTCGCTGATTTCAAAAGTAGAATTGAGATTTGAACGACAGTCTAACGACATGTAATCAAAAGTAGAGAAATCACTTTTGTACTGATTGGTGTTGTACTTTGTAATATAAACACTAAGTAGAGGTGAAAAAATTGCTAGGCTCAGATGGTTAATGCCACATGTTAGAGCAAATTATTTTATATGCCTCACACTCAGATGAATATAATTTAATTCATTCACTGATGTCGACGATAGCTTATTGGTAAAACACGTGTACGGAAAGCGGAAATACCTGGGTTCAATGCCTCATCCATAGACAAAGTTTTTATTACTCATCTGAACAATTTTTTTTTTGAATGAAATATTTTGAAGGATTTTCTTTCATCATCCGATTTAACGCCTTTCGAAATGAATACGATGCGTACGTTGGAAAAAGAACTACGAGAATTGCTTACATTATGGTTCTGCTTGAGTAATCTTCAACTATTTCGCCTCACTTGGCAATCACCTGCCGATATTGTTGAAAAGGTTTTTCTCCATTCTTAGTGATTTTTAATTTCAAAAAAAAAATTTTCATTTAATGAAATAAAAATTTTATTTCTATGATTGCAAATTTATCGTATTTTCAAAAAATGAATCTACTAAAATTACATAGTTAAAAACATTTATATGATTTAAAAAAAAAAAGAACGAAGCAGTATTTCTAAGCAAATACAATCATTTAATAAATATTCATTAAAAGGAAGGCATTTTAAACCAAAAAAAAAAAAAAATTCATTTAGCAATAATATTTGAAATAAATAATAAATTGAATGGAAATTGAATAAAACGTCTATGTTATATTTGGAAAACAAAAAACATTAATAAATAAAAACAAATACTGTTTAATTTCTATTTGCTTCGTTAAGAGATTTCAATAAAAGAATTTCACCAGAAATCTTTCAAAATGAAATATATATTCTCCTTATATGGATATTCACATATTCATAACAAATGCGCTAAGTATTTGTGAAGACATAAAATGTTAGAGCTTCAAAAATTTTTATTCATTATTTATGTACTCATGTAATTCACGTATTTTATGTAATTCCTTTTTTTTTTTATTTATTTATGTAATATTTCCCTTGGAAATAAATAGAAATAGAACATATCACCACAAATATTGATATTTTTCAAATTAAACGACTGAAGTTGGGCTAATTACTCTGCTTCACTGAATTGTATTTATTCAATTTCATATCATTTGTGCCCTATTTCTTGCGGTAGCGCTTTCTTCTAGATTAGCGAAGATACTTTTACTACTGGGAAAATGATCGAATGAGTTCAAATTTTTTACCTATATTTGCGTACCTGTTTAAAGAGTAATTTTATGCGAGTGAATGCGATCATCCGGAAATCGCCATAAAATAATACGTAATTGAAATCATAATCTCATTAAATGCTTAAGGTTGCTCACTCGGATACAGTACATCCAGTGCAAGATCTATCGGATATGCGTCGTCGTGTAGGTGCACATCGTCGATGTTTTCTCTTTATGCATGAAGCAATGCCACGTGAACCACTTGTCGTTGTACACGTTGCGCTCATGAATAAAATCGCTGATAGTATACAAGTAAGTAATCAATCTTTTATACTAGTAAAAGAGTATTCAGTTAATACCGTAAACAGAGAAATATAAACCCTCACAAAGAAAGTTCTCTCCGACTAGAATTCTTTTACTCTAAAAGGAGATTTCTATGAGCGAATAAATACTTCGAGCTAATAAGCGATAATGCTTTCGATGAATGAAAAAAATTATTTTCTAAGCTATAAAAAAAAGCGTTTTTTCATTTATTATTATTGCGGTTGCAACTTTATTATCAACATTTATAGCTTTGCTATCAAATAAAAGTTAAACTAAAGGGAATTTTTGAAAAAGATCACAATTCAATTCGTTGAATAAATTAAATCTAAAATTTAAATGAAAATCATCGATTATTTGATGTCTAATAAAAGATAAATTGTACAATATTATTTTGTATTTTTTTCTTAGAACTTCCATATTTCTTATGGAGATTTAAGTTCTATTATTTCAAACATTAAAGCTCTATTTCAAACTATTATTTCAAACATCTATTTGATATTATATTGGAAATGAGTAAATATATTAGTGTAATATGCGAAAAATTTCCATATAAATACTTTTGAAAATTTCAAATTTTCATAGAAATTAATCATACTAAATTTGAATAAATTATATTGAAATTCAAAAAAAAAATTCTATTCAAATTTTTCTATAAATTTTCTGCAAAAAAAAAATTCTTAATATTTCGATTTCAATGAATCGAATAAATTTTTTTTGTGGTAAAAATTTCAATGGAATTTTTTTTTTCGAGATTGATTTTTTTTTTCTTCTTTCAATAAGAGTTTGATTTTGTTATGTCATAGTAAATGATTTTCTCGTAAACAATTCGAATTAAATAAAGCATTTTTTTTTGAGGATATTATTGAAGTGGATCGATTGGATTCATGTGAATCAACCAATGATACTGCTATATATTATTCGATCTCGTCTACTCAGCCTGGTTCCGCTAACTCATTCCCATGTTTTTTTTTTTTTTGAAATGGGTCTTGGAATAGCGAAGTGGTAGAGTGATCGTTTGGCAAATGAAAGGTCCAAGGTTCGCACGTGTGCAAGTGTAGTTTTTGCTCGTCAAACGTAGGTTATGAATTGCTTGTATTATAAGCTTCGTGGATAATAATTGAATATCGCAGAGTATCGATTGCAGGATTGAGAGGCATCGATCTGGGTAATTTACTAATTAAAAGAGTTGTTTCCGAATTACAACAAACTGCCCCACAGATCAATATCCACTCGACTCTCTCACCTCTGCCACAATTCCGATCATGGCTCTTGAACAGCCTTAACGAACCATCCACATCAGGTCGTTGTTCTCTTTCATTCAAATACATTCCTTCTCTCTTCATATAATGTAAATATTTCTTCAACACAAGAGAGAGGCATATCAAAGCAGCTGGCACAATATGCGCTTTTTGCATCTTTCTCATCTGATCAATCACCTTCACAAGTTACAAATAAATAATCAACATGAGAGGATGATGCTTGAGAGATTAGTTTAATGAGACGTTCTGCGCATCGTTCAGAAACGGTTCGCTGTTTTTCCTATTCCAAGGGCGTCAACTAGAATATATCCGGTCGATGTTGAATGGATAAACATTTTCGACATATGTCATTAGTCCTCACCGAAGTTAATGGATCAATATGAAAAGTTGAACAGTACATACACATTGCACGTACTTAAATTACACAAATATACCACTTAATTATATGTAATTATATATACTAAATGATATCTTCAGTTATACGTGACCATGATATAAGAAAAAATGAGAAAAAAAATGTCTAATTAATCGATTGGAAAAAGTGGAACTAGTGGAAAATGGAAATATATATATATATATATATATATATATATATATATATATATATATATATATATATATATATATATATATATATATATATATATATATATATATATATATATATATATATATATATATATTTATAATATTTTGTCATTTTAACACAACATTGGCAAGTTCACAAACGTTTGAAAATATTTGAAGTAGAAATGTTATACGCTAATGAATTCTTTTATAAATGCTCTAATTTAAGAGAAACTATTTGATGAACGCCTTATAAAGTTATGTATGGATTGTAAGGTATTCGGTGATGAAAAAATCACTGAACGAATGCGATTGTTCTTACTTCAACAAATTCGAAAGAACGATTTTCAACGGTTCGTTTTATTGATTTCTATTAATTGAGTCTTTTATGGATAGTTTATCAAAAATGAAGAATTCTCGACGAAAATTCAAATATATCCATAAAATGGCGATGATTTATCCATTAGCATGTTAAAAAAATCGTTTCATTTCAGTGACTTTATAGTTGATTAATTTCTCATAGGAAATTTTTTTTTTCTCAATAATTTGCATATTTTAGAAATTGAATAAATTTGATAGCGGAAATGAGTAACATGGAGGAAAATGCTCTCTCATTTTTATAACAAATAGTACTTAGATAACGTTCCCTCCCCCCCCCCCCCCCCCCCCCCACCGCCAGAAAAAAATTACGCGGAATTTGCAACTAAAAGGCTTATGAAAATTGTAATTAAGAGCTTAAACTCTTTTATGTGCATCTTTGCGGAATGTGTGAAAACATAGCATAAAGGTTAATTTCCATCTCACCATTCATCACTACTTCAGGTATGATGAAATCAAGCCAGTTATCTTGCATTTAGCTGCACGATACCTTTGTGAAGCGAAGCAGCCATCATCCGGAAGGGCGATCGATCCTGTTGGTGAGTCATTTCATTTCATACCATCCAGGAGCTATTGGTTATTTTCGCTCATCATCATGACCTATAAGGGTAGTCAGATGCTTCTTGATGATTAATTTTATCATAAAATCTACACACGTCTCGTAGAAATAATTTTATTTATTTGTCGAAAATTTTCAAAAATTTCGCCTCGAAATATCAGGAAAACTCAGGATGTAAGTTTACGAAAAATTAAGGAGCTTTATGAAATGTCATATTGATACGGTCATATCTATCATGCATAAATTTGCTCCCCTTCTAGGTAATCCTATTCTGTCCATCTTCAATGTCAGCGTTATCAAGTTGTTAAATTTTTATGTAATCAAAATAAAGCACCGTTAATCTGCGTTATCAATGAAATTGAATGATTAAAAGGTGAGATGAAACGTATATTTCCATCCTAGACAAATATTATCTAACCATCGTACTTTATAATAACGATACGAATCTATTTCTCTTGATAATAAACAATCATCGAATTTTTCCTCCCATTCATTTGTTATCACAATTTTGGACACTAAAAAAAAACATTTTTTTAAAAGCTATTATACTAAAATCGATGCTTTATATTGAAAGGTAAAGTAATTCGCATTTCAGTGAACATTAGAAACTCAAAAGAATTTATTTATTAGTATTCGTAATCATTCTTTTTTCTCCTTTAAAAAAAAAAATCACTTTCTATTGCAACGTTTATTTCCAACCTTATTTATATCAAAGGAAATTTTTAGCAAATTTTCACCTTCGCAACGGTGCGGAAATATACCGATTGAATTGGCGAGGAAATACGAGTGTACGTGGAATGCGAAGTTCACTTGGTTTAATGGTCAATTATCGCTATCAAATGGAACGCGTATGTGCTTTCCCCATAGTTCATACATTTCATAATTAAGGTTTTTTCAAATCGACTTTCATGGATGGTGGAAATTCGGTGGAATAATCTGTGCGTGTTGGGGAGGGGGGGGGGGGGGGGGGGAGGGAGGACTATGATGTAAACTGATAGCAAAAATTGTTTGCATAATACTGAAAATTTCCGTTAAAACGTTCGTAAAGCGTCCATCTGATGGCTACTATTGTTCAGGCCTAGTGAACAAACAGTTCTCGGTCAAATCTTAGCGTCAAGACTTGTCTCTTCTTCAAGCTTAATACCGTCCTCCTTATTTCTACACTCCCCCCCCCCCCCTTACCTCCACTTCTTTCACCTCCCTTAATAATCCATCTCTGCTAAGGCTGTCTTTATTTTAGGTGTCTGAAAACAGTGCGCAATATGTCAACAATAAATACGTCGCAATTAATGATCGAGTGAAATCAATTCTTCAACCATAATAAATAAATATCCAAGCAAAAAATAAATAAATAAATAAATAAATAGATTCATTTTCTCTCTTTTGATTTTTCTTCTTCAATTATTATCAGAATTGTGCGAATAAATAATCTCGTTACGAGGAACATTTGAAGATAAAAATCCAAATTAATTAATCCACAATTTGCAATAAAAGTTTTGAAAGAATGGATTATTTCTCTAGTAGTTTCTTTAACGGATATTTAATCGACGATAATCATATCTTGTAGGTTTTATTTATCGAATGATGAAACTTTCGAGATAACTAATAAATAATATTGATCTTAGATGATGAGCTATAAACGAAATTTTTATCGAATTTATTAGATTTATTTTCAATTGCTTAAGTTTTTATGAATATGCAAATTGAATCGGCTTATAATTTCTAAAATGCATTGAATTTATACGATAAATAAATATTAAAAATGAAATATTGATGTATTATTCTAATATTTGATGAAATTCATTTGTCGATAAATTATACATTCAAGGTGATTATGCTCATTGATTGTTCTAATAGCATAACGTTTATCGATATTGTGAAATATGCTTGAGAGATGAGGATTTCAAAGCAATAAAAGATTTATCGCATTATACACCGCAATAAAGGGAAATATTTATTCCGTGTAAAAAAAAAAAAACTATAAAACAATATAAATATCGATTAATGTATAAGTAAAGCAAATTTTTATTTAATTATAGATGATTGAGATAAAAATTATAATTGAATTCGAAATAAAATTCTTAACGATGAAATGATAGAATTATTTCATATGAGTGAATTTTTATTTATTTTTATATAATTGAAAAAAAAAAAATTTGTTATGAATCGATTTATTAGACGTGTATTTGATATGTTTGAATTTTTCTTTTTTATCGATGAGATGAGAAAAGTAGAACTTATGCCTTATATCCAAATAATGTTTTATCATATTTCCTTAAATAGAGGGGAAAAAAAATTCAAGACAATAGAGAGAGTGATATTTTATATCGTTGTCACTGCTACTGCTACGCGTAAAACTTCACGGGACGGAATAATAATTTTGTACGCGATGGGAAGGCAATTCCATCGGTCATTAAGAAGCTATAAAAGTGGACAGCATTCTTTATGAGGTGGTGGTCCGAATCCCGTACCCCCCCCCCCCCTCCCCTTCTCTTCCCTCTTCCCGCTCCTCTTTGAGTGCCTTTGTGACATCCTCGTTGGGATGCCTGGAAAAAGAAAAATATGGCGAAAAGCACTAGCAATATATAGCAACTTGCAGCAGATTATCAACGTCTTACATATATCGTTATTTCAGTTTTCCCCACATCAATAGCTCTTAAAAAACAACGGTAATTAGACTTTTTTGAATCTATTATACTAAAAAAAAACCCCCCACAAACGGCGTGTTAATAAACACCGGAATCCATTCTAGGATGCGTCAATAGATTTATATTTTCTCTAATGCCATAAAAGTTGCCTAATTTTGCTCTCGTTTTAGCTCTGACAATCCTCTCATCTTTGGTTGCTAAAACTCGTTTGATTGAATTTAATCCACTACGCTTCAATGCGAACAACGGCATAAATGTACACCGAGCTCAAGCATTATGCCAAGAACAACCTTGACAAAAGTGGTCATAAGCTACGCGACCTCCGGGGTCATTATTCCTACTAGAAGCTCGTGAACAAACGGGATGAGCTCGTTTTTCAGGTCGTCACGAATTTAAGATTTTAAAATTGTTTCAGCGAACAGAAAGGTGGTTTCCCCTGGGGCTGGTAGCGAAGGAGGATGGCATTATGGCAGTGATCGATAGAGCAACATATATTGCTTAGGTTTACCCGAATAACAAGAGTCCTGCGGTAAATTCGGTGGACACCGCTTACATTTATTCCATCAACATCATAAACGCCCGTTATACACTCATCGTAATCGTTTTAATGCGTACTCGTTCAACACTTGAATTTCCCGCTATTTCGTTGTGAGAATTCATAACTTACAATTGCAGCTGAATAGATTTTGAATTTGATGAATCTTTTTTTTTCCCACTCAAGAGATTGTTGTATGCTTGATGATGTTGTTATTTATCCGACAAATTTTGTTAGCGTTAAATATTGGGAAGTTGTATTCGGCGCAATTTTCGTATTTCTTCAAGCTTTGTGATAAAATTTTCCAACGAGACGTTTCAATTATATAGCTGAAACTTAGTAAACAACTGCCACAGTTAGAATGAATGAGAGAGATAAAAAAGTTCTTTGTAACGCGATTAGTTGAAGTAGGATTTGAGTGGGTAGCGGAAGAGAAGAGAAAATAAAGGATTAATTTTTCTAATGGTAAACAAGTTGCAAAAATTGAAGAGATACAAATTGAATAGATTTTATGAAGTTGATGATAAATTTTGAAACCAAAATATTGCTTAGATGTGATTCTTTTTATCCCCAATCGCGGCTTTATATAAATATTAGAATATATCTGCATTTTATTATTTATTTATTTATTTTTATGCAATACTATTCTATAAATTTCTTTCTTCAAAAAAATAATTTACCGTTGATTTTCGATGAATTTTCTTTTTCTTTTTCAAAAATTTCAGTTCAATCCATATATGGAATGATAAAACCTGGCTGTCACGCGATAATTCAAAAATTAGGCGGTGAACATGTACGTGTTTGTGAGCTTGGACGTAAACGTATGATCCTAATTGAGAAGCTTCGATTTAATATCGATGGTGCTTTCAATCAACCTTTCGGCCTTTTCGAGGTTTTTTTTTCTTTCTTTACTTATTTGTTGAATTAAATTTCTTTCTATGATCAAATCGAATTGTTTTTTTTTTCTTCCATTAATCCATCTTATTTAATACCGTAAACTGTTAAATTGTCACCCTTGTGCTTCTAATTGATGTGAACCGTATGGCTCATTTCTTTGTTTTATCATTATTATTATTTCCTTGTTAAATTCATCAATGACTGTCAATGTTCATTTAGGACAAATACATGAGGTCCATTCATTTTTCTAACATAAGAAAAGTACTCGAATTTCTCATTGATATTTTTGTTTTATTCATTGATTCGGCGGGCTCAATACTATAAATTATGATAGAGTAAATAATGGGTTAGTTCTTTTTATTACTTCCGCCATAGAAATAGTAATTCATAAGAAATATTTTGCATACTTATAAGAGTAGAACAATGATGACGAGAATTTAAAAAAAAAAACCCTTTTCTTTAATTAATAGAAATTTATGCATCGATTTTCATGATCTAAAACTATAAAAATAGGAATTAAAGAAAATATTTTAAGCTAATTTTAAATATTAGTATAGAATTAAATTATTTTTTGTTGAATCCATTATTAATTTTGAGTTATAAGCGATATTTAAGGTATCGGCTGGAAAATTAACACGAGCATGTGAAGAAACGTCAATCACTACCGAAGATATTGATGATCTCGGTAAGAAATTTTTTCTTTCTATCAGATTATTCTCTTCATTATTTCATTGGATCATTGCTGTTCGTCTAATCATTAGTACACGATCACAATAATGTGTGAGGAAGGGGGGGGGGGGGTGGTTCGTTGAAATACTAAAAGAAATAGACGCTTATTTTATAACTCTTGTCTTCCCCCTTCCCCTTCGTACATATAATTTTTGAATTTGATAGGTTTCGCCATTTTCTTCGTCTCGTTTTTTTTTTCTCGCTTAAAAAAATTCATAGATTAGTTGATCCTACTTACATCAATAATTTTTTCAGTGATAATTTAATTTCCTTTTGCCACTTCTTATTTAGGCATGAAAGACAAAGGCAATAATTTCATCGGCACATAGATCGTTTTTTTTTTAAATCCTAAATGCTTTTATTGCAAGGTTTCATGTAACTAGAACTTTTTTTTTGTGGGAACTCTATCATTGATTGTGTTAATTGTTAGTAATTTTGATTTTTTTTTCTTTTGGTAATTAATTTAGGTTGATTCATCGTAAAGAAAATTCTTTGAAAGAAATGATTTTAGGTTGTGGAAATTCGAATAATAATCTAAAAACGGAAGCAAGCTCAATGGAATCAAACACAGTGCCACGTTCATCGTCCGAGGATGATGGTCGAAATGTGGCACAAGTGAGGCAACGTCTTACTCAAGAAGAAATTTCAAAAATGAAGAACACTGGTGTTAGCGCCGGCGAATTGGTAAATTTTTTTTCCCCGCTCGTTGTTGTTGTTTTTTTTTTCAGATATAGGTAAAAAGTGTCAACTCTATGCTTGTTCTTCAGGTGGTCTTAAGAATAAGTCGAATATCCTAATCGAATCTTCCATAGGCGACTGTTCGACGCATCTGGAATCTTGTCTTCAGGGTACTCCATGTTACGATCTTCCAGCCAATATCATTAGAAGTCCTGAAATCTATGTGATTCTTGGATATCTGATTTAGACAGTATGATGGATTGTCGTTGAGGTGGCAAAATTGGTCGACGGGAATGTTGCGTTCTCGGAGCGAACCGTCTATGCGAAGAGTAAATATATCCGCCGGAAAACAAAGAAGCATTCAGATCGTGTGCTTATTCTCAAACCAACTATACGCCTTATTGCAGAATCATATTATAAGAAGGATGCTGAACGTATCGCTAATTTACGGTAAACGTCCATCGAATTTCAGTTGCATTTATTTATTTATTTATTTATTTACTCTTTTATTTCGAAAGAAGAGGCAGTGTTAGCCTTTCCCGCGTTGTTGAATTCGGCGATTTCCTTGAATCGGGGAGGAATTTTTCCGAATGGTAACAAGCTGCCGTACCCGTTACTTCCAGGTGGGGCATCGCGAAGGGAGCTTTTTTACCTGTTTTTTTTTTTCTCAGAGCAATATTTTTCCTACGGCTATCGACTTTTTGATGAAGTGAAAGTTTCTTCAGAAATATTTTGATTCAGAAGGAAGTAAAAATTTCATATAATCTTGACGTTGTTTTCGATGAAGCTCAAATTAGATGAAAGTTCCCAGTCATTATCCCTTCGATACATCAATGTGTACTTGTTATATAAATTCACATGTATAGAATTTGTGGGAAATGCATTTGGTATTGGCAGAAGTCTTCATTAGATCGTTAAATGAAGTAATTCAGAGGTTAATTAAAATAATTTACAACAACAACTATCTGGAGACTTATTCAGAAGCCACAGAGAGTCCTGCATCTGGTCTTATACAAGTATACACTGGTAGTATGTAGGTATATAAATAATTATGTGCGTTCTAGTAATGAATAATATTCAGCATAGATATGCTATCGCAAATACTATTGTTGGGAGGGGTTCGAAGCGGATGCAGATGCGTTGTGTTCGAGCAATGCTTGGGCCTTTTGACGGCTGCAATCATGGATCGTCTAGGTGGCGAGGGCGCTTGTGTGCATATTCATCGAGGCCTTATTGCACAAGCTATACCATGTATTCAAAGCATGGATTTCGATGCCAAGGTACACACTTCAACTGGTCAACAGATTTTGTCATTTATGAAGTTTCTGAGGGATAAAAATGGATCTGGAAGTTGGAGTGAGACATCAGGATGAGAGGGAGGGGGAGGAATAGTGAGTAGTTGGCGCCTATATATTGTTGGTGAGGGGTGATGTATATCGATTGTGGTTCTCTTCATGTAGATCGTGATTTTTTCCATAGTGGTCTAAACTCATTGAAACATATGAGCACATGATGACATTGTGCTTTAAATAGTGACAAGACTTCCCTTGAAAGTGACTGCGATTTTCTTTGCTTTTAAAAAAAAATATGTCGTGGATTTTCCCCGGTAAATTTATCGTCTTATTGCTAAATTTTCGCATTGAAATAGCACCTGTTTTCATTTTGGTGTATTGTCACCAACCAGCCTATGCATTTCGTAAAGAATAGCAATGATCGCAAGCTATTTTATGGCGAAGAACGATGAAAGAAGAAGAAGCAGCCTCGTAATTTTTCGATTCTGCAGGTTTATTCGACATTTCTTCCATTGCGTATAACAACTCTATTAAATGGTGCCATAGAAGAAAATGAGGAAAAAGCCGATGCAACAGATCGGGAAAATACGGCGGTTCGTTTTCTCGCCTTCCGCCTTCTTTATGCCTATAGCACCTTGCAGATAGGCTCGATATTCTACCGTGTTATAATTTAACAGTTGCTTCATATTTTTCTGTTACTTTGAGAATCGTATGAGCGATCAAGTTTTTCTCTGCATTCTTAGACTCATCAAATCTATCTTGCAAGTGGCGTACTGGAATTTCTTTCTTTTGCAGAAAGTGGGAGAGGAAGGGACACGAATGTTGAGGGGCATTTGTCGTGATTCCCTCTTAGCTGCTAATAATATACAGGACTTGTAAAAAAAGTTCTTCGGAGCGATATTTTTCTGGATATTATTATAGGAATGCGTCATGATGACTCGAGTAAAAGATTTGAAATTTTTCAACAGTTGAACGATGCCATGTTTTTTAATTCTTTATGTGGAAATCATGTCTTTGAAACGGATTGCCATAGCTGTTGAAAGGTGCTCGCTAAAACAAAATTCATCTTAGTAGTTTACTTGTTGTCTATTTTTGCCTCCCATCGTTTCTAGTTCTAAGCATTGGAATTTCTGTGGGCTAATTAAATGCAACAATGCTGGAAACGTGAACATTTCAATAAGTAATAAAAGATAGTTATTAGCAATCGGAAGCGACGTTAGCACGTAAAGCGGATCGATTGAATCGAGAGAAGACAGCATGGCAATTGTTGAATAGCCAGCAAATGGATTGCCTCTTCATTGCGGTTAAAGGTGTCGACCCGATAGATGTGCTTGAGCGTACATGGCATTTTCTGCGACTCGCTTCAACAGTTCTTATTTATTCACCTATTTGTGAGGTTAGTTTCTTAAAATTTTCGATTTGTCCCGTTCAATTTTTTACTTATAAATACTATTCATCCGTTGCCTTTGATTATGAGGTGACAAAGAGCCATGATATGATTTCATACCTATGGAATTCGTAGGTTATATTAGCTGAAGTATTGATTTTTATTATTCTAGATGTATGTTACTCTGAGAATGTACTATTATAAGATTTAAACATATCAAACAATATCTGTGGTAAGTAATTAATTGATATAACGTTGGCAGTTAATATATTTAAGTGTTTTTTAGCCATTGATGAGCTCATACACTTGGCTGAAGGCAAATGGCGCTGTGCATGTACAGATGCGCGATTCATTTCAACGATCCTATCAGGTACTCTCCGAGAGCACACATCCCGTTATGCAACAACTGATAGCAGCAGGATTTATTCTTTCAGCCGTGAAAGTTGCTCCTCCATTGTAACGTTGAAATGTTTCTCGCGGCCTCTTTGACTTATAAACCGGTAGCCGACTTTATCTATCAATCACCTTTTTGATAGTAGGGGGAGGAGTGAGGAAGGGATATATGAGTTTTTGAGCGCCTTTTATAGGTAACTAGAATTGCAAGGTTTTTAAAATTTTCTTTAAAGCGGCAATACTTGTTGTTTTTAATGTTTGGTTGTTGGTTGATATGAGCTACATGCTTTTTGATGAATTTCTGTAGATTGAGTTGTTATATTGTTGGCCTTCGAAGGTTTGACTGTGTTGCATCATTCTTTGTTTTAGATTTACCCCCATTTAATTGTGAAGTTTTCTGCTAGTAGTTCGGTTTTTATTTCATTGAACAGTGCCAGCGTTTAGTGAACACTGATATAGTTTAGGAGGCTAAGAGGGCATTGGTGGTGTGAAGTAAAACTCTTCTACTTCCTTCCCACATGACTTTTGCTATCACTGCATATTCCTGAAAATAGTGGAAAAGAACGAACGTCATTCATTGAGATTTTTATAATTTTATAATCTTATTGGCAGCACTGAGCTGCTTTCACTGAATACTGTCTAGAATGCAAAGGCTGTCAACACTTATTTGCAGCTGTGCTAAATATGCATTCAAAAAGAGTAGTGCTGCAAAATTTAGATTATATAATGCATAACCGAATATTTATTAGATATTTGCGGTTATATTGATACATTGTTGTTAACCGATTGTTATGTTAACGGAACTTGTTTAAATGTCATTTTGTTTGCCGATATCTTTTCTGTTTCCGGTTGTTTCTCTGTTCTTTGTTGATGTTGATTTTTAAATAAAGATTTTTATGGAATCGATGTTTTTGGTGACATCCTACTTCATTAATTTGTTGCATCTTTTTCAGTCATTCTTTATAATATTAAGCTGGAAATTCATTCAATTTATGCATCAATAATATTGGCTTAGCACGGAAATCACAGGTTATCCGAGCACAGCGATGGCTGTTTTTCCAGCCTGCAAGCTTGATGATCGTTACGAAGAAATCAGAGGAAATTAGTAGTCAGCGTAAAATAGTAGTACAACTTATCGATAGGGTTATGTTGATGAGAGCTTTCTTATGCGTCCAAACTGAGCTCCCCGCCTAAATTCTATAACTGAGCTCCCGCCTAAATTCTATAATTGTCGGATCTTCTCTCTTAATCATTTTTTGCGAGCAGAGGTAAGCCGTGGAAGGGGGTGGTGGACCTATATTTAGAGAAATACGGTATGTTATACCCGAGAGGTGGAAAAAATTGCGATCTAGTTTTATTAAAATTGAAGCCAATGGTGATTAGCTAATTTCTATGCCTGAGAACCTGTTAAATCGTTCGGTTCATATGCTAGATGTGAGCTTACATTTTGTTCGATTGTGGTCATTCTGCGCTCAGTTCAGTCGAGTCCCATGATGTGGTCTATTCCAGAACTCCGCCGAAGAGATAAAGTGGTCTCTTGTAGGACTGCGCCGTATAGATATGGTATATTCGACGGGGTCCTACAGTTGTACCGTTTTGAGTGCAATTGTTGTAGGAGGGAATCTTTATATTTAAGCTCGTGCAAATTAACTGGATAGATTGCGGAAACTTGGCGCAATTCGTATATTCCGCCACAGCATGACGTTACTGATTACTGTGCCAAATGCGCATTTTCATCCTCTCTCATACTTTCTTTTCTCCAGTAAAATATTGCATTGATGCATATCATATTTCATCAAAATATAAGATTTGTGCTATCGGATCTTTAAAGCTGCGAAAGTTTTATTCAACACTGAAATACTATCATTATTATGGCCGCTTCAATGAAAGAGTATTACATAAATAAATGAGCAAACGAGTATATATTAGATTGCTTCGAACTTAAAAATAACGCTCGTTTGATATTATTTGCAGCTTTTGATGTAACTTATTAGAAAGAGGAAATTCTATAGGAATTGACTATTCTCACTTCAATGTAGATTCCGAAGAGGATGAACATCGATCAGTTTTGATATGAGGCATTAAAATTCAACTTCAGTTTTTTCATGCATAAGCAGATTGACACATACAGACACATGGACATGTGCATGCACATAAATGTGCAATTATGTGACTAATATAATTGATAAAATAAATATTTTATTTTTTACTATTTATTTATTTATTTATTTATTTATTTATTTATTTATTTATTTATTTATTTGTTTTTGAAATCAATAAATGATTTGACGAAATACTCGTTAGATTTTTGAATTAATGGCAAAATTTTTTTTTCTCGCATTAATATATTTATTCATCGTTGTTGTTCTTTCATTAGATCTTAATCAATGTGTTTCTATAAGAATGCGTAGCAAATATATGTGTGCATTGAACAATTGAGTGCAACCGGTTTTGTTCGACTGTTCAATAGTTGATGAACACGGAAATTTGCTCGTCTAAACTCATTCAGCAATTCATCTGATTTTTCCGCTTCTTCAAATTCTCGTTCATCGTTATCGCCACTATGTAATGCGATGACGGAACAAATCGGTAAATCTGCGATATACATCATAAAATGTTATTCAACGAAATTTCTAATTGAATAATCTTTAATGAGGAGCATATGTCAATAAAGCATCATGACAGATTGTTGACTTCATAAATGAAATCAATTAAAGCCTAGCAATTTTATAAGCAAAATGGGCGTATTTTTGTTGCAAAGTTTAGCGTCCTAGTGAAATTTAGTTACATTTCTGTAGCGCATAGTTCCATGGTTGAAATGAATACCCGAGCGTATGGTAAATTGTAAGTTTCATTTTACAGGCTTTTAAAGTTTTTATAATAATTTATTGGCGTCCCATCCTGACGTACTGAAAGTTTTCTTGGCAATTTTTGCAAGGCGTATTTAATTTGCAAAGGTGGAATAATATTATCGCATTTTGACATTCAAAATGATGTGGTCAGAAATGTTATTGAATTTCTCCAATATTTCACCAAAAGTAATTCTTTAAGGAATGCTCAATAGTGAGTAAAATCGAGTAGAAGGATTTTCAAAGGTAGCGGAGCTGTGTTGGAATTAATCACTAATATGGCCATTTGTTGGCAATATAAATAGATGCAGTAGATTAGGAACCATTTTTGAATTAAATCTTTACCGAATTTAGTGTGTCTATTTTGCGATCATTATATCTGCGAGAAATAGAGTATTTCAACGGAAATAGTTCACTTCCTTCTATTTTGCAACAGTCTTTCATGTCGTTTTCCTCGGTACTTATTCCTGAAATGTTTTGTCCTCTAGAGCTCATATATTACAATTCGAAATGATCTTGAATGATGGATTCGTTAATGTATTGCCGTTCAGTTCTTAGAGAAACTGTCGATGATTTTTTTTTTTTCAAAGCAGCATTGACGATTTCTTAGTCAAATTGATTGAAGTATTTTTTCTAGCCTTTATAACTAAGACTACTGATAAAAAAGTGTCATTTCAACATTTGATGATTAATGATGCTGTATGATAAATGACGCATGAAAATTTGCTGTTTAATGTGGTTGATAATCTAAATGGATAAAATATCATTCAATCGATACGGGTAAATTTCCTAGCCGAATTGCTAAAAAATATAATCGTCATTATTTAGGTCGAATTTCGTTTTCTTTCATTAATTTTCAAATCGGAAATTATAGGCGAATCCTAGTTGGGAGGAATTTTCCATTTATTATGATGCCATGTTGATTCTCGATAGAAATTTTGATTCTTATAGAGGCTAAATAGAATAAATGTGCATCTACTTATGCTCTAAAATTTTTATATAATATATGTAAATGATAAGAAAAGTGGAAGTTTTTCGAACGTTTTCATCTCTATTTCTAATTCTTCATTGCAATGCTCTAAATAATGGAAATTCTCGAGAAATATATGGAACTTCTTTTTGGTGGGTGGTCTTAAATAAAAACCCTTTTTTTTTCTTTTTTACATAGGGTGGAATTAATCGATTTTTAAAGAAATAGCATTCTATAAATATATCTATTCTAATCTTGAGAAACCAACTGACAAAGGATAATAAATTCGAAAATGCAGAGTACTTCAAAAGTTCTCAATTTACCAATGGTATCTGACTGATTTCACAAATGGCCAAAAATGAACAAAGGAGTGATCAATGTTGAGAATGTTCTTTGATATAAGAGAACCTTTCGAAACATATCCCTAACTACAAATTTTCAGTCCTTAAATTAGCGTTACTTGGGGAAAATTTGCTTAGTTTGCATAGGTGGTTCATCTGAAAGATGGGCCGACTTCTTACTGTAAAAACACTACCTTCGTTAACTTATTTACTGTAGATGTATGCCCAAAAGCGCTCACTTCAGATCTTTCCTGAATTGAGATCGTCTGCCGAAAAGAGTCGTTAGGACTGAATAATTTGTCTGTTCATATAAAGCGCCTTGGCCCTTCGACCTGCATTCGATTTATCACTTATTGCATTGAATAATGTGTATTCCCAATTTTATATGATGATTACTTACAAAGAATTTCCTCTAACCTTTTGCCCCCTATATTTGCATATTCTTGTGTTTCTTTGCCAAGTTTCTAACTGCTGTATTAAAGTGCTTAATTATTTTTTGCTTTTTTCTTCTTTCAGCCTGCAACAATTATATAATGTTTTAAGGAAAATAAAATTAGTAACAAAATAAAGTTAAATTCACATCAATTCTGATGAATTTATCTCAGCAAGACTTTTACTGTCAAGCTTTACCAATCAAATGTTCAAGTAATAAATTCCGCCCCCTCAACCCTTCCACACCCACAAACCAGTGTTTGGTCGTTTGTCATTTGACCACATCTATTTTTGCGATGCATATCAAGAAGTGCCAGTCATTTCGAACGCAAGAACGATGAGATGCCACATTCGTCATGTCGGCATGATGGTCATTGCAACAGAGTGCTGTGTATTGTTCTCATTGCGTGATCAGTGTAATGCTAAAACTTGTTCTCACACAGCACATATATACACAATCCTGATTCAATGCCTCGAGGCGATTGTATCTTCTTTGAATGCTTCATTCGATGTAATGACCACTCTTTCACCGAACACTCATTTTTCAAACTGATTTCACGTTTATTCTTCACGTTTATTCGATGGAGTTATATTCGAAAGCATTAATATCATAGATATTGTCATTGACATATCACCGCCATCGTGCTTTATGATTCTGCAAGTTAAAAGAATGGAAAGAAAAAATATGCAGCGAAGGTACACTCTTGCTAAGGCTTTCATCAGTACGGAATGGCGAATGAAACCGCTGCCTGAAGCTGAATTTGTCACCAATGTCCGCCAAATGTATCCGTCCATAATGGCCGAATATATCTGTCCATAGTGCCAGAATATATCTATATCAATATATTTGTTTCGAGAAATGTGCATATAACGAATACGTTGATAGTACTGATGCTACTGTTTACATGAGAGAGCAATTCCAATGCGGTACCTTAGATGAAAGTTGATTTATTTACTTCATGAGTGTGCCTCTATTGTACCTGATAGGTGACTCATTCCCTTCACGAAACGCACCTTGTTTCACCTGACAAGTGACTCATTTGCTTCAAGGATTTCGTCTTTATGTACCAAGAATTTCAAATGATACGATAAGTGCCGCGAATGTCACGTTTTTTTCTACACCTCTTTTCATGCAGTATACGTGTCTATGGATAGCTTCTCTAGCTACATCGCTGAAAAATTGAGCATTTCAGGTCTTTATTACTTTCATCAGTCCTTTCATCAAGCATGTCATAATTGCATCGCTGACTTCAACAACGATTAACCAATCTACTTTCTGCAGCATTTTGTTCCCACTTTTTAAAAACAAATCAAAATACCCCACCTGCCAGTATGGATCTTTGATGCAGTGATGTATGGTTTCATTGTAGTATGAATTACCATAAACTCTTTATGCATCATATTATATGACAGTCTTTGAGATTTTGGAGTTATTCTAGAGAGATGAATAGAAACGGAGGTGAAGAAAGGGAAATAAATTGTGTGGAGAATTTTTGATACTCTTCCTGCGTTTTCGTTCATTTAAAATTTTATTTGCAGTAAAGTAATCTAGACCTCAAGTTACTATTTGCCTTCTGAAACTGGTGCCCATCAAAAGTTTAAAAGGGATCCGTGGATAACGAGGATAGCCAAGAGCGAAACTCATCTTGTAGTGGTGCGTCTCAGAGAACGTTTTCTTTTACAGAAATCCTGAGGATGAACGACTCTGTGGTAGTAATTCTTTGTATAATACAATGCTACTGAACTAATAACAGTATTTCAGTGTGCTTTACTCAAAAGTTTTGAAGAACCGATTCTCTGTGACTGGTTGACGTGAGTTTTCCCAAGAACGCTAAGGAAAAAACAACGAATAGATCGCAAGAAGAGTGAGCCAATTCAGCGTCTCGTCCCGTCCTCGAAGAAAACACCACCGTCAAGAGCACAGTACTTGGGACAAATACCCCGTTCACCCTGTGAGCCTGGGTGACCCTGCTGGCCTTGTGGTCCCGGTTCGCCGGGTTCACCGTTTGGTCCTGGGGGACCAGGAGGTCCCGGAGGTCCAGGCGGTCCCTCTGATCCCGGTCGCCCAGGTTGGCCTGCGTCTCCTGGAAGGCCTGGGGGTCCCTGAAATTATTATCAGATTACGAGGTGCCGCGAAAACGCACACCTGGTGCAGGTAGATACGGAAACTCTACCAGCAATGCCAAAGAAGCAATTACGCATTCATTCGAGCGATCATGTTCGTTGCGAAACTCGACTCAGCTTGCGCGCATTCATGCAGACTTCCAGGGAATATTACAAACCTCTAGTCTAAACTGTTAGTTGCAGCTTCTTTCGAAGGAAAAAAACAAAATGCCACTATCTCACTGGCTCTCCGGGTGTTCCAGGATCGCCTGGGAGTGCTGGCGTTGAAATTGCTGGTCTTCCGGGTTCACCGCGCGGTCCTTCTCTTCCTGGCTCACCAGGTGGGCCTGGAGGTCCAGGTGGCCCTTGAGGACCTGGAGCTCCGTCATTGCCGTTGCGTCCAGGATGGCCAGGAGGTCCGGCATTTCCTGGAAGAAGACGTAATTATCAAAGAAAGTTATTCTTTAAAATATCGCTTCAAATATTGTCTCAGAGAAGTGCACGTCTTCAAGTTTTCTTCTGCGCTTATCGATGAACAAATGTTGAAACGACGTAGATTGGTCATTGATTGCTTCACAGTGGCGCTACACAAATGTGAGTTAAATATTAATCAATGCTGCAAATTATCCGCCCTTCCAGCTGATTAGCAATCATGCAGTCACCTAAAATTTGAAGAATTAATTGACCTATCAAGCGACACTAACCTGATTGTAGTTCAGTGGGCTGAAATTACAAAAAATGTTCGTCAACTGTGTGCCCGGGAGCCTAAACGTTGATCTCCTAAGCCAATCACAATGAGTGAACTGTTACGAAACGTTCATCAAAGCTTACCAGGATCTCCCTGAGGTCCTGGTGGTCCAGGTTCGCCAGGTGGGCATGGCGTACACGGCGGCTCAGTGACTTCCTCACAGATTCTGAAACTCGATTGTCGTCATTATATGGAATTGTTTGAACTTAGGGCTTAAGGCGGTAACGACACAAATGAAGAGACCAGTTCATCTGACTCAGTCAAAAAAGTATCTAAAATCGAATTTATTTTTTAAGTAAGAACTCTCGACAGTTCTTTGGACGAAATTTATATGAGGCATTTGTGTCGAACGTTTTCACCATTTCAGAAATTCTGTTGATTTTGTATAGCAATGATTCCAACATAAAACGAACGCTGGTGGCCTTCCGGGGAATCCAGGGGCTCCTTGTGGCCCAGGACGGCCAGGTTTACCGTGCTTACCCGGTGGCCCATCTGGTCCAGGAAGTCCAGGCAGACAGCATCCTGAAAAGAAATCGCTTAAGTTGGCATGAGTTTGCCGTTTCTCTGTGCTCTCTCGTGTCTCAAGTTATTTTTAAGATGGGGCTGATAACTACCTACACGCTTAGTTTTTATTTGAAGGTAAATGAAATGAACTTGTCTAGGAAAAGAGAGAGAGCGGAAGAGAGAGAAAAAAACGAGCAGTTACCTATCAACGAAGGAATTTCTTATGTGCGCTACTATATCATTAGAGTCCTTGGTTGATATGATTGTTGACAAGAGTATAACGTAAGATTGGTGATCGCTATATCCCAGCACAATGCTTCCGCTATCGTCTTAGAAATAACGCACATCTGTTTTGCACGACAACGCCAACGTATAAATAAGGTAACGAGTTGAAGAAGAGTAGGAGGGTTATTTTACCTTCACATGGAACCTGCCTTTTGGCACGAAGTATAGTTGCGTTTTCTGGCATTTTGAGGAACGAAGGAAGCGCACTTCGAGGCGAGGCACGATATTCGTGTACCTCCATCATCACATCTCTTGCTGACAGCTGGAATTTATGAAATCACCTAACGAGCATTTTCATTTCTTATTACTACAGCTTATCATTTACCTGTATCCATAAACAGGTTTCCTCATTGATAGCTGGGAGGTTTTTTTCATTTCATTCTGAATTCAGGAAATCGAGATCAGATTTTCAACAAATCATCTCGGCTAACGTAGTGGAATATTGTAATTATTTTACCATCATTTGATTTCCATTTCGGCTTCAAAGTCATCCATTAAATTTGTAATCGCTCATTTGTGCTATCACTTAAAAATTGAGACTCTTAAACGCCAATGGTCAAGACATCTTCGTGAGGTCTATATCTTTTCACTGCAGTGGAAATTTCCGCTTGTTAGTGCATGCTATCTTAGTTGCTATCGAACTTAGCATATTTTACGAGAATTAATAGCAGTAAAAAATATTTTCAGATGAATTTGCCAAAATTAATTGGTTGAAATATCCATAAGTAATCGGTGAACAAAAAAACTTACTTTTTTGCATGGAAGTAAGAAGTGCTCGTTATTATGCACTTAAATAAAATAGTGATATTTCGCATAATTAAACAATACGAATAAAAATATAATAATAAGAATATATAAAAAAATATAATATAATAATATAAAATAAAAATATAATTAAAAAAATATAACAATAATAAAAAAAATATAATATTTCGCAAAACAAAAAAAAAAATTATAAAAGAGTGCTAAAATGTGCTAATGAATACTAGTAATTAGTAAAAAGTAAATAAATTTTTATAGTAATAATAAGCATTAAAAATATTGATAAATATTAAACTAACAACTAATCAAATATTAAAATATCTCTCATCATTTCCTATAGTAAATGTTGAGAAAATTTTTATTCAAATAAAATTTCGATCTATATTTCAAATATTTCCTTTAAGTGATCGTTGAGAAAAAAAATCACTTTTTGTTTTGAAAGAAAAAAAAACCGCTTTAATAGTTGAAGAATAGCAAAAAAAAAGAAAAAAAGAGTGGAAACTAACTCGACACTTGATAAATAGCTTGCCGATTCAAGCATTTGAAAACTTATTTCTATTGTTTTCTTCGGGATCTTCAACAAAAAAGAACCCATCTATTATATAAGATTTAAAAAAAGAGCGATGATTTGAGCTCATAAAAATGCTAACATCTTATAAGTGAATTCAATTTTTCTTTTCACCATAAACAATTCCAGTATATGAATTGTACAAATGCATATTGAGTTCATATAGTCGCTCACTACTAATATTGATGAGTTGAGAAGAATTTAATCGAAATTAATAATTAAATAGAAATTAATTATTCTCCACATAAATTACCTTGCAGAATTCCATTTCGGATTGTACACGCATATGTACTGAATTCACATAGCTGTTCACCATAGGTAGAGTCACAAAAACAGCAAGTATAGCAATAAATGAGAATGTAACAGCAGCATAGGCAACAAAACGATATGCTTTCTCACGATTTTCCGATTCAACAATCATTACCGTTTAGTTCTACACGAATAATTGAGTGAAAGAATTGCCGTTAAACGTTGCACTCACTATCGAAGATATGCTCACACTAGACGAAATAAGAAGGCGATATGCTTCTTCAGTACAACTTGTCACTCTTATATAGAGGTTGACACGAAGTGGACATGCGTTAAATTTGAAGGGGGCGGTCGTTAATATCTCTCATATTGTCCATCTCCGGTATTTCATTGTGGTGTGATGCGCTTCTTAGCGTTTATTCTCCTTAGTGAGCGTAGATGACCAGTTCGCCAGCGGGCTAAATTAAATAATTCGACGAGCTGTACGAGTGAAAAATCTTTTGCCATAATGATGCGACCAAATGAACAATATTCACTGATGGACAATCTTATGCAATATGAAGCATATGAAAATAAATGACTCAAAGTGCTATAGGAATAGAACAACATCCTCGGAGTATAGGATTGCTTATCGAGAATTGTGGAAGATTTTCAATCTTAGTGTTGACTCTATTTCTTATCTCTTTGTGGTTGAAAAAAAAAATTAAATTGGGGTTGACATTCAATATTATAGAATATATAAAATAAAACAGAGAGAATTCGAGGAAGAAGATTTTTTTTTTAATTTTCAATTATTTATTAGTTTATTCTGAGAGGGAATCATCAAATTAAGCTGGTAAATGCGACAAAATTGTTGCAGAAGTCCGACTCGTGAACATTTTAAAAATTTGCGACAGTAGTCATTTCATTAGATTTTATAAATTTGGAATTTTCAATTACCGATTTGATATTGTCGTCAAATTGATCCAGTTTGCTGTAAAATAATCATGTATGTTAACTAAATTCATTTTTTTTTTGCTTATATGCGTATGCAAATATCTTCTCGTTTTGCTTTATACAGAAATAATAACCACTCGAATGTGATATTTACTCAAATGCCCAAAAACTATCGGTAGTGCAAATCTCGCGAAGATATTATTAGCTTCGTTGATTTGCATATTGGAAATTTGCATATTAATGCAATAATTCATTCGTCAATAAGAAGAAGTTGAATTAATATGTTGAATAAATATTATCAGATTTTCTAAAGTATGAGTGAACTTGCGAAATAAACGAAACACTTTAAGAAATGACTTGAAAATTAGGAAAAAAAGATTAAAACTCAATAATTGCAGTGGAAATGAGCAATCTTTTTCATATTCTGCTCAGTCGATTTTTTTTTCATCATTATTTACTCAAATCATTAGTTTTTTAAATTTCTTTTGCTATTCTCTTTCACAATTCCCATCTCTTCGTTTGGACCATTTTACCAAATTCCCTTCAATATTGCCAAAAAATTTTTCAACTTCATTTTCTATCCAATAAAATAGTTTTTAATTAATTAATTTTTTATTTATTATAATGGAGATTCATCCATTAATTTTTTTTTTAAATGCTATTTATTGAATAGCGGAAAAATTCTCTCGTTTTAAATGATTGATATGTGCTAAATGACAAAGCGTAAAAATTTTCAAAGAAAAATGAACGAGTCTTATTCGAGAATAAAATGATTAATTGAGAAATGATAACGATTGCAATAATAAAGATTTGTCGATAGTCATCAAACGAATGCGTACATTCAGCTTTCGTTCTATTATTTCTTTCATTATTGCCGCTCTCTTGAAATATTTCCCATACGCAATAAAAGTTTATCGTTCCACGATATATACACATACACAAAAAAAACAAATGTAAGAATTTAATCAATTTTCATGTAATCAATTCGCTATATTTCGTTCATTATTCAGCACTTTCTTTTTCGCCTCTTTACTAATTGCCAACAAATTTTTGCATATTTCGATGAAATTTTATTCGTGATATGCAAATAACAAGTTTTAAGCACACGTCATCCACAATTATATTTCGTTAACTGTTCATACTATTCGAATTTTTACCTTGATGAGTTTGGTGGCTATTGGCACATATCTTTCTATTTATTTATTTCTTGAGCAAAACGCACTTCCTGCTGATAAGCTACCCAACAACTTCAGAAAGAGGGGGAGTGGTTGGAGGAGAGGGATGAAATGACAAGTTTGCAACTAGAGCAGTGCTGTTGAGGGTGGAGAGGAGAGAAAGGGAGCGTTGTGTTCTTTTTGAACAATGAACTGTTAAACAAACTCTATCAGTCATTAAGTTATTACTCGTCGAAATTTAAACCCATTTAGGATTTAACCACAAAACGACGCTATGCATTTTTGAATCAACAAAGAGCATTGAGAATTTATACACCGACATTTAAAAATTACCTTCATGAATTTAAATCTCAAGTAAATAAATTTAAGTAAATAATTACTGCAACATTTTTTCTTCAAACTTTAGAGTTGTCTAGATAGATGGCATCTTCCAAAGAATGAATTTTAATTGATGTTGGCGGAGTGCAAGTTTAATTCCGCAAATTTCATGCATCAATTACGGTGACGATTACATTAGCATTTTCAATTTTGAATGTTTTTCAGTTGAATGCCATTCTAGTAAAACGCTATTTCATAGGTTGCATCATTTTTTCGCTCCTAAAAAATCCTTGAAATTTTGCAAACGAAATGAAGTGTTATAAGAACTTGATAGTAAATTCAATAGGAATAAGATTATGACTTCGATATCCGGTGTTAATTTGAGATGGCTGAGGTATTAATTTTTTAATATCAGGTGTTAATTTGAGATGAATTTTAAGCCAGCTGACTCCATCTCAATGGTTTCTTGGCAATTAGCAATCATTTCATACAACAAACAAATGAATAGCAATTTAATAAGCCACGATTAAACACCCCAAAATAAGCCAAATGCTGAATGTGAAATATGCAACTGTTGCTTCATCCTCTTAATATATGATAAAATATTACACCATAAAACATCGCCGTACTCATATTTACAAATATTTTATCTCAGTTTTATCATATAGAAGTATATTTTGTTGAGAATCGCTTTATTATGTATAATCTCTCTTTAATCGTATGATATCATATGGGATAGGAATATTTTTCGTTTTGCTCTTGAATCGAATATTGCTTAGCATCTACAATCATTCATTGTTATAAAACAATTTGTGCTTGCGAATCGTTTATATTCTTTGATAAAAGCCAATTTATTGACTGCAATTTACGAGAACGAAAACGATTCAATGAACGTATAAAATCTTTGAGGAGTTCGATTATTTTCAACTATTACGATGGCCTTATAAGAGAAATTGATATTGGAGAAGAAATATCGAAGTTCTGAGAGTGTTGCGTCCTGAAAAAAACAAAAAAAGAACAATTTAAAAAATATTATTTGATATTTTTGCACAATTAGAAATACCCTTAGAAATTTCTAAATTAATTCTATGGTGTTTATTGTGTGTACAATATTGAGTAAATAGAAAGGAACTTCAAAGAAACCAATTTTGAAAATTGAACAATTCAAAAACCATTTGATTTTAATGTCACATCGGAATTTTGAAGTTTTTCATTTAAGAGGTAATTTTATCTGTTAGCTAAGTGTTCCAAGGTAGCATCACATGATTACCGTAGTCAGTTCTTTGAATAGCGATGAAACGGGGAACTGAGTAGTGTGAAAGGTGATCATCTAAATAAAGAGAAAAGTACGAATGAAAGGAGGCAGAAGACGAGGTTGCGAGGTAAGGGGATGAGGGAGTTCCTTCTGCGTCTTTCATACCGCATTTCTTTCTTCCCCTTCCTTCTAGCATTACCACAGAGAGAGTCAGGTTTTTCTCTTGATTACTGCCTAACAAAGAGAAGATATAAAATTAAATATTCGAGTGTGCGAAATTCAATATTCGAGTATGAGTGTAGTAGAATAACTACAAAGAACAAATAGTGAAAAAGCTTCTCGTCTGCGGGTCGTATTGTACCGTTTTAAAATCTATGTCGTTTTATTTTTTTTTCAAAGAAAACGAAAGATTAGCGATAAAATCAACGCTTATTGACCATCGAAAGCAAATGGCGAAGGAAAAGCTGCCACTCATATGCATGAAAAATGAAAATAAAATTTTGAAAATCAAGAAAATTAATTTTTTTCATCGTGAAGACATTCTACGAAGACTCATAGGGTGTACGAAACTGATATTGTGACGTAGGGCATCATACTTATGTATGTCACTGTCGAGAAAGAGTCAACCTATGTTGTCCGCAGTGATTGCACGAAACGAGTAATGTGTCTTAAATATAGATCGTAATATCATATAGCTTTTATAATTAATGTTTACTGAAATCCCATAATAGTACGGAAAGAGTTTTCACAGAGGAGTGTCTTGCAAGTTGAGCAAAGCGCTAAAATTTGCATATTTAGTTTAAAATTCATCCTAAGCGATGCGAGAAACTGCTGTTTTAACAGCTAGACGCCTCCTGGGTTCCAAGTATTTAATTCTTCTGAACTCTGAAGGTAGATTTATTGGTACACTCTGTGCAAGGCCAGTATATTCGCACCTTGCCGTAGTTGACCAAAATGACATCATGTGCGGCTGCTTCCATCCTCGAAGAAGACACCTCCGTCAAGGGCGCAATACTTCGGGCAAATACCCGGCTCTCCGGGCGGACCAGGCGGGCCCTGCTGGCCAGCTTCGCCCATCTCTCCAGGTGCTCCAGGTTGACCAGGTGGGCCGGGAGGACCACGCTGTCCTGCATTTCCGGGTTGCCCAGGGGGTCCGGGAGGTCCCGCATCGCCAGGCTCTCCATTCGTTCCCTGCAATATCAAACGTCGCTTTGAACAATCTCTGATCAAATATCCGTCAATAGAGAGAGGGGTAGGAAGAAAGAAAGACATAAAGAGAAATGAAGTCTAACGTACGGGGTGACCCTGTGCACCATGTCAATTTTTTGAAGTTTGCTGCATGAGCGAAAGTACTAAAGATTTAGCAGATTTCCATCAGATATTTGGTAGTTAAGTATTATGTTGAAACTCCTCCGACATTCCCCTTAAAAAGACAGTAAGCCTACGATCACTGGGATTTCGTTATGTTTATTAAGTGACGCGAGGTTGGAGCTTACATCTGGGCCTGCTGGTCCGGGATCTCCGGGAAGGGCAGGTGCGCTAAGGGCGTTGCGTCCCGGTTCACCAGGCATGCCATCGGGACCTGGTTGTCCTGGAGGACCTTGAGGTCCTGGTGGTCCTGGTGGTCCATTAGGGCCCTGGGTGCCTGCGCGTCCAGGTTGACCAGGAGGGCCGGAAGGTCCTGAAAATTGAACTTTATAACTCGTCCAATTTTTCTTTGCAAGGAAATCGCTCTATTTAGTGACATCGAAGCTGCTTATGGGAAAATCACAACCATATTTTTGAAGAGGAATGACCGCTTTCAGAGAGAGATGAAATGTTTTAGAAGAACAGTCGGCTCCCGTTTCTAGAAGTGAGTGAAAAACCAGCGGCAATTGTAACTGCTCAAACAATGGTGAAGGATCCCTCTGGGAAGCAATATTTGAAAAAATTGCAATGAAGATGATTTCACTAGCTCTTACTCTGTGATATCTATTTAAAGCAAAGTCGTATTGAGAGTAACGTGGCGATAAGAAGGGAAATGTTTGAAGAATTTTGAAGTTGTATCATTTATTGTAGAAGACAGAAAAAGCGCCCTTATCCTATATCTCTATATCTTCCTTCGTCTCTTCATTCCCATCACCCCCTCGCATCCTTCCCCCTCCCATCCACCTAACTTCCTCTGCATAAATGCGTTATGTGAAAGTTTATCATCGTTGATGTAATCGACGGAAAAGTTTTTTTTCGTGCAATCAAAAGCATTCATCGTACGAGAGGGCGTTGCGAACGAATCGCGATGTTCCGGCAATGCGACCGTTTCGTAAAGACATTTACACGAAGAAAAAAACGCGTCGCTGTTTGTCCTTAACAACGAGTTCGACAAAGACAATAAAATTCAATACGCTAGCTTTAATCCTTCGTCACAGCCCTATCACGTTGAAATGAACGCTATCATTTGTTAAACGTTATTGTACTATCAATCCTTCTATAAGTCAAAGTAATTTTTGAATTACATGCAACTATTTCATATATATATATATATATATATATATATATATATATATATATATATATATATATATATATATATATATATATATATATATATATATATATATATATATATATATATATATATATATATATATATATATATATATATATATATATATATATATATATATATATATTATATTATTTATTTAAATGAGTCTCCAAACCTTTCCCCCTCCCCCTCCCTCCTCCTTTTTTATCAATTTACTTTCAAAAATTGCAAAAGCTGTAGATTCTATTGTATAATAAATATTACTTTATAACAATTAAAGAGTATATATAAAGAAATCAGGAGTAACCTTTATCTCCAGCTGGACCTGGTGGTCCTGCAGCTCCTGGAGGACATGGTTTACATGGTGGTGGAACTGGTTCTTCGCAAATTCTAAAAACGATATCTCATTTCAGTAGACATATTTCAACATTGTGAACAGTAAATACAGACAACATAATGAAAGTGGGAATTTTGTTTGACTTGTTGAGAATTCTTTACCGCTTGTTGTTCATCAAAATGACACTAAACTCATTGTTGAACAAACATTTATAGAAAATATTACTCTGGAGTAAAGGCTTAGAAGTAAGTTTCAATGTGAAAACGAAAGCTAAAATACTTACCGAGGAGGTCTTCCGGGGAAACCAGGGGCACCTGGAGCTCCGGGACGTCCTGGTGCTCCGTTCTTTCCTGGCGGCCCGTCCTGACCAGGAAGTCCTGGTAGGCAGCATGCTGAAGATTGAAGAATTTTCAAACGTTTATTAAAAAGTAGCTCATGCATTCCCAGCGTTAACTATAGGTACATCAATGACAGTGATATACGTGAACCCGCCCGGACACAGTATTATTCGAACGGTTGAGTAATGCGGCACGATGTAAAGGTCGTAGGAAATTCCATAGAAGATAATATAATTCATACATGACTTCCTGCGATCATATCATTTAATGAGGAAGAGATGAACACTGCGTAACATTCTTATCGAAAAGGGTCGAAATGACGGTGGTTTACGCTACCGGAAAGAGCTAAACGGAACCTTCGCATCCGGCCTGTCTCTTAATACGAGTGCCGTTGAAGGAAAGCGCATAAGGACCACGATGCGATGGTGACGCACGGAATTCTTGAACCTCAATCATTATGTCGCGAGCCGACATCTGCAATTAATTTTTTTTATCACTCGATTCCATTAGAGTAACTGATATAGTTGTATTTGTACTCAATTATTCGTATGGATGATTTTACAATCATATGAAATCTTTAGTTATCTAAGATAGCGAACGAAAAAATTATGCCTGAAAACAAATTATCCAACACCTCCATCGTTCTTATGTTATCTAAAATGTCCTCAGCTATGAAAAAGTTTTTATACGTTTGAAAGACTCACATCAATAAATCCCATAGGATTCTAGGAAATATCCTGATTGCTGAGGTGAATTATTTTTCGTTTTTCTTTGAACTCTTATAAATTCGTCGTGAATATTTTTGAGCGTTTATTGAAATTAAATACGATTTTGTGGACTCGTTTTGTGAGCAGATCGTTATTACGCAAAAAGAATTATGCATTAATTTGCAAAACGAGCATTTACATACAAACAGCATCATAACCGGTTCTTTAGTTATATCCCTAATGTTTTGCACATTCAACAATAAAGTACTTCTTTTTGCTAATAAAAGAATTTGAACTTTTCTTCAGAGAGTATTAAATTTATAATCAAATTAAATGGTTCAATAATTTAGAAGAATGGTGAATGCAAAATCAATCAAATCGTTCAATATCCTAAAATAATGGTAAATTTGAAACCAAATTTACCAATCTTTTGGGTTGCTGAACCATTTAATCCGCTATCTTTTTGAAAATTTAGCCATAAAATTTGGCTTTGATTAAAAAATTATCATTCTTCTCGATTTCGAGTCCACTATCGAGCATAATCACACAATTATTCTTTATCTCATTTTAATTGCGCCCATTAAACTTCATATATATGCTGGGGAAATAAAAATTACATGATAAATTCTCATGACTAAATAAAATATTCTCAAAAGAAATCATTCTTTGATGTCTACGATTGATAATAATTGATAAGCTTTAATTTCCGATGATAAGTGATAATATTGAAATAGATAAATTGATAATTAAAATCGAATTGACCTGACAAAATTCCATTTCCTGTGCAACACGTGCGTTAATATTGTTGACATAGTTGTTCACCATTGGCAATGTAACAAAGACGGCCAAGATGGCGATTAACGAGAACGTTACCGCCGTATACGTTACAAACGTATACGCTTTCTCGCGTCTCTCACTTTCCATCCTATAATTTCCCACTAAAATTCACCAACAATTTAATAAAGAAATGAGAAATTCTGAGCATTTCGTTATCATTTTCACTTATTTCAGAAATCATTCATCGAATTATTATACAATAAATAAATTGCAAAAACAAAAACCGTGAAATGAAATTTTAGATGATCTGAAGCAATGTAAAATTCGTGCAAATGCACAAAGTAATTAGAAATCGAACTCATATCCATAAAATTATGAGCAAACACTTTCACCATTAAGCCATCGCGTTTCGTCTATTTGGTTCATTTTAGTGATCGTACAAAAAAAAAAATGGAAAGTGCATTTTCATATAAACGAAAAAATTTATTGAAGTTGTCATGAAGATTTTCAATAAACACCAAATTAGCAACCATAATATGTTCTTCTATTGGCCATTTCAATAAGTTTATTCGTATTAATTCATTAGAGGTTATATATAAAATGAATAGAAGTCTCAAATTATTTATTACTCGCAATAGTGTTATATATTAGTTTTCTGGAATTATCATATATGGGAACAATTTTTAAAAAGTTTCAATTTCAATTTAGAGTATCGCTCAATCTTTCCACTTATTGCATTACGATGTCTAGCACTCTCAAAATTGTGTGCAGAGTGCATTTGCTAAAGATGAGGTAAAAATGAAAGATTCTTTTAAAAAAATGCCGAGCAACTACCTTAATATGTGGTTCTAATTTCTATTCAAATGACCAGCCGCTTGAACAATTTAGAAACAAATAATAATGCTTTCGCAAACGAAATATTGTTTTCATATTTTTTTTATTGATGCATATGCTCAAATAAATCTCCTATAAAGATTTTTTTTTCCCCAGTGTCGCCGTTATGGAATGAGAAATTGATGGACGTAAGATATAGGTAAATTTTTTTCCGTCTTTATACTTCAGTCGCCTGCTTTAAAGTTTATGAAAGAAGTGTGGCGATTGTAGGATGCTACATCAAGCGCAAATTGTATCCACCAAATTAAGCAAGCCTGGCTTGAATGCCTTCCCGAATTGGAAATACAGAGACAGACAGATAGATGCATAAGCGGATAAGTATTGCGCTATCATAAAGCATCTTGCGAATTCAAATTTCTTTCCATTCAATTTCAGATTTGCAAAAGTGCATAAAAGTAAAACTTTCCAAAAATATTTCGCGGAAATTCTTTAACCGAGGAAAAGATTCCTTTCGTATAAGATTTTTTGTGCATGAAGTTGAAAAAATAGAATAAAGCATCTTCTCATCGCAGATTTGCCATTCGTATATAGCACTATCAATCGTAAGCATCGAGAAATTGCTCTTCAAGTTAGCGAATAAACTATCAATTAGAGTGGGCGATATGAATTTATAGAAGCATTTAAATTTGTTGACTAAATTGCTCCAACACTTTTACTTCATTGATTGATTTTCATTTTTTCTTCTGTCCTCTTTGACCTGTTTTCCTTTACTTTGTAGTTTCGTTAATTCAGCTCACTACCATAACTGCTCCTCGTTTAGGCCATAAAAGCACCTAATCATCTAATTAATTCCTATATGCATAACTGTTCACGCATTATATGTTGAAGTTTGCGTAATTAGTCAACACTAAATACGCTGCAATCTCCTTCATGAGCCTGTTATGCGCAGTTTTCCTGATAACGACGTAAGATGCGGGAATATTACGAGTAAATATGTTTCACCCTTATTATTCAATATTTACCGTCGATCAATAATCAAATTAACATATTACCACTCAGAAACACTTGCAACGGCGCTTTAGATGGGCAAAAAATTACTGACGAGAATAACCGTTAATTATGAGTGAGTGAGTAGAAAATATTTTAAACTTGTAAAGTATTCGCTTCCATAGTTGATGAAGTGAACCTTCTCATTGAGTGTATGTATGATAGGATATCGTGTGATAGGAGTTTTAAAAAAATGCGAGGTACGGTTCGAGGTACAGGTTCAAGTAGATAATAGACACGTTAACGCATAGATTGGTTACAAAGTGAAAAACGTTGATTGCATTTAAGATGGAAGTCGAGACAACTATATTGTGACTATTATAAAGCAACGTTTAAATAGTGTTTCTTTCGAAAAAAAAAGTTTCTTCGCACCATAACGTCGTCTTCAATGTCTTTTTTAAAAGAATTTCTCCACTTTACTTCTAATAACCAGTTTTGAGTGTTCCGTTACCGCGTACAATTTTAGCCGCTAAATATAGCCATTGAACAATGATAAAACACTTCAACATCTTCATAGAGACATTCAATTTGCAATTATTATTATTATTGTCTATCATATTTGGTTTAGTAAAATGCAAATTTATTCAAATTCGAGAGGATTTATGCAAATTATATTCGAATAAAGAATAGAGATGAAAAATATCGTTGTATTATCGTCATTTTTTTATTTTCGACGTGATGTGCAGTCTAATTTTGAGTAAACGTAACGCATCATATAAACAACTTTGACTTTGCTTTAAGTGTGCCAACTTAAAGAGCTAATCATATCATCTCTCTCCCTCTCTCCCTTCTTTCCCTCCTTTATGCTGTATCTGTACCCTCTTAGTGATGAAATAATCGTTCCTCTTTCAATTTATGAGGAATAATTGAAAACGGATAAAATTTTTCCTAATTCAAGAGAGCATATCGCTACTCCAAGCTGCACCTTTGTTTATATCTGACTACCTTCAATGCAAATACTTCACTGCCTGTCCAAACTTTCAAAATTTCTTGGTTCTTTCAAATGGCATTCTCTAAGCTATAAAGATGCCATTAAACGTATGAAAAATGCCAAAAATGATGAAGATCAAGAAAAATATCCAGCAAAATTATTTTCCATCTTCTCTTTACATTTTCCAGATTGGTAGAAGTGAGTCGATTTTCTTCTAATCACAAATCTAAATTATTTATTGCAACTTCAATGATTTTTCTATTTCAAAGGGAACTTGTTCATAAAAATTTCCAAAAAAATGTTTCATTGATAAAATGAATCTATACCTAGACAATTGCACAAAAAAATAAAATTCTGTTGGTAAAATTTTCTGCACCTTTTCGATAAACGTTACGTTTGTTTTCTTCAAGCTGAAAGCATTGTATTCGGCAACGGTTGCCTCTACTGAACACTAAGAGACAATCACCGTACACAAACATCATTGTTAGAGTGGGGTGTAATGTGCATTCGATGTGGAACGTTACGTATCACATGACCTACGGCAAGTTAATTCTTTCAGCTAATATTATTAACGAAGTTTAATGATCATATTAAATGACCAACGAAGAATGGATGACCAGTGATACCAATCGAAAATTTAATTGAAGCGCCTTGTAAAATTGGCGATAATTCTTCTATAAATGTACAAAGTACATTTCTTCATAGTATATTAACCGCAGAAAAGTAAAGAATAGCTTAGCATTTATCGGAGACGATAGAACAAGTTATAACAAAACTTAAAGAATAATAGTAACTTAGCATCACTCTTCCATATTGCAGGTCTACGTCACTCACTGAAATATGAGCTTTATCGCGCATGCTCTATTCAGTCTTAAGGTTTTACTTGCAATAAACGGTCATCGATCTATGCAATATTTTTTCCCACCTACATCATATGCATTAGTTGTTTCGTGATAAGAAAACAAAATTATATACTGTAAGATAATAGTCGACTTTGCCCATATATATTGGGGAATTGATGAAGGAGGCAAGGATGACAAGGTGATTGTACAACTTCGAGTAGGAACTGCAATAAAATCCATATTTATTACTTCCTGAATTAGTGCTAGTTGAGGGACTTGATCTTATTATTTGAATATTGATTTTTGAATATCTCTGATTGAATCTTGGCCGCTTTCGCCTACCGCTTATTTAGAAAACAAACGTATTCTCATTATCAAAACTTTTCGCACAGATATGAGAAGTCAAACTGAATCATGAACGATTGTTGCAAATTTCCTGTAATTATCAAGCTATGAATAAGATAAGTGGTAAGTACGAATATTTAGTATATCTTCCCTGTTTTAGTATATCTTATTTCCTTAAAAAGCAGTTCTTGAAGGCGGTTTTCTTAGATCTTACCTTCTTTCGTATGATTCACATTGATTTCCATTAATAGTTTGAGCAATGAAGCTGGTAAAATAAGATCTAATTCCCGCAACGATTGTTTTTTTCTTTGAGCTGCCATTTTTGATCCGAACGCAGTCAACATCAAGGGAAACGATCAGTGCCACCCTATATTTTTAATGTCGTAGTTTTGGTGATGCCTGATGACGTGGTGAGGGTATTTTGTGTCAAGTTTTTAGTTCAATTACCATGGATTTCTAGCTTCTCTTTTTATCGTAGCATTTCCATAGAGCACAAAATGGTAGTTTTTTTATCATGTCCATGTGGCATTTCCAGTTGGAGAGCCGCGGAAGCTATGACCGCAAAATTATTCATTACCTCTGCGATGTTTCGTCCATCCGAGCCCAATAACACTGTGCATTTTCGTTTACGTTATGATTTATTGAGTTATATACGTGTTATGTCCAAGTTTTCGCTCTTCCGTAACATCTTGCAGTCCTTATACTTTCCTCTCCGCTAGTACTTCCTCAACGTTCCATTGCTTGTGCGAAGAATATCATGCAGAAGGAAAATGCTAGACTGGACAACTCTTTGCATCATTTCGATGAGGCTCTATTGTCCGCCCTCTCATTCATGATCTCACAATTTCTGGCTTCTTCTACTATATTCATATCGTTGCAGAATAAAACCTATATACTGTGCCTATCGTCTACTAATGTCACATAGCACCCATTATTATCTGCAACGAGAAAATCTGTTATCCATCTCAGACGTTGTTGACTAACTCTGCAAAACTGCAAACAAGTTAATGCACGACAACATGCCAGAATTCAAGGAAATAATTTTGACGCACTTATCCAACAACGAAACTAGGTAAATACTTGTACAGGCAGAAAACAATGCTCTGAGTACTATAAATGCACCTTCTGGGGAAATTCATCGCCTATTCCATGTCATGATTGCAGGCTACGATTTTGCGATACTAGTCATAAAGTCCACTGTTTCATTTCCTAGGTTCACCAATACAAATTGTTCTTCCACCACTTGCTCTAAAAAGAGCCAAAAGAAAAATCAAATTGTTTCGTTGATGATCTTTTGTGGATCAGGTTTTTGCTAGATGGAAATTACGGAAAGAAGAATGCGTAAGAATCAAATGGCAAGTGATATTGGTATATGAATCATCTCAGAACTGGAAGTCAAAACGAAGTATGAACGGATAGAGTCAACCAATGCATACTTTCTGGAGACTTCGTTACGAATAGCAAATTCCATCGTAAAGAAGCAGACGACTTGTCATCCTCGAAAAACTGGATAAATTACTGGGATGATGTTGTTTCATCGAAATTCTCATCCGATGACATTAAACAGGATCTCAATTTCGACGTCGATAACCAACAACTTGCGAAGGCAGTGGATATAAATCAAATTAAAACGAGGGATTGAAAATTTGCCCGCAAACTGGTGGAATAAATAACCGTGCAGTTCTCCTTAAAAAAATATATTGTGGGAAATCAAATTTTTGCCCACTTAGAAGCAAAGCATCGATAGTGCATCTGACCATGCGAAAATGTATCAAAATTTTGCTCACACACAGCAAAAAGCGTATCCGTTCAAAAACCGCTTTCCTCTCAGTGCACCTCAGATCGAACTTCCCTTGAACTCATTAGCGGCTCACTTCGATGAGGCAACATTTCTGGGTAACCAAAGATCCCTTAACGTCGCATAGTTATTACTTTCAAAATATTTGTATTTAGAAGTTGTGCAGAATTTTCACATCAGTGCTGTTGCAGTTGCATCAATGCTCTCTTTACCCGACATTTATTTTCGCTTTCGCATATTTATAAGTATATTCGATATTTATAGAAGAAGATGCTCTTTTCTCCTTTCGAGTTCGTCGACGTTTCCTTTGTGTGGCAATTCGTCGACATCTGTTTCATAGGAAATACTGGCGAGCAAGACAGGTAATAGGAAAATACCATGTAATAGGCCTAAGCCGACTACAGCAAAGATGGTCTTCGCAAATGCGAGAATTGCATAGGTTGGCACGAAGATAAGTGGAAACATGCAAAGCAATGTGGATATGCCTGCCTGAAATTTCTTTCTTATGACGACTGAAATTGAAGAAGGGTGTTTCCAGCATAAATATATCAATGCTAAATTGCAACCTACATAAAAAACAGTGGAAAACGATATACATGGGAGGATTTAATATACCAGGTGTAAGTGAAACTGTGAGAAGAGCTTCAGACGGTACCCTAACTCCTTACCATTTTTGACTTTGAAAGTAGTTAATCGTGACCGAAGTGCACTCAGATTTTCTGTGCTCACTTTTTCACTGCCCGACAGAAGTCTCATGCTTTGCAAACATCCTTCACCTCTCTGATGAACCCTCCTCTGCAGAACAATGATGAATGACGCTTTCATTATCCCTTTTCCACTTTCCCCTCGCTTAAAAGTTTTGAAATTGTGTCTCACCTGCATCATCGGTTCACACATTTCGTTTAAACTTTGTTCGATGCGCTTTTCGGCATTGCCTTGTCCTTTACAAAACTTGTAGGCAATATGAGCTGTGTAGTCGACGCTGAAGCCGGTCGCGATCAGTACGTCAACCATTGTCACCGGATCCATATCAGCTCCCCACCAAGATAATGTTCCCACCAAAGCTGCAATCCTCATTGCTCGCCTTATTATATTCTGTCAGCCGTATTTGTGGCGTTTGTGCAGGATTGAATCTAACTGGAGCACTAATTCCGCCCTTCATTCAGCGGAAATAGGCTCAGAGGAAAGGAGGGAGATGACCTGCTGCGAATGACTCCATCAAATTGGACGGAATTCTGGGAAAGTGCAGTTTCATTGACGTCGGCTAGAGCAAAAAGGACAAGGAATGTCAATCAGAAAGGAAGGAACCAGTCTACTCTCCCGTCACACTAAAGTAATTAGAAAAAAAATTTTTTTTTGGTTACGCTGAGATTAGAAAAAATCAACATAATGGAAAGTGAGACCTAAAAGCTTTTAAAGTTTGGATGAGGTTTTCTTTTATTTGCAAAATGAGATGATGAGGTTTGCATTTATATTCAGCAGATGCGTACCATTGATACGCAAAGACAGTGATGAAAAGTGAATAAAATTCCACTGCTCCCGAGTTCCTTTTTTTTTAATTCTCTCCGAGGCCTGCTATGAGTCAAAATATTACCGCTCCCAGTGAAACCTAAACAGTGAGAAACTTTTCTACACAAGCCCTTGATGTGATCTTTTTACCTTGCAGGAAACCGAATCACCCATAACCCGTGGTATAAAATATATACAGGTGTCGTAGTGCCGGGGGAAGGTTTTAAAGCCAAAAGAATAATGCTAGTAAAATAGCATTTTAATAAAGTTCCATTCATCTCTTTTTCTGTCTATTTCTCTTCTCAATAATCAGAAGAATGCCTACGAAGGTATACATTTCACACTTGTCTACATCTCCTACGGAACAGAATAAAAAACCGGAACGAAATCCGTCATGCGGGACTGAGATATGACTTGGGACAGGTGACGAGCGCGTGCGCCGCGCGCACACCTCTCTCATCGCTCGTTTCGCTAGGTCACGCGAAGCCAGGCACTCGAAAATTGCTTCGTCCGGAGCCAAAATATCGTCCTCGACACTCTATGCTTCGGGTAGAACTACGTACGGCGATGCCCTGCGCAAATAGTCACCCTCTGCTGCACCGGGCGTTTATTTTGTCCTCGCTGTATTACGCCAAGTTGAATATTCAAAACCTGATCAGAATCGGAGCATTCGAAGCCGAGATACGACCCATAACAATTATTTTTTAAAAATTTGAAAAATAAGTGCTAAATTCATTATTAACAATTTTATGGGTCTACCCGGCTCCTCCGAACCACTTGGAGTATAGGTAGGAGCAACGTAGTCAGTTCCTTAACGAAAATCCCTCCTCCCCCTAGAAAAAGAAATTCGAACTGAATAACTGCAGTAGCGAGATTATGACGTGGCTCGAACCCAGACACCTGTTACCTCGTGGTCACTCCCCAAACCGTTCGGCCAACGCGCAGCTTCAGTGGTGAGCTTCCAGTGCAAGGGACATATTCAGGGAGCGTCTACATCTGTCTCACTTACATACTATCTTCTTGCACGCAATTTAGCACTCAATATTTCCGGAAGATCAAAAAGAACGCATCGGAAATACATACTTCCGTGATCATTTCATCGAGTTCTATCGTTTGATACTAAAATGGTGGAAATTGGAGACAAAAAAATTTTTTTTCCAGTTTTTCCCTGTACCTACCCCTTGCATCGGAAAACTGCTTGTTTGGGGGGTTTTTTTTCGGCCCCCATTGAACCTAGGCGGGAACGGTAGAATATATGCCATTGGACAGACTCGGCCAGCACATCACAAATCAAGATACCGTTTACAGTAGTGTCGAACACCGATCGAGAACGAAAACATCGAAAATCGCAAAAACCGAAATTTCAGAAATCCAGGCAGGTGGAATCGGTTTTCAGCGTTTCTTCTCAATTGAAATAATTTATGTACCATTTGACAGAGCTTTTAAAGTTCTGTTACAAATAAAGAAGCTACACATCCCTAGGCTTATCCGTTGCCAAGATAAAAACCCGGAATTGTCTATTATATTACATTTCTATAGAAAAATCATATGAAATAATTTTTTAATCAATAAACTCGATGAAAAACAATCCAAATGATACATTTTATTAAAGAACAGTGCATACGGTAGTGAAACTAGAAGATCCCGGAGGAAGAGATAAAAGCTAGATCAAAGTATCAGGGTAGACCAAAATGTGAAGGTAGATCAAAGCAGATCAAAATGTGTAGTTAGACCAAACCAGATCAAAATGTGAAAGTAGGCCAACTATCAGAGTATATCAAAATGCGGCGACAGATCAAAGTAGATCAAAATGTAGAGGTAGATCACAATATTTAGATGGATATGTCAAAGTAGATCAAAATTTGAAGCTAGATCAAAATATGAAGGTAGACAAAAGCAAATCAATGTGCGAAAGTAGATCGAAGTATAAAGGTAGAAAAATGTGAAGGTAGATCAGAACAGATCAAAAGAAGAAGGCAGATCAAAGTAGAGCAAAATGCGAAAGTAGATCAAAGGAAATTAAATATGAAAGTAGAACAAAGCATCAGAGTACATAAATATGTGAAAGGCAGATCCAAGTAGATCAAAATGTGGAGGAAGGTCAAGGTAGATGAAAATATGAAGGCAGATCATCATAGTATCAAAGCAGATCAAAACCTGAAGGTCCATCAAAATATCGAAGCAGTTCAAAATACGGAGTACCTTCACATTCTGATCTACATCTACCTTCATATTCTGATATAAGCAGATCACAATGTGAAGGTAGATCAAAGTATCACAGTAGATTGAAATCCCAAGGTAGATCGAAGTAGATCAAAATGTGTAGGCGGATCAAAACGTGAAAGTAGATCAGATTATGAAAGTAGATCATAATTTGAAGGTAGATCAAGATATCAAGCTTGATCAAACTACCAAAACATAAAAAAGTGAAGGTAGATCAAAGTAAATCAAAACATGGAGGAAGATGAAAGTAAATCAAGACATAAAGTAGATCAGAGAAGATCAAAATGTGGAGACAAAATATGAACGTAGATCAAAGCATAAGAGTGGATAAAAATATAAGAGCAGATGAAAAAAATGAAAGTGTGAAGGTAGATGAAAAACTGAAGGCAGAACAAAATGTGAAAGTAGATCAAAGCATCAAAGTAGATGAAAACACAAACTTGATCATAGTATCGAGGTAGTTCAAAATCTGAACGTGGATCAAAATGCGGAAGTAGATCTATATAACAAGGCAGAAAAAACATCAATATGTAAAACGTAGATCAAAATGTGAAGGCAGCTCAAAACATCAAGGTAGACCAAAGTAAATGGAAATATGAAGGTAGGTCCAGCTAGACCAAATACCAAGGCAGATCAAAGAATCAAATACATAAAAATGCGAAGGTGGATTAGGGCAGATGAAGATATGAAGGCAGATCAAACCAGATCAAAATGTGAAGTCAGATCAAAATATGAAGGCAGATCAAAACATGCAGGCAGATTAAAGTAGGTCAAAAAGTGAAAGTAGATGAAAATATCGAGGTAGATGAAAGTGAAGGTAGATGAAAATAACAAAGAAGACGGAAATGTTAAGTTAGATCAAAGTAGATCAAGATATAGAGTAGCTCATAGTAGATCAAGTTACGAAGATAGATCAAAGTATCAAAGTAGACCAAAATGTCAAGATGCATCAAAGTGTGGAGGTAGATCAAAACATCAGGGTAGATCAAAACAGAGATCAAAGATGGTTTTAGATCCATCTACTTTTTCATCTACCTTCACTTGCTCTTATACTCTGATTGTGCCTTCACATTTTTACTATGATCTACATTGATCGACTTTCACGTTTTGATCTACCTCCACACTTTGATCTACCTCCATGCTTCGATCTACCTTGATCTGCTTTCACATTTTGATGTACTCTGAACTGTGATATACCTTCGTATTGTGATCTACTTAGATCTACCTCCATATTTTCATTCGCTTCCATACTCATATACCCTCAGATTTTGAGCTACTTTGATAGCATGATTTATCTTCATATTTTGATGTACATTGGTCTTCTTTCACATTTTGATCTACTCTGATAGTTAGATCTACTTTCACATATTGATCTACTTTCATCTACCCTAATATTTTGATCCTCCTTCACATCTTGTTCTACTTTGATCTACTTTCACATCTTTGATCGATTTTCACATCTTGATTTGCTTCGATACTCTCGCATTTTGATCTACTTTGATCTGCTTTCTTTTTTTGATCTGCTTCGATCTACCTTCACATTCTGATCTACTCTGATAGATTGGTCTACCTTTATGTTTTCATCTAGCTTTAATTTTGACCTACTTTTACCGTCCATCACATTTTGAGCTACCTTGATACTTTAATCAACCTTCATATTTTCATCTATCTTGATTTTGACTTATCTTCATTTTGGCTTTGCCGGCCAAGAAACGTTCCCCGCGGAATCGGCCATGCTACATAACGAAAATTAAATTCCCTCAAAGTTTGAAGCTGTAAGAGAGTGCAGTGGTACCTAACCATGGGAAAAAATGTTTCAAAAGTTTTCCATGCCCCCGTCCACGGTTTTGCCCCGGAACGAACTTTGCCTGAGCATTAGGCAGTGTTATCTAATGGAACAAATTTCCCCGAAAGCTGAAGTTTGAAAAAAAGTTAGATTGTCTATTAGCCAGGTTATCGTTAATGATGTAGTGGAATAAAAATATTTCAAGTTTTCCAGGTTCCCGCCGCCGAGTTTTGCCCAGCAGCGAAGTTTGTCTAGGCGCGGGCCATTTTATGTAATGAAAAAATTTCCAAGAAATTCAAATTTGAAGAAATTTAGAGTGTCTACAGGCCCAGTTGTCATTAATGATCCTGTGTATACTATATTTATATAGACTAGCACAAAACCTACAAAGTTATACATTTCAGACTTGTCTACATCTCCTATGTAACAGAATAAAAAACCAGAACGAAATCTGTCATGCGAGACTGAGATATAACTTGGGACTGGTGAGGAGCGCGTGCGCCGCGCGCACACCTCTCTCATCGCTCGTTTCCCTAGGTCACGCGAAGCCAGGCACTCGAAAAATGCTTCATCCGGAGCCAAGATGTCGTCCTCGACATTCTAAGCTCCGGTAGAACTACGTACGGCGATGCCCTGCGCAAATAGGCACTCCCCGCTGCACCGAGCATTTGTTTTATTATATAGATAATCAAAGATCCGTTCAAAAAAACTTACTAAAACAAATTGACGAAATAGTGAACGTTATGAAAAGTACACTAATTCGACTCGACACAAAGAAGAAACAGACGATAGCCATGCAAAGCACCGTTACAGTGATCGAACCAATCAAATCAGTTTTCACAGTCAATATCAGATCAAGTACTGCTGAATCTCCTGAAATCCTTTTTTTTCGCTTATTTCTTTCTCTTTTCTTATATGCAAGGCGGCAGTATTGGATATCGGTAGAGAAAAGAGCACTTTTCTCTATAAAATAAGAGAATCATCCCAGCAAAGCACCAGAATGAACCTGAGGTCCAATGTGAGCTATGAAATTCATTGCGGTTGGTTTTTCGGTCGCTACTTTTAATATGGTCTATCGGTGCGCGTACATGAGATTAGAATGATTGTGGTTGTTGAACTGTGAAGAATGCCTCAAGTGTGGTAATCATGATTTCAAAACGCTCAGAAAATTGTTTTACGGTAATATCAAGTCATACATACTGTTTACGACTTCATCCTTCGCGTATGCACTTTTGGTGCCATGTGGCAACTGCATGACGAGGGGTTGCAATTGCTTTGAAGCTCTGTCCATAACCACAACAGTTCCTTTCGCCTTTCCTCCCTCTTTTTCCCCTAACTTCGACACATTTGGTTTCATCTGTACAGATTATTACACTGCGATACACTTTAGTAGTATAGTGTGTCCTTCAATAGCAGTCTGTATTTATTTATAACGGATTGCTGAAAAAGTTGTAATTCTCTTCATTCTAAAACGATATTACTCTATGAAGCAAATACATACCGTCGAATACAGTTGCATTAAAATTTGGATAGCGTAATAAAACTCGACGACATTCATCGACATAAACGGCTCGATTTGATAACTCGGACATATTACTTGCTATCAATGTCATTTGAAATGCCTCAAGTTTCGCTTTTCCTCTGTAAAGTCAATGAATTTATAGAATTTTCACGGTTATCCATCATTATCGTGTTGTAATTATTTATTATGCTTTTAACGACCTTTAAAGAATACTGAGAGAACAAAAAAACGACACTTTAGTTTAGTGATTGGAATATAAAATAGTTTTCTAGTTTTGAGCAGTAATACTGTTACATTTTGCACTTGCATACATTGTATAATAGATCTCATAAGAAACGATTACAGCAAAATGCATTTAATGATTGTGGTTTTCCAAGTTGTTTTCTAACAACGCTCTAAATTGTATCATCGCTTTTCCGAAAATTTACGCTTACTTTTGGTCGCGAGTTATCTGAACAGTTGGTGGATTGTCTATTTGCTCGAGAAAGAATGGGAGATTATCATATGACGGTGAATAGTGAGTTTCACCAATTAAACCGAATGCACTTAGCACGTCGAATGTTTTCCGATCGAATTTCTCATAGGCTTTCAGGAAGAGAAGTGTCCGATTACGACCATAGCTAAAGCGAACCGATTCTAGAGAAGTGACCATCTCATAGAAGTCGTTGTACTAAAATTCAACGGAAATCACGTTATCGAATGGGCAATTTCAATATAAAATGTGTAAAAATGGCTTCCTTAAAAAATGGATGTGATACATAGAGATGGCCTTCATCACATAAAACAGTAGAAGCATGTAGTGAAGTAGTTGCGTCATGTCGACACTGAATGGACCAAGAAATGGCTCATACTGTTAGACAAAGATTGAACCACTATCAGCACTGTTGTGCAAGAGAGGCAAACTGGAACGATGCAAATGACTGTAAAGGAAGGAAACGCCCAGAAGTGCGAAAGTCAGAGAATTCAGAAATGGGAATGTCCAAGTTGAGGGAAAGCCCGGGCGGACCAGAACCGAACCGGAATTCCGACTACCAAGGGTAGAAGGAATAGCCGAAGGGCCAGAATGACAAAAACGATCAGAGACCGGCGTGTTAGAAACTACCGAAAAGCGTAATGCTCCGGTTCGTCTCCGTTACTCATGTTTATAGCAGCAAGTTGACGAAATGTCGCACATCATCAAAATGAATGAATAGCATACCTCCTTTGGGTTAGATATATTAGGTGGATTGCTGACGATTATTTGAAGAGGGAAATATTCGCTAAAAATCGACCTGAAATTTTATCACTTAATTTTTTGAATGTTGGCGGATTTTCGATAATAATTTACGCAATGTGACAAGAATTTTTTCAAGAACTTTTCTGTAGACAAGCTTTTTCAATTTCAGCAATTTGGAATTAAACCATCTCCTACAAAATATCTTTCATTGATAATATTATTTATTGCCATACAGTTGGTCTTTCGTGAGGTATTTTTAAATAATAATTTACATAAGTAAAGGAGGTTACAAAATTTTTCTAAAAGGACAACAAATGGAAATTTCCCACAGCGAATTGCCTTCTTAGGTATCACAATCTTTTATTCAAGAAGTTGAAGTTTATTCGTTGCAAATTTGATTCATAATCTAGAATAATTTGATGAGTAAACTTTCCTTTAGAAATAATGCCCTCTAGTCTTGAAATTTTTATGACCGTGAGAAAATCTATTTGGAATTATATGATGGATGTTTCGAAAGTCTCGGGAATTATTTCGAAGTTCTACTCGATGAGAAGTATTAGGTTATAGAGTATGGCTTCAATAGAAGGACCTGATTCCTTCAAGCGAATCTGAAAGCGGTGAATCAGAAGGAAATGCTTTTGTTGGCTCGAATGTCGACTTCATACTGAGAACACCGATAGCTGATAGCGTATACAGTAAAATAAGAATTAGAATTGCGCTTAACTTCCCATATGGTGAACATAGAAATCTACTATAATTCGTCGTCCATTTGCTACCATTCTAGAAATTGACTTTTATTTTCAGCATTTAAGGATAACGTCATAGAAGCTATTGAATGATACCGTATAGCGTTAAGAAGTAGATTATTGGCTAAATCGCGCATAGCATCAGGTTACCATTCTAGCATGAATTAATATCGTTGAAGTAGGAAGGCTTAAACTTAGCTGAGAAAAGAAACGAAGAAGGAGTAGAAGAGGAGCGGGGTGAATGAGCCCGCTAAGGGAATTCAAAATCTTGGTGCAGCAAAGCTTTCCATGGAAAAAAATTTTAAGCACCTGAATTGCAACCTGTAACCTTGAAAGGTCATGAGAGCTTTTTCTGATCTCTACATTTCTAAATGATGTGAATCAATTCACAGATTCGATAACACCAATCACTTAGTTGAAACTTGAAAATCATTGATTTAGCTGAGACAATAGCAAAAACCCTACCTCTTCTTGGCGTACTTTTTCGCCACTTATGTATTTATCATTACAATCGGCACTCATATATAAAATAGGAGCGAAAAGAGTGAACGTAAGTATATAGTCAACAAGACATGCCAACGATGTGCATAAACAGAACATACTCATCTGTAATTAATCTCGATGAAACAAAGCAGTGGAAAGTTTGTAATCGAGAAACAAGTCCCAATTAGCTTCATTATTATATGGAATATTTTAAAATATGCTTTATATGATATTTTACTTAATAAGTGAATACTAATCAACATTTAAAAGATTGAGTGCTTTCGTTATTCTATTTGTGTGAAGCTAAATTGCCAAAAACAAAACAACAACAACAATATATTTAAAAAATGATTTTGCTACAGCTTTCAAAGCAAAGACGTTTTGAAGATTTTTGATTTGAAAGACTTATGATGATTTTATTGTACATATATAATCGAGAGGTGTTTCAAGATGAAAAATTTTTTAAAAAACATTTAGAGCAGAAAGACCACCGCAAGAGAACCTTTTTTAGAACGTTGTAGTAGCAGGCGCTCACCTGAGGTGTTGGAGTGAGGTAACCGATACCAAATGCAATCATATTAGTCAACGAAGTAATCGTGATTGATGGACCAATCTCAACAAATACTTTCGAGAGACGCTCCTTCTTACATATGATGGTGCGGAAATGCGTCCATGATTGTAGCATAATGAAGGCGTCATCTACGCCTATGAAGCGAAACATTTGCATTTATATACATATTTTGCAAAAATAGCAGACATTATGATCATTCTTATAATATTTTTTAAAATAATTATAATACTTATGATATGCAAATACATTTATCAACCAACGTAATTAATTTTTCTTTGTAATTGAACATTATAAAATCAGGCATCTCCTACATTTAGCTCTCAATGAATTAATGAGTCTTTATTCCGCTCGAAATGGTCAAGGAAAACTACTTCATTTTGAGTATGAGGTGATATTTGCATAATTTATGTTCAATAACTGCATTCACGCGAAAGTGTTAAAAAATGTGCTTACAATGATACCGAGCTGGGATTTCAGCTGTAACATAAATATGAAAAAATTTATGAATATAAACATAGGTAGATGTGGGGTGAATGTAAATGAAACTAAAAATAACATAATATAAATGCAAGTAATAATATGCTAAATGTATATAAATATATATATATATATATATATATATATATATATATATATATATATATATATATATATATATATATATATATATATATATATATATATATATATATATATATATATATATATATATATATATATATATATATATATATATATATATATATATATATATAATATAAAATGCGTTCACACAGTGTTCAGGTTGCGTACATTTCACAGCATACTGCTGCCTATCTTTCAAACTTTCTGTGCAGAAAACCAAAGAAACCAACGAATAGAAACCAAAGAAAATTGGTGAAAGAATCGGTACCTATGCCAAGAATGAGAAATGGTGTCACGCACATAATCGAGTAGAATTGGAAATTAAACCAAGCGAGAGCGCCAAAAGCGACTGTAGCAGCTAAGAACGGAGACAACACCGCAGCGAGTACGATGCTTGGTAGACTTCGATGCCATCCTACTTTGCGCCAGACAACCACAAAGACAAATACCAACAAGAGGAAGAATCCAATTATCATCAGTTTCGTTGCCTTCAAATACCCGATTAAATGCAGAAGTGGTGTGTCTTTAAATATTAACTTCATACTTTACTATTCTATAATTCTCCACCTATAAGGATTGGACTTCCTGAAACCTGAATCTCTTAGGTTCGTCCAAACTTATACAACTTATATCTCAGAAACGAATCTTCAGCATCGAACAGGTGATAATATCATTTTTTGCAATTCTATTTAAAAACGCTGCAGTCAACTATTTCTCTGCAAAAACAGCAGTGTCAAATAAGTGTCAATCAATAGCTTAAGATCCCACCTTGATCTTCGATTATGCCCAAGAGCAAAATGGATTATTGTTTCTAGAGAAGGAATATACGTGAAGGGAGGAAGGGCAGGGAGAAGAGGGAGCGGAATGGGTTAGGAGCTTTAAGTATGCACAAATCGAACGCAGATGACCATCAGAACAAGTTTGGTTTTTAGTTTCCTGGACGAGGCAAATATACAAATATTATGATACAATATTAAATGCTTATGTTACCTCGTCGCAAGCATAGAAAAGGAAGAGGCTGACAGAGAGGTATAGGAATATGAAAGTGAAGCAAATTAACCTCTACAGCACCACGCATCATTTCTCGATTGGCAATTTGGTCGTCGAAAATATCGAATTGAATCAATGGTGATGCATTTTTTGCCTTACTCATCTCAAACAATTCGACGACCGTCTCTTCAAGTTTCTGCTTCCTCTCAGCAGTATTCACCTGTGAAAAATACCATAGCGCAACTGTAGTCACGTGTGTAATCCTTGAACGATTCGCGAACACCGTATCTGCAGCAGTGTATGGCCCTCTTCGATTTTGTCATCTTATGGTCTCAAATGGTTCCGACTTTTCCGCTTCATCAATTTTTCAGCAAACAGCGGCGTGTTTACTCAAGCATTATTCTCTGACATACTATATACATCATTCTATTAGGACTATTTAAATTCTCCAAATATTTAGGTTTTCGACAATTTTGTAGCGTTATGCTCGGAGCAGTCTTGGCTATCCGTAACTCCATGAATTTTTTTTTCAGTGCTTACAGCATAGAAGTTCAAAAAATCTAAATGCTGTATATATGAGAGCAATTCTACACTTTAATGTTATTAAGAATAAAATAAGAAATAAATACCTGCTGTTCGTACACCGAACATATTAATTCCAAGAAAGAATTCATGCCCATAGAGAATCGATGAGGGAAAATCGAAAAGAAATTCGGAATCGGTTTCATTGTCGAGTAAATTTTTCTGCGCTTTCTCCAACTCTTTCTGAAACATAAAACCTTTCACATCCTCTAATGGAAAGTGAACTTTTCGAAAAAATCTACAACATAAGTAAGACTGCAAACTCTGCATTGCGAACATTATAACATAGATATTTGGACCATTAAGGCAAGGGTTATAGCCTACTGCGGAGTGCAATTTCTAATATCAAAAGCTGCCTGAAAGGCGATGAATAAGCCAGCGCGAGAACGACTCCGATGAGGCGGCGAAAATGAAAACATCCTGCAACGATCAATCAAGAAAGAGCACCTCGAAGCGCGAAAATGGAAACATCGAAAAAAGCTGAATGGGTTCCATTCCCATCAATGTCCATTATCCTCGGACGATGGGCAACTTGCTAAGGAACCATATAAAAATTGAGGCGAAAGCATGTTCGTCATTAGCTCGGTACGCCTCGCTACGGTCACTAGAGCTCTCACAGTTGACGTTCCATTACCCTCGACCAATTTCTTCGACGATCGTCTCGTCCGTCTCACGAACTCCTCCGTCGCCAGTTGTCTTCATCTCCCAGTGGGCCCGCCTTCGAACCAGCTGCCGTCAGCTAACCTCGCTTGTGGCTGATTCTCCAGCGACCTCCGACTTTCTGTTTCCATTTGTCCAGCATTGTCCAGCACTTCCGTGTCCAACACCACTTCTGCTGTTTCCATTTCCACCATTCGAGGTGCTCTTAATTCATCGCTGTAAGACCTTTCGACTTTTGCCGCCTTATAGTAGTTTCGCGCTGACTTATTCATTGCCTTTCTGGAGCTTTTAATATTGAAGGCTGCACTTTGCAACCATCCTTGGCGGCAAGGTTTTTAGTGGGTACTCGCATCCTCTTCTCCAGTATTATCCGCATATCAAACTTATTGAAAAGGTATAAGAATACTTCACAAACATAGTTTTTCGTGAAGTCTCGATACCATATACTCGAAACTACGAAATCCATCATAAGATTCTTCAAGCTCAGTCTTTAGAATACAGACGTGTTCAGTTCGGTACCATTCTGTGCTACTCCATCGTCAAACGTTTCTTAGATATTTCCCTCGAAACGATGTTTACAGTCGCTAACAATTGATAGCATCGAACCCACAATTTCTAGAGGTGCAAAGTTAATAGTGTACTTCAAAGTTTTTAATTTCAAGTGATTAGAATTTGAAGTAAACTCTCGAAGCATCTTACAGATTATTTGAAATTAAGCTCCACAAGATTTGCACCATTTTACTTGTATTATATTTCAAATTTTCTTTATTAATTTTATAAATTATGTGCATTATTTTTGTCTATTTCTTATGTAATAATATTTCATTGATTGGAACTAATTTTTTAAAAAAATTCTCATGCATATGCATATTATACAATAAGTCTAATTCGATCATAATGTTTGCTACAAGATTGCAAATAGCTTCTCTAATTTTTTCCGTTGAGAAAAATAATCACATTTGCCTTTACCAAAACGATATTCCTCTACGATTTGAAATTTATATGCAAAACTTCTCTACTACCTTTTTCATGCTTTTCAATTTCGACGAAGGTATTCGATAGCTCTTAGCTCAGCGCTATCTAATTATCGAAAAGGTTAATTAAGACCGAAAAGTTGTCTATTTTCATGAAACACATTGCGTCCTTTCATTTGCATTCCACAAAATACATCTTCAATCTTATATAATGCTTACTTTATATGAATATACATAAATCAATGTCTTTCTTTCAATAATCTTATCATTTATGCATTTATGTTTTCTTTTTTTACTGTGAATAAAGCCTTCAGAGTTTGACAGCAGCGCAAAAATAAATACCCCGTTGAGCGTTCATAAAATCATCAAAAACTGCGCAACCATTGAATAAAGCGCTTTTTGCTTGAAAGCCCCTCCATGCTCCTTTCCTTCTTCCCCGCCCCACCCCCATTTCCTATCACCTTTTTATATCCTTTGAGAACTTTGGCCAATCAGATAATTTTTCAGTGAGATATTTGCTATAGAAAATTAAAGTGAGAAAACAATGTTGTTGTATCGCAGACAATAAATCTATTTCTTTTGAGTTATGTACGTTCATATAAAGGTAAAATTAGGTTCAATGAGTGCAACTTACCCAAAAGAGAATGCAACTTACCCAAAAGAGAATGCAACTTACCCAAAAGAGAAAAAAAAAGAGAAAAAATGCATTGAGCGTACACATTGGTTCACATGGACGTTTTCCATTCTCGTCGAGAGCTTCGATGGTTTGACGAAGAATTTGATCGATACGCAACATTTCATCCATATTCGCCTTATTTAGCATTGAACTACCATCCTTCGCATAGAACAGAATGATGGCACGTTGAGGTGAGGAAGTTACATTGAAAAAACGCATATGAATTGCCTCTTCCCTAGAAATGATTACTAACTTACCTTTACCAAATACTAAATGAAACATTTGTTGTTTAGTAAAAGTTAATGTTTAGTAATGATAACTTACTTACCTTTAACTTACTTCAAATATGAACAGAGAGTTAAGGGCTGAAAGCAAATTGTGGCTTACTATTCAACTTTATGTGATGGAGCGGATAGGTTCCCGATTAGGGATGATTCGTTCACTGCTCACATGAAAATTTTACTTTTCCTCATATAATTAAGATGTTCTCTTCTTTAAGAATGAGGTTCAGATTTAAATTTTTCGATTATAAAAGGATGTAGGTAAATGAATCAGATGAAAAAAAAAGAGTTCCTAAATGAGTGAAGAAGAAGCCTAACCTATAAGAAAAATGAATAAACATAATCACTTACTGATCTTGATAGAGAGGTGATCATTGAATTGCAGGTGAAAGAAAAATATATCAAATACATTTTTTATAACTACCTACTAGGCCATTATTTGATAACGGCCTAATAGGCCTAGTAAAATATATAGTTCTTCCAAATGCTTCCACATAATCTCGCTTTCTATACATTTTATTAATGAACAAAGCTAATAAATGATGGGAAATATTTGAACGAGTCCTTTCAAATAGAAAACTATTCAGAAAGTTTCTTTAGATTGTTTGGTGTGGTTGGCATTTCCTCTTGCTATTCCAATTATAAAACTTTTCGTTACTAATTGGAGAACTGCGGAACAAGGTTATGGAATATTAAATAATATTACTACCTGCTGGCTCGAGAATTCGGTGGTGAAAAACTTTTGTGAATATCCTCCTCGAGTGTACAGTTGAAGAGCGACGCCGAGGAAAGTGCTGTTAGAATAAAACTGACTAGGAGGAAATATTTGGGATGAGTTGAAACTGCGAGTGCAATTCGTTGATTCGCCTTGTCGAACAATTTAGTCAGCTCTTCATACATCTACGACACTGCACACACGAAGAAAACGAACGTTACAAACCGGAAATATTCAATAAAGATTTTATTCATTCTTTAATTGAGGAGGTAAAAAACGACTGACGGTAAACTTTCCGTGAACATTCACGGAAATAGCGAATGATGGTAATGATGATAATAGGTTAATCTACCATCAAGTTCAGGATGAGAAGAAATGGTATGGTTGGAAATGATTACTGAGTGGGCAAAGTGTTGATACACCAATAATAGTGTTAGTACTATTCGCATAATTTCAAATAATTTACATAATTCCATGCGTTAGTTGTATGAGCAGGTAAGTAGGCTTAAGTTACGAAAAGGTCTATTGTGTGACCACGTTCTGCGAAACCAATCCTAAATGTAAGCAACGTTTTAAACATTTTTATTCTGGTATAACTTTAGTGTATCATAGATGGTGACTACAAATGAGACCTTCAAACGTTAATCGTTATACCGCTTCCGCCATAAATAGCATTCGGCAATTCCATGGTAATATTGGCGATGTTTCCTTTCTATTGTTGAAACTAGGTCATCCTTTCAACAACGGCTCTTAGAGCAGTCGATGACAATGGTCATTACAGTGATCTGGTCACGCTTGCTTAAATGGACAGCGGTCTTTAGAGGTCATTCATAAATCCCCTTGAATCAATAGGCTGTATATTCGTGCAAACACCCTTCGGAATGGCGATAGGAAAAAAAAACTATGGAAAGATCGAAGAACTCTTTTCAACAAGCATTTCCCATGAAGTTGTTCTGAATACGCTGAATTCAATTACAAATCTGATGGGGAAAAAAATTTTCTTGTCGTCTATGACGGGAATTCCGAACAAAAAAACGAAGTCAAAAGAATTTCTCTTGCGAAAAATTCAAAGAACAACGTTCATATGCAAAAATTGTAAATGGGATTACGAAAAAACATTTCAAAGGTGCTCAATTACGAACATAAATACCATTCTACAATTGCGTTATAAATTAGCCGGAAATACATGCTGATTACCACTAATAAATGTAGTAATTGTAAGTGCAATACAGAATAAATGACATCGAAAGTCTAAACAATCTCGACTAATCATTCAATATCAAGTTATGCAATTGTTGTTGGAAAAAAATTTGCATAAAAATCGATAATCGTTTATAAAATCATTCAATACAAAATTTTCACTAAAAGACGTAATAGTGGTCGCGATGTAGGTCTCAATCAATTAATGCAAACTCCAGCAATGGTCAAACGTAGGAGAGAAATGAAAATAGATCAGCGTTTCAAAAAGCGACTCCTTAAACCTAAACCACTCTCGCAGCAACTTTTAATCGGTGTTACTCCACGTGCACGCTAAGAAAGCAAGAATCACATCCTGGTATGCACCATAGGCGTTTTATTCAGTATAATTTTCTATCGTGGGCACGATTAGCAATAAAATATTTACTAAATTAAGAAAAAATGTGGTAAAAACTCGACATATTAGATCTTTTAACCTATGAACGGAAACCTTCCAAAGAATGCAAACAGCTGTTCGAAAAGCCAGAAAAAAAGAAGCATTGAGCCTAACTAAACATTTACGATAGGTGAATTAAACTGATGTGAACAGCGAAATAGAGGAAAATAATCAAGGAATATTTCACAATATCAAACATCACTGGATAAATTACTTGCAAAATAAAACGAGCCTGAAATGTAACGGGGTACTAAATCATCCTAAGAAGGCAACAATGAAAAAGAAAAAACCACAAGAAATAAACTTCAACGGGAGAAAATTCCCCATAAACTACAAGCCTTAAATTTTTTTGCATGAATTTCCTCTCATCTCGTTGGTTTTTATTTAAATGAAGCCTTTTTTTGCGTTATTGTTCCCTGTCATATTTCCTCTCATATCATAGCCGTAATTCACACAAACTTTGAAAGTATTCGCCCATGTATAGACAGGTGAGTCCATTCACACCTTTATTTCCAAGCCGAAGTGCCTTTCACGTCCGAATTTGCATAATTAGTTTAAACTTATGGAGGGGATCAGAGAATTGATTAGCCGGTGACCAAACAGATTTGCAAACTTTGTTGGATGTCATTTAAACCATTGTTCATATTATGGTTGTTGGTTTCCATCAATCATACTTATCAAAGGTCTAATGCAAAATGAATTACTTTCGCAAAGTATCATTAAAAAATCTCAGCCGCATACATTCTCGTAAAAGATATAAATTACAAATGACGTATGTTACGATTCATAAAATTGCACTTCAATATTCCATTGACAGCATGAATTGTTTGCAATTTAATATATTATTTTCGACACATTATAGACGATATTATAGAGAATTAACATTCGACACGTCATGCGTATATGTGAAGCAAAAAATTAGGTGAAAGAGTTGAAAAGGATTTAAAAAAAAATAAGAGAATGACAGAGGTAATCTCTCAGCAGAATATATATATGAAGGAATCAAATAGTTGCCATGAATTACTCATACAAAAACATGCATATTTTTTACATGCTACTGAGTAATATCTCTTCAAATATAAATCAAAATGAAGCGATAATTTCGAATCGAATAAATAAATATCTGAATTGAGAGAAAAAAAACGTATTGAAACGTAGCAAAGTGAACCGGCTCACAATTTGAAGTGTGTGACTGATGAAGTGCGCGACGAACGATTTATAGGGGGAGGTGTGTTGTGTTGAATGTAGTGGATACAGAAAGGCTTATTACCATGTGAACGTCAAACCGGTTGGAACGCCTTGATCGCAATTACGTATTGACCACAATGGCCATTTAATGCAGATAAATCCTTACATATGTTTCCATATCTTTACTGTATTGAATATACTATACTTCGATTTTTTTATAAACCTTCAATGGGAATTTTTTTGATCTCAAATGTTGAAAATATGACCGATATGGTAAATGTTTGATTGCAGATTAAGGATACAACGCTGAACTTTCATAAATCATTCTATTAAAATCAATCAATATCAATCAATTGATTGTGATCGAAAAAATTAAATTGCCTCTTTCAACATGTTCAAGTAAGGATGAGGATTACTGCAAAAAATTTTGTGCAATAAATGAAGTACAATAGAAAAACAACAAATCGCTCCTCATTTTCATCGACTGCACCTTATAAACGATTGTCTTAGTTGGTTAACCGATTTCATAAGCAATAATATTCAAGTCTCATAGAAGGTAATCGATAGTTTTCAAAGGTGCTGATCTGTATTGTCGCAGAAATTGATGGATAGCTCCGGAATGCACTAACTTTCAGCTCCAACAGAAGCCGATCTACAGCTCTGAGGATATCAACCAACTGCGACTCAAACGGGAAATAATCCCCTAGAAAGAATAGAAATGTAAAGAAATTTCTTTACTATAGAAGAAACAAAAAAAAACTGATGTTATTTGGATTTGATGCGACATTGGATGCAAAAATTAGTCGACGATGCAATATATCCGCCATCATATAAATTTTTATCCACTGATCACAAGTACAGTTATATGATCATTTCAAAGAAACAACCAGCCCGAAATTGTTGAAAAACTTGAAACTTTGAAATCGTTTTGTTTCATGAAGCGATTTTCTGCAAAATATAAAATCCCTCATTTTTTTTTTCAAAGATCTTCCTAAGAAATGCATTAAATAGGGCGGAAAAACAAAATGAAGAGAAGGAACAATGTGTCGCGAAGGAAAAAAAAAACGATCGAAATCTTAGACAAATCGAATACATATGAGCGAATGAAAATTTCACAAAATATTAACCAATTGAGGAAAAAAAAATGAAACGACTTTGTCTCAAACAATTATAGCCAAATTAGTCAGTGATTCTCATAGATGTGGAAAAATATGAACTGAGGGCAAATAAATTCAGCTAAAGTATCTATAATAGCTTAGGCTAAATAGCAACTCGATAATTTTAGCTACTCAGTAGACAGTATGGACAATAAAATCTGGAATTTTTTCTAGGATGAGGAGAGGGAGTGGAACGATAAGTAACTGAATAAATAATTGATAAACTGAAGAAATAATTTATAACAGCCGTAACGACACGAAATAAATTACGCCGAAAGGAAAGAACTTAGAAATGTGCCTTTAATGTTCGCTATCATTCAGCAGATTCATGCGAGTGGGGATTTGCCATGAACCTTTTAGTCTAGACCAGGCTTTATTAGTAATCATTATTTGATGACAAAATATGCTGCAGCGCACAACTTGGATTCGAACCTAGGACTCTTGTTGTGCTCGCATACACTCTTACCGACCAACCTACTTGTGATACTTTTGTTGGCCATAATTTGTCAAATTTATTCTCATCAATTTCTTCTTTGCATATCTAAGAGCTAAGGATCGCACAACTTTGAACAATCCGAATTGAACATCAAACACTCGCAATTAGACAATTATCGTCTTATGAACGCATGTTCTTTATGTGCGGATGCGCCACAAAAGAAACGAATCTTTAATAGCTTCGAATTTTCTTTAAGTTAAAATATTGTTTGCTGTTGGGTTTCAACACACAATAATGCATGCCCCAACTAAAGCGTACAATAGTTTGTCACAAAGGGAATTGAAAATCTATTGAATAGACTGCTATGATATATATTTCAGTGATTCTATATATGAGATTTTAAAATTTTAGGAAATTTTTATTAAATAATTCCTCTTAAATTTCTTTCAACAATAAGAGGTGGTTTTTTCTAGTCGACAATTTTTGAAATTAGTTCCAATTAGTTGTAAAATTTAACCAAAATATTAGATGCATTTAATTATTAACTTCTTTCGAACTAAATAGATTAACCCGCAATCGATATGGAAGTCACTCTATGGTATAGAATATAAGCATTAGATTTGATATTTTTTAACTCAGTGGTTCTCGAGTTGAAACTATCAGACGGAAACTTGCTAAAGGGAATGAAAAAAAGAGAATAGAATTGATGTATAGAAAAAGTCTTTGCAACAAAATAGCGTTAACTTTTAGTTGAATTTATTTTCAATGTTTACAGTTGGATATTGAGAGCACTCAAAACGAGTCTTTATAAACGCATCAAAACAACTCTATTATTCCATCTTTTTTTGCCTCTATTTTATGCTTTCCTCATGATTACCTTATTACACAATTATATACTCATTTTATTTCTATTTAATTCTATACTCATTTTAATTCTATTTAATTCCTTTCCAATTCTAAATTGAGTATTTACTATAGGATTCATTGTTAATTACGCTGACAGTTATATAATTAATTAATTAATTAATTATGTAACTGTTAATGACTTTAATTAATGACTTTTGCATTTTTGCATCAGAATGGTGATATGCTGGATCTCTTGTAGACTACTGGATCCCAAGTTGGTCTTCGTTTGCAGACGAAACTTGCTTTGATCAAGTTTGCTCTTATTTATATAGTGATTGCAATGAGAGGTATGAAAGTCGTAACGGGTAGTAAAGTTACATCAGTTGATCGAATGTAGTCCAAAGTATGTTAGTATAAACTGGGAGATGAGATAACGATCGGACGTTTGAAAGCAATATGAGTTAAAGAAAACAAACATCGATGTGAAAGGATATTCCAAACGATGCAGATGTGGGCAGGAAATTAGTAATGTGGATACGGGAACAATCAGAGCACCAATAAACGGACATCGGGCATCAACCATGGAAGGGAAAATATCGGAACTGGAGAAGAAGGTTGGGCGAACTTTTGTAACGCTGTTGATGTTTTCAAATAATTATTAGTTCAGTATGAATGTCACTCTCACTTGTATAGTACTACTGAATAGCGAAACTCTTTCAACAACCTTGAGAAATGGTTCTACCATCGCATGCAATAACGCATGTCACCACCTATAACCATCCCACAAGAAGCACAAACCACAAAAAAAAGTCTCATTTCGGCCTTTTGATCATTTTTGGGACCACTTCCTGAGAGAACTGGTGAATTTTTATTGCTATATACTCCCCCTTTCTTGCAGAACGCTTCGAACTGTAAAAAACGTTTTTTTTTTCACAGACGTTGCAATAAGAAGATCGATTTTTAGGAGTGGAGCACATAAATGACATTATTTTTTATGTTTCTTTCATTAACGATGTCTCTTCATTAATTCTACTCAATTTTATTCGTTAATTATATTTCATTGTGACATAAGAATCGATTGATGAAGATAGAGGTGTTTAACTTAAATAGCAAAGCATATCAGCGCTTAAAGAAAAGGCACAAAATGCGCAGAAGATGCAATAAAAAGCACTATTATCAAAAGTGGTAAAAAAACAAACAAACAAATAAATGCGGTCCATAAATTTCAGGATGTAGTCATCCGAGCACGCCGTCAGTGCCCATGTGAACAGCATTTACGTCCACGATGCAGTTGTACTCTGCCTCAAAACAACCCTCCTTCATGCACCTGCAATCAACCTCCATGGAAATGTACCAATAGTTTTAAAATGCGCGACTATCAACAACGATAAATGCGGCAAAGCACGATAGAAGAATTGGTCATGAAAATGCTTAATAGCTAGAGGTATATATAGAAAAAAAAATCGATTAAATGATAGAACATAAATAAATAAGATAAGAAGGAATAAATAAATTCGCAATGGAAATTACAAGTGTTTCATGTTGTTCTATTGTGCTTCACCTTTGTTATGAAGTTACTCAATGTGAAAATGAGTTTAATGATTTGTGGGGCTTTTTTATATTCCGTTTACTTTATTCATATTTTTAGGCTAACTAATAAAATCCGACCTCGAATATTTGCATTTGCCTAAAAATTTGCATACGTGCATTTGCCTAAAAATTTGCATATACCATACTGCAATCTATTTCATCGTTACTGAGCTATATCACTGAAATTCCATCAGTATTTAGAGAAGCTACCAAAGCAGAGTTATTTATTTGAGAATTTTGCGTTCTCAGCAATGTACCGTGAATTTCAAAATAGCATTATATGAGATGAATAATTTGCAACCACATGGGAAGGAGGGAGGGGGGGGGGGTTTAAATCGTCTTACGATCAAGCAAGAATAGAATATTTTAACATCGTTAACTTTTAAATTCATTATCTCTTAGAAATTTGCATATCATTAAGTCATTAATAGTAAATATTTTCAAAGGAAAGAAATCCTTAAAATTGCCTAACGAAACTTCTATACGATCTTCACTATACAAATGATCGGCAAATAAATATGTTCAGTTGGAAATCGAATATATTACCTCAATTAATTAGAATTACCTAAATATATAACCTAATATCTAAAATGGGAATAACTTGTATTTTCATTTGAAAATCAAATAAACTAATTCGAATTAAAATTTGTTCAAGCAAGCATAATGAGAAAATTTGTCCGGAAATCACATATATGCATCTCAGTATATCGACAATACGAATAATTTATATTTAAAATTATTTTCGCAAAGATTTTATTATTATATTTTAGCGAATCATCACTAAAATAAAACCGATAAGAAGGATCACCTGACTTTGTTTAATATCAAGCCGATTATGTTCATCGAGAACTGCTATATAGCATCGAAAACAAGCAACAACGAGAAGTGCAACACAATTATTTAATTTACTCGTAAATGGAGTAAAAATTGATTGATGAACAATAGCAATAATGCGATAGAATGAACATTTGAATGGACCACTCACCGCCCGACAAATTATGCAATTTAAATTCACTTGCGTATATTGAAAGCAAATAATTCTAGATAGGATATGGAGTCACTAGAAAAATATTTCATTAAGGATGGTGAGGGATGAGGGGAGAGGATGAGGTTGGACGAATTGGTTGGTCTACAGAGGCAAAATCGGGTTGTGCATCGTTTTGTATTGCTCAGTACTATACAAAATGATGTGAAATGAGTTGTTCGGACAAAAAAAAACCATAATGCAATTAGTCGATGACTCAGACGATCAGACACATATAATGGGCATATAATACACGATTTACTGTTGTACTGATCTGCGCCACGAAACGTAAGATTATCGCTGTGAGAGAAATTTTCTTGTTTTTTGATATCTATTTTCGTGAATTTTTCTTCCGTGAAATTTCTCAGATTTTTATTGAAAATCATAGAAATGCTCACCAATCCAATAAACTGCAATATAAAGAAGTGATAGAGAATTATAATAGAAAGACATAGAATGGGCCATCCCTTACTTGTTATTGATTCTGGCAAAAATGCATTTGAAATGTTCAGCAGAATCATATGCAAAAATTTATTTGTGTATAAAATTAACTCCAAGGAAACTAAATAGAAAAAAATAATATTACTCGAAAATATTGAATTCGATGCATTAAAAATTCGACACATCAAAAATTATTGAAGAAATTTATTTCTAAATCGCTAATAAGTAAGGGTCGAGAGTGATAAATTGATAACCACCAAGAATTGGTAGTAACGACCAAGATAAGCTTTAAGAAATGATGTTCGAACAGTCGTTCACAGAAGCGTTTTCATGTAGTATAATAAGCTGATCGATAATGCTCATCTATTAAACATAATCTGATTGCAAAAAGACGATCTTAAGTGTACCAGATTGTAGAAATGATCGATATATATATATATATATATATATATATATATATATATATATATATATATATATATATATATATATATATATATATATATATATATATATATATATATATTTATTTATTAAAGATATTGAAGAATTTTGCAAACAATCGCCAAAAGCGACTAAAATAATGAAAGAAACATTCGAATTTCGCTGCACATCTCATCGAGCTTCGTCAACTCTGAGTTCAGATTCTTGTTTTCGGCTGTAAGCGAAGCGATTTCCGTCTCTCGATCGTCCTCCGTATTGCACAGATTCCTATAGCAGTAATCAATTATGGCGATTACATATCTAACAAAATCTAAAGCATCCAAAAAATAACATTAATTATAGTACAATTTAATTTTAGTCTATGTAGAATTCTTTTTCCATACCAAGGAGAAAAATTTATAGATAAATCAGTATTCGCTGAAATTTCCACACTTCGCATCTCGAAAGCTACATGCTCCAGACGTGATTCTGTACTTGAATCGAATAAATAACTCCTCAAGGATTGATGAGAAATCACTATTTCAACTTGCAGTATTAAGTTCAATTTCTTTATTAATGCTCAAAAAACATTAACAATGGAATATCAATTAAAGAATCTATACTATTCGTGTTTCTGAAAATTACATACATATATGGTGGCACCAAACACCGGTCATTCTTTCTCGAAAATGATTCTTTCAGGATGCATGGTAAAGGGATGGGCAATGGAAGAAGGATTCATGGAAGAGGGATCAGGCAGCTAAAATTTAGGCTACTATGACACTAGCTTATGTAGTTCTACACATAAACTTCAATTTAAAACATATTGTGCTTTTAAATCAATCAACGTAGGCATAAGAAAGAGATGGATAGCTACATGAACTGTTTCCTGTCTTTCAGATTTACATAAATTTCGAATGCTCCGAATTGCGTATGGAATAATAACGGAAAAATTTTTTCATGGGGCAGAAGAGAAATAATACTCACAATATCTCATAGAAGGAAACCAGTGAACGACGGAAACGTTGCAAGAAATAATACAAGGACGCTTTATGAATACGGAAAGAACTTATAACTAGAATGAGTCTACTATAGGCTACAATTCTAAGTGGTAAACTCTATCTGAAATACGAAAGAGGTGGATCAACGATGCCGCTTTTATGGACCATGAGTTGACATTATTGAATAGATAAATGTCAAATTCAACATAGATTTTCTTATATCATGCGTCCTTTATTTCTTCCTAATATTCCAGAGAGCAGTCAATCTTTGATGGAAACAGCTACCTGCGCTCTTGCTTAGGTATAGCACGTTCATTGAAGTTCTCTACCAATGGGTATCGTTTCTCGGAGACCATCGAATAGCCTGCTCCCTTACTATCGCGAATATCTTCAAACAGCAATACTTCATAAAAAGTTTGATTTCAGTTCAATGCTTTATAAAAATTAACAAATAGTTATAAGTGCAGCAAATCCCTCAAACAAACGGAATCGAGAAAAAAAAAAGAATTACAATTCTAGATAGAACCTTTTACCGCTTCTAAGCTTAAAGACTTATGCCGTTATGAAGTTTTAGTAGCAATACGATGCGAGAAGCAAAGAATTGTTGTAAAAACATATAAAAAGAAAGCGAGAACAAAAAAATTGCCGAGGAAACATCTCGTCCACCATATGCTCGTCATATGTGTCTCCGAAGGTCAACAACATTTTTATATGCAATACTAAGGAAAACTTAGCCATCGTTCCCTTTACCACATCTTCGGTTCGTCTGATTTTTTGGATCGGCTAATTTCGGATTAGCTAAAACACAGCTTCGCCAATTCTTCTTCCCAAAAGTTTATCAGATGATCTACTCTTGAGCACTGAAACAGAAAAGGAACTCCAAATTCCCCCCCCCCCCCCGACAAATATTATACACCGGAAGCTGCTGTACGAAATGTTAGAACGATTAGCTGACATCGATAAACGAGTGCTGCATAACTCGAAACGATAGCACTCATGAGAAGGCAGTCTACAACGAAGAAATAATATCTTTTCACAACTCGGTTTTCACAGGTTTCTCCTCTTTCCACCTCCCTCCCCTTTTCTCCTTCCTTCCTTCTCTCCTCCCTCCCCCCCCCCCCCCATATTCTTGTGTTTTACAAAGATTTTCTTACTTTAGAAGACAACATTATCCACCTCAGATGACTCCAAAAAAACTACCTAGTAATTATGTGCTCAATTCAAACCTTATATGCTCCCTCAACTAGGCGAGGCATTACATATATTACCACCTCACCAGTAAATGAACCTCATAACTTCGATAGCCATTCCAGTTTTTTTAGCATAACACATCAACGAGCAAAGTGATCACTTCAAAAAATTTACTAAAAATCAATAAAAAATTTCGTTTAAAAAAATACCGATCAGCAATAGTGCATCGTCGTTCTTCGTCATAACATTTGAATTGTGGAGTACCTCCCAATTGTCGGGCTCTTCGGCAACGAAGCAGAAAACTCGTCTCAAATCCGCAATGGTACATTCCTCACTTTCCTATAAAACAAACTGACCACATCCAGCTTTGACCATTGCCACTTTCTATGCACATAGAATATGCATGTTGCAGACGGAAAAATCAAAGCACATCGGATGCGAATCAACTCGTCATTTTTCTTATAAAGCCGAAAGACTAGAACAGTAGCGGGGATAGAGGAGGGGAGAGATGGGTGCACTACTCGAAGCTGTCGGCTGACCGAAAGGCCACAAGAAGTCGGTCTCCTATTTGGACGGTCCTCTGCACTATCCTCCTGATACATTTTTTTTTTAGATCCTGCCCAGACGAAGTCATATGCATTTCTCTCTGTTTTAGATGTATCACTTGATAAAGGCGAAAAATCACTTAAACTCTAACCTTTTTCTGAAGGCGGCATTAACTTACTGCATCATGCTTTCATCTCTTTCTTCAAATTTGATAAGCCAAATATTGCTAGAGGTTAGTGCCGAAGTTTATGTAAGGTGTTCTATGGATTACTTTGAGTAATAAACCATAACAGAGGAATCATGGATGAAGGACTTCAACAATCCTTCAACACTCTTTATAATTGCAAATATATTATCATTGCATTATCGGCATTATTTCTTTCAAATATTTTTCCCTATGCACCTTCCTTTGATGATATGATCAATGATATAAACACATACTTATTCAAACTACAACTCCCCTACCATATCAGTAAAATTACAGTCGAAATGACAGCGCCATACATAACAAAAGTCATTAGCATTACTAAAACCATTTAAAAATGGTCTACATATACAACAATACTCAAACAATCTAATTTTAAAATTTTAAAAAATTTCACTTGCAATAAATTTCAAAAACGGAAATTTGCACAAACCTTCTGACGTAAGTCCATATTTGGAAACGATTGACGCATTCGTTCCCATATATTCTTTATTGGTTTCTTGAATTGAGATCTTCGAAGTTCATTTCCACGCATAATCCGATGAAATCTTGAACTGCTCATTACTGGCGCAAAGCCATCCATTCTCGGGAATTCAGCTAGACGTTTGGTTGGTGTGCTTTGCATTGCCTAAATATATAAAGCCTTTTTTTAGATAAGAAAATCGTTTGATAAGGATAAAAACTTTAGATATTATAATTATTATCAATGACTGATGACATTAGCACACCAAAAACTTTTGTTTTCTAGCGCAATAAATTGTATACTCGGTTGCTCTATGAGCACGAGGGCTAGCAACCCGAATATCACTGCCGCAAACCTCAATCGGTAAAAAGTCGAGTATAGAACTCGACAGATCCGCACCGAACATTGGCGAATGGACGAATCGTCAGGTGATCAGGTGATATTGTATGCCAATTAGATGAAGCAGCAAAAAAAGGTTTAAAACTAGGAAAGAGTTTTAAAAAAAGCATTCAAGCGATCAGTTTCCTCACTATAGAAGTTTGCTTTCAAATCATCTGAAATTAGAGTATTTGTCGTCATATTCAGGTCCTAAAGAAATTAATAAATAACACGGAATTAATACTCTATTTGCAGCAGATAAAACAAATCTGCTCTGATTAGTAAAACCGCAGAAAAAAAAACCACTTCGAGCTATTCGATTCAATTGCTTCAAACAGTGTTCATAATTCAACTGTTAAAAAAAACCTAAGTAATGAAATGAACAGTTAACTCGGAAACTTTCAACGGAAACGATATTGAGCTAATAATCAGAAAAATATCAACATTATGCAAAATAAATAAATAAATAAATAAATCGGATAACAGCTTACCATCCTGCGGGAGAATTAAGGATCACTTAAATATAACTAGAAAAATCTGGAAAGGAAAACTGAAATATGTTTTTTTTAAAATGGCTGATATGCAAATCGAGAAGAAATGCAAAACGCATGCCATTAGAAGCCAACAAACTGATCGTTAATGATCTGTTCGGCAGGATGGATGGGAGATTGAAACGGAGGTAAGTGGGAAAGTGCATCAGAAGCGTTGGCACGATATGTGTTTTTTTTTCAGCCACTCATCGAAGCAATCATTTCATGTTTAATAAAAAACAAAATAAAGCAGAATGAAGCTTCTCACAGATACTGCAAATCCGACCACCCATTAAGAGACCAGAGACTAGACAATTATATTTTCTATGCTCCCACCACTAAAAAATGAATATTCATCAAGGTGATATATGTTAATTGTTCAACACTTTCAAGTACCTGGTCGATGCTGAAATCCAAAAAGATTACAAGAAAGAGTGATAATAAAAAAGCAAAGATTTCATGCCTTCTTTATTCCGTAAATAAAGATTTGTTTTAATAAAAATATAATAACAATGATAACAATGAAAAAATCGCCTAGCAAGACGAAAAGGTTTGAATTTAGAGTTGTTCAAATAACAAATACGCTGAAGGTGACAAACGAGAAAAGTTTCTGCAGCTTTATTGCCATGAGCAGTAGCGGCGTACACCACGAATGGCAATAGACCAGGGAGATTCAGTAGACCAAGTAGGTCAAAGTAGATCAAGCTTTTGGTTACACCCCAAACCCCTCCTGCAGAATAACCGTCCATAAAATACCAGAATTTTCACGGCAAGCAAGTCAAGCCCATGAAACTATGACGCATACCATGGACTGGAGCATATCAACAGGTCGAAGTAAGCCAACATTTCGACCATATATTCCCGGCAAAGCGGTTATCCAGAAGCATCAAAATTCGGCATCAAAACTTTGCACTTCACGCACACAGATTTTCGGATCCAAGGCTTTGCCACACTAGAAATGTTGTGCCTCAATGCAGACCAAAAATTCGTGACAGCGACCACATTCCTTCAGCGACAAACAGCGAATAGGTTAGTTCATTTGTTAGCAGCAACGAACTTCGTGGATTATCTTTGCCATCAATTTACGTGAAAACATACGCCGATCGCTTAGGACAAGTCAAGGTGGCAGAACGATTGAACATCAATGACGAGGATAAAAATATGGTTGCTTTTCTTTGCTATCAAATCCAGTAGCCGAAATGGAGGACTTCTGTGTTGAATCAACATCGTCCTGTAAACGATCACAATGAGCTCGTGAAGCAGCAATCGAGCTAGGTTCTGACTACTGCAGTACAATCCTCGACGCAATGAGCTACAGCGGTTGTGAACTTGTCGCAGCATTGAGATCCGTGCACGGATTCGTACATAGGATTCTCCGGCAAGAGGGCGAATGGGATTTTAAAATGGACTAACCGCATGAACGGGATATTGCAGGAGATAAAAAATTAACAAGCCTGAGTATTCCAACATTGATCTAGATAAAGTCCTGTCATTTGAAAGATTAAAGAAAGTCCTAGCGAATTTCGCAGCACATTTACCAATAACCATGAGGGGGTCTGACAAGATGGATACAGTTATTGAACCGGCCTCTTCTAATTTTTTTTGGCTTTGTCTAAGATTCGCTTATTCCTTTGCAACCTCGAGAAAGACATACAATCTTATTCTACTTAACACGTAGGATTTTACCATATTATCCTCGAGACTATGCAAAAAACGTCCTTGAAAATGCACGATTTGCCGAAATATAAGCATGAGTTGTGCCAAAAAGAAAATTCTGCTAATCGCCTAGTGATCTCAGGTGAATGCAAATATTAATTCAGGTGGGGTGGGAATGTCTTGCGCTCTTCTCGACCTTTACCCGTCTTCTTGGAGTGAAAGTTAGTGAGAGTTCACCTTATCACTTCTACATATGCGTCTGAATTTGCTCCCTAAAAATTCGAGTTGCACATCATCTTTCTCTTTGACAGACTTCACTGTTAGCATTTTTCGAATAGCACAGGCGGAAAGAAATTTATCAACTAATCACGCTTAGCTATGGAAAAATACGGCATAACATAAGCCTAAAATCGTGCATGTGAAGTTCCTTCCATTGGTAATAGCAAACGTTAAGGAAAGCAGCACCACTGGCACCACAAAACTTTGCAAAAAAAGGCTGATGCAGTTGTTTTCTCGCAAGCTATTGTCGATCACGTAAGCGATGTTTCAGTACTGATAACAATATACTAGGCGTTGACGGTCCTTAGTTTTCGAGGAGACAAGGACAAATCATCCTTTTTTTCTTCCAGACGGAAAATTCATCCACTTAAATTTCTTAGTCGATAATGACGATTTTCTTAATCGCCTATGAGAGAGAAACAACAATCGCTTTAATTACGATTGGTCAGGTAAAAAGCATAAAGGTATACTTAGCACTCTATAGTCGCTTACGAACGCAAGTCGAAAATTGCGTCAGCAGAAAATGCTATACACAATATACGATCTCTAAGGAAAATATAAACGATGAAAGTGGCTAGATACGATGGAACATGACGATTATACGCGATAGAAAATCCCACTTAGACAGTGGCTAATCATAGAATTTTTTTTTGCAACTCACCATTTCATCCGATAATGCAAAACAAGAGAGGAAACATTTCGCACAACCGAAATTAATTAAACATCACAAATACTGTCCGCACACTTCCTGCTCATCTGCATATTCGTCAAATAACCAATTGTACTGACATTCAACTAGAAATGTGCATTGAAAAATAAGCAAAAAAAGACACCACCCTCATTAAATAATGTAGAAAGAAAGATGCCTCCCTGACCCTTCGTTCCCTTCGTTTCCATCAAAAAACGCACCGTGGAAGTCAGGAAAAACCAGACGGCTAACCTCTCTAACGTTAAATAATACAGAGGCATCATAAGATGGAGAAAATGTTCGATCAGCGCTACTTACTGTCATCCTCAACATGCTGAGTGGAAGTTAATTGTCGGTGTGTTCATGAGCTATAACCTTCAGTAGCTTTGGAAAATATGCCGTCAATGAATCCAGAATAACTGCAAAACACCTCAGCATTACTTACCTGGCGGAAATATTCAGTGCCGTAAGTATGAGTGGGAGATCGAAAATTCATATACTCACCATTTCCTAGTGGTTAAAATCCGTTTGTCCTTTAGTTCGACGCAGAAGGCGTTCCAAGTTACTTCCTCCTATATCTTTTCGATCCAGAACAATACTGCGATTGAAATATGCAACACATTCGCATTGCAGAAACTGTCTTGGCACGATATATGTGCTCGTGCATTTGTCTGTCTTCTATGTCTGTCCTGTAGTGTCAACCAAGAAACTGCAGAAACCACAGATCCGAAATTTTACTAGATTGACCTTCATTATCATATACATCATACATAGACATCCAGTATCAGGTTGATGGATCGGTCGATTAGACATTTTTAAAGCTTCAAAAGATCTGTATGTATTTTATATGGGCAAAATTTCATTTCATACCAGCCGAAAACAAGAAAAACGAATTTCGCTTTGGAAATTTGCATGCGGCGATCAGTTGATTTCTTACTAGTTGTCGGTAGCCAGTTAAAACCGACAAGTCGGAATGAACGGAATATAAGAGTGTATATCGTCGCAGCCGCTTTCGTACATTTCCACATTTGTTCACTTTAGCGAATGCATCTCTAGACAACTCTCCTTTATTTGCAGATACATGAGCCGAGTCTCGTCGACTCAGAAGTAAACGAAATTAGCATAGAATATGTCATAGATTTAAGATATATGGAAAGTTTGAGAACTAATATTGGCCAGTCGTTTTGAGAATATTCCGAGCTAAAGAAGAAAGCATCAAATCATTTACTTAAATCTAATCTTTGTTATATGCAGATCGATTGTTATACATGGTCGGTGATTCAACAACCTTAATTCACAGGTGAATAAGCAGGAAATGTCCCATTGAGATTGATGAATCGATATATTTCATAGATTTGGCGTAGTGAAGTATGAGCATTTCTATACTAATAATGGTAGCGACAACAGAAGCACTAGACACTTCAATGCAATAGTAAGTCCCTCATTGTTGACAGATGTGCTTTAATTGAGCAACTGCACAGTGCAAGAAGGCGGCTGTTTTTCAATTGTGCTAATACCCATCTGGCCAGACTCGCTTTTCCCAGCTGAGAACACTGTAAATAAATGTTGCAATGACCGGTCTCGCTGACCAAGCCATTCCACAACCTATAAAGCCGACACGCATCGAGCATTCCTCACCTCATCTCACATCGCTTCATCTCACCTCACCAATACGCACATAACATGCACTTCCATGCATTGGTTCTTCTCTTCGGGATCTCTTCTGCATTATGCGCCCAGCAGGTGATTTTTATAGCAATTTTTGAATGCACGCTTTCAGCAGTTAATATCTCTTAATACAATTTATCCAGTAACATTTGTTTAGTAATATCTCGTCACTGATGAATAAAACGAAGTCCTCAATAATACTTCTTCACTGAAAAGTAAAATTAGGCAATCAGCAATATTTCATTATTGATGAGCAAAACGAAGCCATCAGTAAAACCTCATCGCTGTTGATTAATAGAAAACCTAGCCGCCGATGAGCAAAAAAAGTTCGCATACGTATAAGTTGGAATTTCAGCCATATTCACCTTCTAGAACACTCAAAAAGTTTCCGCTAACCTTTGCCAGCACGTTTCAATACCAGTTAATGCGACCGGTCATCGATTTTTCGGACTCGAAGCGTATCTGATAATGGTGAGGATCATCGATCATAATTTGTTGATCACTAGCTTTATTGATCCGTGCTAGAAAATATTCATACTTTACCGTTCAAGGATTCTGATTTTTAATGATTTTAGGGCTATTAAAGAGTAATGAAGTACACAGTTCTTTTAGTCGCTAATTATGGAAGTTAGAGAAAAGGTACTTAAAGCAGAAGGGCGAAGGATTGAAGAATTTAAGCACACGAATAAAAAAGAGCCAAAGGAGGAAGAAGAGATGACAAGATGAGATGACTAGCACAAATATAAGAGTGAATAAAGAGCATAGAGTAGGTAGAGGTGAAATGAAAACACAAGAAAAGCATTTAAATATAAAATAAAGATTAAGGCTGACACTGTTGGTGCAGTTAAAGCTTATAGGAAGACTCTATGTGTCCATCTACGATTGTAACTAAGTTATGCCACGTTTGGAAATTAGTCCGAAAAGGACAACGGAATTGAAGTGGTAAAGATGCTTAGAACCTATTCGTTCTTGATAGAGCGTAAATCACAAAATTATGAATAGAGTTTAGAGTGATTCTACATTTTCGGTACGGAGTGAGGATTAAGAAGGACTTGTAGATAAAGAAGCGCAAACACCGAGCTGCAAAATAAATGGAAAAGCATTGCGCTTTCGAAGTTCCACTCATCAGATCAGTCAGTATTCCAGGATACGCAAAAACAATACAGCACATGGTACACTGCTTTCACGCTCAGACGAAATAACTGCTCGAAAAGATTTCCACAAAAAGACGTTTTTTTTTCAGTTGCTTCGCGACTCGACTGCCTGTAAAATGCAGTCGAGTGGCTGCGAAATGCAACCCGATCGGTTGTAAAAAGAATGCACGTCAACACTCGCCAGATTTAAGTATCTGTGATTTCTCTCAAAGATTGTGAATTTCTTCATAGTTCTTAGTACAGGGGATCGTTCTTTATTCAGGTCGTGCTCATCGGAATTCATACACTTGCTTCAGTTGCTTTCGAGTTCAAGCTTCCGGGCTGACGACTGCACATACACACACGGGAAAACACGATCGTGCACTAATATGCGCAACAATACCACCATGCAGAGGGCATGAAACTTCACTGTGTTCAACTTAGAAGTGCTCATATGTTCAGACACAAAAGTGAATCTACAAATTTCAGGATGTAGTCATCCGAGCACGCCGTCAGTGCCCATGTGAACAGCATTTACGTCCACGATGCAGTTGTACTCTGCCTCAAAACAACCCTCCTTCATGCACCTGCAATCAACCTCCACGGAAATGCCCTTGCGCGTCGCAACCTCCTTGTCGTCCAGTCTGCATGAATTTATGCATCAACGTATGCGAAGGAGAATCTAGCACAGGAGCTCCTTGTTCTGCATCTTGTCCTCGGACTTGCTCCTCGGCTTGCGCACAAACCCAGGCAATTCAACAATACGACCAACAATTACCGTTGCAGACAGTACCTTCATTCCAGTACACCACACCAATTCCTCAGCAGCAGGTGCCACCTTTCCAGCTACCAACAACAATGCAACCTGAGGTACCACCCCTTACGCAATCACAACTGCCCGCAGCTCAACCTCAAGTTCCTTGCCCACAGCGTTGCCAACCCTTATGTGCACCACTGTGTATTCAGGAACAACTGCAGCCAGGTGAGCTGGATCCCTCGCAACAGAACGACCCAGTCGTAGAACAGTCCGTGCCAGCAATGCTCCCTGTGCTGGTGGTTATACCACAACCGACGGAAAGCGCTCAGTGCCAACCAGTATGCGCACAACGCTGTGAGGGACCATGTGCTACGCAGCCGACACCTGCAGATTGCCAAACGCAGTGCCAAATTGTCTGTCAGGAAACATGTGCTGGTTCGTTTACTCCGCAACAGCAATGTGTTCCCACTTGTCAACCGACGTGTTCCCCAGCCTGCATCCAACAGGAACAGCATCAAATCGTAGAGCAGCAGCCAGCAACAACACCTCAGCCAACTCTTCTGCAATCACTTTCTACACCTCGCCCTATCCTTCAACAGCCACTACCGGTACCTCAAGAAACAACTCCACAAGCTCTTGATTCATCACCTTCGTGTAGCGCTGCTTGCATGCCCGCATGCGGATCTTCGTGCGTTCACAGGGTATACGACGTCCATGTGTCTGTGGAACAATCTGCGGCTCGGTGCATTGAAATATGCATGCCGATATGCGATCAGCAATGCATTTCGCAATTTCAAGCACAATCAGATGAACACATGCCAGCACCTTACGAACCTCTATCACCATGTCCTATCACTTGCCAACCTAAATGCGAACATAAGTGTGCTGATTCTCCGGTTGCTTTGCCAGAAGTGTCGCCTTCCGTACAGCCTGTGCTTGTTCCGGTTCCAGCTACTGTGACACCACAGAGTTTCCAGCCGGCCTCACTGTTGCCCGTACCTGACGTTCAACCCCAGCTACAACCAATGGCTTCTGAACCATCTTCACCGTCCTCAGTGATTATTCCTCAACCGGAATCACAATGTATGCCTTCGTGCCAGCCGAGTTGCAGCCCTCATTGTGTTATTATGCAAGAACAAGCAACAGAAACATCCCGGTGTAGAGTGGAATGTGAAAGAAATTGTCAAACCATGTGCACAGAGATGAGACAAACAGTTCTGCAGTGTGGGACCGCATGTCCAGCTATTTGTGAGGAACGATGCAGGTCGAATGTTTCGCCTATTTCGCAGGCAGAATGCACACCCAACTGTGAGCCGAGCTGCCAGCCGGCTTGCATGCTGCAGCAGTCGCCTCAGCTCACAGGTCAACAGCAATCCTTTTCCATGCCTCTGGAATCATCTCCTGCAGCACTGCCACAGTTGCTTCCATCTTTCAATGACGACAGTTTACCCTTATCACCCTCGCAGCAGCAATATTCAGCTGCCGCCGGTGAGACGCTCCAATCCCCGAATATGCCGCAGCAAATGCCTATGCTGCCAATTAATCTCGAGAACGAGTTCATCTCCCCTGCCCAATGCGGAACACCTTGCCAACAAATATGCGAACTTCAGTGTGTCGAAACACACGCCGTAGCTAACTGTCAGCCGTCATGTGAGCAACGTTGTGAGCAAACTTGCTCTACGACAGCTCAAATTGTGCCGTGCGGTAAATCTAGCGGAGCTAATTGCGCATGCCGCACCGGTTACTCCCAATGCGGAACAAATCAATGCTGTCGTATGTGAGCAGCAACAATCGAAATGAGTCTGTGATATACGTGCATGCGGTTTAAATTATATGTATATTGCGACCTCATGGTTGTTTTACGTGGTTCGCGTTGTAAATGCTTGACATATTCCATATAAATCGCTTGTGAGAGAAAATGATTTGTTGTATCGGAAGCACAATGTAGCTTATGAAGAGTCATCAGAAAACAGCGAAAACGGATGGCTCTTCACCGAATGACTACGAAACGGTGAAGGTTGTACAATAAGAGAACCAACATGGGAACTAAATCTGCAGATTCATGGCTTTTAATGGCTTCTGTAATTCGAACATCCTACCAAATAATCGAAAACACCAACAATTTTTGCGAAGATATTAGATAAGGAAAATATATAGACTCTATAAAATGAAACATATTGAAGGTATCAACATGTAGAACTGAGCCACTCTAAAAGTAAAGAATAGACACATCGATATCGATAATACCATTAGGCCATCTGATTAGTGTTGAAGGAACATATATCGTTGATTGTATAGCTGTTTTAATAGAATATTCGGTGATGTATTTGAAGAGAAGCATTCGAAAATGTTTTTGAGGAACTTGCCAAGTTACAGCAAAAACGCTTCGGAGGAATATTATATTCTGGAATATTAATTTGAAAATTTTGCAAAACAAGAAAACTTTAAAAGCGAAACATGATTAAAATCCCTAATAATGCCTATTCAAATGCTCTGCTGAATGAGAGATAAATTTCTGGAAAACTCGATAATCGCTCAAAAAAAGTTTGTTTCCAGCCAGCAGGGAATGCAATTTGACCTTTCGATTGCTCTAACTCGAACCCATCTCCTTACTCCCTTCATCTCTCTACCATTTCGGATAAAAATTACTCGATATCTGATGACATCTCTCGGATAGTCTCAAACTAAATGCTGCGCTGTTTTTATTTTATGAGCAAACGCATACCAGCAGAAATAATTCGACTCAATGAGTATGCACAACTGCGACGAACCAATAACACAACTCGTTAACAATTATCACCGAACTTCGTCAAAACCGCCGGTCACAGCGAATATAGCGGTACTATAACTTGAACACTGTGACACTTGACCTTCCAACACAACCTATGATAAAAGAAATAATGCATTAGCGGCGTTAACTACAAGTTTCAAACAAAAACTGCTAATAACTAGATGAAGTTAGTTAGCAGTGCTCACGAGACAGACTTTGATTAATAAAGCAGCCGCACTAGAGAAGAAAATGTGTTCATATTGGCACTCTACGGTGGCGTTACCATTGCTGTGCAACATATCGCAACCAATAGTGAACAAAAACTCACCAATCAGATCAATTTTGTTGACAAAGCTGCAACGTTCTGCACTAACTTTGCTGCTAGGTAGATTAAACGTTTAAACGGTTTGCACTGATTGGTTCATCGATCATGTAGACTAAAGCTGTCGTCAACGGATCGTCCAGAACAAGACTACGGCATGAAACGTGGCCAATGAAAGCCAAAACTATCTCCTCGGGAACTGTGCCCTAATGCTGTCATGACTGTTACGTCAAGCGAGAGCTGCTAGCAGTTTAGACAGCTACCAACATTTCGCAGTATGGAGGTTGGTAACTTTGAGCTCTTGTACTCTATTGAGGCAACAAATCTTTCACATAAACAGAACTCATTAATTTCAGCTGTCGCCTTTATAAGTTTATTAATGGCGTTCACTGTAAGCAGTATTATAGTTGCTGAGGTGAAATGCACTGTATGCTTGCGAAACACGAAGGTCATATAATGCGGTAGTACTACGCTTGGCAACAGCTAACATATCAAAGGCTAGAATAATTAAAAAACCTCATTCCATAAAATCAAATAAGAATTGCAATAGAATAAACATCGCAAGCAAAAATGAGATCTTTCATTGATCATCATTCGTTAGATTTTCTGCACCATTTCACACATTTGCACTTGCAGCAAAAATTTTCCATTTCATGGTCCAGATTATATGCCAAGAATGCTCAATATTATCAGTTGCAAATATGGAATTTAATAAATTTTTGAAGTTTTTGATAAATCAATCGTCATTGGAAATAATTTGATTCAATATTACATTAATAGTTAAATACTCCAATGCATCCTTTCCGTATACGACATCGAAGTATGAGAATGATTTTGCTTTAAGCTCTACTACTGTTTTCTCTTTTTTAAGAATGTCAAAGAATTACTTCTATCTTCTAACAAAGCATAGAAATTATTGAGAATGTCAGCAATGTTCAATTGATTGTATTATGCAGGATGAGTTCTTTGGAAATTTGAACTGCTACTTATCTCCAAAGATGGTTAATGCTATATTGGAGCGTATAATTAATCTTATCTTGCAACACACTGCATTAGGGCAGAAATTAGCTCGAAAATGATGTCACTCGATAGGCGTGAAGGAAAATTTTTTTACAAGCCAAGATCTCCTCCTCGCATCGATTCCTTGTGATTAAAAGACCATACACAAAATTTAGTCACATCGGAAAGTTGTATGAAATAAGGCCTACAGTTGTCAAGATATTAGTGATACGCGTGCATGGCTGATTCTGTGCCACAGCAAGTCTATCAAATAAAAAGCGTATCGCTTTTATTTGAACTAATTGCTGTGTAAATAAATTCAGGTCGTGCAGCGATCTGTACTGTACATCCCGACAATTGTACGACCCTTCATTTTCCTCTATGCGATGTCCTTTCATAATGAACTTTTTTCTTTCAATTCCAATCCTCGATGCCATCCTCCCCGTCTTTCAATTCCCCTAATTTTTTTGTCAGTTCTTAGATTACTACTAGATAAGTGCTGACCAATCATGTTCCGCCCATGATAATGGAAAGTGGTGAAACGTCAGGCAATGCATCGAGTAAGATCAACTCAATATTGCACAAAGTCAATGTCATGCAAAATACAATCAATTGAACATAGCTAACATTCAATAAATTTTTCATGCTTGATTAGAAGTAATAGAAGTAATTCTTGACTTTCTTGGCTCAAAAAGTGTCGAAAATATCGCCATTTCAGACACATCGAAACATTTTCAAAAGCTGAAATGAAGAGAAATAAACATAATTTTAAATAATTGTATATCTAGAATAAATTTCTCCAATGATACACATTTTAAAAATTGCAAAAATACAACAATATTGCAACTAATTTCCACGAGCAATTCAAATAAAATATCTGTGCATATGAAATGGAAAATTTCTGCTGCAAGCAATAAAAAAACTTTGTTTCAAGTGAAATGGTGAAAGTCCCAAATGCGAATGATGATCAATGAAAGATCTCATTTTTGCTTGCGATGTTTATTCTATTGCAATTCTTATTTGATTTTATGGAATGAGGTTTTTTAATTATTCTAGCCTTTGATATGTTAGCTGTTGCCAAGCGTAGTACTACCGCATTATATGACCTTCGTGTTTCGCAAGCATACAGTGCATTTCACCTCAGCAACTATAATACTGCTTACAGTGAACGCCATTAATAAACTTATAAAGGCGACAGCTGAAATTAATGAGTTCTGTTTATGTGAAAGATTTGTTGCCTCAATAGAGTACAAGAGCTCAAAGTTACCAACCTCCATACTGCGAAATGTTGGTAGCTGTCTAAACTGCTAGCAGCTCTCGCTTGACGTAACAGTCATGACAGCATTAGGGCACAGTTCCCGAGGAGATAGTTTTGGCTTTCATTGGCCACGTTTCATGCCGTAGTCTTGTTCTGGACGATCCGTTGACGACAGCTTTAGTCTACATGATCGATGAACCAATCAGTGCAAACCGTTTAAACGTTTAATCTACCTAGCAGCAAAGTTAGTGCAGAACGTTGCAGCTTTGTCAACAAAATTGATCTGATTGGTGAGTTTTTGTTCACTATTGGTTGCGATATGTTGCACAGCAATGGTAACGCCACCGTAGAGTGCCAATATGAACACATTTTCTTCTCTAGTGCGGCTGCTTTATTAATCAAAGTCTGTCTCGTGAGCACTGCTAACTAACTTCATCTAGTTATTAGCAGTTTTTGTTTGAAACTTGTAGTTAACGCCGCTAATGCATTATTTCTTTTATCATAGGTTGTGTTGGAAGGTCAAGTGTCACAGTGTTCAAGTTATAGTACCGCTATATTCGCTGTGACCGGCGGTTTTGACGAAGTTCGGTGATAATTGTTAACGAGTTGTGTTATTGGTTCGTCGCAGTTGTGCATACTCATTGAGTCGAATTATTTCTGCTGGTATGCGTTTGCTCATAAAATAAAAACAGCGCAGCATTTAGTTTGAGACTATCCGAGAGATGTCATCAGATATCGAGTAATTTTTATCCGAAATGGTAGAGAGATGAAGGGAGTAAGGAGATGGGTTCGAGTTAGAGCAATCGAAAGGTCAAATTGCATTCCCTGCTGGCTGGAAACAAACTTTTTTTGAGCGATTATCGAGTTTTCCAGAAATTTATCTCTCATTCAGCAGAGCATTTGAATAGGCATTATTAGGGATTTTAATCATGTTTCGCTTTTAAAGTTTTCTTGTTTTGCAAAATTTTCAAATTAATATTCCAGAATATAATATTCCTCCGAAGCGTTTTTGCTGTAACTTGGCAAGTTCCTCAAAAACATTTTCGAATGCTTCTCTTCAAATACATCACCGAATATTCTATTAAAACAGCTATACAATCAACGATATATGTTCCTTCAACACTAATCAGATGGCCTAATGGTATTATCGATATCGATGTGTCTATTCTTTACTTTTAGAGTGGCTCAGTTCTACATGTTGATACCTTCAATATGTTTCATTTTATAGAGTCTATATATTTTCCTTATCTAATATCTTCGCAAAAATTGTTGGTGTTTTCGATTATTTGGTAGGATGTTCGAATTACAGAAGCCATTAAAAGCCATGAATCTGCAGATTTAGTTCCCATGTTGGTTCTCTTATTGTACAACCTTCACCGTTTCGTAGTCATTCGGTGAAGAGCCATCCGTTTTCGCTGTTTTCTGATGACTCTTCATAAGCTACATTGTGCTTCCGATACAACAAATCATTTTCTCTCACAAGCGATTTATATGGAATATGTCAAGCATTTACAACGCGAACCACGTAAAACAACCATGAGGTCGCAATATACATATAATTTAAACCGCATGCACGTATATCACAGACTCATTTCGATTGTTGCTGCTCACATACGACAGCATTGATTTGTTCCGCATTGGGAGTAACCGGTGCGGCATGCGCAATTAGCTCCGCTAGATTTACCGCACGGCACAATTTGAGCTGTCGTAGAGCAAGTTTGCTCACAACGTTGCTCACATGACGGCTGACAGTTAGCTACGGCGTGTGTTTCGACACACTGAAGTTCGCATATTTGTTGGCAAGGTGTTCCGCATTGGGCAGGGGAGATGAACTCGTTCTCGAGATTAATTGGCAGCATAGGCATTTGCTGCGGCATATTCGGGGATTGGAGCGTCTCACCGGCGGCAGCTGAATATTGCTGCTGCGAGGGTGATAAGGGTAAACTGTCGTCATTGAAAGATGGAAGCAACTGTGGCAGTGCTGCAGGAGATGATTCCAGAGGCATGGAAAAGGATTGCTGTTGACCTGTGAGCTGAGGCGACTGCTGCAGCATGCAAGCCGGCTGGCAGCTCGGCTCACAGTTGGGTGTGCATTCTGCCTGCGAAATAGGCGAAACATTCGACCTGCATCGTTCCTCACAAATAGCTGGACATGCGGTCCCACACTGCAGAACTGTTTGTCTCATCTCTGTGCACATGGTTTGACAATTTCTTTCACATTCCACTCTACACCGGGATGTTTCTGTTGCTTGTTCTTGCATAATAACACAATGAGGGCTGCAACTCGGCTGGCACGAAGGCATACATTGTGATTCCGGTTGAGGAATAATCACTGAGGACGGTGAAGATGGTTCAGAAGCCATTGGTTGTAGCTGGGGTTGAACGTCAGGTACGGGCAACAGTGAGGCCGGCTGGAAACTCTGTGGTGTCACAGTAGCTGGAACCGGAACAAGCACAGGCTGTACGGAAGGCGACACTTCTGGCAAAGCAACCGGAGAATCAGCACACTTATGTTCGCATTTAGGTTGGCAAGTGATAGGACATGGTGATAGAGGTTCGTAAGGTGCTGGCATGTGTTCATCTGATTGTGCTTGAAATTGCGAAATGCATTGCTGATCGCATATCGGCATGCATATTTCAATGCACCGAGCCGCAGATTGTTCCACAGACACATGGACGTCGTATACCCTGTGAACGCACGAAGATCCGCATGCGGGCATGCAAGCAGCGCTACACGAAGGTGATGAATCAAGAGCTTGTGGAGTTGTTTCTTGAGGTACCGGTAGTGGCTGTTGAAGGATAGGGCGAGGTGTAGAAAGTGATTGCAGAAGAGTTGGCTGAGGTGTTGTTGCTGGCTGCTGCTCTACGATTTGATGCTGTTCCTGTTGGATGCAGGCTGGGGAACACGTCGGTTGACAAGTGGGAACACATTGCTGTTGCGGAGTAAACGAACCAGCACATGTTTCCTGACAGACAATTTGGCACTGCGTTTGGCAATCTGCAGGTGTCGGCTGCGTAGCACATGGTCCCTCACAGCGTTGTGCGCATACTGGTTGGCACTGAGCGCTTTCCGTCGGTTGTGGTATAACCACCAGCACAGGGAGCATTGCTGGCACGGACTGTTCTACGACTGGGTCGTTCTGTTGCGAGGGATCCAGCTCACCTGGCTGCAGTTGTTCCTGAATACACAGTGGTGCACATAAGGGTTGGCAACGCTGTGGGCAAGGAACTTGAGGTTGAGCTGCGGGCAGTTGTGATTGCGTAAGGGGTGGTACCTCAGGTTGCATTGTTGTTGGTAGCTGGAAAGGTGGCACCTGCTGCTGAGGAATTGGTGTGGTGTACTGGAATGAAGGTACTGTCTGCAACGGTAATTGTTGGTCGTATTGTTGAATTGCCTGGGTTTGTGCGCAAGCCGAGGAGCAAGTCCGAGGACAAGATGCAGAACAAGGAGCTCCTGTGCTAGATTCTCCTTCGCATACGTTGATGCATAAATTCATGCAGACTGGACGACAAGGAGGTTGCGACGCGCAAGGGCATTTCCGTGGAGGTTGATTGCAGGTGCATGAAGGAGGGTTGTTTTGAGGCAGAGTACAACTGCATCGTGGACGTAAATGCTGTTCACATGGGCACTGACGGCGTGCTCGGATGACTACATCCTGAAATTTGTAGATTCACTTTTGTGTCTGAACATATGAGCACTTCTAAGTTGAACACAGTGAAGTTTCATGCCCTCTGCATGGTGGTATTGTTGCGCATATTAGTGCACGATCGTGTTTTCCCGTGTGTGTATGTGCAGTCGTCAGCCCGGAAGCTTGAACTCGAAAGCAACTGAAGCAAGTGTATGAATTCCGATGAGCACGACCTGAATAAAGAACGATCCCCTGTACTAAGAACTATGAAGAAATTCACAATCTTTGAGAGAAATCACAGATACTTAAATCTGGCGAGTGTTGACGTGCATTCTTTTTACAACCGATCGGGTTGCATTTCGCAGCCACTCGACTGCATTTTACAGGCAGTCGAGTCGCGAAGCAACTGAAAAAAACGTCTTTTTGTGGAAATCTTTTCGAGCAGTTATTTCGTCTGAGCGTGAAAGCAGTGTACCATGTGCTATATTGTTTTTGCGTATCCTGGAATACTGACTGATCTGATGAGTGGAACTTCGAAAGCGCAATGCTTTTCCATTTATTTTGCAGCTCGGTGTTTGCGCTTCTTTATCTACAAGTCCTTCTTAATCCTCACTCCGTACCGAAAATGTAGAATCACTCTAAACTCTATTCATAATTTTGTGATTTACGCTCTATCAAGAACGAATAGGTTCTAAGCATCTTTACCACTTCAATTCCGTTGTCCTTTTCGGACTAATTTCCAAACGTGGCATAACTTAGTTACAATCGTAGATGGACACATAGAGTCTTCCTATAAGCTTTAACTGCACCAACAGTGTCAGCCTTAATCTTTATTTTATATTTAAATGCTTTTCTTGTGTTTTCATTTCACCTCTACCTACTCTATGCTCTTTATTCACTCTTATATTTGTGCTAGTCATCTCATCTTGTCATCTCTTCTTCCTCCTTTGGCTCTTTTTTATTCGTGTGCTTAAATTCTTCAATCCTTCGCCCTTCTGCTTTAAGTACCTTTTCTCTAACTTCCATAATTAGCGACTAAAAGAACTGTGTACTTCATTACTCTTTAATAGCCCTAAAATCATTAAAAATCAGAATCCTTGAACGGTAAAGTATGAATATTTTCTAGCACGGATCAATAAAGCTAGTGATCAACAAATTATGATCGATGATCCTCACCATTATCAGATACGCTTCGAGTCCGAAAAATCGATGACCGGTCGCATTAACTGGTATTGAAACGTGCTGGCAAAGGTTAGCGGAAACTTTTTGAGTGTTCTAGAAGGTGAATATGGCTGAAATTCCAACTTATACGTATGCGAACTTTTTTTGCTCATCGGCGGCTAGGTTTTCTATTAATCAACAGCGATGAGGTTTTACTGATGGCTTCGTTTTGCTCATCAATAATGAAATATTGCTGATTGCCTAATTTTACTTTTCAGTGAAGAAGTATTATTGAGGACTTCGTTTTATTCATTAGTGACGAGATATTACTAAACAAATGTTACTGGATAAATTGTATTAAGAGATATTAACTGCTGAAAGCGTGCATTCAAAAATTGCTATAAAAATCACCTGCTGGGCGCATAATGCAGAAGAGATCCCGAAGAGAAGAACCAATGCATGGAAGTGCATGTTATGTGCGTATCGGTGAGGTGAGATGAAGCGATGTGAGATGAGGTGAGGAATGCTCGATGCGTGTCGGCTTTATAGGTTGTGGAATGGCTTGGTCAACGAGACCGGTCATTGCAACATTTATTTACAGTGTTCTCAGCTGGGAAAAGCGAGTCTGGCCAGATGGGTATTAGCACAATTGAAAAACAGCCGCCTTCTTGCACTGTGCAGTTGCTCAATTAAAGCACATCTGTCAACAATGAGGGACTTACTATTGCATTGAAGTGTCTAGTGCTTCTGTTGTCGCTACCATTATTAGTATAGAAATGCTCATACTTCACTACGCCAAATCTATGAAATATATCGATTCATCAATCTCAATGGGACATTTCCTGCTTATTCACCTGTGAATTAAGGTTGTTGAATCACCGACCATGTATAACAATCGATCTGCATATAACAAAGATTAGATTTAAGTAAATGATTTGATGCTTTCTTCTTTAGCTCGAAATATTCTCAAAACGACTGGCCAATATTAGTTCTCAAACTTTCCATATATCTTAAATCTATGACATATTGTACGCAAATTTTATGCATTTCAAAGTCGATTAGACTGTTATTAAATAGCATGAAATAGAAGGAACATGCATAGGGTTATATTCAGACGGGTGACAAACAAATGGAAGAAATGCGAATCGATTTACGATGATTTCATTGCTGAACACACACTTTTGCAATATCTGCATAGCAGACTTCCTCGGCGCTGAATTTTCTTCAAGGAAATTTGTCATACCACTTAAATGTACTGTAATTTTTCTACCCGAAGAAAAGAATGGAATTGCGAAAAATTTTCTTATTTGACCGAAACAATTTAATTGGTGTTGAAGAGAGCTTGATTGAACAATGCTGAAGCCTGATTTGAAAGCTTTTTTCAAAATGGAATTTAAGAGTGTAGCAAATTTCTAACAATCATGCCATCCTGTTTATTTTTGTGATATCCTTTTTAAATTTGGAGCTAGTATAGGTTTTGGTTTGAAACATGCTTTCTTCCTTGCTTACACAACTGCCTTTTCCTCCATCCAGGTGGTAGCGATGACTACATGGCACTATAGTCACTTAATGACAATGGTATGGTTATTTAATGCATCACTTAATGCATCGATTATTTAACGATGACTGCCAATTGAGGCAAAAACCGATCCAATTCATTTGTTTGCTTCAAGTGGATTTTCACGACTAGTGTAGAATCCGCAGACGAGTCCACGTGACAGTTAGACTTCATTGCCGATATTAGGCAGGCTGTTATTACTAAGCGACATTACCCATGGAAGTGCTTGTGGATGATATTTGAGAGTTACTTTTTGGCTAAATAACCGAAAATTCCCTCTGAAATTGTCCTGCTTCAATTAACGAATAAGGTATTCTGTGAAATGGCGACTGTTTTTTACCTTTGTTTCGTGAATGCCTTTGACTATCTTTTTCGAAAGTAGCAATCGAGGAAAAAAATATTCCCGCAGGTCAACAGCACCAGTCTGTACGTGATGGCTTGCCTAAAGAGTGACCACAGGATGGACATAGAGGAATAAATATTACTGCAACGTTTTAGGTATCATCGATATATATATATATATATATATATATATATATATATATATATATATATATATATATATATATATATATATATATATATATATATATATATATATATATATATATATATATATATATATATATGACATCATTTGTTTTCACATTTGCTTTTGAAAATATTTGTTCGATTGTGCCACAATGCCGCCATATTACATATTATTGAAAGATCGAAAAAATACTTTTTTATGTAATTTGATTTCATTTGCAATTTTATTTTTTAAGCATCACTGCGTTCTGTTGCGTTGTACAGCATACAATTTAGTGAAATCCGCTTTTCATTTTGCTTTACCTTCAATTTTCATATCTATACAATATGCTCTATCTATGTAATGCGTCTTCCAGTTTATAAGCCGTCAACCTAGCTGATTTCGGAAGAACATCTCATCTTCCACAATTATCATAGCAGTTTCCATCGGTCTTATTTGCATGTCTTTAGTTATGAATTCAAACCATCGTCTGACGGCTAATTAAGACGATCTCAGCAAATGAATGCGAACTGGTGACCTTTCGTCTTCCCAGCAAATATGTTACCATTAAGCCATTGCGGAAGATTCCATTTCCGATTGTTTTTGCTAAGGTCTATAATGGCAATTGATTTTCATAATTTGATTCTTGTATTTGTGGGTTTCCCTTAAAGTTCTTTAATGGTAACGAATCACTTCAAAAAGAGAGAGAATTTTCGAAGGAAAGCGGAGCTCTACCGGTTCATATGAAAGTGAAACAACTGAAGAAGGGGATCAAACGAGCCGGCACCATATCCGCATTTGCATTCCACCCACCTGATCAATCAATCTCATAAGTTACAAATAAATAATAAATACACAAAATGATGCAACCTAATTAACTAACATCACAACCCATGCAATTCTTCTATAAAGAATGTATTGTTGGCCACAAAGAAGAAATCGAACGGTGAAAAATGTGCAGAAAAAGTTTTTCCCAACATTTAAATATTTCCAAACTCTTCTAATGTTCGCAAATGGGTTTTAGTTTAGATAACAAAAATGACGAAGTTTTTCACTACATTCTTCGCACTCATAAGAGTACGTGAGAGATGAATTTATAACGAAACATAATAGATGAATGTTGTTGACTGAAATTGTTTCATCTAATAGCTCAGAACTTTTGGATGATCTATTTCTACACAGTTAGCCATAAAGTTTATTAGCTTGTGAATCTACACGAAGAGACAAAAGGAGACTATTAGCCGTAGAATTTTTATCAACAAAGAGCACCAACGGCAATCTAACTTAGGAGTCTGGATGTGAAGAAACATTACTGCTAGGATATTTTTAAAAAGGCTTCCTGACTACGCTCGTCGCAAGCTCAAAGAACTGATCGCAAGCTCGGACGAGGCTAAAATGGCTTTGATGCTTGAAAAAAATGATCAAAAGGAAGCGATCATACCGCACAACATCCAGCTTAGTTCGACGACTCAATAATAAGCTTATAAGCCTCTAATGCCCAATACAGTAGTCTAATTATAAAAGAGCACTTTAGCATAAGAAATTTCAAAGATATATATGATAAGAAATTTTTATGAATAATTTCTTCGGCGTCAATGAATTCATAGTTATTTTATCATTTGCAGGAAATGATTTGAGAAGTGTTGCGTTTGTTAATGCACCTAGTGCAGCGTAAATTGATTAACGATATAGTTCATAAACCGGCCAATCTAAGGTCATATCATTGACGCTGGATGTATCCATCATTAACGTGCACTCATATCATTCACGCTTTCTTCAGAAAACACTCTGAAAGAACATCATTTCAACGCAAAATCAACATTTCTATGAATATTTCAAAATTTAACTATTTATTTTTGGAAACTATTTTGCATTTTAATGCATTATTGCTCGTTTCTTTTCGTTTGCGTTGATACTTATCAAACCGTTTATCAATCCAAATGAATATTTTTTACGCTTATTAAATCTCTATGTTTATAGACTCGTTTATAGACTCGTTGAAAATGTTTTTGCATGATATAAAAAGCGGAAATTATTACATTTTGGCATTTCTCGGACACAACATAACAATTGCAATCATCAATTAGAATGTTTGCGATTTTTCTTCGATTCATAGTTGTTCTCCGTGATGAGGTTGATCCGGCGGAAGTTTTCTTGTGAAAAGAAAAACTGGGAAAGTTTTTTTTGAAATAAAATTGAAATAATTAAACGTTTATTTTACGTATAAATATTGGTTATTCACTAAGTTTTTCGGCTCAATAGCTGCCTTAATATAATATCGGCTTTTTCCTGTTTATTACAGTCTTATTTCAGCACAAAAATGAATACGATAAAATTTTGAAATAGTGTTTGCAACGAAAAAAAGAAACGATTTAATCGCATAGTGAAACGTACCTCTAATATTTCAAATCAAAAAAAAAATTATAATTTCTACTTTCTTTCATTTCTTCTCGTTTTCTCTTTTTTTCCACCTTTCTTAGCCGTTTTGCTTCTATTTGCAACTCCTGTGTTTTTTTTTTGCCTGAAAAGTTGTGAGCAAAGAATGTGCCATTTTGAGCGAGCTTTTTTTTGCTGCGATTTCTTGCCATTCCAACATTTGCAACCAGTTTTTTTCATTGATTCTTTTTATGTTCTGAAAGATACATGAGAAATTCTGTCATAGAAGTGTGCATAAGCAATACATGTAGTAACCGGTTAACGGAACACAGTGATATATGAGGCAATTCAGGAGATCCTCTAAACAATCGTTGAATTTTTTTTAAAAATATAGTTGAGGATTTTTTATTGATTTTCAAGTTTCATGGAAATTTTTCATGATCACTCCTTCAAAAATCGTTGAAATTTTTCTAAGTACACTGTAATATCATTAAAATTACGGATTGTTTTAGGAAATTTTCAAGGGGACGGCTTGATATTCCAAAGTGCCTCATATGCTAATGAACACAGTCTTTGTATTTTTCATCCGGAGGGAGGGGTGGAGAGGGGAGGTTGTTCAATTCGTTGATGCTATGCTTACATTACACGTTTGTTTAACGTTGACTTCACCAGTATCTATGACAGACCTCTAATTTCAGGGTCGTCGTCATAAGCAGCTTGCAGAGAAGCAAAGGAAAGCTCTTGGCTTGTGCTGTACACTTCCGTCCACAATGATCTTGTGAGCTTCATGCGTGACGGTAAAGTACGTTGGAATCATTGAATTTCAATCTACTAAGATGAAAGCAGGTTGGGTTGTGGTTTTTAAGGTCAAGTTTTAACCAAGTTTCAACTATTTTAACCATCAAGTTTAGCCATTTTTTCAAACCAGATTCCTGGATTTCGGAGACAAACGGCACATACGTATCTTGCGCACTTTCAATCATACAAATCTTCTCGTTCAGTCACCTAATTTCAGATATCCTCTCGATGATGATAGAATGGAAAATAAGAAAATTTCTATTCATCTGAAGTACATTATGGTTTTTCTCATTTGATCTAAAGGCAATATTTTTGAGTGTTCTCCATTGAATCGATTGAAATTTTATGCTCTTCTCATCAACTTAGAGATTTTTCAGTAATTTATTGCCTTGTATCACAAAATATGTACTAATAAAATTTTTTCATTATTTGATAGAACTATTGACTGCAACTCTTCATATCATTAAAAAAAAAAATTCCACCCTTCCCTTTCTCGAACCCTTTTGCTTTTCTTCAGAAACAATGAGAACTCCTATATTTTACGACGGCATTGAAACCGTTCTATGGAATTTTTGAAATTTTCTTCTAGATTTTCATTCTCGCATTTTTTTTTGCATTACGCTTTTTTGAATAACATAGGGTGGAATATTATTTAGAAATCGATCGATTGAGATGAGTAAACGCATATATTTTATCATTTTTTGAATAAATTTCGTTTTGAGATGAATAAACGTTATATTTTATTTGAATAAATGTTTTTATTTCTTTAATATTTGAATAAATATTTGAATAAATCTTTAATAGATGAAATAAATGTTATATTTGATGAATAAACGTTAAATTATTTTGAGATGAATAAACGCTACTATATATTTCGTTATATTTTATCCAATTTCTTTAATGAATCAAATGGATTTGAATGCATTTTTGTAAATTTCTTTGCAAAAGCGCACTATGGCGACGTAATGTCTGTATGTGTCCTCTGTCCGTTTGTATTTGTCGCTCTGTATGGTGAACTCAAATAAGGCGCCAACGGATATTAAATTTGCTTATAGACATTTGAAAGCGGAAAAAAATTTACACATTTTATGAAATTCTTTATTTGATTACAGATTGTTTGGCTTATAGAAGAGCAAATCATTTGTAGAAGACTCATGCGGATGGTGGTGTCAATTAATGGAAGATATCAGTAACTGATTGATTTGTTGTCCAAAATGCAAAAGCGCATATTGCGCCAACTCTTTTGATGCAATTTTCGACTTATTTTTTTACTTATAAAGATATAAATTAACTAATTGATCACTAAAAATAAATATATGTCACTTTCATAATGATATAATATTTTTGATTATTTGCTTGCGCAGTAAACATAGTTCGTAAAAAAATTTTCGCAAGTTGCTGATTATTTCAGTCTTCCAAGGGAAGAATTTTTATTGTAGGTGAAATATTTTGATGGTTGTGCGAAGAGAGAGAGAGAGAGAAAGAGAAAGAGAGAAAGAGAGAGACGTTATCTAAAGATCTGGCCGCATGTGAGTCCTATTTCTAGGCCATATTATCGCTATTTCATGTTTGGCAAAATTCATTTTCTTGTTCACTCACCGCCGCTGATCGTAACTCAAAACTTGACCGATTTTTTCACGTTTACTTCAGTTATTCGTCATTATTTAAAGAAAGCAGTCAACTTTCGAAATTATAGCTATCTCTTTTGTTCTCTTTATTTATTTTATTTGATTTGAATATTTTAACTTCATTTTTTTTCATATTTTTGAATAAATATTTAACAGATAATATCATTGATGCTTTATTCTTTTGCACAAATTTTCCTTTGCTTTCAAAGATGCAATTGTGAGCGTATAATTATTTGAATGTTTAATCGGCTTTCAACCATCACCATCATTTAGTTCGTTTCTTAAGAGGTGTTCTTCAATTATTCTGCTAAGAAGAACGGCATCTAACTTTTGCTCAACGTTCGACGTCAAGCAGGTTGGCCATTCCAATTCATTGTTTAACCAAAAATTCAATCAAGGTTAGCTTATCACTGGAAATGAACGCTTCCCTCATAAAAGTGCATCCATAAACCAAATTTTTACCTTTGAGCAATTTTTGGGAAATGCAGCAGTGGGAAGATTAGAGGATGGAAGAAGTAAAGCTAACCGGAAGGACTGACGTGACAAGTTTTTATAAAATGAGAAGTAATAAAATATGCGCATTAATTTATTCATATTTTTGACGAATTGAGTATTCGCGTAAATCTCCAATAATAATCTTTAAATCCTTTTTATTCGGCATAAAATGACATTGTTATAATGCGTTTTCCAGATGCAGATATATAGAACAGCATAGCAACTAGTTTCTCTTTTGCGTGCTTTGCATTCAACTTCATGCGCCCAATTGGAAATTTTTTTTTTGCTTATTTTTATGAGATTTTTGACGCCTATTTTCCAGTCAATGTTGAGTGGAACAATTTTTGTACCACTGAGAATTGTCGAAAATTTCAAAGACTTTTGTTTCTGATTTCACATTTGTTAAATACGAAGCGGTTCCATATGGAGATTCTAATGCTTTGTACCAATAATTTGAGGATATGGTATTTTATGCATATTTATGTGCTTTTCTAAATACATTTAAATAAGTGCTATCTTCGTATCCGAATTTTTTTTGCGTCAGATATCATCAATTTGCATAAGAGAGCCATAACTATATAACTTCCTTGAATTATTGACCGAAATTAATTAACGCAGCGTTATTTATGGCGTACTCTTAGTAGGAGCCCATCAAATTTACAATAATGAAACAGTGAAAGTGATAGATACGAATTTCGATAGATATAATGCATTTATTCGAGAGTAATTATGAACGACTGATGAGGTGATAAAATTAGACGAAAATTTTCGTATTTCATTGATCGATTACGTATAGATTTGCTCTCCCCGCAAACAGTAGCCATTTGAGAATGTTTGACAGTGTTGGCTAGTCAATGAATAGTACCCGCTTGCCGATGCTTTTTTTTCAGCAATCTCTCCCTCTCCTCATCATTGTTTACCACCTGAAAAGCAAACTTGCAATCAAAGCTAACCGCCGCTTGCATAGAAATAAACTCGAAATCAACTCCTCTACTAAGCTAACCGGCTAACTTTCCTTACAACGAGTGAATAGTAGGGCTATCAATGAATGGATAGCAAACACTACAGAGTAAACGTACGCTTACTATGAACAGATCGAGGAGTTTCTTGATGATGATGTTGTTTGCGAAGAGAATCATTCATACGCACGATAAAAGAGTTGAAATTTAGTCGTTTATTTTCGTTGAATAGCTATCTCAATATGTGTAATCTGTAAAGCTTTCAAGAATAGAGCTAAACACTCACGAGTAGATTTCTTGACTTTCAAACGTAATTTACTGTTCTTTCAAGATTGCACTATTCCTTCAACGCTTATCTTGTACTATTCCTTCAAAAATACGTTCTTTTTTCGGCTTGATATGTTAGTTGTCGCTGTATGTTATTCGAGATTCGGTCACGATGTGAAAATAGCGATTATGATTGAAAATCCGAGAAATAATCTATACTTTTAATGTTGTGAGTTTTTCAGGATTTATTAGCAAAAAGTTACTGAGTGATGAAGTGGATGCTTTTTGCTCACAAAAATGTTCACTTAGGGGTGTTAATCGATGAGCAAATTTATTTCGGCTGAACGTTTAATTGAAGATGCTCGAGTTTTTTCATTGAACTATTTGAAGTTTTGAGGTACGAATTTCATTAAACCGGAAAATTTCAATTATTTCAAGCATTAAGCAGTTCTTAAAGCTTTGCAACAATGTGTTTTCAAAAACAATATTCTATTATGGTTTATTAAATGACTGGAGCGCATAGGAAGATAATAGCCTCTAAAGCTATTCCAGAAAATAGTATAAGCAGAAAAAAAAATGACGAGAAACTAAAGGCGAGAAAAAATCGCCTCCAGGAATTATTGTACATATCACAATCATCGTTCTATGTAGTCCTCTTCCCATTCGACTGTACTAGTGTATTTCCACCTCCGGATAATCCTCGATGGGCTTCAAAATAAAATATTTCTTATTTCATATCTAGTGAAAGTTTTAAAACTCTTAAGTTCATAAATAACGATAAATTCTGAAAAAAAAAACGATTAAATATCCATCTACGATACGTTCAATGATTCATGAAATTCTGGATTCAGTGATGCGAATTAAATTATTCTGAATTTGATTCCGTTAAAATTCCGGAAATAAAAGATTAAATTCTGGAAGAAATCTCTTAAATTGTACGATGAAAACTATTCAGTTTATAAATGGAAATTTAAACGCCAATCGAACCGACAGCGTCATTTGTTGTATGCACTATGAACGTCACGCAAATAGTCGAACGATATGCAAACGAATGTGACAGCACGCTGCCCCATCAAACGTATCGGTGACAGCGTTATCGCTTAGCAGTAGATATATCTTGGCGCGAACTTTATGTAAATTTGAAATTATTAATTTATCACACCTATCCACATTCCATAACAAATTAGTCTTGATCATTTTCGTTTCAAATGTTACTTTGTCTTGGTCACTTCGTGGAGAAAAGCATTCATTCACTCATATCACCGTTGGTAAAAATTGTCGTTTCATAAAATTCATCTGCTTTTTTTTTCTTAGTCGTTTTCAACGTCGTTTTTTAAATGAGAGAGTTGGAAAGCGGAATTTTTTAGTGCAATCAAAGGTCCACAAACCAATTTTATCGGCTTAATGCAGCAGTAGAACTATTGATATTCGTCCATATGTTTTATCGCAAAGAATTGCTGCGTCATGCGATAAGAAATTTCATTCAAAGATAAAAAATGAACGCATAACCTCAAAACGGTAAATTGAAAGCTCATTTTCATCTGAAAACCTCTTCAAATACTTTAAGAGTTCCAAAATGGAAAATGGGCGTATAAGCAAAGATATTATCACCAATTATTAAGGTTAGGGATTCCCCCCCCCCCCCCCAAAATAGTATTAGACTCTTGGAGAATAGTACTGAAATATTCACTAGCATCCTCTTCAAACATTTCACCTTTTCATTCTTGGCTGGCGCTTGAAGCATCAAATTTTTCTGGGACATAAAGAAAAAAGTCGTCGCTTAGCGCCATATCTATTTTGGCGACCAGTCAAATGCGTTTCTATGAAGGATAATGAAAGTTTTTTTTTTTAATGGAAGAAATATTCTAAGGTTTTTCAATGACTGTAAAAGCCCTTAAAAATTTGGCATTCATTAAATATTCGTTGGCTCTGCGAGCAAAGGGTAAATGGAGAGGAGGGAAATTTATTGCGTTCAGATGATCAAAAACTTTCGAAGTAATATGGATGAAGCGGCTAAATCTTTCGAAGTGAGCAAAGTTTATTAGTTAAAGACGAGCGAAATATTTCAGTGAAAGCATAGACTGTATCAGCTGGTAATCTTATTGTAATGTAGAAGTAAAATTAATATTATTTTATCGTTTTAATTTTTTTTCGCTATTCTTCTCTTCTTTTTTTCAGCATAATTCATCAATGCAAATTCGATTCATTTATTATTTTATTGTTGGACTCATTTCAGCGTTATCGTTTTCACTAAATCCGGTTTTTTTTTAACGTCAAAGGATGATAGTCGAAATGTTCTCATAAATTGCATCCATTTGTTTATGGTTTCTTTTGGATTATGCCGCACTTGTTGTACTTTCTCATCTTCACATATAAACCCCCTATCGTGAGTGTGTATCAATAACAACGATCTAAACCGGATTATGCTAATTGCGAGTATTTCATTTACGTTGCATTCTTTAAACTTTGCAGCATTTCCATTGTATTCCTAAAATATCAAGCAGCTTTCGATAGATATAGCTTGCAATTCACATTTCGTGGCGTTTCAAAAAATCTTAATGCCTAAAATTGTCATAGATTAAAGCAAAAACTATACTATTATAACATAATTCTTTAATAGATTCTATAGTTATTTTCTTCCTAACTTTAGCGGCAAATATGGCGCCCATTTGAACCTCTAATTCATTGTCCTTTTCACGACTCCTTCATAGGCACGTGAACCGGTCTTCAATCGTTCGACAACAGGTATAAGTACTTCGATCGGAAGAATAAAAAGTTCTAATATAACAAGTTAGCTTATCTCAGCAATAACACTTTCTTTTTCGATGTATTTTTGCAGCTTTTGGGCTTTGCGCTTTTCAAGGATACTGTAGAGCTGTATGCTTGCTGAGTATATTTTTCATATGCTGAACCTCCCAATACATCAACCCCTTTTCTGTTATGAGGGATATTTTCGAGAATTGGTTGCGAATAATAGAGACACTCCAAGCCGTATTCTAAAAGAATTTCAAACAAGAAAAAATTGAGGTAATTTTGCAGAAAATCTTTCAACAATTGCAGAAATTATATTTGATCAATCGTTCCTTTCTATTATATCAATTACCATCATTAAAGAATATTCGTATACTGGCTGTATGATCTTCTCAAATATGTTCGTGATGTATATTTCATGCAAAGCGAATCAGTGTAATTTTATAGGCGGTGCAATTTTTTGGCGTTGACTTTGCTTGCATATCGTGGGGCGTGACGGCTGGCTGCTTCGAGATCAGCCACTCTCCCCGCTAAGAGCGGTCATAATAGGCGTGTAGCCTTCGTTGAGCACACGTAACGCGTTTGTTTATAAGAGGGCATTTCTTATTGGGTATTGCCTCTAATCGTAGCGCCTGTTATGCGTTATCTCAATTGCTTCCAACAAGCTTTAAAATTCCTCAACCGTCAGAAAAATCAGCGAGTATTCTCCATAGTACTTCTATTAGTGAATCGCGCTTTCTGTTAAGTTTTTTATTACTAACGACATTAAAAAAGGATGAAAATATCATCCATGATAGTCCCGTTTAATAGTCGTCGAATTTCAAAAGCACTCTCTCGTAGAAGCTGTTCTTTTCGTTGTCGTTTCGCAATAATCCTTATAATATTTTACAGTATCTAATCATTCCAATAATATTTTACAATCTAAAGTTCGTTCATGTATTTGCCGTTTTTTTTTTTTCTGAATGCGGAAAGTATTCCGGTTTCTTTACTTCTAGTTTTCCGTAATTTTTACTTCTGCAGTATAGATTTCCCAGCCACAGAAAATTTAATAACAATAAAGCGAAATCAGATTCTATTTGATTCTATATGTTTTTCTTAAGGCTATTTAATTTTCTTTTGTCTTTTTATTTTCCCTTATTAAAATATTACAAAAAAAAATGGACCTTTAAAGTGATTTATGATTTATTTTAGCAGATTAAGATAAATATTAATACTTTACTTCCTTTTTTTTAAAACTTACTTACCTTTTTACATGAATTACATATCATTAGAATATTATGATTGATGCGTATCGATAATATTCTCTTCAATTTTCAAATCAAAAAAAATTCATCATTTTTCATTTTCTGAACTAAAAAAAAAATTCACTAATTTGAGGGCGAAAACTTTTTTTCAGGTTTACTAAGTTGTTAGGTCAAATAAGTTATTAAGTAAGTTTTATTTCAAATAAGTTAGATTCACGAAGTTTTTAGGTCCAGTCCACTAAATAAATTCACTAAATTGTTAGGTAATGAGTGAAAATAATATTTGCATTTAGCGTCAGAATTTACCAAGTTTTATACAACTTCATCGTATAAATTGCATTCGAAAATCGAAAATTATCAATTTTTAATCCTATCCGCGCACAATTAAATAATGGCTATCGTCTAAGCAATCTTGACCAATGGAAAAATCCTGAATTTTGAAAAAGGGCAGCGAAGAAAGGCTGTGTTCATGCCATACTGAAGGGGTGAGGGGTAAAGGGGAGGGGAGAGCAAAAGAGTGGAAATTCCCTCGATATCTGAGAACACTTTTATAGTTAACTGAAAGATATTTTAAAGTGAATGAAATATTTCTCGATCACATAAAACGTTGTGTGATAATAAAACAAACATTTGTGTAAAACTGTTTAATTTATCTTTTTTTCGTCTAAATTGATATGCACATCGGAATAGAATGGAAAAAAATTAGCAACAAAATAGTGAATATTGAACAAATAGAGAAAATAAACTAATTGCTGATAGTAGAATAAATAATATGCAAATAAATTTAGTTCTTCTTAAATATAGGTTCTAAATTTAGTTCTTCTTAAATATAGGTTCTCAATTTTTACTGTTCGAAAATTTCAACATTATCAAACAATTCGAAAAATACCAGTACTAAGGTTATCTGCATTCCTATAATGTTTGCAAAAAATAATGCATGCATAACTGCCTCAATTATTTCGACGTATAATCCTCGTCAGGAATAAAATAATGAACAAATTCGTGGATATGACTATCTTTATTCGAAGCGGTATATATGACCGCTTTTAGGATATATTTTTATTTTTTACCATCGGGTTACATTTATACCTCCAAATTGTCCTCAAGTTGAACGTTATTTCGTTGTGGTGCATTACGCATTTTATGGGCTTGGCTGCAAAATTTGCTCGCTATTCGTGCTGTTATAGAATTGACACTTTCAACCATCATCGGTATTCAAAGCTCGCTGATCAATTACGAGGTTTTAGCTCATTTTAGGATCGTTCTTCTCTGATCAATCTCAATTTTATAGTACGTCTCACACCAAATTGTTGAGTTTAAATGAGTATCATGTTTTTATTGGTCGTTATATGTGCATCGATCCCTATAAGGTAGATAATAGTATTCACATTAGTCGTTCAGTTTGAAAAAAAAAAATTTCATCGACACCCTTTTCGTTAAACAAAATTATGGACTCTCGGGTTCTCTCTCTCTCTCTCTCTCTCTCTCTTTCTCTCTCTCTCTCTCTCTTTCTTTCTTTCTTTCTTTTTCTCTTTCATTTCCTTTGAAAGTGTTAGATTTACACGTAAAATTGCGCTAACAAATACAGTATATAAATAAATGATCATCATAACTATGGATATTCGTGTGTTAGCTGATTGTTGCAAAATATGAATATTCAAATATCAATAATTCACCCCTCATTTCTAATAAAAAGCATCACTAGCAATTATCATCGCCAGTTTATTAGTTCAGTTCCATAATGATAAAAAATATTGCTCATTAATTGATTGATCTTTTCAACGAAGAATCAAAGAAGTTAAATGGTCACTTTTGGGAAAATTTAGTGGATAATTTTGAAAAATATTTAAAGCTAGAATTTTTTTTTCGAAAAGTTTTTCTTAGCGTATAAATTTATCTGAGAGCTTAATTGATGAATATTTTGTTTCTTAACGGTATACAAAACGAAAATCTATCTCATATAATATAATTGAATATAAAAAGAAACGTTTTTTTTTTTAATCTAATCGCAATAATAGCTCATATCAATATTTGAGCAAAATGTATTCATTTATTGAGCATGAATAGATATGACATCTTCAAAGTTTTTTTTTAACATAAGATTTGACGTTTTCTTGCAGTCGAATTTCCCTCATATCGTATTATTTTGATTAAAAATTTTACCCCATTATTTGTAATGAATTGAATTCATTACAATTGATCGTTTAAAAAAATATTATTTATTTGTGATTTTAAAATATTTACTTTATGCATATTATTTGTATGGAATTTAATTGGACTATCTTAGCATCAAATTCATTCGCTGTTAACTAAGGAATATTCTAGCATTTAAGCGAGTAGTTGTTTCTCATCAATATTGTATTGTGTAAACAGGTCGGCTCATTTTGGTATTACAAATGATTGACGGATTATTGCAACGTTTTATCGTTGATTGACGTTCAAAAAATAGTGGATTCCGTTTTATTACTCTCAAAGGTTTTATTGCGATTTGTGGACAAATTTATTATTTTTGCAATTTTTAGTTGAGAAATTGTGTGTTTTTATTTGCAATTGCATTTATCTAAATCAGCATACTTATAGTCTTATGAATAAAATTCGACGATAACAAGATTAGACTCTTAGAGAAGTGGATCTTCTTTAAACAAGAAAAAAAAAACGCCGATTTCAAATGGATTTAAATCGAGAATAAGAGTCTTTTTTTTCAATATAAATTTAATCAAATGGATTTATTGCCACTTATGATCGAAATGAATATACTGTTTTTTCCATCTTTGAATGATTGGTTGATCGGAGTAATCGAAAACAATGGAATTAATCGGAGTAATCGAATCAATTCTCAATGGGTATAATCAGTTGACGCATTTTCAGTCGATTCTAAGTCATCTAAACAAAAGGGAGGAGTCTTTATTAGCGTTTACTATTAACTCTCAATACTCATTACAGGGTGAACAATTCTCTCGTATAGCTGATAACATAATGACGACAATAAGTTTGAAGATGGTGACGTATGGAATATTCACAAATTAAGATTAGCGTATAGTGATAGCATCTGACACCACCCCAATCAAAATTATGCGGTGCTTTTGACGTTAAACCCTTGCGTAAAAATTCTGCGAACACTATTGGAATTCATCAGAAATGATAGGCAATCGAGTAAGCGGCCAGTTCACCTGTCTAACAACTTTTCGAATATGCAAATTTATTTCTCGACTAAGCGATTAAATCAGTTATCGCTTTAAACTTGCAAAATCGATTAGCAACATAGGTTCGCTTCTTATTTGAGTTTGAATATATGCGTTTATTTGCGCCAATTGCTATTAAAGAGATTGAGGCATGGACTTAAAAATTTGCATATTACTCTTATACGCATTACTTGCGCCAGTTAAAGAGATGCATATTGAGATATACAAATTTGCATATTACTTTTATAGTGTACCAAGAAGTAAATCAATGCGGCAGCCAAAGTAACAACATAATTTCGACGAATCTTGCTCTCCTTTCATTACGAAAAATCAGTTTTTTTTACACCACTGAGGATAGGTTGGCGTCACTTGCAAACCTGAAATTTCGTTCGGTTCTCTCAATTAGCACCTGAACGAGTATGATTGCATGACGATACGATTGTACGTTGGGGTATGAACACATGGGTGACACGTCGCGGCAATTAGGCGGTATGGTTGACGATCCATCGCTATTCACTTTTTATTGCTGCGCCAATGCATAGATCTAAAAATAGAGGAATTTTAGTGAGTCCTTTACTTCGAATTTTCTATTTCTATCCAAATTTCATTTTGTTTTTTTTTTTTGCTGGAATTTTTCCAGAACACTTGTAATTGCAGAGATAGAATAGATAGGAGTCGGGACTCAGGTAAAGGTTGATATAGTGTTTTCACTGCATATATTGCAAGTTTTGCAAGAAATGAGACAATCCAAAATGCGTCTTGGCTGCATATATAGAATTCGTAAATATAAATTAAGGAGCCCACTTTATCGGTTAATTGCAATTACCGAGCCTCTTCTAGACCACTGCCACGAATATCACCTGCAAATGGAATGCTCATGATCACGAGTTGGAGTTGCGCTTTTACACTGATGAGAAAATGGTGGTGAGGACAAAGGATTGAAACGGGAATATACATGGTAGAAGGGTACGTTATGATTGGGTCGGGAATGTCCTCCTTTATCATACCCATTCCTCCCACAGACCCCCCCCCCACCCATGCCCCACCATGAGACCTTATCTAAACACTGATACACATTGAAAATATTTGGTGACTAACAAATTGCCGAATAACCGTTAGGTTGAATTTGTGCATAATTATGTGCGTAATTCAAGTATTGAAAAATAGAATAGCCAATTCTGACTAAAGAGGTTGGAGGTTTGAACTGTTTTTTTTTTTTTTTTTTTGCAAAAATGAACCGTTTATTACATAAGTTTTCATTAAAAAAAAAAAAACATAAATAGTCATCAATTCTTGAAATCGTTATTCATACAATTGCCAATATTTTATAAACAATGAAGGAATAATTTCAAAATGTGAAGAAAAAAAAAACAATAAAACTGCTCCTAGATTTTGAAAAATTATTTATTTGAACATTTAGTTGTCTTTTCTTCTGCTGAAATTTTTTTTTTTTTTTTCTTTTTTCGACGATTTTCTTTGACTGTTTTAGATAGAAGAAAATATCAACGTGTTTTCGTTATCAAATCTCATGTTTATTTGTATTTGTTGGAATGTTTCTTCTCTCTCTCTCTCTCTCTCTCTCTCTCTCTCTCTCTCTCTCTCTCTCTCTCTCTCTCTCTCTCTTTTTTTGCTATGAGAATTCTCTCAAAAATTACTCCGTTTAAAAAAAATTTTTTTAATAAGTTAAAATTTCGTTTAAATGATTTTTTTTTTGTTCTAATCGAAAAAATAATTGGATGGATTACCATTGTTGGATCATTGCGTATATCGATGAAACAAAATGAAGAGAAGAAAGAGAGAGAGAGACGAAACGGAGAGAGGAAAAAAGTCGCCGGCAATCTTATCAAGACAACCGGAAATATGATGGAAACAAATTGACGCGTTATGTAATTTACCTGTTGTGTGAGTGAATTTGAAATAATTGAAATCAACGCATTACTAGTTTGAGTACTATGAACAACTGAAATAATCGTTTCTATCTTTTAACGTTTTTTTTTTTTTTAAATATTTGCATTTCCCAATCAACGTCGTTTACGATGATGCACTAATATATTTGCCGCGTAAAGTTTACTCATTTTCGTTTATTTTTGCATTTTGCTATGTGAACATTGTCACATTGTCCAAATGCACTTTTTTAGTCGGGAAATATATGAAAATATTGCTAAAACGATGCAGTCAAAACTAGATCAAGTTGAAGAGATTCTAAAGAAAATAAAAGGTGTAGGGGGGAGGAGAGGGGGGGGGGGGGGAGGGAGAGATAAGGCCAGAGAAGAGGAAATTGGAGCCTCTCCGCATACGCAATTCAAAGCGGAGGAAGGAATTGTTGATTGTCGAAAAAATCATCGGCTGATACCAAAAGAGTTTTCATAAACGAATTTCATTCAATTCATAAATACCATCATCAGCAGCAATAATTTGAATAAATTTGCATAATGATACATAAAGTTTCATAGTTAACGAACCTAAGAGGCAATTATTATAAGGTAAAATGCATAGCGTCAATAAAACATATTTCGCTTTCCTTCCCCTTCAATAATTTTGGAAATATTTTCTGCATCAGAATTGGGTTTTTCTTTGAATTTCGTAATAATATTACTATTTATTTATTCTTTTCGTTATTTGCAATAAAGCAAAAGAATTAGCCAATATAATCTGCACGTAGACTCGTGGTGCCGTTTTTCCGAATTGTTTACGAGTTTCTCTGTGAATTGTTGACAGCTAAGCATTGTCCATAATGTTTTCGAGTTCTTCTTTTTTTTTTCCTTATCGATGTATGCGAAGATCACGTGTAAAATGTATATTATCTTATCTGTATCATCTCTACGATTTGAAGTCTTATATGCAAATCGTTCATCTCTTACCATCACCGTCTATAAAATATGCTTATTGGAAGCTCCATAACCTCTAGAATGCACCTCGACTTTATGTAAATGAATTAAAATTTTTTTTTTGCAGATAAGGAGCGGAAAATAATAAGACCCAGTTTTATTATACTCTTGTGGTTATTGTTTTCATTTTTTTTAAATAGTGCACTTGGCTGTGGATCTAGTAACGTTGGTGCCGTTTACATGCGTAACCACTAATGTTTACTCGCATATTTTAAATTTATTCGTCCGATTGCATCGTTTGTTCGCCTCCTTTCGTGCTAGAAGACAGCCGCCACATATGGTTTTGAGGATTACAACGTATTCGCAATAATCATTCCGGTTGTTTTAGGACGTTGCATCGTCTTCTCATGACCAAATGTTGAGAAAATTGTTCGACTATTAACGTCTGTTTTTACGTTACGCTTTAAGATACGATTTGCAGTGAAACAAGAGGCAGAATATATAAACGATCGTGTAACGAGTAATTTTTATTAGCGATCATCGCGTAAGCGTTGGTTAGCGTTGATGAACTGTATAAAATAATCCTCCGTCGTCATCTCAATTTCTCTTCTTTTCTCTTCCGTTGCTAACAGAAACTAGATCAATATCGTGGTTGTAATACAATAATAATGCACTATAGACATTACTAGCACTACCACATTTTTATTTTAGTTTAAAATGTCGAATGAAATACATAAGTGGAACATAGTGAAGTGCTCTAACGGTGCTGGCAAATTGTCTCGATCTTTGCAGACATTGTTTGCAGAATATTTTCTTCTTGGTGTCCAACGTGAACTGCTGGCTTTTTTAAATGAATACAAATAAAAATAATAAAGTATATATATACATATATATATATATACTTACAAAGCTGTAAACGTAATGGTACAATATATAGAACCACACGAGTATTATATTAAAAAGGCCTCAGTATGGAATTTTCTGTAGGACAATTCCTGGCTACCGTATACCCAGAACTGTTAGATATTGAGCTGGATGATCCTTATCATGGCTGATTCAATGGGCGATTCGATTTTTAAGCAAATTTTGTATCGTTTTTATTCTCTGTAAATATCTCTTATCTGCATTTATATTTGTAACATTTTCATATTTTCAGTTATTAGCAAAGATATTCATTTTTTAAAATCAGTTTTGTTTTAATCTTCTCTTCAATTAAGAGCGAAATGCTCAAGCATTACGCTTCGCTGTAAGGTAGTACACATTGCTATAGGTGAGAAGTAGAAATTAGCTGAATTGTGCGATGGGGGGACAACAGCCTAAAAAGTTGGTGATCATGAATGGAAATCAAAATGGAAAAAAATTGGAAATGAAGTAGGAAAAAACCCCACTTTTGTTATAGTCAATTATAAATTTCTAAAGAGGCACACAAAATCGGTCTAGAGTGTCGCCTTCGAAAATCGAATCTCTTTAGTTCAGATAGAATCTATTCTATGATCAATTTAAATTTTAAGCATAATTGATGAAATACTCATCTCACCATTCTCATATTGTTTTTTGCTACGAGTGAATGAATAATTTCTTAGCGAGAAAATGATTGAAGGACGAATTAAAATACTGATTATTCACTGAGATTATATTGGTAACCGCTTATCAAAACAAAAATTTTTGGTGCATTTTTCATCTATAGCCAGTGCTTGTGAAAAAGCTAGCATCAGTGCGGCTTTAGGCTTCCATTAAATAACGTGTTCAAAGTTCATAGGTTCAAGGTTGAGGTTTTCATTAGTTTAGAAAACTCGACATAATAGGTAAACCTATCTATGAGTATCTTATTTGTTATTTCTGTACTCCTGGCTGACACATTGTGTTTGATATTGTTCAGCGCCCAATTCACTTTTTGCTCTAATATTTTATAGATCGGGGCGTGTCTCTCGAAGCGGAAATTATCTCTTTTTTTTTCTCTCCAAAAAATTTCAAACACTTTCAGTGACTATTATTTCTTTATTCATACTTTGTTCATCATATTTGCTGCTAATACCCCTTTAAGAGGTTATAGATTTCAATTTATTTGCTATTATATTTATTTTCTTTAATTTCTTATAGATCTTTTTTTTTTCTACAAGAATATATCCATTACAATTTGTATTTCTCTCATCTTTGTTATTCTCACTAAAATTTTAGTTACTCTCTTTCGCTCTATTTTGATTGATTACGTTAGATTTTATAGTCATATTTCTTAATAATTGGATGCCTTGTTAAGTGTTTTATTTTATCGCACTTTCGATGTCTTTATGATCATCATACATGAATGATTCGATTAAAAAAATTATTTGAAGAGGAAAGCGATCACATTAAACAATTTAAAATTATTCACTATTAGGCATTTTTCAAACCTCAGAATAAACAGCTGATAGAAGGCGAAAAAAAAGAGACGTCGTGATATATCTATTTTCAATCACTTTCTAACATAGAATCTCTAATGGCTTTTCTAATCCTGAGCATAAATTGACCTATATGTAATGAAATAATTTATATATAGCTTTATTTCGATTTAAAAAAAAAAAAATTTCTTCAATTCATTTTTTATTTCAGCAACTTTTTTTTTTTGCAAGCAAAAAATATTTCAATTCAATTCGATAGATTGTATTTCCGAATTTTTTTTTTTGCATAACTTTTTTTTTGCATCCGTTAAGCAACTATTTAAACAACGTAACAAACGTGCATATTCAGTCGACTTTATTAGAAATTGTTTAGGGTGATCGAAGATCGATTCTGTAACCGAAAACTGTGCTATAATACCACTCGAACATAAAGCGCAAATTGCATTTTTCATTATGGAAACTGATTATGAATACTGCGCAGATTTGTCGGATATTCAACCTTTTGTTTGCAATGATAAGGAAAATTTTATTAGGTTGACACGAAAATGCCAAAGACGACCGGCAGTAAGTTGGAATGACCGCACATTATGAGTCGGCCTAAAATAATGCATTTTTCGCATTAGCGGAATGCTGAAGACGCTATATGGTGGTGATACCTGGGCTCAGTGGGGGTGATGCATGAGTTCCATGGTAATGTGGTGTGCTAATAACAGTGGACTATAAATTTACATATGAGGTCAACCTTCAAAGTTTTTGTCTTATTGCGTTTTTTATTCCCCAACCATGAATAAATCCCAACCAATATCGTTCAACCATAAATAAATCCCATCCTCCCGAATAAGTCTTTGCAATTAAACCTGCAGTATATGATGTTGCTGTATTTTTACTCATGTTGAGTGTTTTTTTTTTCTCATTAAAATCAACATTCGACCTGTATGGCAAAATTTGCACATTTGTAATGGACCCATTTTCCTTAATGGAACATTCCTAATGGAATCGTTCGTCCAGATTTTGTTTTTTAACCAACTCATAATGTTCTTATAGGTGATTAATTCCTTATGAGTGTTTCCATTGAATAACTTATAGATGTGCTGATCGTCGAAGTGTTTCGTATCGAATAAGGAAGCGTTGAAGGAAATACTTAATTTTAATATTTTTTCAGTTATATTAAAGAGGAAATCCCGCTTGCCCCACCATCTTATTTCCTCTGCACAACCCCTCCCCTATTCTCCGCATAGAAGGCATTTAATGAAAAAACTTGATGGTTTCAGTTGCTGCTATTGCTTAACGTTTAGTTTTATTGATATAGCGATATACTTTGTTATATATATCTCGAAATGAATTTTGGTAGCATCATCGCCCTAATGATAGTTTTGCTGGCTTTCGTTCATATGACTATGTGCATGAAATATCTTGCCTATGAGAACGAAAGTCGATGCTGTATACAGAGAGCCTATCAAACACGGGGGTGTATGTATATGATGACTAAGAGTACATTTCCACTGATAACGCCAACCAATACGTAACTCTCCTATCCACATGACGGTTCATTCTTTAATAGCTTCTCAATCGAATCGTCGTCATCCCTTTCAAACGCTACTATTTACCTATTATGAATTGTTTCGATGATTACCGTTGAATTTTCTTAGTAATAACTTGCACGGATATACATATGTATATAGAATGTGCTTAGTAAGCATTCATCATCATAGTCACAGCTCATCGCATAGCACTAATTCACTTTCGGCGGTGGTCCTATTCAACCCACTTCCGGCAAATAAATGCTCAAAAGAGCGAGAGCAATTCGTCGATGTGAGTTTCCTACCTGGCTGAGGATATCTTAGCGCTATCGGATGTGAATGTCCATAATTCATTACTTAGCAAAGGACCTCTAACGCTGATGAGATTCTGAGGAGATCAATGTAGAGGATCAAAAGTCATAGAGGTGTATACTTGATCGACTATTATTGTGCTCATTATTTAATGGTTATGGCGGGAGTTTTGCGATGATGATTATTACAGTCATTATCTTGGTAGCAGCGACATTTGTATAGCGTTGTGTTCCGTTTAGTTTCCATTGTTTAATATTTCTTTTTTTTTTTATCAGATTGTTGTACAATTCAACTTTCGCATTTATATATCTTTTCAACGCCTATTTTAAAGTTCAATGGAACGTCCACTTGAAATTTTCGTTAAGTTGGAAAAATTTTTTCAAATTTATATGCGATAATTTCAGTGTCAATTGTTTAAGAAAGACAAGAAATGAGAACATATGGAGGTGCTTGACGACGAGCTCGTTGAGGATATTCGGCGCTGTCCGGAGAAATTTTTTCCTCAGTTTCTATTCGGTAAGTTAGAATTGCATACTTTTTTAAGCGCTATTTTCCAGTTGCTTTCTATGAAATCTCTAGTAAAATCGTATAAAATGTTTGCCAAAATAATTCTAAGTTCAAGGTATTCCTCCTTCCCCCCCCCCCCACCCCCCACCCCACCCCATCCCGCATTCCTCATTCTCTCTTTTTATACGTGTGCTGCTTTTTTTTTGATTGACAAGAACATGGAGTATTTGCTATTTGTTCAAATATTTTGGACAGAAAGATATTTGAAATTTTTTATGTTTTCTTAGATGGTTATTATTAATTACAAAGTTTTCGATTCTCAATGGTTTATAGCCTTAATATCGTGGCTTGCTGCCGATTTTTAATGCACTCAACTTAGAACATCATTCAAAATCGTTTAGAAAAAATTGCGATCCTCAATTATTTTGAAAATTTGCTATGCGAGACTATCGTTGTTACGCTTGTGATTGGCCTTTTAAGAGTGTGAAAGTTTCGTTCGTCTACACTTATTTATCAGTGCGTTGATCACCGCATTCTTCCGGGTGGTGCAATTTTGTTGCTGCCTTCATGTCAGCGTTGATTTATTGTCTAATTATTCATTGAAATTCTTCGAATGCGTTAGTTTGTGAGAAATATTCACCGATTGAATGCAGATAAAATTTTACTCTTTTATTCTGTAATCAGTTTACATGATCTTAGTGATTTCGTTTAAAATAGAAGAAAATTTCTGCCTTTTTTTTGTTGCAAAAATCCATGTGATATAGTGGATTACCATACATATTGTGTCTATACGCTATCTTATCTGGGTACTGATCAACGCAGTGATAAATAAGTGTAGACGAACGAAACTTTCACACTCTTAAAAGGCCATCACAAGCGTAACAACGATAGTCTCGCATAGCAAATTTTCAAAATAATTGAGGATCGCAATGATAAGAAGAGGAAGCATTTAGGGAGAGGGAAAAGGTTTGCATTCACTGCTGCACAATATTATGTAATGAATAAGCCATGAAGCTATCATTAGATGTTACTGTTATTTAAACATTAACCTCAGAATCGTTATAGGGAACAATCGAGTAATATCGTATCGAAAAATGACGTCATTTTAAAATAATATTTACGAGAAATGACGTAATTCTGAAGTAATGATTCTCTTAAAAGCAAACAACGGAAAGACTTTCATTTATCACCGTTATCATAATGAAACAATTTCAAAATAATCTTCTAGAGTATCTAATATGATAAGCTTAATATGTTTATGAGCTAGGTAAGCAAATCGGCGTTCCTGGTGCCACTTCAAAAATTTCCTCGTTAATGCGGCTTCGTCTCTTTACTCATCCTAATAATGTCTTTTACCATCAGCAAATTGTTTGACTATCGGCTATTCGATTATACCTAGCTGTTTTATACATTTATCAAAAAAGGCTAAGTCTTATTTTTAATTGACTTCAAAGATTGTAATAAGCCCAAAGTTGTGAAAATTCGAAAGGAAATTGATTTATTTGAATGTAGCAATTTATTCCATATATTTTAAGTTTTAAATTTAAATTTTGTTTAAATAATCACAGTTCTTTGATTAATATTAGTAATGAAAGGCATATATACCATTCATATCATGCCTTTATCATAGATATTGTTTACCAATAATTTAACGTACATGGAATAAGGAGTAATTTTTTATAACTGAGTTGATATTTTAAATGTTTTCTTTCTATTTTTGTTTATAATTTAATTTAAATCGATTGTTCAACAAATACGGACGGTTTATTCATCTGTAAGGAGCTGCGATCATTTAATGGATTCTACGCGTAACGAGAAAAATGGCGCAGAAAATAAATGAATGAACTAAATGTGGCTGCTACTCTAAGAGGGATTGATGAGCGCTGCACGAAAGAGTAGCATACGTCTCGAATTGTTTATGGGCTAGCGATTGGATGATGTTCAAAAAAACACAACGCTCTGCTTTTTGCCTCTAGTTCGATAGAACATTGAGTGCGTGCGGCACATTGCCGCCTATTCTTACTTCCATTAAGGGATCAGTAGCCACTCACCATTTTCATAGCTGAAGTATTTTACGTCTGACAGTGAGAGTTTTTTGCTAGTTAAATAATTGCATATTAGTCGGAGTCTCACTTTATTGACAGATGGCTGCCGATAAATTCATACTCCACTTGTTTGAGAACGACTGGCCATGTCACAAAAATGCGACCGAAAATTCCTTGAAGGGGAAAGAAAGCGTAGGCCGTGGAAGGTTCATAATGAAGCACCATGCTCGCATACTAGCAATTAATCATTGATAGTTTTTCCTTGATATAATGAGTTTCATAACGCAATTAGTTCGTCAAAATTAAAGCCATTTTCAATCATTGACAAGGTGATAGCCACCTAAAAGGCAATTAAGGCTGGTTGGCTGCGTGAGCTTTTGAAAGCTGGAGATTTTACTCAACTGAACCATTTTCTTCATATAATAAGCGATTTTTTTCCCACAAAAATTCATGCATTGAGTAATTAACAACTGATTTTGCATATTTGGATCATCTTTTTGATTTTTGAATCGATTGCTATAGAGTCTTTGAGATGTACAGTTACAGATGTAAATCAAAAGAGAAAAGAAAATATGCAATGAAAACTGAACGAAAATCTAATCGCTTCCTTAGTCATGTGAATGAAGTTGTGAAATATCTGGCGGAAAAAAAAAAGAGATCGATGTGTTATTTAGTTTTATTACGCAAAAGAAAATGCTGATAAGTTGAAAATGTTTATGGGGCCTATGAATCTTATTGATAAAAGTTGATAGGGCTTCGAATAGTTTTCGAATAAAAAAAAAGAAGAAATCAGAAAGTGCTATAAAGGTGAGAAAATCCCACTAAATTTAGCCAAACTTTATATTCTTGTTGAATGATCGCTTGATTTTTTTATTGTCGTAAAATTCCTCTTTTTTTTTCATTATATGAGAAAATTGCCCCTTTCACAAACGTTTTTTTTTTTTTGCAATTTGTCTCTTATTCCATTGTTGCACTACGATTTTTGCATTTGTGCATGAATAGAAATGTGAGCGATTTTTTTTTTATTTTTTGAAAAAAAAAAAGAGAAAACGCAATGATACTATTTAAAACGTGAAAAGATCAAAAATTTTTCCTACTCCCAGTGGCAATGATCCAAAATTTTTATCGCTGATTGTTGTTTTTAAAATACGCAATAATATTATTAAAATACAATAAACTGCATTGTGGTATTAGCTAACTCTATAATTTAATTCACCAACTTCACCTCTGTTGGTATCCGACCAACCGGTTGCAATAATTACGGGACTTAGAAATTTTTAGCCAGGAAATTCATAAGAGCATTGGTTAGCCACATGTTGTTGAATGAGTGTTTTTAAAAACATCAAGCTTTTTTTTGGAAGATTGATCAATATGAACTTTATCAAAACCTTCTCCTTACTTCTCACGTTTAGAATGAATTGCAACTTTAGATTAAAAGCATTTAAAAAAGAAACGAGATTAATTTATTCAAACATATTAGTTGAGTAATCTTATGTGCATATTATTTGAAAAGTTTGCTTGAAGGTATGAAACTAAAAAAAAGCGCAATACAAATATGAAAATTTAGTCAATGAATTTCAAATTTCAGGTGCGGATACACTTAGCACCGTGGAGCTTTTGAATCGACTCATACTCACTGATAATGGCTACGATGTGGTCATTGATTGCCTCTCTTGTTGGCAGGTTTCTTATTCATCGTTTCTCTTCATATTCGTCTAATTTCGTTTAAAAAAAAAAAACCTTCTACATGAGGAAGAAGCTTGAGAATTTATGGAATAGTTGGGAATTGGAAAGAATATTAGCAATGGAAAGGAATTCATTATTTTGAGCAGTAAAGACTGCAGAAGACGTTATATTTATATCTATAGCCTAATTGCTTTTTGATTCAAATTTTAGCTAAGAAGATAGCTGTTTTAATTATCTTTCAATATTTATATATTATATTTATGTGTTTATATTTGTAGTATTTCTATGTTATTCAGTCAAACAAACACAACTTTGTTTCATTTTCTTTTGCTATGCCTTCAGTGGAATGTTCATATTTGAGATTTCTGCAAAGAAATATGTAAATATCAAACTTTTACAATAATAAAATATCCTAAAATAGTTTTAATTATTTATGAATCATTACTTATGAGTGCTAATCTCTATTTATTGATTACTTATTTGTTAACGTAAGATATAAAATTTGCATAATTTAATTACTATTCAATTTATGTGTAGAATTTTTTTTAAAAATGCGCGATTGCTGAAATTCTCCTCTATTGTTTGCTCTATTTTTTTTCTTTTCGTCCTATCAAAACGATCTCGCAAGGTCAATATCGACATATTTTCAAATGCCTTTTTTGGAGGGCACATGAGCCTCTCCTCTTCATAAAATTGTGCCATTTAATCGAATCGAATATTGGATTTTGATAAAAAACTTCCAAATATTTAAATAATCAATGAATTTTTATAGTAATACATGTTTTTCACTTGTGAGGTGAAAAAATTTTCATGCGGAAATCGAAATTCTTTCGAAATAAATGAGCGTTTTGTTTGCTAACTCCTGTATTTCCTAATCACGCAAAAAAAAAATTCTAAAAGCAGCAAAAGGATGGTAAATGGTAAATATGAGATGGCACTAGTCACGAATTCATAGTTATATATCAGAAATGTTTATTAGAGTTGAGGTTGTTAACAAAGTGCTTCAAAGTCCGTATAAATATGAAACGAATAGTTGAAGCGAACGGATACAATTTCCTGATTATCAGTTGAGTGCTGCAAAGTTTTTCCAACTTCTTAATAAATCTTGAAGTAGAATAACTGAATGATATTCTAAACAAGAAATGAACAAAATTTTCATGATATTTGAATTGTTTATTAAATGCTGAATTAGAATATTTTATGCCTTGAAATAATCTTTTTTTAAGGATATAATTGGAGCGAATCTTTGCTTAGAGCCGGTGGCTAGTGAATTGCTTCATTCAGAGGAATCTTCAGTGCAATTGGCAAGCCTCTCACTTATCAATCAACTACTGCTAAATTCACCGAATCCTGTCGCAAAAATTCGCATACATCATGAACTTAAAGGTAAATAAGCATTTGATTGTTTTAATTGGATTGTTTGGAGTGATTTTTCGCTTATTTTCCATTCTCTTATTTAGTGAACTTAATATTTCTATCGGTACATTGTGTCATAAATTCGACTGGAAATACTGACCACTGAAAAATCGCATAAATCAGAATCTCACAAAAAACCCACATTTTTTGCATAAAACAAGAACGAGTCGAGTTAAGCGGTTGTGCCTCTCACATAAAAACACGCAACCCATCCATCAAACTTAAATCGTTTTTAACTTTTCGCGGAAATTTTACATAGCGTTATCCTTGCTTATGCTCATTTCCACGATGCTTCACTTTATATCCAGCTTAGACATCAGACGCATATGAATGGCTAGTGCATATAGTTGCAGGTGGGAATTAGAGGGGAGTATTTTTTGAAAAATCTGTTGATGGTGTTAATCATTGGATCATTGGATCGTCGGATATTCGAAAATATGAAAAAATAATGTTGTTTAGTAAAATTTCGCCACATAGATTAATATTAGGATGCGCTTGAAATGCATGCAATTTTTATGCATGTTGGGCGTAAGTACAGCTGCTTGTAAAGAAAGGTAAACACTGACACATCCGCTAGCACAAATAGTGATTGCTTTATTTATGCTTCTCTTAATGTGTTATCGCGTTTTTCGTTTCCCTTTTTGCAAATATCGAAAGCACTTAACAATGCGTCGTACGTTTGCATTAATATAAGGGAGCAAGCAGCTTTAGAGGGAAATATCTAGCGATTTTTTCACGTTGATTACAGTTGTCTTGCAATGTTTGGAGACTTTTTTCTTGCATGGAACACGATTGTCGAGGTCAGAAGGAGAGCAGGTTTAGAGGCTTTTTCTTTTAGGGTACAGTGGTTTGAGTTGTTCGATAGCTGTTGCTATTATTGTCGAATATATATAGAGAGCAGTGTTTTTGAAATGCTTGCTTATCACATTATGCATAGTTTGGTTGCGAGTGATAAAATAAAGCTGAAGAGAAGTGATCTGAGGATAAGAAGAGGATAAATTTTGCCTGGGAATTTTCTCTTTCGAAAAATTAGCTTTCTGTGGAATCGTTAAAATATGATACAATCAAAGATTAAAAAATGCTTTCAAGTGTAAGCGAGAGCATATTTCAAGTGTCACTTCGTATAGTATAATTCGTGGGAGTTGAACTCGTCATCTTATTGATAAATATAGTACACTTGTGAATAATGCCTCTGTGGCTTTTTTTTTCTTTGTTTGAGGCGCTCATTCTGAAATGTTTTCCCACGGCAACGTCATATCTGCATTAGTAAATTGCCATAATATAGCATTTAAGCATACGCAAAACAATCTGATATTCATTTATCTTTACTTCATTTCCAACTTTTTAAGTGCGAAATTAATTTGAGTATCAAGGATATATTCCCACCTAATGAGTGCACCAATCTCTCTAATGTTGTATAGATCGTGATCTATCAAGGACAACCTCACAATGACCATTTCCACTCAGAAAGAACGTATAAAACGATATTTCTTAGTTGATTGAGAGGAAGCCTTTAATAAGAACCGTAAAGATTATTCGCTAATTCATTGATAAAAATGTGTTATTTAGGATCGATATTTTCGATTAGCTCGTTAGAGTTTACATTTCTTCGGATGAAATTTCTATTTTAATCGTTGATAGCCTAAGCACTCAAATTTCTATTGATTATTCGCGGGGTACCGGTGATGTTACCTGTGTCTACAATTATATAAAGCCGAGGATTTGTTTCAACTCAAGTGCTCTTACAAGAAATGCATGTCATTTTAGGTGTTATCATAACATGCATATTATATATGTTATGCATAATCAAAATATCATAACACAGTATAGCATAAAGGTTACATAAAGGCTTAATAGGCAACCTTCACATTACAATACAATTTTGCCCAAGTAGAATTAGGAGTGACATGAAGAAATATTTATTCGTAATGAGTGCTTTATTTGTTAGAGTGAACGAAGTAAATAAATATATGCATATAATTAAAAAAAGGACGGACATCAATGATTTTGCGTGTTAAAAAATCTCTAGCATCAATTCATGCCAAAGAAACGATCAGTTAGAATGCGTGATGGGTTGCAATATGAGAGTGGGCTACATGCAAATATTCACGTTGATTTATGCAAATTACACCCGCTGTGCTGCACATCTGTTGCGTATGCGTAATATGCGTGCAGACGCCAGAGGACAGCTGTGTTATTTGCACTCGCTAAGGACGCTTTTATGGTCACTCGAAACCTTGGAAAAGATTAATTAACCTGTCGGACAATACATATTTAAGGAATTTCATTTTATTAGGCGCGCACAGAATATTAGCCGATGCAATGTCACCTATATGCTCATCTTTTTTGGAGCAAAAGCGATGGGTGGGTGGCAGCAATGAGTTGTGGGAAAGAGAGAAGAGATAGCAGAAAAAAGGAGGGGGAGGGAGGAAGTGGCTTGAGAAAATAAGACCACAGATGTCATCGTCCTAAAAATTATTCCATGATCGTTGAAAAACGTTGATCTAAAAGCACAATATATTCGGTTTCATGGAAGCATGATCATTCAATTTATGAGTAATCATGTGAGTAAGCATTTTTATGCTTAGCGATCCGTATGAACGTTTCGGCTTCTCCTAGGAGCGTTTGTCAAGGGAAGCTTTTTGGCATCTTGTCTTTTCGTATAATTTTCACAAATATAAAAAGGTAAGCCACAAATAAGCAAATATAGCGATTTTTTTTTTTTTTTTTCTTTCCATTTATTCTTTTTCGTAGTAAAGAAGAGCACTATTAAAATTCGACGATGCGATAATTTTTTTTTCAGCTTTTCACTAGCATTATAATTTCTTAAGCATTAGCAAGTTTTCGAATGGAATGATCGCTATAACATGACTATTTTTATTATGCTATTCTATCGGCTATGAGTATGTAGGTGGTACGATACAAATACAATTAATGAATGAATATAAATAGTTATGTTTATTAAAACTATAATGTTTGGGCGTTGATCACAAAGAGCTAGAAACCGTGCAGATTTCCTTATGAGCCAATATTCCTCGAAAAAATCTCTAAATTACGTTTCCCGTTTTGCATGCGCCAGAATGAGGACCAAAGTGGGCCTAAATGGAGCTATAATTCAGGCTAATGCAGTTCTTATGTCTAATAGAAACTAATCTTCGTTTAGTTGAGTGACCAAAACTTGACTGAGACTGACTTAGTGAATATGATCTGATCGGAGTGTATAGACCGGCGACTTTCCTACTTTTTCTATTCAACATTTCCGCCTATACCAAAATTTCTACTCTTTCGGTAGTGGATGTAAGTGTTGAAATAATCAAGTAATATACTGTTAAATGTGTGAGCAGGTGATTTCACTTGCCATCAATGAAAAGTTCGCATTTCCTCTTCGCATATATTCATTAGCTGTTTTTGCACTTTTTTTTCCCCAAATTCATTCAAAAACTCGATAAAATCACTTCAAATTATGGCTAATTTTGTTGGCATTTATATAGCCGGTTGTTTAGATGATTCGAGAATAGAGCATAGATATCAATACTATTTGAGGAAAATAGTTGAGGTTTTCCCTGATGTGACAGAATCAATTAAAGAGGAAATTATAGGCGCTCTTTTACGTTTGAAGTGACCGCCGATTGGTTTTTCCTAAATATTTCGTTTCACTGAACACGACCGGAAGTCATTCAACTCTGATCATATAGACAGCCTTAGTCGTTAGCAATTTTCGAGCATAAGATGGAAGCTATTGAAAGAACTTTACGACCGATTCCACAAAATTGGCTCAGTTTTTAGCGTCACATCTAGTCTTTCAACGTTTTATTTTATCAACTATCCAATACTTATAATTTTTTACTACTCAAATATCTACTAAAATTTTCCTTTTCGATTTCATCTTCTATTTTTATGATGTACTACAATAAAGGGGTTATTGAACTAAAGGAAGGTCTTATAAGGAAAAAAAACTACTTACTTTTATTCGTGAATTCTGTCATTTTTTTCCTTACTTCTGATTTATCATTTCGCATCTCTATCAAAAACTGAAGATTTACTTTGCTAGAGCAACTCTTTATTTAGACCATTCTAAGGGATAAACGGTTATTGGTATATTGCCTCCATTTAGTCCATTCTCGTTGTGTTTGAATATCCAACTCAATTCCATATTTCCATAAAAGGCATCACTAATCATTGATTAATTGATTGCTCTGATGCTGATCACTGAAGTTGAACATGTGGAATGCCTTAGTTTATCTGCGCAGTTGATAAAGGGAAGATCGAATATCGCGTACGCTTTCTATAAAAAATTTCAGCATTAGAAATTTAACTAACGATTGTAACGAACCTCTATCCCTTTCACTTCATCAAATTTTTGTTCTCAACACAAGGAGATGATGGAAGGTCATTAAAATTAGAGAAATCTCTATGATGCTGCCTTATACTGCTTATCAGCGTCGAAATATTAGACGTTGAATAGCAGTATGTTAGGGATATTACTTGACAGAAATCTTGAAAACTAATTCGAAGAAGAACACCTACTTCCGGACCATCTTTGTGAAATGGTCGATAGCAGTTGAAGGAAATTGGAATATTCAACCGTGATTATGGCAGAAACAGATGATATCTGAATCGTTTAGCACTGAACTTCTTTTTTATGCTTTTGATTAACACCGTTGCCGTTCAGATTCTTTCTTCTGTGCTGAGAAAAAAAAATTTTTTTTTTCATTATTGAAATACATTTAAAAATATTCAAATTTATCATCGCTTAATCCATTTTGAATTGTTTTTTATGGATGTATTTATCTGATTTGCATAAAATGAGCAATAGAGAGTCTTTGAACATCGTTTCCTATTATCAAAATAACAATTTCTATTTCATTTTCTCAATGAATTCTTATCGTAATAGAAATTCCACATAGTCCTTACTCGTTTATGCCCAATGTACATTATTGAAATAGACTATTTCTTTTTTTTTTGACGCCATCTTTAGTTTGATGATTATTCAATAAAATCTCACGCGAATAATATATTTTTAAACATGAGAATTCCTTAATTCTTCCCTTTTTTTTGATAAATTCCAACCTAAAATTGAAGTTTGGCAAATATTCAAGCAGCTAAAAACAAAATGGCGTAGAGGTGTTTAGTAGTGAATGATTTATGATGGCGTGACAAAGAATCGTGATCGTTATGCATTGTCACATGTATGTATCGCATCTGCAAAATATCGGCTTTCTTCTGGCATCAACAATCCGCACGCCACAAACATCATAAATCTCAAATCTTTAGCGGCTTTATCAACTGTCCATAGAAAATGACGCTTTCCAGGATTACAGAATTTCCAGGATATTTTTATAGGTTGAGATTGCCACTACATAATCTATATATAGCAGCATAAGGCCCACATAATCGCTGTTGTCACCTGCACTACAATCGAAATAGGGCATATTGCCCCATCTTTTTGACTTTCAGCTTATTTGAGTAATTCTATAAACTTTGTTGATATTACATGAGCAATGATATTACATGAGGAGAGAAACAGGAGTGAGGATTGGGGATTGCAGGAGCCATAATGCCTAGAAATATCACAAATAAGCTTGTTTGGCATTTTATATGGGTATGTAGATGAAAACAAAGCAATAGAGAACATATATATATATATATATATATATATATATATATATATATATATATATATATATATATATATATATATATATATATATATATATATATATATATATATATATATATGTTTCTTGATTAGGAGGTATCATCAAAGAGGGCTTTCTCATTTTCTTTTCTCAACAAGGCGAAAAAGTTGTTATCTGTGTGGCACACGTCATAAAGTAAGCTTCATCTCCTATACATAAAAATTTATATTCACTTTAATATCATCCGTTTATTTATATTTATGTTGCCCACTTCTTTTGCCTACGACTATTTACTGTACTATTTTCCTATTCTATACAGTATTACTTGACCCGACGCTGATAAGCAAATGACGAGGTATAGCTAATAAAGATAGATGAAGTAAGACCTGTTTTAAGAATGATGAAAAATAAGGAAGAAGGAAGTTTTAATTTCGGTTTAAATCTAACCTCGCTGTAATTTTTAATGAAGTTGAACTTCCTAATCAAACTTTTTTTTTTCAAATCTTGTAAAGAAATTCAGTAATTATGCATGCAAAAAAAAGCGGCCGAACGTTATACGGATGGCATTTTGCATTTCTATTGCATTCCTCAGGGAACAATCAACCCGATTGCTACCACATCGAAACGCTTATCTACCCAACTTCAGAAACCAGGAAAGAACAGCTTAATTGCTGATTCGAACAAACGCTGGCTCACTATTGTAAAAAAAAAAAAGCCGATCTGCTACCTTATAGAAGATTTTTAATCGGTGAAATTATAGGAAGTATATTGTAGGCATTTATGATTTACTATACTATAGGCGAAACTAATCAATGGAAGAAGAAATGATAAAATGAATTGTAAACAGAAAGATGATTTAGAATGTGAAGATGAATTAATAATTCAAAAGAGGTATTAATATGCGCCGATTTTATAACATTTGACTTTTTCTTTGCTTGCTTAAAAGATGTTTATTCGACTATGTGTTTGACTTATCTATACAAATGTGTTCTGGGAGAAAACTTTCAAGGCTTCTTGACAATTTTATTGCTAAATTTTTCTAATGGCCATTGATCGTAAAAAGCAGTAATGCCGATTTTTTTTTTTTTTGAGACAGTGCTTTTCTTGTGAGACTAAGATCTTTTGCATTGATCACTTCCATGAAAAAAAAAATCTATCGAAGAGAGCTTCCAGCCAACAGCAATTCTTTATTCTCTGAAATTTTTTCTTCTCAAATATTTAAAATTTGGCAATGGGCGTAGTTTTTATGGTATCATTTCAGGCATTCAATTCCGGTATAAAATAACCACTAGTATTTGACAGTTTGAGGCAATTCTACTGGTGTAATACATTCAATTCCCACAAATTTGCCTTTGATCATCGACCATTGACGATATATCCGCTGATAAAACCAGTGGATTAGAAGACAAATCCGGTTTATTTGATTAATCGTATCATGCGTGATACTTTTACTTTCATTGCATTTCTTCAGTCCAATTTTATTTCCAATTTTAACAGGTTCAAATTATTTTGACGTTTCCCTGCTGCTCATGGAAATGAAATAGTTTCATGAGTCGAAGAGCGGGATGGGAGAAGGGGGGGGGGGGGGGGGGGAGGAATGGTGGATGTTATTTGGCGTTTCTTGTGTTTCTAGCAATGACAACTCTCATGACTACGCGAATCAATCATTGTGCCGCCTGCTTAATAGGTTCGTTGAAAAGGTGGTAACAAAGAGATTGTTCCAACGCTGCGATTTGCTTTTTAGCTGCATTGTTCTTTATCTCTCTCTTTCGTGTCGTTTCGAATTCTTCATTGCAGTAATGCTGTTGAGCTTTGACGGTAACAATCTACCCTCTTAGAATCCTCAAAGATAGCTATCCGAACTCGATTTACTTCCCCTAACCTCCTCGGACTAACCTGCAACCTACCCAAATGGGAAAATTTATTGCCTGCAAATGCTAACAACTGGAAATAACATCGTTTGATGTAGAAGATATATTGTACTTCTTGATTTGTCCCCATATATCCCATGTCTTGCTCATCGTCGTTGTCTTAACGTTAAACCATGTAACACATCGCATTTGTTATAGAGGGCATATAAAATGTGGATGTTTATAAGGCATAAAAGATGTGCATTTTTGACATGAATCATTCGGCATCGAAACAAAATGCTTTCAAGAAATCGGTTCCGATCAATGAACAGAGAAGTAATTGAAGTGTGGCTATATGAGAGAGAGAGAGAGAGAGAGAGAGAGAGAGAGAGAGAGAGAGAGAGATAAAAGAGAAAGCCATATTTGAAATACTTTACAAAGAAAATGTTTAATATTTTAAAAATGTTTAGTCAATAGATGTTAATTCAACCTCATCTTCTAGGAAAATCCATTTATTACGTTCATATTGCACTTTTTATACTAGATATTCGTAAACTTATTTCTATTTCAGAGCTTAATATTGATGCCCGAATTGAACAATTGAGGTAAGTGAAGCATTCCTCATTTCTATTTTAAAACCGATTTCATTCATTTAAATTTTTAAAGTTCAAACGAAGTAATCAGTAAAAAGCTTTGCTAATCGAATTAATTATATTTAATAATTGAAATTTTCACGTTGTGCTTTATTATTTCTGCTTTCGATGCTATTGTGATTCATATATATAGTGTTATATATATATATATATATATATATATATATATATATATATATATATATATATATATATATATATATATATATATATATATATATATATATATATATATATATATATATGATGCGAATTTATTTAACACTTAATTTACATAACGTAATAGAAGGTCTAGAGAATAGCAGGAAAATGAAAGAAAAACCTTTCAAAAGAAAAAATTACAAGAAATCAGTTGGAATTTTATATCTGCATATGCGATCAGCGTAGCCATTCGATTGCGGAACATCGTTCTATGGCTGTTATGTTTTATTTGCTACGCCCACTTTGCAAGCCAATGTTATGGCTTAATACGTCTCTTAGTTGCCTTTACATCGTTTCGTTCATTCCATCATCGTCTTTATGAAGTTTCATCTTTCCACATAAATATCTTAGTTGATTTATTAGATGTTCACTTAAATTCAGAAGTTGTTGAGCTACAATATTCTAATTGCAGTAAAACGAAGGAAATAACCTGAAATTTTTACTAAGTAATCAAAAATAATTTTCTCCCTTTTTTGAAAAAAAAAATTTAACAAAAATATTAAATAGTTTTCAAAGATTCATTTTTTTTTTCTAAGCACTAATCAAAATGTAGTTGTCCATCTCGAACATTTTCCCTAGATTCACTAATCGTTAAGGAAAAAAAAAAAACAACTGATTAATTAATCGAAATTAACCAATATGTCCATTCCTATTTCTGTGAACAATTTGAATAGTAATCATTCTTCTTTTCCTATTTGGAATGCTTTCTAAAGTTGAATTCGTGGGAAAAAATTTGAGCAAAATTCACTTTCTTACTTCTCTTATACATTATCTCATTCGATAGCAATATTTTAAGATTTTATGATTGAATTTCGGCATAATGCATATCCATCAACAAAAAACAAAAAAATAATTTTATTCTTTCTACCTATTCTCACTATTTTTTGCTCACAGACAACGTCAATCATTTGCATATGAAATTCTGCAATCATCTCCTCTAACGTTGAGGGCACTGTTCTCTGAGGTGTTAAAGGGCTGAAATATTCGACTTTATTTTGAGTTATGAGTCCCTTACTTGGGTTAAACGAAGAGGTTAGAATACTCGAAATTAGACCTTATTTTGTTATTAAACGTATAGGTAACTTTATTTAGAAAAAAAAAGTGTGTAAAGCATTAGTTGTTCGTCGTTTATTTACTTTTTTTTTAAACGTTTTTATGTAGTTGATCTAGAAGGGGGAATTTTTCGCTATAATATTTCAAGTGAAGACTTTTTCCATTCTTCGCAGCTTTTTTTGTTCAAACGATCGAAATTATTGAACATCTAACTTCGAACCTGACACATAGAACAAAACATCAGAGGTTTTCAATTTTTCTCTCCTAAGCAATAAAATTTCAAAAAAAATTTTACGGCGGTTTCCTAAATTCACTCATTATAATGGAATGAAAGATGGAAAATAAAGGTAGTTTCATTGAAGGTGTAAATTAAAGTGCAGATATTTGGAACATTTAATCAGTTGAACAACATATGTTGCCTCTATTCGTTCCATATTCTTTTCCTACCTCTTATGTAAACTTTATATTTGTATCGATCGTTTCCTCGAATATTTTCAGGGCAATTATTTTTTAAAAAAATATTGTCAAATATTTCTGAAATTCAAATTAGCTCTCCTTTATAGAATCTATAATATTTTCGCTTTAAAATTGTTTGTTTATTCGGAAATAAATGAAAATTTTAGAGAGGAATTTTAATGGTTTTTTTTTTTTGATTAGCCAATAATCATTTAACATTTAAGGGAGCATGTTTTTTTCTATGAATCATCTCTCCGTCAAAACGATTTCCTCTGAAGAGAATATTCATGACAATACCAATAAAAAGTGCTCATTTAAGTTGAATGCTTATTATCCCTCCCATATCTCAAGCAACTTCGAATATCTCCTCTTTTCTTCGCGTTCTGGGCAGTAGTATTGAGTCGATAAACCCAGGTGATGACTATACTGTATGAAAGCAACGCTGAACACCTCTGACCATTAAATTGTGCTATTGATTTACACTCAGAAAATGAGGTTATAAAATTAGAGAAAATTATTCGATCAGAAATTAATACTTACAATTGATCCGATTGCTAGCATATTTCGATTAGTTCCTTACCTGATCAACCGAGATATTTGAAACTAATTTGGCTAAGTTAATATATTCGGGTTAATTGCTTAAGAAATAATCAGGTACATTGGCATGAGGGAAGTATTTGAAAAGCGAAAATTCTTTATGCCTGCCACTATCGTATTTGAAACGCGTGTTGTACATCAAGAAAAAAGTCGATTTTTTATGACATATTTAAGCGTTGAAATATTTGAAGGATTTCAAAAGAAGCCGACGCATTGGGACGTCAGATTGGAGAGCAAATTGATTTGTGGCATTCGGAGCGTGTGCAAAATTGTGAAACTCACTCTAGAGGTTTGTCTCTATTTTCAATGAAGGCCCCAACTTTATGACATTGTCCTGAAGTTTTATTTAATTTTTTTTTTTATTTAATTCATGCTTAGTGCCGAAGGTGTTTTTCTTTTTTTCCTCTATCCTCCTCTTTTTCAATTCTCTCCTCAGTTGTTTCAAAGTTAATATGAGAGTGTAATTTCTAGCTTTTTTTCTCATCTCGTATGTAAAATCTTGGGCTTTCTTCCAAATTTTTTTTTGGCATCTTTTTTTCTAGGCGTATTGCGTTTTCGTTGTTGTTGTTGTTTTTTTCTCAAATCGATATAAATCCACTTTTCGAGGCATTATACAGAAAAAACTTGAGAACTTAAAAAACTGAACAGAAGATTACCGCAATTCCCAATTCTTTTTTGTGTGCTTTCTTCCTCAGAAAGTGCATCTTACACCTGAAACAATAGAGTACTTCTTTACATAAGCAGATTCTTGCAAATTTACCTATCATTAGCATGATGTATTCTATTGTATAAAAATATGTCCTTTTAACCTTCGAACCTTTGTTTATTTGCAGGCTTTGCAAAAAGACTACTGGAGAATGGATCTAAATAGTGGGCATTTTCTAGAACAGAGGGAATGAAATTGGATAGATGTAATACAAAAAGTGGATGCTTATAATTGTTTGAACTACTATCCGAATAAATAATAAAATCAGCTCTGCATGAACGTAGAAAACTAAATGAACGCATTACAATCCAGAAATCCCCTAAAACTCGTATCGTTTTGTTTGTTTTCTAACATCTTGAGAAAAACAATAAGGATTTCCTTTCTGCCCTTCTTGCTTCTTCCCCTCGCTGAGTTTCATCTTCATCTGTTGAAGAAATTAGGGAGATATATACAATATTATAAATCTATTTTCTATTGGTAAGCATAATTATTTCATGGTATACTCTTTATTGCATGGTTTGTCTCTCAAAAACCCTCAGAAATAATTTACATTATAGAACGCGCAAACTCGCTAGCTGAAGCAGATGATTCCGGATCGTTCAGCGAAGATAGCGAAGATGATACGATGAGCAGCATAAACGGACCAAGATCGCCTTCCACCAATTCCGCAAATGTTAGTATGCAAAATTTTCAACAAAATTTTTATTTTCAAGCGTCCCACTCTGCTTCTTCCTTACTCGAAGCGTTAATAGCTTTTTTTCACTAATCGCTAAATGACGTCATTTTCAGCTGAAAAAGCCAATATTTTGCGGAAGATTTATGCAAGTGATTGAGTAGATTATTATTCAAATATTATTATTTTGCCTATTCATACATTTTTTCATATTTTTTCTATTTCTCTATATTTCATTTTTATCCTTATAACTAGCTTATTACCTATTCATATATTTTTCTTTACATATTTCATCGATAAAGTCTCATCTGTTTTTCGCTAAATGACACTGGCATTTGTATGCATGTATAGAAGCTCATCTATTATTATGGGATTTTTATCGTCAAGTTTAATTTAATCGTCCGGTTTCTAAGCTAATTTATTCAATAATAAAAATCAAACTTTTATCCATATAAAAACAATCCACTAGAAAGGTATTTTTCATAATTTCTGTGCAGTTGAACATTGAGAAAATTTATTCTTTTCTATGAAAATATTCGGAATTTCAATGGTCTAAATAGAGCAATTGTGAATGTAGACTGTGCAAGTGAGATGGAATATTTTATTTTATATTTTTTATTTTATTTTATTTAAGTTTATTTTATTTTATCATTTTACAGAGTGATTTGATGACTATACATCAATTGGATGGTAAACTCTCTGAATGTAATGTTAGTCAATTTGCATTACGTTACGTTTTTATTTATTTATTTATTTATTTATTTATTTATTTATTTATTTATTTATTTATTTAATGCTGTAATGAAAAACAACTAAACTATTTTATGACACTCAAAAAATAATAATGTTCGACAGAAAGATATTCTTTTTTTGGCAAATTATCAAGCTCTATATAAGATGGCCGACAATGAACAATTAACTGTTCAATATTGTATAGTTATTCTATGCCTCAAATCTTATTTCCGTCCTCTTATCGTATCTCTCGTTTAATCTCGAGGAAAATGTTTGATTTTTGATCAGCTGTTGAGCGATATGAGTAAAATACGCGCTCTCAAATAAATACATTTGCGATGGATGATTTCGCTAAGCTTTTATAAGTTTGTTTTATGCTTGAATGCTTTATCCATAAGTACAGATGTTGTTTCAGAGTTCAGAAGATCCACGCTATGTCGATTTGATGCTGGTACAGCTGATAAACGTTCTTAAAGGCAAAACGGATTCCGTTTACCTGAAGGTCGTTGAGGAGATTCTCAATAAGACGTGCAATAAGGTTTCTTTGTACCTTTTAATTAATGCTTTCAGTTCGTTTAAACTATCAAACATGACAAAACAATCTGTGTGATTTACTTTGCAATGCATGCGAGCCTTAGAGGGTTTGTATTTCGAACAATTATGATTGAATTTTATTTGCGAATATACCATCTGATAGGATTTATTGCTCTAAATAGAAGTATAAATTAGTCGTCCGTTGAGTAACGAAAATGAAAAAATATAGGGATACTAAGTAAATTATTTATCGAGTACCATTATTCTTATTTAAAACTCCTCTAAATATATAACGACACATGCATGAAACCTTTTAATGAATTGCGTGGAATCGACAGAAGTCGTTGTATTGACGCATTTGCACATTTAATTTCTAAAGCAACACACTATTTAAATTTTTATATTTGAAACTGTTTCTAGATAGAATTTAGTTTGTGATTCAACAGAGATAAAGATACGATCGTTCAATTGTTACAAATAGTAAATAGGTGAAGGAATTTCAGAGGGATTTCGAACAGATAATGGGGATATTGAGAAAGGACAACGGTGACTTCATCAAAGGTATTCATTTACAATGCTTTATGATAAGTGAATTTACCTATAGAATTTTTTTTTTTCGATTATTCTTCAATAAAAGAATAGGTGAACGCCCTTTCGATGGTGCACACTTATCATGGTCACTCAATGATAAGATGCCATTAATCTCACGAGAACGATAAGAAATGCTGCATCGAGCAAACAAAATAAAATTTTTTTTAGAAAATGCCAATTTTTCATTAAAGCGAAAATAAAAAAGTTTTCAAGATGATCCTATCTAATGGAAATTTGCATTTTTGAAAGGAAAAAGAAGCGTTAAAATTTTGCAAATATATATTTGCATTATATGAATATTTTTTCATTTTATAAATAATAATGAAATTTCGACAACGATAAACTATTTTCGAATGTTTTTCACTTCTAGATTCTCAATTTGTTGAGCATATTTTGCTTTTTTTTCTAATTGCTTATTATGATAGCTTATTTCGAATATTTTCTCCTGATTAATCAAGCCTAATCATGTTGAATTTCTGGCATCATTGTATTTTGCCTGACACCTGAAACCAAAAATACACCTGAAATTTAATTTTTTGTTCAGAGTTAAATTTCCATATTATGTACAATTAGTTTTGAGCAATTTGATAGGCGATTATCAAATCCATACAAAATGTGAGCCTTTTTTTGCAACGTACATGTGACTGTCATTTGCACTGATGAGGAACACTGAATTTGATTGAGTTGTTTCAAGCAGACGTCGATAAAACTTTTTTCAAATCATGTGTTTAATCTTAGATGCAACTCTTTTTTCTTTCTTACGTAAGATATGTCGTCGGTCTTCAACGGTGATATCTTCTTTGCTTATCATGTCAGGGCAAAGTGAGTTTTAATGAAATGAGAGTATGGCTAAGGGGAAGAAAAATAAAGTGATGTTATCACTCTATCAATATTTTGGTTTTTGGTCATGTCCAAATCAATCTTAATTGCTTCTTCTGCTCTGCAATATTTTCTGCTATACAGCATTTTCTGATACCATTCCTCATGCAGTAGATCATATTAGTTATTACAGAAAGTGCCTAAATTTTGATATTAAGGAAGAACAAGCAAGTTCAAAGAGGCTATTGGAGACAGGAAGTGGTAAGGCAGGAAATAATCATCATGCTTATAAATTGATAGGCAAATTTTGCGATTTTTTTGCAAAAAGAAGGGATATTCTAATAAAATAAGCAGTTAAATATGTCTTTTTAATGAAAGAATGTGTAGAAAGCCATTTTTCAACAGGTGATGCGATCAAAAAATTTTGAAATTTTTGAAAATTGATTATTTTTATTTGCAGTATTGCGGGGGAATGTTTTTTCAGGTACACCGTTAAAAACACCAACAGGATGCATGGTTTCACTACCACCTTTATCGCCTACAAAAGTACCTACTTCCCCTCCGCCACCGCCGGTGGCTCCTCCACCTCCACCATCCACCGTCCGGGCTCCACCAGCCCCTCCTCCTCCGCTGAATTTGCGAGCACCACCACCGCCGCGGTCGGTGCCAAAGCCACAAGTCGAAATACCAGCCACACTTAAACCGAAGTCAATGCCTAAGGAGGGCACTAAGCTCAAGCAGATTCAATGGACAAAAATACCTGCAGAAAAGGTAAATTTAGGGTTTGGCTGACTCTAGAGTTCGAATTGAACGAACGTGCTGATAGAAAGCTTGAAGAATTTGACGTAGGCGCTAAGCTTTCATAATATCTGTCTTAAAAGATCGCATCTGGAGAAACTATAATTTGTCTTTAGAGGAAATAATATTTTCAGTGGAAATTGTTTTCGAATTCAAGAATTATTGCTTTGATGGCACCTCAATTGCAATCAGTTATACATTAATCTCACAAGATCAATAATTTAAAGGTGGCTTATGCGGTATTGTTGTTACCATAGTTGAGAGTATATTTATAGGTGGTCGATGCTGGTACAGAGAATATACGAAACGTTTGGATGTCATCAGCTAGATTACCGGAAAATGGTTCGATTTTTTTCTCCAATTGACCTTTCACTATCAATACTTTCTATGAAATACTTCAAACGAATTTCCATTCGATATGTTTTGCATTATTGTTGTCTAAATATCTAAATATTATAAGGTTTTGGTTTTTTTTAAGCAATGAATTATTGAAAAACTCGAAAAATAAATAACTAAGTGATATTGTATATTGAACGAATTATTAAAAACTTTCCTGACAATGAAAAATGTGGAAATGCAATTTTCAATAATCGATGAACTTTTTGTTTATTGAAAATGTGTTTAATATAGCATTGCTGCAGAATGCTTACTTTTCCCATAGTGATAACGATTTTATTTGCGTTTTTATTCATTTATAACACGACTTGAAGGCACCAATTTATACAGATATCGGTCATATTTACGAGTATTTTTAAGCATCACGATAGTAAAACGATTATAGTAAAAAGGGAAAATCGTATTTGCAGTTGAGGTGGTTAACATATGCAATCAACCACTCTTAAATCGATTTTGACGAAAAATAATCGCCATTTGCCGATTTAGCCCTATTTCGGCAAAAAAAAAAGTTTCAAAATTCTAGAAAAGTGTTTGAAAAAAAAATGTTGGGAAAAAAGAAGTGGAAAAAATTTTCGTGTATTTCGAAAAATAGATATTAAAATGGCCTACTGATGGTGAAAATTTTTCATAGAAATTATGCAGTCGTTTTTTTTTCCCGAACGATTGGTCATTTAAGACCCTTATTGTTTCGAGATGCATAAAAATATTTTCCATTTCGTTTTCTCAGCTTTTTTCAAGCTTTTTTCTTAAAACTTTTGAAGTTTTTTTTTTTGCGAAAATAGACGAACAACATCGGCAAACGGCGACTACTTTCCGTCAAACTGCAATAACTATCAATTTTTCTGGTAGTTTTCATGAAAAAATGAATGCAAGCCGTTGAAACATTCCTAATGAGCTTAAATTTAATTGCGTAGTACAATAACAATTAGAAAGAATTGATCACCCAAAAAAAAAGAAAAAAAAAAGAGGATATAGTCTAAAATTCGGAAGAAAAAGATAAATAAAGAAGTGAAGAAGAAAAAAGATGCCTTTTAAAAAATGCCCTTAAAATATTTCTTAAAATGAAAAAAAAAGCAAAAAAAAGTTCGTTAAAATATGTTTTGGCGTTGAAGAAAAATATGAAATTTTATACATTATGTGCTATCAAAAAATTAAAATCTTTTTTTTTTTTGCAGAATTTCATGTCGATTTTGAAGAGTTGGAATGTATGTTTTCATGTGGAGGATCGTTAATCAACGAAACGCCAAGCTTAGAGAGGCGAAGCTCACGTAAAAATGAACAAATAAATCTCCTCTGTCATAAAAGAAGCTTCAATGTCAGCATTTTTATTAAGCAATTCAAAGAAGGTTTGTTATTTTTTTTGCAATATTATTTCCATCATGTTATCTGTCAATACTCTGAAAAAAAATGCTTCAGTTTTTTAAAGAATTATTTGAATTTATTTAAAATTTATTTCATTCATTCGAATGAAAATTTATAAAATTTTCTGCAAATATTGACAAAATAAAGAGCACATTTCTATTGCTTTTTCTTAGTTGTTTTTTTCCAACTCTGAACTTAAGATTTGCTCATTCAATCGAATGAAACGTTGATTTTCTTCCCAAAAGTCTTACAAGCGTTTTCGATTGCCAAATATAGCGAACTAATTCTGAGAGCCCTTCAGCTCGATCCTACGGTCACAACAGAATGAAAACCACTATGGTTGTTAGGAAATGAAGTCTGATATCAAAAAAATTTTTGTCACTTACTCTAACAGCATCATTTTTTCGAAACAAACAAAAAAATCAAATAATTAAAACGATGTGCTTCTAAATATCAAACTCATTCATATAAATGCAGGGCGTAAGTAATGATTTTTCTTCAACGATATTTGTTAGCCTACAGTGCAACACAGTGTATCGTTTACATTTCGCATATACTACAAACTATCGCGTTATATTTTATCGATTAGCTATTCAATCCGTTGAGTCAACAGTCACACGTCATAAACCTCTTTTAAAATTGCCTTTATTTGCTAACAATTGTTGCAAAAATTTTGCTCTATTTGGAAATAATAGATTGATTAGTAGTATATGTACATTTGCAGTCCATTGGATTGATCAACCGGTCTCATAAATTGCCGATGCTGAACCGTAGAGTTTTATTATTTTTTGAACATTTTATTTAAAAAATAAAATGTCTCTGTTTCAAATAGTTTCATCGTTTATGCAAATTTTTTCCATAAGAATCATATTACTTGTTGCCCGACCCGCTATAAACAGAGGCAAATATTTTATCACTTATAAATGATGATAAATTGTTTCGGAACTGATGAATATTATCTTGTTGCGTTCATTATGTTCAACATATTCCCTTGTGTTGGCTTTAATGCTTTCTGAGTTGAAACTACAGAAACACAGCATATTAGAATTATTTGCATATCAGCCCAAACTACATTATTTCAACTTTATTCCGTGTATATATGTATGAGGATACAAAGATATCAATTTTTATATACAGGTATGAGGATACAAAGACGTCGGATGACGATTTCTTTCAATTGATTTCAGAATCAAATTTTCTAAATTACCGAGGAGGGTACAAGTGAGGGTAAGGTAAATTCAGAGTATTGGATAAGGTAAGTTCAGAATATTGGACGTTGGGAGTATAGGTATAACATGTCCTCTGTAAATGACATTAAGTTTTGAAGGGATGTTTTGCGCAAAAATTCGGTACAAATCACTGGAAAATGTTCCCGTATGATTTTAGTTGGGAAAATAGTTGAAATGTCCCGAACTGTGAACGTATTACTTCATTTAATAGCACCCGGCCTAGTGCAACGATCGCTTTCATAATAAGTATACTGTGTTGTTATTGATAGTCATTTTATATGAACAATTGGAGGTATATTATAGGTGCGGCACAGGTAGTGAATTATATCCGTGAAGGAAGAGCTGATTTGATTGGCTTGGAAAGACTCAACTCTCTTATTGCTATTTTACCCGATAGTGAAGAGGTAATCTGTTCAATATGCAACCTGAACTCTTCCATATTGCTTGAATAAAATTTAAGGGAACGTTAATTGGCTCTTGTTCAAAAAAAAACAATTCTTATCGTTCATTTAGCTTCTAATTTAAGAAATAAACGAGCATATTTTGATATTAAAATACGCAAGAATTTAATGAAACTTGCGTTGCTACGCGGTGTAAGCTACAATTCGTCCAATATCATGCTCAGTCATATTTTCACGCAGTTATGTAAACTATGAAGTATAGGGCAATACATGAGGCAAACATTGAGGTAGGTCCTAACGAAATGGGTTAATATACCGTCCTTGATGTATATAACAACCAGATCAGACAAAGTTATATGAGTTTAGGTAAAGCTTGAATCCACTATATTCTTATATTGTTGAATAGGAATGATGGAGGAGTGGAAACATTTAAAAATTGTTTGTTATCTGTCATTTTCTTCCGTTCATTGCACCTTAAAAGAAGGGAATCCCCATTTCGATGAGCCTTCATAAAATGGTTGTTTTATGAAATTTTTACTGTTTTATCATATATATTATGTCTACCTGTTTGCTATAAATTTTCGAGCATATCTGAAATTGCAGATTGAGATTCTTCGTGGTTTTACGGGTGATGTGATGCAATTGGGACCAGCCGAGCAATTCTTTTTAAATTTGCTTACACTTACCGATTATAAGCTCAAGTTGGAATGCCTTATTCTCAAACTTGAGCTTGATTCTGCTTTTGATACGCTGCTTCCACAAATCGATATAATTATCACTGCATCAAATGGTGAGTGTGTATGTTTTTTGAAGTTGTTCGATTTTCCAAAAAAAATTCACTGTAAATGAGACGTTATTGTATGAATACCGGAAAATGTACTCGAAATTTTTTTTTCGTGATTATTTACATCCGCAGGGATTTGTCTAATATGCTAACGGCCCCTGTTGAGGTTTCAATGCACCAATTTGTGGTATAAACCGCACAAATAAATTCTTGAAGAGGTATGCAGCTGCCCTGCGAAAATTGAAATACTGTCTAAAAGCTTGTGCGATGATCGAAATTTTTATAATTTATTGGAACTTATACAGGAAGGGTTATGTATAAATTTCCTTTTTTCTACAACTTGAATTCATTTAGAATCTACTTACACTCCTCTCCATTTAGAAATAAAAATGATGTCACAATATATTGAAAGTTTGCTTGTCGTAATTTGTTTTCTCGTACAATTCATAGAGAGGCATAGAGGATGCCCAATTATAGTCAATCTCATGCATAGGAAACCAGATACATATGTATATTACAATGGGCATTATTCTATGATATTATGAATAAATATGGCACATCGATAGTTTGTTGTTCTTCACCCTCAACAGTGCGTCTTTGGGTGGTAATAGTGTTTGCATAGATAGACTTATGCTTGTTTACTTAGATGTGATACGTCGAAAGTGATTTCTGCTTTTCTGTCAAAATGATATAAAAAAAGCTTCTTATCGAGCGGATCATATTGTTAGCTCACAAACCTAAAAGATAGTGATGTTCTGTGATCGTTGTTCCCGTCAGACAGGTGGACATGCTTTTATCAAATCAATTGATCCATCACTCTGGACCATATTTTTAAAAAATACTGCCAATAAACGATCGGAGCGAAAATCACATGCGCTTCTTGGCCTTAAGTTAGCGCCCATAAGTGATAGCTTATGGTTGAATATGTGTGCTCATGTAATAAATAGCAATAGATCTAGGTATGGTTGGTATGACACATGCTGTGAGTGGGCTGAGCGCGACTCAAATGTTTTCGGGAGAGGGGGGAGAAGAGGAAGGGAAGGGGAGGAGATAACGTCGCAATATGATGATGAAGTTATCTAAAAGGTTAGTATCGAACGTCTGAACAGGGGACAAACCTTCAGTAACTTCAGCATAGCTTTTGTACAAATAAAATTCGAATTTAAAAAAAACTTTAAATGCAATTTCAGTATTCTTTCTTGAGTAAATAATTGGTAAACTATCTATCAATCAATATCTGCTAATCAAATAAATAATCTAGTCAGCGAATTACTTCATGGAATACCTACAGTTGCTATCGATATTTAAAGATGGTCGTAAAATAATAATAATATTTTGTGGTTCGTCATCTCCTTTATCAAAAAAAAAAAGTTCTTTTAACGAAATTTTAGAGATCAAACAAAGTGTGTTTCTACCGAAAGTATTCTGTATGCTCGTTCAAATCGGCAATTTCTTGAATGCGAATGGAAGTTGCGGCAATGCAGCTGGTTTCAAATTGAACTCGCTATGGAAAATTGTTGATATGAAGGCAACTAAGAAGAGTATTACATTACTCCACTTTATCGCAATGGTATTTACTCTATATTAATGACTTAGCAAAGAGAACAAACTTCCTCAACAATGAGAAAATATAAAGAAATATGAAACGAATAAGAAGAAAATTTTAAAGAGAGATTATTCTTTTTATATATAGAAGAAAAAAAGATAATATTATAATCACATATTGTTCGAAAAATTTTTTTCAAATATTTTCAAATATTTAACCAAAGAAATCATAAATATTCTTCAAAAACTTTTCATAGAAAGGTACTTGATCATACTTGGAAATAAATTTTAAAATTTTCACTAATTTCCAATAATTTATATTTTAATTATCATTTTCAACAGCTTTCTATCTTTGGATATCGTTTTTTTTTTCTTTTTCGATCGATTTTATTTCTGCTTAGAACGAATTGTTTCTAGAGTGCTTACTTCCAACAAAAATTCCCTTAATTAGTCTGAATAAAGTAATGATTGTATATTATAAAATAAATAAAAATATAGTTATATAAAAAAAGTGTATAGATAACTTGAATGCATAATGTGAGGATTGCAGCAAGACGTTCAATGTGCTGATGGTCTATCCGATGAGTTGAAAACAGTGCCATCGGCAGCTAAGTAAGTGCTTATCGTTGCTTATCGCATCTATAAAAGATATGCCTTGTTGAGATTATTTGGAACCTGGAAACGTGGAAAACAAGTTGTTTTAACGTGAACAATCGGCCTATAGCGTAGAAATTTGGATATTTTTTTCTTGTTCATACATTTTTGAATGAGAGGAGTAAATTCGTACATTAAATTGAAAATGCAGAGATAGTTAATGAGGCTAGCTAGTTTTGCAAATATAATATAAGTATGAGAATCAAGCTCTAAGAGCAAAATCGTTGATTGCCTGAATTAATATTTTTTACTAGAATATTAGAACTTAAATTATTTAATTAAATTCTCGAGATAAAGAAAGCGCTAAATTGAATTCATCACGAGTAATATTTTCATGCAATAATTTTATCTTTGAGTTCTATTCAGATTATCATTGGAAGGTATACGTACCGAAGTGCGTACACTTTGTGATAGACTTAGCAGAATTGAAGATCAATTAAAGACGAAAATATCGGATCCATATTTTGAAGGTCTCAGCATACATTTCAAGGTAATCTCTATTTAGTTTTAATTCATTTCTCAATTATCACTATCAATTTTTGCTGTTATCACCGTTGTCCTTTTTTTTTTAAACTTGTTGAATTTATTTTGATAAACTTTAATTGAATTTGGCTATATGCTTCAGTAATTTTTTTTTAATGAATATAAATTTATTAAATTGATAATTCGACGAGGAAATTTTCCAAACAAATTGTAAACTAAATCGACCTAAAATATATAATTCTATTGAAATTTGCAATATTTTATTAAAGGAAAATTTAACTCTGTTGAATATAATTTTTTTTTTGAGGAAGCACAAAAGAAGATGAAGGAAGTGGAGGAAAAATTGGAGCAACTTACTTCATTAATCGCTTATCTAGCATTCTACTTTTGTGAAGAGGAGAAAGTATTCAAATTGGAGGAATGCTTCAAGATTCTTTCAACTTTTGTCTGTCGACTTCGTGATGCATTACGAGTGAGAAGTTTCTATCAATTCAATTTTATTATTTAGATTCATTAAATTCATTTATGGTAGAAAATTTTTAATATTTCTATGCGGATGTACAGTGGTGTCTATAATATTTTTTTTTATTAATAGAGAGTAATTTAGTTAAACGTCTTCGTCTCGCTTGTATTTAGAAGATGAGATTATCTCATATCTTGACGCCTATATGATTATTCAGCTTTCCTCTGCTTTTCAAAGTTTTAGCATTTTTTTCAGTTTTTTTTTTCTGCATTAATTTGTTGCTAACTTTGCTTTCTAAAAGTTGGATAATCGGCCGAATTATTTCTTGAATAAAGAATAATATTGACGCAATTTTAATTTCTGCCATAAAGGTGGGCAAAATGTGAAATATGCACTCTGCCAGGAATAGCATGGAATAGGATTGACAGAACAAAAAATCATTCAACGTTTAGACACTTTGTCCGCTTGGAGAGTTGAAAAATAGCTAGGCGTATAAACTGGAAGGTATTCTAAAAGCCAAAGGAGAGAGTCAGAAATGGAAACGAAGGAGAATGGGAGCTAGAAAGAGCGTAGATTTGGAGCAGGAAAAGGATGGAAGGACGATCCTTCACTCCAATAGCTCATTTTCCTTCTTGTTTTTATTCCTTTGATTTATACCACTATTAAAATCATTTTCTACCTCTCATGCTAGGAAAGGACTGAAATGCCGGCAAATAAGCGTTTCTTTCAAAAGTATGCAACAAATAGGACAATTTTAAAAATGCATCTGATCGATGAAAGATTGATCTGTAAAATTAAGAGATTTGAAGGGAAGGATTATTTTTACTCTCATTATAGGATAATGAGGAACGGCGAAAACGAGAAAGAAGAAGTGAGCTACGTGTATTGAATGCGCAAAGCAATCTTCAGCACAGCTCATCCAATGTCGACCTATCGAATAATCGACTCTTTGTTAACGTTCTTCAAAACGAGTAATGATTCTATTTATTGCACTTTTACATTTAAGATATGTACAGACAACCATTAAATATTAGAATTTCTTTGCAGTTTTGTAGGTGCTGTGTCCAGAGTCGAGATCTAGAAACCATCATTCCTCTTAGTAACGCATCCATGCGCTACATTATGTATTATTCTGCAGTTATTTATTAATCAAATGCAAAAGACTAGTGAACATCTGAGTCGCCCAATTAATAAATTCTAAAACTATCCGTATTAGTTGAGGTGTAGAGCGCTCATTCGGAACATCACAGCTTCGTATCCGTCTCTGAACGGAGGTTTCATTGGTAATGAAGAACGATGGTTACTCTCTGAGTTGTTTATCGTTTTAATGGAACTCACAATTCCTCACAAGAATGCTTGTGAGAGCGAATTTGACAACGAGATATCGAAATAGTTTTGTAAAAGAGTGGTAGCAATTAATAAAGAACACCACTATGTATGAAGAAATTAACCAATAGCCGTGGATGAATTCATATGCAAATTGTTCAACTTTAGTATCGTACATTACAGAGCAGTTCATTGTTCTATTTTTATTTGTATTTGTATTACAGTGGAGGAGTGGATAGACATATGCGAATACGTTCGCAGGGTTCTGCATTAGGCAGTACGCCCAACATAAATATCGAAGGCGATGATTCAAGCAGCGAGAATGAGATGAGGCGAACTAAAGGAACAATCCACTCGAGTAGAAACTTTTTAAGAGCCGATGAAGAGGTAATGCAAAGCATTGAGGAATATCGTTAAGAAATTTGTTGTATATAACGCACATCATAAGATGACCCCCCCCCCCCTCCCTACGACATGTTTAACTTTGATCTGTTAATATGGAAAATTATTCAAATACGAGGAAAGCGCAAAAAACGCATAACATCATAGCCTTAGTGGCGTGCTTTCCCACTATTTTATATGCAAAAAAAAAATTCTTCACATTTTATTGAATTTTTTTATTATTTCTTCATTTCTTCAACTTCAGCATCGCAACTAACATAGCAATTTATTGTTCTGCTATAATAAACGATCGTTATTTGTATTATAGGCGAGGATATGGACATGTGAACACCTTTTCAGAGTTCTGCATTTCGGCAACATTCGCAATAAAAATATTAAATATTTGACGAAGAATTTTTCTATATTTATTTTTTCTAAATGATTTTTTTTTCGATTATTTTCTTGATTATTTTTTTCCAATACAATTTTCTTCGAAGAAATATTTTCTCAACGAGTTTTTTCCCGATGATTAATTGAATTTTATTTTTTCGACCCTAACAAATATCTAATGTTTTTTTTTTTGGAAATAAATTTCATCTAGTATTTATGTTATAGAAGTGAAATATTTCAGGGAGAGCAAATTTCATCGATTGTACGATTAAGACGGCAATCAAGACATAAAAGTGATGTGTTCCTCATTCGAAATAGCAATAATCTCGACGATTTCCTCGATGCAGCCGAACAAGTCGAGAAAGAGGCATTTCGATGCTCCTCTGAGGTTTTATTTTAGAGTGTTTCATTCAACGTTCATCCCATTATGAAGAACTCAAAATAATTTTGAATTCTTATCGAAATTTGAGAATCAATTCAAAAATGCGGCGATAATTATTTGCATCTTTCGAAATAATTCATGAAAATAGTGGATTATTTACTTTGGACATTATTAATTTTTTTTTCGAAATATGAATTGCTAAAATTTTTATGCAATCATAAATCAATTCGTATGTATTTGATTTATTCGTGCATAAATTAATTTCTTTCGGCGAAAAAATCTCAGGAAATAAATTCGTTTTTTTTTTATTTTTATTGTCTCAACTGAAAAATATTAAAATGTTCAAAAAAAGCCATCTCTTCAGAGCGTTTATGGATGAGCACTGATTAAGAAAAAAGTTCATTGAAAGTTTCATCAACGTTGGGAAACAAGTTTTTGCAAAACATTTATTTCATTGCAATTGAAATGATTTATTTCGAATAATAAGACGAAAATAATCATAAGCTTTCTTCGAAAAGAAGCGAATAAAATACAATCGTTGGTTTATATTGCCATTTTATCACAATAAGAGGGAACAATGAATTACTCCACCTTAATGTTGACATCTTTTTATTGGCTTTTTCGTCCACTGTCATGCTTCTTTCATTCGTTTATCGTTCAATATTACAATGAATACGGATTTGAGTTTTTAAGGAAAAGAGCAAAATTATTTTCGAATCTTTCTAGATCTAAGTACGTCAGGATATCGCAGTATGAAAATGTGGAATTTTTTTCCTTTTCAGAGGCACTCGTTATTGTTGGAAACCAACAATGAACCATTGCGAGAGGTTCTTATTGACATACCCAATACCTTACCGCCTGCTTCAGGTAAATAGCATAATTGGCCCAAAGTACATAGTATAAATGTTTATAGCTTTTGAGATATCATTTGCTATTCGCAAAAAAATACCCAACGCTGAGCGGCGTGCAATAAGAGGCATTGGAATATACTTAGAAAATAATTGGATTGCTTTTGTCAGCATTCGGTATTTACCTCTAACGACATTAGTAGAACTGGCATTACCCAGTAAATAATAATTGGTGCGACTGTAATAAAATTGCTAGAAGGAAGTCCTTCTCTAAGAAGGTGATTGCAGGAAATGATTCTATATTTCTGACCCATCCCGAAAAGTCTCTTCACGGAGATTGAACGATTTAATATGTTGATTGCTGATAGATGTTTGCTTCTGTGCTTATTGAAAACATTTCTTTTTATAGTGTTTACCTGAATAACCGGCATAAAATAGATTGTTTTGCTTTCAGGAAGCGTATCATCGGTTGGCTCATCGCCATATGCGAGAACAACGCACGATGAGGGTTTCGAATCGGATAAAGGTGAGCAGAAATTCGTTGAAGTGACTCCGACTCCCAAACCCCTTACAGCTCCGACTCCAATAGCGACACCACCACCGGTGAGGGTGATTGTCGAAAAGGAGAAAAAACAAAGCAGCAGTGCTATTGCTACTCCATCGTCATGCCCTGATAGTGGTAGCTGCATATCCCCATCGAAAATGCGCACAGCACTCAAAGGTATACGTCCACAAAAAACTGAGGATCAAACCAAGAAAGGCACAGCGAGAAGTCATAGCGCTATGCCGCGTGTGTCAAGCGTTGCAACCGGAAGTCGCAATCTTGCCGATCAGAACCCAGCAATGCAAGCTCAAGCTTCTACAGTAAAGTCATCGGTAAGAAGTAGTTCAGTATCGATGCAAAGACCTGCTCCACTACCGCCAAGGCCTCAGAATGCCGCCAGAACGCGTCAGGACGTGAAACCTGCCTCACCTAACCCTAGTGCGAGAAACTCATCATCACCGCGTAACGTCCTTTCTGAAACAAATAAAGCGCGTTCTTCATCTTCCGTAAGACCTGTAAGTGCTGACAGTCGAAAGGCGAACCAGGCTGAAGGGATGCGGATTAGCCCGACATCCATCACAAAACAGCCTTCAAGACGATCAGTCTCGTCATTGCCGAAACCTCAGACCATGTCTTCAAAGATGACCTCACCGAACAACGGAACACTGAAGCGGCAACCACTTACCAATGCGAACAATTTGTTGGCAGGCTCAGCAAACACGTTACGAAGTGCTGTGCGCTCAACTAACTCACCGTCACAAGGTACAAATTCTTCACTACGGCCACCGTCGGCCAGTAAACATATGAACAAATCATCAGCTTCAGCTAGTCGTGCATCATCGGTTGTTGCTGCAAGAGATGGACGATCTCTCGCGACACCCAACAGCGGTCGTTCATCGTCAGCGATAAGAAGTACGATTCGCCAATCACCGTCGACCGCGAAAGAAGCGCGAACCACAGCCACATCCAAAGGAGGACGGATAATAGACGGTCCTGCGTCAGCATCGCCGATTTATGCACACCCTCCTGCTGCACGTGCAAGAGCTCCCGTAGCGTTAGCTCATACACCAGCGACACATGCACACAGCCAGACAACTACGTCGCATCCATCGCATCCATCGGCGGCACGTGTGCGAAGTCCGGCCGTTCAGTCTACGGCACATTCAACGCCAACTAGTGCGCGACCGCCACCGAATCCTAAATTAGCTCCAGGTTCATCACCTCGGTCGACCAAGAAGCTATTGAAAACACCACCACAGTCCACTTCTTCACCATCGGCCAATAGTGCGGAAAAGCAGAAGCTTGCAATGAAACGTTCTGATTCCTGTAGTACCGCATCCCGTCCCGCGCTCATCAAAACCGGTTCAATAACCAAACCTGGGTGGAGATGAGCAATGTTGTCACTGTGCAATAACTGAATGTACGGCAAACCTCAATTAGTGGAAGAATGGGGCGATGGGGAAAGGATGAGGAAGGGAGATAAAGTGGGAAAAAAAAGCATGCACCATCGCAGAAGACCTGTTGGGTTGCGACTAGACCACGAACACGTCAGTCAAATTCTGCCCTTCTTTCTGACTAACCTCTCGATACCTTCCTGCAGCTTAATGGGCTCCTTGGTTTGTCATTTAAAAGGACATAATAGCGAATACCTGAAGCTTATTGGCATGTTGGTGGGGGCGCACCACTTAGCAAGTTTCCACGTATCAGACACTGCCGTACAACCCCTACTCATTCTGCCGGTTTTATTTGTTCCGATAACAACATGTGCCGTACTGCTTCGAACGAACTCTTCGATTCCTCGAAATCTACGCCTGAATTCTTGCAATTTTCGTTCAGTTCTTGCCTAACCCCATGGGCACTCCTTACGCTGGTCAAATTTTCTACCTTCGAAGAGTCACTTCTTTCTTTCTCCGTGGCCTTATTCCAGCCTTTCTTTACCTGTCCGTTTCGGATTTCGTTCGATGCATTGCGACGTTTATGTGTACACAGCGCGTCAGAGAAATTGAGTTTCTTCATACAGATATAACTCATTCATTTGCAAGATTTTGTGCATAATATATCGTTGATCTATTGTGTGCGCTATAAAATAATGATGTCTTTGCGTGACGCGATAACTTTCTTTAAAATTTAAATTTAAAAAGAATTTTTTTAAATTCTCTTCCTCTTATGAAAATACAGCTCCACTCCGTCCATGGGAATGTTTGGATTTTTAAATTTCGAGATATTTTAATTGAATTTTCATATCTTGGTTTATGTTCGTTCTTTTTTTTTTCGATTTTTTTTATTCATCCTCTCTTTTTACGGGAAATTCGATGAATTGTGTTACCGTTTGGAAAAGTAATCCCGAATACTGAAGATAACCTCGTATTGGTACCATTTCCGCTGAATTCAAACTTGAATCTTGGATAACTTGCGTTCCATTTAGTCCGTGTTTTTGAAACTTTCAGAACCTCTGGGGACTTGGTGTACAGAGTGAATTTCACTTTTACTGCTTACTTTTTACTTACTTCGGAAAAGTTATGCGTTGGGGAGAGGGCGGGTTTTGAGGGGTCTTATAAATCGAAAATGAGTCGGCAGATTCCCGCACACATATATTTATTCTATAGACAATCGAAAAGTACTAACAAGCGAAATTTAATTTATCCGACTCGGGGTGATTTCACCGTGTTATGGTACTTGCAATATGCAATTACCATTCTTAACTATGGGAGCAAAAATTGCGGGGCCCATATCTCAGCACTCGTTAACCGTAGAGCGTTGAAAACAACTTCATTGACCTTTGAATGGGGAGCAGTATCCTAGAATATATTATATGACCCAAAATGCTATTAACCCTCCCTCCCGAATCGTTCGGCCAGAATTCCCAAAATCACGATTTTGCCGTTTCCGACGACCCAGTATCTCACCGGGGGTCCATCAAAACAGATGGGATCATTTGAAGTTTGGGGAGCTTACTTGAACAGAAGTTGAAGAGTACATTTCAATGGCATGAAATGTTTTACAACTTTTTCAAAATTCAACACAATTATACGCCTTGAAAGTTCAAAACAGGTAAAAGTTAAGTAGGCTGTAAATGGGTACGAATTGAATCAATTTGGCTCCACATTAGTTTATTGGATTCAGAATCAAATTCTCTTTCAAGTGATGCTGAAAATTTTTTGAAATTTAATTTTTCAGTATCAGCCCATTTTTTCATTTTTGTCGTAAAAACTGCAGGTTGTCTTGCTGGTCATTTATATGTACAGCTTAGTGCTACTTTTTACCTACTTACCTATAGCTCTTTAAAGTTTTCGGAGTAGAATTTTTTGTCAGCCATAATTTTTCAAATTCTTCCCTTCTATCCATATCAAATGTCGTCAAAACACACAATCTGAGCAAAACGTTTTTAACTTTTATAGCCAGACACGTCTTTGATTCCTGTGGTCTTCCGCTTAGCTCAATCGAGTTCAGAATACGTCCACATGAAAGCTTTTCAACGAGAGCATTAAAAGGATGTTTTCATGTCTTCGAAATTTCCAAAATGAGCAACGACACAGAAGCATTTAAATTTTTTAAAACTTACTCCCTCTTGATTTTGAATTAAATGTAAGCAAATATTTGCAATCATTAGTGGCTTGCGGTTGCAGCTAATTTGCCACAGGACAATTTCGGCATCATCTAACGAAAGATTAAGGTAATTTATAGTGTCTCGCGATATATGCCAACTGCAAGGGCGGGATACTCCGCTCTCTCATGCTTTTATTCATAGCTATTTCTTCGTCTGCTGTATTTCCGAGCGCCGAAGGCGCGAGCCTGTTATCCCAATCTTAGTCTCCCGCCTTTTCGAGTGCCAAAGGCGCTAGTCTGTTGTTGATGTCCTTGTCTGCTGTCTTTCTGACCGCCTAAGGCGCGAGCCCGTTATCCACTTCATCTTCTCTCCTTCCGAGCGCCGAGGGCGCCAGCCTGTTATTCCTATCTTCGTCTGCTGCGCCTGCGAGCGCCGAAGGCGCGAGTCTACTATCCATATCTTCGTCGCCTGCTTTTCCCGGCGCCAAAGGCGCGAGTCTGTTGTCGATATCTTCGTTCCTATCTTTCCGTGCGCCGAATCTCAGGGCGTGTTATGCACTTCCTCGTCTTCTTTCATTCCGAGCGCCGAGGGCGCCAATCCGTTATCCCTATGTTCGTCTGCTGCCCCTCCTAGCGCCGAAAGCGCGAGTTTTCTGTCGATATCTTCACATGAGACAAAGTTTTAACCAATCCGTTATCCCTTCACAAAGTTTTATCCAAAAGAAACACATGAGACAAAGTCTCATGTGTTTCTTTGCGCCGGTGGCGCGAGTCCATTATCCATATCTTTGTCTTCTCTCATTCAGCGCCGAAGGCGCGGGTCTGCTGTCGATATCTTCATGCCCAGCATTTCCGGGCGCCAAAGACGTGAGTCTTGTCGATATCTTCATCTGCAGTTTTTCCAAGCGTCGAAGGCGTGAGTCTTTTATCCCTATCTTTGTCTTCTCTGATTCCACCGCCGATGGCGCGAGCCTCCTACCGATATCTTCGCCTGCTGCCCTTCCTAGCACCGAAGGCGCGAGCCCGTTACCCACTTCGTCTTCCTTTTCGAGGCGCCGAAGGCGCGAGTCCGTTATGCCTACTTCCGTCTGCTGCCTTTCCGGACGCCAAAGGCGCGAGCCTTCTGTTGATATCTTCATCTCCTTCTTCCCGAGCGCCGAGGGCGCTAGTAACCCATTGATGACTTCAGGTACCTTTGGTCCCCCCCCCCTTTCTTCCGCTTCAATAACGTTGACGTAGTGACCTCGCGTATTCCTTATTCTTAGTTGAAGGAAAGACAGCAGTTCATTCATTATGTACAGCTATCGCAACAGTCCTATTGCACACGCGGAACCCTAAGCAGCTACACTGAGCAATAGTACACAACCACACCAAATGACGATGGCTGTCAATGATGCGTAGATATCAAACACGCCTTGTATGGCCATTTCTACGCAATTTTTTTCGAGTTCGAGCTGGCTAGCGCGGAATACTGAAGCATCACGCACACGAATGTCGATAATGTATGCAGTGGTTTTGTTCTAAACCTGAAAACCTACCATGATGGAATCAACCAGCAGTGTATATTAGAAGTCGAGTTGTCCGTTCCTGGACCACTTTGCTTCTCAAGCATTTCTGGATACGGCTACTTTGCCATAACAGAAGTGGAAAAGCGCGTACTGCATCAATCTGGTTGCGCCTTATTTAAGTGTGCTAAAACACTGCGAGTTAATTTCTTCCGTGAGCTTCCCGAACAAATGAAAAACAACACAATGACAATGAAGAATAGCGGATATTAACAACCCTTCACATAAAACGATAAATAAATAAATAAACGTTAAATCACAGAGAATGAGGAAGAATATATATTTGTAGCAATAAGGCTATTATTGTGCTTAAATATGGAATGAGATTAAAATTGCATAAGAATAGCAAACCATATAATTCAACTCAACTCATCAGCTCTTCTTAAAATTTAGAGTAACCTCATTAATAACACACTTAAATTGTTATTTCAAATTTATGAAAATCTATTAAATCTATTTCTTTCTAATAAGATATACGACCGAAATAGAGATAACTCCAAGTGATATTTGAACATTGAATATCACAAAACAAATCTGTGAAATTTAAAAGAAGTTTCACAACACAGAGAATTCGACAAACAATCGGCTGAGAAATCTCAAATACTTTAAAACTCCAAACAAAATCTCCCAATTTAGTTCATTTGCTTTATTCAAATTCAATCCCCCTTCCGAAATAACCTAGCGAAAGCCCACTCCCTCTATTTCAAATTCAGTATCCCCTCCCCCCTGGCATCGTGGAGGGTTGCAACCTTCCAAACCCCACAAGGCTCAGTTTGGAGTTTCATTTTATCTCGGCCCTTACATCAGATTGTCATGTAAAAGAGGGATTATATCAACAAAAGCAAACGAGAACAAAAGTTCGACGAATTCAAATGCAAGCCAGGAAGAACGAAGACAGATGCGATCCTTTTCTAGGACATACTCTACATCCTTCGACTCTCCTAAAGTCAGAATATCCTTTCCCTCTATCATCTGTTGACGGTATCATAAAATAAGAATCCCCACTCCCCCATCACCTACGTAACAGTCGCTTTTATCCTACCTGGCATACAAAAGAAGTTATAACAACAAACCATATGAATAAAGAACAACCCTTTAAACCACACAACCAACATGAGAAGTGAATAACAATGAACAGAAGTTGCATCAACAGATTAAGTAAATTTGTTTTGAAATAGTACAAACAATTGCATCGATCTTTTTTAGTTATGCAGATTTTAACGGAAATATCACATAATATTTAAGAGAATCTATAAATATAAAAACAAATACAGTGCAACTATGCCGGAATGATGAAAAAAGCATAACGATGGTAATGAGAAAGACAACGCATGACGCTACAACAGCCAACATCCCATCAATAGACTTGCCTATATTGTACTTTTAAAGAAGCTTCTTGGACACCAAAAATAGAGAACCACTTGAGACGAATTCTTGGTGAAGTTGAGAAAAGACAAGTCTTGTTAGGCACGACCCCACAAACAATTAAATAAGATTTGCTTGATGCAAAAAACATTTCAAAAATTTTTGACCTCCGAATAAACACAACAAACAACAACTTCGAAGGCACAAAGCAACAAGCATCTCTATATATCAATAACCCTTTATGCGTGCCGCTCACTTCCACCCTTTCCTCATCCATCTCCATCTACTATACATTTATTCGCTTATCAGAACCTCTAGATTGTCTTACGATTCTACAATCATACTGCAAGACATGTTCAAAGTGTTCAATGGCACGCATAAAGTGATTTGAAATTTGACTACGGTTGCTTTGCACGAGTATTCTATGAGCAGAATTAATGTAGGATGCTGTCATGTCTCGTATCCTTCCAACTGCCATTTCTGTGCATCCAGTGTGGGAATACACTCGCGGAGTTGCAATATAGCATCTCCGAACAACTCCATACAGCGTCCCGTCAAACGATGTTTCAACAAACCCGCCTGCAATAAAAGAAACGATTAGTCTGATTGCAGAAGTTTATATATATATATATATATATATATATATATATATATATATATATATATATATATATATATATATATATATATATATATATATATATATATATATATATATATATATATCTCCAAGGCAGCGTCAATCATTTCCTTTAGGAAATATATGTTTCAATAAACTGATCTGAACAAACCCCCGCATCGTAATCGAACTGATGATTCACGTTGACGGATGTCGTCGAGCATTTCTCCAACTTCACGTCGATTTTCTTCGCTTTATCCGCAGCTCTATCAGCCGCTAAACACGTCTCATCCGAACGGACCTCTCCATCTGATGTTAAACTCCATGCCTAAATGTGTTAAACAAATCAATGACCCTCTCAAAATAATTTCTAAAAACAGAAAAATTGAAATTCAATAAACAGCATTGCATCAGCTGGCCCAGACTAAATGCGGATGCCGTAGACTGCAAAACGAACATATCTTAATCAAATACAAATTTGATGTCAAAAATAAGACACTAAATCTCCAAATCACAATTCACATAGCAAATAATAATAATAATAATCTCACCTGATTACCACCAATGCCATGACAAACTGTCACTCCTGCCGCTTCACCAGCACTACGTCCCAACGTATCCACACATTTCGTTGTGCTCGGATTCTTAATCTGCAATAAAAAAAAAACAAGTCAACGAATTACTTCATTCTATTTTATACTGGTTGAACCGATGATGCACTTCTTCTTTGCGGTCACCTTATTCACTTCGAACACCCTAACGAATTAACTTTGCTTCCGTGAGAATGACGAAGGTCGATTACAAATGGTTTGGGGCAGAACGGATGCTGGTAATCCTCTGCCATTATTAAGAACCCTTTCTCGTCTGCTGTCAGAACCAAACTTAACAAACTTGACAAACTCAACCAACCTAACAACTTATTGAACGTCATTGCAGTCAGCAAACTTAACAAAGCTTGTTGGATGTGAAAGATTTGATTTAATATTTGGCAGCAGCTAATCAAAATAAATCACTGAAAGTAGCTTATGCAAATTCCCCGGCTAGACAGACTGCTTGCTAAACAAAAGCACTAAAACAAAATCGGCATTCCATATCCATAAAGAATCCTTTTCAAACATCATGTTTGGCTGCAACGAAATTACATTTAAAACCATAAAAGAACTCCACTCCGAGGTTGAATCACCTGGCCAATACTCTTGAAACCTCTGGGAATAGGCGCCTCTGGGTAAATATTTTCCAGATACCAACGGAAAGAACGACATTGGAGATTCTCTCTTAATGCCTTCCTGTCTGCGAGATCGCCGACATCCACAGACCTTGCAGCTGCAAATATCGAATTTCCCCTCTTTTAATGCATTAGCACATCAACTTCGCAACTAACAACTCACTCGCAGTCAACACCAAGTATGCGCATAGCTATAAAACATTTTTCTAAATGATATACATTCTTCCTTACTATACTCTTCAAGGATCATATTACTAAAAGTGTTTAATTACAACAACTTACGACACAATAACTGATATATAATAAAGCATCACAATTGCAGTACAATAAGTGCATTACTGAAAAAGATAAGAATTTCCCTGCAGAAATCTCGCTCTTATTTTAACAACGACTATATCAGTTACTCCTGTCACATACTACAGAAATTCTACTAAAGACCTCACTACATAAAAATAGTTGTAAACAGTACTAGCCTGTATTTTTAAAGCATCAATTCCCTCAACGATCCGCAATTAAGTCTTCACTTTTCCCATATCGATCTCTTTTACTGCGCAAAAATATTCTCACTTAATAATACACAAGAATTCGTTTATAATCAAGTCGAAGTGGAACGTTGAAAAAAAAAAACGAAAAAACTTACCAGGTACCATTTTATAGAAAAACTCTTTATACTCATCCATCCAAACTTCCGCGGTACGAGCTGCATTATGATGGATCACTTTTGCAGTACCACCAGGGAATGTGTAAGGTGTCTGTTTTCGGAATACATGACCTACTCGTGAGCAGGGATGTATTTCTAAACTTCCGCCACATGTCCATACCTTTAACAGCACATGTCTATTAAAGACGCAATCCAAGAACTTATTAAAATTCGAAAAAATCGAAGAAAAAATGCCACTGACATCACTGTAAGAGGCAGTTATTTTGGTTAAAAAACTCGAAAAACATTCGGATTTTGAGACAACAAAAAATCATCCAATTATTCCAATATACAACAAATCGGAAAAAAGTTCTGCATATATGCCACCTAGAACTAAATTCCCAATAAGCATAAAATTTCTATATAAAATTCGAATATGACTAACCCTAAATGAGATTTCGAGGTTTTCACCACCCCAAACTTGCATTCCCTCATCGTAAGAGCCAATATCATAGAAGAATTGTCGATCGATAGCGAACAAACCACCAGCTATTGTTGGCGTCCTTAAATGTCAATTCATTTTGTGAGCATATATCATCACAAATCGTGGCGTATTCCCTTTTAAAAAGACAAACGAACAAGTTTGGTTTGAAAGAATGATGACACAACTTTTCGTTGCAATTAGAAAAAAAATTATTTCACTAAGGGCCCTCTCCCTATTCAGGATGTAAAGCTGTACAATGTGCTTCCCTTTCAATGTGAACAGCAAATACTTCAAACAAACAATACCTAGTCTGCGCTGTAAAAAAAGTGTTTCCTTTCACATTTGTGCGATGCCTGTAATGCTTAAACTTAAAATCAACCTAGTCAAAATTGTGAAAGCATTAATACGCTTAGAGCTAGCTACTCGAGCAGGAACGAGACTAGGAGTTCTACATGCAGACTTACTGTATTGGTGCGGATCGATCATGATTACGCCTCTCCATCTCACGTTTTGGAACCTAGAATTCAGCACGAACGAATATTGCTCAAGAATGGCAATACTGCAACAAAAAAGCCAATATCGGCCAATAAGCCTCACCCACCCAGTCATATAACAACAAACAGCACTGAAAATTGTAGTAGTGAAAATCAAGCACAAGATTCAAAATAACAGATCCCAAAAATTTATTGCATGGTTGCGACCTTCACAGATATTAATAAGCCTGGGTTCTTTCTTCATCCTATCGCCTACATCTCGCTCCTTCCTCTACCTCCTCCCCTCACTCCCCTCAAAAAAACCATTTCATGGACGTTATCATCTTTCAAATTTGCAAGCAAAACTAGCATTACTGTTGAAAATGTCTATTCACAACAAGGTATACAAGCAATACCTATGGGCTATAGCCCATGGCTCTTTAGCCAACAGCAAATTTAGAGAAGAAAAAGGTGAACCATTTGACAGTCAATCATTTTCCAAAAATAACAAAATCACGACCACATTCTTCTTCAAATGGATCGACGAAAGCTGCATTCAACCACATTACCTTCCTACATAGCACAAGCTTTTGGTAAAAATCTAACCAACCTAACCGGAAGCTCGCAAAATCTTACCGGATACCAGCGGAAATTCAGATGCCAATTGAATCCTCCCCATGTCGTGTCCGACGCGGTTATATATTCGAAGGTTTCGTCCGAGATCACATCAATAATCGGTGCAACGACACGCTTACGATCCGTCGCCACTCTATATAATAGTGGCTCTAACCACCCTTGTGTTACTTCAACATGTGCATCCAAAAATAATAGCACCTAAAAATTGGCATATATTCCCCGAACTCGAACTGCTAGAAAACTACGAATCAATGAGTTCTGGCTAGGAATATGATCGAGGGTTCTAAAGACTGAAGGAAAGCATTCCGATGAACTGTGAGCGAATTTAGATATATATAATTCTTTAAGCTGCGAATTATGCATTAATAATTTTAATGCAAATTACACCCAAAAACGATAATTACATTCAAACAGAAACTTCGCGGTACTCTCAACAAAGCCCTCTAAGCACAATTACTGTCATCAGAGATGCTACTTTAAAGCGATTTAATTAATGATAACTTAATAACTGCTAACTTCACTCCTTCACTAAACGCTATATCAAAAACAACTTCCAATGAATTCCACTCATAACTTCTAAATTCCAACACTGATAATTGTTTAAAAAGAAAACGCCATCATAACAGAATAAACCATCATTATGCTAGAGAGAAATTATCAAGTAAACGTTCAAGAAAACGTACGCACCTTTCCCTTAGATAACTTTGAGCCTTCAAGTCGAGCACGTATCAATCCCGATCGTTGTTTCAGATGAACTAAATGAACAGGCACTGGGAATCGCTGAATGTACAAATCGAGTGGCTTTTTCAAATAGGCTGAAAATAATGGAATCATTGAAAGAAAATCTCGCATTTCTTTCATCTCCTCTAAAATTCAGTGATAAAAGAGAGCATTCAGACTGCAGAAAAGTGCTGCAACACATTAAACTCCTCTCACGCTCTATGCTGTCAAGCCTGCTCAAACATACTGAATGAAAAACACTTCAAAATATGACCGTTTTATAAAGCCAAAAATCAAACGCACCCACTTAGAGCACATGAAGCAACGAACAGCAGAGAGTGGAAAGGGAGGGTTTGGAAGCGATATCGAACGTTTGAGAGTAAAAAAGCAGCAATTGTTTCACAAACACGAGCGCTTCTCTTTACACACCCGCGTTTCGCTTAAAAATCTATGTAATACCTGTCATTATTCATAAATAGGTCCATATACATTTCCACCTATCCCGATATTAGTAAAGCAGCATATGTCCTGTTGAACTCCTCCTAATCCCTTTGCCACTCGAATTTACGTATTTATTAACACTTCATCCAGCTACCGTTGACTTAATCGCTCAGTCACAGCAACAAGATTTCCATATTGATCACAATTTTAAGCGAACAGCCATTCCCTTAATTAAACATAATTTCAGATGGCTTCCTGTTGGCGAATAAATAAATATTCGCATAATATTTCAACAAGCAACCAATGCAACCACGGCCTTTTGGCTAAGCAAAACAGAATCGAATAAATAAAACACCTTCAAACCGATTTATATTTTAACCAATAATAAATATATTCTATACATTAACCAACAATAAATAACACTCTTTAAAGCATTTCCATTCTACACTATCTAAATCAATGAGTTTGCTCTCTCCCCTAACTCCCCTCCATCCTTCCCCCTCCCCCCCCTTTAGCAAAACACTAAATAATCTATTGCGTGCAAAAACATGTTCAGAATCAATGAGAAAATTACTTAAAAAAGAGAGAGAGACTAACGACGATCGGAGAGGTCGTCAATGAGTATAATTTCCTTGATAAGCTCAAGAGGGCTTCTATTCACCACCGAATGCAACGTCCTCAACAGAGTGCTCCATGCTTCATTATGAAAGACGATTATTATAGAAACTAGTGGTAATTGTAAATGTTTATAGTGCGTCGCTGATTCACGACACCTGAAATAAAGTAACGCTCGAAAATAAAATGGTTCTTAACGATAGAATAAAGAAATAAAATTAGACGAAAAAGAATTCAGGTGAAATAAATAAAAACAAAAAAAGAATAACGCACACAACAATCTGTCATATCCTCAAACTGCTCCAGGTTGGCTGAAGCGTAAATGTGCAATTCAAGTTTGCCACAAGCATTAATTTCCGCTCATCTACATTTCTCATACAAAATGAACTCATTTGCAACATTATCTCATAGCAGTTATCCACTGACTACAAAAAGCTGCAAACTGCCAATAAAAAAAAGACTGTCAACCTAAAGTTCAACTCATTAGGGATGCCGATCAAAAAATAAATACTTTGAAGATCGATAGTCTGGTAGAGATCGATTTATCGAGATCATATCGGAGGCCATCAAATTGAACTGATTCAGTTTGAACTTCTCTTTCCGTTCTTGTTCCTTTGAGGGATCGATATGCACGGGGCTGCCCATCTCACCTGGACCGTCCTTCGAGAAAGATAGACCTGGTAACAAACCTTCTGTAGGTTATGGGAGAGGATACCTGGGCGCCTTTAACGGTCACAATAAGCTGGAAATACTATAACAAATCATCTCTTCAAGCCACTCGATCAGGAATACAGCTCATATCAACCTTTTCCCTTAACAAAAGAGAAGCCAATCTCCCCTCAAAAGCGGACCTCCTTCCCTTCAGCTATCGATAAAACAATCCCCTTCTCTGCGGTCGTTCCTTTATCCCTCCTCTTCCCCTCACAAAAACACTTTAGCAACACATCTCCAAATAATGAAAATTTCCCATTGCACTATCAGTGAACACCAATCTGGTTCAAAATTAATCTCATACAGCTGAGTCTTTAGTGCACAGCTGAATCCGTACAAAATCATAGAGGCAAAACCGAAGTTTTTAGCTCGACTTCAAAGCAACGGAAATGAAGTAGGGAGGCGGGAAGGAACCACACGGGAGAGGGATCTGAAACTTCCCTCAAAAGAGTGAGAATGCGCACCTCTTTCCTAACTCCGCCCTCCCTCTTATTCCTCTCCCTCTCATAACCCAGAAAAAACGTTTATCGAACGACAGATACACTAAACATGACATTTTCAGCCCCCACTCCTCCCCGGGCGGTCATGGCTGTTTTAAGAAGCAAAAGAATTCATCAATTTTATGCAAAATGAATTTTCCATTCAAAATTTATGAATCGTGAATGTTTTTTTTGGGGGGGGGGGGGGGGGGGGGAGGGGAGGAAGGAGAAGTGGGCAAGGAAATTGAGGCAAACATCCGGTCATCATATTCGAAAAAAAAGCCAACACTTCCTTTAAATTGAAAATTTTCGCTTATGAAATTCGACTTAGAAACACGAAAAAAAGTGGATAAAAACAATAAAAGGAGTACCAACGTAGATGCATTTCTTTGAAATAAGACATAATAAAAAGAAAGTTAATTAAAATCACTTAAGTTTGCCCATCAATTCTAAAAATTATTACTCTATAGCAGTTTTATATTAACATAAATTACGTAAGAAAATGACCGTAAATTATATCATATGGTAATGACCAAAATTCATACCTTCCCATATTTCAGCTAATTGACTTATTGCTTATCTCTCTCAAATTTAATTGCATTCATAAATACAAAGAAATTAATTCACCTTGGCTCCAAAAACCAGCCTACAGTAATATTTGTGAGGAGTTAAATAAACATCGAAGCTATCATTCAATCTCCGATCTCTTATCTCACAAATATTTTTACATTCCATTGTTTCCGGCCACATAATTTTTTTCCGCTCCTTGAAAATCACTACTCATCTGTGAATTTTTTCGGTAATTACACGTATTTCGGAAAAAATTTGAGACGAAGACAATAAAGCATTTTTTCTCCCATTTCTTTCTCAATGCCATTTTTTGAATTCTCATATCCTCGAAGATTCTCCAGCATTTTTTCTGCCTCTGGAAAAAATCCCGACCCTCTTCTAAAGGTCACTGTCGGAATATAACAATTTATCAATTTATAGCGAACCTTTGAGCAGAATTTCAAGCCGAGCCTGTGTCTCTATATCTGCTGTGTACTTCACTTCGTCCACCGAGCGGCGTTCTGCTCGTAGTTTTGTCGCCGTTTTACTAAATTTATTACATTTCAACGTTCATTTATTTCCCATTGTTGGTGGATTTTTCTAAACAGCTAACTTACCCCAATCTGAACCAAAATACGGTCCAATGAAAATTCAATAAAATCGGAAGTATTAACTCCTTTTTCAAAAATTACAAAAATTCACTTAATACTTCATCAGCGGATAATACTCTCGAAAATTTAAAAAATAATTTCAAAATTAAACAGTAAAAGTTGCATAAGAAATAAATCCAGGAATTTTCCAACGTGACGAAAAGACGAGAAGAGGAGAAGTGAACCGATGTCCTGCACAATTCTAACGTCCATGAATTCTTTGGTTAACTACTGATTACTAAGTTCGCCATTAACAGGTAACCTCGTAATTAATATAAGACTTCACGAAAAACAAAATCAATAAATAAACAAGCGCTAAGCAGTAGACATAAACGAAGCTAAGGAAAATAAAAGTTAAAGCTCCAGCATGGCTCCTCCTTTGATCAAACTCTATTTCAGTTATTTCAACGATCCTGCCTGCAAACCTCGAGCCGGTACGGCATTTCCAATGTTTACAAATAATAAACTTGAAACGTACGTTGATAAACCTGGATCGATAAAGTAGAACAATACGACCACATCTATCATCATCCATACAAGTGAAGTTATTAAGACCGCCCTGCATACATCTCGCCGAACGCGCATCCCCTCACTGCAAACATTGAACCTCATAAGTCCTTAGGCGTAATTACCTGCATAATATGCGGGAGCAAAAGAAAGAGTAGCGCCCCTTGAAAGTCACACGGTCGAAAGTATCGCGATGCAGAATCGTCGACCTCCGACGAGGAAGTTCGGTCACCTATTTGTTGTTGATTTCGCCGTTAGACCCTATTTCGAAAAATCATTCTTCGATGAAATTGCCTATTCCCCTGGCGAAAAACCTCCTCACACCACACTGGTAGGAGAGGGACAAAGCAATAGGAAGGGATATCCACAGAAAATATTGTTAGCATAAATGAGCAATGCTTCAGCTACCAAGAACTTAAGCTGCAATGCATGTCCTGTTTCCAGTGAACCTCATCCAACCACCTAGAATTGCAAATGGTCTCAAGACTAGTTTGCTCGGGGCAGTTCTCGAAGTTCAGCGAACCAAATTGTAATTACCTATGCCGAAAAAAAAGCAACCGATTACACAAACTCACAGTGAAACGGACCCGCTTCAAAGCGTATCTTTGCTATTTCATCTCGCTATGACCTTTCCTTAATATTTTTTCAAATCTGTTGCAAATAGCACAATAAACGACCAGAATGAAACCATAATCGTTACTCTCAAAATTTTGTGCAATTATTTCCTATAGCCTTCATCTAGCTTATCACTTCATATCACCTTTATCACTTCATACTATCTTTATCAATTCATCAAAAAAAAAAAAGTTCGATAACATCAGTGGATTATTACCACTTGATGAATAAATATGCGAGTTTAAAAAAAGAAATGCGCAAGCCGAGCAAACTTTATTCGAAAATTCGAAATTTGGTTTCATTATCGCTTATCATATATGAAGCTCTCAATTAAAAAAATCACTTCAAACGTATTACAAATAAAGAAAAAAGAAAATAACAACGAAACTTGTCGATAATTAAATTCAACGATCAAAAAAAAAAAAAAAAAAATAAAAATTCAATGGAATAAATGGCACTCTAAATCGGACAACAACCATAAGGCAATAAATATACTAATGGCGCTATCCAAAGATTTTTCAAAGCAAATATGCAAAAACTCTCGAAACGAGTGAATTATTGCATAAAGAAGCAATAAAAAAAAATCGAGTAAAAGTTTTTTTTTTTTTAATAACTCACTCGATCGATGATTTATAAATATAAAAAAGTGATGATTGAAATCTTTTACGAGATAGACACACATTCAAGCAATTATAAAATATTTCACAAATCGATGGCTGCAAAACGAAACGACGACGACGACGACGACGACGACGACGACGACGACGACGACGATGATGATGATGATGATGATGACGAAGACGTTCGCGCTTGTTTTTTTTTTTAATTCGTTCCACTCAAATGACAAATACTGCTGTTCTATTATATTTTCCGTCTAGAATTTTCGTGACATATGTTTGATTGATGTCTTATAGATATGGAAGAAAAAGGCACATGCACATGAAAAAAAAAAAATGCAATATTTTTTAAACAAAAGCAAAAAAAAAAAACTCATCTTATATTTCCACTGTTTTTTTTTTCGTCGGAAATATTAGAAAAAAATTCTTTTTTTTTTTTAAATACGCAGCAACTTAAGAAGAAAAAAAAAATTGAGAATGAAAAAAAAAGCAACAAAGGCATGCGAAACCCCCCCCCCCCCCCCCAGAAAAGACAATGTATAAATGAGAAAACTGAGCAATATGATAGCAACAGGCCAAGTGAAAAAAAAAGATATAATGCATTCAATTATGAGCAATTTCTCCACATATAATATTATTCTATCGTTCCGAGTTAATTGATTCGTTTTTTTGTTCTTTAGTTTTTTTTTTTTTTTCAAATAATTTTTTTTTTCTTAAATATTATTACCCTGATATTCAGCCTATAAAAAAATTTTTATTTTTATTTCAATTCATTTTTTAAAATATTAGTAAACCCATAATCGGCCTATAAAACACATTTTCAGTGGGGTTTAGCCATTTGTGTTTTTTTTTTTTCATAAAAGAAGCACTCTAAGCTTAAGCCGCTGATGAACTTCAAAATACTCATTAAATTTCTCAGCTTTCTATATTAAGTCCAAATGATTGCCTTCACGATCTATCCCTGAATAAATCATAATCTTCATTTTATTTTTCTTCATTGCAGTCACCCTAATTGTATCGATTCCTTCATTTTCATATAATTTTCTACGAAAATTTGCGATCAATAAGGTTGGAATTTTTTTTTTCGATATTATACCTCAGAACCCTAACAGTATCAATGAAATTGGGACAAGCTAAGAAAAAGAAAACGAGAAAGTACAAAGTCGAAAAAAAAAACAGAAAATCATAATAAAATAGAAGACAATAAGAATGCTACAACTCGGTGCAATGAACTTGCCAAGCAAATTAATCGTTCGCATAAGAAATAAAATACAGAAGTACAATAAAATAATTCAGATAATTAAACTAAATTTCCATCAGACTATAAATCTATCAAAGAATATATTAAAATAACGCATATGCCAAGAGGCAATGTTATGTCGTGAAAGCAGTTATGCATATTTCATTTCAATCTAAAATACAGTTTTCAACAAATCATTAGGACATCGCTCGACCACAATCTATAATATCACCATATCAAAGAATAAACTTACACGCAAAATTAATATTTGCAACGATAATCAAAACTTTTATCGTGCTCTTTTTGATGCATAAAATATTCTCGCAATGCCTTCCGAATGCAGCGCCAAACCTTAAGCAGAAGCGGTAGTGACCGCCGGTCAACACAGGTCACTTTCCTTGGCTAAGACCTCAATGACAACTGAAAATGAAAAAGCAGTTTGTGCCTACACGTTCATCGAACCTCGCAGATTAACGGCACATCCAAGTTTTAGCTGGTTCATACTTTCCCCTCTCTTCTCCTCCCAGGCCATATAATTCTCCAGTCACGACATCGAATTAGTTAATTTTGAAAATGGTTCATGGTAGGGAAATTTTGACGTTTGAAATCGAATAAATCCAATTAAAGTCTAAACAAAGAGGATAGTAAATTATTCATTCCCCAAACTATAGTAATTTCAAGATTATTATCAGACAGGCAAAATCATTGAGCAAAACAGTAACACTGATAAAAATATTGAAAGGCAAAAAGGACAAAGAGAGGGAGAAATATATTTTTAGCGGTTTCTGATTATCCACGCAAAGCAAGGCCTTTTGCAACGAGTTGATGAGCAACATCCTTGCCATCCGCATATAATTTAGCCGTAACAAATGGGATACGAGGACAATTCTCGTCAGGATATTGACTCCACTCACTCATCGGATCCACTTCAATATTGCTCGCTGAGAGTAGCATATCGCAAAGTGCGGCCTGACATTCGCAACTCCATGTTTCACTTCCCTCAAGTGGTTTTATGCCACCAATCTAAAATGCTTCATTAGTACACTTTGCTTGCAAATAATACAAAATTCCTCTAAAAACGCTTTAAAAAGTGCTTTTTAACTAAGGAGTTTAATTAAGGAGGATAAACTTGAAGGAGGATAAACCGGTATAAAAATTATTTTAACAATAAGACATATTTTTCTCACAGAAGCGGGAAGTTCCCTCAGAACAGTGAAATCCACATGACATAGTCTTTCCGAAGTAAACCTCTTAAAAACTCGACATTCTTAAGAGAAAAATCTAAGCGATTAGTTATACTATCTTCAACCATACTGCCTTCTTCTTTATTAGCTCGTCCCCTCCCTCCCTCCCCACTACAACCACCAACAAATAACACATGAGTTGCTGCACATGAATCATGAACTATCAAAGAAAAAAGAGTAAAAAGAAAAATGCGTACCTTACATTTCGCGAGTAGAACCTTCCTAAGCCCGACTGGAACCCTAAGAAAACGGAAATTATGTCTTCGTACGATGCCAAAAGCACCAACATCAAGTGAATAGACCCGAAAGCAATCGGCATCAATGCTACTCGGACCCAATAGTTGCACGCGTTCCCAATTTGATTCGGCGTTCATACGGGCTGCATAGCATTGACCAGCGATCATCTCATTGAAAATTGGTGGCGACGGCTGTGCAACGCTATCTCTTTCCACCGCCGTCGAAATATAATCCGGAATCGGATCCTACACATTAACAACCATTACAACGAAGCACTTAGCTACTAAATTCGGAACTTATGGCATCATTCTAAACCCCATAGGTCTCTTTTTTCAAAGCTCTTCCATTTTTCTCAATTTTCTTGTCCCATAATAATATAATTTCTCCCCTAAAGTCTCTCCTTTAGCTCCGAACTTATAGCAACCATCGAAAATCCTACACGTATCTAAAATAAAGCTGTGCACACAAATAGAATAGAATATGCTTCGAGATTTTGGTTTACACAAGGCAATCTCATAATCAATATTTCAATCCTAAAAAGAAATCCACATGCCTCATCCATTAGTGACTATATATTCCCATTAAAGTTGTGCACTTTTTAATCTCCTAAAAGATACAAATAGAAATTAAAATAAAAAAAAACAATGAATTCTAAAGAAAAACGTATGCAAACACAAAATGCAAAATGCATAAAATAGAAGTAAACGACCGACGACTGAAAATGAAGCGATATAAATGCATTAATTCGCCAACAAAATTTCTTTCATCTCAGAAATGAACTCCGCGAAAACTCAAATATTGGCGCAACGCAGGACAGTGAATGTCAAACAAATCGCACTTTATTCATTCGTAACAAAAGTGTGGTGACACTGGCCATCTACTTCCCTTCATTCCCTCAATGTCAGTCTTTGAGCAACGAATTACGGCAGAAATTTCAGCTTTTTTCCATTCTCCTCGCCAATTAGTTTATTATCTCTTCTCTTAACAAGTGGAAATTATCTCCTCAAATCATCATACTTATATGCTCAATAAGGAAGAAACTGCAATAAATGTGGTAGTGCGAAAAAAAGAACAAATCTTTCCGAAAAAAACCCCCTAGCTGCAAATAGGAACCGTTCCGCATTCGGAAATTCAAACGAGACAGACCTGAATGGGGCTTTAAATCAACTGTGCTTTATTCCTATATTCTTGGAGCGGACATTTTATCGACTAAACCATATTTGCAGCTTTACACTCTCGGCCATATTATTCACGGTCGCCAGACGCATCGCAAAAGCAATCTTGTGGCCGCGTAATACGATTTTTCTACGTTCCCGCTCTTATTCATATATTTTTCTTTTTAGAAGTGTGCATTCATTTCATCTTGCTGAAGGAACCACCCGCCACCCCAGTGGGAAACTATCACTCCTCGAAATTTATCCTACCTCTTCCGTTTTTAAGGCTTTCGAAGTAATCGCCAAAGAGCATTTACGAGTGATTTTATGTGAGAGGACCTCCCAGACTCTGCCCGTTTCGGCTTTTTCCTTGGCCTAATCACCCACCACATCTCAACTTATTTCTCTTTAAACGAGAGAGTGTCCGCGCTGAATATAAAGTTCAGATCGAAACTGTGTATACTGATTACACTAAAGCTTTTAATGTGGTCCGCCACAAAAACTGCTCCCAAACTGAAAAAAATATGTCGTCGGCTTAAAACATTTTTTAGTGGACGAAATTTTCAAATAAGAATTCGAAATAGTTACTTTCCCTAATGCTCCCTCACAACGTCGTGTCTTAGGTTGTTTTCTTCATATAAATTAACGATGCTTCCGATAACATTCTCAGTAGTAGCAAGCTCTTATTGTCCATTGTATTACCCTACCCATGTGTTCGTTATCCTGCAAAAGGACACTGATGCATTCGCCAAATGGTCGAAACTGTGGCAGTCAAATGTTTCTCTTGAAGTATGTGATGTACTTCATATCAACTATCGGCATAAATGCTTTCTCAGGCTAGGAGGTGGTGTTCTTTCCACTACTGATGGTGTTCATGACCTTCATATTACAACCTACTCCAAGCTTCACCGAAAGTTACTGTCGCAGATGTAAACTGTATTCTCCGTGCTTCACAGCACATATTTATTAAGCATTATTGAAATGTCCTTCATCGTCTACATCCGGCCCATTTTGGAATACTGTACTCCTGCCTGATATCTTTACTTGCTTTCTGATATCAGGTTGCTACAGAATGTCCAGAAACACTTCACTCGCGTTGCTTTCCGCAAATTTTATCGTCATCTATGTCACTGTCAGAAATATTTCGTTTCGTTCCTCCCTCCTTTAGTTGACATGCACATCACATTCAGCTCGTTAAAAAAAATACTGCAGCACAAACAATGTTTTGCACAACTTTCAATCCTGCGTTGTACGAGACTGGAATCCGCTTCCCGTCGATATCGTTAGTGCACCCAACCCTTCGGCCTTTAAGCTGCAGTCGAGTCGTTTCAATCTAAGTACTATGCTGCTCATATGTATTAGACGCCTACTCCTAAACTAACTTTGCAATCGTTCTCCTTCTTTTTGCTGTTTCCTCCTCACATACTTCTGTATGCTTTTCTACTTCACGGTGTTGAAATAAATAGATAAATAAAATAATACAGAGTATCTTTACGCCTAACCTGTAGCAAGTACAAACAATAAAAAAAAGCAAAACGAACCAACGAGCGCTGCCTTATGCTAATATTTCCAACATCAAAAACGGCAAGAACGTGAGCTGCAAATCTGTTCTTTGGCATTTCGCTTAGCTCCATCGGTACCAAATCAACCACATCGCCCACTTGACATGGCACTCCGAACGACGCTTGAGAGCTACTAAAACCAGTCTACTCTCGAACGATATCCGTATAAACATATGACCATTTGTAAAGTAGACATCCTACTTTAACGTTCATAATGTGTTCTTACTAAATAAATATTTCTTACTTACTAAATAAATATCTAAGGAACTCAAATATTCAACCACCGGAACGCTAACGATATCAATATTCACATATATTTAAATGGAAATTAGAGATAATTTATAGTACACTCAGTACTGATACGCCGTTCTAATTACGTACTTTGTTTTTATTGTGAGGTAACCCATCTCAAATATATAACCAGCAAAATATTTTCATTATGTAACATATATTTCGATATTATACAGTAGAGTGCAAACTATATCGAACACGACTAATACCCCAATAAAGTATGTTTACGAGTATGCCTGCGAGTATGTTTACGAGAGTTCAGGGCTTACGAAGCGCAAACTTAATATCACCGCCCACTTCCACCTGATATACTCTTACCTATACTACAAATACCCTTACCTATCCTGGGGCCTCTTACCTCTTTACTTCCCTCAAAATCACATATGCAATAAGTTTGTATCAGTTGTTAAACATGATCACTTGTATCTATGGTCCCCAATGAATGATGGCAATAGAAAATCAATAACACTGAGAACCGACTGACTGCTAGATGCGAAAGGATTATCAAATATTTTTTTAAAAAATGCATACTGCTTGCGAGTGAGTTGAGAGCTACTCTCATCGGATGGCGTGCACGCTGCACACTGCACTTTATGAATCCCATTTGGTGTATTCTCCATCGAGACAAATCGCAGCTGCAATCAATAATACATACCAATACATATAAAAATATTCGTGCTGTCAAATCAGTTAAATTCGATGCACAATCGAATGACAATTCACACAATTCGCTCATTTGTTTGAGTATTAGTTTGTGAACAATACATCTCACAATGACCTTACCCGCACATAAATCCTCTCACATTTTCAGCCTTCATAACAAAGATCGACGAAAAATTCGTAAAATGATCTGTGCTTCCGGTACTCTGAAAACCTAATGAGAGTGCTAATATAGAAAAAAAACTGACAAAAATTCTAAAAAAAAATCCAGTCACATGCTATAGAATTTCTGCCAAAAAAATCTAACGCATAATTATTACTTACTGCATCATATTCAAGAAGAAAAATGCACACCCCCTTACCAATGCCGATACTGTGTCGGGCTAAAAAAGTAAAAGGCAAGGCATCTATCAAAAAAACCCTCGACAAAACTTCTTCAGCTATTTTCATCAAGAAAAAAATTATTTAACTTGGAAGTATTTATCGAACTCAATTAAATATATGAAAATCACATCCCACCCTCCTTCCAAAAAAAGATCGGAGAGGCACAATGAGGGCAAAACTGGGTGCGAACAGACATATAATTGGATGACACAAATAAAGAAATATTACGCCGGCTATTACATCGAGCACTATGCATGTCCTTGAACCACTCTCCGTGGAAACCGCAATCAAATATGATGCCAAATTCTTTTCACACAAATATATTCTGAGAGGGAATATTCAAAACTGGCTAATGTAAAAATACCAGCAGAATAAATTCGTGCATATTCATATATATATTTTCCAATCCAACATCTCTCTCCTATCATTAATAAAACCATTCCCACCGTTTTCTATTCAGTTAAAACTCAGTTCTTTGAATTTCACACTTAACAGTGATACTAAATATCATCTACAATACTAACTGCTAAAGTACGAGTCACAGAACAACGACGACTCAGTTTCACACAGATTTGAATTAAAAGGCGAGAAAAGCAGCAAGTTCATACCAGAATAGGTTGTTGAGTGTGATATGCGGAGCGTATAGCACACATTGATGATGTCGTATCCACACTCGAGTCAACACGTACACTGATCCCATAAATGGGATATGTGAGCGGAAGTGCAAAATCCGGACATAGCCTCATCAACTCTTTACGCTCCACCGAGATCTCCCGTCCAATGTCGATCAACACACAGCACATCATATCCAACGTGGACGCCTTTAACGAAACTCATTACTTCAGCCGATTAATCAATTCACATGCCCTTAGTTTTCACGTGCTTTGCATTGTCTCTCTCTAGAAGCATATTAAGCTGAAGTTGTGTTCCTGTCCGGACTCATGTGCAGGTCTGTGTGTCCGTACGCATCTGTCCCACAACTGCAATTCAGGAACCCGATCAATCCCGATGGACATAACACAGACCAAAGAATGGAAACCTACATAACCTGTTAATTTAATTCAGCAAATTACAGACACTTAAAAGTGGGAAGAAATCTGCATATATTGTATACTGGACACGCCACAGAAGCAATACACTTTTCACATATTTGCGCAAACGGCCCAGTTAATTAAACTGTGAAAGTAACGACTTCCCAAGTTCACTATTTCAGGGCATCCTAAAGAAACGTTGATCAACCGCGGGGAATACAAAAAAAAGCATATCGAGTCAACCAGCCGTTCTAATGCGCTTCTCCACCCGTTTATATCGAATTTAAAGCTTTCCTGTGATCCTGTACTGTACCTGAGATTTACAGCGCTATCAAACACTTCGAAAAAGCCGTCGTTAAGAACTGACTTCTTACGTTAAAAGTAAAAATTTCTCACATGAAAGGACCTCTAAAAAACGTGAGTGCTTGCTTAATATAATCAGCGCTGAAATATTTCTTACCATAATCAAAGAAGTATTTCTACCTATAATCAAAGAAATATTTCTGCCTGTAATCTATGGCTTTATTTGATCCCATATTTTCAAGCCTACAATTAATACGAGAGCTTTTACCGACCATTATAAGGTAACATTACCTATTAATACCTATCGATTACCATGTTAAGCAGCTCATGTTTGGTTAAGAGCACCGATCCATCAACAACAGTCAGCAAAGACGAATATCGATCTTTTTACCTTCCTATATGTGACCACAGGAAATCAGTGCCTAATTCTATTGATATGGAAGCTGCTCACATGAAGACGAAAACTATATATTAAAATATATATTACAACATTAGTAGACATATTATTATAACAGTATATATCAACAAGCACGATATAATTATATGAACATACTCAATCTTTATCCCAAAATGCCGAAATCGAAAATTCTTGAACAACGTGGGCCCTTGTTAACTGCGCTTCACTCCCTTCACCTGACTCCCGACTCCAAAGAGTTTCTGACAAACGATACAAGATCCTCATAACAAAACACATCGTGATTTAAAGCAAAAGAAAGAAAAAATAAGCTGCGAGATGCAACTCCTAGCATTATAGCATATAATCTTTGCAAGATATTATCGACGCTATTCAATAAACAGATCAAAAACGAAGTAAAAAATTGCAACAAAATACGAATAAATCCATCAAATAAAAACAAATCTGACCTGCAAACTAGCGCGATACCAATGAAGATCAGTGTCTCTGATCGCGAATACGCCTCCAACTTCAGGCTCAGCAGCTGGTTCACCAAGCTGCTGATCACTATAATGCGCATCCATATTCGCTCTTAGTTGCTCAAAATCGGTTCTTGAGCTCGCTAGTTGCACCGTTATTGCGTTTGCATCATCGCAAGCTACGACGATCACACTCACCGCACAACCAGTGCTCACTGGCGAATAGGCCAATATCGATTTCATCTAAATCAGTAGATTAATTACCAATGCATCGAACACAATACCTTCATATCGATCTGACTGCCAAGAGTTGCTCAGTGATAGCTGGTCTCACTCCTACAATTAGGTCGCCTGATCAAGTCGAACTGATCCGAATTGGATCTCATCGGAATTTTGTGCTCAGTTCTAGCCGGAAACTCAAGCCATATCACCACTAAACAAGGAAATGTATAGGCCAGTTGTATGAGTAGAGATGAGTATTTGAACGCGATATACCTTCTACTAAACGACCATAATAACAGCAAATCAGCAAACTCCACGCCCCCCCCCCCCCCCGCCTCGCCTACCAACCGTCCATTTTCGCACCTATGCAAAAAAAAAGATATTAAATTATACCTCTTCAGAATTACTTATTCACTTAATAGTTAATAATTTCTTTTGTAAACTTTGGTATGAAACTTCGATAAACGAATGAATTCCTTTGTGAGGATAATTCATTACCAAGATAAAAAGGTAAAACCAACAAGGTAAAAAGGCAACCTGTTGTGCGAGTTCTCTATCTGTAAGTCGAATACGAATCTTCTCAGGTTTCCCACTCGTCGCAGCTGCCTTCGATATATCTAAATTCCATGAAGAAATTATCAGTTGAACTAACCAATACCATCTATTGATTTTATTCTTCATTTCAATAACCAAACCAACATGTGCACAATCTGACACGGTTGCGTTCACACTGCATAACATCAAACGTCAAAGAATACTCGCAAAACCAGCTTAAAAGTAATACACATTTAGTTACATGACTAAACTTTAAAGCCCACCTTGATGCCTTTATCTGAACGTCATACCTCTACGCTCTAAGTACCTGACGCGATGACGTATACAACCAACAAAAATGTCAAACACCGCTCTCAAGTGTGTCCGACATAAACAATGAGGGTCATCCATCATTTCCTTCACTCTGACCTGGCTTTGGAAAGGCAATCGAACATTCTCATTTGAATAATCTCAGTGAAATTGTTAGTATGAGCAAACAAATATCATTAAGCATGAAGTAAAAGCAAACTAACTGCCTTCTACTCACATAAAGCACTACCTGAGATGTTTCAATGCTTAAGCTTCGTTCTGAAAACCTGAAACTAAGCTTGAAGAAATGAAAAAAATCTTAAAAAAAGATGGCTCGTCCACATCAACGTTCGAATACTTTCTGATATTTGCTAGTAAACGATAAACGATAACAGCGAACGAACTAAGTGGGTTAGCAGGAACTGCATCGAGCTTGATGGGTGGTGCATTCCGTTGACGGGTATAAACCATCACGATCGGTCCCCTATTGACCACCTCGAATTCTTCGGCCACACGGATATGCTCCAACCAATCATTTCGAAGCGGTGGACCCATGCCACAAGATTCATAGCTGAAAATATTCCACAGTGAATCTGTAACAATTCTACAATGATAAAAGATCAAATTACATTAGCGTAAAGCGATAAAATAAAGCACAGCCTAGCGCAGTCTTTTCGCAGCTTTTTTCGAAGAATTCATGTTGCGTGTAAAAATCTTTTCCCTATAAGCATAAATAAAATAAAAATGCAATGACCATGACTCGGGGCCAAAGAGAGATAGCCCATAAGGTCCATGAAATAAAAAAAGATGAATGAAAAATTTGGAACTAATTAAACAAAATGATTTGAAAAACAAACGAAAAGCGTACCTTTCCTTGTAGGTTTTCGCCAGATGTTCAACTGTAACACCACTGGGGAAGTTACTCTTAATGAGTTCGTAAAGTAGTTCCCGAATCTCCTCCATCTCGTCGCTAACATCCAGATCACCGCCATCAGCTTCAAACATCCTTCATGATTATATAAGCAATAATAACCATAAGCATGTACCGCATACGCAATATTTTGAACAGATAAAGGAAGTACTTCCAAACAACTGGACAGGTATTTACAACAGGTAAAGGAGGTACTTCCAAACAAGTGAAACAAGTGAACGCCTATTACGACTCCGACAAACACCTAAACAAATCGCATCCACCTCCACGCTTCCTCGTGCAACCGCTCTTAAACCTTAAAATTTTAAAACCGTTAGCATTTAAAATTGTTAGACATTCGAATTAGTAGACCAACGATGAACGCTTTCCCTAATTAAATAAAATAAGGATCAAAAATCAACGCCTATGTCTAGCGCCAACGTGAAGTACTTATACGTGAAAGTAAACAAAATTGCTTTCAGTAATATTTTGATCAAAAGTACCATCATAATTTAAAGACCCTAACAAAAAACCTTTTCGACGTTACAAAATAATATGACATAATTTTAAGTGATTATTGAACAAATAAACGGAAAGAAAATAAGAGGAATCGAGAGAGAGAGAAAAAAAAACTACACAAACAGACCTTAACAAACTGCTTATAACAAAAAAAAAGATGAATCTTTCATTTTCAATATTCCTTCACTTTCCTTTCTTAGCGTAAATTTTCAGGTAATAAAAGCAGAGGATAAAACTTCCAATAAAATTTTAAAAAATTTTCAACACTATAGATCATCCTCCTCAAAAATATTTTAAGCGATCAAGTGCACTCTCATTCTGAATAAAATGCCGCTAAAAACACTAACGATTTATAGTCTATTTCATAGTTCGGTATCCACAATTCCAGATCAAAAAACACCCACAGCATCAGACCCACTTTCACAATCATCGTTTTGATATAAAGACGCAGAATAATTGATAGCGTTGATTAAAATAAGCTAGTCACCTTGCACTACCTCAGGTCTTTATCAACATCTATATATTTGACCTTTATTCCTAGCCTAAGAGCAAGTTGCCTTTCTTGACCTCTGTATGCCCGATTTTTAGTCTTATCTTAGCAGCAAAATTTTACAGACTTGACCCCATGTATCATAACCAACAATTTCGATGTAACCGAATATCCAACACCCGTCATGCATTTGTGGCATTTACGATCCCGCTAGAGATATAACAACTTTTTCAAACGTTAGATACATCAAAGAACTTCGAAAAAAAGAGGCGGAAATAAAAACAGCGCGAAAAAAAAAAAGAAAATCGGATGAATCTGCAAATTTCATGCAGAGATTTTTTTTTTGGTGAGAGACAGCTTAACAAACAAACTATTAAACACTTGTTTGCCATTTTTTAAAACATCATAGGCCATACTTACCACTCATTTCACCATCGTCTATTAAAAAAGGATCTGATCGACCATCTACTAAGACATGATAGCCGATCTTGGCGAAATGAATAGAAATACAAGGAATTATAATTAATGGATATGCGATCTAACACACTTCTCGCAATACTCTTTCCCTCTTATTACTTGGGCAAATTTTTCGCCTACAATAGACCATTATTGTATTACAGAAAAATTCTTTGATAAATGAAGACGGCTTGAAAACTGTTCTTTTTCTTAGTCGATTTTCCACTTTCAAATATTAATTCTTGCTCAATACAAACATACTTTTTTTTTTCAACTTAGTATGCAGCTCCCCGGTTCGTTGCAACTATGGCAAGCAAACAAAGTAAATAAGGCTAATGAAAAGTCTCTTCTCTCTTGCATATAGACCCAACTTTGATTATTGCATATTAAAAGATTATCTGATCAAGATGTTCAATTTTAAAATAATAAATGACTGAGCAAATATGATCGGATAATCGAGCATCAAAAAAGCAATAAAGACGGATTAATAGTAATAATAAAATAAAATAATCCAATAAAAACATGCTTACTCTGGTCGAATATGGTGCTGGGAAGATTGGCGAACTCTTGTGATACCGTCATTGAGCGTTGAATGAGTCTTCCTGAAATGAATTTAATATGGCAATTGTAAAATATAGGATGGAATAAGTACAAGAAACGATTAAGAAATAGACTATGATGAAATTTAAAGAAATACAAATGAATGGAAAACGATAATAAAACAGATTTAGAACCAATAGTAGACAACAACAACATATGAACTTCAACTGCAAAATGAAAATGCGATTCGGTAAGCTCGTTGATCCATAGTGGGCGGTGCTTAAGCCGCAACCTTCAATGTTATCTGCGGTAGTGAAAACATAGATGATGGGAAGCAACGAAAATGTGATTGTCGAAGACGGCTTGCACTTATAAGTCCTCTCCCTTCGTCAGTCTCGCAACCCCCCCCCCTCCGCCCCTTCCCACTTTCTGCACTTGCATGAAGCCGCATCAACAGAAAATTGTTGTGTTGTACCTGGGTTGCCCAAATCGTCTAGGTGGAGTTTAGAATTTCTGAAGTACTAAGGTCATCACCGGTAGTGCTAAGAATTTGGAGATTAAAAACATTGGTTCCAAATCCCCTCTCCATCCTCTCCCCCCCCCCCCCTCTCAATTAAGAACACCCACTGCTGTGATGATAACATTGTCGAGAACTCAGTGGAGAACAATCTCGAAATCGATTTCACCTCAACAACTTGGGTTCCACAAGTAAATTAGATCAAAAAGAACCGGGCTGACGATGTCCATCAAGCTGCATGAACCAGCATTTTTCGCTCACTCATCTAGGCGACGTCGAACGAATTGAGAGGTAAGGAGGATAAGAGAGAAATTATGAAAAGCGATATAGAACGTAGTGAGCTGAAAAAAAAAAAAAAAAAGAAGAAAAACCCGAATGAACTGAAAGTGGATGTGAAATCACACAACTGGTAATCATTTATGCCATAAAATGACGTTTCTTCTAGTTTAATAGAGATGTGCGAAAAGGAAACTAACGTTTTTTAAAGTGCATTTATTATGACAGAACGTCTATCAAAAAAAAAAAAAAAATTTATCGAAGAATTGATTGACGCTAAGCGATAAAACTGAATTTCAAAAAAACTTTAGACCACTAAAATAGTAATTATTATATGCTAAGAAAAAGGATAAATTATATTAGCAATATTAGCTTCCGTTTAAAAAATGATGCATAATATCATGATATAAAAAGAGTATTTGACTGTTTTTATACCAGAATATTTGAATTTTTAAATGTATAGTTTTATATTTTATTTAATGAATTAGTTCCCACTTTCGTTAGATATTTTGTTAGAGGTATGGAGAAGACATGAGATGATGATAAATGCATACAAATGAAACGATAAATAAATATTTTCAGGTCGGGAGATCCCCCACCGCACCCGCTTCCTCCGCTCCCTCCCCCCCCCCCCCCCCTCCGCCACCATCTTCCTCTCTCCGGAACGTCAGACCTCATGGACCTCGTTCATAACCGAAATATTAGATAAAACGAACCACACCAACGAGTCACAAATGTGAAACGAGAACGCAAAGCCGCAAAGCTATTAAACAACAACGAACACTGAAAGACGACAGACAGCTGGCACATCAAGCAACTTTTTATTGAGGAAGATTTGAGTTGATTTAGTGCTGTAATCTTCGACGTTTGTTGCTTTAGACCGCTTTATTATGAAACAGTATTACGTGGCTGGAATTATTCCAATCTATATTTCTTTCAATATTTTTTCTTGTTTTATTATTAATTTTCATTTTGTTTTATTTTAGTTTTTTTTTGCCTTGTAGATAATTACCTTGTTCATATATATTTTTTAAAGTGAGGATTGCACTCGTCAATTTCCGGTGTATTATCCACTCGTTTCTTTTTTTCCAACGATAGACTTCCCAAATAAGGTAATAAGAGATGTGAGATTTATATTATTGTAGTGGAAACATGTAATATACGAATTTATATAATTATCTCTTTCGAAAAACATTCGCAATTTGTTGCCATGAGTAGCGAGTAAATACTATGAAACAATGGCACCTCTGACCGTAGAGGAATTTGAAGGGGGAGGGGGTGAAAAAGTTAGAAAGCATGCTATCTGTACATACCTATAAAAGCGTATAGTCGGTGGTGATGTAAGAGATTCGAGGTAAGATGTTGTCACTAATTTGTTCTTGCTGCCCTACACAAGAAGAATGTAATGCTAGTGATAAATATTATAGCCTATTGTATTTTACAACTGTGGAAAAAATTCGACAAGTAATGCAACCTATAGATTATTTATAACCCTAAAAAGACTCGTTGAATGAAATGGATGCAATTTTTGACACATCGATGAGGGCTGACGATTTATCTACTTCTACTTTTGTTTGTATGCTGTATTATAGGTTAAATCGTCGATGAAAATACTGAAAAAACGATCAAATATGAATGTAGTATTCTCGGATATGCTACAATTGTGGGTGATCCATTGCTTGCAGTATGAAATTCTCGAAGTGCATGAGAGAAATGAGTATGCTCTAGTTGGGCATCGTATCGCATTGTGCACTAAAGGTGATCCATGAGTTGACAACGAGAAGTATTCGGTTGCTGCATTGCGTTTACAATATTTCCCATAATGGTTGTTCCCTTGAAATGCAATCTGGATTCAATCTTGTCCGATCCGCGGTGACAAAAATAGACCAGGTTTGATTCGTGATCATACGAATATGAATTAAACCTGGTCCGCAATACCTATTTTTAGTACCAAAATACTTATGATTTTCATATCTTACCGGTGTTTTGAGCTAAAGCATTAAATTATGCTTCTTTAACTTGGGCATTTCCTCTAAATATGAAAGCGATATTGTTTTTGAATTTATGCGTTTAAATTAGGTTATAATAAAAATTTTTTTACAGGTTAATCAAAGATTCGTTTTCGACGTCATCATGACGTCACTCTATTTCAACGACAACAAAATACGATAATTTTTACGGCATTCATTTATTGCTAATTATAAATTAATTCCGTCGACAATTTTATTTGTTGAAAATATTTCCACATCTACAATGGGTATTTTTTCATTATCATCTCGTGCGGGTGGGAAGAATTTACTTGCAAAAGTGAGCACGATGGATGCAGATTTGGAAAAAATTGCTATAGAGGTTTGTTATTTAATCGTTTGATTTAATTGCTGTGCCGATGGAAAGTGAAGAAGGGAGGGGATTTTTTTTTTTTAGGCAACGAAAAAGCGTTAAGAAGGAGAGGGGGATTTTTATATCTATGCAATTTGTTAGTTTATTAGGTTTATTTATTCGGGTTTTTTGAGATGTTTTAAATGACTTTTGCTCTTGTTTTTACGATGAGGCTTAACTTATTTTCTTCAATTAAGTAAGATTTATTTTTAAATTTCCTAATAGATTTTTTAATAAGGTTTTGATGTGCGAAAAATTAATTAGCATGTAAATTAAATGAAACATATATAAAAGCATGTTACTCTTTATACAGTCAATGAATATTACTCGCTATTATGCATATTGCACGTTGAATATGATCTGATTTAGTGTATATCTCTCTAAATAGATCAGGTGGATTTGTTTTTATTTCAAAAAAAAAGGCTTCTTTATTGTATTTAATTTCAGCCCGACTGGACTGGACGACAACTTTACGACACCGTATGCCGTATAATTGGTTTACGCGAAATTTGGTATTTTGGATTACAATTCGTCAACAAAAAGGGTATTCCATGTTGGCTGCAAATGGAGAAAAAAGTTGGTTTCTTTGCGTTCGTTAGCTCTCTTGATGTTGCCTCGCAGGTCTTTTTTCTAAATGGGGAGGGGGTGCGGAAAGAGGGGGATAAGTGACGGTATAAGTTCTACAAAGCTCAGTAGCACCTTACTGGTTCTTTGAATCTCTCAGTTTTCTAATCTCAGGCTGCTTTTTTATCATTATAATTGCTTATAGTGGTTCATAGAAAACCCCAACGAAGGGTGGATTCAACTAGATTTGATCAAATAGGTCTTCGATCTTCGGTTTTCCTTAGATTGTAGTTTCGGTGGTTTGATAGAGGAACTGATTTTATGATGAAGTGAGAGAACTAACATCAGGGAATGCAGGCTATTCTTTCATATCAGAATGGAAATGGGCGTTTCCATGATCTGCTACGCCAGATTTTTTCGTTATTTGACGCATAAATTACTTTGGTTTAAGGTTTGCAAACAAGAGGTCCCAAAACAAGTCGATGGTTCGGTTCATTTCCTCTTCTTGGTAAAATTCTATCCGGAGGATGTGGAAGAAGAGCTTATCCAAGATATAACAAGACATCTGTTTTTCTTGCAAATCAAGCAGAGCATCCTTTCGATGCAGCTCTATTGCTCTGCTGAAGCATCGGTTCTGCTCGCTTCATATGCTGTACAAGCTATCGTGAGTACTCCCATCTGTATATAGACTTCTTATTATATAGACTAGCGCGTGTTACACTTGTCCATGAATCATACTTTTCCACGTCTTAAGCGAAATTTTTAGCAAAAAAATCGCATCGAAAAATTCGTCCATCTGGGGTTGACGTTACACATAGGATACTTCACGGATGCGCACGACAATGCACCAGCCGCTCCGCCACGCGCGCGCATCTTTTCTCATAGAACACATCCTTCACAAGGTCACGCAAGGACATTAGAGGAACTAATGCATAACGGACTCGCGCCAGCGACACTCGGAAAGACAGCAGGTAATGCAATACACAACAGACTCGCACTTTCAGTCCTTGGGAAGACAGCAGGCGAAGAAACGAATGACAGACCCGCACCTTCGGCGCTCGGGGAGACAGCGTGCGAAGAAATACACAACAGGCTGCATTATATTGTATTAGAATTACATTAGACTTAGATTAGAAATAGAAGTTCTGCATTATATTAGAATGGTAATTTTTATGTGAACCCCTCGCGTACATGCAGGACCTAGGTAGTGACTTTTGGGACGGAAATGCTGAAAAAGTAATCTCAAGTCGAAAATTGGCGACGATTGGCATTGAACCCAGATAGCCAACCACCACAGCATACTGCATTACATAGTTAGCCGTCTCGACGTATGCAGAGATCGCTCTCAGTCCGGCCGACATACTCAGGCGAGTGTCTGCCTCTCTCTTAATGACGAATTGTTTGCATGCACAAACTTTTAGCACTCCGTATTTCCGGAAGGGCACGAATAACGGGACGGAGGTACATATATTTGTGATCAGCTCCGCCAGTTCTATCGTTTCATACGAAAATGACCGAAATCGGAGGCAAAAAATATTTGACAAAGTTTGACGCTGTATAGAGTAATGAAGATTAAAAATCTTCGGTTCTACTCGCTTCATATGCTGTACATCATCCATATGTAGATTTCATTTATGCTTATTTTTCATATTTATTCATTTTTTTCAAAACCAATTATTACTCTGTATATGGGATCTCATAGTGTTCCTGTTTCCTTCTCTCTGTCTCGTCCCCTAAACCGGAATGGAATAGATTGCAGGGAGGTTCGATTCTAACGGGATGGAATATAAAAGTGTCGGAGTGGAAGCATTGTTTTGCGCATTGGCATTGCTTTCTAACGATGTATATTTGCAGCAAGGAGACTGTAGCGAAGATTCACACTTAGTGTTGGGTGAATTGTTACCTGAATGCGTCATAAAACAATATGATATGTCGGCACAAATGTGGGAGGAACGCATTCGTCGATGGTGGGCCAATAATGCTGGACAAAGCAGGTGCCATACGTTTTCAACTTTTTTAAAAATTAATTTCAAGTGAGGGAGGTATCTCACAAGAATTTATATAGGAGTAAGTCCACTTCCGCCACTGATCACGTGACCCCAAAAGCAGCAACGTTCGATTTTCTCGCTGTTATGCGGAGGTGTTGTTGCTGATTTTTTTCGGCATCTCTAAACGACGTTGTTGCAGCGCAAGGCCTGTGCGGAACACAGGTTACATATTAGCTGAATTATTCCCTTAATGTTTATTTTATATATTTTATGTGTTAGTAAGAATATAACAGTAGTTGAAAGAGTCAGTTGTACAAGGCGCATAATGTGATGTGAAAACAGTAATTGATGGCAGTGTGAGGGGCAGGCAAATTTCAATGAACGAGAGCTGTGAGCCCGGCGGCTGTTCAGTCAAATTTTCGACTATGAGCTCTTCGTGGTGATAGCTTATTGGTGAAAAGTTTTCTGTTTTGTGCTCAGGTTTGTTTTTTAATATAAAATCGCCCATCAATGATACTAGAAATTTTAATTATTATTTGTGCTGTATGAGTTTGTGGACTTTTTGAATATTATTTTTTTTTGTTCATTTGTTTTTGTTGTTTTTTTTTTGTGAGAGGGCGAATGAAAGAATTTATGATATTATGGTCTAAGTTTTGTTTATACGCTTGATAATGCAAATTATAGGGAAGATGCTGAAATGGAATATTTGCGCGTCGCTCAAGACCTTGAAATGTATGGCATCCAGTACTATCCAATTTGTGTAAGTTAATTTATTCTTATATTATGCCCGAGGACTTACAAATTTTCCTTGTTTTCTTTTCATTTTGTTTTTTTTTTTTTTTGGAATTTCCTTCAGGTCAAAAATTATAAGTTTCGATATTCTATTATGTTTTCAGAATAGTAAAGAAACAGATTTGAATTTGGGTGTTTCGGCGCAAGGTATCGGCATCTACAAAGAATCGAATCGAATAACACCACGACCATTTTTCTCTTGGAGCGAAATAAAGAATATTTCTTTCAAAAATAAACTTGTAAGTCGAATAGTTTATATTTATTTGAATTTTGTTCTGTTTTTTCTTATTTAAATCCGAAAGCGCATTCGCATACGGCAGGCCAAGCGTATTTGCTCAGAACAAAGGAATATCTAAGAGCAATTTTTCTTTTGGAAGAGAAGCAGATAGAGCTGTTGGGAAAGATTGCACGGTTGAGTGATTTCATAAGATAATTTCAATTAAATAGTCTTTATTTCAGGAAGAATTGCTTCAGAATACTGCCTTAATTCATTGCGCCGTCTACAAATTCTTCGCTTTGTATAAAACGCTAGAAAATCTTTGATTTTTTTCTTTTGAATCTACTGATCCACTTTTTTAGGTGAAATCTTTGGCAATGTAACACTGAATTGTGTTATATATTGCAGAAGATTTGAATGATTTTAAGCAGATTATTGAAAATTGCAGTTTACAATGCGTACAATGGATAAAAGTACGATAACGTTCCGTGCGAAAGATATGTCAATAAATATGAGTATATTGGATCTATGTATCGGAACACATAATCTTTATCTGCGCAGAAGGCAACCGGATTTATTAGAGGTACAGCAGATGAAAGCACAAGCAAAGGAACAACGCATTCGAAGAATGGTTTGTTTACTTTTTTTGCATTTTATTGATTTTCGAATTCTATTATGTGATCGTGATTTGGGCTACTCATATTTTATAGACTTTGTAAAGCTCGTATTTATTGGTTATTATTAGTAAATATATGTATGGATGATGAAACATCAAATTACATGAGATATTACAGGTAACTTAAAACAGTAATAGTTATTTTGTATGTGGTAGATTATAAGAGTAGCAGTTAATTTGTATACGATGAGGTAAACAATGATTATTAAAACTTTGAGGGAATTAAATAGTAAATTCTAGCATGATCGAGGCGAAGTGGAAAAATTTTAAAGTAATTTAAATCGTCACGATGCTTGATTATTGGGAGTTTTCGAATATAAAAATGCCGAGAATGATACTTTTTATTTCTTAGTTTGTTTTTTATTCTGCGAGCGACTTACAGTGCTTAGAGAGATACTAGATTTTATCATGTAAATTAGGAGCATTACAGGAATGTTTGACCTTTAGAATGTCTTCATCAATAACAACGGTATTTTAGTGGATGTATCTTCTGTTTTATTGGTAGACTCGATAGATGTATGTATAAATGAAAAAGTGTGATGTTAAATATATAGTAGTGAGATGGTTCGAGTATTTTCCGAGTTGTTGATTTCACCTCGAGCATCAAAGAACCCGAACTTTACAAGCAAATTTTCATGTGAAGCAGAGAGCATGTCGGACAAATTAGTTGTAACACAATGCTCGAATATGCAGTACAACATCATTCGGTGTATAAACGCAGCTGATGTTTAAGAAAATAGCGGTTGATGTGGAAGAATTTCCATATTCTTATTTTTCCCTCTTCATTTGGGATAGTGTTCGATGTTATGGTTGTTTGCTTATTATTCTCATTTCTTTTGTTTTATTTCTGCGATCCTCTGAGGAAGTAGATATTAAAGCTATCTCTACGGTGACATTGATAGCGTGAGTGAGTGTTCAACGAGGCGAGTGATGAGTGGCCATGGCTTGATCATGAATTGGGCTACGGCCTTGCTGAAACAGTTCTCAGGTCGATTATTATGTAGAAGATGTGTATGAAATGCATATATGGAAATGTGCATTTGTGCTTGTGATTCTTCAACTGTTTTAATGAAACTTCAATTTTTCAGCAAGAGCAGAATCGGTTAGCACGAGAACGAGAGCAACGCATTCAAGCGGAGACCGACCGCGATCGATATAAAAATGAGTTTAATGCAGCCAATGAAGAATTGTGCAATCTCAAGGTACGATTTTCTGTGCTGTAACGTTGTTTGATCTATCGATTGTTGAATGATTTTTATCTACTCGATGTTATTGTATTTGACTTTGGGTAGACGTTAATGAAGTTCAAGTATTTCCTGTCGTTTTAAGTCTTACTAAAAAAAAGAATAACAACCTGCTTTTGAGTACTTTAGTGATCTTTGATGAGTGATGCAGACAAAATTCATTTAAATAATACAAATTAAGAGATCATGACTCGATCGTTTTTTGTTTTTTCGTTGCCCATTTATCCATTTCTTTCGAATTTGTTCTATATTATTCGGCCGGATAGGAAGATACGAAAATATGGGAGTATCATTTAAGGAGGCGATGAAAAAAACAGAGGAAACTGCTCAATTATTAGCAGAGAAAGCGCGTGTATCGGAGGAAGAAGCATTGGTCTTATCGAAAAGGGCAAGCGAAGCAGAGGCCGAATGTCAGAGGATGAAAATTTCGCAAATTAAAGCAAGTTTTTATTTGTTTTGTAATTTTTCTAAAATCTTATAGTTTTGCTCTTTTTTTATTTTTCGTTTTTTTTTTCTATTTCTGCATTTTGTGAATTTTTCTGAACAAAAGGTATCCGCAAATTTAATTTCATTATTTTTTTTCCATTATTGATCAGTGCGTACAATTTTGCTGTTTAAAATTCTATTCTTTTTTTTTAAACGTTATTTGAATAGATGAAGTTTTATGAATGGTCGCATAAATTTAAAGAAAGATTGATGTGGGATAAGCTTGCAAGAAAGAAGATTCAATAATTGTCTTTTTTTTTCCGCCGCTCACTCATTCAATTTTCTAGAAATTATTCGACCGTAATGTTGACCATTATTCAGATGATATGAGGAATGCTTAGGAATGTTGAGATCCCGATGAAGTGAAAGCTGTGGAGCAGGACGTGAAGTGTATACCGATACAACTTTTACGCCGTTCACAAGTTGCATATGTCAAGCATAGATCGCAACATATTGTTCTTAGAAGATCGATCATAGTTACCTTGTTGATGTGGAGCCATATCTGTTTATATCTTTCGCCCATTCCCCCCTCCCTTTCCCTTCGCTCCTCTTTCTCACTCTATCGAAGTATTTGCCTTACGGCGAGTGATTTAGTCAGAAGAAACGAAGATGTCATTGGAGAGGAAAGCTCGAGATGCAGAACTTGTTGCTCATCGGCTTCTTCAAGAAACTGAACGGCGTAATCGTGAGGCATTTATGTATCGAAGTCAATTCCTTGGCACGGAGCCAAGTTGGCCTCAGGTGAATCTTTTTATTTTACGTGATCGGTTAAAAAAGAACTTTTGTTAATTCGATGGTCACCCTTGATAATTCATGTTTTTTAAATTTTGCATATTATTTTATTGAGGATCATGTCAACCATGTTAATTCTGTTTTTCCTTTCTTTTATATTGCAATGTCGCCTTCTTAAGTCACTGAAAAGAATCCGTACTGACATATAAATATTAGTACTCGATTTTATTACATGATTTGCTGTTTCTGAATGAATAGGGGTGGCAGTTGTGACGGTCACACTTCCAGAGTTGGTATTCGGCGTATGCGTTACCATGTTCGCAACAGTATCCAGCTCATCACCACGTCATATCGTCGTCAAGTAGTGGTGATGGAGGCTATATGGCTCAACAGAATGAAGAATCCACAATGTCGAACCCGTTGCACCCTCACGTCAAGGTGCAGCGTTCACCAATGTTTAGAAGTGAGGCATACCTTAATGGCCCTCCTCCGGATCCTTCAACCAACCAGTTCATCTCTTCTGACCTAACTGCCTTACGCTCTGAAATTGAGAAGTCAAGGTGAGCTAGCTGTTTTTAACAGTACTCAAAAGCAGCTTGTAGAGCCTTCCACTATCCAGGGGATGCGTTTAGATACGTATTTACAGGTGATGGCAATTTGGGTATTAATACTTGTTGGTTTTGTTGGCTAAGGAATGTTTTATGTGAATATATATGCTCAAGATACATGTGTATATTAGTTTTCGGAGTTCGTCATTCGTGAGGGCTTCCGCATCGAGGGCCCCACTTTGATGATCGGTTTTGGACTGTGAGATCTCCGCGCTCAAAACATCCCCTCGCCATAGGGAATTTTCAAAAAATCAAGCTTCCTTCGTAAGGGCACGGGGATAACTGCGAAAGCTTCTGTGGGTTTCACCATCTCTGTGGGGTACGTTGAAAAAGCGAGTCTTGCCTTCGCGACTTGAGAAAAATTCTCTATAGCGTTACAGAACATGAGGAAACTCCATCAGGGTTTGATTAAGAAACGCTGAAAAGAAAGATGACGTTTAGCTGTAATAGAGAAACAACAATTTCTTATAAAATGGGGTATATAGATATAATGGATATTATCAGAAAATATATGGTCAATATTAGGTGGCAGCGTTTTTATCGATGTTAAGTAGGCAAAGGTGAGCATGAACTTCGAGAACTAGTGCTGCCAGCCCACTACTCTGCTCTCCATGTAGTGTAATAAAGGATATAAAAATTTCGAGAATTTTGCAGTAATATAATTTATTGAATATGGGTTTTTGAAATTATAATATATTATATTTTGCCATCAAAAAAATCTCCCAGAGTACGCTATATTTTATCTTGCTACACCAAAAAATTTTAAAGACTCCAGTTTTCCTTCATAGCAATTTTTTCTTCACCTCGCAGGTAAAATTGTGAATTATTTATGTCAAGGTTTTCTGCACAGGTAAATTGTCGAGTAGAGGTATATTTTTGTCGAGTCCAGGTAAATTGTAAAAGGCTAAAACCTTCCTCACTTATGCATTTCGCCCGTGATCTCGAATTCACCTTTATTTTCTCTTTATATCACTTTGTATTTAAAAACAAAAACTTCAAGGAATACTCCGCACTTATGTCCCGCATCACTGGTGTCTATTTATTCGAAAACAATACAACATCACCATGGTCACTTCTTGTATCGTTCATCAAGCGAACATTTTTCATCAGTAGCTACTCTTCAAAAATCTCATGGAACCATGAACACGCTAAGGTGTTTTGCCCAAACACACCTTATGAACTCCAACCATGTTTATCAAGCAAGTTTTTTGATACAGCGGATGCGGCTGAAGTTCTTTGATGATACAACAGGTGTCAAACACGCAACTTGATAATTCACTGTAGTTTTATGTGAAGTCGATACAGTGCAACAGCATGACCACTGTAAAGACAGCCTACTGATAAAAACAAACTCCAAACATCACGCGTCATAGGGAGACATCCCTCGAGTCCGGGCCCCCCTGCGGAGAGATGTGATTAATCGCGTCATATGGTAGCCCTCGCCCACGAGGCCTCCTTTCGTATATATATATATATATATATATATATATATATATATATATATATATATATATATATATATATATATATATATATATATATATATATATATATATATATATATATCAGTGCATGGAAGGGAGCCTCGTGGATGGTAACTGCAACAAGATATGATAAGCGTATCTCCTGGAGGGGGTCGCGGACTCAAGAGATATCTATAAGAAGCGAGGAGAGAGATGTTTCTTTTCACCACAGAATACAAAATATGATTCTGGCAGGCTTCCAAACTTCTTCGGTTTATAGCAATGTGTGCCTATTTATATATCTTGTCGTAATTTAGTTTTGAAGTATGTAGAGAAAAGAGTTGAGTGAATTAAGTTGCTCTTTAAGCGTATTTTTATTGAAATTCTTAGGGCGGAATATAACGAAAAAACGAAGCAACTGAAAGAGAAGATGAGTGAATTCCGTGCCGAAATTGAAAGCCTGAAGGTGGAAGACCGACAGACGGAGCACGACCGGATTCATGCGGCGAACGTACAAAAGGGTATCGACAAGTACTCTACGCTCAGAAAGGTTTTTTTCCAGACTTTTTCATGCATCTCATTACCTTTCAGCCTTAAGTTCCATTCAAGAAATTTGACAGGGGAAGGAGAAGGAGGCGATGGAACAGGTGTATGAACAACTTCGAGGGCCAAGCCTTAGAGTACGAGATCCATGTGCTAGACGTTGCCTGTGAGGTACTTCCGATCGCCTAGTTGGCAACGTTATTTTCATTCGCAGTGACTGGATCCAGTGCTTCCCCAATTTAAGAGAAGATAAAAGCTCAATAATACTAGTGCTAGAAAAGCTGCAAGTTGAGACATGAGGTGACTGTTGAGGTAACTTGTAATTGCAATTAACAGAGACCCATCAGCGGAGATGTTGAAGTCGCGTTAACCAAATGCTCAAGGAGGTGGTAATTGCGCAAAACTCTATTAGCTATGTTTTTTTCTGCGAAGTTTGTGAGGCAACACCAATAGAAAGTGCTGTAATTCTCCTCGCTATCGTTTAATTTGAAATTTCATATTTTGCGATGGTGTTTATTTTTTATTTATTTATTTATAAAATGAGGATTATTTTAGTCGTCTGGAGAATTGAGTGCATTGCGTGGCGTGAAGGTAATTTTAGTGTGCAATTATATTTTAAGTTATTTTTTCATATCTTACGGTTGGTTTTGTGTTATATGTAACTTGCAGCATGACATTCGTGATGTCTATTCTTATATATTTATTTATTTATTTCAACAACATGGATGGGAAATTGTTTTTTAGTGTTTTGTTGAGTTGTTTGTGAGGGTCTTACGGATCTTACTTTCTGTGGTTTTCGTTATTGTTTGTGAGGGTCTTCTGTTTAAAATTCAGTTTGGTTTTACATAGTTTGCGCGTAACGATGGATGAAGCTTCTTGGCATTTTTTGATCGTTGTTCGTTTGTTGTCGTTGTTGTTTTTTTTTTAATCTGAAATGTATCATGGTTGTGTATCTGATTGAGAGTTCTTTCAGAGCGGGGCAGGCTCTACGAAAATCGCGAGTGCAAGTTTTCGAAGGACTTTAAAGGTATTTCTACCTTAGTGGCACATCATCACTTCGCCTTTGTACTCCTTTTTTAAGTAAAATGTTTTAAGTTCTATTCTATTAGCTGTGAGGAATTTCTGTTATATTTTATTCTTGTGTATATTGTTGTGACTATTTGAAGGCTTTATGAACGTTGTAGATAATAATATGAATGATCTAAAGATAGACCTATGCGTTTATCAACAAAAGTCTTAGGAATGGCCAAAAACTTTGAAGGGGGTCTGACACTGAGGTAGTGTTCTATTTTTATGAAGCATGATCGTTTTCGGCTTTATTATTGCAGACTTTTTGAGGCTTTTAATCTCTTAGAGACTTCATAGAAGATTTATAAGCAGAAAGGTCGGTGGTGAGTGGAGAGTTGTTATTTAATTTTAATTAAAGAAATAGAAAATAGTTGCTTTAAAGCTTCAGGATTAACCACTCATCATTAATTTTCTTATCTTTAAGGAATAATTTGCATATTGTTCATTGAGACTTGCAATAGCTGCATACTGTGATTGTTAGATAACGTTTATGTTATGTTCTGGCGACTTCGTTATAAACATTGGGCCCGTTCTCAGAGAGGAGGGAGGGGAAGAAGTTTGAAAAATGTACGGAGAGAGAGAAATAGGACATTTTCTGCTTATTTTTTGGATTTCCTTCTTAAGGGCTAAAAATGAAGTTTATCTCATGATTTGATGTATGATAATCCCTGACCCCCTAAATCTCCCTGCTAGACTTTCAAGGATAGGTAATTTTTGGCTAGATTCCTAGCAGGTAGTAATGCAACTCATTATCCAGTTGCAGTTGTAAACCTCTCACATATTTAGAAATATATAGCCATGTTATATTTGCGGCACTATTCTACGATCATTTTAATGTGTTTAAATCGCTGAGTGCAGCGAGGATATCGCTACAAATGACTAGCATAAATGACTTTCGAAAGGAAGAATTTCAATTCGGATTGAATATGAATTTTTTTTTTCATAAACTTTGAAATAAACTTGATGAATCAATAATTGTTATTGCCTAGATGCTTAAGTGACTTACCTCTACTTACTCGGAGGGGCATTCTTTGAAGGATAATGTAAGATGAAGAGAGTCAGCGGACATAGTGAGTTTTTTTTTTTAATGTGTTGTTAATCTGTTATACGGATCCTTGTTATGAGTGCTTTGTGCCTTTCTCATTGTGTCTTATTTTTTAGCACTATTTTGATTTTATTCACCATTCTTTTTTTAAAATCACTAATCGTTGCATAATTCCAAAAATATCTAAATATGTTGATGTTGAGCGGTATTTTCATCGAAAATGTTTCTTTAATATTATTTCAGGAATTAATTATTTGGATTTGGACCTTTTTATGTAAACAAAGTTTTCCTGTCTAAATATTCCTTGATTATTTTAGGTTGTTTATGAAGTCTTTTATTTTGTTTCTAGGTTGGAATTGGGGGGGGGGGGGTATGAACTTTTTCATTTCGTTGTTTCTAGGTTGAGGGTGGAGGGGGTGCGAAAGTCAGAGTTATATCAATTCGACGGACATATTTGAGGTTTTATTGAATAATGTTCTTCGAGAATAATCAAAAAAAATTTAATGGTAATGTTGTATATTTCAAATTCTTTTACTAGTCATTAGTGGTAATTTATTTTCCATTGTTAAAGCGATAATGCTATGATGTTGAATAAAATCAAGGAATATAACTAGTAGATGCGAAAATGGAATTATTTTTTTTATAATTGCACATAAATACGTTAATGGAAATTAGTTTTCTAATTGTATCATTCATCTCTTATAATTTTTATCCGGATTGTAACCGGAAATCATTTGCTGTGCTCCGGAAATTCTAACCGGAAGTCAAACGTTCTATTTTTTTTTTTATACGATTGAATTGTAATGAAATAATATGTTGAAGTGTCACACTTGGATATGGCTTTCATTGCGCTCAAAATTGTATTGCCTATATCAAAATTGCTATAAAATTCGATTTCTATACGCTTTCTTGAAGTTGATTATATTCGTTTATTGAATCGAATCGTTTCAGAATTTCTTTTTAAAATTCAATACTTTTAAATGAAATAACTCTATAAGACAGATCGATTTTATACGAAATATGTTTACTTTTGAGGTATTAATTGATGGAAAATATTGGAGGATTATGATGATCTCAGAATATACATGGAGGGGGTCGAATTGGACGATAATCATTCATCCAAGAGACTCTCCCGCATCTTAGAATTTTATTGATCAGAGTTCAAGGAGGGGAGGATGCAAATGGTGAGAAGAAAAAAAAAGAATCAATTTGGGTGTCACAATGTGCATCTATTCCCCTATCGAAAATTGTTTTCACCTCGGCACCATTCATAAAGACATAGAATGTGACTCCGAAGGCATAAAAAATTCTAGACTCTTGTAGGCATTGCATTCATAACAGGTAATTAAGCGGTGCAGTGTTTAATTTGTTTTTTTTTTTTTATAGCGAAGCATGTAGTATTTGTGTACAAGTAAAAATATTGTTATCATTGTAAAGAGTTGGATAGAAATAAGAAGTGGATTTGTGGCATAGGCATTGCCCTGCGCATACTCTCTATGGGCTATGCATTTCACGGAACAAAGACGCAACCAGGAGAGAACTGGAAAAATAGGTTGGGGGGGGGGGGGAAGGGGAGGGGAGGAGGGAGAGGGGCTGGATAGGGCGATTTAAGATATTGGGACGATCTGTGCATAAATTTAAGGAATTAGGTAAATGTTTTAGTATAGAGAGGTGTATTGTTAATTGCTTATGGTAGCGGTGGCCCTCGAAGAGAAAGAAGGAAGGTGGTTAGTATAAAGAGGATTTAGCTTATAGTGGTTAAGAAAGCAATGCAGTTCGATCTTTGCATCTTGTCTGCTATAGACCTTAGCACTCCGATCAAGGAGGTCTTATGAGGTCGGAATCGTACCTCGTACCTCTTTGCCGTGGCAGGAAGTAGGAAGAAACTTTGTAATCAGTAACTTTTTTCTTCCTTTTTATTAAGAAAATGCACAATTGATATTTTTCATCTCAATATTATTGTTTTTTATTCGATCCTAAAATTTTAAATTTTTTTACATTCTAAAATTAAAAAATTTAAAAACGATAAAAATTGGAATTTATTTAAATAATTTCTATTATCGATGTCAAATATCTCTTCATTACGCAAAGTAGTTTTATTGGTCGTATAAAGTAGTTATTCATAATTGATATGCGTCGTCAGAAAGAGATCGTTCAATATGAACATTTTTGCGCTATAAAATACCCCACCCCCCCCCCTTTGATTTCTCGATATTTCAATATTTATAGGGTAACTGTACAGTAATATCATCTTTGTCTGTATGTCGATCGCCAAACGCCCACCGCGTTCATCATCCGATACAATACGCGCACATGAAAAGAGGAAGTCCGGCGAGCAGAAGAGTATTTCAGTTGCAGTAAGCTCTTAAGCATGTGTTAATGTTGTTGTTGAGAATGATGACTACTTGATTTCGTCGTTATATGGTTTATAAGTTCCAGTAAGCGCTAATTCAGAGTTCTTCCCCTTCTTTTTTTCACATACAAACGAAGTTTTTCCTCATTGATGACGAATCTAAGTAGAGAGAGTTTGTTTCTATTCCACTTGTGAGGAAATATCACCCGCAAGTTCCTGCGTAATTCTTTTTTTTTTTTTTTTGATGTTGTAGAGATATAGATTCATCGGCCTTCTTTCGCATTCGAATAGATCCAGATAAGGTCCTGTTTCTGGTTTGACTCGATTCATGGTATTGTTTTGGCTACTACGCTGTCGATTGTAAATTTGCTGCGATCAACTGCTTGGCTGCGTCCTAGCGAGCCATTCCGCCCAGTACTATCATCGGGACAAGGGTAATGGACCAAGTTCCGAGCTTCTTTTTCAGCCAAAAACCGGCGAACCGACTCATCAGCATCCGGTGAGCAGGAGACAGCCTAAGCTCTAACCTTTATACAACCATGAAATTTCTCCCAGACGGAAGTGAAAACGCTATAAAGAGACATTTATTCATGTTGAATGCTTTGTTGATTAAAATAAGGTAGAGCAAAGTAGATGTTTTGATTGGAATGGGAGATGAGAAAGGGGAGATTATTATAGTGCTAGATAAGCTCATATCGCCATCAGGCTGCTTGTTTTGTGAGAGGTGAAGATCAACCATAGATCATCATAGTTGATCAGTTTTCGTTCAACATACTTCGAACTAGATAAACAGGAATTGAATTTATGCAGTACTATTATCTCTTCATATAGTGAGGTTCATAGGAGTTCTTCGCGAGCGAGGATGCTGATGCGATGTCATTGGAATGGCAGAAAACTGAAGAAACGTTTGCCGAATATTCCAATGATATACGACAGTTATGTGGACAACTTTCTTTGGAAAATACGGTAATTTTTTTGGAAAATACGATGTGTTGATACGATTTTTAGTGATTATGAAGCAAGGAGTATAGTTTTAGGGGAATCACTTTTGTGGTTATCAATCGACAGGGAAAGTTCATCATATTTATGGGATCTGGTATGATGTTTTAGGAGGAATTTCGAAGTAAGCAATAATTTTTTATTATCGCTTCTGAGATAGACATTCGATAAGAGGCAAGTATCATGTAATCAAGTCTAATAAATCGTCTTATCAGAAACCTCCTTCTTAATCTTCCTTAGTGAGAAATACAAATAAATGGTCTTCGAAAGAGGAACATCCCGATTTAGCTGAGTGAATAATTCATTGCTTTTGCAATAATAGTAATAGATTTTGAAGTATTTACAGCTAAGGAAACCTGTAGAGGAAGCGGGAACTAGTGATGCAGGTATGCGTTATTCCCAAAAGAATAAATGATCAATTTAAAATTTAAGAATAGGTTAAGGATATTATTATGATATAGAACCTCATGAACCTGCTTCCTTATCAGTGTTCTTAATAGCTTAGCACTATTTTTTGTAGAAACAAATGTTCGTGAGTGACATTAAATGATGGATAGATTTCACTAATCTTGATAAGAAGTAATGAATTTCTTTATGATGCTAGCATTATTGAACAAGGTGATAAGTGATATGTTTTTCAGAGTGAAGAGATGATAAGCGTTGGGGAATCTCTTCTATCAAGGCTGATTTCAATGCGACGTTTAAATCGTCTAGCTCAATATAAGAATAGAAGAGCACGTGATGTGGCTAATGAAGAGAGAGCTGTTGTAGATGAACGATTCTTGCAATTGCAAAACGTGCAAAGTGAGATCGAACATTTACAAAAAGAGATCAGCCGTTGCCTTGAATTCAGGTTTGTTCTCATGCTGTTTATTCATTTTATCCTGGTCTACTCGAATATCGATCAAAATATTTCCAACTTGAATCAAGAAAAATTTGAATAATAGGTCCAAATTATATCGTCAAGTTTTCATTGAGTCTATTCAGCGATATCGGAAAAGCGACTTATTTTTGAGGTTTTCCACCCACAGACTCATCGTACACTTTTACTCGAAATTTCACCTTTATTCACGTTTAATTACAGGTGATTATTGCGATATTATTATTACTTGTTGAAAAAAATGTAATTTAGATCGGCGGATGAGGATATCGAATTTGTACCATTGAATGAATTTTTCGCAAACGCAGATGAAGAATTGAAGAAGGTGGCGAAAGAAAGTGCTCATGAACGCATCGAACTTATCGAACATTGCTCTACAGTGGGAACTTATCAGCTTGCTTTCCTTTTTCTCTCTACTCGATTTTAATATATTTAATATTTTTATTTTCATATTTTTATTCTTTTTATACTCGCTAATTATTAGCCTCTTTAATGTAGATCTACTCGATATTCTCTAATACTACATTTCGGTTCCTTATTTAATTACTCGATCTTCTCTAATATAGGGACAGGTACTCGATAAGAAACTTCTCTAATATACTCGATAAGAAACTTCTCTAATACAAGGGACAGGTACTCGATAAGAAACTTCTCTAATACAAGGGACAGGTACTCGATAAGAAACTTCTCTAATACAAGGGACAGATACTCGATAAGAAACTTCTCTAATACAAGGGACAGGATAAGAAACTTCTCTAATACAAGGGACAGGTACTCGATAAGAAACTTCTCTAATACAGGGACAGGTACTCGATAAGAAACTTCTACTCCTACAAGGGACAGGTACTCGATAAGAAACTTCTCTAATACAAGGGACAGGTACTCGATAAGAAACTTCTCTAATACAAGGGACAGGTACTCGATAAGAAACTTCTCTAATACTCGGGACAGGTACTCGATAAGAAACTTCTCTAATACAAGGGAGGTACTCGATAAGAAACTTTACTCGATAAGAAACTTCTCTAATACAAGGGACAGGTACTCGATAAGAAACTTCTCTAATACAAGGGACAGATACTCGATAAGAAACTTCTCTAATACAAGGGACAGGTACTCGATAAGAAACTTCTCTAATACAAGGGGGACAGGTACTCGATAAGAAACTTCTCTAATACAAGGGACAGGTACTCGATAAGAAACTTCTCTAATACAAGGGACAGGTACTCGATAAGAAACTTCTCTAATACAAGGGACAGGGGACAGGTACTCGATAAGAAACTTCTCTAATACAAGGGACAGGTACTCGATAAGAAACTAATTCTAATACAAGGGACAGGTACTCGACTTCTCTAATACAAGGGACAGGTACTCGATAAGAAACTTCTCTAATACAAGGGACAGGTACTCGATAAGAAACTTCTCTAATACAAGGGACAGATACGGGACAGGTACTCGATAAGAAAATACTTCTAATAGAAGGGACAGGTACTCGATAAGAAACTTCTCTAATACAACAGGGACAGGTACTCGATAAGAAACTTCTCTAATACAAGGGACAGGTACTCGATAAGAAACTTCTCTAATACAAGGGACAGATACTCGATAAGAAACTTCTCTAATACAAGGGATACTCGATAAGAAACTTCTCTAATACAAGGGACAGATACTCGATAAGAAACTTCTCTAATACAAGGGACAGGTACTCGATAAAACTTCTCTAATACAAGGGACAGGTACTCGATAAGAAACTTCTAATACTAATACAAGGGACAGGTACTCGATAAGAAACTTCTCTAATACAAGGGACAGGTACTCGATAAGAAACTTCTCTACTAAGGAGGGACAGATACTCGATAAGAAACTTCTCTAATACTCGGACAGATACTCGATAAGATAAGAAACTTCTCTAATACAAGGGACAGGTACTCGATAAGAAACTTCTCTAATACAAGGGACAGGTACTCGATAAGAAACTTCTCTAATACAAGGGAGGTAGAGGGGATAATAAGAAACTTCTCTAATACAAGGGACAGATACTCGATAAGAAACTTCTCTAATACAAGGGACAGGTACTCGATAAGGGGACAGGTACTCGATAAGAAACTTCTCTAATACAAGGGACAGGTACTCGATAAGAAACTTCTCTAATACAAGGGACAGGTACTCGATAAGAAACTTCTCTAATACAAGGGACAGGTACTCGATAAGGTACTCGATAAGAAACTTCTCTAATACAAGGGACAGATACTCGATAAGAAACTTCTCTAATACAAGGGACAGGTACTCGATAAGAAACTTCTCTAATACAAGGGGTACAGAAACTTCTCTAATACAAGTACTCGATAAGAAACCTCGATAAGAAACTTCTCTAATACAAGGACAGGTACTCGATAAGAAACTTCTCTAATACAAGGGACAGGTACTCGATAAGAAACTTCTACTATATACAAGGGACAGATACTCGATAAGAAACTTCTCTAATTACTCGATAAGAAACTTCTCTAATACAAGGGACAGGTACTCGATAAGAAACTTCTCTAATACAAGGGACAGGTACTCGATAAGAAACTTCTCTAATACAAGGGACAGATACTCGATAAGAAACTCGGGATACTCGATAAGAAACTTCTCTAATACAAGGGACAGGTACTCGATAAGGGACAGGTACTCGATAAGAAACTTCTCTAATACAAGGGACAGGTACTCGATAAGAAACTTCTCTAATACAAGGGACAGATAAGTACTACTCGATAAGAAACTTCTCTAATACAAGGGACAGATACTCGATAAGAAACTTCTCTAATACAAGGGACAGGTACTCGATAAGAAACTTCTCTAATACAAGGGACAGGTACTCGATAAGAAACTTCTCTAATACAAGGGACAGGTACTCGATAAGAAACTTCTCTAATACAAGGGACAGGTACTCGATAATAAGAAACTTCTCTAATACAAGGGACAGGTACTCGATAAGAAACTTCTCTAATACAAGGGACAGGTACTCGATAAGAAACTTCTCTAATACAAGGGACAGGGATAATTCTCTAATACATACTCGATAAGAAACTTCTCTAATAGGGGACAGGTACTCGATAAGAAACTTCTCTAATACAAGGGACAGGTACTCGATAAGAAACTTCTCTAATACAAGGGACAGGTACTCGATAAGAAACTTCTCTAATACAAGGGACAGGTACTCGATAAGAAACTTCTCTAATACAAGGGACAGGTACTCGATAAGAAACTTCTCTAATACAAGGGACAGGTACTCGATAAGAAACTTCTCTAATACAAGGGAGGTAATAAGAAACTTCTCTAATACAAGGGACAGGTACTCGATAAGAAACTTCTCTAATACAAGGGACAGATACTCGATAAGAAACTTCTCTAATACAAGGGACAGGTACTCGATAAGAAACTTCTCTAATAAGAAACAAGGGACAGGTACTCGATAAGAAACTTCTCTAATACAAGGGACAGATACTCGATAAGAAACTTCTCTAATACAAGGGGTACAGGTACTCGATAAGAAACTTCTCTAATACAAGGGACAGGTACTCGATAAGAAACTTCTCTACTCGATAAGAAACTTCTCTAATACAAGGGACAGGTACTCGATAAGAAACTTCTCTAATACAAGGGACAGGTACTCGATAAGAAACTTCTCTAATACAAGGGACAGGTACTCGATAAGAAACTTCTCTAATACAAGGGACAGGTACTCGATAAGAAACTCTCTACTCGATAAGAAACTTCTCTAATACAAGGGACAGACTCGATAAGAAACTTCTCTAATACAAGGGATACTCGATAAGAAACTTCTCTAATACAAGGGACAGGTACTCGATAAGAAACTTCTCTAATACAAGGGACAGATACTCGATAAGAAACTTCTCTAATACAAGGGACAGGTACTCGATAAGAAACTTCTCTAATACAAGGGACAGGATACTTCGATAAGAAACTTCTCTAATACAAGGGACAGGTACTCGATAAGAAACTTCTCTAATACAAGGGACAGATACTCGATAAGAAACTTCTCTAATACAAGGGGTAAGAAACTTCTCTAATACAAGGGACAGATACTCGATAAGAAACTTCTCTAATACTCTTCTCTAATACAAGGGACAGGTACTCGATAAGAAACTTCTCTAATACAAGGGACAGGTACTCGATAAGAAACTTCTCTAATACAAGGGACAGGTACTCGATAAGAAACTTCTCTAATACAAGGATAAGACAGGTACTCGATAAGTTAAAAATCAACGATGCTGAATGATGCATCAGAGATTGTGTGCAGAAAATCTCCCTGATTGAAGCGGCATTCTATCTGAGACATTGCTGACTCACTTTTTAAAAAATTTGAAATTTAAGTTCGCCTAATTTATTGATTGCACTACCGATTGTCAGCTTTATTAAAGAATGAATCTATGCATTCTGCTAACTCTCAAAAATTTTCGTATAATTTCTAACGAAATTTTAGAAAAATATTACGTCTGAATTTATTCAGAAATGAATGTATTATTGTATTATGGGTAAACGCTTTTTCGTATAAAATATTTATGCAAGTGATTAAACGTTTTTTGCTTTCAGTTTGGTTGGTACATTGCAAGAACGTGAAGGTCGTAAGAATGTACTCATTAGTGATATATCAACTAAAGAACATCGACTAAAATCGCTGAAACCTATGATCGAATCTCTTATTGAAGTTTGTTTTATACTACTTTCGTTTAAGATTTTCTCCAGTTAGTTTTTTATTGTTCTTGTGTATTGTGTCGATATCTGAAGTCAGAAAACGGTTAATGGATTAGTAGTAGTGATGTTACATCCTTCATCGTCGTTGATACTGTATGGATGTGTAAGGTCGCAAAGGCTGTAAACCTAAAAGGTTGATCGAGCGGTAGAAATGAATTGAAATTACAACAGTTATTTGCATGCCGGTCAATTGTGTGAGGTAATTTCTTTAGGTGCTTTGTCGATTCATAATGTCATGACAACAATGACTGTCCGATTCGAACAACAGTAGAATGTGACGATGATTGAGGATTGCTGTGTTTGCGGCTTTATGGTTTGAAGTGTTGTCCAGCAGATATCATTGAGATGTAAATTTTCTGCACAATTCTGCACAACTCATTAGATCTTGGCGAAATTGATGATTGTTTAGAAAAAAGAACCATTTTATATATTAGCATGAGTCGTGGATCGGGTCTATTTTATGCGAACTTCCGATATTTACATCTACGAGGATTGACTACGAATAAAAATTGAAATTTTGATGTTATAGAAATTTTAAATGGGAAATGCATGAAGCTATTTTATCTTCGTCCCGACGTATTAGGGCCAAAAGCTTCATAAACATTTATTTAGTTTAGGGATTTGTGATATTTGTAATGACTCAACGTATTAATGCTTTGAATGATTTTACCTGTTGTATAAGCTCGCATCCTACTTGAAACAGAATCTTCAATAATTTACTCACCGTTTACTTACAAGTAGAAGTGAATGGAGTTGTAAAATTTAGTAATTTAAGGCATCTCGGCCTGTACAAGAGTTAATGGGTCTGAATACGTTGTCATCAAGTAGCATGGAACAGAGGCAGCTCGTTGCGCGTTTACCCAAAGAGCTGTTTCTTATCTACATTCAAGTGGAAGCATATATCGATATTGCTAAAGGTATGACTTTAAGGGTTTTGTGGAAGTTATTGCATATTGAGTATCGCACTCTAGATTTTGATATATGCCCTAGAACTAATAGATGAACACATATTTTTCAGTAAACGCATCTGACAGTACTAAAATTTGGCACTGTTGGAGTGAACATTGAACGCCAATTTTGTTAAGTTGCTCGTTTATCCCTTCTGAAAGCTAAACTTTCGAATTTTCCAGTATACTTCATTTATATATCAGAAAGCTTCATACTATTTACTAAAGAAAGGGCTACAAATGGATCGAGAATGAGGTTCTTGCGGTTAAGTGCTTTGCAAATTAGTCAGTAAACTTAGTTCCCTGTTGAATCTGATGCTGATCTCGGTCGTAATTGGAGATAAAGCGTGATTTAACTCATGGCCATATGAAGATGGTTAAACTTGCTGCCGTTTCTGGTAGCAACTAGGGTCAGGATCGTATTTATATCTTAGTGTTTGACTCTATTTTTTATTTTCTAATTTAATTTAATTTTTTTTGTTTTTAAAAAAAGATATTTGTGCACGATGGAAATGTATATATATGCGGTAGAAGACGTTCAATGATGTTTTGCCCTAAAGAAGTAAAGCTTTAATTGCTATATTGCAGACAAAGATGTGCGTGTGCGCTGTGAGGGCGATTTGGAAAATGCGATGAAATTTACCGAGTGTGAACGACAATCAGAGAGCGGTGCTGAAGACGAAGGTGAAAGCACTGATGCGGATGTTAGTCACTTCGATTCGATTTCCGTTTATTATAATTTATGGTATTTGAAACCGTTTCAATTGAACTTTGCTGTTTAGTTTCAATATTTTATTATAATGTATTTTACTTTTTTACTTTTAATTTTGCATCATTACTTTTAAATGTAAGGTGGTGGATTTAATACTTCTTTACTAGCTTTAAGTGCCTGTTGATTGAATAATGTCGTTATTTGAATGCTAGAATTTGTCAACAAGAGGGCAGAAAGTGGAAGGGAAGGAAGTGAGGAGGTGAAAATGATAGCGCCCAGGGTCGTAATTTAATGGTGTTTATAAGAAATAAATATGAAAATATGTGATGCATTTGCATTAAGGCTGTGAGTTTCAAGAAAAAAGTGCATTGGCTAGCCATATTTTGCTGGAGTTTCTGAAAATTTTTTGATTTGACAATCTTTAATTTTCTTTCTCGAAAGTTTTTATTGGAACTAGTAATTCATTTAAAAAAGTTGCTTAGATATGAAAATTTTTTACGAATTAATTGCGTTGATTTTTTGAGAAATTTATGCAGATCGAACGAGGTGGTTCACCGTCACGATTGAGAAGACGCCCAAATACGTTGGATGAAGAAATCACTAAAAAGAAAGAAGCTCTTATTGCACCGCATCCCATATATCTTGTTTTAGAGATCACTTGTGCAGGTAGAATCGTTTAATTCTGAACGGAGGGATATTTTCTTAACCCTAAAACATTAACTGTACGGAAAGAAGATGCTGGAATTTGATGTTTTTTCTTCTTCGACTTCCATATTTAATTTTTACATGCAAATTTTCCAAAGTTTTTAAAACCAAGGGTAATGCTCATCTCGCTGAATGATTACTGATTTTGCTTTCTGCTCTTACCCTCAGTAATGTGCTGCATGGAGCAAACGACCACATAATTTAATATCAAGGAAGTTAAGCCGTTCATGTCACTAATTGGCTTGATAGTGAGGATATCAGGACCACACTCTCTCTCTCATCCCCCCCCCCCACGCCTTATCGCTCAAGCTAGTAGGTCGCAAAACCTATGTTAGAAAGTGTACTGGTGGAAGCACCTATTGCGGTCTTTATGATTATATGTGACCAACCTTACTTTGTTTTCAAGTTTGTTGAACTCGTAAAGTTAGATTATTTGGATCCATTGGATAGAAAGAAATTGTACAATTTTTTTTTTGCAGGAATTCGTTTCCCGCAGGTGTGCCATAGTTGTTTCCACAGTAATGCAAAAGTCGTCTGGCTGTGAGATACTTTAGTATGAAATGAAAGATAAATATTTACATACTATAGGTGAAACTTTTCTTTAAAAAGAGGAGACAGGTGAAGATCATCGGAAGTTTTTTTTCAGTAAGTTTTCATCATTGTATTGAAAGTATTTCGCTGATTATTTTTGAGGTGAGATAACTTTTCTCAGTATTTATTTTGAATTTTTTCTTTTGGAAGTGAACATGAACATTGATTTTTTTTAAAAATGCTTTAATGAGTTGTGGTTATTGCAGATGGGATTACTCTATCGGTACAACTGCAATACATTCAAGAGCTGCATGCTATTGGAGCACTTGCCAAACTTCGTGGATCGTCGTTGCCGTTTTGTGGGTTCGTTTTTTAAAATTATGTTTCTTTCTTTTTTATGATTTTGCGTAGGTTAGCGAATAAATTCTATTTCGTTCCGTATAAAGTGAGTTTCTTTTATGCATGACGCCTTATATGAATATTATAATAGTGCAGAGAAAATGATAGTAATGTTCGAAGGCTTTTGACATGAAATTTCGAATCAACCGTAGAGAATTGCAACATTCCAGCCTGGAGGGGGAGGGGGGCTGTGTTTGGGGGGATTGGGTTTAAGAGGGATTTATGTGACCTGGCTTATCCGAAAGATGGAGATACTTTTGACAGAGGACTAAATTTTAAGAAGACATGCACAAAAATGTAGAAAACGTTTGAGGAGGGGAAGGGGAGGGGACTGATAATTGAACTTGAGAGGAAGGGTTAAAGTTGAGAGAGAGTCGAACGAAGTGCTGTCTCTAGTTAGTGTGTCGTTTAAATGTAGCCTTGCTGATGACCTCGATCGCTGAGTGTATAATTTGTATTTGAAAGTTTTTATTTGCGATGGTGGTAAGCGTATTTATGTGACGTATTTCTTGTATGGTTTCGAAGCGAAGGAATTATCGGCATGATAGTTGGCTATTATTAAGTTGGATAAGTGGAAAGAAGCTGCAAATAAGCTTGACCAGCTCGACCTGCAAATAAGTAAATAAGCTGGATCAGAGTTGGAAGGAAAAGATGCTTTTTTATAGAAATATATTATGTAACGAATCGATATTGATGGAATTGTATCCGGGCGATACGGGTGAGAAATGTCCGAATACTGTTGGCCAAGTCAAACTAGATCAATACCAGTAAGTTGGCTCTTTATTGGGCATTTTCAGATTCTTGTCAACTTCCCGTAATTGTTCCGGCAGTCATTATTAAAGCGCATTGCTGTTAAACTTTGAGTGAACGCGAAGAAAAGCGGGATACCTCTTACTGATCAATCAGTATTGATCATAGGGTACTCAATCAGATACCATGAAGATCTCTGGTCTAACTATGGCTATAATAATGGCCTAGCCAGTGGAGGTATTTGCCATAACGTTGAGGGAAACCCCTTTGTTACACTAGAAGCTCTTTCACCTGACTATTCGTTCGTAGAAGCACACAGCTTGAGCTGCAGCTAGTGGCTGTGTGATGTCATCTCACCACTTTTAAATTTCGTCCGTTATCAGTCGAATTTATCTCACATAGTAAATTATCTACCCCATGCCCAGTGTCATCTCCTGAACTACATCTAGATCGGGAACTGTACAACCTCCTCGGGACATTAGTTTAAGGTTGCACATTATGGCTGTGCTTGTCGTTTGCTATATCGTAGGAATGGAAAATTGTTTAGTATAACAGTATCGGAATATGAAAGAAAAGTGGGTCGGATGTACGCATTTTCACAACGTATGGCTGGTCTTTATGAAGAGCCAGTTGGTGGGTCACAACTTTGTGAGGTGATTCAATCGGTCATCGAAACTCTTAGAGCTCGTATACGCTCTCGATCCACTCTTATCAAGTCTATTCAGTCGTTGCGTGAGTTTTTTTTTTTTTGTTTGTTTGTTTATTGTTCAATTTATTCATTTATTATTTATGAGTTTTGTTTATTTGTTATTCAGTCGGTGCGTGAATTTTGTTTAGTCAATATCGTAGAGATCGAATTTGCGTATAATGGATTTTACAGGTGCATTGTTTGCGTCGAGCGTGTTGCTAAAGTACATACTAGAGTATTATTTCAATTTGCGGGTTATTTTATGGCTATAAAATAATCTGTTGCAAATTTTTATCGAACTTTTTTATTCAGAGGAATTCCTCTGCGTTTATTTATTAGATTTCCTGTCAATTTTAATTCTCTGTACTCGTTTAGCGTAGCTACTCGAATATCATTCGTCGATTTATTAAGGTATTCGGCCCCTGACGAATTTTCAGCAAACCATTCGCAGATTGAAACGTTTTAGACGATGCATAAATACAGTCAAATTCCCAGCCTCTACAACATTTTCTGGAAGGCTATTCCAGACCGACACCATTCTATACTGGAAGCTGTTTAGAACGTTGTTTAATGAGTATGTCTTATGTGTCAGTTGAAAACGATGACCACGGTGACTGCGATGGGGAGCAAAAGCAAAGGGCTATCGAATGATACATCAGAAAATCCACTAATAGTTTTATAGCATAGCATTATGCCAAATCCAGCATTAGTCTTCTATATTCTAAGTCCTCAAACTCGAATATCTTAAAGCACCCAATGTAGTCGGTTTTATAAAGGCAAGGAAATATTTTACTGAACGCTACACAGCTGAAATGCTTTTGGGGTTTATACAATAATTTACTGAACAAAGGTTCCTTGCTGGTGCATGGACTGAGGGTATTCAGTTACAGGCTCCCTCAAAATATTCAAAGAGATGACACCCAAAGAACGAAGAGAATATCCGGCAAAAATTTTATCCGAGTTAACCGAATTCAAGGTGATCAGTGCCGAGGAGTTCCTTGTAAGCCATTTTTTATCGCCTAAAGGTACGAGTGTTAGAGAGAGATTTGGACTTATATGACAGCGGTTTTGAGCCACAAAAGCAGCCATAAAAGTAGGGGAGCGGGTGGAGGGTGAGATTGAGAGGCGAAAGATGTCTATGATCATGTAGAAGTCCTTTCTTCCATTTCAATGCAAAGAACTTGCCGATTTAGGTAGTCTGTTTGTGCTGCTCAGCTATTGATGATTTCAGTTTTTAAAAAAAAGCAAAAAAAACTTGGTGACGTTGAAGAAATTAAAACATTGAAACATTTTCTTTTATATTGCAAGAAGTCACTGCGGGTTTTTCATTCTTTACTGCGTAATTGTCGTTTTTATTTGTTTAAATCTTTCTGTCTTTGATGTTTCACTCGCTTTTTTAATATATAAGTACATCTAACATTTAATTATTTAAGTATATTTCAAACATATTACGAGGTTCCAATAAATTTGCATAAATTTTGAGCAATTTCATGTGGAAAAAATTATATGAGATTTCAGTCAAATGTGCTCCTAACGAATGATTATCGTGAATTGATCAACGCTGAACACGGAGATCATGTCAATGATCAGTTTTATTTCCATGCTACTGTTGAGCGGGGTTCTGCAAAACTTATCGCGTTGATCTATGTTAGTGTTTTTTTTTTTGTCTTTCAAATACCTCTATATGGAATTTATTCGTATAATTGTTCACGTAGAACATCTATATTTTTACTTAAATATCATTTTTTTTTCTCTATTATCTATGAATTGTGCTTCGTTTTATTAGTTTTTAATTTAAAGTCGAAATTTAAAAAACTTTATTGATTGATTGGTTAAATTTTATTTGATTGATTAAATTTATTGATTGGTTAAATTTTATTTTCGAATTTCACCTCTGCGAATAATCATTACCATTGATGTTTTGTCTTATAAATTTCGATTTTTTTTTGTTCGATCAATTATGAATGATTTATTTTCATTTCTAAATGATGAGAGTTTCAAATGCGTTGCGGGTTTTTTTTTTTGCAATTTGCTGTATTTCTAATTCAGAGAAGAGAGGGGGGGGGGGGGAGGGGTGGGAGGAAATCACCCACTTCTTCCTTCCAGCCGGCCCATTGTGCAGTTTTTGTTTTTTTAGGTTAGTTGTTATGAGCATTTCAGATTGGGGTAGGTTATCCACTGCACAACACTCCGCTTTTCATATTGGGTCTTAGCGTTGCTGGAAAGGAGTACAACAGCAAATCATCACTTCTTCTACAGGTATCGCTCAAAACTGTTTTCAGATTTCACTGAATGTAGCGAGTATTCATTGATAGCTATTTGTTGTCATGGCGTTTAATAAGCAGTGAGATCTTCGATGACTTGAAATCTCACCCACCAAGAAATTGCCATATTGCATTTCACATGCATAAAGGTGAAATAGTGAATTGATCGCAGGCGTGTTTATTTATTTTATAAAATGAAGTTATTTATTTCTTGGGCATCTATGCTTGCCTCGAGCTTTCCTCCTATTCAAGAGGTCCTTTTAAAGCTAGTTTATAGATAAAGCACGCCTTTACACCACTTTTCATCGCCTCATTTCGCTTTTTTTCTAAGAGGAAGTGAAAGATAAAAATTCCATTGTGAGTTTGTTCATGAATCAATTTTTCTGAAAGTATGAAAATAAAGGGCGGGTATGAATAATATATCTTTTGATTCTCATAACTCATTTTGTAATTTGTATTTAGGCCAGTTTGATTACCAGGAAGAATTTATGACGAAAGATTAGCAACGAATAAACATTGAAGAAAATATTTTCATTCCTAAGAATCAAAAAAATTGATTAAAAGAATAAATTTCACCCAAGGATGTTCTGTGTTTGAAGTTTCCTTAGTTTCTTGCAATTTCTTGCAACTTCTTAAGTCAAGTTTTTTTTTTTGCGATTTTTTAAGTTTCAAGTCAAATTTTAGATCATTTAAGCATTGCTTAAAATTGCAGAACTTGGAAATGGAAATAAATATTTCTCTAGTTGAGAACACCGACGTCGAGAACTCTGATCGATTACTTAGCACTCAGATGGCATTTCTCATTTCACGTTGTGACGTACTTCTTGAGGTTAATTCAGCACTCACCAATTCTTCTGATTTCTCACGCGAGCATCTCTTTTCTCGTTTGACCAGGTACGACATTGTTTCCCTAAAGTTTCTGCTTCTATGAGTTTCTGATGCTTCCAAACAATTGAGTTCTAATATATTACATGGAGTTTGTTCGCAACATATAGAGACCTAATTTTATGATGTCATATTTGTTGTGGATCCTTTATCAGATGTTTTTTTTTCATACATTTGAAAATCGCTTAATAAGGTAACGTAGGTAAGACAGGTAAAACATTCCCGTCCTTACAACCTCGTAGTGTAATTTCGAAGTGTAGTGGAAGGAGATTTTAAAGACCGATATAGTAGTATAATTTTTCTCGTATCTTTTTACAGAAATTGATTTTTTGGCTATTATATATGTTTGATTTTTTAGAGGCGATGATTTCTTTAAGTAATATATTTCTAGAGGACGTGATCAGCAGCCACCGCTGAACTTCGACGCTCTCTCCAATGCGTTCAATTTCTCGTTTCTCAATTGAAAGCTTAATATTTCATGGAGATTTTATCTTTTTTTTTTCTTGATTATTTTTGTGATGAAATCATTTATGTCTGTCTTTAATGATTCCTTATGTTTTTTCGTAATTGGAAATTTGCGTGATAATCCGCAGGATTGAAGAATCCGAACCGTTCTGCAGACATCGTTGGGTTTGTTGGCCCGGCTAGATTAACGAAAAATCTAAGCTGATTAAGTTGTGTGCACCAAGTCTCCTCTAAAATTTAGCATTAGAAAGTCTTTGTGGGAGATACAAAAGAACAGTAACGAATGCATTTCTATATGTGTATATTCCTAAAACTTTCCTAAGAGCAGAATTGGTTCGAGGACGCTCTTTTGAATGTTTAATTTTGATCTCCAATTTTGGTCTCAAAACTGGCACAAATTGTGCACATAATTGGTGTGGGGTCTCATATTGCTCGTTATTGTTTTTTTTGTTTGTTGTTGTTGCAAGTTGAATGCAATAAAACGTTGCAATTTTTCTCTCATTTATGTATAGTCACAATTATCCATTTCTTACTGATGCTAAGGATAGAGATCCATGTTGATGGCGTAAAAAAACGTATGTTGCAAGTTAACCTGATGTGCTTTCCCGCTTAATGATTTTGCTTTTTTACGAAATGTTGCATATGTGTGTCGTTTGCATGCGTGCGTATGCGATTACGTGCGCATCTATGTGCTTGTGAGCGCATTTGATATACGATGGTTGTAGATTTGTTTGTCTAGTCGTTTTAGGCTGTGAACCGATGAGGCCATGCAGACAAAATTGACATTGCGGTAGTCATAAATTACATAACCAAACAAGGTGCGTATCCACCGAAACGTCCACTGAACGATATCCTTCTGGGGAGAAGCGTGCCGCGCATATAATACCAGCGTAGTACTCTATGTAGAGCGATCGGGGTATGGAGTCCCGTTCGGCAGGGACAGCCCAGTGCACAACGACTTCCACCATCAAAGAGTCTATGTCCTTCGGCAGACTAGGTGGCGACGCGTAAGCCTAAACTTCCTTATTTGAAGAAATTCCGCATAAAACCCATGAATGATTGATGGAACAAAAAATCACGTCGTTTTCCTGCTTTCATGGTACCGAAAAGGATGCTGAAGCGAATCAGCAGAACTCAGCTAGCATCGCACTGAGCCGAATGCGGAGAATTCAGCCACGGCCGGAGTCCATTAAGGCAAAACCTGACCATATTGGCGAGTCGTCAACGTTGTGACAGTCGGCGAATGGCAACGTGTTGAGCGGACAAAACGTATCTCTCCGGACTTGACTTGTATTGATACGTTGCCATTTTACCTTTGAAGGGTTACTATTGCATACGCATAGAAACGGCCCCATCGTAATGCGCTTTTGCAAAATGATTGATCGCAAATCTTTTCTGAGTAGGGCGAGGGAATAAAGGGATGATATTTTCCGCTCGGCACAACTAAAACCCACTGACTTTATCCATCTTGTAGCGGTATTATAGCTCGAACATCGATTTTAGTGCACAAATGCTAACCGCAAAAGCTGATAACGTACGGATGGTCAGCGTTATGAAGTCTGAATAGCGAGAAGGGATAGATTTGTTTGAGCCTGAGCTTAGTTTGCTAGAAAATTTAGCTGGTATGCTTTGAAGTATCCATCTCATCTTGCTATATGCACTTAGAAATAAGAGAAAATTCCTAGACGAAAGGGTAAACAGGAGTTTGCCAAAGGGGTGTGAGGAGCGAGAGGTGAATTGAGAAGTAGTCAGGAAGGAGCAAGGTGCAATAAACATTTCATTTACTGCTTGGTAAAAAAACGTGTCAATGAAATGGATAAGATACACCACGGAATTCAAATACGAGCTATAAATTATTTAATTTAAGGCTATGGATGGCATCATTGTGAGTTGGATTTAGTAGACTATCGAATAAAACTAAAAGAAGACATCAGATGAATAATTGTAAAGTTGTATTTGTCTTGTGACGAACGGAAACGATTGTCTCTAAAATAAAGAAGAAGATGAATGAATTAGTAATACCACAAAAAGATAGGCCTTCACTTTTCTGTTCTTTGCGAGGATTAATTATCCTCGGTAGCACGTTTAGTTCCCCTGTTACAGAAATTTCCATATATATATATATATATATATATATATATATATATATATATATATATATATATATATATATATATATATATATATATATATATATATATATATATATATATATATATATATATATATATATATATATATATATATATATATATATATATATATATATATATATATATATATATATATATATGCAGTGGCTGGAATTATGTGAACCACCGTGACACCATTTATTGTTTATAGATAGAATTAGATATAACTGATAGCAGAGAAATTAAATCGCTGATGCTTTATTATCAATGGCTTGCCACTGCCCTTGAATTGAATTGATGGGGGGGGGGGGGGGGGGGAGGGGGAGGGAGGAAATGAGAGATATATCGGCTTCAATTGTCTACAGCATGACTTTAGCACCACATAGATCTTAGGCATCGTCAGCTTATTGTGAAGTAAAGCATTCATTGTGTGATAGTGGAAATGTTGCTCGTTTCATGTTAAGAAATCGAGAACAAGGCACAATAAAATCGAGCCGATTCCGAGTTCAGATGGAACTTTGTAGAATCATTTAAGGTTTTTGATCATTCCATGTTAGATCAGTTAAAGTCACCTAATCATGTACGATTCACTGCAAAAAAAGCTGGAATTATTGAAGCGAATGACATGCCAAAAGTGGCATGTATTTCAGCTGTTATGATTGTTAGCTGGAAAAGGTTGTTATAAACTAACGAGATGACTGGCTTCTAATAATTCTGAAGTTCCGAGTTATTCCTTGATCTAGTGAGTGAAGTAGATAGCCGTGTTGAATTGGATTTAAATACACATATGATTTTCCATGGCCTAGCGGTTCACTGGTTGCCCAACAAACAGACATATCGACTTTAACATAGTGGCAGCACAGAGTCTAATTCGTATTAAGTCTTGCATATATATATATATATATATATATATATATATATATATATATATATATATATATATATATATATATATATATATATATATATATATATATATATATATATATATATATATATATATATGTAAATTTTGTTGAGATGTTATCTCTGGGTCATCCCGCAAGCATTCATAGAATATCGTATAGCTGTTCCTGTAGTTTGGATTTTAGTGAACAGGAGTATCAGCTGTCCCATCATCATTATCTTTGTTGTATTTCATAGTGTTTGGCGTTTCGTTGTTCCATAAGCTGATGGTTTATGCGGTCTATATTCATGATCTTTTATTGCTTTATAATTTATATCACTTTCTCCATTCGTAATCCCTTAATTTTTGGTCACAAAATGTTGCAGCATATTTTGTTTTGCTTTTTTTTTTGCTTTGCTCTGACAAAGAGATCTGGAAAAGTGGCTGCACAGAGGACAAACTTTTTTAAACGCTTTTTTGCAAAAAAAAAAAGAAAAATTCGAAATATTAAAGACTAAAATTTCTTGAAATTCTTGAAACTCATTTCTATTATCTTTTCTAGCGACCCAATGATAGAGCACAATCTCTCGGAAACGGATTAATATAATTGTAAGATCGTTGCACTATACAAGAATTATTCTATAAAGATTTTCCTCTTTTCGAATAGCTTATATGTGTTTTTATATTTATAATTTTTCCAACGTGAAGCACATGTAGATTTGCCGTCATTTTTCTTGAAAACTATCGAATTTGAGAATAGCGTTGTTTTAATTCGGATTATCAGCGCTAGTTATTATTTTTTTCTTCCACAGCGAACGTGTTTTGCATATTATTGTCAACTCATTTTCTTTCTCTCTCTTTTTGGATCTTTCTGCTGTCATCTTATCGGCAACTTATGCTGATTTTTCTGAAAAGTTGCGTCGTTAAAAGTGAGCTTTCATTGAGGTCGTGCGCACCTCTATGCCTCTCATTTCCCTCCTTTAAAATTTAGTGGTCATAACCTAGTCTTTTTTCCAAACTCACCTTCTTTACTATCTCTGATTTTCTTTGTTGTTGAGTAATAGGTGATACTAGAGTTGCACATACAACTCTGATATCGATTAAGTGCGAGGAGAGAGCAAGGTTCTAGGTGCAAGTTTGTCATTACGAAGTGTTTAATAGTCGAGTGAATTCCTTGTTATGTTTCGATTGCTTTGTTTATTTTGATTGCTCGGAGCGAAGGATATGAGGGTAATTTCGGCCCAATTTAAGACAACATCACTAATTTCGGGGTAATTTTTTGAATATAAACAATTGTTGCATGTGCTGATTATTTTATGCAATTCCTTGAATCGAACAGTGATTCTGTAATAGAGAAGCAGTACGCTATGAATAGATGGGACTGGCGCGGAATACCACAAACTTTTGCTTGCGTTGGCCGATCGTTGTAATCCGCTGATCGTGAAGCATAGCGTTAAAGAATGAAAGAGCATCTAACCATGACTTCAATGCTGGATATGCATATATTTCAACAATTCACATACCATCAGAAAATTGACAGATTGAATGCAACGTCGACCTCTAATCAGGCCAATACCCTAGGTAAGGCTCACTTAATTTTCTGAGTGTGAATTTCTGAAGTCGCTAGAGTTGGAAGCATCTAACAGGTAGACGATAGTTCGAATTTGCACATCATTCTATACCGTACTGTGTTTTCATTTTTTCTTTAAGCGTCTATGAAAGGAATGAATTACATGATGTCGTTGTTAGCCACTGTGAGCTGTTACAGTCCTTCACTAAGGGAAGCCCATACTAGTCTACTATCAGTTTGCTAGTCAAAGAGGGAATTTGAACCGGGACCATATGTGTAGTGTGTCGACGTATTAGCGGCGCAACCATACATAACATCTGAATTGATCAGCCGAATACGACTTGTTTTACCGAAACTGAAAATGATACGACGCCGATCGTTGCTTTTTTGTACATGCACCAATGCGAATCACATAGTGTGTCCTTTCTTTGAGATCAACAGAAAGCAATGAATCGCTAGCCGCAACATGGGGCAGATGCGCTGAGTGATGCCGAGTGTAGACATACTTTCACTTCCGTCTTTTATGTTCGCTCTTCGATGGGCATATATTTTCTCATTGAATCAAATGTTTCTATTTATTTAATTCATTTATCAACTAGGAAATTTCATTAATTTCAGCCCACGAAAAGGGATATTTAAAAGAGAGCATATGAATTATTTCAGCGAGAAATTGAATTTTAAATTCCACTGAATACTTTACGCGAAAATTGTAATCTGTTTTTTTTCAATTTTTATCGAATTTTCATTGCCCAGTTCGTTTTTAGTGTTATCAAGAGGGAACCGTGGACAAAATATTAGACGCTAATTGTTGCAGTAGTTGTAGAACATGTTGGATGATGGGTTGATTAACTCTAGAAGAGATATCGAATCTTCTTCAATTTTTCTTCGTAAAGCTAGTCTTTAGATTTCTATTATTATGATGTTCTAGCAAGAAAAACAATGAGTATCAATGCAAGTAGGTTACTCTATGATTTCTTCTAACTTGCCACTTCCTTCACTTTACAACTTACCGCTGCTTCTTATAAAAAACATGTTGCATCCCCATTTCCGTTAAATTAACTATACTCATTATTTGCTCCAATTCAATCCCAGCCGCCCCACTGCGTTTAACGTTCTGAGTCATTTCCAACTGCCAGTAAAGAAATACAGCATTACGAACAAACCTCGTAGGTTGCACCTGTGAACCCGCCCAACGATTAGTTTGTTTTCCAAGAGGCATTACGTTGCGTTTCTTCTTCTAAAGAAAGCAATGATACCAACCCCCTTGAAATCATCTCCCACTACCAAACGGCCGTTGCATTATGCTGCAAAAAATGCAACACGTGCGTATCTAATGTGCATACGAAATGAGTATCGAAGGCGGCCACCACCCCACAGAAACCACATTCATACGTCAATCAACCATTCTTAACGCATCTCAACACCTTAACCAACATCTTACAGCCCTCAAATATGTTTTTAGTCTCCTATCCACCATAAATCATGCTGGATTTATTCCAATGTGTTTCCTAGGTGATCTCAGCATTGACGAACTTACTCTATGCCTATATAAATATCACGGTTTATAAATTAGAAAGTGAGAAAGGAGGAAAATTGTGTGGTGAGAGGATAACCGGAAGGGAATGATAATCGTGCTTTCTATTGCACCACGTTTATACTTATTCTGTTTAGCCGTCTCAACTTCAACAATGTCTTCCGGCTATGTTGTGAGCTTAACAATGATTTCTAGATAGAGATCAATAGTTGCACTTCATTTGCAGTAAAATTTTCATGAAGAGACTTAATAGCTGTCACATAGGGAATTGATTGCAGACCAAGTTGAGAGCCTTTAACGCGTTTGGCTATGAGAGAAATCAATTGTGGATTGGCGTTTGAAAGTAAACTGTCGCACTAACTGATTCTTGAAAGAATACAACAAATAATTTTCCAAACCGTTGTGAGAGTCATGTAATCCGAAATAATTTGGTAAAGCAATTTAGACCATTTCATCACATCTATAAAAACCAATAATTCATCGTCGAAATTATTTTTAAAAATTGATTAAAGATAACTTCTCAAGAAATCCACATTATCATCCATCGATATTTCTTAATTATTCATAAATTTCATTTTGTTGCTGAAAATATACGTGGCTGTGATTTAAAAAATCGATAAAGCTTACATAATATAGCAAATCTACTGTAAGAAATGTGGGCGCATTAAATCGTACAGAATCCATCACGGCTATTTCTGCGAACACGAGTTTCCGAAGATGAGGGCGATTTATTTCTGCTAAAAATTCGCTGCTTTTCCTGCAATATATATATATATATATATATATATATATATATATATATATATATATATATATATATATATATATATATATATATATATATATATATATATATATATATATGGTAAATAGGTCATCAGAAGTATTGAACGAGTAAGTTTGTTAATTATAATCGTATTAAAGGGATGGTTGTTTAGAGGACGTAGGACTAAGTTCTTAAATGGATTATAAATCCTAGAAGTAAGATATTACATCAGTTCCCGCCGCTTGCAATTTAAACTCACAGATAAAGCTACATGACGTACACGAGTAAATGCTATTGATATTGCAATTGAATCAAAGAATTATATTGCACATGTAGATCCAATTCGAAATGTTTATCGATCATTTTGCACGTTCTTATCTAAACGTCGATCGAAGAAAAGAATTTTCAAACATTGGGCCCAATCTCCCGGATATTCATAAACATTTATCAGCACTTTTATCGAATAGCGTCATATTTTTTTTAGTTTAGGCGGTATCGAATTCTTCAGCCTATTCTAGCGTTATTCGCATAAAAGCGCATTCTTATCTAAGGAATTCGTACGCTTCATGAAGCTAAACACGTCCATGTCGGCCAAGCAAACGCTATAGCTCAAAAACAGGTCAAAACATCGGATCGTTTGAATCGATGAATGATTGGTGGTCGTTTCTGTTTCTACAGACAGACGGAGGTGTATCGATGGAAATACACAGCATGTCTCCTACGAAATATTGTTCAGTTAGTGGATTCCAAAGTTCATCAATGCTCATTTGCATATCTACATAGCGGAAGTAGAGTTGAAACTTGAATTGCTCGCATTTTTGACAGCCCGTCCTCAACTACTGAAGGCAAAGTTCACAAACCATTCAGTCGTCGAGAGAGGATTAGTAGACAGATTGAGGTGAGCTGATGTCCTTGCTAGGTGTCAAGTTGAAATCAGTGAAGCTGGGATAAGCGCGTGTATCCGTTTCTCTCGCTTGCATTCAACCTCTCCATCCTCCTCACCTTACTTCTCATGACTCCTGCTGACCCAGTAACATCATAATGAAGCGCCGCAATTTTTAACGATAGGATTAACACTCATTGCCTAATCAACCCATGTGTAAGGCAGTGTTACTGAGGTTTCAGCCGTTTTGATTAACCCAATTCATTAAAATTGCAATCAATTCTTTAAACTTTTTCAAAAAAGTTGCAGAATAGAAAGAAGGCAGTGGGATGAACTCCTCCTTAATTATTTTCAGGAGCCCAGTTTGAGAGCTTTTGTGGAAGTGGATGAGCCCAGTAGGGGAGGGGGGATGGGGAGGGAGGGGGTGGTGAGAGCGATGAAAGAGAGAAGTTCTCAAAGTTCTTTTGCACTTTGTGCTATAACCAGTTGTATTTTATAAATGCAAAGATGTAAAGTCTCTTGACCACGTTGTCAATTTTATACGTTTTTGCCAGCCTTGGAGAGGTGGCGCAATGTTGCGCTTTTCGCGATTTGTTGCGTTTCATTTGATATTTTTTTCCCTCTGTATATTATTTTTTAACTCATAAGTGCAAATTCAACTTCCTGTTTCCTATTTTATAATTAATTTTGTTTGTTATGCAAAAATTTCCTCCCAAAAAATCGATTCGTTGAATGGGAAAAACCTTTTCAAGGGCGAGTGGAATTTCGAACGAGATTATTTGGTGATATTCTAATGGCGAATTATCTTCACTTTGCTCTATAGCCATTCTTTTTGAATGTGATTCTGCAGTTGACTCATTTATTTTTATTTCATTGTAATTTATTTTTTGATTTTTATTCAGAATTTATTATTTCGAATATAATGTTCATTAAGATTTTTTTTACGACTCGCATATAAAAAAACTTTCTTAGTTGAAAAAATTTATGTAAATTGTTGCGCTAATTTGCATTCAATCTTTGATCGTTCACTTTCAACTATTCGGTGCTGAAAACGTTCTGATCAAAATTATGTCTGAAGATTGCACGCCTCAAGGGTGAAACGCTCATTCATCACAGTCGATAAAGCCATTAGACATATCTATACTTTATTATTGTCGCTATTGTACGATATCATGAGTGGTGCGTCTGAGAACTTTCTGCTTATTATTATGTGTTTCATACCCTTCTGTTTATTATTACGTCGTTAGTATAGCATTATACTCTACTAAACTTATTCGACTAGGTTTTTTCGGAGTTATGTGTAATAGTTATGTGGTAGCCGTCAAATGCAACATTTCGTCGATGTACGAAACACACGTTTATCGCACCGAACGTTTCATATACGACTAAATTACTCCACACTTTTCTTTTTTAAAATGGATCCCTTGTTGCTGACGATTCGTCCTCGTTTCCAATATTTTCGATCTGCGGTCATTTTAGGGGTTTTTGCAAGAACCATTGAGCATTTTTTTGTGAAAATATCCTAGCTTGTATGTATCTATAGGGAAATTTATCGATATGCCACACTTTATCATAATCTATCTATCCACACTTCTTCCTTCAAGTGTTTCTTGCTTACCGCTTCCAGACCATCTCACATAGAATTTTTAGGTGTTCATTTCCTATAGTATATAAAAGTATGCTTTTCCCATCATAGCAATACATCATTTTCTAATCCGTTGTGTGCGTGAACAACATTCCATCAACTACGGTTAAGGGCTACAATCATGAGTCCTTATTCGTGACCAGAACCATATGGTTCAAAAAAAGTGCCATGGAAAGCTATCATATTGAATATCAAGTTAGTTTTTTGCTTTGAAAACTTAGTAAAAGCATAAAAATTAGTAAATCTTAGCGAAAACTTATCAGTATATCCTAATAATCGATAGAGACTTAGAATTAGCACATAAAATTTTTTGTACATATTGTGTGGCACATATAGACTACGTAGATGTCGTTAGTGCCTGTTTGCAGAAAAATTTTTAGTCTAACGTCGATATTTTCCACTTCGTTTTACTCATTTTCTTAGTTCAAGATTTTCTCCCCATCTTCTATTGATTTTTGTTTTTCATCATCCCATCAAGCTGTCGAAATTTTATACCTATTTTTATCGTTTCTAAAATCTGTTCTGTTTTAATAGCTTTCCAGTTTCTTTCATGTGCTAAGAAATGTTGTAAAGAACACTCAATCTTTATCTATAACAGCTAATTATTCCTTAACTTCAGCCGTTAATTTTATTTCGACGATAGCTATGATCGCATGGCTAGAATGCCCAACGGTAAAGCGTCGATAGTTGATAGGGCTACTATTCAATTTTATCTAATTTTTATTCCGCATTGCTTAAATTATTGGCTCATTTTTGGCAACATTTTAGCTCCGATCTGTTAAAATGCAATAAGTGCTTTAAGAAGTAATCATTGTAGGCATGCATTGCTACATACTATGATATTTATAATTAGTTAAAATCTAATGTTATAGAGGAAGAAAATATTTCTGAGGCATGTCTTTCTGTTTATCTGATCTATGAGAGTGCGATCGCTACATTCTCTTTTTACTGCATATCTTTCTAGTCCGTCTATTGCTAATATATTCGATGTGTTTGTAAACGCATAAATGCGTTTATTTCCATATTTAAATATTGATGTGCTAAGCTAAGATCCAAAAGCTGATTGATAATGTGCGATTGAACATTTTCTTACTCAAGGGAACGAAAGGAAATAAGGTGTTTTTTTCAGTAATACGCTAAATAGCGCATCGATTCCAATATTACTTGATCATATCCTAGTTCATCTTGGCAATTACGCAGTTTGCGTTTCTTTATACTTTGGCTTATTTTAGGAGAAAAATTTCACCGTGTACTTTCCATACTTCAACGACATTGTATCGGATAATTTACTTCATAATATTTTGATATAGACATAAGTAAACACTAAATTCAGAATCAGTTAGAGCAAGAAATGTTTGTGTCATTGGGATATATTTGTATCAATGCCACATGAAATTCATTTCATGCCACCATGTATTATGCAGCATTTATTAGATGACTGTATTCACCACTAAAAGTGGTTTATGAGTTCTTGCGACCGCAGTATCGCAACGATATTCCCACCACGTTGACAGCGTGTCGCTTTCGAATATTAGAGACTATGAGGAATTAAAGTCTTTCAGAGCGATTCAACGCCCTCAGATTATTTGTTAAGATCTTTAAAGGCTTATCTATTGCTGAGTATTTGCAATCGTATTGGCTATAAGCGCCACCTATTCTTGTGCTTTTTTTTCTTATTACTGTCACGTACAGTAGTCACTGTCATATATATTAATCATATATTTCTAATGTTATAAGCATTGAATTAACAACTACAGCATAGGATTTATGTTTCATCCTTTATTCAGCCATAATAAACTTGGCTGTATTGAATTTCAATGGAGTGCAATACAAAATTATGCTGTTTTTACGTGTATAAATTGCACAAAGTTGTGCTTTATGTAGACTAAACTATAATAAATTTGGTTAATATGATTAGCTCCAATAGTCTAATTAATATTCGTTCTGTTTAATTTCCTCAAAAAAAAAATCTATTCTTGAAGAGTATCAAACAAAAACTGATCAGTCTCCTTCTCTAGAAATTTATTTTAGTTCTGTAATTGTTAAATCATAGTTGGACTAGAAATGACGTTAATTTACATCTCTTTGCTCTCAAGCAAAAACGATACTGTAGAAAAAAGCAATATCTCTGTTTCATTATGATTATGCACATCAAATAGTATAAGCGCTTGAAAATATTTTTTAAATTGCCTCTAGACTTCATCCATTGGGGTTCTCGAATTTGAAGACGCTCAAAACGATACCTCTGAAAAATTTTAAATTTTTGACGCTTCTTGCATAATGAGGTAATGAAATGTTCCGAAATTATAGATGTTTTGAAATTTTCACACTCAAGAATTCCACTAGTGAAATAGGATGGTAATTTGGATAATCTTTAAATTTTTCTAATCACAACGTGTTTCCTTCAATATTCCTCTTGCACTCTTCTCCCAGCCCCTCTCTTTCAAGCACATCAATATTGATAATGTTTTAGAAGCGGAGTGTTGCGATGTAAAAAGTGAACATTTTTAAGTGCTGAAACATTTCGATGCTGTGAAATGAAAACTCATAAAATGAGCGATTTGACCGCTACGATGCATTTTAAAAGCGCATTATTCACCGTTGCAGGTACTTTAACGACCAAGCAACTTTAACATATCGGCACGGTACATATTCCAGCACAACTTTCATAGAGTAAAATTTTATGCAAAAAAAAATCAGCGACATATTTCTTCATAAAGAGATTGGAACTAATAGTTGTGGTCATCATAAACGACGATCCGCTTGATCTAAACTCCCTTTACCAATTACTTTATTACAAGTAAAAATGTCGTTTACTATAGTCTGGATCGTTGTAACTGAGGTAGTTGATGAACAGAAGGGTGAAGAGAGAGAGGAAAGAGACATAATAGCGTATAATAAACGCTTCAATTTCGATAGAAAGGTTCTGATAACTTCTTCAGAGAAGGCTTACCACGATCAATGCAAGCGAATTGCCTAACGTTCACATCAGATTGCTATAGCTTTTTTTCGCAATACATCAGCACGGTGCCAGTCTCAGCTCGCCACCGAAACGTTTTTTGAAGAGGTACTTCCCTCTTCTATATTTAATTCCAGTAACATAAGTCTTACAATAGAAAGTTCTGAGAAATTTCCATTATTGAAATACGTCATTCAAATATGCTATTCATTTTTGTGAATTTGCATAAGTTTGAACACATTTTTCGATGCAGCTTATTGATTTTGACGTTATATTCGATGACCGTTGTAGATTTTTTTAATATGAGCGAAGTGATCGATACCTCCTCTTGGAATAATCAAAAATTCGATTATCTGTCGACGTTAAAGATATTCACTTTCGCATATCGCATCAATATCACATCGTATTGTATATGAGTGTTCGATAATATAATATGAAGAATATTGTTTGATATTTCCATTCAAAATTAGAAATAATCGATGATTTTTATTTGCCCACGCTCTCATATATGCATAGCGAAGTAATGAAAGCTAAAGGGCAGTGCCGTTTTTTTTTTGAAGAGTTGTTTAAGGGGTTAGTATAGGAGAATTTGCAACACTGATGCAAGTCGAATGATTTGTTCTTTTTGTTAACGTTCTAAATGCGTCGGCCACACGGCGCGAATTCCTTTTTGCATCTTCATATCGCACACTGAACGCATTTATCCATAAATCACCACAGCGAGGGAGCACGTTTTGGGTAAAAATTTTCGCAAATGATTTTAAAAAATGCCACAAACTTGGCGTCCATCCAACAATTCATCCGAAACATTATATTCAATACAGACAATTTTTTTTCTTCCTCATCTTTGCTTTTAGATTATCTGAATTCAACAAGGCAACAAATTGTCGGTTTCAGTGTTCTTATGACATCGAACTTTGATGACAATTTTCAATTTTTTCTATCATTTGAGATGTTTTTCATTAAATCACCCTACTGCGCTTTGTAGTAGGTGGGTGAGGAATATAGGAGATTTTATAGGAAAGGAAAATATGTTTTAATGCAAAGTATACGAAGACTTTCGAGGCTTTTTTAGTGAATTCATTTCATTTTATATGAAAAGCATCATTGTTACTCGATAAGCTAGAAATTTTTGAAAAATCAGCGAATTAGCAAGCTGGAGGATGGAGTGGAGAATGGAAGGAGAACAAGATAGTGCCTATGCAATAGAACGCATCACTGGTGAAACATTAGATTTCGTATTATCGGATTTCCGTTTTATTTAATAACATTTCATTCAAAAAAAAAGATTAATAAGCATTAAAATCATATTAGTAAATTGTCTAAAGCTATAGATAGATTAAATATCAATTCTAATTATCTCAAAATAATAGTTATATATAATATTATAAACCGATTTAAGGATGTGTTCTATCAACTGCATGGGAGAGCATTCATAACAAATCGATAGAATCGAATTCCCATCGCGATTTTCTCAGATTGCTGAGTGAAGTGCAATCTCAACAATCATTTCGATGTGCGAATATGATTCAATATATATTCGATTAAAAAAAACAATATAAACGATTTACGTATATAAATTCATCGAAGTATGGAATTGAAGGTTTTCGGTAGACGGCGATTGGGATCAAGCATAGTGGGTGGCGATCTTGGACAAGAAGGAAGAAATATGGATAAAATCTAATATCTGGTGTCCTTCACTACGAAATCGCACTAGAAGTCCATATTTCAACATTATCTACTTTAAAATATAATAATGTACGGGGAAGAGTTTTTCATATATGTGATGGAAATCCTTCAACGTCGAGTTCCAGTATTTCTTCTATCTATCCCATGAAATTTGAGCATATTTTTCATTACACTGATGGATAAAGTTTCCCCATATACTTTGCTAAACACAACTATAAAATTAGTGTTCTTTTTAAGTAAATGACGAATATATGCTTTCCTTGAGTTATTGTTTCTTGACTCGTAGCTGCAGCAGTTCGTTGTTGAGAGAAATCCTATCTTGAAAGGGCATATTCGCGATCCTTTCCAGCAATGGATAGTCAGAAGTTGGGAAATTATATTGAATCCAATCGACTCATGAAAGTGAATATTTCCTTCAAAATTTCCGAATATTTCTCTCCCAGCAGGTCGGAATTTGTAGTTCACTAAATTTGATCGGAAAGGATGCCAATAGTGCCAAAAGGTTGTTTTTTATGATTTCGTCAAGATTTATGGAACTTTCCAATCTTTTTGATGCTTATTTAACATTAGATTACAAGCCACTTTTCAAAAGAAAGTCAAAGTTTATGACTGAACCTATCCTATTTCGACTAGAATGATCTAGGTTGCTCAAATGTGAATCGAGTCGGTGATTGTCGGCCGATCAATCCTATATTTAATGCTGCAATATTGAAGGTAATTTATGAAATAAAGTTGAGCTGTAAAAAATCTAATTTCAGCTTATAATAAACGACTTAGAATAAACATAATTGTATAGCAAATTATTTAAGATACCGGTGGTCGACACGTTTTTTCGAGTTATTATTTTGCGTGAAAATTTATCACTTGATTGCATGCATCTTTGTTATGATTTAGCGGTTGCTTAGTTCATCGTAACGGATTATTTCCTTCAGAATGATTACCTTAAAGCGAAATTATTAAACTCTAACTTATCGGTTGTTTGGCATTCGGAGTGCTCATTTTTCAGGAATATTTCAAATTTCTTTCATCGTAGACATCATGGCAGACAGGATATTCGTGATGCGTAAGGAAACAATTTGCATGAAGTCATCCTGTTAACTCATATAATTTGCTGATACTCAATATAATTCGAATCCTGACTTATTCTATATAATCGCCCTTTTACCATCAAAAATAATTCTTATTATTACTAAAGCTACTCAGTTATCACCAGAAACACATCAGATAATTAATATAATTTAGCGGCTAATAAATAATGCAACGGTGTTTGCGCCAAAATTCGCTTTAATCGACCTCTAAAGTTCTATTGCGTAGATGTCTCACAATGCTTACAGTGTAATGCATAGATTTTATTGACATAAAAAAATCGACTAAGCATTCATCGTTAAATTCGATTCAACATTTCACTGAAATGTTAGAAATTCTATGAGCTAATCATGGAATTGTTTACTTCCGCTTTAAGTTATATTTCCATTGGAAAGGAATATCTGAGTTTGTAAATCCGCTTTGCATGCGTGTATATTTTTGTCTTTCTTTAGGACAGCCCATCAGTTCATCAATATTTATTCTCATGCGCCATCTGATAGGAACTGTAAATTCGTATTCCACTTTCGAAAAAAATATAATCGCAATTTTTCACCTATCACAATTTCCGGCATATTTGGTGAATGAGGGAAGGCTATTTGTTAGAAGACAGCAATATCGTTTATGTTAAGATGGGGGATGTATTTTGTCTGGTAGAGACGAACGATTGTTCAATGCATTTAGGTTTGCTCACAAAGACGTGCATAATCAGATGGATGATCTTTGTGTACATCGTAAGGGGAGACACAAGCTCTCGGAGGTGATTTGTATATGAGGGTGGCGGTATATGGCCGCCGTCGAATGTTCATCGCCATTTTCTACGCTCTCTAGCTAAACGTTTTGCAATCGTTTCTATCGGCTTCACTTTAGTGTCACAAATGTGAAAATCAAGCGGCATTCCTCTTTGAAGTGTGCTAGCATCATTTGCTACCATTTCATTGCATCCATTTCTTCCTGGTTCAGTTTTTTTCGGCTGACACAATTTATCACCATGCGACTATCCAGTTTATCTATTGAATTAACTTGAACTTGATTATGCGTGAAAATCACTTGTTTCTCATCGTTAACTGTCTTACTCGATGAGTAAATAAAAGCGGTTATATTTTCGTTGGTTTTGAAGCTCTGGTTTCTCTCCCATTTCCCATCTGTTCGCTTTTTTTCGGCGATGGTTTACCTCAGAGCATGACAGTACTGCTTCAATATGCCTGCTTCAGTATGTAAATCCAGTAACAATGGGGAAGGTTACTCTTTTAATATGCGCAGATGTGCATTTAGTTTAGTATTTAACGACTGCGTAAATGACGACAGAATGCTCTGCATGTCTGCCTTTTTGTCGGTGTATGTCCGTCAACCAATACTCTTCGCACACTGGGCCAGCATTCAGTTGACAAAGTTGTGTAGTTCACAAATCTTCGTTGAAATGGAACTTCTATCCACATTCGTTTGCATACCTAACTGCATTGGAGCTTACAGTGCTTTCTGATTTTGCATATCCACCCGTTGGCGTTAAAAGTTTCTTCAACATTCAGCTGAGGTCTTTATTAGCCTCTCATTTTTGAAGCATTCCATCTACAAGAAAGGAGAAGTTATTAGTCAATAATGAACGTCGTAAGAATGCGCATTTCATAAGCAATGCAAGTGAGGATCGAAAAACTCAGCCCAACAAAAATATGGAAAACCGCATCATATGAGTTGGCGCAATACCCATTTTGCAGTTTTGCTTATCGGACCAGCTAGTATCGCAAACTAAAAGGTAATGAAATATGCGCAAAAATACATTTAAACTGTCAAGCTCATCAATCATACAAATACTCTTCAAAAAGTTCACTTATTTTACCCGATTTGTCACAAAAAACATGCCAAACTTCTGAGGCACATTTAAGGGTCTATAACTCGTTTAGAAGTTAAGAGATGAGCCTAATAGTTGTTATGAGTGCCTTTTTCGACAGAAATCATACTCACTATATTCCACAACTCAAGGTTTATAAGCTGAGGCTATAGGACAAATAGACAAACATATAAACATTAAACATAGATATAGCACGGTCGCAACGATCTATACGAATTCAAATTTACGAGCGAGTGATCTAACAAAAACATAGAGAGGCGCATAGGAAGGCTGAAATGATATAAGCAAAGAATTCTAGAAGAATAACAATGCGGAAAAAAATAATGCAAAAGATGAAATCGCGAAGAATAAGCAGATTCACGAAACTGACAATTATGGCATATTGAAAAACTGGACGTAGAAGTTTCGCTAAGGAATTTCAATTTGAAACAAAAAAAATAGTGAAATTATAAAAATTCCTACCATGCATCGTTATGATCAGAGATCGCAATTTTGCAAATTTTTCTATTTGTTGATTTTTTTTTTCACATTAGCGGAAATAAAATCACATCTTCGAAAGCATTTTGTAAAGTCGATAATTAATCTTGCAAATTTTCTTCATTTCTATCTTATTCTGTTTATGAGGAGTTTTTTTTTTTTTTAAACGACTATTCATATACAAATGGAAAAACGCATTCGATAGATTGAAACGATATGCGCTTTTTCATTTCATCTTGAAAGCTCGCTTCAAAAATATGCTTAAATCGTGCAATAATGCATTTTCTAAAAACGTCGATAGATTGCACAAATCTTCAACTAAAGAGTTCATTTTTGAATTGCACTTGCTTAGCTTCAACGGCAATTCAGCTTAGAAATTTCATCGTGCATCTAGTGGTAGACTAAATAAAGAAGCGCACCATAGGACCAGGTAAGATTTGGACGTTTCGGTTCTAGAGACAATTAATCGAAGGAATAGTCCATTCATATTTAAAGCGATTGAGTTGCTGGAACAACAATTCTTAAGCAAATGATTCACGGGATTTTTTCTTTTTTGTCAATAATGGTGTAAAATGCAACGGGATTAACTGTAAAATTTGTGCAATTTTTTGGCACTTTCAAGTGTTTTACAACTTCTTTTAGTGTTGATAAATCAAGTGAAATTTAGCATAGAGATAGCACTGTGGTATACGTCATACACTTCATAAATTTCATCGCTCTATCCTCGAGCCCGAATTGAAGCAACTAGACCGACAGAGGTAGATAGGCAAAGAAAATCTCATACATGCGGAGGACTGTCGTATCAATTCCTGGGTGAATGGATTAATTTGCATACTTTATTATTTACTAGCAATTTTATGAGAGCTGATTAATTCGGCGATTAGATTCGTAAAATGCATATTATGTCATACCCTCTGCAATGCTTTTCCACCCTTTTTAATTTCAGTTTGGTTTTTAAATTTGACTGATTGCTGAAAGCGCTGGATGATGATCTTCTATTCGTTAGATTTCCCTTGTTTAATAAAAGTCTACTCAATTCGTTGGCTGTTGTAGGGAAGAAGAGAGAAGAGAATGTGTTGGAATATGACAAAAATGTTCCCACCGTCTTTCTTATAGTCATAATTTTTCCCAACTCTGGAATTTCCATCAAAAAGTATTATAATACTGAAATACGTATTTCCTTTAGAATCCTTGCATTAGAAGATAATATGTGATGAAAGAAACGATTTGATGGAGCGCATTTCTCCACCGTTATGATGGCTATCGCAGAAAAAATTGCTGGAGGGAGAAGAGGAAGGAGCTGAGGGTGTAAAAGGAAAAAGAGAGAAGCGCAAACTATAACTCCACTTCAGAAATCGAGGAGACGGGGATGGAACACCCCGTTGATAAAGATGGACGGGCTCCAGTTCCGTTTGGAATATTATGACTTTAGTGGAGCTATGAATATTAGAAGATTCCGCAGAAGGAAAGCTTGCATGGGATTGCATAGGACTTTTAAATATGCGAAATTCTAGGAGGATGATATGTCTCTTCTCCTACTCCGGTCCCTTTTTCTACTAAGCCATTGGAAGAGCGATGACAAAAAGTGTTCGTAAGATGGTACAAGTCCCGCAGTATCGCTCAAAGTGGGCTGGAGATGATCGTGAACGTGCTTTAAAGCGCACTTCTTTTTTTTTCTATACAGCACATTGCACTTTCACTTCAATCGTATAATGAGGTAATTTAGAGTTTTTCTTATGTGCGCACCCGCACAACGTGTTGCGTTTTCGATTTTCACCTGACACTCGTTGTTTCGATTTGTTTTCAAGATCTCGTTCCATTAAATTTCGTATGGTGATCCCCGTCATAATTCTTTAATTAGCTCTTCAATTTTCCACTTATGAACACCGTTGAATATGCACAGAAACTTCTTAAATGGTTGCTGATGTTTAAGAGACAATATGATTCGAGTAGTGATATCGATAAAGGTCTTAGTGAATCATTTACTCTTTCATTTTCGAAAGAAAAACTAGATTTGCCCAAAATTCGAATGTCGAATTAACCGTATTAACCGTATTAACATCTATCAATTTTGTTGAGATACTAAGAGGGTACATTTTCAACACTAAGCAATTGCGTAGATGCGTTAAAAATATATATATTATTTAGACGTTACTCTTTTCTGCTCTACAATTGTAGAATAAAAATAATCGTATTTTCGACGTATAGTCTACAGCACAAGTGCAGAATTTTCATTTGTACGATACAAATTATTACTTCGTTTATTAGTTAATTATCGGCTATAAAATTATTGCAGAGTTATCAAAAATCGTATCAAGCATTAGGAAGTAAAATTATTCAGTTATATCATAATTATATAAAAATTTTATTTTCGATGTGCATGCTGTATTACACAAATATATGTTGCATAAAAGTTGAGTCTTCGTTGAATAGTCTTTATCAATAGTTAACCGGCTCTACAATGGCCAATGTATAATGTGCAGCGTATATACGTTTTTCCAAAAGTTATATCATTAATGCATTATCTGCACTACATATACGCGCTTGCACAAAAGTGGTAAATTCGATGTACGGCATCTAGCGCCTGCACATAAACACACTTTCACAAGCACGTACCTGCTGCCCAACAATTTTTTTTCAGCATATGAGAGGTGAGGATAAAAAAGGAATAAATACCTATTATTTCTCCGTCTTCAATAACTAAATCATTGACCCAGGAGATAGCCGGTAAAAGGAGCATTAAGTTCTTTTGGATATGAATTTAGTTCCTTGAAGCTTCGACAGTTTTTTTACACTTAAATGGAATTAGTCCAAATTTTCACACAATTAAGTTCGGTACTTGAAGTGTTCAGATATACTTGACCCTTTATGGTGAAGACAATTTTAATCTGGTTCACACTAAAATAATGACTATTACTTGATGACGTTGTATTGATAGTCGCCTTATCTGCACAGCAGAACTGATGAGACTTGGCCAAAAAATAATAGGAAACACGATTACCCTCAGTAGTTCAGTCGGTTAGAGTACCAGCATGGAAAGTGGAAAATATTGGCTCCGGATATCGCCTTCGGGCAACGCTTTTCGTTATGATCACACAGTGATTGTTTCTGCATACTCATAAGCACTTTTGGAGTGTCATCCACCACATTTCTTTTTCAAGGTTTGAAATGTTTGACAAAGGTGTATACAACAGAGGAAATTAACTTTTTTAATATTTCATTAGCTATAGGGACGAGATCAGTAATGAATTTTCGGGATTATAGTAATTGAGCAGTAATTTTTTTTTTTGATGTATGAAAGAGATTAAAAGCGAAAATTTGATCAAATTTAGATTGCTGTGGTAAAAAATTTAGGAATAACATCATTTGCAGTAGTAGCAGCAGGTTTTAAACCTCGACCGCCATGTAAGCTAGCAAGCAAAATTTCTTAACCGTTATGCATGCTTCCTCGTCGAAAGTTGATTTAACCTAGACGCTATAGAAACGATTCGGACAGGAATCGCTTCATCTCAATTTGCTGATGATACTTCATTTTCGTTCTAGGAATAATATTTTATAGGAAAAACTGCTATTTACAGTTATACTAAAGGTTACCGTATAAACCGTTGCGATGATTCACCATATACCGTATTTTCGGTGAAAATGATTTTGCACAAAGAAGCATCTTTATGCAGAACGTGCTGCTACCTTATCAAAAGTTGTCGACCGTTTAAAAGCATTTGCAAGAGTGTACGAAAGAATTTGCTTCGCGTTGACGAGAGATGAAGGGTCCAATGATGTATTGCGATTAGATGTTTGCCTCTATAGTGAAACAGATCGAGTTGCAATATATGTTAAGCGATACGTATGTATGCGCTATTTGTATGAGATAACGCCCTCCCAGCATTTATTGAATGGTTTGCTTGTGCTATATCTTATGAAGTTTTTGAGTTGGAATATGATCACATCCCTCCCATACGATGTCATTCTTATTCATTGTTTACGGTATTTAGGCGCCATCGAAATGTTTTACGCTGATATCACTCTTTCGTTGTAGACACCTTTAAATCTTTTTATGCAAATATAACTATTGGTTGATGAGATCATCTAACACCTACATGCACATATATAATTTTAGCTTTAAAAAAAGCTTTTTTTTCCGAGAATATTTTTCAAATTGGCGTTTTTTTTTTCAATTTTACATTCTTAATTCAATTTGTCAACATGTTAAAAGCAAAATTTTAGAACTATTTGAAAGTACATAATTCAGATAATATTTAAAACGATAAAAGCCCACTACTCTATACTTGTGGCGTTGTCTCTTCTTACTAAGGAACAATTCTTTCCTTCCTCTCACTTTATCTCTCATCTTCTCTCACTTAGCACTTTAGAATGGGATCCTGAATAAAGAAATAATAGAGATCCAAAACTAACTTCTCCCATATACATTTACAATTGAATGTTATTTTTGAATATAATTTTTATCTTATTTATAGATATCCCCCTACCGTTGATTTTCCTTCCATTTTTCATCCTCGTTTCAAAGTAATATTTATTAAACTTAACTACTCTGTTTAGCTATATCCTACACTTTCATCATTATCGTTAACATTCCCCTTCCCCTTAGTTCAATTCAAAACTCCGTTACAATTAATCGTTAGATGTATGTCTAACGTCATGAGAAATATTTTTACTGCTAACAAAAATCCTTAAAAAATCGTTCCGTATTATCAGCTAATTATTCTCACAAACATTAATAAAAATTAGTGCTGGCACCGCTATGCTTTCAAATATAATTATCTCGACGTTTTACAAATGAATGGCCGCCTTGCTATGATATTCGCATAAAGCTCCAAAACATTATTTTCGTTGACTTACTCGAAGTATTACTTGAGGCTAAACAACTGAGCTTACCATTCAGAGGTACATATACACTACCACACTATATTTCTATTAATAATAATAATTATCCGATAATAATAATAATAATTATCCATATATTGTAGTAGTTTGCATATTTGCGCAATTATTGGTTTTGAGGTTTTTTGTGGGACTCATATGTGAAGATGAAAAGGAAAGCGTTATTTATATTTTAGCAAAGAGGAGAGGGTGATCAATTGCAACAAAACAAATAACAGTTAGGTCAAATGCAAATGCGAAAATGAATTCCGTAGGAATGCCATAGAGGTATTCGCCAGCTTTCATACGAAAATCGCTTTTAAATTGAATGAACCAAAAATACCCTTCCCATTTCTAGTCTCGGCTTGAATTTGTTATAGTTATGTCATCTTAAACGGCAAGATGCTTGTATCGTCACATCTGAGAAGTGTAATAGACGATATGTGAATTGCTTAGAAATTGCATCAAAAGCTTTCTGCTCAGATCGGAAATTGCGATTAGCACTAATGGTAAGAACATCTCATCCGTATAATATCTATATAGCAAATGCACCTATTGATGTCCGGCATATGGTTTTTTTATGAGAACGATTAGAAGCGCTCTTTGAGGTAGCGATTACGGTAGAATATATGAAAATCCTATCGATGTGTATATGCAACTATGATAACTAGCCGGTGAAAAGCGTTTCTTTCTCGATTGGAGGGCGCCATTTGATGCATCAATGTGGCAATTTTTTTTTGCTTCTCATCATCAATGAAGAGAAACGAACGTTTTTGTACTGATGTAGGGCCGTGTCAATGTTGCGAATGTGTGGTGCAAAGATGGCGCTCTGATATGGATGTTGTGCTTTCTTATATGCCGCGCTCGAATGTTCCAACAACCGGCTTATAGCTAGTGTTATAGCCGTCGTCAACGTTATATTAACCTATATTGCTTCATGCTATCTTCAAGCAGTGTTAACGTTTGCGTTTCCTCGATTGACTAGTGAAGAGTTTAAGCTATTGCTAAGTCTGCTGTATAAAAGTGACCTCGTCTAGTTATCTCTCTTCCCATTCCCCACCCCCCTTCCCTACCCCTCTCCCTCACTCATCTACTCCACTCTTTGCTGGTTCCCACTTCCTTATAAACTCAGTGGTTCATTTAGGTGCAGATTAGCATCATTACGTTATACATTATATAATATGCGGAAGCGCACAACTGAGTTTGCAACGACAATGGTGTAATCACAACAAGTAATAACAGGTATGTCGACAGCTGCAGTGAAAGCATATCATGTGTGTACTACGTTGCTTTACTTGTCTATATATTCAAAATTCGGACGTTTGGAAAGCAGCATTGTACATTTCTTCCACTTATTATACATATTTCTCAGATAGCGTGTAATCGTTAGACAGATTAATTAACAATAAGATTTTAGAGCTGTTATTGGTACTATTTATTTAATATCAGGCTAGACTTGAATTTTTATCAAAAAATGAGTTTCTTTCACTAGGTTTATTTTTCAGAGTTTTTAGTGAAATATAAAATAGGGTACTCTGAATATTAATTGACCTTGTTGTGGATCGGGGCCGAAAAATTTTTACAAGATGCGTTTATATAGATGTTCAGCGGTCTTAAAAACAGACGGAATGTAGTGTTCGTTTTGACGTTTTGCTGGTCAGCCAGAATGACCAGTGGAGGTGTGGGCGTCGTGTGTGACCGCTCTCACTGGCAGATGAATAAGCTATGAATAAGCAACACATCGATGCTGCCTTCATGCCAGATGTCGGTTTGGCACGTCGAGAAAGCGTCGTTGCATCATAAAGATATTTTATTAGCTGAATAAAGAAACATTCTTCAATAAACATCATCTACAGGAGATCAAAGTGGATGTCTCTTCTCTCTCAGTATTTTTTAAAATCATTTCGTACGAAATAGCTGATTGGCTTTCATGATCACTTTATCATGGCTTGTCCTCATCTACGTAAGCATTTTTTGTTGCATTCGTCGGGAACCAGTTCATTGCTCACCCTACTTCCCCCATATTCGCCGGGGACGCAGTTCAAGTTTGCCCCCGTTCCCTTCGTACGAGAAGATCATCACTCTTCCTCCTCTTGTTTTTTTGGCATTAAGTAAAACAGCGCTGACACAGCAGTGTTTTTTTTTTGGAAAATTATGGTAGATTATAATGAGCTTTGAAAAAAGAAATGCGTAAAAATTCGACTAACATTTTTTCGAGAAAAATATTGCTCAAAAACATCGACAAATGGTATTAACTTTTGAACGATTATATAAAACTCGTTATTAAGTACTGATTGTTTCATTTAATTTGTGCATATGTTGACTATTTCCAGTTTCTACATGATACACTCGTGATCCGTGTAATAGGCAAATATGATGCAAAACGCAAGAAGAAAACTCAACATTAAAAGAAATTTATTAATATGAGCGGTTGGTCTCTAAAGACTATCTTTATTTGATTGTGTTTAATGTTTTTTCATAAACATTATATGTATCACATAATAAAGCATCACATTCATCATTTCTACACAATAAATGAATGAAATCATATCGGTGGGGTTTTCAATGAAATCATTTCAGGTTTATCCTTGATAATTCGGAACGTTGCGTGAAAAGATTTGTTAGAAAGGCGTTGATTCGAATAGGCCAACGTGCTCCTGGAAGGCCAACGACTTGCCGAAAAAAGAGCCGTTATAGGGCAGCGAGCGGCTTTCCTTCACTGCGCTGATTTATTGGTATCGCGATCCAGTTTCACTGTTTATTGCTGTGGTTTTTAACCGATCGCCACAAAGGCCCTAGAGCCTAATGCTATCCGTGAATGTCCAACAAAAAAATCAAAGGCTCATTGGTGAGGTGGACACTGGATATGGTCTGAACATTGGTGAGGTGGACATCGATAGACAGTTGGATACAGCAGCGAAATTATATTGTCTATATATCACTCTATCAACGTACTATGCCGGATCGTCCACATCATGACCTTAATTTTCCACAGTGAAAATTTCATAGCGATAGATGTTTGAGGTACGAAACACCACAGTGTGAAATGGGTTTTTTGTAAGGATGAGAAAAATAATTGCAACACCTTTAAGAGGTATAAATCTTGTGGCTGGTCATTCTAGGAGACATTCTAGGAGACATCATCTAGGAAAAATCATTCTAGGAGACATATTCTGCGAGTGAAATCCAACTCTTCGAAAGTATTTTCAATTTCGGTGATAATGCAGTACAAATGCCAATAGTTAATGCCAAGGGCTCTATAAAAGTTAAGCGTAAATGAGAGTAGCATTTACAATTTTGAAAAGAAATACGAATATATAGCAAATCTGCTTGCTCAGTTGGAATTTATTTTTATGTTGGAATTTAATCAGCATTGTAATATAGGCGTTGATGCTTAAAGAACAGCATTAGCCCGAAAGTATGATCCTACTGAAACAGACGCGAGTTTGACTCAAATTGTTTGCTATTGTTTGCTACCTATGATTCAACAAAATCAATAAGCTGAGCATTTTCCGTTCACCTTTAAAAAATTCTCGTTCTTTTGCTATAATACTACCATACTTTCTCTTGTTTTCAAAGTTTTTTGTGTTATTACAATATTTGGGAAGCGTAACTGAAAGAAGTGCAGTTACTAATGAACTTAAATACCGTCCTAAAGCAATCCTGACCTCAATATCCGTCAGTCAACCGAATTAGATGTTATGAAATCGCAATGGTTGTATTTCATTGTGCAGTGGTCATCTTTTTAATAAAGCACGTTTAAACACACATTTAATCCTGAATCGTGTTCAGCCTAGTGTAAAATTTTATTGAGAAGCAGAATTTCGGGTTTTGCGAAAACATACAACGGTCTCGAAATTGTTGAGACGGGATTGATACTGCTACCCATAAAGTTGTGTAATGGTGAAGAGGAGACTAGTGGGGAGAGGTTCATAAAACATCGCGAACCTATATGCTTATATTAGGAGAAGTGTCAAAATTTTGTGTCTCCAACATCGTATTACATCCGATCTGTTGGCTACATCCATCTAAACACACATCTCATCTGTCGAGTTCCTAATTACTGTGGCCTACGACTTGGGGCTATCCTGAAGCATTTTTTAGGGCATTTCGATAGCATATCCTCTCGACATCCGCTTTCCTAGGTCAAGGTCTGTCTCACCTTTAAGACATCAATTCTAATGGACATCGACGCCCACAGTGATCGTTCCCCTTTAGAAGTGAATAACGATAAATTTCAGTTTTTCAGTGGTCCATCGTATGAATCGTCCTGAGCCCTCGCCTACACCGAGTGTTTCGCTGTAATATTGTTTACTCGCAATTCTTTTCACTTTTTTTTTGTTTTCGTTTGCTTCATTTTTATTCTCAAACAACTATGGCGAAGCTTCCATAAATTTTTATGTATTCTCATTGCTTCCTATGTTGCTTATGTTTGATATTTCCGACTTTCTTCCCTCCTAATTCCTCAATAAGTGCTTCTAGGAATCTTTTCGTTTAGAATTTTCTCTCTTCCGGTTTATATCATTTAAAAAATTTGAAAATAATTTACTTTTGACAAAATGAATTAGCTATCATTGCGATTTATTGATAACAGCTGTCGTTTATCCTCATTTTTTCTTCGACAGTCTGACAAGGTTTCCATTTGCATCGTTTTAGCACATTTTTAAGGTGCATTATTATGTGATCACATCTTCGCATGAGCATATACTTATATGTCTGCATACCTGTAATGTTTCCTTCTGTCCAGTGCTTCCATTTCCGAACTCTTCGCCCCTTTGCCCCACTCTTTTACTACAAATTCTTTCAGTTGTCATCTATTTGGTGTACATTTTTATTGATATCTAAATTCAAGAGATATTTGTGCAAATTGTTTGTCACTTTATCGGGTTGTTTAACTTTATACAGAATTATTAGGGACCGCAGAGGTGACCTTGTTGACTATGGCAAATATATTCTGTCGAAACAGCAAGTATGAGTGAGCATTTGCGGCAAAAGAGGCGATAGGAATGAACAAGTCTAGATGGATACGGTAAAGTGAAGATGACACAAAGTGCACACTTTGTATCATCTTGTGCACAATATCACAAATCCATAGGCGAAAAGCGGATCCTCGCGCTCACGCACTGTTGCTGTATAGAAGTTGGGTATTTTCGTGCGACCTTGTCCAGCCCGAACATTGGTCGGTACATAGGGATCCACTGTTTCATATCAAGCCGACCACCCTTTCTCGTTGCAAAAAAACCCAATCGAACGCTGATGGCATGGCATCAATTCACAGTCGGTTATTTCGCGACATGTGATTCGCTGGCGAGACAGAAAACTTTTTTATCAATCAGTGAGATTTAGTCGTTTGGATCGATGAATGAGCGAATTAGTTGGCCAAAATGACTGAAATGGTAAGAAGCGGCGCTCTTTGTAAAAAGCTGCATTGAGAATTTTACCTATCGCGCAGTTGTTCTTCAATTAACTATAATTTGCTCTTTAAACAAGAAAGAAAACAAAACAAATCGCATCTCAATTTTATTTCCTTTATTGTTCTTCATTTTTAAATGCTTGATGCTTTAATTGGCATCAAAATTTCACTGTCCCATCTTTTATTCAGAGTAAAAAAATTTGCATACGAGTGCGAATGCTCATCACATTCGAAGAAATATGTCTCTTAAGTTCAAAAGTACCACCAGTATGTTTTTAAAAAATTCATGAAAAAGGAACTGAGTCTGATCCTAAGTCAATTCCTTATCGGCAGAATGCTAACAACTTTTTGAAAATATTTTTTTAGCAACATTGCTTGGCAACGGGCACTAAAAAAGTGATTTGATTCATGCGGACTTTAAAATATTTTAATGCGCATGTAGTGGACAAGCGCTTTGTTGGTGCACGGCGCTTCGCTATATATGCGTTAAAAAGTACTTCGATACTTTATATATATGTGTAATGTACACATATATGTAAACAAATAAACAAATTCTACATATATATATATATATATATATATATATATATATATATATATATATATATATATATATATATATATATATATATATATATATATATATATTATTTATTTATTTATTTATTTATTTATTTGCGTGAATGAGAGAATCATTGTATTCATAAAATTTTATTGCCTATATTTAATCAGCAAAAGTAAATAAATTTCTGAAATCGAAATTAATTTCAATGGAGAAAGAGAAGACTGTCAATGAAAAGGAAATTTTCATTTTGAGGACAGTGTGAAGATGGGTTGAAAGAAACACGTCACAAAGGACTACAGATAGTTGGATCTTCTCATTGCCTTGAAGGAGGAAGTTATTTTTTTCAAGTGAGGCAGCGCTTAGGTCACATTTGACGAGATCAGCACATTTTTTAGACAAATGAGTATCATTAAGGAGCATAACTAGAAAGTTAGTTTGAAATTATATCAGAAATTGCTATCACTTCTTATCCATTATACCATTTCGAATGGTATCCTCGTGTTGGATGTGTCGCTGAATATCTTTTACCAGTGTTGTATTATTATAATAGATCAATTCTGTATTATTATAATTAATCAACTTATAGATGAGATGCGTTTTAAAAAGAGGATATGTTGCGGCTACTTTTGCCTATGTCGAGTTGAATTTTATATAAAACCTCATCGCACCAACCGAAGCGTGTATTTGTAGTCAAATATTTATAGAAGAAACTATGATCTACAGAATTTTCATCGAATTCATGAGTTGCCATCTGTTACATTTCGGATTCACGCTCACCACTTTCGTAAAGCTCTCTTCCAGCTACAGTAAATTGTCTGTTCTCGTTGATCCCTTATTGTTTCGTTCTTAATGTATGCTAATTGTCGGATGGGCGCTTCAATTTAATGTACGAAAAGCAAAAATGACGCTGGTTTAATGTATGAATGCAAGAAAACAGATAAAGAATCTTAGGAAGATTATTACAGTGGGTTTAGTCTTGTATTTAGTGCTATAATGTCACTTAATTGTACCGTCATTTAATGTTCTACGTGTTGGGCGATAATTTTTCGCCATAATATTTGAGTTTTTCTTTGATTCAGAGTGTAGATTGAGTTGACTAGACATCTCTAGTTATGATCCATAAAGGAAAGTTGTTGTTGTGAAGAGTGAATGTCGGCTGCACTTGATATCTCAGCGTTCAATCTATGCGAATGTCTGTACGGCTGCTCTCAGCTGTTCTGCAGCATTTCGAATGGCCTTTGCACGATGCCAGTTTCGCAGCGCTTAATGACCCATTGTTGCGATTTTGATGGACGTTCACTCGTTTCGATCAAGCAGAGCGATTTTTTGTGAAAGGATACTCTCTTTTTTCTGCCAATGAAATATTTCATACTCATTCCTCGTCGCGTTGCGGACAAAAAGGAAATGAGGAGGGAACATGCGATACTAAGAGTGAGCGGTAATATTTGGCGGATTGCTGAAGTGGGCAACAGTTGTATTTGGATGACTTTTTCATTTACTCATAACTTCTACATCACTTTGTGTTTTAAATTAGCGACTTTATTTAATCAACTGATCAACCGGTTGACAGCGTCGTATGCGCAAGTTCTTAGCTCATAATTCGCGCCTAATAATGCTATGAGATTTATTATTTACTTCTAGTCCACTCCTCAATTTTCTCATTGCTCTTTGCGAAGTTTTAGCTGTCGTAATTTACAGTTCATCCATAATAAAAACGAGGAATACACTTTTGCTCATTAAAAAAAAAAACCAACAGTTTATGAATCAGACAGCCAAAGTATTATCTATGCGAAATATTTAAATCGAATTATACAAACCAAGTATTAGATATACATAAAAAATAACAAATAATCACATGAGATATGCAGTTGAGAAAGATAGAACTACATTGATTGAGTGTTCACTTGCACGTGGACGCTTTACATGGATTTGTAAAATCATTACCAGCAGTTATTAATGCAAATTCTTGCTGATATTGATCTTCGATTTATCGAGAAAATTTCTGAGATAAGATGAAATGCATAAAACTCTTTTGGAAATATCCATACTAAACTGTTTTTTCTCTTTTTTCGGATTGCTACAATATTTCGAATTCATAACAAAAAAATTTCTCTTATCTCTTTATTTTATTACTGTTACTTGCAAATAACATCGACTAAAAAGATCCGGGCAAAATTTCACTTTTTTTGATGAAACTAGACATCATTATCAGTGTCTAATAGTCAAGAGGGTGTATAATAGCGGATAAATAACTAAGCATTAAATAATAAACATTTACAGTAATAAATATATTTATAGTAGTAAACTCTTAACGGGGGCAGACACAAAAAGTATACCTTTTAGAGCAGTCGTTTTTCTTTTGAATTTTTGTTATTGGCAACGCCATATCTGTAATATTCAGAAGCAGTTATTCTACGCTCACGTCTATATTCAAAAGAATTTTGTCTAGAGCATCCGGTAGATCTACTATTTCATTTTAATTCTATTCCTTTTACAATATAATGTATTATTTATATTCTCGTTATATTATTTATTTCCTCGTCCTCAAATTTTTGCTCTTCTTCTCTCTACTTTATTTTATAATTTCATGCTATAAAAGGTCTGCATTATACAGGTTTTGATTTAATTTGAAAGAATTAAAAACTCCATAAAAATATAATTGTAGGAAAGTCATCCAAATTTCATTTCATATGATTATAAAAAATTTGCAATATTTTGTAAGTGTCTTCCTTCTTTGCCAACTGAGAGTGAAACGATATAATTGAATAAAAATGACAGTACTAAGCTTCATCTTTAGCAGTAATGTATGCTCATATATTAGCTTGAAGTTATCCAACTTTTAGATTTATTGTGATTTATTCCCAATTAAATACTGTTTGAAACACGATTTCCAAATAAATGTCTCTATCTCTACCAAGGAGCTTAATTGGAGGCCGATTTGCAATGCTCTGATGGATGCTTTCTATTGCCAGCTGATCAGGATCTGATTCTCTACAGTATTCGTATTATTTCTTTCATCTCTAACCGAAGTATATAATCAATTATGACGGAATGAATCTAAAAGAGGCTCTGCTGTGAGGCTCAGCATATTAGTATGCTTAAGTGGCAAGTTTTATCGTACAAACGAAATCCGTAGAATTTTATTTTCTCCTCAAATGAATTATTTTCGAGTAGGAAATTTTTTTTCAGGTAATACGTGTCATATTATCTGGCAAGGGTATTCCCAACTGAGGGAATATATCCTTCATCACCATATTTACTGTTTCGAAGTTTAGATGGGATGTTGCAAAAGTGCACCGATGAGTATAATCGACGAAATGTGTGTGGCGTATGAAAGCGAATGTGTGTAAATGACGTCACTAGGCAAGCTAATCATTTGTTTTCTATATCTGTCCCTTGAGTGACCATGCACTTGTCGTTATGTTTGTTTTTGTTTTTAGATTTTTTTTTTGAGAGAGAGAAAGCCAATTTTTTTTTTAATAGAAGACGCAACGCTGCTGTCTGAATGTAGAAGCGCCTGCTGCTTGGTTTATGATCAACGCTTGCAGAGTTGCCATCCTTGTCTGCCCGCTCACCCCACACGTCGTCCTCGCTCGTTGGCTGGATGCACATGCTGTTTGTCGGCAAACTAGTGCCACCCCTCTCCTTAAATTTATAGTAATACCTTTCAATAATTATTTAATACCTGCTACATCTCCGGTTGTTTATTTCCAAGCATATTCGTTTATTTATTTATTTATTTATATATTTATTTGTTTATTTGCTTATTTGTTTATCTGTTCACTTCTGAGGATGCATTTATGCATTCTCCTTTATTGCCTCCAGGTGAGAGAAGGAGGAAAAGGAATGGGATAAGGAAGGGAGTGGTAAAGGGTAGCGTCGAGCAAAAAAAAGCTAGCTGAAATGCTTCATATTGCTTATTTGATGTGCGATCAAATGAGGCTCCACATGTTCAGATCCTCATTTCACTATATACATCTCAAATGTTACTTTTATCGATGATGATACTTCCTACACCGCAATGTAAAGTTGTTTTTTTTTTTTAAATTTATCTCATCATTATTTTTTCCTCATTTATATTTATCACTTATAATAGGACCGGTTATATTTATTGCGTGTGATTTAGTATCGAGACTTTCTTACTTCTCTAAAAATAGTAAAAGATTTATTGGTTTCGGTTGAGCTATACGTCCTGCTACTCATATATTGCTTTGAATAATTATTCGAGCGGTCGGTCCCTCCAGATATTAAAGCTTGTGTACCTGTGAAACTGGCAGCTGATTAGGTGGACAGAATGGAAAGGCACATATCACATCATCTCTCCTAGAATGCTGCTCCATTTGTTTTTATGTATTGATTTACTTATTTGCCGCAGGGGGCATTTATCTATGTTATGCGAAATTCATACATACCAGAGGCAAATTATAGGGCAAATGTTAAACAGCTATAGTTAACAGAGCATCAAACGCAGTTGCCGGTCAGGTGGCCAATAATAAACGTAATTCATCAGATGTGGTTTAAGAAAGCTTTCGCTCGATGCTTGAATTTCTTTTGCTACATTCCAATGTTGAATCTTTCGTTTATGTAGTATCATCTTCTAGTCGGCCATGAGAGCTCTTCTGCAGATGGTTCTCTAGGTAACTGCTATTAACGACTTCATAAATCTTTACTTAAATAAGGTCTCGAACATATACCCGTACGTTGTAAGTTGTCCACTTAGCAATATTAATGTTTTTTTTTGCATCAATTTCAGATCTTCTTTGCCATTTCCGGGGAAAATTGTGAAGCTGAAAATATTAAAGCATCCAACTAGGAGGTGAGTAGTGTCGCGTTACCAATTTGGTGCATTTTATTAGCTAATGCTGAATTTTTTTGCACCTATTAAAGAAAATAAATATAATTTGTCGTGGGTCTTGTGGGCTCAAAAGGTATACGCAAGAGTCAAGCAAGATTGAGGGGAGCGGAAAGAGGAGGAGAGCAACATGTTTTAGAAGTGGAACTCGAAAAATTCGAGCGGTTTACAGGGCTGCTCAATTCCACATTATAATAGCAAAACATACTAACACTATAGAGCATTTTGTTGCTTCATAGCTTACACATATCCTATAGCTGCTCCCATCGTCATTCACTCCCTCCCTTCCTTCTTTCATCCTTCCCTCTCTCCTCCTCTCCCCACTCCTCTCATTTCGACTTTTGAGTGATTGCATTGTGTGCGGCCTACCAGTTCCGATTATCGAAAAGCGCAGTCTGGGATTCTTCAAGAGGGCGCCGTTTCCGAAAGCTGAACCCCGTGGTGAAAAATCTCCTCATGCATTCTCGAATGATTATACTAAACGAGTGGCCACTACAACATTTTTTCGCTTGTTTTTTTTCTTCGCATTGTTGCATTATGAAGAGCATCATAAGCGTAAAAACATCTAAGTGTTTTGTGGTGGACTTTGTTATGTTCGGTATATTCATTCTCCCTCACTCCAACTTGCTATACTAGTCTTTGCTAATATTTAGACGATAGATCAAGTGAGGTATAAATTCAGGATCGAGTGGGGAACCATAAATATACGTCAGTTGGACTGGGTGAAATACAGCTTATAGTTCGAGTGAAGCATAAGCAGTGAGTCGATCGAATTATAGATCCCGAATTGAATGATATACAATCGTCGGATGCAGTATAGGTTACGAATCGGGTATGATCGAACGCCAAGTCGAACAGTATACAGACTGCAGATTAAAAGCATATTGTCTGTGCGCCCGACTGTGAGTAAGCGAACATTCGGGTTCCGTGAGAAGAGCGTAGGACTCTCCGGTAAGAATAGAATCATTCACCACCAACTGGGTGGCAACAGATTACTTGCAGCTGCAACATTTCTTCCGTCGACTGCCAATGATGCATTTTTGCGCGTTCATCTTTTTCTATAAGACGTTCACATAGCAACAAATAAATCAACACGCTATGAGAACGAAAACCGAACAAACGCTTTGCAGAACAACACAATACCAATCCCTCCTGCGCACTCTTCATGAGCTAAATTCCCCCCCCCCCCCAAAAAAAAACATTTTTTTGAATCAGATTTCTAGTTTATTCAAGCTTTGGAATTTTCTTCTGAATGTTTATAATAAATAATTTCTTCGAAATATCACAAAGTTTACGATACATACTGCTGCGTTTAACTACGTGATGAAATCCTTTAATTTTTAATGCATACAGGTGAACGGCTTATCTAGAATCATGAGATTCTTTAAGCTTTCAATTTCATTGGAATATTTTCTAAAGATTCGTTTTTTAAGACTTCATTTTTTTTTGCAACATTGATAGCATATTTTCATTATTTTTGCATCCGCAGATATTTTATAATTTTTTTCTCGGTGAAAAAAAATTTTTCCCACATCATTAGTTAGATTTCATGAATTTGAAAAAATACACTAAAGTTCAATAGTTGCTTTTTTCTTTCAAAATTATATTTGTCACTTGCGTCATATAATTCACAACATAACTCAAGCTTTTTTTTAGGAAGACAGGAGGAGGGAGGGATTGAAATGTTGCTGTATTAAATGGAGAGTGGATATTATATTTTCAATCATAAGATATATTCAATTAGTTGGAATTAATTTCGACTCGCAGCATGTTTCATCATTAGGTGGATGTTTTTGCTTTCGGTTTCCATCAGATTGTCGTTTAACATCTGAACTATAGTATCGCCTTATTTCCGTATTTTTTTTTAAATTTTGCGCTCTCTGCGGTTTCTTTTTATCATCAACGAAGTTACTATCTTTGCTGACCGTCATCGGCATTTCATATCCACACTCAATCACTATTATCTTAGCCTGATCTCTAATCCATCGTTCACCGTAACGCATCGAATAAAAGCAGTGGGCTTGAAGAATCGATGGGATCATCGAAAAACAGCTTTTTTGAGGAGATGTTTCGAAGTGGTACAGTTTCACCAGCCAAAAAAATTTTCTCAATCCAGTGTTATGCAATTGAGGTGAAGCAAATAATAAAAGCCTCATTTCTTTTAAATTTGAAGTTGATTTGTTATCACTGACAAAAAAAAACGATGAGTTATTATTCCAAGTCATTAATGTTGGCGAATAAAACATGCTCGAATAAGGTCCAACTAAGAGCACATAAAATAAATTAGAATTATATTGCATCGAGGTCTGCATCGATATTTTAAAGCTCACTTTGATAACAATTCTCATTTATATGCCTTAAAATGCAAACCGTTTTTACTTATAATTGTTAGGAATTAGTTAAAAGCGAATTGGCTTAAATCCGATCCATTAAATTTTCTAATGAGTCGTTCCCTCCATTAGATAGATGTCTGACTGACATTTCGATATGTTTTTCCTCTCTCTTATCGCTTTTGTTTATGAGTGTTTTTTAAAGTGTTTCAAAATGATGCATTTTTTGGACATTATTATGAGACATAATGATTGAGCCTTGTAGCGCCGCACACAGTGCTTTACTGATACAATTCAATAGTTCAAAGCGCACGATATGGTTGATGCTAAATATTTTCTGTTTGTTTTTGTTGTTTTTTTTTTTCTCGTTAATTTTTGCAAAAAAAAAAGAGAACTTTATCACAATGCTATGTCTTTGATTACTTACATATATATATGTGTGTGTTTTTTTTAACTTTCCTCTGTAAATTAAACTAACGGATAATTATAATGGTGTGAAAATATCTTTCGAATATAATCTAAATCATTGAATAATTTCTATGTCTGTTTTTGAAAAAAAAAAATTGATTCTCTTTTGTATAAATTTGTTACACTGAATAATGCAATGTAATTTGCAAGTCCGATTTTGTGTTGAAATCATTTTGGGCTTTTAATAAATTCTTTGCTTAGAATTTATACAAATATTTTTGGTTGTTCAATGTGAGAATAGATTCTTAAACGCATTATTTCATATTCTTTTAAAAACTAATGTAATCGCTGAATGACTCTTTGAGAACTTTTTCTACTTGTTATATTTTTAAACGCATACATATTTGTTGATTTTTTTTAAAATTGTAACGATACATTTCATTTGCATCGGAGATAATTTTTGAGTTCTTCGAAAAGTTGACGCAATTAGAGGTCACCAATTAAAGCAAGCTGGAAGTGGGGCCACATATAAAGAGCCTTAAGCTGGATTGACTAGAAACGATTAAGTGGGAAACGCAAAAACGGCTTGCAAGTTTTTTTCATAACTTTTCCAGCATCCCTTCGGTTTTCATGGCTAAGAGTAGTAACGTATGGTGCAAGAAGATAAGCGCTTATTTTGGAAAAAGTAGTAATAATAATTCCATTATTACACTATATTTGCCATTGAATAATTATATAAAAACTATATGTACAATCCGTTCCAGTAATTATACCTAATAAGTATATAGCCCGGCACACGATATTGGATATTAATCAATTGAGGATCATCTGATAGAGTTTTTTTTTGAAAGAATGTTTACTCCTTCTTTAAGGTATTATTTATTCTTTGGGTATTATTTATTCTTTTTTTTTCCGCCCTTCATTAGCATAAAAGTCGTGTTTGCGCTTTGCGGTTTGTGTGCTCATTGAGTATAAAATAGTATTGTCGAAGAGAGGAAGGCAACAATCGGATAAAAGCCCAAATTTTAAATCAAGTAGAGGATATTTACCAAGATTAGTTGGAAACAATGAGAATATTATTTTTGTCACATTAGGATCGTTTAAAAAAAAATAATGGTGCAATAATTTTGCATAAAGTTTAATTTTGTCGCATAAGAGAGAAAACAAATGGTAACTAGGCAATTGCGTATACATTTCTGGAACCAACTGCAGTCAAGATTTGAACAGTTGCAAATCTGCATACTATATCGCTTGAGGATAAAATCCTCTTCAAATATAGTATGCCAATATAGTAATGGTGTCCCATTCGAATATAGTATTTCTTCTAAATGTTTAGGAGAAACAAACTCTAATCTTTGGTAAACGCTTTATGTTATAAAACTCTTTTAAGAAATAATTAATTTTTGCGCATTTCAAATATTACATATGTGTACTGTTGTATTATTTTTGCAAAATCTTTGTTAGAAAAAAAAAAAAATTAGCCTCCCTTTTAATAAAATCTAATCTGCTCAAGCGAATTCCTAGTTATTTTAGCATACTTATAAAACCAAAGCCTTATTTAAGCATTGTAGTGTGTCGATCGTTGTTATAATTTTTTTTTTTAATTTTAGAGTTTATCGTTAAAAATAATCGACTATAATTGCTAAAAACGTCAGTTAAAGCATAGATACATCGCACCGGAGCAGCAATCGCTTTTAATAGTTTTATTTTTCCTTTCTATTTCTTTTTTTTTAAAATTTTTGAGTTTACGCTTCGAAATTTGTATTTTTTTTTTCACCGATGCCAAAAACAGTTTACGGCAGTTTACGGTTCAAGTTTTTCTCATTCATAATTATACTCCCCCACCACTTTTACCAGTACTGCTCTCCAATTCCCTATGGTACTCCCTCACCTTCTTTGCCCTCCATCACTGAATAATCGCTGGCTACTACCTTTTTTACGGAACCATTTCATCTATTAATTCGCAACATCCGGACGGCAATGAAATAGGGGGGTGGTGAGAGCGGGGAAGGAGAGATGAGCTAGAGGCGAAAAGTAAACGATGCCATTTTGGGTTACAATCGTCAGTGTGTATATGAAACCGGTGGTGAGGCATGTGCGTTGTGGTGAATTTTTGACCAACATTTGCTGCGGTTGTTACGCTTGCGATATTATAAGGTGACACTAACTGTTGAATGCAAGTGTAGTGTTGACGAGGTTGTTAGATAGACTTTACAACCGATGATGCTCGAATCAAGAGCATTGGATATCGGCAAATGAAATGTTTGAATCCCACTTCGTATTCATCATCCAGCTAGGAGATATAAATGAACTTTAGTGGGGCATTCATGTAAGGGTCGACTGGAACTGCGAATTTCATGCATACTCTTCGCAGAATGTGAGATTTAGATGTTTAACATGACTACTGTATTTATCTAATTTAGTTTACCGGTATTTTTTTCTCATTTTCACTCTCCACTTGTACAAGAAAGTTTGCGCATAACCCACAAGTGTTCTGGGTCAAGAGACGTACATTGTGCGGATATGGCGTACCGACTGCATGCGGTATAGGTAGGGATTATGGTTAAGGGAAAGAAAGTGAAACGGAAGCATGGAGTAAGACAAGGAAGAAATCAGTTTTCAAATCCTTCTTTGAGAGACTTAGAGCATGTTTTTATTAGTTCATATACCCTCCCCCCTTTTCCATTATAATAATGAACCAGTAAAACCTTGCTGTGCGCAAAATAATTGATTATGGTCTGCTTTAGAGAATCGTTTGAGGTGCACATTTTTCAGGTTTATTCATTCTTGGAATGTACCTTCATAAGTGCCATAAGTGAAACAAGAAGTGCCTTTAAGGAGGATCGCTTCGTTGCAACAATGGAACCTAGTTCGCAACGTTACGCGAACACTCCCTTCTATTTGCATATGCAAATACCACCAGGCCCAAATTCATCGTCGTGCTCTTCAACGAATATTTCGACTTTTTCGCCGCCAACTTTTTCATCGTTTTCTCCACTTTTCATTCGTCACGAGGTAATTGTACGATTGAAACTCATATTTATATGTTATACTTTACTAGTGAAATTATGCATACAAAATTCAGCAATAAAAAAATCCTTTGACGATATTTTTATGCAAAAAATTTTTGTTGCTCAAAATTTGGGCTATTCAAAAGTTTTCCTCCTTACAATATAGTTTTTTTTTTTCATTCCAACATATTTAATTTTCATGTTGTTTCTTTTTAATTTGCACCGAATGCTTTTTTTTTGCCACTTTATTTCTTGTCTCGTAGAATTTACTTATTGCTAGATAAAAAGTTATTGTTTACTATAGTTTTGTTTCTCCTGGCCTCGTGCATCAAACTTCTAAATATTTTTATACAAAAGTACTGCACGAGGATATTTGTGCATGTTTCCATATATGTCTAGTTTATCGTTCATGCACCTAAAATAGTTACAAACATAGAAAATCAAATTTATATTTTTCTATCTTCAAGCTGGGCTCACTAGCTGAGATTCTCTAAGCTTTACCTTTAAGTCATAAAATTATGCATAGTTTCTTCCATAGGATTGATTGCTTAACTCGATCATTGACTATGAGCACATAATGGCTTCAAATATTGTTTTGCTTTTTTTTCGGTAATCCTTAACGAAGCACAATTTGGATCCTCACAAATTCACATACATTTTTATTTGTGCGTTATTTTTTGGTGCAAAAAAATTAAGCATATAGGCGAATGAGTATGAGATAATACGAGCTGATTTAATAATTTGATAATTGACACGAAGAGAAAGAAAGAAATAGAGGCTACACTAAGAGTTCTTAAGGGACTTCAAGTTTTGCGTTGACTATTTATGAACTAAAATTTGGTTGTTTTTTTTTTCAAAAAAAAGCTGTAACGTTTATTGCTGACAGCTGTAAAATTCTTTCTGAATTATGCTGCTCACTATAGCGACAGAGATTGTCTGTGCTGTTGATGTGAAGTTGCAGCCAGCTGCTAACAGCAATAAAGGCCGAAATTTTATTGCTATTAGACGGTGAAAAGCAACGATTTAACTTTGAAACAAAGTAAACACGAAACGATCAAAGAGCGCTAAGATGTTTGAGGAAATAATATGAATAGATGATTGGTGACAAATAATGAGGCAATCAATAGCCAACGGCTATAGAAAATCGTGTTGATTGAAGCACTGGTGATATAAACAAATATCCACCTGGTCAACACGCACATCCTTCATGATGACTTAAATGCCTCCAGTCGTGGTGGTGTTGAATCTTGTATTCGATATTATCTGCGGCCACCTGTTCCCATGCAACATCATCAAAGCATCCGTGGCGATCTAACAAAGTCATGCAACGCCTCCTGTTGGCTCTACCTTATCTTACCATTATTGCTTCTAAGATCCAAATTGACGTTGCACTTTTCTTTAACCAAACGGAGGGCTTATTTGAAAGAGAAATGAGAGGATACCGTAATTATGGGAATGGATATTATGACTCAGGTCTACTTAAATTATGATACATCATTTGAAATACTCAATTCGAAGAAACTATTTTTTTCATTAGAAAATAAATGTTTGCGTTATTTTTGGGAATCCTATCGATATTTATGTGCGCGGTTTATGGGCGCAAGCATTTTGATATGTCTTATATGGGCTAAACCTTTTTCGTATGATTACTTGAATTCTTTTTTTGAAGAACTCTCGTCCACTTAATTATTCGTCCTTCTATTCTTTTTTCTATTCCGTTTTTTTTTGCGTGAATTTTGAAACGTCGAGGTGACTTTCATTCCTATAGTATGGAATACTTTCCTATGTTTTCTACACTCTTAACGATCATGTTTTTGTGATAGGAATTGCGTTAGTATAACGAATGTTATATATTTCAAATTCAACGGATTCGTTGCAGTGAATCTCATAAATTGGCTTTGATTCAATTTAATTCAGTCAATTGTGGCACTTAATTCAGTTTAATTCAATTTATTCGTAATAATTAGTTCAATTTAATTCGATATAATTGGATTCAATCGTGGTACCTAATTCAATTCGACTCAACTCTTGTTTCAGCTTTGTCTAGTCCAGCGAATTGACCTCTATCTTTGTCGCTGGTACGCGAAACAAAACTGTCAGAATTTTTCAGCGACAAAAACGGAAAATTTAGGCAAATTTTTCAATGAGAAAAACTGAAAATCAAGGCAGTCTTACTAAGCGTGCCAAACTCAAATGCCGGGATAAAACAATGAAAGCTGAATAATTCAACACCCCACGATTTTGACACGTTCCTCCTGCTTGTCAATTTTTTAAACGATTTCAACGATCTTTTTTTGAAACTATTTCTATCCAAATGGTAGAAATTTCTCTAAAAAAATAAACATGTCCAATATATCGTTTACAGGCAATAAGAGTTGAATTGCTTTGAGCAAAGAGTTTTTTCTTTTGCAATTTTTCCTCGTCGCAACATGTCGCCTTATGAAGACTTTTCAACCACCGTCTACGTCAGGCAACATTTTTCGTACTGACGAAAGAAATAACAAAACAGATGAGCAAGCGAAAAAGATACAGTTTCTAATGCTGCTCTATAAGCTATATTGCGCGTCGTTGCGATACTCGGCGTCAAACTTTTCATCTGTTCAATATGCATCAAAAGGAAGCTCATAAGTTTTAGTTGCACACATGCTTCATCAATGCGTTTCTAGGAAGTAAGCTGTAATAGCACTGCTGTTGCTGCCTCATTTAAAGACTTGGTTGATAGTGGCGGGGGGGGGGGGGGAGGGGGGGGGGAAGAGGTATTTAGGAAGGACGAGGGGAGAAGACGTTTAGCAATAAAATCGACAAATTACGATATGCTTTAATCGCATAATTTCTGAACATTTTCTCAATAGATACGACATTCCTTAGAGATATAATTTCACAGCTAAAGCGAGCCTACAACTTAATGACGATATTATAATTCTATGGTGGAATTTAGCATTACCAATCTAACAATCTGAAATAAACAACTGCCACTGATATAGAATGGATTTCTTCTTCCCTTTACCAAAAAAAGAAAAAATAATAAGAATGAAAAAAAGAAGCACACCCATGATTTCAGGTGCGCTTTATTACGCACTTCTCAAATTTCTGTTTGCACAGCACAGCGCACTAAAGTGCTGTTCATGTTTATTTATATGTATGTAATATGTTGGTACAATAATAGGTAGCATGGTGAGGGGAAAGGATTTTCGCTGGAAGAGATGGAAACTATTGGGGAAGTAACTTGTCAAGGCGGAAAGCTCGACAAAAATTTGAAAAACTCTTCCCTGATGAGGACCTCGCCTGCATTCTTCGGTCAGGGAGTCCCAGGTGAGAAACGATTTTGTCGAGGCGACTGCCTTATCGAAAAAGTCGTGAAGATTGGTACCCTTGAACTGCCCCCGATGGAGACCCTGCCTGGCTATGGGGACTTCTCAAAACATCAGTTACAAAGCAGAAACGAGCGAGGGTGACAGGAGTTGCGAAATCTTGTGCTGTAATCTACGTCAAACTGTGATCTACTGTGCCATCGCCCATATTCATCGATTGATCTTAGAGGAGTTGTCGATGCTGCTAGGAGACTTAAAACTTGCACGTTTTATGACCAGTTGACTGTCACCGTATGGAATGAGATGAAAAATTTTATTCTCGCAATAGACAAGCACCTTTATGCGAGATGAGAGATGTTTTATAGAGCATTTCAGCGATGCGGATGCATTTTAGAGCCGATCGAGTTGGAACAACGATCGTTTTATAGAATATTGATGCGAGTGGTCGTTTCGGTTAAAATATGAATGTATTGCTGCACATTTGCTACTATTTTTCGTCTCTTTGCGGTACTAGTTGAATGGGCTAGCGCACATCTCGTGCCAACTCTTCGAGCATCTTTAGTACTTGTTTTATGTGGGGTCAAAATTAATGGTTAACAAGCCGAGAAATGTGAGAGGCGTTGCACAGCATTCGCATTCGAACTTCTACTCATCAAACCAACCTGCGAACAACTAATAAAACATGCGCAACAATGATACACTTATATTTCAATTGACTCGGTTACCATTACGAATCTTCTACAAAAGAATTTTTTCTTATTCGATTCATGTGTAATTAAATTATTCAGTTCTTATTCAAATTTCTGCCATCGTTAAATGCGTCTAATTTTCCCGGATTCTGATTAATTATCAACACAAAAGATGGTGGTGCAAGAGGTCATATTATCGTTTAGATTATACCACCAAGGTTTGTTGCTATAATTTCTGTGGTTCTCGAGTTGAAATTGGAAGACGGTAGACAAACACAAACGCATACATACAACCATTCAACATCGCCTGGCTATACAGACGTGAAGTTGCAGAAGAGTGCAGAAATTTACATAAAGCTAATTTATCATCCACTTACGTGGTCCAGTGCCGTCGAAATTGTTTACCATCCATCCCTAAATCTCATAAAAACGAGCACTTATACAATTAGTTTTGATAGTTGTTTTGCAGAAATTCGGTCTACAGGCGACAGCAGCGGGTGTCGGTGTGTCTGCTATACCAAACGGAGGTTTATGTGTCGGAAACAAAATGGCAATTAGCGCACATGCTTGTATGAACAATAATACGATATCTGGTAATTCGGCGTCAAGGATAGCGAATAATTGCAATAGCCCACTTATCTTTGGATCGCCACCCTTCACGTTGCCACAGTTAGTTAGTTGGCTTAATTTGTGATTGTTTTAATTTTACTGTTGAATACTATTTGCGTGTTTATGATGAACATTTCTGCTCTCAACATGTACCAAATTTTGAATAGTTTACGCTGAGTCACGCCATAACCATGTTCGGATTTAATCCGGTTACCCTGTGGCGACCGATCAAGCTCGGGGCCGGTCCTTTCCTAATCCGGGGTGGATAAAAGGTGGTTGCCCGGCAGGGACATGGGTCACGTGCAGTTGGTTAAACCCGGACTGTCCTGACTTGAGTTGCAATCGGGAACAGGCTTGATTCAGACTCTCTTTTAGGAAACGTTTTATTCTGAGGGTACCTCAAGAGTATAGCACACTATTTATTTCATATTTATGTTTGATATACGTTAAATAGGATCAAGGCGCTTCTTTTTTTGCGCCCGCGCGATCGGCGATGAAAAAGAGTCAGTCTTGCAGCGCCATGTTTTTTACGACGTTTCTCTTCTGATTCAGCGTTTTTTTTTTTTCAGTCAGATAGTGAAGAATAATTTCTGAGCTTTTAAATCAGCGTTTGTTTTGGACTGGCTATTTTCGCTCGAGTTTTTAAAGACTTTGTAAAGGAAAAAAAAAATTGAAGTCTCGGAATTTCGATTAAAAATTGGCATATGTTATATATTTTTAGGCATTTGATCACTGAGCAGAATATGATAATTGATGATATATAAACGTAAATATATGCACATCAAGGCACTTTTTTTCCCACAACAATATTTTAAATGCAGTTTATACGATCTGCGCTCTATCGCTGTTTTCCATACGTTTTCTTCATTGCTTTCGGTGAACTCTGTCTGGTGAACAAAATTTCAGCACATATCTTCTGTTGTGAAGAGTCGACCCTAAGAAAATAATTACTGTAGTTTCAAGATAGGTCGATGCTTTAATAGTCGATGGGAGGGGAAGATGGTAGATTGCCGAGGAGGGGATACGGAGGCCAGGATGGGATGAAAGGGGAAGCTAAGGGGGAAGGGAAGAGAGGTCGGCACAAGCTTGACAAGAGCACTACCGATAAATCTCGCGATTTTTGATTTTTTTAAAGTAAAGCTTCAGACTTAACCACCTTTTCGGTTCACCAACCTCGACGTTATTTTGTGTTTTTCTGATTACGTTTAACGCTAATAACGCTATGCAATTCTCCCATTGCACGCAATGCTAAACTTTTTCTACCTTTTTTCTTCGCAACTTAATTATTTTTTCCTTCTTCTTAGCATTTTTTGTAGTCATGTTTAATGCATTCTTTCCGTCCTATCAACTCAGACTTTTTCCAATTATAACAACCTCCCCCCTCTCTTCGCATAACAGCAATGAAGTTTTCAGTTTAAACTGTTCCACCATGCTTCTTGCTAGCAGGTGTCGTTGTGTATCTGTCTATCTGTCTGTCTGTGTGTTCGTCTGTCCGACTGTTTTCCATTAGACCAAGTATGTCATTGTATGCATGTCTGAAAACCTGTTTATGTGCCTAGTTTCAGCTCATTGTTATGGTCTTCCATAAATTTTTAATGTTTGCTATTTGCATTGTGATTTTGGCAAATTTCTGATTCTAACGGCTGATTCAGCTTCAATGAACAGAGAATATTGAGGAAAATTTCTTAGTAGTAATATTTTCTATTATTCATTTTTTTTTCTGTTAAGTTTTATAAAAGATGCCTTAACGATATATGAGGTATTGATCATATTTCATTTGAGATTCGAATGAACTTTCAAAGATTATAGTAGAGATTTCAAAGATTTAAAAAAAAGTCCTTTAGGAAATTATTGCCTATAATGTCTCTCATAATTTTATTCTACGAACATTTCTTCTCGTGAATCTTCTTGTTTCTGAGAAAAAGTGCCATATGCAAATGCTCTGTCTTTTTGAAAATACTCTACATTGAGGCAACTCTAAGTGTTCTACTTCTTTTCTTTCTTTGAATTTCATTAATCTCAACTCATAAAATAAATGTAATTATTAGTCTACTATATACTGCACATAATTAGCGTTGCATATATCGGCAGCCTTGAAGTTTTTTTTTTGAAGAGTTTCCTATTAGCTGATATGATTGTGTTATGAAAATGATCTTTGAAGCATTTTTACATGATGGAATTAATCAAATGTTTCAATTATTTAAGCAATTTAATGCTCCTACATAAAGTTGATTAATGGAAGAGTTTATAATGTATTTACTGAGTGCTGAGTGTTTTCATTAGTTGCTCAATCTAAATCAATAAGCTAGTTTATTTGCGTCTAGCTAGATGGCCTAATTTTTTGAGCCTCTTATAGTTTGGAGTTCGAATATTTTTCTCGCTGTTTTCTGAAAATTTAAAAGCGATTTGAAAACATCAAAACAATTTTTCAATATCTTTTGCAACCTCATCAATGTAATTTTATTGCGATGAGAGCATTCCTGAACAAACGCAACAATCAAATAAAGAAGCAGAAAAATGCTTTGAATTGAGAACGAAGTCCAAACCACTGCGAGCGCAAACTTGTCCTATAAATAAAAATTTTGCCGCAAGGATCAGAACTCATATTAGCTAATAGCGCAATGAATCAGTCACTTGCATGCATTGGCTGCTTCGAGTACTTTTTATTGCCCTCCACAGTCAACATTTCCACATCCATGAAATTCCGCTTAAGGAAAGGTGAGGAACCAAAAGGAGATGATAGTTTTTAGCATCATCAAGGGTGGAAAAAGGCAGCGGAGAAGAATGGAGTGCTGATTTAAATATTTCAGTAAACTCTATCGATGATTGGTCTCATTCTATGACACATTCGTTATTAAGTTGAATTGTATGGAATGGATGGATTTCATAATGTCTTTGAATTTTAATGATGACGCCACTTATTGGAATATCGTTGAAAATGCATAGCGTATCTGTGGATAGAGGGTGCGATTCGTTAGGAGATTCTACATCTATGCCATCATAACACAACTTAATGGACGTGTCTCATTGTTTTCATCGCGAATGTGAAATCAAAACGCGTTTTTTTTTAAATTCTGTATTCTATAAAATACAAGGAATTTTTGGTTATCGCTTAAGCTTAAAAGTCTAGGCAGATTTATCTTCGGCATTAACAATAAAATGAGCATATGTGGATGACAGCAGATTATGCAGACTAGCGAGTAAACTCAGGTGATTATCCGTAGTTCTAGCTCATGAATTGGAATCTGGTTTTTGAGAAGTAGCTAATTTACGAGGGGAAGGGGGTTATATTCGTGGAAAGACGATATTTGTTTTAAATGATACCTCTAATTGAAGAAAAGAAAGAGACGAGAGTGCAGATTGATGAAAGTTGTTTTTCTTTAAAAGATCTTTTCAACAAAGAATTGCAAAGCCATAAATGACAATAATGATCGTGCTTTCAAAAATGTTTGCATTTCACGTGAAAAGAGAGAGAATGAAAAAGTGGCTAGACGGCGCGACAAAATTGTCTCTCTTTTTTTGGAAATAAAAAATTGCTTTATTGCAAAAAAAAGCAACTCATGATCTTCTCATATAATGCATTAATTTTATGATTCACAACTTTGCAAATTACGGAAATTCTTTGATTCATTCATCCTTAATGCAGAGCAAGCATCGATGCGTTTAGTTTCTCATTAATTTTCTAGTCGGCTACTCTCTTCCTTTTTTTCCAATTAGTTTCCCCTCCACCACTTCTTTTCAGGATTGCCTCTAAAAAATGCTCCATAATGAGAGGCCATTAGATATCGCCCGTTACCCTACTCGACGAAACTTTTAGCAGTTTCAAAAATCTTTTTAGAATAATTTGAAAACGTTCAGAAATATTTTAACTCAATTAAAAAATAGGTGGAGTAAATTTTCATCTCTGTTTTTCTAATTTATTCTTTTAATTTAAGCTGTTTCACTCATATCAACGTTTCTCTTTTTGGAGTGTCTTTGCAAAATGGACAAAAAAAGTGTTGTAACAAATGTGCTCACAAAAGCGTTCCTTCTCTATTCTCTTCCCTAATGAAACTTGATGACTTTAACATTTGTTCACGAGGAAAAATAATCGAAAAATAATACTTTGATGATTGTACTAAATGAACTCAAAAGAAATGCCGAACACTTTTCTTCGAAAATTTGTCATCCTCGTCAATGATCGGAATGCGAAATCGACTCAGCGGGTCAGCTCCGTATGCCGAAGTTAGTCGTAGTCAAGAATTCGCTGCGCTGTTTTTCCGACTCGAGATCGAGAAGAGTCGATTCTTTTCTTTTCGAAGTCGGAGTCGGACTCCGTAGTCCGAATTTTTGGTTTTAAAAGAACTGAAATCATCCATTGCTGGCTTCGCCACTCCTTCACTTGCGATATATGTGGATTTGCAAAATTCCGTGTAGTTGACCGTGAGATAGGTGCAACGGCGTATGAAAGGAGTGTGATGCAATTATTTTTCGAGACCGCTGTATCCGACTCGAAGTTGAACTGTGCAGTAAGAATCAATTGTTATTGAAGGCAGCCTTTATTAATCGGTCGATCGAATATGTTCCATTTTTATGTTCAAATTTAACATGCAAGATAAAGGCACATGTTTTTTTTTTGAATTTTTCAATTTTTCCCAACTCGCGAAACTCCATAGCTTTTATTCGAAATTTATAGATCAAACTGGAAAAAAGAGGAGTTTTACGGTTTTTCGAAAATTGGGTGCTTAAAACGGGATTTTATGCAAGCGAGAGGTAGTTGGAAATATTTTATTCCAAAAATAATCTGTTACTACATTAAACATGGTCGCTTATTTATAAGTCTCAACATGACGGTGGCTGGATCTGAAAGAGTTTCTAAATTCTCTTGCAAGTGTTCTTGGGATTGCTTTTTGTATTCTTGTGAACAAATTATGGAGAATAATATCCTCAACGGTTTGAATGTTTGTTGCACAAAATGAGCTTCTTTGAGCTTTCCAAGCAACTGTTTGTTTCCACAGAGTAAAAATTTCAGAGCTTTTTTGAGTTTTCTGTTTGATTTCGGGCAAAAGTTTCCACAGAGCTGATTTATTTCTATGAGTCCTTAAAATTAGTTTCTTTTTGAAAATTTCTCTATTTTCAGGAAAAAAATCGTTTCGAATTTCCGCCGCTCAGCTGCTTTATAAAAAAAAATTGCATTTTTCCTTTTGTGTTGAATTCAACTAAAAAATTAAGAGATACATGAATATGAAGAACATTGTATCAATTATGAAGTAAAATCCCTTTCTGAAGTAATTACTGTCAGGAGCAATGTTTTACCGTCCCAAGAAGTGTGCTATTCATTCAGCATGTCAGCTGTCGGCTGTCATGAAGTGTTTGATGTGTCACAAAAGGGCAATCATGGCGTCCTAGTACGATGTGATGTGTACTTGAAAACATCAAAGAATTGAGCACAGTTGAAAGCTCAACGATAAAGGATCAGAAAGCACGCCAAATGCACACAAAAAGCATTGAGCAGTGTACATTTTTATTCGCTTTTCTTATGCATAACAACATTTATCACCATTTGACAACCGTTTTGAGGGAGGTGAAGGGAGTATGTTGATGGCTAAGTTTTACTAAGAAGCAACCAATATGAATAACACTACAATCGAAGTAGCATTACTGCATTTGTCTCTAGAGGTTGTTAGAGATTGCCTCGCTCTGCGAGGAAAATTCTACAAAATAATGGAAAATAAAGTTTTAGAGTAATTTAATAATTGCATTTTCCTGAATTATTTGCTGAATTGTAACCTCTGTAAAGAAAGCATGAGCTAGAAAGTTCTCGTTGCTTGTCCTATCTCATTGTCTTCATCCACCCCTCCTCCTCCTTTCTTTTTCTCCTCTCCTTCTCTTTACAACTGCCATCTCTTCTCTTCCCCTCTTCCTCTTCCTTCGAAATGAATGCATATTGTCACAAATTGGGGAGGTGTTTTTTTTGTTTCTTATTCTTCCGCCCACGCACCCTAATGTGCTTTTTTTGAGAAGGCATTCACGGCTTGGTACACATTTCTGTATGCGTTTCGATGCTCGTATTGTGTAATACTTTAGCGTTGTTTTTGCGGCCAAAGTGTAGTTTTTTTCATCAGTCTATCAGTTTTAAATGTTTCGGCAGAAAGAGCTTGTTTTTTTTTCCTATCTCTATTACAGTATTCTCAACAATATTTCTACAGTAATTATCGACATTAAATCGTGTTAAAACAGTTGCCTACGTCTGTCAGATTAATTCTGCATAGATCAATCTTTCCATTCTGTCAATTAGAGATTCCACTAAGCGATTAGTTTTCCTCCAATGTCGAAAGCCACCTTGCATTGATAATCGCCAATAAGTTTCAAAACGTGTGGAGATGCTACATGTTCATGAGGAAGAATGGGAATTGTCAAATTGTAGGTTGGTCCTGAAACGGCCAAACGGCACTTGTGAATTGCTTTGATGATGCGTATAGGTGTATGGAATATTGATAAAATTGCATTATAAAATCTACGTGATACTATAGAGAAATTCTGTGAAGTTAGTATTTAGTTAAAACTTTATAAGTTTTTCTCTTTTATGGGCGAAAATTTTAAGGATGAATCTCTCACATTCAGAAATTGCAGATGCAGGTTTATTCTCTTTCTTGCAGATTTCGATTGCACTAATTGTGATTGTTTTCAAATGACTAGCTGTTTTTTCTTTTTTTTGATTTTTTTGAAGCGATTATTTTGCGCTGTTTATAAAGCTCACTTCTTCTTCTTCATGTTATTGAATCTAGATATCTAGACATGTGTTGTGTTGGTACACTTGAAATAGCGATAAGGTAATGGAACTCGACTTACCGCTGCTAGTGTTCTTTGCGATTTGATTGCCTAGGAGAAGCAAAATGATAGGAAAACACATTTTTGGAGTTGCCACGATATGTGTTCTCGCATACCATCAACGAGATCGCTTGTACAGATCGTTTGCGAAAGTTTTGTTTTTCATTGTCGTAATGATTGCAAAACGCATGTGAGCTTTCCAAATCTTGACATGTGAATATTTACTTAAGAAATTCATAGATCACCTTGAAAACCAGTATAAGAGGTCACTGTAAGGTGTCATTTTTCACGCTATGTTTCATTATTGTTGCATCATTGATTCCGTAGTTGAAAGTCCCACATGGACAGACAGACAGACACATATATGTGCCTGTGTCATATATATATATATATATATATATATATATATATATATATATATATATATATATATATATATATATATATATATATATATATCGACGATCACTTAATGCGCTTTTACAAACGTCTGCAGGAGTGGATAAAGAAGCGTATGTTTTCATTCATGTTGTCTTATTTCCTTAATCATTTCGCCGAAAAGCCAAGAACGCGTCTTATTCTTCTTCTTCCAGAATTTCTTCTGCGAGCAACATGCTCATAAGTGTTACCTATTTATATCAGTTTGCCATGAAAAGTATGTGTTTCTTGTTGATGGCGGTAACCGCTTCAGGCGATTTTCTGATTTGTTTCAAGTGGAAGTTGCCTGCATATTCTTAGTGCAATGTTTAGTTTATTTGAAGGCAAAACGTTATACCTTTAAAGCGATGCAAAAGTATCACGCGTTGTTTGATAACTTCGTAAATGTCGTCCGTTGTCTGATACAGACAAAACTGAAGGTTTGCAAAAAAGGGTCATCTGCGTACGTCTATTTCGGTGTAAATTATATATGGTAGTGACGGTTTCGGTTAGGTGGTGTAGAAGTAGTGAAAGATAGTTTCACCTGCTCATGTTTTAACTGCTTTCCATAATAATGATAACAAAGCGGACTGTTGTTAAAGTGTTTTCAAGAGGAGGGGTTTTCCCATTTCATAGGGCGGAGCCAATACAATCGTTGTAAATTGAAATGGGCGTGGCGACCTTGCTTCCATCTGGCCGTAACGTCTTGACTGTGAGGCGAAACCTCAGTGCAAGTTGTGCTTTGATGGCATATTGAAAGTGCTTTCTTATTGTGGCTTTTCATCTCATATATTGCTAGCCGAGAAATATTTCTATTTAGAGGTATGTTTATGGTAATATAATTTATAAAGTAAGAAAGTTAGCGAACAAAATTGTTTTAATATTGAAATATTTATTTAAATTATTATTACTGTGATTTGAATTATTAATGTTTCTAGAGAAATGTTATAAGAAGTTAAAAAGTGCTTTTTTATTTTTCGTTTCGTTCATTTTTGGAAGACACATTGAAAGAACTTTAATTTATCGACGAATAATTTGAGCTGAGAAAATTTGATAGCACATTTCAATTTGCAATTTAATATATTCGCTTATTTTTACTGCAATATGAATATTTTTGTGCAGTAAACGCATTCTGTTTATCAATTTAATAAACGTAATCCTATGTGCCAATATGCGAAAGGTTTTTTTTTCTCGTTTCATCGATCCAAAAATAGTTACGTTGATCGAATGGATGCGGCTACGTTTTTTTTTTCGATTCTTATGTTGAAAGCGAAAGTAACTCACAGAGTATAAATTTTACTGCATATCAAATATTGCAAAAAAATGACTATATTTTAGCGATTCAATTGTTGCATGCAATTTATTTTTAGCGATAAATAGTTTGTATCTATGTATATTTGTCTGTCATATGTCGTCAGGTAGTATGGCGCATCGCATTGATTGTGTTTGCTGGCTCAAAGCGATTTTTTTTTTCTCTACGCTTGTATATTGCAGCGATTCATTGCGGTGTTTCCTCGCTTTTTGCATTGTCTGCTTCAAATTCGTATCCCTCATTTTTCAACACTCTGCTCTCTTACAATCACTCTACTTCATTATTTCTTATTGCTCTTATTTTCTCTCTCACGTACACATAAATTTTCTCTCTTTTACACATATTTTCCATGAAAGAGTACCAAAATTTACCTATGCAAACAATCGTCGTATGAATATAAGGTAAAGTATAGTAATATGTATAGAACTGAAAAACGTTCAAATAGAGATATATTTCAAGCTTTTGCTATGTTTTTTTTTACTGAGCTTATATAAGTACTTGATTTGCGAAGTTCACATTCACACATTTCGGATTTCCAAAAAGTGAATTCTCGCAATAAATTTTTGAGGATTTTCATGGCTACATTATTCCAGAAATAAATCGAGAGATTGCGGAAATCATTTTTACTTTTCTGTAAGAAGAAAATAATTTCGAGAAACCGGTTAAATTATTTTTAATCATATTTAAATGCAATAAATCTTTTCTCTATCATCTAGAAGAAATGACACATGATAGTTGATTATTCAGACTGTTTATTAAATTTCTCAAAGATGTGTGTTATCTTAGTGCTTATGATCAGAAATTTATTTTATATTTAATTTACAACTGTGGAGGCATTTTTAGTAAAGTAATGCTGAAATTTTTAAAATTTGATTTTTAGCGTTATTTATTTGTTAATTTTGTTTAAACAGTTATAGGAAGCAATACGGCGCTTATGTCCTATAAAAAATAAAAGGAGGGAAAAAGCATCGAAGTGATTGCTTATCGATTGTTGATTTCCCTATAGATATCTTCGATAAGATGCTTGTTGATCCTGCATTCGAACTACTGCTCTCTTTTTCATTTCAATGGTTTGACTATTTCCCATTATGGTTAATTCCTTCAATTACCCTCATTTCAAATATTTCCTTCATCGTTTTGCTCCAAAATGTATAAAAAAGACAACCATAACGGCATTATCAAGATGTTTTTAAAATGCTTCCTTCATTTCCTTTTTCAGCCGACCGAAATTACTGAAACAATAGACGAAGATTGTGCTGTGTACCCTATGGTATTCAGGCTGTGAAGGAGGGAATCATATGCTTGAATCACTCCTTTGGTCATTGACTCCTTCGGGATAACTTTAAAAACTATATCCGGCTTGATGTCTTCAAAGAAAGAAAAACTTCAACGTATCTTCCGACGCCATTTTATATACGCGTTTGCTTAGTTGCTTTTCCGTATACGTTAGCGGGAAAGCAACCGACATGAATTCTGCAGGCGCAATGTAGTGATTCATGAATTAGTGACTATTCCAAACCGCCTCCACCTATCCCCTATCCGTCCTCATGGATACTGACCTATCCCTTCTGATTTTGTAAGAAAAGATCTGTTGAAAAAAAAAACTTTATTTGTAGGCTGATACAAATATTTCGAAAAGGTTTCTTCTCATTGACAATGTTTTTGATAAAGTGCATCCTACTTATAACCTAAATTCGTGATCAATTGCGAATCGCTCCTATAGTTTTAAAATCACAAATTTTTTCCCTATTAAGTCATACAATCTGAAATTAATGTCCTTCAATGCGGCATTCGCCTTCAATAGCAGCTGCACAGATGTATCAACGCGCCTGGAACAATATGCTTGTCTTGCATTCTGCCCATCTGAACAATCACTAGTAAATAATATACCATATTGAATAATGCTGTAATGTTTTATTTACTATTATTGTTGTTAGAAAAACCTACAAAAAATTTCCTTTTTCTACTAGAAAATAAAAATGAAGTGAAATTTTAGCGCAGTTATAAACTGAATGTAAATTTTTTTATCATCTTAGATTTCTGTAAATCCTTTCAAAGATAAGAGAAATTAGTAAAAAAAAGGTTTTCTTGGAGTCGATTTTTGGTGGACATTACATTAATTCGATTTCATAAATCAAGTCTTAATGGTTTGCAGTATGAAACTATTGAATAGATTTATGAGTGATATCATATAAATATGCAAATACACATAAAATAGTCATAACATATCTTGTGAATTTGCAGAATTGCGCTAAAAAGACGTGCAATTTTGTTTGAACTTATGATCACCTGGTTAATTGCAGTTAAAAATTTGCCAGATAATTTTTTTAATTGGTTTGCACTCGTTTCATAAACATTAAAATGGCTTAGAATTTGCTCATTAGAAAGTCCAATAATAGCTCAGCAGGAGATTGCAAATGTGCATGTGTTGTTTTTATTTCAGTTTGGTGTATTTTTTTTTTGCGCTAATAAACGAAATTGAAGCTTTCTCTAACTTTCAAGATACCATATCATTGCTAGAAAATTCATCACTAGCTAATAAAAGCCTTAAAAAATGAGATCGATTTCTTAGGCCCACTTACGCGAGTTCGCTGAATTGGCTTCCTAAATATAAAACGATCTAAATTCTAAGACATCTTCCACTTTTCTACCGTTATCTTTAAATGCGATATGCGTGTATCAAGTTTCATAGATTGGCTGGAGAAAATTAAACTTTTTCAACCATTTTATTCACCCTGACAAATCCAACAATAAAGACCAAACTTATTTGATCGATCGCACTCTACATGTTGCTCAATTGGCTTTTTTCCTTCGAGGTGATTTTTTTAAATTCTTGAACCGATTGTTGTACTATGAATAAGGCATGATCGAAATAGGATGATATTATATTCGTTTTCATTTATATTTTCATTTAGGATGATATCGCAATCGTTTTCATCCACTTTTTGTAAACCATACGTTATCTTATAGTACAAATAGGTTTGTATTGGAAAATGTTTTTTTTTCCAACGATTTGAGAAATTCGAATTAAAAAACTCATTAAAAATGATGAAATTTTGCAGCTAGATTAGTTAAATTCAATGTAAACCCATTGAGAAGCAATTTAGTATTGATTTTATTGGTAGTGTTTTATTTATTTGAATATATTTTCGATACGCATATTTGATTTTATTGCGGATAGAAATGTTTCTTTTTGAAATATATTTTAATGTGATTCATAAAAAGAGAAATATTAGAATGATTTCTTCCAATAAAAATTCGACGTTAGTCGATCGGCTTTATGGCATTCAATTTTTTTTTTTCTATAGATATGTATTCGCCTTGTAACGCCATAACGAAATCGATTATCATTTTCGATGACAATGATTATAGGTTTTTAACATTTAGATTATTCGACTATAATTCGTTGAATCTTTTGATGGTTTACAAATTCTGAGTTGAATGTTTTATTATTTATATAAGATAATATGAATATTTTAATTTCGGCTGAAAGTTACTTCTAGCTAAAGAGGATTGCTTACCGGATCTATGAACTATAGATTTGATTAGATTTTTGGAAATATTGATAATCGTTTTTCTTGAAATTTTCGTTTCATTTACTTTAGTCAAATGAAGAAACATTCGGTATTAGTTATAAAGTTCAAGCTAAATTTCTCAATAAAGTATAAAATTCTCATCGTTTAGAGTGCAACTTTTATTGCTGAAATTCAGCATCATCTATTAACTTCTAAATCATTGCAGTAAAATGGACCAAATAATTGTATGCATTTCATAGCTATTCGAGTTTTTATTATTGTATCGATCGAGTCAACGAAACTTTTATAGAATTTTTGAATGCGCCGTCGGATCATCCAAAATATGGGTGCATTATTCCGTAAATTTTTTTGTTATTTATTAATAAATTATGATGCTGATTTTTTTTTCTGCTTTTTTTGGTTGCATTAGCATTTTTTCTGTTCGCATAATAATGTGTGAGAGCGCAAAATTTCACAGTTTTTGGCGTGCTTCTGCATTTGTTGTTCTTTAATTTTCTCAAAATTTTTGTTCATCTGGTGATAAATAAATTGACTATTTACCGAGATTTTCACCTCTAATAGCTGCATTCAAGAAATTTTCTGCAAGATTATTCGTATTTAATAGATTTTTCTGCAAAAACTAAGGGGACATTAAATTTTTGATTTATTTGTTCGATTATGATGGTATTTTAGCATGAAACAATCAAATGATTGGTTTGAATTTTGGGAGCTTATAAGCACTCATAACTCGCATAGGTGTGACATATCGACCTTTATGGTTTGTCCTTAATATATCACTAGATAATGAAACGATGAAATGAATAATGGAAATGTTATAAATTGTAAGCAATTTTTTAAAATGTGATACACTCAGAACGTCTCAAAATTGCTGTCGGATTATATAACCACGCGAGGTCCTATACCTACCTGATATTCGTGCGAAAATGACACAAGACTATGAGGGATTGAAAAGAGATGAAAGAATAAGTTTAACTAAATAAGCAATATTTATAAGACGAGTACGTATATTTGGACTCCATTGTATAATCAAAAAGTGCCGCCTCTAAAAACTGAATTGGATTAATTTCCTCAACTATATCATGAAATTATTATACCAATTAGTAAATATTATAGCATGAATTTTTTAATGTAGTGTGATAATATTCTTAGTGATATAAAACGATATTTAGAAAGATCCTTTGAAACGCACTAAGGGAAAGTTGAGGTTGTTAGCATTAATAAAATATACTTTTATATGTTTTCGCATTTTTGGGACGTTAAAATAAAGGAATAAATAAAAGTAAATGAATAAAAAGACCTTTCGGTCGGTTAAGAGGAGTGATTGATTTTAAAAAATTTTTTTTGCGGTAAAGAGAGATTGCAACGATATTGTCAACTCTAATTGGCACATCTTTATTGCAGAAACGTTGTTTGTTAGTCTCTTGTTTTTATTATGATGGACATTGTGCCGCCCTCATGTCTGCGTCTAACTACCGTTCAGGAGTTTTTTAACTGTTTGTTTCTCAAACAGCTCATTTTTTGTCGAACTGTTAAACATATATATGTATATAGTTTTTGCTCGTTAGACATTATTCTGCTTATTTGTTTTTGCGGTATAAATACAAATATTGTTGTCCAATCTATCGGCCATAGAGGGAATTAAATGCTATGCAATGTACAAAGTAATTGGGGAAGCGGAAGGGGATGCGGGTTGGGGCATTGCTTCCGTTACACCATTCACGAATGGGCATCTTCATTGAATTCAGCAGTATTTTGAATGTTTCTGCGAACTTTTTCTTCAATACCTTATAAGAAGATTTCCGATGCGTTTCTTCGCTGTAAAATTCGCTGATATGAAGCAAACATTTCCGACCGAATGAAGTGTCTATGAGCGAAAGAGAACAAGGAGAAGGGGTAGTTATCGAGGAACAATTGCAGAGTACGGAAAAAAAATACTCGAGTTAACGTTTTCAGAGATATCTTTAGCGAGCGCCTACCGTCTCCCTCTCTTCCCCCCACTCACTCTTCCCACCACACTCTCCTCTCCTTATCAAAGGTCTTTTATGATTTATGTCACGTAATTTTTGCTATTATGTAGCGTTATAATATTTGCATGAATGTTATCTTCAGTTTACAAATCTAATTTCTAAATGATATTCTTATCAAATAGTTTTGCAATAATCTTATTGCAAACATCTTGCAACTCAACACTCTTATAATTATGAATTTTTCAATTGCAATTGCAAAATGCACTGGAAATTTTGCCATTGCAGTTGCAAAATGTATTGGTTGTTTTATGTGAAGAGTATCACTGTGAACTCTACAAACGGATTTTTGAAAGTATAGTCATTCGTTGTTGATTCCATATCGTTGTGTTTTTTTCTTTTACTGAGAGCTTCTCGAGTGACGTTATATATTGCAATGTGATTACATTTATAAAGGCCTCATATCGCTTCAATTTTGAGCACACTATCGCTTTTAGACAGATTGCATTCACCGAAAAAAAATCTCTATCAATATTATTTCATTAAAAAATGCATAACAATCCGAAAAAGGATTTCGATTCGCAAAGATTGCCTAGAGAATTATTCGAAACGTAGAGCAACTAGGCTTTTTTTAAAATATTCCTAAATTTTACCTCAGAGGTTAACGCTATACGATGGCCATAACATTTCAGCGAACTTTTCCACTTTTTGGTGAATGATTAGGAAAATTTTGTATATTTGCTAGGAAGCAAAACAACTTTGCCTTTTAGTTTTCTATAAAATTGAATTGAATTTAGATGAAAATATTTTTTTCTTTGCTTCTCGATGGCTTTGGTCATATATCTAGCGTATTTTCTCAGCGGTTATATCTCAGCGTGTTTTCTCAGCGGTTCTATATATCTAGCGTATTTTCTCAGCGGTTCTCGGAGGTGTCTAAAATGAAAACAAAGGAACGTTTTTTTTTGGGGGGGGGGGGGATCCTTATTGAAAACGGTGTGTCCATTTTTAAATATAAAAGGAATACAATAGGGCACTTATTGAAAAGGAAATAATTTCAATACGCAGTTGTCAGGGGTTATTTCTGGGCAGATGTTTTATGTGAAGTCATAGGCATACAACAATTACTGAAAAGGAATTTCGTCTTCTTTCATTTTTGGAAAAAAAAATGGAAATATGATGTGTCCAAAAGGTATTTTCCAATTAATTTTAATAACCCCAATCGTATAAAACGAAAAATTTTTTCTTCAGTTCTGAAAATTGGAAATACTTCCGTAAGTTTTTGAAAGTTTACTAGTTGCTTCACAACATATAGCTGCTCTTCTCGCTGGCACATCTTATATTGCAATTTTGGCCAATACAAGTTTATTTTTGTGAATTCTTATGGAAGAGGCCATTAGTTGTGCAGTCGTATAATTTTTTTTTTCTTTACTTTTTTGGTCATAAATCCGTTCGAATAGACGAGATTGTTTCACTCAGCCAACTGTCGTTTTCAATGCAACGTTGATTGCATTGCATTATTCTGCGTCCACTTATGCAATCTTTTTATGCAACTTTGCAAATCTATATATATCGGCCGTATTTCTATACTTCAAGACATCTTAAGTCTATGAAATAATGAAGTCAACAGATCTTATTGGTATAAACTATTATCGAGGATCGAAATCAAATCAGTTTCCATTTTGTTGCAACATTTTACGGGAGATTATATATATATATATATATATATATATATATATATATATATATATATATATATATATATATATATATATATATATATATACGCTAGAAATCTTTTTGAAAAATCTAAATAATTTTCATCATAGGTGATTTGTGAAAGCGTTTAACTCGACATATTTGCATAAGAAGTCGCTGATACGAGAAAATAAATAATATTGGAAGAATCAACGTCATAAATTACCGAAAGAAATACATGGGATAATGCCTTCATATTTTAATTAATTTGACCGCTTGCATAAATCCTGCACGAAAGATGCGTCTTTCTATGAAAAACCAATCGATATACAGTGCGTGCACATTTTTTGCTTCGCTGAAATATTCATAATTACAGCTCATAGCACATTTCGATGCTGGCCATTGTTGGAAGATAGTAGAAGCGGTCACCTCCTATTACACTTATCGGTTTGTTTTTATGCCTATAGACTTGTGCAACTCCAGCTTCAGTGACTTCAGTGATTTCCGGGTACCGCCCAGCAGACAGATAAAAAGGCACATAAAAATAGATATGTATGTCCAGATATGATATTGCATAGGAAGTGAAGATTTAAGAAGGCACATAAAGAATCTGTCATCCCAATCGTGTGGTATTGTTTTCACTTAGCTTAACACCGCTCGTGTACTCCTTCTTTTTAAATTCGTTTGATGTAAAACGGGAAGTTGGATGCATCCTCGATGTTTTGAATATATCTCTTAATTAAGGAAATGCACAGGAGATGTCGTTTTGCGACTCTCTTTCATCATTGAAATGCAACAGTGATTAGCCAGCATCGAGTGTTGAAGATGAGAAATAAGCTCAAGCAAGAAAATGTGCTCTGTCCCATAGTTGAGTGAGTAAGTAAACTCTAGTTTGTAGCTTATCCTCTACCTGATTTGCAGTAATTTGTAGGTCATTCTGACCAGCGCCTTATATATTAATAGTTTCATTTGTCTATGGTTGCTGGTGCAGCAGAAAATTTGCTGCCGAATTCTGTGTATTTTTCTTAAACTCACTATCTTGCAGTAATAATCCTACATAGTGTGACCGTTTATCGTAATTAAAGATTGCTACTACTGTATAATCTTCTTGATTTGGAAAAAAATTTTTTGAATCATTTCGTTTAGAGCGTTTTAGATCTTAACCTGCAAGTGTTTAATGAGCAGGAAGAAAATCCCCTCTCGTTTCCTGAAAAAAGTTTAAGCAACGTTTTGCATGTAATGCTGCCAAAATGCTCCTAAGCGGAACAGCGGAGTCAATATTTTCTCGATGAGTTAAATTCGGAAGCAAATAAAATTCGCTACGTATACTCATTACTCATGATCATGTTTGATCAAGAAATAATACTTCATAATATATATGACCATGGACTATGCAGGTGAGAAATTACCGACCGGTCTATGAGGGATATGATGTTTTGGGATTGTTCTATTGACTGAAAAAATGCTTTTATATAGCTGGCATAATATGTGCTTTTTCCTGTCTACTCTTCAATGATAGGAAATATTTTTGTGAATATATTCTATCAATGGAAAAGGCCATTTGGGTAGGTGGAAACATTGGAGAGAAAATCTTACACATCTGTGCGTATATGCGATGTATTTCGTTAGCGATCGTTGTATGTATGAGGTCACGTAATGCAAACGAATTCGTAGCGTTAAAAAGTTGTATATTCTAGAAGTTGACGCTGATTCGTTATAATTTACTGCATTTTATTCGATGGTTATTTCAATTCCACTTGTTTGATATAATTCAGTTGATGTTTCAGGCAAGCATTGATGGCGTTATACCAACGTCGAAGCGTTGAACAACAGCTTGCATCGCCAGGGATGCCTTCAAGTTTAGGTGCACTGCCAGCAGCCTACTCACCGTTCAGTCCACTCAGCCTGTCACCATTCGGAATAGCGAGTCCTCTCTCGTCTTCGTCTCTCGAAGGTTGGTTCCCTCTCATCTCTCCTATACTCTACTTATCATCGAGTAACGTGCTGGAATATAAACAAATAGAAGAGCATTATTTTTCGTTTAGATTTACTAATTTTTAAGCTTTGATTTTTCGATATGAGGCAGTAAATTGGCGACTAAGCTATTAGCGGTTGGCTCATTAAAATAATGCGTCGTATGTTTTCATTGTTTATTTTTATTTAAAACATAATTTCTTATGAACGTGTTTTTTTCCATTATATTCCAAACGCATTGTTAAATACAAGCAAAGACATCAAAATTAGCATTAATTCTAACAGTTATAACACATGTACGTATCATATATAAACTCGCAAAACGAATAAAAAGTCAAATTTTAAATTGAAAGAAAGCGTTATGCTAATTTAAAAAATAAAAACAGTGCGATGATTTGCATAAGAAAAAAAAAAGCATCAATAAACGAAACGGATATGTTTTTGAATAGTACAGAGAAGAATGGCGTCAATCAGATAAGCGAATACCGTACGTGCATTGGCAATGAGAATGATACGAACAAAGAGCAATTCACTGAAATGCTTCATTGATTTGCGTTTTCGTTTTCAGCGATTGCTTTATATCGCATCACATTGGCATTAGCATATCCCTCTTTTATTTATGACGATTTAATTCAGGGACTTATAGGGACTAAATTAAATTACCTGATTTACTACAAAGCAATACTGTGTGGCGAGGAATTACTTAAAAATAAATATTAAGTTATAATTGTATGGATGTGGATATAATCACTAAATGGCGTAAAGCGATTATTTCTTTTCTCAAAGGTTCTGGTTGATTTTGTTGGCTATTTCGGATCTGCATATGCATCTCTTATAATGCAATATCAAAAATTATATATATATATATATATATATATATATATATATATATATATATATATATATATATATATATATATATATGCAGTTACAGGTATAGATATATTCGTTATTGCCGCTCATTGTATTACTATATCTTATATGGCGGGAGCATTTGAATTTGTATGTTATTACTGTTATTTCTGTCTTTGTTTCTCTTCATTTACCATATTTCTGAAGGGGTCGTCGGTAAACATTCTTCCTAAATATACTATTCTACTTATTATGCCATAAGGTTTTTTTTGTTTATTTCGGTAATAAAGATATTGCACACACTAATAAACGAGTAGATGACATCACGGATTCCATCATCACACCCTCACGTCTCTTAGATCAAAGATTTCACCTTTATATAGAGTGTGCCATATTGTCTCGAATATAACATTGGGAATAGTTTCTAAATGATTGGTCGTTGATCGAAGTACTTATACTGATACTGTTCCATCCATTAAAATTTACATCCCACGATAGTCATCACCATCTACAGTGGCCCATGCCTGGTCCCAACGATTATCCTCCGGCGTACATATGGAATGCAAGAACCACTTAAAACTATTGAATAGACAATACAACACTCAAATTATAAAAGTGCACGACATTGATTGTTCAATTATTCACTTTATCCAAATGGTGTGATTCCCCCCTGCTCCACTTCTCCTTTCCCTGGCCTTCGCAGCTCCACTTGCAGCCCCTTTCCATCTCTTCCTTCGAAGTACCATCCATTTCTCGGCTTCTTACTTCCTCGAATACGTTGTACTTATTTCATATGAAAATGTGACGGTGAGTGAAATCAGCCGAGCTACTACAAGCACCGACCTAAACAGATTTCAAACTATGTGGAATCAAACGACTGCGTGCCCTGCGTTCACGTCATTTGTTGATCGTTTCGCAGAGTGTCCTTCGTTGTCTTTCACATTCGTCTGCTTCTGTAATTCATCGCGCTGCACTAGCCTCAAAGCCTATTTCTCGAATTCAAATATTTCTCTGCGGTCGCCGCAACAACAGCAACGCTTAAGCGCACGTACACATCACTCGGCAGGCACGCAGTAGCTCTCGCGCGTCCGTACGCCGTTGCAGTTCAATGTTCTCTGCAGACAGCCGGCGACGATTTTGTTGCGTTATGTGGAAGTTTTTTTTTGTATGAATAAACGTTGGGAATCGCTGTAAATGCGTGGGTTGTGGAGCCGAGAGTGCATCGCTCGATATTCGATCAATACGATCGTTACTCTATGTGTTATGAACGTTGAAGCATTTAGCTAGGGCTGGAATAGTACCCACAGCTTGAGTTCCTTGCGGTATTCTGTCTGGTTTCCTGTTTTTTAAGGTTTTATTCAGCCTGGCATCTTGCAGTTGTTTTTTTACTTGTACAGTATTGTTTCAACCACACACTATGAAGTATGTGTTTGTAATTTGCCACTAGTCAGTTGGTCAGATATTTCGTTCGGGTGTTGAAAAACTTCCCTATCCCCCCCCCCCCTCCCTCCCTTCTATCCTCCCATCCCATCTTTTGATTTGCTTTGGCAGTTTCATATAACCATCTCCTTCAGTAGCGAGGACGAACGCTAAATCCTCTCTTTTGACTGCGCACTATTCCAGTAATAATCTCTCGTACCACTCAAATTTTTGGAACAAATTTATGAAATGGGATTGAAAACCGTTAGGTATTACAACTTGCAAGGGAATCGCAGTAAGCTATGATGAATACTAGTACATCGGATATGTTTTTGCTCAAGTTCACCTTGTTTCATTTTGCGACTTGAATGAGACCGGTGGTACGGCATGTCAGCCTAGCGCCTCACCGTTTAGAGGAAAGTGTACGTGCTGTGGCACGGTACGTTAATGCTAAGTATATTGCCCGACATTGTAATACATTCTGATGCTTTATTTTGTCATAATATCGGAACGTATGTGAATGTAATTTGTCGAACTGCTTGCTATGACGTCATCTTACTTCCTGTATCCCAATCCTCCTTCACTGCGTTGTTGTCATTCTTTAGTCCGATTGTTTCAGTCTGTGCACTCAGTGCGCTTGATGTATCAGAAATAGCAGTGGTATGTCCGCATTAAAATTATTTTGAATATGCGAATTTTTCAGCTGTATTCTCTTAATTCACTGTTGTTTTCTATGGAAGAAGAAGAGCAACCGACGGGGCAAAAGAAGAAAAAAGGATTGAAAGTGAAGATTCAAAAATTTCTTAGTGGTCATGCTGCTGATGGCAAATCATCTGTAAAGCAAGAGGAGGCTAGTGAGGTTGTCGATGAGGGCAAGTCACGTATCAGGCAAGAAGAATCTCGCGAGCTTGGCAAGCTAGTAGTCGAGCCGAAACCGTTGAAGCGAAAATCAGACGAAAAGAAATCGAAGGCAGTATTCTCACTTTCGAATCTTTTCGGAAAGCCTTCCAAGAGGCAAGCGAATAGGAAGACGGAAGTGCTTCGGAAGACAAAGAGAAAAAAGAAGAAACAGATATCTTCATCGGAAAGTGAAGTTTCTATTACCAGTAGCGATGACGGTGAGCCATCTGTTTATATGTATACCATTTTCAACACAGCAATAAGGTACTAACTTTTATGTTTTCAAGTGATCCATCATTTGCAGTATCGGATACAGTTGGTGTGGATTGTTTAATAATAATGTACTTGAAATGCTTTGGAATCGAGTAAATTGTGCTGTTGAAGTTGAGAAACGTCGAAATAGAAAACGGAGCGCCCGGAGGGGACCGTGGATGGATACTTACGTCATTGTAATTAATTCTGCATTATGAGTTTGCTTCTTTGGCTAATCAATCCAGTTGTCATTTGTTTAGAAAAAGCTGCCAAATCTCATGTTGTGATTTTAGATCTCGCGCTGGGTGAATATAGTCGCAAACGGAAGAACGATCGATCTTTGAGCAGTTTGCATACGTTCTCGGATAGCGGAGCATCGTCGACATCTGTGCGGTCTTCATTGGTCACTCCTGCGCCGCTTATCGAGCGGGACACTAGCTTGAGCCGCTCACAAGCCGTCCTAAATGCTTTGCATGATACGTTGGCGCATACACAGAGGACACTTGCTTCAGCAGTACGTTATTTTTCTTCCGCGGATGTCCGATTGATCAGTTGCACTTAGTGACCCACTAGATGAGGCGTTTGCGGGGAGGGGGGGAGGGGAGGAGGGAGGAGCTGACGGAGTGGAGTGAACTGATTTGGAAGAAGAAAAATATCTGAGTAGTGATCTCAAAGAAACGAACAACCAATGCAATGAAGGTGACGACGCTTCAGTAATCGTACCATTGATTGGCAGCCAACAAATGCAAACTAGCCGCAACCGTATTTTTACGTCTTTTTAGATTTCTGTGACTTCTATGTTCTGAGCTCGTTATTATATCTTTATTCGACGCTAAAATGGCCGAAGGGAAGAAGAGTTTGTTGAAAATATGTTGAATGTTGAGTTATTTGGCTTTTTATATGGTGGGTAGAGATTATGGGGAGATTTGAAGAGTTGGTTTTTTGCAGTAAAAGTTGCTGGGAAATTTTCATAACCACTTTTAGTCTGATTTTTAGCATGAAATATCGGAAAAACTTTTATCTCCAAGTTTTTTGATGTGCCCGTTTATGGAATGTTTTTTTTTTGTTTTATTGGGATTATTCTGAACATAGGAAAGCGAACATATTTCTGCAGGAGTTTTTACCCCCAGAAGAGGGAATAATCTATTTTTCTCCCCTCTCCCCTTGTCTGTTGCTCCCATCTCCTCCCTCCTGCTCAGAAGATAGTCACGCGTGCTGTTTGTTTAGATATGAATCAAAAAAGTTAATTCATATGGCCGTATTTCAGGGTGATGCTAATTTGCAAGCGGATACCAACAAAAGCGTCACTCGAAGGAGGTATGCTTCGTAAATTCACTTATTTAAGTTCTTCTGGTTTCTTCGAGATCTTTTCGAAGTTTTTTCTCAAATTATTGTTTTTGGGCTTTCGATTGATTGTTGAGCAAGATTTTAGAGCCATTAGTGAATAAATTTGCGTATAATTGATTAAATCCTCCCCGCAAATTTGGCAAATAGTGTACGACTTGCGGGATTATCCACTGGACCATTGGAGTTCTTAAAGGTGGTTTTCGGGAAAATTTATTTGATCACTATATTAATTCATCCATTGAAGTTTAGGATATTATTCGCTTAATAATGCTCGATGGAACCTTGACCTTTTTGCATGATTTCTTTGAAAGTTATCAAATTGCATTAAATAGAAGGCTTTCAATTCTTGCAGGAATGGAAAAAATGTAGCAGTTGAAGATGAGCATGTTGTGAAAACTCACATTCAACGATACGGAGATGGTGTTGTGCACGAAACGAAAAAGAACAGTGGAAGTGCTGTAGAAGGACATTCCGCTTTGCCTTCATCCTCTACGAGGTTTTCTCTATTTTCGTCAAAGAATTGGGATTTCCCGAAAAGGGATTGTGCATCAAATATTTCGGACTGAAATCTTGTGGCCTTATTAATTTGGGGTTGTACGTTTTGCACCAAAATTAAAACCGAAGATCATCCGATAGAGGATGCTTACCGGACGATCCTCGGTTTCCGGTAGAGGATTGTCCGGTACGCATTCTCTATCGAATGACGCTGCTTCATAACTAATATGTAAGTTTGTTTCACTTACCTCTTTTGAATACACTTATGCAATTTCTGTTAGATTCAATATGTTGCTTAGTGAACGTTGCGAAAAATGTCCCCAGGACTAATTTAAAAATATTTAAAAAACACTAAGTCACAGCCTTTAACACTTGGTAGGTTTACTTCTTATCTTTCAGTGGTGGAGGAGGAGGAGGAGGGGAGGGAGGGGGTCTGATTGTGCGGCGGGAAGCTGCCGTAGAAGTCCGTGAGGATTTTAGTGTAATACTTTCTTGCAAACTTTAAAAAATACGGCAGTTATGTATAACATTTAGATTGCTTGAGCTTGTAATTGCAGGCGTACCGGACGACATGTCGACAACTCAAAACCTCAAGTGGTAACTGATGGTAACGCCGCTGAGGTGGTAGATGTGGTAACTCTTGAAGATATGCTATGCGAATGGGATGGTTGCTTCAGGGTGTTTGGCACACAAAAAGCGCTGGTCGATCACGTGCTTACAGCCCATATTCAGGTTCGTATTGCCCTTCTTCTAATTTGCTACCTCTCTTGATCATAGCTGTGGTAGGATTGTATGAAAAAGCGAAGACATATGCAAGACGCCATTTTTCCAAATTTCATTTTTAGCCAGGAGATACACAACATGTCGTTAGATGTTAGTAAAACTTGCTGAGAATATATGTTTGTTGAAAAAATGAAAAATCAAGAAACAGGGAAGATGCGCGTTGAAGTCGCAAGAAGTTTACTTTGCTGTCTCATGAAAACATATCATCGGAAACATGTGGTATAGAAATTTTTATCTCTAGAAACGTTTCGGCCCTCAACGTTAACATGTTCTGCCGAAGTTAGGAGCCATCGTTTGTTATTAACCGTCATATGTGCCGACGTGATTGTTTTATCAGCGGATTTGATTCTGAGGCATTTTTGCAGATTCCGCATCGAAGTTACGGGTATTAAAAACTTTGTTGTAATGAGTGCTCAAAGAGCTGTTATCACTCCATTTTCGTAGATGGAAGCATAGGTAAAGCAATATGGCAGAGGAGAGTACTGCTATAGATCATCGTGCAACAGCTGTTCGCAGTAATTTGTTCCATGGATTGAATCGACTGTAATTGCTATTTAGTCACATATTTCCTGCTCAATAATTAAAGTAATTCAGCCGCAGACATCGAAGATGTATTGCTGTATGTGGCGAGGATGTGACCGTGAAGAGGCGTTCAAGGCACAGTACATGTTGGTGGTGCACATGAGGCGACATACCGGCGAGAAGCCGAATGTTTGCTCGGTATGTTGTTGGCTTTTGACCAACTTTCATGCGTACTTGACCAAGTTTCATACTGGCGTACTTCATGCGTACTTGACAAAATAAATTTGTGCTGCTAATAACTGTGCAGCTGCTTTCGAGGACAAAGTTCATTGGCAGCCTTGTAGGAGGTGTGGTGTCTCTTCTGGCGGTGCTTTTATCAACGTATATACTGAACTTGGTCTTAGTGGAGTATGTTCAGCTTGCCTTATTGGTGTACTTTGGATTCCGCGTTGAACAAGCAGTTGGATTAACGTTCAACATTTTTTAAAATTATAGTCCGGCTATCATGTAATTGCTGTGATCGCAATTGTATTAATACGCAACTAGCTTCATTTCAGTTTCCCGGCTGTGACAAGTCGTACAGTCGGCTAGAAAATCTGAAAACACATATGAGGACACATACGGGAGAACGACCGTATAAATGTGAGTATGCAAATTGTGGCAAGGCATTCAGCAATGCATCAGACCGTGCCAAGCATCAGAATCGAACGCATTCCGATACGGTATGTAAATGAGATTCTCATCTTCTCGCATACGCTGTGTAAGTCGAAAACATTCGGACTCTTTCCCTGTCATCGTTGCATAATTGGTGTGATGCGATCCAGCCTTAAAGCCAAGTCCACGTAATCGTTTAGAGGTGGTGTAATTTTTGAATGAAAAATTTTCGGTCTAAGTACGTACAATCGTAAATGACCCTAAACCGTAAACTAATTAAAGGTCTCTGAAATATCAGAAATACAGGAAATGATAGGAGAAATGCATCCTTCATTTTTCTATGTTGATGAGGTTAAGGATGTTTTGATTGTTGTAGTTTCTGTGGAGTTTGTTTCTCATGATATAGTCACGCAGATTTTAGAGGTGTAACTGGTAATGTTTCTCCAAACGACATTTCTGATCTAAAGTCATTCACAGTTGAGTTTTTTCATTTCGTCGTTAACTTTATGCAATCTATTTCTTGCACGTGTGGGGGAAGACAAGGGTTTAGCAGAACGTGAGTTGGAAAATATAAAAACGTTCACGGTTAAAGTGATATCCTAAGAAAAAGCGTCTGAAGAAGAGTGCGTTATTTTAGTAGAGGTGAGCGGAATTGGTCTTTCCGCTGACTTTTATGGAATATACGTGTTTTGCATTGCGTTATGCAGAGCTTGCGAGTTCATTGTAATGTATGTTCCACTTCCTGGTATAATTGTTTGTGCACAAAAGTGTGTTGCGTCAAAGTGTGTCGGCGCCAAGCGGTCATTGGCGCTGGATTGTTTCAGCCCGAGAATATCCTAACATCTAAAAGATGGCGCCATATTGGTTGGCCTAAAATGGCGCCATATCTTGCTTCGAGTTCGGTGGGAGCACGCATTTTTCAAATACTTGAGTACTGAGGAAATAAATTCAGAAACCGTATCAGTGTGTGATGCCGGACTGCACGAAAAGTTATACAGACCCATCATCGTTACGGAAACATATCAAAACTGTGCATGGCGAAGAGGCATACGAGATGACGAAACGCAAGAAGCCGGTGCGCAGACGACGTGCGAATGGAACCGCATTACCAGCACAGCCTTCTTCATGGTATTTCGCTTCGTTATCTGTTTATTTGAGATTATAGGCGACATTTCTTTAAACTGGTGTCGCAACTAAATGCTGTGGCAGTAGCGTTATTTGCATTCGACATTGCACGATGGTTATTGATTTGCAAGGCTTCAGTGAATTTTAATGGAGGGCTGATTTATTTGTTTATAATTTTCTTCTCATCAATGGATCATAGGTTTCTTCTTCCTCTGTCCGCAGAGTGGCACTTTGGTAAGCGAACGGAGGGGGGAGGATGCTTTACATCTGCAACGAAAACTCTAAATGTTAATACTGAGAGAAAGTAAGCAATAGATGAACCTCTTCGGATAGTATTTTTTGTTGGGTAACAAAGACGATATTTCAGCGCCGAACAGCCATTGGTGCTACCGAGTGGAAGTGATGAGATGGTAGATGAATCGAAGAGTAAGCCGTCGGCGCGGATGCTATTGCATGCTTCAAGTGAGCCGCAGCAGGAAGATGATGATGACGGTTGGTTTGCTTTGAACGCATAATGTCTGCAATGTCCTTCTCTTTTTTATTCTTGAGCTGGGTAAATCCCTGAGCTTTGGAAAAAAGGAATATTTTGCAAGTCTATGCTTATATTACTCATTTCGCATAACTTATTCGTTAATTCTGCGGCAGTTCCTAAAAAGTCGTTGCAGAATATAGCAGCGAATGGGAAAGTACGATAGAAAAGTTGGCACAGCATGAACCTTTTGTATTTCTGCTGTTGAGACCGACCAGCTGTGCAAAAACAGTGCTTTTCAAATGAGAACCAGTTGATCGGTATAAACAATAAATGTATGTGTAGTAACACTTTATGATGGTATAACGTTGTGTTGTACGTTTTTTCTGTAAAGCCGAGGCAAGATGCTGCTTGTGCAGTTGTCATGCCATGTTTTCGAATACTCAGGCTTTTCAACGTTGCTAAAGGAAAAGCCTTTAGTGGAAGAGAATTTTTGACTTTTTTAAAGCACGTAATTAATCTGCAGAGGGTGAGATCGATGTTGGCACGCCACCAGTTGTTGAGAAGATTCATCCTGGTAAAAAGAAGCGTCAGAAGAGGGCACCCTCTTCTTCCGATGTCCAACCGATGCCTCGGAGGTACGAATTTGGCATATTTGCATACGAGTATGGAAGAATAAAATAAGACCTTTATTCTTGGGTTAAGTAGATCCTTGAACAGTGGGAAAAAAGCAATGTTTTGCAACCCTATGCTTATGCTTCTCACCTCGCCTACCCTATTTGTTTTATTAGCTCTGTGATAGCACTCAGCTCGTTATGGCGACAAAAATTATCGTGCGAAATTGGTTGCAATAGCACTGACTTATTTTCGGAGGTTTGCCGAATTTCTTCAGTGGATAATGCCCCAATACAGGTTAATTGCCTATGACTGAGAAATATTCTATTAGATTATTGTGGTTATTTAGCCGTATTCTCATTATTAGAATTATGTCTGCATTAGAAAATGGTTTCAGTTTTGTCGGCGAAGGATCTCATTCACCTGATAATAGCAGCTATGGGGGAACTCGTCCACCATCAGCGCAAATGTCCGAAGGTGGCACATCAGCTGCGATGGTTGTATCTCGCTCTCCAAGTGCGAGTAACCATAGCAACGGTAGTGGGTCAAGGCGAGACTTCTGTGTTGATCGATTTCTTCAAAATAAAAGTGAGCCGTTTTCATTCATCTTAAAAACTATTCGCGAATCGAAGCGTTCTTAAGCTATTCAATCCGTTTTTTTTTTCAAATGGCCGTTCGAATTTTTTTTCGAATATTTCCTAATAATTTTTACATAGTATGGAACTATGGAACTACTTAGCAAACATCTACTTCTGATTTCGTTTTTTTTTACCCCCTCTTTTCATTTCCATAAGTTGAGGGCTTTTGCATCTTCTTGGAACGATTCTATTTCGAAATTCGAACACAATTTCCGAAGCCTTTATTCGTCACTCTTTTATAACCTTCTCTTTAAGTTATGTGATGTTTTTATTTTGGCTCATAACCCAATTAACTTAATGCACAACTTCAGGTAATGGTTACGTGGTTGCTCCACGTTTTCCGCTGTATTTTTGTTGGGAATTAAATAATGCTGAATCAGCATGAGTTTGAGTGTTTGCAGCTGCCTTCAACGATGATCTTACAAGCAGTCTGATGTACCCGAGTGGGGTGGAAAGTACATTGGAATGTTCGCCATCACCTCCATCAGCGCGACTGCAGTTCATGCATCAAAGTTTGTGTGCTTCATTTGCTAGAAATTTAAGAATTCATTCATTCCAGAAGTATGTGTGATTTGATCCAGCTCTTGGAAAATTTACGTAATACCCTATCAGTTCTCGATCTTCGCTATTCATTTCCTTGCCATCTCAGCAGTTGTAATTGCAAGCATATCTTAGTCCCAGTTTGCATTGATTTTTTCCTGTTATTATTGGATATATTGCAGTGAAGATGAAAACTGTATAAATGCAATGTGTTGTTTGCAATCGAAATAATCTTTAAATTTTCTTTATATTTCAATTTTTGTCGTAGGTTACATAAATGTCAAGACAAAGCAGTAGTGTGGGGTACAGAAAGTTTCGATTTACTTGATCAGATCAATTAGTTTCTTTTGCATCATCGAGCGATCTTTTAATATACTTTGAAAGTTCAGATGTTTACTATAAGAGTGACAGTCACAGCAAATCATTTGCTGATAAAGCACTTCCAAGTTGCAGACAATTATGGCAGGCTTTATGCTCCTTCGCAACTGCCGCCTCCTGGAGAAGCCCGCTCCGCATCACTGGGGAATATGTACACTGCTGTGCCGCCATCAACTGCTGGCCATAGGTATTCAAATCATTTTTTAAAAATTGCCATCAGTCGTTTTAATAGTGAGACGGAATATTTGCATGAGGGGACAAGGTAGATTTCATTGCTGAGAAATTGATGTGTGGCAATAGTCGTAAACAGTTACATTCATCACGTCGTAAACGTTCCTCCTCTTCGATTTCATCGATTTTTCGTTACGTTGGCGTCTTACCGTATTTATGGAATTGTTTAGGTACCGGAAAGGAATGGACTATTGTTGATTAGCGTTGGAGAGTAAAGCTACGAAGATTATCTTCTTAGTGGCAAATAGGTGTCATTGGTACTTTCTTAGTGACAAATAGGTGCCAGTGGTACTTTCTTAGTGACAAATAGGTGCCAATGGTTGTGATGTTTGGAATATATTTCAAAACCTCGCAATGTTTACTGGAATTCGGCGATTTGTCATGACGGGCAGGAGTGATCCATATTGATGAAAGGTGTAGCGGGGCATCAGCTAACTCTAGAATTGCTTGGATAAAACTGCTTCAATACCTCGGTTAAACGTTTCTATTTCGGTATTTGAATGAGCTCTAGGCATGATGGAATCAGCTTCGATATGGAAGCCGGCTCAGACATGAGATATTGAGGTTTCATTTCTCTCTGACGATAAAAGTAGTGGCGTCAAAAGCAGGGAGAGAGGAATCCGAAAGTTTATCTACTAGGTCCGCCTTCGGAAATCTGAAAGCTGGCGCAGTGCAAGAGAGCAGTGCTTCACAGATCCATCAGCTGAAGTCGTTCTCCATACAATATCGACCCGTAGTCGACCATTACAAACAAAGTTCTTTTTCCGGTGGGATCTGCTTCAGGTTGACTCACGACCGATATTCAAGCGCGAGGACATTTTCACTTCGCGACGGTCCCATCCAGAAACAAAACCATTAAAAGTCATGTTTTCCGAGATGCACTCCTACCTCCATATATTTGATCGCGCACCGCATGTGCGTGAGGTCCGTGGTTCGTCTGCTTTAGGTCATTGAGATCGAAGCTGTTGCTCAAGAAGAGCTACCAAGTTGATGATCTCTTAAACTGTGATATTCTGTCCCCTCCCCTCCCCCATTCTTTGTACAGCCTTATCAGTCAGTGTGCGAGAATTCGCATATACTATTGTCTCTTGCATTCACTGATAGGTTGATTGATCAGTTTGTGGTGGCAATGAATAGTGTTTAGTCGTTCACTGGATCAAATGGAGCTGGCGATGCGTCGCTTCACATTGCAGACCATTGCTGGAGGCAGTGGTTTAGTACGTCGTTCGGTCAGTCAGCATAGTGGGCACTCACAGCTCACTGCACCTTCGGTACGCTGTTTCTTTGTACTCTTAGAATAGGTATCCCTCCGAAACTTTTTCCATCGAAGTAACTATACTCGTGAACAGAATCATCTCATATCCTTGATTTTCGCAAGATCTGAGGGTAAACTTTTGCAAATGAGAATAATAGAAACTTAGCCGAAGTTCGATCGGCCGTATTTCATTCCTAGTAGGAGGACGATAAGTTTTGGGAATGTGGTGCAACTGGCTGTGCATTTATTGCAATTGCAACCTAAGGATCAAAGAAGAGCTGAGTCACTTTCCCATGATTGTTTCATAGGGGGAGGAAAAAGAGGGGGAAGCTGACGGATGGTTGCGGTGTCGTATTACATTTATCTGTGCAGATAAATATTTCGGAGTGTAGAGCGCAATTATAGATAACTGGGCTTTCCTCACAGAGTACTTGCATTGAAGTGGCGCATCAATGAGGCACCTGTGTATTTGTAGATGGCTTAATGCCTATTATACCTAATTTTTGAATTATTTTTAAAATGTTCGCTCTAGTATGGAAGTGAGTACGATGTTTTCGAGCCGATGGATCCGTATCCAAGAGAAGAAGGTTCTACTCATGTTCCTGCTGGAGGTGTGGCTGTGGCCATAGCTGCGTCACCGCTGTCGCCGCGGTCACTTGTGCACCGGAAATGTTTGTTTTATTACCATTTCTTGTTTTCTTTTCCTAATAAAGTTATGGTTTACGTTTCGAGATTTTTTGGAAGTGAGGTGCAAAATGAACCTTTGAAAAGAAATAGAAAAATCAAGCATTTTTCAGACCAGCGTTAGAGAAAATTGAAAATTTCAGAAATGCTGGAAAAAAACTCAGAAAAGCAGGACTATCGGCGCCTCCGGCGGTTTTTCAAGCTAGGTTAACGGTCGTTAGAATTCATTAGTCATGGGTAAATGAAGTAAAATCAGGCTCTCAATTTACGATTGTCTTTGATTTCACTGTGCAAAAGGTCATGTTTTGCAGCCAGCCGGTTACTGAGTTTTCAGTGACGGTGTGATATGATTTTTGTTGTACGACGAATTTCTTGTATTATCTGCAACAAATCTCTCTTGTTTTGGCGATCTTTAAAATATACAACGCCTCTATCATAGAATATTCCGCCAATTTAAGAACTTTTAGATGCTACCAGTATTCAAATTTGTCAACACCGTACAATAATTGATTTATTTCGAAGTAGTCTGTACAGTGTGCACGGAGATGTAGGTCAGCGAGGAATACCGTGAGCGGACAAACGAAATTTTTATTCGAGCACCTGGGCAAGCTTTATATTTTCAAGTCTGTATTTTAATTAACTCAATTAATAGCACGTATTTTCACGCGTTGTTTGCGGGCGTGCGATTGCAGTTTTTCTTTTTTGTTTGTAGATTCATCGGCGAGCAGTAACGGAGTTGGAGCGTGTGTGGAGTCACGCGAGTGGAGCATACCCTTCGGATGTTCGTCTGCAGTTTCAAAGCAGCCTGCACCCACGGTACTCGAGGATGACGATGTACAATTCGAGCCAGCCTCTGTTCCTTTAGTACGATTTTCTGCTTTCTTCCTGTTTCTTTGAAATCAGTTCTAGTCTAAAAGCACTTCTTGCTATCGTTATTGCTCGTTCAGAGCACGTTTCAAGTGTTGCTTATATATAAATAAGTTGCAGTGCACCGGCTAGAGCAGTTAGATATATGAGATCAAAAAATTTATTGCGACAGAGAAGCAACCGAACGAAAAGATGGAAATATGCAGATGTTGCAAAAAAGGATTGCATGCGAAAATGTTCTGATCAGTAGCCGGTGCACTGATCAAGATTTTCCCGTGATAATAATGTATGACTGAGGTGACACGTTACTTTGGAGTTTTTTTTTTGCTTCATTGTTGTTGTGATTGGATGTTGAAACATTAGGCAACAATGTGATTGCATTTACTGGTCAAATCTGAGGTCTACGAAGGTCGGCTGGTTGTTGTTTTCCCACGTTTTACGATATCGTAATTGCTGTTTGAAAGGTTGGAATGGATACTGTACATAGGAAAGTTACGCAGAAGTTCTTGATAGTACATTAGAAATGTTCGACTGTCGGCATTTTATCTCTTAGCTTTCATGGTTTTGTCTTATTCTCTGTCTAGACCATGTGCTGTTGTGGTTTCGGCCATAATTCTTTTTCCTGTTTTACTCATCACTCCTCCTTCGTCGCAACCGTGAGATTACACAAATGATCGCAGTTTTTAATGGAAATCATGGGTTTTTTGATCTGAATGTTGCAGTGCACAGACTTACAAATGCAATGGTTTATACAATCAAATGAAGAAAGTAAAAAAAATGGAATTTGATATCTTTTATCGTCGCGATGATGACTATGCAATTTGTTCAGCCTGGTATAACGCATATTATAAGTCAAGTGAAGAAGGAACAAGCAAGGGCGAAGTCACCAGCACGTAACGACGTCGAATGCTATCACTATAATCCGCAGTCGTCACCAGGTACGGCTTCTCGTTCACCGAATGCGAGTAATGGAAAATTCTTCGAAACCGATCTCGGATCTCTTCCAGTTGGTGAGTGTTTCTCAAAGAGCTTTGGTAATGTTCAAGAGGAAATCATAAAATTGGCTTTCTGATGAAATTTAATGAGTTTGAGGGATGGGATTTTTTCAAATTCCTAGACTAGCCTAATGGAATTCTTTTGCGAGATTAGTTGGACCATTTTGAGACGTTCATCGTGCCTACGCCACTGAATTATTGGCAATTCGTTGAACTCTGAAATTAATGCTTTGTTCTCATTTGTTCATGGCAAATGGTTTGGTTTTAGTTTTTGCTTTGTCAGTAATAGAAAGAACAGACCCCTTTTTTTGAATCAGTCGAGTATAGATAGGTTCTCTGATTTTTTTTTTTTTTTTTTTTTTTGCTGAAACCAAGTTCTTTACTATGAAGCATCTGCAGTTGTACCAGAAATTGAACTACATTACTCTGAGGAAAGAAAGAATTTTCTTAATGATAGATATTTCACTCTGGATAAGATTGGTTTTAAGGTTATTTTGAAAGATTTTCAAGGTTCGATGAAAGGTTCATGTTGTCTAATGCATAAGCGTGAATGTCCTGGCGGGATCCCCGAAGATCGGCGTTCGAACCCTCTTTCGTCCCTTACTTCTGCCTCTCTTAATGTTGTTACAAAATTATTGCAGAGCACTGTTCATCGTATTGAATTGCAATAAGATAGAGGCAGACATAGATCCAGACTCTTACTTCCAGAACCTAGATGTTTGGAAGGATTTACATTTTAACAGTGTGCAGTTGCAGGTAGCACATCGTTTATGCCATTAGAAGGATCCAATTCATCAGTGGGAGATGATTTTTGTACAGAAAGTTTGGCTCCAGAAGATCTCTCAACGGGACGTCTAATGTCGACAATTGCTCACGACAATCTATCCGCTGAATCGTTTCCGGAGGCGCAGTATTCGATGCCACCGAGTGCTTTTGATCAACAACCCATTCATTACAATGGAGGGTTCGATAGTACGCTTATGATGGCATCCTGTGTCCCGCTCATGTCGAACGAGGTATGATCTTAGTATCTGCTGAAGATCATTTAATTCTCTATGTGAACTCCTGTTTTACACACGTTTCATAAACGTATGTATAGAGAGGTAGAGTGAGGTTTACAGGTTTATATTCTGAATATGGCTTATCCCTGATGGTTTCGTATGCCAACTTGCGAGATGGGTCTATTGTTAAGCATTGTAGTACCATAAGTGGTAGATCTGCTGAATGCTGCATTGTTCAAGTTTTGATCCAATTTTCCTTGCTGTGCTGATTCGCTTTAAATTGGTACATATACTACACCAGGGAAATGTCGATCAGTTCATTAGTGTGACTGCTGAATACGGCCTGACTGGAAATTTTCTTGAGGCATTGATCGTTGTATTTGCATGCCCATGAGAGAGTGGCATATTATTCTTACCGCGGGGAAATAGTGGGCGTGTTTCATCACCTTTGTGGACTGTTTTTCTGCATATTTCGAAAACTGTGTATTTTTTGCTCTGCCGTGTTTTACTTTTTCCACTGTTTATTTGCATCGCTTCCTGTTTCGAAGTGTTCTGAATAGCAGTCATATTGGAGGTCACGTTGGACAAAAATTTGGTCACGTTCGAGGAGTGGCCGAAAACTTTTAGATGTGTGATCGCTCATTCGCATATGAGAGTCAGTGTGGGCATTTAGGGTTAAGGAAACTGATGACCGCGGTCGAGTTCCAGGTCTCAAATTTACGAACCCTTCCAAAGTTGAGACATATGAAAAATTTTTTTGGAGAGGGAGCGCCCATGGCCGTGCATTCACTGCTAGAAAGTTTTATCTTAAAGAGTTGTGGGACACTCTGTTGAGAGCGTATCGCGTGCTTGCAATGTGAAAGTGGGCAGAGCTTTAGATGCTGCATGAATATACGAATGTTATTGGTTGTATACATTAAATTAAATTGCGAGCATGCTATATCTTTGGCCCTTTTCTTATCTGAATGCAGTGTCTTAACTAGTGAAGCACTGAGGTATTTCAGACATCATTCCAACCAGACAATTACGGTTTGAACGACACGGATCCAATGCAGTTGAACTTAGTAAGTGCTTCATTTTTTTTAGAAGAGCAGACGTTCACTTTCCTTTTTGACTGTATTGTTTAGCTGCAGGTTATTTCTTTTTTGCTCGTAATCCTTGTGGCACTCACAGAACTGTTTTTTTGTAAACAATTACTTCCTGTCTTGGGAAGGTAAGGTAGCTTCTGCTAAATTGTATGCTTAAGCAGATGTACGCTTAACTGAAACGTATGCTTAACTTTAGGTCTGTAACATGTCCCATTTGAAATATGCTGCATAATAGATGGGCTATGAAGTTAATAGTGGAATGAGCATTTGGGGGATAAGAGTGGATTAAGAGCTCCTTTCAGCCGTCAGATGGTGGACTTCGTGATTTGGGTGGCGGCGATCTTTTCAACGATCTCAGCTCGGGTAACGAATTGGGCAACGTCGACGAACTGACCTCTTCGTTCGAGAGTATTGAACTGCAAAATGCCGCAGCTTCGAGCACAGCCCGTCATCCACGATCGTCGAACGATTGATCTTTCTTGGTATTTCCACGTTTTCGACAGTCTATTATTTGATTTGGTTTTAATGTGGTGGAATTTCTTGATTGGTTCAAAAAAAAATCTGCAGGTCTACGGTATTGTGCCATCTGCTCTGTCCACTTGTTGACCTGTAGTGCAGGTGCGAAAGAGGGTTTCTTTGAGGAGTTAAGAAGGTTTAGAAGGTTTGATGTTGTTAATGGTGTTAATAGCAAATTGACCAACCTCTAAAGAGTCTGTGTGAAAAGCTTTCACATACTGCCCTAAGCGATTGGAAAATTTCATTATTTTACAACCATTTCATAAGTTTCTTGATCATTTCGGCATTTTTTTGAATTTAATTCTTTAAACCAAAAAAAGGCTTTTTGACTCTAACAGTTCAGCCAAGTGTGGGACAAACAATGCAGATATTTTCGCCGAACTTTTCGAAAACAAGAGGTGTATTCCCTACTGAAATGTGGGGATAATATCTTTACGCTGAATGCTTAGGTATGAGATGAACGTGCACAGTGAAATTCTGGATTGATTGATGTCGTTTAATGTTGTGCTGTCGTCGACGCATTTGTGCTCTTCGCCTATTTTGCTCACGTACTTAACACGCCTCTCGAAGGTGCGTGATTATTTCTTGCGTAATTCCCATCATGTACCGTTGATAATGGCTACTCTCGAAATTGCGTTTTAGTAATAGCTGAACCACCCAAATAAATCGTTAAATTTAAAAACAAATTATAGTTTGCGTTAAACACATTACAGATCCGTATTCCTCTTTCCTTGACATCCTAAATGTTGCTGGTTTGTCAGTTACTCCTGTGCAAAAGAAGGATAATAGCCGGAGTACGCGGAATGTTAATTCATCAGAAATTGATCTCATATGTTGTTGTATTTTTAGTACGTTCGTTTGAAAGGGACCGCTTTGGCAATCGAATGGAACGGAATATTTTGTTTCACCGGTGAGATGTTGATTTTTATACATATCAGAATGAAACACGTGGTGCAAGTGCGATGTATATATATATATATATATATATATATATATATATATATATATATATATATATATATATATATATATATATATATGAGTACGGTACAAGCATTGCAACAGTTGTGTTTAAAGCCTCTAGTGCAAGTGATTTGTATCGTTGCAAAATTCCAAAATACCATTCGCTTGTAATCTTTTTGCGTCTGTGAAAGAGCATATGATAAAAAATGTGATCTGGCCAACGTTTCCGCAATAAGTAATGGTTTCCATGACAAAAGTTTTGTTTCATCGCTTATCCATATTTTCATTTTTTTTTTAAGAGAGATCGAGTTGTTATTAAAGAGTTTTTCAAAAATATTCCCCTGTTTTGTTATTTGTTTAAATTTTCCAATTTGCTTACATTATCTCTTTCGCCGATTTTCATGTTGTTTCACAAGAATCTTTCGTCTTTTTTCCTTCCTTCATTCTTTGGTTTTATTTAAATATATTCATGCTTGCAAAACGATTTTTATCGTGTCTTATAGTATCTGACAACTGTATATGTGCTAGTATCAGTGCTAGTACCACTAGCTAATATGTGTGTCGTGCTAATTAACAAAGAGAATGAACCAATTAGGTTAAAAAATAAATTGAAGAAAAGCTCTAAGGTTATCCTCTTAAATTTCCTTTTACTGAATTTTTGGAAACCTAAACACTCACCGGAAAAGCGCCGCCAAGAATTTCTATCGTGCTTTTTTCTCTCTCAAATGTGGCTACTGGAGCACTTGAAATCTCTGTTTGATGAGATGTTGTAGTATTCTGCAGCCCACTAGCAATGTGAGCTTGAACATTGGTGGAGTTTCCTATTAGTCTGTCTGTTGACATAAATTGTCATATAAAAAATGATGTTTTTTGATTGAATAATATCTTATTTGTCTGAATATTGCACTGTCATGTTATGTCGGATCGGGTGTATTTCCACAGTCAGTAATACTCTTGCGCAGATTAGTGTGTACGTGCACAATTGTAGTTACTGAGAATGAGATTGAAATTTTTTTTTAAACATGACGCTTTATTTCTCTTTTTAATATGCCAAGCCTAAGCGAATTTGTGGGCACCATTGGCGCATGTAAGTGAACATTTATGCAGGAGAGGGATGAGGAGGAGAGAAGGATTGACTTGTACACTTGTGACCGAGTGGTCCACTAACGGTGTCGTTCTGATGAGGGACGTTAAGGATGCTTTATGTTCCATTCGACAAACTTTTGGAAAGATAACATGGAGAGACGACGTTTAGTCTATTAAAAACCCTTCCAGAAAACAAGCTTGAGAGTTTCATAATTATCGGGCTTCGTGTTCCGATTTATTCAGCACGTCTTAGAGGTCGCGGAACTGTTGAATCGGGAAAGTGAGTCACACGCTCTTAAGATGAATGCCATAGTTGAGACTCAAAAAACTATTTTCGCTCCTTTTGTGGCGACGGAGTAGTGGAATTTTGTTTTCTTTCTTGTTGTTGTTCTACACATTTTCTGCGCTGTTAATCGACGTCGTTGCGTGTGTAAAGGCGATGCTTTCACGCCTATTGCTTTTCGATTACACTTTATAATAAACTTGCCAGGTTGAGTCAATATTAAGCCAATAACTGGCTTCATTTGTAGGAGGATGGGCTCATTTATTTTTGCACAGTTTGCAAATAGAAGAGTAAGGGCGAGGATCCGTTAATGCAACAAATACGTTATTGGATACATTTAATCGACTCATGGAGAGCTAAGCGTGGTTTTGCTTTGCGATACAGTATATAGGCAACCCAGCTCGTGTCTACGCCAGCGAACCACTTACTGACGGAGGATTTCGCAAGGGCTTGTAGTCGGTGCCCGTGTGACGATGGCTGGAAAAAATTAGGTTAATGCGATGAAGGAGGGGGATAGCAGCACGACTCGGAGAGTTTAAGTACATCATGAAAGAATCACATCAATGGATGGAGACGTAGAATCTTTCCACAAGGCTGTAACGATTTTGTTTCCTTTTCCACAAAATCACCAGCGAAATCTTCCTCTTCATCACGCTGGAGTTTTGTATTTTTCGCGTGCTGACGCGGGAGTACGCGATGATTCGATACGTCGATAACTAATCATAGGGTTGCATGGCGTGTAAGGGGAAAAGAAGTATTCGTTTAAAGCGTCTCAAACTAACAGAGTAAGTTGTAAAGCAGAGGTGAATGTCGTGGGTGTTTTCCACTTCTCGTAACAACAATGCTTTCGGATGAAACTCTTACCATGTGGGGAATTGGAGAGATTGGTTTTTGAGCTGGTTGGGAGAGAATTGAATAAGGCTGATACATCGATACATCGATTCATTATTGAGCAAAACGCTTCTGCAGCAGCCATCCTCGTCACTTATTTTGCAGAGTGAGAGGAGGACAGCTCACTGTTGTGCATAATTAATTGGCTGCTTTTCAAGAGGCACAATTAAAGAGTGGTTACGGTTGTGCAACACGCATCCTAGGCGCCACTTAAGCAATTCGCTATTGTTTCCGATCCGATCGCATTATTCCTCAGGTCATACTGCGCCTTCACCGACTTGTAGATTTCCATGCTGATTTCCTCAGACGCATTATCATCGTATCCGCTACCGTATTCCTCTTGTTGCTTTCGAGCGTTGCTATGGATGTGACTGAGATTTCGTAAAATTCCCATTGCCTTAAAAATGCGACGATGCGGAAGTGCATAAAGTACAAGAATGGCTTACTGCTTTATGTATTGATTAACCTGTCCGTTGATTCCGGTCCATGCGCTCTTCTGAGTGAAAGTGGAAGTTGTACTGTTATGAGGTATTCAATAACTGCCCCTGGTCAATCGTCATCTATTTGCCTCGGTCATTACCTTGAAGCTTGAATTTCTGAAGGCTGATTTGATCCGTAGAAAATAATGATATTTGGTGTGGATGTTCAGGAAAAAATTCAGTGTTTCAGCTTTTTTACACCGATTTTAGCAACGAAATGTTTAGCATTTTTCACTACTTTAGAAAAGACTGAATATTTTTTGTTTGTCATCATCGTCAAAGTTTCATTTAAAGGTTTTTATTGCAGCAGTCGCAAGAATCTGACGATTTCCAAGATTTCGTTTTATTTATTTCTTTAGATAGCGATTGAATTGATGTTGTGATGGAGATGGAAATGGGAAAGTGAGTTATTCATAAAATTGGCACTCGGATGTCGATAAACGCAAATTGGCTGGCAGCTCTTGGATGCATGTCTCTTTCGACATATGGTGACAAGCAAACACGACGCCACCTGTTGTGTGGCGATTCAGATCAGTTACCACTCAGTTCTCAAGCAACATTATAATAAACGCTTTTGCACATTCATTCCGCCTACTGTGTCAAATTTAGCGCAATATCAGCCTAGAGGACAAACTAATAATTTATGGTTGAGACAGCAAATGTAATATATTTGTTAGTTAATTCGTTGAAAATTTATAAAGCCAGCAAATGTAATAAAATAAAGCTCGTTGAAAATATTTAAAAAAAAAATTCAGTTCCGGGAATTCAACATCAAAATCTTCACTTCGAAGCTAAAGCCTAGCTGAAGTAATGCAGCATATTAAGACACCACCCACATCTAAGACAAAGTCTGGTCAAATATAAAATGGCTGTATTAATGTAGATGAATGCATCTTATTTGTTGCGAGGAATTTTCTTTTATGATATATACGGTATTTTAGCGATCAGTAGATCTGGAACCCAAATAAATGAACAATGAAATGCACTGCGTTAACATGCTTCTTAACTAAGCCTAACAACTGCTGATTGCCTGCACGTCAACTGCTGGATTTCTATGATCCATATTCACTGCATTCATTAGTTTTCCCATGTTCCGACCACGATCTTCGGCAGCAGTTACTTTAATAATGCATGAAGTATCGCAAAAAACAATGCGTGGTTTTTTGGAAGCGTCGGAATGACTTGCCAATTGCATCAAGGTGACACTACACTTTGATGCTACCTCAGCAGGGGGATCTGGTCGACGTAGGTGCAAGCAAATATAACGAGAGCGTTGTCGGTGGCGATGGAGGAAACTGCTTGGTTGGGGAAAACGAGCACAATAGCTTTCAGGGTAAATAAATTGTGGGCACTGAGCAAGGGGTGGAATCCACACTGTCCAACCATAGGCTTTCTAGAAGAGCACTTCCGTCTGTAGCAGCAGATTTCTCAAAAAAGGCATTTTCTGATGTGGCAGTAACCAATTACTGCATAATTCCGCCGGTGATTTCGATGGTCTCGATGAGTTTTCAAGATTTGAAGTGAGACCGAAAGGCGTGAAACCACAAAATGGAGCTGAAAGAACGCAAAGAGCGAGAAGACAAACGAAGAAGCGAGAGAAGCCAAGGAAGAGGACGTCTCGGATAAGTTCATGAATAGCGGTTTAAGTTCATCTCATGATGGACCTCAATTAGGCACTGCGCAATTTCGCGTGCAGATTGCTCGATATTTTCCAAAAAGCTGTTTTGTGTTCATACACACCACCCTTTACGGCTCACAAATTACTAATAAACGAGGCTGGCAAGTTTCTTATTAACTGTTTCGAATTTCCAAGCGTCTTACTAAGTATTTCAATTGAACTCTGTGGAATATATCTAAAAAAAAACGTCTCTTTATGCATTGAGGTCGTCCCAATTTTCTGCTGTAATTCTTTTCTGCTGCATTTCTCAACATGTGTTTATCGATAGCAAATTATTTTGCAATACATCAAATTCGATGGAAAAAAACTTAATGCTTTTTGAAATGCAAAGACTTTATTGCTATACTTGTCAATTTGCAGAAGTCGATGTTACTCGTTTTATGAATTGAGATCAATTAAGTGTTTTGTGTTTTTACATGCTCTATTTAACGCTATACATTTATCTGCGATTAAATCAATCTTGTCTTGTACTGCAACGTTCCTCCAATGCTGAAATTTGAAGGATCCTTTAAATTTTAAAACGTAAAAGAATCGCCATATCTGCAAAGAAATCGCAACTCAAGTACGGGGATGAAGCTTAGTCGCACTAAAATCGTAGATTGCTGTTCAACCTTGAAAAACAACCGAATGGCGAATTGTTGCATTTTATGGATAAGTGTGCAACGGACAGAATCATTAAGACTTGAGTTCGATGGGATTATATGTGCTGCACTGCCGTCGAGTGCTATTCATTCGACCACCAAACGATTCAATTAAACAGTTCATTTATAGGCCAAAAGGTGCCAATTGGACGTCGATACTCGAGTGCAAAGGTCATCTATATCAATTGTAAGCGAACCGTTCGTAACGGCACTTCACGATCCAAAACCCACAATTGTGCATCCAATGGCGTTGTGCGCTCAATTGAGAGTGCAATTTGCGTAAGTACTACAGGATTATATGCAGCTGTGCATTGTAGTGCAGCAAAAACAACCTAAAAACTATGGCATTTTATATCGTTTTATATCAACGAAATATAGGAAGAACTCGAAATATGATGTATTGCGAAGCTGCCAACCTGTAATGTGCAACTCGGGGTTTTAGGTATGTGAGGCAGAACGGGTATAAAAGCGTTTAAATGTTTAGACTGATGGGACTATCTACGTGCAACTGTAGAAAAGTTATTCGGAAATGAAAGCACACATGGTATCCAGACAGCGGTAATGCCATGGCAGATTAATTGTTTTTTCAATTATTCTTATCGAAATGGAACAAACAGGATCTTAAAGTGGCTAAGGTTTCAAAAAATGATTGTGAAAATACATCAGACCGATTCACGCATTCTGCTGCTCTTCGTTTGCAACGATCTATAAGCCTAGTAACGCAATATCGACTGCGGCGCAAAATCCGCCATTTGTCACTAAGCCGATTGCTGCTCGTGAATTTTTGGCATACTGCCGTATGCGTAATGCTTGATACTGAAGTATACCTGCACTATTTGACTCAAGTACAAGAGTTTGGCGTATTTGTAATATGCGAGCATCATATGATTGCACTAGGGGAATTGTGCTCATCTTGCTATAGTTTGGTTTTTGCAGTGAAGCAGAAGTGAACAAAAATTGTATCAGCCTTATAGCAATTATCAAGGTAGTTTTTTATGAAGATATAGTCTAAACCCTCAAAATATACGCGCAGTGATGCTGATCAACAGATTTTTCCTGTCATCTGAGTGCCGTGCTACATGAAGAGAGCACAATAAATATCAAGTATCGTCTCAAATAGCAAAATATTTGTGATTTGAGAGAGGAGAGATACTATTTAAGAGGGACTCAAATGGCAATTTCTTATAAGGGAGGGGACGGAAGGCGTTATTTGAAGATGTCTTCATTATTGGGCTTACGATTGCATAAATAAGAGTTGTAGGACATTGCTAGATTCACCTCAGTGTTCTTTGAAATTGCTCGATCGAATAAAATGGCTAATTCAAATTTTTGACGCGCACGTTTTCCCTTGCCCAAAAATATCATCTGAGAGGCTCTAACGAAAAAAAGCGGAGAATCATTTACCTTTATAGAAAATGTATAGGGATTTGATGGAGATTAAGGTGTATGCAAAAAGAGCAACGAAAAGCGTCAGGCTGTTTTTGCAGCAGTCTTTTCGAAGAAATCACTCACCATCTATTCTTGGTCACTTATTAGATGGTAATCTGTTTGAACATTTCGTCAAGGCCGTGTTCATCAAACACTTACTTCTTCACACCTCTGTGTTCTCCTGAATCACGTTGGATTGTGACCAGAATCAAGTTGCCGCATATTGTTCGCTAAACTCTTGGACTGCTACAACAAAAAATTGTCCACATGTTTTTTTTGCAGCGCTTTTTCTTTTTCAAACAATTTTTGAGCTCTCCTGCACGCATATTTTCCTCTTAATTCAGCCATAAAATCCATGTCTGTCCTTAGTTGGCCTTTCTTTTTGCTGGCCTGTTTATTTCTACTGTCTATGTTCTAAATACGAAAAATAGGTAGATGCATGTGTTGCAGAATTTCGTCACAACGGTTGCTGCCCGACTGAATGCATCACAAACGTTTCGTGAGAATATTTCAGCCGCTATACTTTTATCTTCGTGCAAAATTTTTTAGACCAATGACTGTCAACACTGAAATCAGCATAGATGAGATTTGCATTGTCCGTTCTGCTGTAAAATTTGATCTGTGAGTCCAACATATATTTTATTGTGATCGAGAATACAAGCGTTCAGCTTTTTTCAGTCAAATTTAAAGTTCTCTAGGCGAATAACCACGTCTGAATCCATGATGCATGTAATGAAAGCCAGTTTGGGAAAGGTGGAGAGGCGGGACTTCGTTAAGCTGTGATTATAGCAAAGGGACCTAGGGTACTCTTAGCGACAACTGTATTACATTGCGATATTTAGGCTCAAAAGACCTGAAGTGCAAAAATAGCCCGCCATTGATGACCGAGGCACCGTACCCATTCCCTCTTTCTGTTTTGACCGCTTTCTCCTCTGCTCGACATTAAATTGGCCATTATCACTGCTGCGATTCACGGACAACGATTACTGAAACAGTAATGTTGTATGAGGCATGAGAAGGCTGTGAATTTAGGCGGCCTAGGAATTATTAGCTGAGCAAAATGTTAATCACATACAACAAATTTCCTCCCTCCAGTTTATTGATTTTAAAGGCCCCCTTTCTTAGAGAGATCACAACTGATCTCTCACTTTCATCGCGTAATTCTTGTTGCAGTAGGAATGAGGCAAAAGACACATGAGTGCTGAAAACCAAAGGAATCGCAAAAATGCGTCTACACTGTTGCCTGCTACATTCAAAGAAACCACAGATAATGGACCAGTGGATCAATAGATACATCGATAAGGTCAAGTCGACTCTTGTAGGGATCGGTTGCTCGTGCAGTTCTCGCATCTTTGCACTCTTCTACTGGCTATTTATTTACCTTTCGATTACGGATCTCGCATTTCGGTTATATTCTTTTCTCGCTATCGCAGCGTTTGCCTTCATAGGGTGACTGCTGTGGTTTAACTTCAACCGATCACTAACTCATATGGTCAACCTAGCTATTCCTGTCAGTGAATAACAATTCGAAAAATTTGGCCATGTGTTGGCAACCTCTGGCTTACTAACTCTTCTGAAAATGTTGTTGAACATTTTAATTGTGTACTCATCGATCCTAGTCTTATTACTAATTACTAATATCTTATTACTTGTTACTCATCGCTCCCACCAATATACGATATTTCTTTGTTTGCAGCCAACCCTGCCTATAAACCATGTGCCGAACGTGGAAATGTATACCAATTTTCAGAAGCCGTGAACAGCGTATGCTCCCACTGAACACGCGCATTAGCCTGAAGATATGTCCCTACTTCAAAAGTAAACCTCCCAGCACCATGTATAATGCAATCGCTTTCCACTTTTCTCGTAAATGTGTTTGTTAGAATTTTGTGAGCGGAAAATGCTTGCTACGGATATGATAGATTTTTTATAATTATAAGCCGCATTGTCACTGAAGTTTTATAGAGAGAAAAACCCAATAAATTATAAAAGAAGCAATAATGTTTTGGTAATATTCGCTGCCCGTTTTGCGCCACAAACAGAATGCTTCTCAATGTGATCATTGATGCGTAATATTTGCTCGATGGGATCCAATTGCAAGGCGCTGCACCTGAGGGAAGCTCTCTAACGAGATTCTAGGATGGAAGTGGGCTGGCTTCAAAGAGCGGTATATGTGATCATAGACGTGTATTGCGCAATGTTCACGCCACGCAATACCATATTATTGTGCACTACTGATCGACCGTTATATAACACACCCTATAATGCGTTAATTGTTATTCCGCGCACACGTAGGCTATTGCTTAAGGATTTTCACTGTATTTTTATCTCTTTTGCACCATAGTCTTATCGGTGTTAGAAAATTTCACAAACATAAGCGTACCCAAAGTGGTCGAAGAAATGTCCGCCACCTCAGTTCACTTTCTTCACTTACATTTTTCGGCATTCTGAGGTTTCAACGTAGCATTTAATTCTTTTACAGAATTAATGATTGAGTGAAAACTGAGTTCAGGATAGTTAAGGCAATTGGCGAACACAAGAGTGAGTCAGGCACAATCCATCCTGTCTTCGCCGATTGCCTCAGATGCATCTAAAAAATTGGTTTTCAAATACAAAGCATGAACTTTTCCCATGCCAATTTAGGACCTATTCATTACATGAGGGATCCATTTGGCCTCCCTTGCGCGCTGTTATAAATTTTCATTTTCAAAGCTGCCTTTGATTACGACATGTCTATGCGCATGTCTCTATCCATTAATTTCAAATCGGCAACCAGTGAACTCCAAAATTTGGTATCTGTAATATGAAGTAAAAGTGATTTTCTAGTTTAATGTTCACGTAGCCTGAAATTACAATCACTTGGAGATGACCAAAAATTTGCAGGCACTTCGCAGTCGACCGAATTTCAATTTTGCCCCTGACAACTCATTAAAGTCGGGCCTTTTAACAGTTTATATGATTGCACCGGTTAAAACACGAATGCATCGTTGCGTAGATTTCTTATTTGTTGGCAGCCTTTTAGCGGAACTACGCTTGTCCACGATAACTTCTCTGACTTGCGCCTCGACTTCTTATTTAGTGATGCCAGTATTTAGTGATGCCAGTTATGAGGTACCAAAAGGTAGAGGAAGGATTGACGGGTGAACAGATCAGAGAGAAAGGAGGCTGGCAAATTCCTCAAGGTTTTCCACCTATTCAATGAATCGCTGAATGCAGTCACTCATGGTCTGTCTGGGCCACAACCACCTTTCCCCTAATGAAGAAAACTTGCCGATAGTTTGGAGTTCAACGTTTGGGCATTTCTTTTATGCGATTTTCTGACGATTAGTGCTTCGATGCGCACATCACTTAACACCATTCAAGGAAAGCAGTCATTTCGCAGTACTGGTTTAAACGCTTATATCAAAGTAATGTTATGCGTTGTGCGATAGATGACAGGTGTGACAAAAATTTCAATCGTTTCTTGTTGAGGAAGGAGACGAGGTGAGCGCGGACAGATTGAGGAAGGAGGGGAGGGGCGAACAAGTTGAAGGGAGGTATAGGAGCTGAGCCATTTGAACAAAATTGATGATATGGTGATCCCGGAATCGCTTCCAAATTTGCATAAATCGGCCGAACCCCAAAAAGAAAAAGACGCCGCATGAGCATTTGTGTTCATTCATTGAACCTGCCGGCGAGAAATTTCATTGACACGTCATCAATCTTATGTTCATCGACTTTTGTCTTTGCAAGATTGCATGCACTCATACGTGATAATCGTCTGAACGTCTTAAAGATTCACCTTCATTTAATAAATATCGAATATTTTAGGTCTGTTTTTTTTTTCGAGCAGTTTTAACGACGTGTAAGGAAGCATTGTGAAGAAATTCGCAGTTGAAAACCTATAACCTAGACAGGAAGTTTCAATGACATCCTCATTCAATTCGTCGATTTGAAGATTAGCTCTGGGTCTCATGCTCTAAAGATTACGGTAGGGGTTGTTTTTTAATGGTGTTCTCTTTGGGTTGGATGAATCCTTCGATGAGCTGTAACTCCAAGATCATACAAGCCAAAAAACGGTGGAAGCTTCGACATGATAAGTGGAGTTTTTGCCACCATTTTAAATGGCGTCTCAAATTCCTCTCGTTCAACTAACAAAAAAATTATAGCAAAATTTCGTGTATTTACATTGATTTTGGGGCACTTATGGAGTCGGTTGGCATGCGACACAATTACGAAAAGCATGCTAGTTGCCTGCAGCCACTTGGTACATCTGTACTGTCACATATGATGGGAAATACGCGGAAAAAGAATCCGTCTGCCCCACGAAAATACTGCTAACTTCCTGTGGATCCCTTAGGACGGTGATGCAACGCTGAGAGCAGCAAATCAAATTTAAAATTTATATGTAAGAATGTTTGCTATAGACGCAGCTTTTTCGATGACCTTTTGTTTGCTAACTCTATCTTTTTCGTGTACGGTCGAGAAATGCTTTCATTATGTGCATTGGCATAGCAAAAGAGAGTCATTCCATTCCCAGTGGTAAATTTTTTTGAACGTTTATAAACCTTTCAGGAATTGCCCCTCTCTCTTCGTTTAGATGATCTCAGTGGCACTTTCTAGTCATTATGATTTTGCTTTCAAATTCTAGATTTTCCCAGCAGTCATCCCTTGCGCTAGTTGAGCCAATCACCACTCGTGCTTAAAATATGCATCCAAAATTTAATCGGGATATTTCGATATCCTAAGCGAACGTCAAAAATGACCGGATTTTATCCCTCTTTCGGACACCGTGTCCTCTGGATTCTCCACATTTAGTTTTTCTGTCAATATTCTCCCTTTTCTACTTCGTTTGCTTCATTTTATTCAATAATCTATGGATGACCAAATTATACATACCATAGTCGGGGTATGCGCAGTGAGTGCAGAAGATATTGAACGAAAAGGGCAAAATGACACATCGTTGACGGGTTTATTAGGTAAGCAATTGTGATGGCAGCTCGGTTTCGACAGGACAGTGCTTTTTGGAGATGCGGAAAGCGGCGCAGCTTCAACGGTGCAATTAAGCGGAATAGGACCTCTTTCAAAAGCCGCTTCCATCTGCATATTGCTTAGACCACAACCCATCACTTATCCACTTGCACGCTTAACAGGGCGGTTTTTTGATAGATCTGGCGATGAGAAATGAGATTAATTATCAATTTTATCAAATTTTGATTTCCTTATAATACATTTACATAGTAATGCACTGGCATCGCAGATGAATCTAAAAGTTCTCTTAGCTCCCTCGGCAACAGAAATGCAGGGATTATTGGAATTAAAGAAAGTTGACTCATGCAAACGACTTCGACCACAAAATGATTTTTTTGTCATGATTTGCAGCGCCTCTGTGGATTCAAACATTTCACTGCTCTACTGACGAAAAACCTGTAGCAACTAAAAATCAATATTTGGAAATTAGTTGAAACTTCCAAGTCAACAACCATTTTAATATGACATTTGAGATAACAGAAACCATATTCTGTGAGTTTTTATAATAGAAATAACAAAGTCATTTCTTAAGGAACCCAGAAAATTACCCGGAGAGGTCACTGGTTAATGAACGAATTTCATGATAACTTTATATATATATATATATATATATATATATATATATATATATATATATATATATATATATATATATATATATGAAATTTCTATTATATGAAATGCTGAAAGTAAAAGTGACACCATCAGTCGAAGCAATAATGGTTGAATTCTGATCTCTTTATGTCGTCCATAGTTTATGAGTCAATGAATCGTAAACGGTCATATATGCACGAGAAAGAAAATTTTAACCGTACAGATGGCCCCGCAACATACGCAGATAACAGTTTTCAATAGTATTGACGCGTCAGAGATAAAAGGTGGTTCAGAGAGTATCAAAAAGTGGAAGTAGTACCTGAAGTACCTCAGTGGCTGAGGAAGTGGGTTACGTTCATTATTGCACTTCTTTTCCACTATAATGATGCAGTGTTCAAATTATGATGTCTGAGAACACATGTGATAGAAATTGAGTGTTTTAATAAATGGAAGTATAAGTAGGAGGTCTTTACTTTGAATGCAGAAGTTGTTAGCAAATCGATAGGAATAACTGGTTTCGAATCCCGAGATGATTGTTTTAATAGACTATTTATTTCTTAACACACAATTCCGTGCAGATGATCAAGACACTCGGAACGCTTTATTGGTTTGATATGATGTCTGTTGCGCAAATGACCTCAGCGATGTGTCCTAAGTCCTGACGTATGTTGTTTGTGGAAGCAGTGGCCGTTTGAGAATGTTTAATTATAGGGCCAATAGGGGGTCTCGGATGGGGCAAGACGATTAGAAGAGTGATAAGCAGTGAACAAAGATGCCGAAAGAGCAGTGCTCACCGAGGGAGACCTTCGGGAGTCGTCTTATGGTTTCATCTATTGCAGCCCTAAATCTTATTGTTTCTGACGTCTCCATGTACTAATCGCATTTAAGCGTAAGGTGCCGAATTGAATGGCAAACGCTACAGTAAAAAGAGGACCTAAGCGGTAAACACAAAGCGTTCGCGGCACGCGCATCCAATCAGTTCGCGTTTGTTGAGAGATTTCGTTGAACGATTTTTCTCGCCGCGCATGAAACACTTCTTCTCGCTCTCTCATTCTTCCTTCCTGTCTCTCCTCACCGTCACCAATATGTGCCGGTTAGCCTATGTGCCTTAACGCGGTAAAACGTACCGCCATATGCAAAGCGTATGCATCGTTGCACTTAGCAAACAATACATATACTAGCACATGTTAAAAGGCAAACGCTGAAAAGGATTTGCCGCAATCATCTAAACTTGCAAACTAGATTACCGCCCTCTCGAATACGTTATTGTGCTTTGTGAAATTGCAGAAATCCTTTTAAAATTTTCCACCAAGTCGACATAGAAATCTCAAAGAACTGAAAAGTTAAATGTGTAAAAGTAATCGCAACCCGAATAGTGTTAATGATTGATCTGATTTAAGAAGAATTGCCAGTTGAATCTCTTAGCCTTTCTATAAACCATATTCATACAACCTCAATTGATTTAAAGTAATAGTAAGGGAATATCTCGACAGCATTCTAGCCATGAAATGATAATGGGATATGCTGATCGTTCCCATCAAACGCTTTGCCTTAACTGAATTACATAATGAGACACAATTTTTCTATACGTCGACACACAAGTCGACGTATAAAAAAGTTAACCAGTAATTGTTAAACAACAAAATTAGAATGTCAAAATAGTAAATTAGTGAGATTCAAGGCGTGAAGCAGTGTTAACGTGGCCGAAAAAAATGTTTAATGCACTTCACAATAAATTGTAAAGCATATTTTATGCAGAATTTCCATTTCAATATTTCCGTTCATGTAATTTTAACAAAAAACTGCTCTACGTTACCTATGCCTTTACAGTTGTTTTGGTAGTATGTTACATTGTTACATTCTATTCGCTTATCAATACAGTTCTTTGAACTTGAAGCGTAAATTTCAAGCATTTCTTTTTACTTTTAACAGAGAAAAATTGAGTACTAAATTGACATAATGACTTTTGTCCGCTTCTTTAGTGAGGGGGATCATTATTTAGTAGCTATAAGAAAGCTCATCAAAACTTTTGAGAGAAACAAAATTTCAGCTTCTTTCATGAAAATTCTTTGCGGTATTGTTATAAATAATGGGAATAAATTCGCTAATAAATTTGAACATTTTCATCATCACTGCAGAATAGCGTTAAAAAGTATCTTTTATGACGTCATTTAATTCATCGATTACAGATAACCTTTCAGCGAAAGTGGCAGAAACTTTTTACATTACTGTCACTTTCCGCTATTAGTGCCCTCAGAATTGCTTGTTGATGTATTTTTTAAATTGGTCACTCGTGTTTAGAGGATTTCTTAATCTCATGTTTTAGCATCATGCTTCATCTTGCGCTTACTCTGGTATACATTCGTTCAACAATATTAGCTTGCATCATATAGTTAATTAACCTTCATAACAAAGCATTCACAACCAGTTATCTTCGCTTCTCCTTTCCTCTTAAATCCACAGCAGAGGAAAATCCTATATTTAGTAAACGATTTAGGGAAGGTTGGTGGATGGAAGATGAACAATAACGGCTAAGAAATCCATTTATCTGAATTAATTCTGTCGAATTATGTCGGGAGTTTTCAAATTTTTCGAGTAATAGAAGTCTCAATAATAGGAGAACGTTAATTGCTTTGTATTTTATATATGAAATTGCTCTAACGAAATTCCTCCAACTGCCACATATAATGGAAGCGATAGAGATTGTTCATTACCGAAAGCTGGTTTAAAGAGCCGCCTTCTACGAAATTAACTGCTGCCACAAATTATTATAGAGGAAAGCCGAAATTCCAGTTGTTTAGAAATAACAGCCGTTAACATTCGCAAATATCATAGAAATTTGAACAAATATCATAGAAATTTGAACAAGTTTATGCCCGAAAACCTTTTATTTTAATCGCACCTCTTGAGTTTTCGCCAAAAATATAATACTCCGAATTTAGACAAGGTCCAAGTTGATCCTGCAGTGTGGTTGAGAAAGCTTGGGAAACTGTAAAAACGGATGAATCTAATATTTTATTTTGCACACGCTCGCAAACAAATGAAGACACTTTTGAGGTTAGTTTGAGTCACCAGTGATGGGCGGGGAAAACGTGCTAAGGGGCGGAGTCGACAGGTGGTCACTTATTTCCGTTGCACATGATCACTGCCTCAGCAAAAACACGAGCACGCTTCCGGGCGCAATGCGTTTTTCAATCCCTAGGAGGAAACCCCTTTTCTACCGTACTCAGCTTACAGTATTCTCGTTTTCTTTCTTCGAAATAGTTGTTGTTTCAAGAAAAAAACTTGTCTTCTTTTTGCTGTATTGTTTAGACCAACTTATTTATTCAGCTTGCCGGCAGCAAGATTGTGGAGCTGCATTTTTGTCTATACTTTTGAACAACGCTCAAAAACACTATTCAGTCGGTAAGCTATCTCATCGGAAGTTGCATAACATATTGAATTCTAAGACTTCCGTATGAACTAAATAGGTCCTTATGTTAAACGAAAGAGCATTGCTTCTACAGCAATTTATTTTTTTTTTCAAAAAGTATGCACTCACTATTAGTGTGTGGAGTCGTAATAAATAGGTGTAGAGAGAAAAATTACCACAAAAATTTTTATACACAATATTGAAGTTGAATTTAATTTGTACTGAAGAAGTAAAACTTCCTTATTTCTACAATTTTACAAACTACGCATTCTATTAGCAGTTTTTACGTGCTGAAATCATCGCCTGGATTTGTAATAATGAACCTCAGTATTACTGTGAACTCAAATAAGTCAACAGTTCTGTATAGTTAATCACTGTAACTTCAAATAAGTCAATAGTTCCGTATAGTTATTGGAGCAATCTGGAATGCCTACTTCAAAAACCTAAAGGATCTCAACAGACAACCATTTTATACCTCTAGTGTTTCCAACGAAAACTTTGATGCTGCTTCTTGCGAATCACTGAAAATGGAAATTTTAAAGCACATTTTATACTGCTATAAATATCCAATCCACTCCTTACATTTGAATACGACTTCTTTTTTTTAAACTCCAAACACTTAGAAAATGAATTTGCTGAATTCGAATATGCTAAGACCACCTGCATGTTATATCATCGCCATTATCATTATAGTTATTATCACAGTAACATCGAAACCGTGTGTAGCCAATCTCCGTTAGAATATTTCTTGCATGCATTCGTATTGTGCTGATTTTTGAACGCATGAAATCGATTTGAAAGCAACCTTAATTGTGACCGCTCTCTCCCCAATAAGACATCTTTATTTGACGAAAGCGGTGAGCAGAATAATTCACTAATGAACCACTTTCCGTTTTCTCTATCGTCACTAAAAAATTATATGAAGAAAACAACTCTTAAATTTCTTAGAAAATTCTATTTTTATTTCGGGAAATCATGAAAAATTTCTCCGAAAAAGTTGTCTCTGTCATTTTTCAAAAGAAACCCTAAAAAATACACATTTTAATATCAAGAGGTGGTCTCTGTTGCTGTCTGCATTTATTGTTTTTAACTCTCTTCTCCTACTTGTGATATCCTAACATTAGTGTGACCAACACCTAAATATCGCTATGGATAAAAGCCGAAATACCTAATTTAATCAAAATTATGAATAACGGCACATTTAACCTTGAAATCGACTTGGCTTATGGCCTGAATGGGAGGCTACTGTCACACTGTGATAGAAGATGAAAATATTTTCAGCAAGGAGATTGCGAATGGCTCCAGCTTCAACAGATCCCACCGTGAAAACTCGTGTGCGCCGGCAGAAGGCAAACTGTCGTGAGCGGAATCGTATGCATGGCCTCAACCGAGCACTTGATGTTCTCAGACAATGTGTCCCACTGACTACGCAGCATCAGAAGCTCTCCAAGATCGAGACTCTTCGACTGGCAAGGTACATCTTGCGATATTCCCAGTATCTGCACCCAGAAGCCTTTGAACGTGAAATGGTGTATAGCGTACCAATCACAGATCGGAACTTGCTCTGGATGAGTGCATGATGTTCAATTTAGAGCTATATCTCGATGGATCCTCGCAACGAATTGCACTGAAGCGCGTGCACGTTCAAGCTTCAACGACAGCTTTGGTCTGTTTAACGAACAAAAATCTTAATCGAACTCATAAACCCAGACCAAAACTACTGGCTTCATGCAATTAAAAAGAAATTGTCGACTCTCATTTCCCATACTTCTCGAATTCAAGGATTTTTTCAAAATTAAATCTATAATTAATGATCTAAGCTCGTGGTACATTTATTTCAAACGCTCATTCTTCGACGGTACCGTTAGCTGACCACTGATCATAGACAACCTTCAGCATCATAAATTTGTCGCTGAAAAGATACACTTTTTAAAGAATCCTCAATATTTCCGGAGCGTTATGTCAAGAAAATATGTTTCCTTAAATGGTGCCATGCCCAAAATCCTCTTTCCTCCAAATGATCACTTTCTTCTCGCATGATTTGATTCCATGCACAAGAACCCTAAGAGGCAAAGGGATTGCTCAGAAAAGTGCCAGTCGACAAACGCAATCAGCAAGTTGGTCAGAGTGGCTTCAGACGTTGGTTTGCTTGGGAATTGTTGAACAGCGCTTTGAAATATTCTTTGTGCCTCATTAATATTTAAGAGACAAATATTTAAGAAAACGGTTCTCACTGTTAAACCGCTTTGATACTGCATAAAGCTGCAGCGGTGAATTCACCGATCGGCGCACTTGTCGGCCAATACTGTTGCGTTTTTGGAATGGCAGGATTACGTACCGCTGTTGAGTGAACAACCGGAAAGTGCGCTCCAAGCAGCGTTTGTAGAAATGAAAGGAACGAAGGATACTTCAAAAGAGAGTATTTAATTGTGCCGTTCAAGTGACTGTTGAGGCATTGTTGTTACGCTTTTGTTGAATAAGAAAATAATAGCCACACAAGCGGAAGAGAAAAACAAGAAAATTAGTGAGGTATCTAGATGGCATTCTCTATATTACGGTGATTTCCCCTTTCGTTAGCGTTGCAGTATCACATTACGGTCACCGCACTCTATCAAAATGTTGTTAATTCAGCGGCGCCATCATCATATTTCTTTTGTCTCCCTCTCAACTACTCTTTTTTTCTTGCCCTCTCAATTTTTTATCCATCTCTGTCTACAGTAAATAAAACTTTCCTTTTTTTGATCTAAGATTCCGGTAAATGACTTAGAGAGAAATGATTAACATATATTCTATACTACATCGATAATATGAGAAGATATGAAAAGACAAAATGCGCAACCAGCACGAGGTCGGACCCCGACCTTTCTCGATTTAGGCGAGGCCACCGATACGACCCACGTTTTTAAAAAATTCCTTTCTATCATTCCCTTTCTTCTTCTTTCTCCTCCTTCATTTTCTCTTGTCCCTTCTCTCTCCCCAGACTGTCTTCTATGTCTTATGAGATTCTTAAGGATGAAGAGAATGAATTGGTTTAAAAAAAGAAACGGATGCCACGATGGAAGAAAAAATCGAAAGAAAGAGCCTGCGCTCTCGATTCTGAGTCCCAGAGAATTTTAGTCACAGTTCATAATATGAAAACGGCATCGATATTACTATTCAGTAAATATTTCGTCAGATATTCGTCACTTCTCTTAGCTATTTCTAAAAAGAGTAAACCTGCTTCGAATAAGTGTATGAATGTAGGTGCAATATATCTGTAAAAAGCCTATTGAATTCAATGAACTCAACAACGGTTGAAGTGCCATGCTTTAGTCCAAAGAGTTAGAGCATTAAACTGGAAAAGTGAAGATAGAGGGTTCGAATTTGGCCTATGAACTGGAATTTTCTCTCTGTGACTTATACATATCTATCACCTTCGCATTACTTACTATTTGCTGCATTCGAAAACCCAATAGGTCATTTCTTTCGAAATAAGTGGCAGTCCGAAAAAAAAACATCGTAAAGAATTCATCAGATCTGAATTATCTCATCTACGGTTAGTTAGGCAGATCCTCTGTCTACAGCATAATAATATTTCATTCAGCTTTTTATTCCAGAGAGCACCGTGACAATCAATACTAAAATGTTAATCACTTGCGACGATTCAACAGCAACTTTCATTGCCTCCTCCACTTCGAAAAAACCCTCATACTAAAAGAAAGAACAAAACTTTTCATTTTTATCTCCATCTTTATCTGCCGTCGGATTGTATACACTAGAATTGAAAATTTCAAGCCGTTTTATTTGGTGATCGAATCGTTTCACCCAGTCAAATAGTAAAGGTATTAAAAGCATCCCACTGATAGATTATCTCATTATTAAACCTCCAAAAATGTGAATAACTAATTTACATGTTTACAGTGGTAAGCATAACAAGAGAATAATTAGCGAGAAGCTGAGGTGAGTTGATAGCTTCTCAAACAGTAATTACACGGACGTGTTAATTGCTTCTTCCATAATTTCGTGTGCTGCGTGGCCATTTGGAGACGATATTACATCGTTGAAATTGATCTCTTGACGCTCGTAAAACAATTTCTTAATGCGACATACAGCCCGCATCCGCCATGCTCTCACCGCTTCCTTCACCAGTCCACCTTATTCAAATCTATTCAACAATATCAGTCTATACAGTTGAAATGCTAGACGTCAAACTTTTATGCATAGAAGAGTATAAGATTCAGACTCAGAGGAAGGAAGAGATTCACATGAGTGGAAAGTTTTTCACTGAGGCGCATTTACTTAGTTTTATGTGGTGCATATTGCAGTTCAACCTGGCCGTTCGAATGAAAAAAATAAGAGAGTGGAACTTCCATTTATACCAGTGGAATCGAAAGCCTCACCAACGAATAGTTTCGCTAAGATAAAAGAAGGTTTAGAATGCCACGATTCAGAAGATAATCCAATGATGCTTTGCATTTGAAGTTCATTCCTTGCCAATTTCCCCCTTCGCCCCTCTTGCCGTCGTTGAACATATTGCTTGCTCTAGTTTATCGCTGCTTTTTTTTCCCTATTCTCGCTGTTGCTGTTTAAATATGTAACTTTATGAAGAAATACAAATTAAAGTCTATTTATTATTTAATTTATAAACATTAATTTATTAATCAGTGAAAACTGAACATTTAAAATTATTAAAAATTAAACACGGAACATTTATTAAAAAACAAAGAAAAAGGAAAATTGTAAAAACATTTAGAGTCTTTAGCGTGAACCAATTGTATAACACTTTTAATAAAACCTCCAGTGACTTTAAAACCCCGTACACTCAAAGCGATTCCATTTCATGAAGAGTTCTTATGGAAAATAATTTTGTGAGCCATATTATCAACGCGCAAATAATCCACTTTTAATTTCAGAAATTACATAGCAGCATTGAACTATATACTACACAGCGGTTCACAGCCGAGTGCACTCGAATATGCGCATATGTTAAGCGACGGTATGAGCCAAACGACCACCAATCTCATCGCAAGCCTTCTTCACGTACAACCACGACTTCTGGTGGTTGCACAACAGCACACACCACCAAAGCACTATGATACCGTTAGTGCGTTCCCACTGATACAATCGTCATCTCCCAATGAGGCCTATTTTTCACCTACCTATGCTCCGCCGACCACTTGCAAATCAACAGTACCGTACCCTGCGCCCATGGAACTACCTTCACAGTGTGCCACCTCCTTCCCATCCACCTTCACTTTAGCACCTGCACGATCATCGGACTCTTGTTATTCGTCGAATATGTTCCCATATCCAGAATAGAATGAGTGTTTTGACTTAGAACTTGATGTGCCAAGCTTTCGTTATTTATATACTATCATAATACGGGACTTGCATCAACATATAAATAAAGTTTCTATGCGATCGTGTATTGGCTAAACTGTTTTTCCTATCCCAACAAAGCTCTACACAGATGAAATTTAGCAAAACCCGTCTCTACAGGTGCAGTGCATCTATTAATTATAAGATTCAACGGTTAATAAAATTAGAGCGGTTTTATTTGTTAGTCACTCTTACGAACTCCTATGATGGTATGAATCAGTGAAGCATCGATCATGCTATGTGAACAGATCTCCGATAATCCATAACACTTCGTCGAGTCAAAAATAGCGAAACTTTGGAGAGGTGCCAGAAAAGCACCTCTAAGGATAAATTTTTGTGTTCTCTGGCATGTTCCTGCGCAAACTTTATCGAAGAAACCTTATCACTGTACTTTATAATGATATTGGTAAATCTCATTCTAGTAACTTTCTCCGGGTTTTAATCTACACCGGTAATGTAATAATCCGATGGCGTCACTAGTTTTTTTGGCAACCATCGAATTTCTTCAGAACTCTTCATCGCTATGTTTTCATTGCCATGGCGACTTACCCGGCAAGGGTATGCTTACTCATGCTATTGTCAGTGCATGGTGTACGTCTCCACTCTCTTCCCAAATTCCAACTCCAGCCTGCGCTCTAAAAATATGTCAACTTCTTCGCTACCCTCATCATAACCTCTACTCCAAACACAACCTTTAAAAAGCTGAAAGTCTTCTCAACGACAAACATACAACGAAGATGACTACAAAAAAATCACCTACTACTTCCACCTCGAATAGGACAATTTAAGATAAATTCAGATAAAATCCTCCGTCAATTTTTGGTTCATTTTACCAGATTATTTCCTCGAAAAGGTTCCATAATTTATCCCGCTGATTTAATATGCATAAGTTTTGCGCAGTGTCACCAAAACTGTTTGGAAATTGAGCGATGATGAAAGAGAGGTGTATCACGGCCATAGCAGTGGTTCATTTGACTAGTTTACGTTGCAGCGCGCATCTTTCTCAGGGAGCACCTATTATGTATGCGAATTTAATTGCTGCGAATGTATACAGTAATCATTTTTGGCCATTAAAAACGTTCAATTATGAAGAACAATGTCAATAAAGGAGCCGCATTCTCGCATCGCATGAGAAACGCATACACACTCCACACGAGTAAAACGTCATTATGCGACACCGGCCGATAAACGCTTGCGTAACGGCGTTCATTCTACAGATGAAATAACCGTATGGAAGGATGTTCGCCAGAACAAGTATCCTCGATGATGCAGTTTGCTGCCAGGAGAATAGCTTATCTATCAATTACTGACCATTAGTTTCGATCTGTTCGCGCCTAATTACAGTTATTACTAACCAATTACTTATTAGTATTGATCCAGCCATCTGTCAATTACAGTTTGCGCCTAATCGTAAACACTCTTCTTGAAGCACGTTTGTTTTATTGACTTCCCTCTGAATTTTCCAACTGCTCAAGTATATAAAAATATTATAGCCGATGAACTATAAGGCTTGCCACACATGTTGACTACTCCGATCGACTTGCTTAGTGCTGCGAAATTAGGAGATCAAACAGGACACCATCAACTATAAGTTCCGAGTCGAGATTCCCTGCAGAACGTACGAAACTCATAAACCTCTTGCCCGCTGAAATATGCTCCAGATGTTACAAATCTCCTCGCACTAAATCTTTAACTGCTAGTGAATGCGGTATTTCACACTACAGTGGGACGTTTTGTTCTTCACACAGACGTCCATACATCCATACAAATGGGCACTGATATTTTTTGCAACTTGCAATCTTATTCCTCGGTCATTCCTTGAATTTTCAGTTGATATCGCGCTAATCTGCCTCGTACAATTTCAGCATATTCATTTAGTTGAAACGGCTTCAGTTCTTTTGTAGTTATGAAAATTTCATGAAAAATAACGTAGAATCAGTAGAATGCAAAGTACAAAATACCACTGTCCGCGTTCCTTCGGTGTCTTGTTTTCGCTTAACTGCGAAAATATTTAACTTGTAAAAACGAGCGTCGTGGTTGGAGTGGTTGGATATACGCAAAGAGAAATCTTCTCGCAACTCTTGAAGAATCATCCTCTTTTTTTTTTTTTGGATAAGGACCACTTTTATACTAAAGAACGAGACTCAAACCACGGTGGAGTCACAACATCACTTCCAACCTTGCTAATCACTTGCACCTCATGAGTCGAAATCTAAGTAATGGTTGTGAGTGGTGCCTCACTTGCTTAACAAGGTTATAGCCGATGCAGACTAACCATCAAGCACACCTGGATATGAAATGCGCACAGCCCAATAAATAAATCACACTCGTCACATAGTGGGTGATTTGCGCTCAGCCACGCGACACCAACAATTATCGCCGTTCAACGTTCATTTTATGGCCATATTCAAATTGCAGATTGGCGCGTCAATCCTTTTCAATCGTTTTTTTAAAAACGTTCTCATACGATTTCAAAAGACCACTGTCGTATTGGTTCGTGGTAAGGCCATCATTTCGTAACCTGAAGTTAACTTCGACCGTAAAATTCGATGAAGGTGACCACGAAAAAAAACAGCTTGAAACCCAAAACGCATAACGCATTTCGAGTAAGCTGAATATTTTTAAAATAAATACTCAGCCGATAAGCTTTGCGGGAAATCGTTATGCACCTCTGCCTCTATCTGGGCAAAGAAGTCTATCAAAGTAATTTTGATGGAAAACCCTCATGCTAGGAAAAGAAACATCTATCCTGTTAAAAAAAGACCCGGTGCTCTTAAACTCTACAAAGTAATGCCTCCAAAATCCTGGGAGAAATAATTCCAAATAATGATTGTAGAACAGTCAAAAAGGAGTGCATATATAACCATGCCTACGGTATTTCCGCAGATTTGGGAGTGACGGCTTCAAGAAATTAGTGAAAAGCATATAAATGCCAGCATTTGGTACAATCCGCATAAGCGGTCCTATTCGCCCTCTCTGCTGTAACCACAAAACGTTTCACAGATTTATTCGATTTTTCACATCAGGGCATCCAAACGAGTTATACACCAGAAAAAAAACACTGCCTTGAGGCACAACTTCAAAGAAAGTAAGCAGCTTAATTTATCTGTTCAAAGTGTGTGTTGACCCTAATTATTTCACAAACCAGAAAGCTGAATTACTAAAGAAATTCTGAAACCTATTTACAAGGCTTTCTAGAACGGGAGCTGCCCCTCTTTAAAAAGTCACCGACTAAGTTGTACAAGACTTGAAATTATGAAAACTGGATCACGAAAATGTACGGAATTATAATCACTGCATCATACGAAATATGAACCTTACAAAGGGGTGTTGTTGTAAATTAAGACTTTATGCCTGACACTGTAGAAGCAAGCAGACTGCAAAATTAACAGGAAAATTTATTATCAGGTAACAACAACGGGAAACAGAGACGTCTTATAAGCATATAAGTTAACAAAGGACCGTCCCTTTCCAAGCACTTTATCAACAACATTAATGCAAGGCATTTTTTACGCGAAAAACATAAAATGAATGGACCGGAAGTCAGTGTGCGAACTTCCGTCCTCCAACTAACACAGCAATCTTGTCTTTGCAATGACTGCATAAAACATATTGGAGTGAAACGTCCATTGGAGCTGCACAACGTAGAAACAAACGAACAGAGTAGCTATATAAGGAAGACTGTGCGCACATCTTATCGAGCTTCCTACTTTGATTTTTGCTCCCTTCCAAAAAAAAGGGTTCCCCTCGAACAAACGCTCACAACCGTCATTACAATCGACGCCTCAACAACAACTCATCTTACTAATTAATCCAACTCCTCATGTTAAGGCTGAACTTCACAAAATTCTTTCACAAAAAACTAAAGTGACAGATCCAAAAAGCGATCGATGAGTGTTGACAATCGATGAAACCATAGGCCTTTTAAGTGAAGTGCAGTCGATGCACCTTGACCGCATTATCGTTGCCTGCCGACGCTAGCTCACAGACTCTCTTCGCGTTGCCGCCTTTGGGTGACCATTCACCAATAACCGGACGAAATCTGAATACACCCATCGTTTCATAATATCAGAAAGGGCCAAATGCTAAATTAATCTTACTCGAAAGGCTGCGTGGAAAGCAATCACTTCAAACACATTCAACGAGAACACAAAAAACTCCAAGATGTTCTGGCTTCTAAAGCATCCAAATGATATCTAAAAAGCAACCTGCATAACAACTCGTAATTCGAGACAAACGTTACCAATCTCCGTAATAATATGGATAACAAGCATATTGAATACGCCGAAATGATCAAAGCAAAACATTTTCAAACAGTGTCTTTCAAGTGCTATAAAGTGGAGATTCCGACAATTTTCTTCTAAAAGCGAAAAGTCAGGACGCTTCCAACTGTACAGTTAAAAAACGTTGTCGAAAAGATGTTCCATAACGTACAGTTAAAAAAGATGCACAGTTGGAACTCAATTAAATGAATTGTAAAAATAAAGAGAGTACCTGAGTCGACGAACTGTCTGCGAATGTGCCAGCGAACGGTTTAAGCAGATCAAAACGGATAACTCAATATCCGCAGGATCCCAACTGACAATCTCTATTCGCCCATCTTCTAAACCGATCGCCAAAACATAACAACTGAAAAAAATGAGCAAAAATTCTATCAGCATAATACAAAACATAAATAACATGGGAAAGAATTCTTTGCTTCCAAATAATTCAGGGCTCAGCAAACGTATACTAAAACTTTAAAAAGCTTGAAGTAAATCGAACTAAGCTCTTGTTTTAAGTAATCGCTCGCAGATCACGAAGCATACGCGCACACTCTTGCTGCAATTCAGTAAATGACATCCGGATCCAAGACTTGACCTTTTGGTCAAGTTTATATCTCATAGGAGATCAATGCTTTCATATGCTATTAAGCAACGGTTGTCAGCTGGTCTGAATTAAAGCAAAAGTAACTTTATCATAAGAGGTTAACTATACTGCAATAACGTCTACACAGTTCGCTGAACTTACTCAACACCAAGGCAATATATTATATCATACGAAAAAACCATTACAAGGTATTACTATTTTAACAAATAAGTGTTACCCATTGAGAATAAGAGCACAGAAAGCAACGGCCGTGACCGAGGCGAATCTTTTACTCTCCATAGCAAACTTCACTTCTTCTGAATGACGGCTCACGCTCCAAATTGCCAACTATAAATTTCAGCACTTCGTAACATATAACACTGAATTTATAAAACAATTAAGGCACTCTTTTTCCATGCGTAAGTTTTCAGCAACAAAGCCGCATAAAACGATAGAATGGTTGCTCGCTATTACATTTATACATTGATTTCGCTAGAAGACATAAAAAGATATATATAGCCTTATCCGAAAAATCATAGAATTTTGAGAACTCCATTGGATCGCGAAAAAATTAACAATCCTCCCTCTCTTCGCCAACTAATCTCGTGATGCCTTCAAGCACTTAAAAGAGGCGACCGTTTCGTCAAACTATGTGAATGTTAAGAAACCTGGTAACACCAAACTTAAACCTTTAAAATGCGATTAAAAAGCACAAGATGGATTGCGAAAAACAAATCAGTGAATATTCTGAAAACGAGACCTTCCTATCTCTCGCACCTGTCGCAAAATATTTGTTATCAGCGCTCCAAGAACACGACCAAATTATTCTCGAATGTACGTTACCAGACTCTGGCGATGTGCCGATTAATTTCCAATTGAATGGACCTACAAAACATTCACAGCTAAGCCGCTCGATCTAGCTCGAAATTGTGGAGATGGATGCAAAGTTGAGAACGCTAAAGCAAACGGAGTAAATGCTATGCATTACTTCTATATAACGCTTGCTCCCTACACCAGTTAGCTAAAATAATGCCAAAGCTTAAATCAGTTCAGAAACATTTATATTTGAATGTCCAGTGAAAGGAAAAACGGAAAGAAGACCCGATGAATGAAAGCGAGGTGAAATACTATCTAGAATATCAGACTAGCTTCCTACAAACATTTCGCGGTAAGCGAGAACCCAGTATGCTCGTTTTCCTGCCTCTTAATGCCACTTCAGAACGCTCCCATGCGGGTTATGCAAAACGAAATAGGAATGCAAAAAAAGCAACTTTACCTTCGACAAGCTGTGAAAAAAGCGCAAACGTCCGATCTCGCGAAACAGAGAGCAGCATGGAATCATCGGGAGAGAACTCTAACTGAGTGACTGTAAGCTGATGATGAAGAAGCTCTGCATGGCGTTCCCAACGATCCGTATCCCAAAGCATTATCGATGCATGAGCTCGCTGACTTGCCTAAAAAAAGGATAATAGGTATACATTAAACTTTATAAGTTATCAAACAACACCTTTGCAACGACTTTCTTTAAACCAATGAATCACAAAACAAATAAGAAATAACTAATGAAAAAGCGGAGTTAAAAGTATAGGCGAAGTCTGAAGTATAAATAAATGCGAAGACAGAGAAATACAGGCAAAGGTAAACAACAACAAAAATAGTGGGAAGATAAATTATTGATAAATAATTGGTAAGTTCAAAGCAGAAGTTATTTATGCGCAAAGTATGCGTAAAAAGGAAAAGAATACCAAAAACTTTAAGAAAGCGAAACAACAACGGAAAAGAAATATAGGTGGCAAAACATTGTGGCGCAGCATACGAAAATGAAATGCCTTAAAGATAGTGAAAGTCAACAAGATAATTACAGCAAGACACTCAATTTGAATCTCCGAAGCGTTGTGCGATGATTGAGCGGATACAAATTGCACGGCAAATTTTTTCGTGAAACTAAAGGAAAACAGAAATGGGAGAAATATAGAATGCAGAAGTACTACAGAAAAAGGAGTCTGAAAGGAATAAAACAAATGAAAGAAATATGAGAGAAACGAGATAAACATAAATGTATATAAATACGGACATAAGATCAAGAACTGGAAGTAACACGTGAAGCAACCAACTCTGCACGCTGTCGCAATAACAGCTCCCGTATGGTTAACAGCAACCGAAAATACTTCGAATCCATGACCGTATAGTTTATGTATTTCGGGCCATAGAGTATTCTGCATCAGATGGTCTTCAGTAGGTAATTCTGTAAAATATGGCTTCATTTAGTTATAGCTATCGTGATGCACACTTTATTGAAAATAAGTTAATTTGAAAATGCTTGACAATTTTAAAAGGCATGTGACGTAATAACTAAAATCATTAGTAAAAGAGAACATCTTACGTTCGTACTCAATACGTCACAGACATTTGCCCTTTAGAGCAAAAGATTTCAGCTTCAGTGTCATAGAAATGATTTATGGAAATAATCGACAAAAATTAGAAGCCGTGAACTACTAAACTCCATAATTAAACAGTCTAAATGTTACCTGGAATCAAAATTAGCCAAACACCATCACAGCACATAACGACTATCTGACAGAAAAAATATGTGTAAGCATATAATGTCGAGGGTGACGAATAAAGTAATAACTGGTTTCGAAACCCAAAACGATATCACTAGAAATGCAAATCAATGAATGAACGTTGGCAGTTGCCTTAATTCATAAAAAAGGGGGAATTAACACAAACCTTCAAGAACGACAGGATACGCTACCAATGAGGCAAGTTCATCTGCTGTTCCGCCTAGGCCAAACACCAAACCAGGATCCTCACCGATCTCCTTGTTTGATAATCCAAGGGCTGGCACCGATGCACCTTGCTCAGTCAACATCACGGTGTCAGGAAAGAGCTAGTAATATCTTAGCTTTTTATCAACACCGAACATGCAAATTAATCCAGGGACTAACGAAAACGAATCTTTTGATTTCGAAGTCCACTCCATCCAAATCTTCTATACCCGTTCAAATTACCACATCAGTAATTCTACGAAGCACCGATTTTACGAACCCAGATATAAAATCGACTTCCTTATTTCTGTGGAAGGGTTTAAAGATAATCATCAAGGTAAGAGGTCTTGACGACTGATCAAAAATGTTTTCAATTAAAACAAAAACAAAATCATCAACCAAATACACAAGGCCATCGTCTCTTACTTAGTAAGCAAGGTTACCTCCTCTCACTCAGTAATCAAGCCTACAATTTTACCCAATGTTCCTTGACCCACCGCTTTAAAGGGAAATGCTCTAATATTATTTGGACAAGCAGGAAAGCGCGCCAGAGAAACTAGCATAATATGCGCTTAGGCAAAATTATTCATTAGACGAACTAGTTAAACTGCGTTAGAAGAAAACCATCAAACATAAATTGCAAATAAACATTAAAACGCGCATCACACGCATTTTCAATGACCCGACCATCTGCAAAAACTTTCGGTAGACAATTCATCCATTCCACCCAACCGTTCGAAATGCATGCAAATTTTCCGGGTCATCCAAGTGCCAATAACGATCTAAAACCCTCCTCGCTCGAAATTAACTTCAAGACCAGTAAGCAGGCTCAGTTCGCGATGAACGTTGCTCCAGATGCAATGGCTCCTGAGAGGAAATGCCCAAACGGAAAAACAGATATCTGGCTCACAGCGACCCAATTTGCTGTTAGATCTTCGATTTCACCACGGCGCAAAAGCGATACGCATTCAATACGTACTCTGAGCATACAGTTTTGATCAAATTTTGTTTTTAATGCACGCTAGGTATACTAAATGGATTTCCAGCTTGCAAATATTCTCAATCTTTGGACCAGTTCACCAGGACATAATCTATCACAGGCCAACAAGCATCTCTACATGCCCAAATATGCCGACATCACAACAGGCTCAGTAATGACGCCCTTACAATGTGCCCAGACAGGTCGGCACCACACGGTTTACCAAGCAAATTCGTATGATGTCATCATCTTATCAAACAAAAAAAAAAAACAAAAGACTGCTCCTGAGAATTTCACCATTTCTGGACAGTATAAATCAAAAATATGCGCGAAAAATATAAAAGCAAAAATCTACTAATAAAGAGAATACTGAATGCATTACCTGTTCATATTCACAAGCGGAGATGTTGGCAAGGCTGCGCGCAAAAGTTTTCGGTGCACGAAATGCACGCAAAATTTTTTCTTCAGCCCCAGAGACAAAACAACTTCTAAAATATTGAATTCTTTAGGAATTCAAGAAAATTCGACATAAAGAAAGAAAACATCAAGCGTGTTGGATTATAATTGGAAATCTGTCTGTTGGATTACAATCAACAAAAGATTGAGTCTTTCGCAAAATTTGTTCTAAAAAGACTTTTGAACACTATAATTCACTTGTTCGCAAAAAAAAAAAGCAACTAAAAATATTAGCGCCACGTTTTCAATTCTTCAAAAACATTTAGGGTCAGATGCCTTAGGCTTAATCCAAGGCTTAGACTTAGGTTTGGCCTTGAGCTTAGGCTTATCATGGCCCTTAAACATGGGCTTGACCTTATGCATAGGCTTATAAGCTCAAGGCCAAATCTAAGCCTTAGCGTAAGGTCAAATCTGGGCTAAGCCAAGCCTGAGGCCAGATCTAGGTACAAGCCTGATTCCAGGCCAAAGCCTAAGGCAACCCCATGTTTAATTCCAAATCTAAGCCTAGATCTAAGGGCAAATCTCAGCCCTTAGATCTAGGCCTAACCTTAAGGCCAAATCTAATAAGCCTAACCTTAAGGCCAAATCCAGGCCCAAGTCTAAGGTCAAGCCTATTTAAATAATATTGGCCTTAAACTTGAGCTTCGCCACAGGCTCGGGCCTAGATTTGGCCATGGTCTTAGATTTGCCCACGGACTTAGGCTTATTTTTGGCCTTAGCCTTGGGCTTAGACCTGACCTTAGGCTAAGGCTTATATTTGGTCCTAAGCTTAGGCTTATTATTGGACTTAAGTTTGGGTATGGCCCCAGGCTTCGGCTAAAATTTGGAGCTAGGTTTAGGCTTACATTTGGCCTTGAACCTATTCTTGGCCACAGGCTAAGGCTAAGATTTGGTCTTAGATTTAGGCTTGCGTTTAGTTTTAGGCCTATTCCTGTCCACTGGCTCAGGTTCAGATTTGGCCTTAGGCTTATTGGCCTCAGCGTTGGGCTGAGACTTGGCCTTAAGCTTAGGCTTAAATTTGGCCTTAGCGTTGCGCAAAGACTTGGCCTTAAGCCTAGGCTTGGCCATAGGATTAGACAAACATTTGGCCTTAGATTTAGGCTTAGGTTTGGCTTAGATTTGGGCTCAGATTTGGCCTTAGGCCTGTACTTGGTAATAGGCTTAGGCTGTGATTTGGCCTCAGATCTAGGCTTATATTTGGCCTTAGCGTTGCGCCCAGACTTGGCCCTAAGCCTAGGCTTGGCCATAGGATTAGACAAACATTTGGCCCTAGATTTAAGCTTACATTTGGCCTTAGGCTTATTCCTGGCCTTAGCGTTGCGCCCAGACTTGGCCTAAGCCTAGGCTTGGCCATAGGATTAGACAAACATTTGGACTTAGATTTAGGCTTATATTTGGCCTAAGGCCTATTCTTGGTCATAGCGTTGCGCCCAGACTTGGCCTTAAGCTTAGGCTTATATTTGGCCTTAGCGTTGCGCCCAGACTTGACCTTAAGCCTAGGCTTGGCCATACGATTAGACAAACATTTGGACTTAGATTTAGGCTTATATTTGGCCTAAGGCCTATTCTTGGTCATAGCGTTGCGCCCAGACTTGGCCTTAAGCTTAGGCTTATATTTGGCCTTAGCGTTGCGGCCAGACTTGGCCTTAGGCGTAGGCTTATATTTGGCCTTAGCGTTGCGCCCAGACTTGACCTTAAGCCTAAGCTTGGCCATAGGATTAGACAAACATTTGGCCTTAGATTTAGGCTCACATTTGGCCTTAGGCTTATTCTTGGCCTTAGCGTTGCGCCCAGACTTCGCATTAAGCCTAGGCTTGGCCATAGGATTAGACAAACATTTGGCCTTAGATTTAGGCTTACATTTGGCCTTAGGCTAATTCTTGGCCTTAGCGCTGCGCCTAGACTTGGCCTTAAGCTTAGGCTTATATTTGGCCTTAGCGTTGCGCCCAGACTTGGCCATAGGATTAGACAAACATTTGGCCTTAGATTTAGGCTTATATTTGGCCTAAGACCTATTCTTGGTCATAGGCTTAGGCTATGATTTGGCCTTAGATATAGGCTTAGATTTGGCCATCGGCTTATTCTTGGCCTTAAGATTAGGCATACTATTGGCCTTAAGGTTAGGCTTGGCTTTAGATTTAGGCTTAGATTTGGCCTTAGATTTAGGCTTACATTTGGCCTTAGGCTTATTCTTGGCCTTAGCGTTGCGCCCAGATTTGGCCTTAAGCTTAGGCTTATATTTGGCGTTAGCGTTGCGCCCAGACTTGGCCTTAAGCCTAGGCTTGGCCATAGGATTAGACAAACATTTGGCCTTAGATTTAGGCTTACATTTGGCCTTAGGCTAATTCTTGGCCTTAGCGCTGCGCCTAGACTTGGCCTTAAGCTTAGGCTTATATTTGGCCTTAGCGTTGCGCCCAGACTTGGCCATAGGACTAGACAAACATTTGGCCTTAGATTTAGGCTTATATTTGGCCTAAGGCCTATTCTTGGTCATAGGCTTAGGCTATGATTTGGCCTTAGATATAGGCTTAGATTTGGCCATCGGCTTATTCTTGGCCTTAAGATTAGGCATACTATTGGCCTTAAGGTTAGGCTTGGCTTTAGATTTAGGCTTAGATTTAGGCTTCCATTTGGCCTTAGGCTTATTCTTGGCCTTAGCGTTGCGCCCAGACTTGGCCTTAAGCTTAGGCTTATATTTGGCCTTAGCGTTGCGCCCAGACTTGGCCATAGGATTAGACAAACATTTGGCCTTAGATTTAGGCTTATATTTGGCCTAAGGCCTATTCTTGGTCATAGGCTAAGGCTATGATTTGGCCTTAGATTTAGGCTTACATTTGGCCTTAGGCTTATTCTTGGCCTTAGCGTTGCGCCCACACTTGGCCTTAAGCTTAGGCTTATATTTGGCCTTACCGTTGCGCCCAGACCTGGCCTTAAGCCTAGGCTTGGCCATAGGATTAGACAAACATTTGGCCTTAGATTTAGGCTTACATTTGGCCTTAGGCTAATTCTTGGCCTTAGCGCTGCGCCTAGACTTGGCCTTAAGCTTAGGCTTATATTTGGCCTTAGCGTTGCGCCCAGACTTGGCCATATGATTAGACAAACATTTGGCCTTAGATTTAGGCTTATATTTGGCCTAAGACCTATTCTTGGTCATAGGCTTAGGCTATGATTTGGCCTTAGATATAGGCTTACATTTGGCCTTAGGCTTATTCTTGGCCTTAGCGTTGCGCCCAGATTTGGCCTTAAGCTTAGGCTTATATTTGGCCTTAGCGTTGCGCCCAGACTTGGCCTTAAGCCTAGGCTTGGCCATAGGATTAGACAAACATTTGGCCTTAGATTTAGGCTTACATTTGGCCTTAGGCTTATTCTTGGCCTTAGCGCTGCGCCTAGACTTGGCCTTAAGCTTAGGCTTATATTTGGCCTTAGCGTTGCGCCCAGACTTGGCCATAGGATTAGACAAACATTTGGCCTTAGATTTAGGCTTATATTTGGCCTAAGGCCTATTCTTGGTCATAGGCTTAGGCTATGATTTGGCCTTAGATATAGGCTTAGATTTGGCCATCGGCTTATTCTTGGCTTAAGATTAGGCATACTATTGGCCTTAAGGTTAGGCTTGGCTTTAGATTTAGGCTTAGATTTGGCCTTAGATTTAGGCTTACATTTGGCCTTAGGTTTATTCTTGGCCATGGGGTTAGGCTATGATTTGGCCTTAGGCTTATATTTGGCCTTAGCGTTGCGCCCAGACTTGGCCTTAAGCTTAGGCTTATATTTGGCCTTAGCGTTGCGCCCAGACTTGGCCTTAAGCTTAGGCTTATATTTGGCCTTAGCGTTGCGCCAGACTTGGCCTTAAGCTTAGGCTTATATTTGGCCTTAGCGTTGCGCCCAGACTTGGCCATAAGCTTAGGCTTATATTTGGCCTTAGCGTTGCGCCCAGACATGGCCATAGGATCAGACAAACATTTGGCCTTAGATTTAGGCTTATATTTGGCCTAAGGCCTATTCTTGGTTAGGCTTAGGCTATGATTTGGCCTTAGATATAGGCTTAGATTTGGCCATCGGCTTATTCTTGGCCTTAAGATTAGGCATACTATTGGCCTTAAGGTTAGGCTTGGCTTAGATTTAGGCTTAGATTTGGCCTTAGGCTTAGGCCTTAGCGTTGCGCCCAGATTTGGCCTTAAGCTTAGGCTTATATTTGGCCTTAGCGTTGCGCCCAGACTTGGCCTTAAGCCTAGGCTTGGCCATAGGATTAGACAAACATTTGGCCTTAGATTTAGGCTTACATTTGGCCTTAGGCTAATTCTTGGCCTTAGCGCTGCGCCCAGACTTGGCCATAGATTAGACAAACATTTGGCCTTAGATTTGGGCTTATATTTGGCCTAAGGCCTATTCTTGGTCATAGGCTTAGGCTATGATTTGGCCTTAGATATAGGCTTAGATTTGGCCATCGGCTTATTCTTGGCCTTAAGATTAGGCATACTATTGGCCTTAAGGTTAGGCTTGGCTTTAGATTTAGGCTTAGATTTAGGCTTCCATTTGGCCTTAGGCTTATATTTGGCCTTAGGCTTATTCTTGGCCTTAGCGTTGCGCCCAGATTTGGCCTTAAGCTTAGGCTTATATTTGGCCTTAGCGTTGCGCCCAGACTTGGCCTTAAGCCTAGGCTTGGCCATAGGATTAGACAAACATTTGGCCATAGATTTAGGCTTACATTTGGGCTTAGGCTAATTCTTGGCCTTAGCGCTGCGCCTAGACTTGGCCTTAAGCTTAGGCTTATATTTGGCCTTAGCGTTGCGCCCAGACTTGGCCATAGGATTAGACAAACATTTGGCCTTAGATTTAGGCTTATATTTGGCCTAAGGCCTATTCTTGGTCATAGGCTTAGGCTATGATTTGGCCTTAGATATAGGCTTAGATTTGGCCATCGGCTTATTCTTGGCCTTAAGATTAGGCATACTATTGGCCTTAAGGTTAGGCTTGGCTTTAGATTTAGGCTTAGATTTGGCCTTAGATTTAGGCTTACATTTGGCCTTAGGTTTATTCTTGGCCATGGGGTTAGGCTGTGATTTGGCCTTAGGCTTATATTTGGCCTTAGCGTTGCGCCCAGACTTGGCCTTAAGCCTAGGCTTGGCCATAGATTAGACAAACATTTGGCCTTAGATTTAGGCTTGCATTTGGCCTTAGGCTTATTCTTGGCCTTAGCGTTGCGCCCAGACTTGGCCTTAAGCTTAGGCTTATATTTGGCCTTAGCGTTGCGCCCAGACTTGGCCTCAAGCTTAGGCTTATATTTGGCCTTCGGCTTATTCTTGGCCTAAAGCTTAGGCCTAGATTTAGCCTTAGCTTAGTTTGGCCCAGATTTGGTCTTAGGCTTAGTGTTGGCCTTAGGATTAAGCCTAGATTTGGCCCTAAGTTTAGGCTTGTTATTGGCCTGAAACATAGGCTTGGGCTAAGATTTGGCCTCATACTTAGGCCTAGATTCAGCCTTGGGCTTATTCTTGGCCTTAGCGTTGGGCTGACTTGGCCTTAGGCTTAGGCTTAGATTTGGCCTCAGGCTTAGTGTTGGTCTTCGGCTTGGGCTTAGAGTTGGCGCTAAGCTCAGGCTTATTCTTGGCCACAGGCTTAGATTTGGCCTTGAGCTTAGGCTCATTATTGACCTTAAACTTAGGCTCGGTTCTTAGCTCATGCTTAGATTTGGCCTCAGGGTTAGGCTTCGCCTTAGGCCCAGGATTAGGCTTGGCCTTAAGTTTAGGCTTAGTGGGGCGAATCACAGGATACGTTGTGAAGGCAGAATCTTCTAGACGCATTAGCAAACCGTATGCAACCGCTAATGTACTGTCCACCTGAATGCAGCCCTTAGAAACAACACCGACGGCGCTGAACGAGAAGCTATTCATGTAAGATTAGCCCAGGCTTTTCCTTTTTGCTTGGGCTTAGGTCTTTTTATTCTTGGGGTTGGGCATAGGCTTAGGACTTTAGGTTAGGCTTAGGGTTGCGTAGGCTTAGACTGAGGCCTTAGGTTTAGGCTTGGTGATTAGGCTGATTCTGAGAGTTAGAGCTTAGTTCTTAGGCTTAGGGACGGTTTAACTAAGTTTTCATTCAATGGGCCCTTACATGGACTTCGCCAAAGAAGACAAAACAAGCAAATCTGCCTGAACGAACTGAATGGGAAATATAACGACATGATACGCTGAGAACTTTCTAAGAAGCACAATATGTTCATTGCTGAGTGAACATAAGAAGCTCACAGCATTAAAAGGAAACACTGGCGCTTAGAGCTTTTATCACTTGATGTTCCAATGAGATATTTGAAAAGATAAACTTGGTGAACTGCAGACATCGCTTGTGAGCATCGAATCTCATCGCAATGAGTCGCCGAAAAAATTTCACCTTTATTCAAATTTTTTAAGGAAATTCTTTGAAAAACCCATAGTTGCTGCTTGCTGATGCAAAGTGTTTCCACTAATGTCTGTAATGTTTTCTCCCTCCCAGATTATGAGAGCGTCGAATGATTGAGGTTTTATATGAGATATAAAGATATATTGTTAATATTTACGAACAAAGGTAATAAAAATGACATCTCTAACTCTTTAAATCTCTGAAGTTTGATGGATAATTTGATTCATTCTGAAGTAGGAGGAATATAATATGATGTCAAATAATGCCAGGCCATAAATTTAAATTGGTAAGTGAAAAAAATATTGATTAACATCGGCAGCAATTACTATATCACTTAGAGGAAATAAAATGTTATTATAACTTGTAAAAATGAGGAATTACTGCCATAAACGATAACTGCTTCGTAACCAGTGAGTGTTGCGTCATATTAGGGAAAAGTGAAATGGTGTTCGATGAGGAACTAGTAGTTGATCATTCACATGTCAAGTAAGCATGTGTTTACAAGCAAAACACAAGCATTTAAATACGCTAGTGTCTTAGTCCACAATGACAGAATTGTGCGCATTCATTCATCAGTATTCCACCTAGGAAGAGATATCATACATTCCATGAATTACTTAAGTCTACTTAATTAAACTCTGGTATTTCTATAGCTGAGGAAGTATAATAATTTTCTTACAAAACACTTACGTGGAAACGGATGCGATACAAGCGAGATCATAGCCATGCACCTGAGGGCGAGCAATCTCCGCATAAGAATGCTGCAAATAAATGACATAAAGCACTTTTATAATCCATCATTCAATACGCTGTAAGCATTTCTATGCGTTAATTCATTAACGGAATAAACAGACAACTAGAATATTAAATCACGCTTGCTTATGCTTAACAGTGATCCCATATTCGCTGCTGATTGCCTCGTGGGAAGCAAGGCGCTTCATGCGCACTGCTGCTGCCATATTACAACAAGTGATTTATTTTAATATTTCAATGCTAATGTTGGCCTTAGAAAATTTCGTTACGGGAAGAGCCAAGTTTCGTGGATTTCTGGAAATTGTCGGCATTCGAGCTGAGAGGAAGCGAAAAAAACCTAAGGGGTCCCGAATGCCAACAACAATTGTACCGCAACTTGGGCACGTGTTATGCTGGTTTACGTCTTTGTCGTATTTAGTGGCAAAAATGGCTGAACTTTCAATCTGCATATAATATGCTAGGAATGAGAAGGTCACAACAATTAAAGGACGCTGCATATGTAAATGCCCCATCCCTCCCTTTTGAAATTTTGGAGCTTCGTTTATTCTCTTGAAACATAGAACTGATCTGGCCAATACGGATTGGTCATCAGCACATTCGAACTCCACTTAAAACATGATCGGAACAACGGATAGAAGATGATAACTTCGTTCTCTCGCTAATCTTCCTAATGCAAAAATCTTATGGAATGCGAGTAAAAATAGCAGACCGTTGCATAGGAATAAATATCTCTATTCCAAACGCATAACATCTCTCACATTCTTTTAATCAGTATCGATCTCAAAGTGATATCAGCCTCCGTCTCCCCGCCCTCCCTCGTCTCATATCTGCTAGCAGTAATCTTTTAAAGCATATACCGTTGTCGCACAAGGGGCAAAACAGCGCGTAGTCTGGTCGAGTGAACACGAAAGCAGATAACTTCCGGATGGATCCCAACAAAGATCACAAACTGCCATCGAATGACCTCCAAAGAGCGGTCGCGGCTCCCAAAAACCATTATCATCCGAGCGCTCCTTTAAAATCACAAGTCAGTGCAACGATGTGTATTCCAGTGACCAAACACAACCGAACTCCCTAACTTTAAACTCGTCCCATCTAAACTGCCTATTCAATCAATCACTTCGGTAAATCCTCTGAAGGTCACATCATGCTAAAGAATGCTGATTTAATACTAGCAGATCTATGCTCAAGTAGACTTACTTTACTTCCCTTGAAAGCATTTAAATGTAGATAGCACAAGATGACGAACTTTGCGAAAAGAATGTTCGGGCGATTGATCAGAAACGCTTGGAGTTGAAGCTAAAATAATATCATAATTAAAAGCGACACTCAAAAATGACCTGCTTACAGCTCCATGCATAGAAACCTCCAAAGTAGGAATGCGCGATGATCATAGTCCCGGCTGGTGAATAGCATCCACCATAATAGCCAACTGCTTGTCCTCCAACATCACCAACTCGCACCTTAAAGACGATGTACAATACGAAGCCTTCGCCCCAGGAAAGTGATTCAACAAAATCATCTCAATGCTTCGAAATACTTTCCTATCATTGCTTTTCTGAAGAAAACGTACATTCTGGCATTAACTGTTTATCCAACTAGTTCGACTTAAAACACTAAAACCATCCTCAATCCCATAACATTCTCAACCGAAGATGTGACGTGTAGGATTAAGTGATCCGGTGAGCCTATTATGGCATATCGGCGAAGATTAGAATAAAGAATGGCACACACGTTTATATTATCAAAAACACTACTTCAAAGAGCAAGTAAAATATGGTCATGTGTTCACCTTTTCCAGCCAAACGCCGCCACCCATCTCAGAGGGCTCCCACAGAATGAGGCACTTATCACTGGATACGCTCAACAGTTGATTCCTTATGGAATGCCATTGAAGTGAATGTACCCAAGCATCGTGACCGCCCAAGACTGCTTCCAAACGAACGCTCACTTCAACTGCACAACCATCACCTACAATTAAACTTGTACCTGTGAAACTCAACGATCTTCACGTTACGAATATGGTTCTGCTAGTAAATCAATGAAAGCCCACTCTCAAATATTCCTCGCATTTTTATTCAGAATTCACTCAACCGGTCGATCGTTGATTCAGTTATAAAAATAATCGAAAAACATAAAAATACGTCGGAATAACACTATGTAGACTTAGACAATGAATGTCACTATCAAGAGTTGGTATTCGTTGATTTATCAACACCGCCAAATGATGCAACTTCACAATAATGTGCGCAAATAAATAACCAAAACGAGTGCAATAACAAGGAATTCAGCGAATTTGATTCAAGGATGAAAATAATATTTGTCACCCATATTTACCATCCTGTAACTGTTGATACTACATAAAGATTCATCCTCTACCCCACCCTCCCCCCCTTCCACGGCATGTAACACCAAGAGTTCATGTAAATAAGACAAGCAGAGTGAAAGGATTACTATAAATCTATGATTATCTATGATTACTACAGCGCCATCCTCTCCCTCCCCTCTAGAATTCCAATAACTGAATGGAGAACAATGGGAAGAAAAATGCAGTCGCAACCTAACACTAATAAATAAGTTGAAAGTACTTGATAACTTCTCACACAGACCTCACTCCTCAACAAAAGAAGCGGATGAACGAAAATAATAGCAGACGTGACCATGAATGGATTTGCTAGACGGGTTAGCTCAGCCATCATAGTTAACGACTTTCATTTTAAAATTGGACGTGAAAGCAATGGAACAGTTGGGAGCCTCTTCTTCCCCTCCTCCTCCCTTTTCCCTTACATACAGACAAGCACATGCACACGCTCGCCGACATGCGCGTGCATATATATATATATATATATATATATATATATATATATATATATATATATATATATATATATATATATATATATATACCCAGAAATACGCACGTACAAACCAGCAATGCATATTACATAAACTATTTACACGAAAGGGTATTAAACAATGAGTAATTGATCTGTTCACCTGATTGCAAATTAATTATTTGCGGCCTCAAGGTAACCTCAGATTCGGGTGCTCCATGAGATTCATATGCATCTCCTTCAGCGACCGATTGCTTGTTGGCGGAAAACCGCCATAATCTGATAAGATTATCCTGACCTGCACTTGCCAGTAATGCATCACCTTCGTGCTCTACAAAATACTACTTCCCATTCTTCAAATATTCGACACACAGTAACAGTCAAAGTTCTATTCATTCACAAATTCATTTTCATAACGTTACAAATATGAATTACTGTATAATCTCGAAAGGAAAACCCAAGGATTATAAATTTCATAAATGCCAGAGACTACAAAGTTCATTACGGTTTCAAAGGCTTTATTGAGAAGAGGGGCATTTGTGTCCTGCATGTTTTAGGAGCTACAGTAGTGGTGCATAGGAGTTTTATAGCCGAAGGAAACTTATCAGTTTATGGGCTCACTGGAGAAATTTAATTCAGATTCACAGGACAAATAAAAAGCGAATGAAAGCTGCGACATGCATTTAAATAAACATCCCATAACGCATAACAGCAGCAATGTACGAACTTATTCAATGATTTTTTCACTTCCTCTTAACTAGAAATAATTCCCCGAACCCTTAACTAAATTTTATGTTATGAGGCAAATAAATAATCACTGGAAAAATCAAAGAGCGAATCTGAAAATGAGGTGTTCTTTAAACTCACAAAATCTTTAAACGCACACAAAAAAAACGCTGCAATATGAGATAACTTGAGAAAGACAGCAAATACCTTTGATTGCAATGCTCGATATCCAATCAGTATGACCATGAAGTGTTAAAACTCTCATAAGAGCCTAAAATTCGAGAAAAAATTTCATCAAAACGAGATTACCTTAAAAACAAAAGAAGTGGAAATAATGAATAAAGAATACAGCTAAAAAACCGCTTCGTAAATAATAAGTCGAAATTTTCTATAAATACAATGGCGAAAACGAAACAGGCGATAACATTAAGTCAATGCACAATCCTTTCCCTATCAGCTTATCTACCTCAAAACGTTGATACATTCGATCCTCAACCTAACAGTTAAAGTTTACAAAATATCGGATGAAATTTAAATAAGTTGGAGAGATTTCACAAGAAAAAGTGAAGTCGAAACAAAAAACCGGAATTTACGGCACTACAGAGACGCAGAAAATATGTCCAACTGTTGCAGCATAGTCATTGCATAAATGAAAACCTCAAAAAAAATGAAAGTCGACTATAGCAAGTTGAAAAACACATTTCATTTTCTCCTCTCCTCACTTCGCCTAGATTTTTAATAAAGACTCATTTCCTAATAATTCAAACCTAATAAATCAATTCAAAAACAACGTACCTTTTCATTGATATTAACTGAGACGATCTCTACCGTAAAATTTGAGCATCCAACGGCTATTATCAATGTGCCTTAAAATGGTTTTCATATTCAATACCATGCCTCTTATATGAGTCTACTATTCTGTAAATATGATGAACAAAATGCTGCTACAACAGCCAAAAATTGAAGCATTTAAAAAAAAAATGTTTGTGTGTTCAACTTACTATTTAAGAAATAAAATCTGAGCCAAATAATTTCACACAGCGAATATTCTAAGACTCTTCACGAAGTAAATTATAAGGATAAACATATGAGCCAGAAGAATGCATAAAACTGTTTCCCACTTACATCGCACTAAGGCCACCAATAAACGCCTAAGCCTAATATACCAACTGTAACATACTTAATTATTAAGCAATAGAAATAGACCAAACAATAAATTCAAAACAGTTTAATCTCTTAAAAAAGCGAAATTGCATTCGTTATCAATTAAGACCACCAATAAGAATCCGCAGTGCTATAAAAGGCAAACCGACCTGGAGAAATGAGATGGAAGTCAAAGCACAAAGCGAAATCGGGAGCAAATGAAATCTGCGCCTCAGATTCATTTGGCTCGAAATAATTTTCTAGACTCCTCGATCGAACATGCAAAGTTCCATCCGGTACTGAATAAGCACTCGTTAGAAAAATGCTTGACGACGTCGTGTTTTCTGGATGCACTGCACCCGCACAATACGTTATCGCGCCTCCAGCCTTACCTTCAACTGCAAACCAAACGTCAGCCGAATGTTAGTGGAAAGAACCGTGTCTCATCTATAACACCTTTTATGCATAATTCTACACATCTCGAAATCCAACAATGGGACCCTAAAATCCGTCAAAATATTAACTGTCGAACAATCAAAGAACTATCTAAACAACCTCTTCGGCAGGCGAAACCACTTAAGAAAACACCGGAAAATGTATTTGCAAAAGAAATAAAACTTATGCTAGAAACAAGGTTTCAATCCGTTCCAAATCAGATGTAAAGAAAATCATCTTTTTGTTCTTTAAATGAGCTTGCTGAATTCTCTCTTTCCCACTTCCGAAATAAAAAAAGAAAAGCTGATAAGATTAACAAATTCCAAAAAGATGCCAAGACATTTGGAAGAAAGAGGAGGGATACTTAATACTTAAAGCACAAACTAAACGGTCCTTCTGCGCTGAGAAACTCAATTTTACCACCGCTTTCGTGGCACACAATTATTTCAGAGGAGCGTGGGAAGAGGATGGGGATGGATGGAAGGTGGAGGAGGGGGGGGGAGGGAGGGAAGAACAGTACAACGAACAAAAACCGTAATAATTAAACGGGTTAACAGATAAACAAATTGGAAAATAACATACGTTTAGAAAATAGAGCACATTCAATAATTTGTGCTTCGTTGTGCGTTACTATCCATACCGTGAACGAACCATCCGCAGAACCAACAATAATATAATCGACCCTCTCTAAAATATAAACATCAACGATCTCATCTGCGATATCAAATGCTTTTCAAGCAAACCCTCAGTAACCTTTAATGTATAAAAGTGCTAATAAATAGTACGGAGGTGCCAGATAAGGAGAAGCAGGAATCCGGGTAATAAAGAAGGCACGAAAAGGAGGGAAACGGCAATGGATGTCCATCTCCACGAGATATTTAATGTCAGATCAGTAACAATTGCTTCAATAGGGAATTATATATAGATAACACTACTCACAGTAACATACATGAAGCTCGGCAAGATGCCTGAAGCAGATTACTTTCCTCTTCCACCTTCTATTCAGATTTTCTGGGAAGTACCATTTTTAAAGCAAAATTAAATGGAAAATGTAAAAATGAGAAGCGTACAATAGTGGAAAACTTTTTTCATTGTGGCGAAAATTTCACATCATGAAATCTTGAAATACTGAAATAGTAGAAGGAACTTGCCATATCCATCCGGTTCATCAACCCATTTTGCGAATTTCAAACACGTAATGGGGCTTTCGTGTGCCGCTGTGGTATTGACGATACTATATTGACTGTCTTCTTCCTTAAAATAAACATCTTCACAGGCAAATCCCAATAGACAAAAGACTAAACTGAAACAACTTGATAGAATGTGAAAGGAAACTTTTCAACAAAAATAGCACTAAAACATGCGAGAAATAATACAAGAAAATATGTCTGGCCCTCTGGACCAAAGCCTCTCCTAATGCGTTCAGGCCAGAGTATTACTGCATAAGATTCGTGTCAGCCAATGAAGTAAGTGTTGCAAGTGCACTGATGCACACAAACACGCTAGGTAATCATATCGACTAAATACCGGGGAAAATTCACGACCGACTGGTAAGACAGTATATTCTTGTTTACAAATGAAACCGTATTTCCACCTGCTCAGGTAATGAGGCAGCTTTTCCTGTCTTACCTATAAGACTCCACTTTCCTAATTACTTAAGATATTTTCTCGTGCATATATAGGATGCTTTTTCCTGCCCAGCTACCGCTGAGCTTATTTCCCATCTCTGTTTGCTGCACGCACTGCAATGAAAATGTTTGAGTAAGTCACGAGCATCACCACTGATCCTCTAAGGTGTTCGATGAGTACTGCTTGAACATCCCCAGCAGCTTGGAGCACAGCACCTCCTCGCCTGATAGTTCACACTCTTAAGGGAGGTCGTAGCGCACTCAGTCGCTCTCCTACTTCTCTTCACCCCCCTCCCCCTCCATCTACCACTCTTCAATGAGCCCCAATGCTGTTGTAACCTCTTATCCTCGCAGATGTCAAGGTCTTCTTTAATACAGCTCTATTCAGCGAGACTCAGAAATGAACATCCTCCATGGTTTCCATTTGAAACTAAAAGGTGGACGAATATTTCAGCTTCTTCTACATGAACGAAAATCCATTTAAGCGAAACGCCGCTCTTTGCACGGCCAACCTCCTCAGAGATCTCACTAAATCCTACGCTTTCACTTCATTGGACTTTTCCCTTACTTCCCTCTTCCTGACATTTTCTCCTACGATTCCCTCACTTTTGTCATCTTGACCGCTTTCAATTGTTCCCGTCCCCATCACAAACATGCATATAATATCAGTGAAGCATGTGCCACGAAACAGAATGAATCAAATTACCTGCAAGTGAGCCGTGCAAATATCACCGGCAGATGCGAACGCAAAAGTAGCGATACGCCTTGAGCACGCGACAACATGTGGTCGTCTTTGACAACCTTTCGCTACGAACGTTGTCGTTACATCTATCATGGAATATCTGAATATTGCTGAGGTTCATTCGCTGTAATCAACATGCAACAGTCACTGCAACAGTTAAAAATTCAAACGTCTATTTCACATGGCAGAAAATTTTCCTGGTGGAGATGGTGAGACGAGAAAGCAGTGTTGGGAAGAAACAAAAATCCACCTTTTTATGTTTTTCTAATTCTATGCAAATCAACTTCCCTCGCTCTCTTCCCCATTAAGCACACTGTCTCAAACATAATCAGTCTGTCAACGAAGCGGATCTTTTTTGTTGCAACCACCGATGCTTTCTAACGAAGACATGGTTTTCAAACCAGTGTCACTTTCAGATAGCCTCATCCGTACCAACCCCCATATAGTAGGAAAACGCATCCTTCCTCCGTGTCAAAACCCCGCAAGAAACCACTGGCACTGGCCAAAATTTCTGCATGTTCGTTTCGCATTCCACAACCTTTCAACTGGATCAGGTCTCAACTTCGACCAAACAACTACAAAATATTGCCCAATTTCAATATCATGCTGCTTCATTCAGCAAGGAAATAACTTTGTGCGAAATTCGAAACGAATATGCGTAACATGTTGTCGTTTATCTCCCTCAAATGCAGCAAACTTGATCCACTAACAGTACAACTGTTGCAAACATCAGACATCCCCACAGTGACGATATGTTCGCCGTTATCCATAAATGAGGAAATGAAACGAGTCAACCGCTTCCACACACACTCAAATCTGAAACTACGACGAAGATAGTAACACAACTACGTCATTTATTTGACAAACGTTGTCTGTCCACTACTCGACGATGTCTGTCTATGACTTTAAATTAGTTAAACAACACACCACACCAACGATGTATTGCCAACACCGTCATACACCCACCTATCATCTTCAAGACGCGATAAAATACGGGTCAATGTCCAATGCAAGTTTCAATTTATGCTAATTTGAGAGGGATCAGGAAGGTGACGATAAATGAAGCGATGTAGCCGTTTGTAATATGCCATATTAGTAATAATCCCCACAGCGTAAAGCTCCACTCGCGATAGCATCGACAGTGACTGGCGGTCACCTCTCTCCGACAAAAAGGTTTCCGACAGCAAATATAGAAAGAATAGATCACAACCATATAAAACAAAAGAAAACGCATCACGTGGACACACATCTCCTCTAGCCTTCATCCCCCGTTGCCGAAAAATCACCTACCACGCTCACGCCTGCACCTGCAAATAAGCCGGTAGCTCTTAATTAAAAACAGTCGACCACTCTGTCCTTAATCGTCACAGATACGCGCCAGAAAAGCGAGAAAACGAACTGCTTTACGACAAAGACAACACTTCACATAACAATTTACTGAGGAACAGACAAAAATAACAAGTGCAGGAAGCAAAGCATTCGGTAATTAACGTAGACGACGTGCTTCTCTCTCAGCTTCTAGCAGCGTCAGAATGTCACCCTCCCGAACAGGACCCTTCACATTTCTGATTATCGAACGGTTGCTCGGGTCATCGATGAAATCAACTCGCACCTGCAAACATTTGTAGTGAAAAATATCTACCAGCGGCGTAGTGTTTGGTCTTTCCTCCTTTATCGTCTTTATTTAATCTGCCCTTCCCCCCCCCCCCCGCCCTCTTTCCCAAATTCGTTGAAAAACTCATGACGGCCTTCAATTAAAATCCACATTGTAAGTACCAGCGATAATTGGAAATGCGGCAAACAAATTCCCGAAATCATGCTTCAAAATCACCCGAAAACGAGAATCCCAGAAGACTAGAAGAAATCCTATTTGGCAATGAAAAGGATAGGACCAGGATCGAAACATCGACATGTGCCATAAGCCTGGGAATCGGGATGTCCCCCCCCCCCCGCTCATTCCCCCTTGCGCCAGATGGGGAACCGCATGCTAGCTTTAGGCAAGTATGGACTCCTGGAAGAAATAAAAGCAGCTTCTGTATGAGTCAACTATAGCAAGTAACGACTCCGGAATCTCTATTTAAAAAAACTGAAGATGAACCATCCGATATGAGTACACCATAATGAGATGAAAAGTAGAGTTTAAACAACCTGTGTGCACTGTCCCTGCGAGCCGGTACGACCAAGAATTTTTGTTACCTTCGCTAGTTTGATTGGCTTATCCATTGATATGCTTCAACCGGCTGAAAATTTCACAGGTCTAAAAAGTCAGTGAATTACCAAATGACATAACTCGCCAAGCTATTCTTTCCACGACAAAGGTAAAAAATAAACTTCTGAGACATTTGTGGACCCTGTCAACTGTTCGTACAGGACGTTAGGTGAATTCCGACATTACCTTCACCTAGTGCCTTCGCAACCTGTAATCAGCCGAACACAAAAAAAGGTTTGCTTAAGCAGATATAAATAAAAGTTCGATCTGCGAAGTGCTAAGAGGGGTTGACTTTCACCCGAAAGAATAAGAATACTCCACCATTCTTAAGGATACTGCTTCGATAAAACATCTACGCAGAAAACAGAATTTCTACGTAATTAAAAGTTATATTATGGTATCTGAAGGCTTCGCATGCTCTTGCATAATTCAATTAATCACACCCATATAAGCGCATTAACCATTCATGGCGGATACTAAGGGACCGCCATAACTCATTTCGGACTCAACCCTGCGCTTGTGGACAATCGTATCCTAAACGTGACTCGGCTACCTAACCCTACACGCCCCCGCTCATGAACCATGCACCAGTAGCGACCGATCGAGACCGCATTTAACCAGACCTTGCACGCTGCGTGGAATCAGCACTGCATTTTGCTTCAAAGAAAATCGCGGCATGAGCTCTAAAGACATCACACACCCATCCGTTAATTCGAAAAATTACTGACCTCTCTAAGGTGCAAGTATATTAAAAGCCTACCTTTCATCAACACCATCGACTGCAGTTCTGACAAAAAAGATCTACAATTATTCAAAGGAATCATCTACAACACCCATCTAATCATCAGTAAGATACTGCGGGTGAAACAAGGAAGACATGCAACCGCTAATATTCGGACAAAGCAAACATATTTAATTAGGTCTTTGTGACGGTAAAACACTTCGCGAGTTTTTCAAAAATAGGGTGAGCGGAGAAGGGAGAGAGGATAAGGGCAACATTCAAAATCTAATCTGACGCCTGCCCAAAAAAAAATGCAATTATGGAAAAAAAGAAGTTTTGAGCATTGAAGAATATACCCCCCTATATATGCCTCATGCTGGCTTCCCAAGAATACGCGCAACGCATCTTACAGCTGTTTTCTAGAAAACTGCAAATATTTATTGAATATTGGTTGCATGCATATTAACAGTAGGGAAAAAACAGAATTGCACTGCTCAACTTCATTTAATACTACACATTTTTTCCAAGAATAGGGTGGGAGGATGGGATGAGCGGGATGAATGGGGAAGGATAAAATAGGCTCTAACTCGATCACGTGTGAGAAAGCGTGGCCTACCCCTTACCTGGGGTATGTGGGGCAAAGCTTAAGCAAAGCAGCCTGAAGAATGGAATCAAAGAGCTGAAAAAAGTCAAATTTTAATGGCCATTCGAATGCATGCATCAATCGAAAAGCGGAGCAAAAGCGCGACATGCTCAAGGCTGCAAAGGGTCGAACCCGACCTCGCCCAAGGTAGGACTGTTAATGCGTCATCAATATACGTCGCGCACCCCATGAAGTTTCAAACATGCCATATGCGCACGCTTAAACCCACCTGAAAATCCTCCCCGCATCCCTTTAAAACCTCGACTCCACGAAAATAACGGAAGAAAATTTCATTTGGAACCGCCAAAACATTTCGAATCACAGCAACTTGAGTTCTCAATGTCGGAAAAACCTAACTACAAAGATCTCCGAGTCCACGCGATGCCGAAACTTCAGCAACATCGTGGAAACTACAGTCAACCCCTGCACGAATTTATTGCGAAACAACTAAGCAAAACCCCACCGGTCAGGCACGAACCGCAGACTCACTCTTTTAGGCTGGCACTTTGCCCAACCAACAATGTTCTTGTCAGGACTCATCACTCTACTTCAAGAACATTTTACTACATACATAACGCACCTTTTCCACAAACCTCGAGTTCGCTTATTTCAACAAAGGTCACCTTTCCATGTGGTTTCAGAGTCCGCGCTGATTGTGATATCCAAGAATCCACGATTTGGTGATAAGAAAATCGAACAAAAAACCTTCGTAACTTCAAAAACCTATTCATAGACTCCTTTTAACGATGTAAACCACCAATGAAATTACACAAGAAACACAGATCCAAGCAATAGCAACGTCAAAACATTCACATACACCATTTGTTTAGAAAATAACATCGATGATCACTCATTTGATTTCCTTCATTTACGAAGAGCGAAAAAATATTTTCGAAACAAAACATTAAATTTCTGATACGAAAATACATTTCCTACATAAATTTCGACATTAAAAAGCTCGCCAACAATAATTTGTCGACTTCGAAGTCGGAGTCAATGAAAAATTCGATTGCAAACTTTGTTGAATTTCAGTCACCCTGAAAAAAAACGCATTCCATTCTTGGACGAAAGATGCATGATCAATCGATGCTTCCCGACTGAACAAAAATGACCCTGCCAATCGAATCTTTAACCCACCAGCAGCAAAAACGCATGAATCTGGAGTCAGACTCCGCCATAAATTCGTTTGGCAATTAATGAGAGCCTTGGTCACAGGATGCGTTCTGATGTTTCGTAAATAGTGGACAATGTAATGAAATAACTCAAATTGTCCGCAAAGGGGTTTGATGATGTCATGTATCGGTGCGCATCACCAATTCCTCACTGAGACCCCCCCCCCCCCAAAAAAACCCATCTCATAAGTAAAAATGCCCATAGCAAAAGATAATTCAAAAATAGGAGGAAGGGGAAGGCTGAACGGATATGCTCAAAGTCTGGCTGAAAACGCCGCTCATAAAACGTTTTGCAGGTGATCCACTTCTTCGAAAGCAAACCAGTGTGAAGTGCAAACCAACCGTTTGAACAATTTATGCAAAATTTTCAGTATCTATAAGAAGCCACAACTACTCCCGAAATGACCATCAAACTCCAAAGTGAATAGGGGAAACCATCCTACGATATTGATTAAACTCACAAATTTCGTTCACTCAGTTATCAACAGTTCCCGAGCTAAAGCAACCAGAAATATAAATAGGCATAACAGTATATTCTACGAATGAAAACTTGTAGATGCATATGAACTAGTTCGGGTACTTCTGATAGGAATCGGAAGCTCCTTTACTATGCACTGATGCGTCCCATATATAACACTACCCGAAACCTAGCCGGATGAAGGTATTCAACAACACTGATAAAATGAATGAAGCTTCTATCAAATTACCAAAAGCTCCATGTCACCTCAGAAGTTGCAATACCACAGAATAAGCTCCTACCTTTAACAGAGCCAATCCCATCTTCCTATCTCCCCATGTAGAAAAAATCATTTCAGCTAATTTGACCTCCCGATTAAAATGCAACAAAAAAAACCAATTCAAAAAAGATGCGAGTACAGGCAACCAAAAATCATGATAAATGCATGGTACGTGTTACCAGGAGGAACAAATACAAATGAAAATCGTTACGAAGGTAACGTATATTCAAATAAAGATAATCAACAGGGCAAAATATACATGTAAAATTATAAGACAAGCCATCATATTTTCTCAATCGCTGGCATCTCCAGAGGTCGCTTCCGATCCCTGCAAATATACAAAGTGCATCGAATATTGTAGAAGAAAAAAAATGCTCCAGCATATTTTAAATTTATTTCAACTCTTCGAAGGAATGAACTCAACAATACAAACATTAACCACTGGTCTTATCTGCCCTCACCGCTATAAACTATATTATTCAATTGCATTTTTGGCAGCAACTAAAAATTTTAAGCGATTCCGTTTAATATCGCATACACTTCTTGATCCATAATGAAATGGTAAAAATCAGCATATAAAAAACTACCTCGCTTTCACTTTCTTTTTTCTTATCCGGTTTCTTCAGCGGTTTATCGTCATCCGATGAATCACTGTCATCATCCGATACGTATTCTTTTGATTTCGCTTTTGTGAACGACTTCGATGGTGATCTATAATGTCTTCAATTGCTTCCGAAAATAACCAGTTTCGTTAAGATTTACAATAAAATCAAAAAAAAAAACAACTAAAATTCATTCAAATGAATAGTAATATTTTCCAGTAGAATTCGTCAAAAGTGATCCAATTTCAACAATTAGTTACTTTTTTTGTTGTTCAGTTGTATCATTAGCCAGATCACCCATACCTCAAAGATTTATTGAATGTGTGAAAAGTAGCCAATAACAGAAGGCTGAAAAAACATGGAATTAAAAAAATTAACGGAAGTTAGCAGCAAAGGGGAGAAAATAACTTATATACAAGCTCATGCCATTAAACTCTGCGACCATAATCATAATACATCAACATGTATCCGACGAATTCACTTATAAGATATAATGGCATAAACCATCAGTGCTCTGACCAACGGTCAAGAAGAAATGAGCTAAGAATACTGTTCTCTGGAACAACTTACGCTGTTTTCGACTTCTTCGACGGCCCTGCCGAGGAACTTGCAGCCGCGGCCGCCGCCCCGCTCTCAACGTACTCTTTCATCTCGCGTGCATACCGCTCTTTATCCTCTGCCGCTTTCTTCTCGTATTTCTACAATCAGAGTAGACATCAAGCACAAATTCGTTGCTCTCATTTAAGTTTACAATTTGGATTTTTATAATTATCGAAAACGTTTTCTTCCATAAAACTCTTCTTTCATCTCCCAATTTCATCGCTCTTCCCGGTCAGATGTCCCCACTGATTACTTATTGTGGCACTCTTCACTAGTTTTGCACAGAGCTTGCAGTAAGGCATGACTCTCGAGTATGTTTTAATTTCTACCAATTCACCATGCACAGATGTTAAGTGTGGTAAAAAACATTGCTAAATGAGTCAATTCCTAATCACCCATTTGTACATCTGAAAGTCAGCACGGGGATATGGAGAAAACAATTTCATCGCCCTTCCCAATCAGATGTCCCCATTGATTACTTATTGTCGGAAAATTATTTGGTAGTATCGCATCACTCGATCAAATAAATATAGTGATGTAGCAAGTGGCGAAGTTAACCTGTTTCGTTTCCTCATCCACCTCCTCTTTCCACATTTTACCAGCTCGTTGAGCAGCCTCCGGCGCCGAGAGTCCCTCCTTGCGGAAATTCGCGTAATTCTCACCAAACCAGAGGAAATACGCCGACTGTGGTTTCTTCGGAGCGTTAGGATCCTTCTTCTTTTTCTCTCGCTTCGTCGTCCCTTTGCCACTCTTCTCGGATGTTTCTTTCTTAAAATTCATCATCTACAGCTTCATTTTTCTCCCATTTTCTAACCCAAATGAATTCTATGAGTTCATTTCAAACGACTGAAAAAAATCAGTGATTTTATCAAGTGTAGTTTAGATTTAGAGCAAGTTTCATAGAGACTTTAACTGACCCAAAAGTGCACCAAAGGTCTTTGACCGCATATCAGACATAGTTCTCTTCGATAAGCTCAGCTAAAAATTAGTCACATTTATAAACTCAAAAAACTATCGAAAATTACACAATCTTCATTGCCAAACTATATCCAACCAAGGAACGACTGGGAACTAAAATACGCTTAAAAATGAATACGGAAATATGGAACAGATAAATTAATCCGGAACCTTCTCTTTCTTGGCTTTCGGCTCCTTCGGCTTCTTTTCTTTCTTCTTGCCCGTAATGTCACTGTCCTCTGATACCTCACTCGAGTTGCCAGCGTTGCTATCATATTCTTCTTCAGGTTCCGATCCTGATCCTTCCGACGAGTCGGCCGCCTGTCTCTTCCGTTTAGCATCTGCTTCAACGTCATAATCCTCTGCAATAGACAACGTTCGACTAATGAATACATGTGAAAATTAATAAGGAATTTACCTGTTATTATGCAGCACTCTAATCGCAGACTATTAACGGTTTGTTTTTTGAAGTTATTTATGTCTGCTTATACTATAAACAATTTTAATGCATTTTTGGGCTGAATTCGATGTTCCATTTAATAGGTGATTCATGAGCTCGGAGCGAAGGAGAAAATCTACGGGATTCATGCATGTTTCCCTTTTCCCTCTCTTCGTCCCTTGAATGGCACACTGGAACATTTGTGAAATTATTTTGATCAGCATCGAGTTCATTCCCATCTCATTTATCAAGCACGTTTCGCAACTAAAACTTTATCGCTATCCACCATTTCACTTTATACAATCAACGCCACCTTTATCTCATAAACAAAAAATATCGACATACTTCTACAAACAAAGCCACTACCACAGTGTACCGTACCCTTCGGCTTTGAACCCCTCGTAATTTGGACTCTCAGCAACTTTCTAAGATGTTTTAGCTCTGAAAACTGCTATGGAAAGGGCAATATTGTCCCGTAGGACAGCGTTGAGTGGAAAAGAAGCAACAAACCATCTTCGCTATCACTGTCTTCATCAGTGTCCCTGGCAGCCGCCTTATCTTTTGCCTCCTGTTTCACAGTCTCCTTGTATGGATCGATTTCATCATCACTTCCAGCGAACTTGTCTTCCGAGTAGTTTGGTTTATCCTGAAACGTGAACGATTATCCTATCGCTCCAATATAACCCCACAAAATACTTAGTCGCTAAAAAGTGTCGTCACTGCAACCACACAACCACATTATTTAAATATGGCACAAATGCGCATCCAGTAAAAGAAAGGCGACTTAGAGCTAATAAAGCCGTATTAATTCAAACTTCACCGAGTTAAGGAAAATGCAATCCTCAGGATTTGTATTGAAGAAGAAACACTCTTTTGTTTATTACGGACAATAATAAGGCTCCAAGAAGAACTATTCAAGGAGAAAAGAGAGTTTGTAACCAAACATTAAGCACAAATTTTTACAACATTCAATAAAAGAGTGAGTCGAAAGTAGTCGAAACCAAACCGAACATTTGAAATTTGCGTCATAGATAAAACGAATCTCAAGGGAATTACCATTCGCTTTGCATTACGAATACGAAGATGTTTGTTGTTGACAAAGTCGAACAATCGGTTATATTCCTCTCTAAAAAAATATCAAATTACAAGAACATAAAACGCCACTAACATAAAACGATTTACAACATAAAAAACATAAAACGATTTACACAGTAAAGAATAAGACTTCCTTTATTAAAGATAGGCAATAAAATCAATAGCCTTATAGAAATTAAAAACGATTTCACTGAAAGCATTAGGTCATCTCGAAACCTTACCCAAACTTTGAGGCATAAAGCCTTAACATGCTGCATTTCCCTTGGAATGAGGGATATTCGCCGTTTTTTTTTCTTCTGCACATCACCTTGGAACTTTTAGGACGACCTAATATCTCCTGGAATATTTCAATAGGAGGTTTTAGCAACATATGCCTAACAAGATTTCGACGATATGGACTTCTCCTCTTCCCCCTCCGGCATATATCGCCAACTTTACCCAATAATATCTTAGCATGGTAGCAAACACCCCTAGCACATACCTAACCGATTTAATGGCAGAGTGAGAGATTAAGACAGGTTGCAATTCTGGCCGCCCTCCCCCCACCCTTCTCCATGACTTGCCATATCCTCACCTCCATTCACTAAACTGTACGGTAACTGCTTACTTCTCGACGCTGTTGAATACAAGTGTGCTGCCACCTTTCATTTCCACCTCAAAATCAAACGAACGCGTCGATACATCCGAACGCGCGAAGTTCACGCTGCTGATCTAAAAAAAGTACTTAAATACGTTCGACTGTCGGTACCTGATGGATGTTTCGTTCTCTTATTTCAGATCATTTCTTTGATGTACTCTCATTACTCTCATATGTGACGCATAAACCAACTAAAGTATGAAAAAAGTCGATACTAGTTGTTAAAATATCAAGCTCGTAATCGTTGCGACAATAAGCCTCCAATAATCATTGCAGCAAACAGTTCTCTATTAGCTGCTGTCTGTTGTAATACGTCAAAAGTTAGAGGTCACCCAATAGAGGATTGTTAACCAACTCTAAAAATATTCGCCACTTAAATCATGGAAGAAATTGAGCACTAAGCCGCTTAAAAACATCGTCGACATCTAAACCGAAAAATAAACAATTGCCTATTAGAGCGCATTTTCTTCAAAGCTGCTAATTCAAAACAATTGCATGGGGGACGAATGAAATTTTGAAATGTAATCAGGTTTAAAATCGAATAAGCTCTGTATTTGCATCTCTAGCTCACTTATCTTCCCCTTAACTATTTCTATCACTCTGACAGCCATTCTAATTACCTAGCCATTCATCTATGAGCTCGACAACGAACATTTCATGCAAAAATGGATTTACTCACAAATCAAATAAGAGAAAAAGAAACGCTAAACATTAAAAATAACCTCTTCAAAGCGAATATACATTGGTGGTTTATGCACGTAAACGAATCCTTTTTCGAGCGGATAAAGAAAACCTGATGCCTGCTTATGAGCACACATTATTGCTGGCGTTCCCGAGTGACTGCAAAATTATTTCATGAATCCTCAACCATAACTACATCTTACAGCTATTCTCAGTTAACCATAAGCTTGGCTCGGTTGGTTAGGATAGCGATTCTGATCGAACACCTGCATATTAATGCTTCACCTATAAAGTCTATCCCTCCCTTCCTACTTGAACGCTGTAATTTAAGAAACTGGAAGCAAAAATGTGAACGCAAATGCTGACACTTGGAAAAATCGCGAATGAAGGCAAAAAATTTTTTGTATTTATTTGTCAGATGATGAACAATAACGCTCACCTAGGCGAAAGTAAAAACATAGGTGTGCCATCCCTCTCCATCCTAAACGGATAAGAAATAGAGGAAAGAAAATTTCTCCCTTGGAAGTTAAAAAAATCGATACTGGTAAAGTGGATGGTGATAACTACCTATCCTACCAATAAGCATTACCGCCTGAGGTTTCGCTAACCGGATATCGCAAGTTTAAAGCTTTATAAAAGTTACACGCCGCAGCTGCCAATTTTACACGCCAAACGCTATTCCTAAGCCACTTGCACTAAAAGTCGTCTCAGAACAGCTACAATGATATCAGCTTATTCTGATTCAGATTCACTCCTTCCCTCAAAAATAAACGCAATACGATTACCACAATAAACGCAATCATCTTCATTTCACTACATCCAATTAAGAGAATAAACCTAACCCAACAAAGCTGCCCGGTACGGTGATTTTCATATCGACCATGACTCGAAAGATCTTCGACACCACCTCGAAAACGTTACCGCTCAACTTCTTATCCAGCTTGCCCTTGTATTGCTCTTTCAACTGCTCCCTGAAGACAGATCACTTAAAAGCATTGCAATCCATCACAGGTAAATAGCGCCAGAAATTCTTTCAGCTATAAATAATACTGTTCATGCTGATAAGGAAATCGATGCACATCCCAGACGTATGAAAACAAAGTCGCGGGAGCGGGAGGAGGGAGGGTGGATCTCATCCTCAATGAAAAATCAAAACAACACGAAATATACATTTTTGTCAACTGATCACTCGCAAAATTACATTTTCTTAATTTGATCGCTACCCCTTCTGTCAACAAACGAACGACCCACTAGGCAATCTCTCTAGGGGAAATACGACTGACTGTAATCCGGTAACGTAACAATCTCAGTTCGCAAACGACACATTCTCAGGCATAATAAAGTAAAAAGTCTATTCTATACAGAAGTAAGAAATCAGAAAATAAGTACTGTGTAAGTCCAAGGTCGAGCTCTACCTCCTCGTCCTTTGCGAATTCCAACACAAGGAAGTGGTATCGCGTCTGCCCCTGTCGGATTGGTGGATTCAAACTGATCTGAAATTCACATCAACGAATCGAATAATATCATATTTCACTCTTTTCATGCAATAATCCTGCTTGCCGTATAATAAGTAATAAGACAGCACTTATAAAGTTTGCTCGACGGTTTACATATTTAGAGCTAACAGTAGCAAAACAATCTAAGTAAATGATAACGCACCACGAAGTACATATGACGGCCATCTTTGTGAGGCAATAAGAAAAGCCGCATGATCGTTTTGATCGGAATTTTGTAATCGTACGTTTTTCCGTGCAATGAGAGATGATTCTGGTAGACTTTGATATCGTAACGGCCACTGAAATATATAGAAACTTCAATAAGAGCAACTGCGCAGACAAGTTCAACCTATTCTTTCCCTCCTCGTTTTCTCCGCTTCCCCTCCATTTTCAAACGATGATAGGATCTTTCATCCATCAAAAAATCGAAAAAAAATTGAATACAATGCTATACACACAGCTCCAAAAAAACGAATTAATATGTGAATGGCGCCACTTCTATATTTGAAAAAGAAGGCACAGTCTGAACCCTAGGTCTGACATAAAGCGTATTTTCAATATAATCCTACTCCCTAACAATACCATCACCAACAACTCCGCTCAATCAAGCCAACGAGTCGAAAACACTCCAAAGAAACGAATTCCAGAAGAGTGGCTAAGCAAACATACCGAGGTGTGGTACAAAGGATCTGTTGAAGTGTAGCGACCGGCTGATCGGTTTCGGTTTCTATACCGGCATATTGCATCACTGCCCGTCGAAACTCCTGCAAAATATATTTTAGAAAAAAAGTTACAATTTCTGGAAGACCTTTACTTAATATTGCATCCAAACGTAGGGGGAACATTTTGTTGGTACTGATATGAACATCAACTTGAATTTCTGAAAAACACAGCCTGTATCGAGTTCGTCCTACACAAATCATGAAAAAAAACAAGAGAAGTCTAACATTGGTTCGTATACCCCCTTCCATTTTATCTAGCAAATGAAAATAATTACCCCAAATAGCTATGTTCACGACGACAAACGTCATAAGTAAGAAAGAAATAAAATATTCAGACGGAATTTTTAAAAAAAACTAGCTTCCTGCTTAGTTATCCACCACCTTCACAGGATTATCTCCATTCCTCCTCCGTTCCATCACTAATCTCTCCTTAGATTCATTCAAAATCGATTCAAAAATCTCCATGATATTTCAACTTAAGGTAGCCCGACAATATAGGATTTAGACCTCTCATCCTCTCCAAACACCATATTTCGCACAAACTTAAAATCGCAATGCGAAGAAATCCAGTAAAACTATAAGCAAAGAAAGCGAGGTATGGGAATTTAAAGGGAACAAACCTCTACAGGATCGGCATCTTCGTCAGCATCTGGATCGGTCGGTATGTGAAAACGCATCTCCATAAGAGAGACGGCACAATCGTCATTCTGATGGAACTCGAGCACCGCCTCACTTTTGCCCGATGTGCAATTGCTGACGTTGCTTAGTGGAATTTCAAAACACGGCTTCTCATCCACTTCAAACTCGAGTACTTGTCCTTCAATGAACAGCATATCCTCAAGTAACTAATCTTCCGCATATAGGCTAATTAACCGCTCTTAATATCATGGATCTAGGTTAAACGCGATCACGATCAATCGGATAGCGTCTCTCAGAAAGCATCGCCATTTGCGCCAAGAGGCGATTATACCATCGCGGAAATGTTTCAGCATTTGCGAAGAAAATATATAGCATTAACTGTATGATAGCGCAAAATACATTGCGCTCATATGAAGCAGACGCTTTGATATTTCCGTAAAAAAAGAAAAAGAAAAAACAAAAAAACGCTGTCATAAATGATCGAACATCATCGACACAGCGCAACCTCAACACTTTTTTACCTTAGCTGCGATGACACCTTGAAATTATGAGAACAACAGGCGGGCAATTAACTTATGACACAGCCAAAAGCAAAACAAACGCAAAAGAGAAAATAAATTTGGAACAGGTAAATTATTGCAAAAAGTATCAAAATCGCAAACAAAATGCGTTTTTCCTTCTATACTTGCACCTGAATCTACTTCTGCGCGAATGGGTTTTATCTTCTCATTTGGAGAGGAAATCAAACAAAAAGACTCGGAATGAAAAAAAGAAATTTTTCTGCATCAATATTATAACACAAGTACCTTTTACTTCAGCCTTTCCATAGTTCCATCCTTTAATACTTTGATCTACTTGAACCACATCCTTATTCCAGTTCCGATTAGCAAATGCCTTTATCTTTTCATATTCCTGCAAACAGTGATTTTTAAATTAAGAAGACAAATTAGGCAAAAACGCTGCTCCCTTGCTTAGTTCGGATATTCAGGAATAAACATGATCATACTGATTGGAATCATTTCGTATCACTTTCCCACAGATCTTTCTCATTGCACACTCGATTTTTATGGTGCACTTGCCATCACAGCACTGGATCGAGCCGCAGTTTGCATCTATCATTATCCAATTCAAAGGAATTCATTTATGAAATCCATAGACCGCAGTGAAGAAAGCATACGTCTCAGATCCTTCTAATGCTTTCCAATAAATCCAAGCAACTCCCACATGCCGTTCTATGCCTCAACTGCACCACTCAAGTATCAGTCCGCATGACATTTCGATCGCTAACTTTACCGCGACGGTGATCTCATACACTCGTAAACTGACGCCTAATGCACAATGCGCCTCTCAGAATGAACCTTAAATCTTACAAGAGGGAAAATTGCGCAATCGGAGCGATGGCGAGACATCCGAAAAATCTTTCGATCTTCCAGCTGTTCTCCTTTCGCCACTTGTTTAACCCACTTTCACCGTCTTTAATTCATCATATTCAAGAACCACCTCTTTCCCCACACCAACCATTCTCAACCACACATCCGTGCTGAACTATTAGAGTTGACTTCAGAACAATGCATGAATTTTCAAGCACAGATCTGAATTGTCGCTGTTAAATTCATTAAGCCCAAATAAGAAACCCAAAAAATGTCACCACTATTCTGCTTTGACTACCACTTCGCCAACGAACAAAGAGACCTCTTAACCAAATGACCTGAAAACAAGCAAATATAATTTTGTCTATACTGTGACCTGAATACCTGAACTACCGAGAGGTGAACCACGAGAAGATGAATTAAATGTGCTGCGAACAGCTGAAGAAATGGAAGTAGCCGAGTTTAATTTAGTCCCCGTTGTGAAGGGAAATTCGCTGAAAGATAAATAATGAAAAGGTCGGTCATGAAAGTGACCATCTAATGAACTTAGTAGCGCATATATCTTTCATTTGCGTAAACATTCCGAATGTGGTATCCACATTGCAAAGTTCCATTTGAAACCTCTTACCTTTTCCGAAAAGCCACCGAATCGTAGACTGATTCCACTGGTTAGCGAAAACTTCAGACCTGGCTTGTTGGCAAGACGCATCCACGATATTTTCTCAATTTCCGATGTACCTATCGTCTGTAGTTTACCGGTTTTCGTGTTCTTGAATTGGATATGCTGATCTGCCAACTTGATTCGTCCACTATTCTGCAATCAACATAAGCCCATTTCACTTCAAATCCTTATGCCGGTTTATAAAAAGAAATTAGTTATGAAGTATTACCAACTTCAACGTTTACAAAGATGGCCACGAAATTAAAACTTTTACGCCAAAGGTGGCATAAAATTATTTAGGGTCAGTCTGCTAGAGATTAAATGTTGCCTTAGTTCACTGGGGTACTAGCCTCTCAGAAATTTCTTCCATTTTGATTCGACAGGCACATACCCCTTAAAGGCAGCACAATAGGAAGTATGTAAAGGGGAAGTGCACTGCCAAAGGAACGACGAACATATATCAGCAATTTTTTGATCACTGAACTGCGCATGAAGTACTTTGCACCTTAGGCAAAATTCAGTGGCAAAAATTTCTTATCAAAAGGCCCCATTCAGTTTTCGGTCATTGTTCCACTGCTACGCACAGCAAACGGCCGCTCTCCTCGGTGGTTCCTCCAGCACCTGTCAGCAAAACCTGCGGTCGAGGAAAAAAAATGTCAACATATTTTAAAGCTTTATCCCATTGCAACGCACTTCGTTCACTTCGATCAACGATCTTTGTCTAAATCTAAGCTGTGGAATTAGAAAAAAAGTAATTCACTTCAACTCATTATCTTCCAGCTATTATAAAATAAACACGGTTAGTCCTTATAAGAACCACGAACACTCCGAATACAACAGTTTTCAGACATGTACCGGGGAGAACAACTGAAGAACATCTCGAAGTACTGATAACTTTAAGGGGAAGAAGGGGAGGGTAAAGCATGATGGATAATGGCATATAAAAAGAATGATGTAATCCGTAGACTTGATACACGTCGCCGGGGAATAGCATTGAAACTGTTATTGAACCGTTAAAACATGCTTTGCAAACATCTACGATTTTATGTTTAATTTTTATTCGCTAATAAATTTACGATAAAGCCCGATCACACTTAGGTCATATGCTCATATTTTTTGAATAATACGCAGATATAGCTCGTGCTTTTTGTACGATGCAATAGTGCGATAAAAGTGGGGCTAATAAAAATTCACCGAAACTGACCAGAAATCCCATATCCTCGTGCACCACATCGCTGTACTCAAGAAAGGCGTCGACCATCGTTGCCTGCACAGTAAAACGATGATATTTAGAGGTACAGCCCAAAAAATGAGCTTTTCATTTCCGAGATTCCAGTAGTTTTCAGAAGCAATTATTCCAGAAGAGAAAAAACGGATGAGAGAGAGAGGTGAAAAAGGTTTCTGCATTTGTAGGTTCATAAGGTAGAGCTCGACTTCAGCAGCTTTGAAAGCCTAATCTCATAACTCCCTAAAACGTTCTAAAACCATGGAAGATCAGTGGCAGAAACTCGTTAATTTGCATAATATAGCAGGATCAAGACGGAAGGGAAAGAAAATATATTACGTGATGTGAGATATAAGACCGCTTTTCGTAAAGGTTAGGGTGGAAAATATGAGGGCGGAGAATGGGCTTTGAGGAGGGTAGGAAAGAACAGGTATAATGCTTTTCAGGGAAGGCCTTTCGAGTGATATAAATGGATGAGGTGTTATACTCTCCCAAGGGTAAATATTTGAGGAAAATTTAGCCAGAGAGCCGGATTTCCGAAAAAAAAGATATCGCATGATGCGATACTAACCGCACTCTGGAGACGCTAGAAAGTTGATTAACAAGAAATCGTCAATGAATGTAGTTTCGGCGGCCATAATTCAAATAACAATATGGCCGTTACGGTACTTAAAATAGTTGTTCCCTTTAAGCATTTCTTAGAAATTAAAAACTGTGACACTGCATCTCATTGCCCGCTGATTGCTTGCAGCTGGTTAACGGCACACTTCCACTCCCCTCCTCTGCACTGTATTTGGCACACTCATATCCCGTATCTCGAGACCATCCCAACTTTAGATCTCGCTGAATTTTAGAGGGCTGAAGTCTTAAAAACTGCAAAGAACCAGATATGAGGAAAATCGCGTATTTTATCGAAACATAGGACCAAGTCGAATTTAAGCCGGCGATATTCCAACGATCCCAAACATCTTCGGTTTCGCGTCATAATCGAGTTGATGAGGGCCAAGGCAGACATTATAGAATGCGACAGAAGTGAAGTAATTATGGACATTTTTAAGCACTGCAGTGAAGGAAATAAAATAAGGAAACTATATAGGTGGTACGATATTTCAGGATAGAACGAGAGTATTCAAATGAAACTTTGCGGTTAGTGTTCAGGACAACTAGGCTGCAACACATAAAGGATGCAATTTGCACAGCGGATTATTTCTTCGCAATGGAAGCACTCCAACTACTGTCCAATTATACGCATTATTAGGCAATCCAATGAGTTCCCTTCAACAAGAAACAATTAGGAACCAATTGAATGTATTCAAACAGCTTTTTACACGCACCGCTCACAAGCGACCGTTTCCTGGTCTCTTATACTTGAATTATGGTAAATATATCTCCGATACTAAATCATTCAAATATGGACGTGATGAGCTCGATTTCACTTTATGTCATCAAATTGTCAATATTTTTGCGAGACACCTTTTGAAAACATGTTTGACCTTCCTCCCATGTGGTTACACACGTCAATTAATTTGAAAGGTATTGAAATTAAATTCGGTATAGGACGTTTTACCGTGTTCTTTCGTTCTTTCCTGGAACATTTCTCTAATTGAGCAATGTGCTCGCCTCAGATCTGTCAGTTTTTATTCGCTGGCTCCAAGCTTACGGCCTCTGCGAAACCTGCAGTCCCCATATTGTTTCAACGATTTCATCTCAACCAATCTCATGAATTTTTTGATGACTCAATACGCTTCTTTCAGTGTTTACATTTATGACAGTACCATTCAATAAAGACTTCATATCCTAGAAAATTGTCAAACTTCTTAATTCTAGTACTAGTGCTTCCCCATGCACAAACACGAAGTTGCCCAACACATCTACACAAAACAAGAGACCACTGTGGTTGATGTTCGCAAACAACTCAAGCACTACAAACAATTTTTCCGATGTAAACATATAATAAAAACGAATCCAAAACTTCAAACTACATTCGCAGTTACGTCGCTCGATTGGTCGAACATTACAACGTCACACGCGGGAGAATCACAATTTCAAATTTATGATCGTTTCGAAATATTCGTTTTGAGAAATCACCTATTTAAAATTCGACTAATTTCCGCCTCACTTCGCAATTTTCTTTAATGGGTCGAAATTTGAGCATTTGAAAAATACAATTATTGAACACGGAAGGGTCTCCATATATTAGCAATAGCATAACGAATAGAATGGTTATTATTGGATATTACGCCAAACAGTGAACTGTAGTGTAGAGATAATGAAGCGAGTAAAGTGTTATTGCAGAAAGGATGGGAAAATTATTGTAAGCAGAAAAAGGCGAAAAAGTTTAGTCGATCGTCGAGGAAAAGCATCGAAGCGAATGTTGGACTGAGGTAAACAAATTGCAAGAGTGAAAAACGAATTTGATGCATTCGGCAATGAATTAATTGGGTTGAGTCCATATTGATCCACCAAGTATGCTTCATCTTTTTTTTTTCTTTTTGCAAGCTTTTCCCTTATAGTTTCTTAATATTTTAATTATTTGATGGCAGCCTTTTCAACAACATTTCCTTTTATTTTACGCACACTCGCATCTTTATATACCCGCATCTACGAGCCTTTCTAATGTAGCAGTTTTCCCAAAGTAACTAATAACTTCATCTTATAAATTTAACCATTCTAACACGAATGTTTTATCGTACTTAGCTTCAGCTAACCAATATCTGAAGTAGATACAAATAACTTTATGTTTTCTATGTAATGAACATTTCATAAATGTTCTATCATACGAATTCTTTCTGCAAGTAGTTGAAAAAGCGCGGCTCATATGCTTTGTATTTGCATTTTGTGGCATTCGGCTGTGCTTCGGCAGTGGAATAAACGGAAAAACAGGCCACGACTATTGGTGCGATAAGCGCTTCTTCATTTCGAAGCACGTTGCATAATAAAGCATGAAAACATCTAACGGTTAATAACTCGCAGAAAACACGATGATCCACAGTAAAATTGAAGATAAGAAGAGGATAGGAAGTAGACCCATACTGGTCAAATACTATTACCTTAATTTTTATGCTTCGCGAATTGAAAGTATCAGACAGACACACCATATATAAATAAACACATAGATAGAGGCATCACCTCGCAGTAATGCGCTTTAGCAGTTTCCGGTTGCGCACAACAGTTACTACCGTTCATTTGTGCGATTATGGAATCAGCGTCAAACTGCTATGCAAATCTGAGTTGAAATAAATAGCTCTTCGAAATATTCGGAGAGAGGTTTTACATCATTTTTCTTGATTCTTCCAATTCTTTACACAAATTCCCGTAAATAAACAGATGCATCAGTTTTGATTCGTGCTTTAAAGGTACTGCTGAGTTCGCTAGATAAGCCTCATTTACTCATCAGCTTTTTCTGTTGTTTTGTCTCGTTATGTTTGTGTTATGTATTTGTCTCATTACGCATTCATTCTCTTTGTCATATTAATGAACATTTCTTTACAGTAAAATAAACTCCGTTGTCGAGTGTCCTCCAAATCATTTCTACCCATGGATGTCTACGCATTTAGTGGCAAAAGTAATTAATGTCTATGCATGGCAAAAGTATATCCAGAAGTGAGGACGTCCGCCAAAATCCGAACAAAACATCTTCCATCACATCTGAAATGATTTTGTTTACCGTTCAATAAAACAAAATAGAACATTCTACTTCCATTCTTTTTTCTGCCCTCGTGCGTACCTCTCTAGAAACGGATCGATTCCTTCCACCTACTTGTCCACCTCCTTTCTATCCAAGAACCTCTTTCTGCAGTTCTGATGCTCGCCTTTGGTTACCCTGCTGCATGGCCTGCCATCGGCTGAGAAATGCCGTTCTTTTTAGTTTCTATATATCAGCTGACCAATATTTGTATACTGAATTTAACTTCACTATGTCAGTTCGCAAACGCGGTTGTTGCACTATAAAATCTGAATTTTTAATAAGTTTCTATTCAGCAAATTTTGCTCAAAGGGCATATGACAACACCATACCCGTTTGCACATGTTGTGCGTGTGCCCATAAGTCCAATAGAAATTTGGGGCGGTCTCAGGTCTAGAGTTAGAGCAGTGAAATTTGACGAGTATTACTGCACCACAGGACGACTGCTATGCCCAGTTCGATTTCGAATACTACTCCCTTATTTGAGACACTCTTATAGACGCCATGAAAGTTGCAACTCAATTTCTTTTGATATCCAATGTGATGCACTCTTCGAAACAATTTTCAGCAAAGATTATTTCATGCAGTCAGTGGAGAAGAGAAGAGCATATAGGAGTTATTTGAGTTTTCTTTTCGAATAAGGAGGATTCGGCCCGATTCAGAGAAACTAACAAGTGACACCCTTGTTGAAGCATCCTAATAGCCTGGGCTGACATTATTTTAGCCGCTGACAGCACCTTCGGGAATACGACTAAAATTGCATATTGCATCAGCCTATCTAGCATACAGTGAACAAGGTAGATTGTTCGACTGGACATTTTAGTCTTGCAACTGAATTCGACAACATTCACAAAGCTGTTTCAATCCTGTTTTTTAACGCGTAAATTTGGATACGGTCGCTGAATTTTGCAGGTTGCCATCGGAAAAATTTGAACATTTTTTTGTTGCTTTTTCACCGCGATGAATTGAAAAGCGGCAGTCGAATATAATCGGTCGCTTCAAAAGATCGCCCGCGCATTCCCACCTCTTCGAATGGAGGCGATGGATTTCTGCATAAATTCATTCAGGTGTTTCAAAAATAATAATAATAAACTTTCAACTTAGACTCTTCAGTGATAGCCGTTTGTGCACGCAAAATACGAATAATATTTACTAAAACTGATTCATTGAACGCATAAATATTTATATCTCTAAGCCTATGCAACGTTTCGTACCTTTAGCCAATTCCTTTAAAAAAGCATTTTTCATTGTCGCGTTCATATATGAAGCCGCACTTCGCATACGTTAATGTTGCTTCGTCAGCATAGTCAAAAAGCCTTAACGCATACGTTAGTGCAATATAAAATTGTTTTCGTTCGCGCAATATGAGACAGCATAGGTTGCCTGCATCTCCTTGTTTGCTCATAGAAGAAAAAAATTTCGTAGGGTGAAAATTGGTGAAGATTACTTCATAAATATCATTTCTATACAAGGTAGAAAACATGGAAACGCAAGCGACAATTCATTCGAAACGTCACATAACTGTCGAAAACACAATCAAACTTGCAATAGCTCTTGTGATTCCGGATGTTCTCGCCCGTAGAATGATTATAATTACCTATAGCTCTTTATTGTGAAAACAATCCAACTGATAACATATTTGTTGCACTTCAATAATGGTGTTAGCTGTTCATGATCCGAGGATGTGTTTGCTTGTGGACATATAACAAAAGCTTATTCCGAAAATCGTTCATCGACCGCAATGAATTCGTTGAAAACAACCATATCTTCTCACAATCCACGCAGAAAGAACGAACATAAGTTGAGGGCGTTTAAGATTCTACTGTATTGCTCTAAGATTGCGCCTCCTGTTTCCAAACGTATATCAATACAGTTCTTCTCAGGGATGAGAGGAGTTGGGGAGTAAGGAAGAGGGGGGGGGGATTGTTTTGAATCACTTACTGGGAAGTTGCAAGTAGAAAAGGCTCACTACAATGAAGGGCGCTGGTTTGGCGATGCAAGCGGAAAACCTCACTACGATAGGAGAAATAAAAGGCGCTCATCTAGCGAGCATACATCTATCTTTATGTCTTATTTGTAGTGTTCACCAAGGCAAAGTAACTGACGTTTGCAATCAGTTCGTATGATTCCATTAACACTATAAGAATTGTTTTAAAACAAAATGTTATGAAATTTCTATCTGGTCGATTTTTACCAAAGGTGGCCTTAAACTGGATGGAGCTCTTCGAGGAAAATCAAAACACTGACCTTCATCAATGATCATAAACCTCAAATTGTTGTAAACATAGAGATTTGTAGGAATGGAAATAAATAGAAAAATTCCTTCGGTGAAATGAGAAGAGACAAACTATTGTGAATTCTCGGTTGTTCTATGTTGCTCGCGCTTAATCGGTTCAAACCGGCGTTTCTTAGGTCCTTCTTTTGACCATCACAGCCTTGAGAACATTCCTCTTGTTCATGTAGATATTCAATTATGTTGTTTAGATTTGAAATGCGTCAAAGATTTCGAATGTGAAAAGAAACTTGGAATGTAGGAAAGTTACTTGTTCGTGAGCGGCATTTTTGCAGAGTACTGGTTTAATATAAGCGGTGTTAAATCTTGTCGTCACAGAATTCAGGAGCACAAAGAATTTTGTCTAGCATAGCCAAAGTCGAAAATATCAGCACTCAGTCAGGAAGGAGGGTTGAAGTTAGCGACTCGACGGTATATCTGGCAGCTTTTGACATCATATCAGCTAAGAATACAGCAAAATATGCAACAAAGGGAATGCAACGACAACTCAAACGGAATAGACTCCAGCGTAACATCGTCATAACTAGAAAAGCGTAACTTCGTTCTGTTCGCAAGCGTTTCTGCGACCAGTTCATCCAATCAGTGCGACCGCAAAGCGCATATAAGTGTGCTGGTCGCTCTATCATTCTAGTTTCCTCTGATCGTAATTCATGTGTTTATAGCCGCGGCTGCTTGCCAGAAACCAACGTCAACAGCGGATTCAGAGAATCTGAATTGAAACTGAACATAAATTGAACACAAAGTTGTGCCTGAGAACAGCTCTTTTTCGTGTGAACGACTTTCCTGTCGACAGCACGGCACATGGGTAGCGCTGAGCAGTTAGTGAACTTAAGCACCATATACATCCACGATTCAAGATCATCTCGTCTATGTTGTTGCCTCGACCGATGAAAATAAGGCGACGCAAAGCGGATGGTCCCCAGAAATCTCAGTAGCTTTATCGGCAACCTAAACGTGCAGTTTGCAGCAAAAAATTCTAGAATAGATTAACATACATGGTACAGCGTCGCTTAAAATATTTCTCACAGTAACAAAAGGGCAAAAAGACAAAAAGAATGAGCTAGAAATAAGAAAGCCGCTAATGAGATACAATCGGGTTCTTATCTTCTCTAGGAGGTCGTCGTCATCGCGTTCATCATCATTCGCAGTGCGTTTTTGCAAAAGTTGCAAAATCGCTCCGAAACAATCTTTACATGAGGGTGTAAGAAGCTTTAATATTAAGATGATGTAGTTATATGTGCAAACATATGGGCTATATTCACGCATAACTGCAGGCGCCCAAGAGCTGGAGCAACTGGGCCAGTGGAAAGGCTACCTCGGAAGAAAGTGGCGAAAACGCAGCCGGATTTCTCCCCTGTCGACATAGCAGCATTGCCTGCTCATTTCGCAGCTGAACAGGTGTCCGAAACAATACGATCTGTAAGTTTTTTTTTTGATTTCAGGTTTCAGGCTACAATTTTTTTCAGGCAAGATTTCAAGCTACAATTTGAAGTATTTCGAGCCTTCGCGTTTAAAACGCTTGGAAATGTCAGGAATTCAGAACCGAATGGTTATCGCATTGCTCGTCTAGTACCTTGTTATCCTCTATTCTTTCCTACGCTGCATTCACATGCTGCAATACTGCAAATTCGCTTGTTGTCTTTTAACGGCGATCCGTAAGCTCGTTCCCATCCGGATGCGAAATGATACGAGATGAGTACCCAGGTTTTTTTTTTCAGTTAGCCAGGGAACAGGTGTAGACCCTTGTAGGGGAACTAAACAAGATAATGTCTGCAAATAATAAAGAGGTGGGAGCCCAGAAATTTTCAAATGTGATGTGATGGTTCAACCAGATTCGAGAATTTTCAAGAAGTTTTCGATGGTCGTTCGGCTCGAGATTGGGGGCTTCCAGAGGATCTTCAGAAATATCCTGGAAGTTGGAATGTCTCGAGGCGAAATTCCGATGCTGCCTAACTTGAAATCGATGACTGTGGTTCCCTAATGAGACGCCCATGTTTCCGCTGTCTCTATTGATTGATGGCTGATTTTCTACTATCTTGTTATTGGTACGGTAAAGCCAATCAGTCAAAGATACCGTCATTTATTTCGACATTCGATCGTGCCGATACTGCCAAAAACAGAATATTGCCTTAAATCTTTTGCGTCCACATTTGAAGGATCACCTCTGAGTTGAAGGAGGTCCAAAGTTTCTACCTACGCCGCATTCAAATGATATAGGCGACAATCTAAATGGTCCAAGGAAACCGATCTCCACAGAATGGGATTTAGAAGAGTCAAGTGTCTCTGCATACATATGAACTGTAGTTTGTTTGTAGCAAATTCGAAGCGCAACTTCCATAACAGAAACGTGACTGTCATGTGCAAGAAAACCCATACGGCTTTTATTTTCCTTAGTCATTTTATTCAAGCAAATGTGAGCGCTCAATTTCTAAATATTTATGCTTTCCTTCATTTTTTCGTAATTGATGGAAAAAGTATCACCTATTTCACAGACGTTTTTGCATTCACGAATATCAGACGTTGTGAACAACTCTCGATGGCACGGTCAACGTAAAAGGAAGCAAGAGATAACGGTTTTTTTAGCTAATTTGCCAGGTAACTTCTACTAAAGCCTAGTTGCTTTAGGCCGAAAGATGAATGCAAAAAAAAATTTTTTTTCACGTACCTAGAATAGAATTTCTAGCATATTCACTGAAAAGTTTAGCTGGACAGATAGGACTGAACTGGTGCTTTCTTGGCCAAAGGAATATGGTTGAAAATCTCACATCTCCTCATTACGAGGTGGCAAAGAGCTGCTTCAGCACTTTTACCAGAAAATATTGTATATTTCATACCGTCCAGCCACGAAACTTGCGGTCTTTTGGAAAAGCCTGAGAAAGTGTGGGCTTTTTTGAGTCAAAGATTAAAAAACACCAAATTGAATAGTTAGGAGAACGCTATATACGATCACTTAAAGAGATTACATATAGTAGACATTCAACAATTTGCATTACACAGCAAAAATGCCTCGAAATGTCATTATCATTATAATAGGGAAGTAAGCACTTCAAATACCTTGCAACACAACATGTAATTTTAAGAAGCACTAGGTTATGACAGGATTTATGCCCGGAGGTTACCGCATGCAATAATACACGGAGAACAATGAAACAATACCTAGCAATGCGCTTCATCCCATTTCTTACAAAATCAAAAATCGATCTGCAAATTTCATGCGTTTCTCATCACCAATATTTGATGCAACGATCAGTCACTCTGAGCAAAGAGGTGATTTTTGAGAGGCGTCCCTGTAATGAAGGATATAATATCGTGAATCGAGCCCCGGTAATCTCAAAGATAAAAATAGACCGAACATCAGGACACACTAGCAGGAATACATACTTACATCACCGCATTGTCGCCCATTATGCGCTTTTTGCAAAAACCTACAAAAAACGCGCAATAAACAGAGAGTACAACTTCACAACTACATGGAACATTCACCTCCGATGCACCTTTCTAATCGCTATAGTCGGTTAATGAAAGCAGTGGAATGCAATAACAACATGAGAAAAAGTTAGGAACGGTCAATGACCAACGTTGTGTACCCTTGCGGAGATGGCGCACTGGCCCTTCGAGGGCATATGTTCTCTCGCTGATGCAGACTGCCGATTGACGGCAAACTTGCGAGATTACCGAACACAACTCGCATAGGAGAGTGACAACCAAGGTGGAAACTCATTTTAAGGGTACCAACAATCAGACGAACAGACAGTTCAATCATGACTCAACTGAAGTAAAAGGACATCAAAAGAAGAGAACCTAGATGCAACAGGAAATAACGTCAACAAAAGAGTGCAGACCTTGTTGAAACTAGCGCGACAAAAGACACAATTGTTGCACCATTTATGGGCTTATTCAGCGATCACCAAGTGTTCAGTAAAGAAAAAATCCACGAGGATACTGAAGTGATTTTTTGGCGTTATAGCAAACACTATAACTGTTTAAACACATAAATATGGCGTACTTAGAGAAGTTTACGCCAAGACCTTAAGATACGTAAAACCAAAGGAGTGGACAAACCAAGGATTAAAACTTTCAAACCTATATTACATGTCTTATATGTTTTTTTCCTATGATAAAATATACGCTGCAAATGCACAATTATGTGCATGAATACATTTCAACTCGTGATCTACTGTAGCGAATCGACTGAATGTTGAAACGTGGAGATTCAGGCTCCCTAATAATCGTTGTGTGTTCACCACTCTCGATCACAAAATAACAGACACTCGTTCGTTCTAGAGAAATGAATTCCCAGATTTATTTCTATTAATTTTACAGCAGTTAACTCATTGTTGTGGAACAATCAGCATTTAAATGTGCAATTATAAATCACGTAAGATATTATGGACTAAAAGATATTCGTGACAATCCCACGCTAATCAGGCCAAAAGACCGCCGAAATAACCGAAAGTATTGACAACGGCTCATTGAAATGGTTTCCTCTGGAAAAGATTTTTTGAAAAAAAAAATTCATTTTTGATAAACATCCAACTAGGTAAGGCAAAAACCACATGCAAAAATGCTGTCTTTGCCGGCAGTTCATAACGAAGAAGCTGGTGATTAAAAGGTCGAGGCCGCGAGGCCAGATATATCGTGAAAAAGTTGAGGATATAAGATCGTCCCTTATTGTGGAAAATATGCACCATATTTCATAGTCACGTCTTTTATGGCACTTGAAATGCGATTTTTGCGATTTTGATGGCCATTAAGATGATGGGAGTTTCTTACTTTTGCTGCAATTTATTTTCACTTAGTGGGTAGGAATTAATAACTGGATCACAGTCCCCTCACAGTTACAAGAAAATTTCTAATCTACATATAGCCACAGACTTCAGGATAGGTGCTTCGTTGAGGATCGGATTTTGATCACATGGTCTTACAGTTGCGAGTTTTACCGAACTACTCCAAGTCCAAACAAACCCTTCCGGGTTTCGAATTTCACGTCATGATCTAGAAAAACTGACTTTGTAACGAACAATAAAAAAGACTATGCTCAAAATCTCAGGTCTAGGAGTATGGGGTAAATATGCCTCTGAAATTCCCCTCTTTATTCAGTTTCCATCGAAATTCGACTCCTCCTCACCTTACCCCCGTCTCCCCCCCCCCCCACCTATGTAAAAAGTTAGGACCCTGTTCCGGCAGTTATGCATGGGTTGAGATTTCCAAGCTCTTGTTTTGAAAAAAATTGAGAAAACAAGCCTTCTCAAACCGTAACATTATTACCGCATTGTACATTCTTTGTTAGTTGCCAGAAATGGTTAAAAATAATGACGAATTAGCTGATTATCTGGATATATATGAAAACTATGACGGTTAATTCGGTTGTCACCGATTAAGAAAGAGGCATTTTTCACCACTGCAAATAAATTTTTCGAATTTGGAAAATTTTTCGGGATCAGCGAAAAACCTCAATGGTTCGCCATTAAAACTTCCCTTACTATCAAAATTCTATCTAAATGAAACGATAATCAAAAACGGTATGATCTATGCAATACCGTAGGACAGGGGAAGGGAGGCACGTTTTCCAAAACTACTTTAACAGAAATTTTGAGCAGGCTTCGCCATCACGCTCATTAAATCAACGAGTTTCATGAATGGCCAACAGGCCAACAGATGAAAAAATGTACGCCGCAACGCAATAAAATTTTTATTGATCCGACCGAATTCAACAAGCAAGCTGTCTACAAAAGTCCCGCTTTACGAAGCCCAACCAAACTTAAACGCAATTTGAACGGTAGCAAAACTCATGCAGATCATTTGGAGCTTAAGCTGCTTGTAGCTCCTTCCAGAATTCATGGACAAATTTGCATAGGCGATGATCTCACGATGCATATCTACCAACTTTTACGGATTTTCGAACTGAAACTATTAGAAATGAAAGCATAAGCACACAGAATACCAAAAGATGGCACCGCAATATCAGGAACCAAGAGAATCAAGACCTCAGCAGAAATTTTTGCATAGGTTTCCATAAAGGGTGCTCTAGATTTTCCTAGAATTGCTCATATCGCTTTCATAACTTTTTTTCATTACGAAGCAATCAATATTCTTTGGAGACGCCTCCTATGATGCTTAGCTCAGTCTAAGCATAGTCACTATTGTAACTAGACGATATCAAACAATGAGATGGCGCGTTATTACAAAAATTTGAAATTAAACCAAAGTGATAAAGCGCAGCACCACTGCTGACACGATACGGGCTTTGCAATCTCGTTCATCATACCTGAATTGCCAAAAAACATTGAAATACGCGTCATACAAGGCGCACATTTTTAACCGGACCGAATGGCCGCGTAAATCTTTAGATGATCAACTTTCATCCGATCCAACCAGACGCACAATGGACGCGACTTTTAATTACTTCTTAATGTCTCTGTCTCGGACAAGTTCAACGTGAGGGTTGCACAGATGCCCAACCTATTGGTATAGCCAAAAGACGTCAGATTCTGCAACTCCAACTTCGCAGATCCCCGGCTGCAGCTACTGGATGGACATATATGTGTGTATGCAAATAAGCAAACGCACTGAACGACGTCATCGTAACATGCCTTGTTAGTGCAACCTTGCAAATGCGCACACAAATGATTGATTGAAATTACCGCCGCAAGAAGCGAAGAGATACTAAAAGAAAGCATGAACGTCTGATGATGACAGATTGTTGTAATTGGTGGACAAACCAGAAGGAAGCCGTTGGCAACATGCGAAATAATAAATAGAGGTGTAGTAGGATGATAACGCAAAATAACATCTGATAGTGCCTGCGTAACAGCAGGCAATTCAGTAACATACACAAAGCACTGACTGTCGTGATTTCACTCTTCTGAAAATAGCACCGATGCTTCATTGATGCGAATTTTCCGCAACTGCATCAAGAACACCTTAAAAACAAAGTCGAGCAGATCATAAAAATGCCGCAAGAGGCGGGTTTAGCAATCAAGACGACATGTTGCCCTTGAAATTTGCTTCGCGAAATGGTGGCGGAAATATGGGATCTAATGGAGACCTAACTACTGCAGCAAGATTAAGATGAACTCAGAAAGCGAGCACTCTCCTATATCACACAGCTTCCACGAACATCACCTTCTATGCCTTTTTTTACCAACTTCCACAAAAAACGCATCATCGTGATAACGGATGCTCGTGCGTATGTGTATATGTGTGCAACTGCTTATTTCGCTCGGTAGTTTCGATTCGCCGGCCATCAACAGTGGAATTTCTTGAACGCAGTCTACATCACAACAATCTCACATATCGAATTTCCTCCCAATTCCTCAGTTTTCTTTTTGAAATGCCTTCGGAAGTAACCAGGGAATTTTCTCTTAAAAAGGACTTACTTGAACTGTCTGAAACTTCCTATCTCCTTCTCTCCTCACCTCTCCCGCCCCACCCCTATTGACGCACAGTGGATGATGCGCCACGTCAAAAAATGCATGAATGCGCATTGAACGACGATGCGAGGCTGCCAACGCACACAAATATACCCGCCATCGCATTTCTCTCTCATCAACCTTCTTTCTTTCAAACTTGCCTCTTGTTCAACAGCGCTCTCTCGCTCTTTCTTCTTGCCTCGTCCAAATTATTTTGCAGTGTGTAAGTGGAACTGTCTGAGTCTTTCCCACCGTCACAAAGTTCTACTACAAAAACTCGTCATATATTCGCTCTCAGCAGAATCCTGTATTTTCCATAGTTATTCCTTCCCTCCTTTCCATTCTCACCCTGTTTATTTCAATTTTTTATCGCCATTAAAAATTACTACTATAAGGCCCATTATGGCAACATCTATCTAAGTGTATGCATGAATTCGTCTGCTTCGTAGTTTCATTTGAGAACGGCGGAAGTCAGAGGAAAGTTTTTGGCCATGATTTGGGAGCATACGAACTTTGGTGGCTAAAACATATACCTCGGTTGAATTCTTCTACTGTTTTTTCTCACTGATTCATCTGTCACATTTGAATAGCGAAATAGGTATCTGAAGCGGAAAGAAGCTTATATTTTTAGCAAATCAACCAAAAATCATTTCCCTTTTAGTGCAATCATGCGAGCGATCGGATTAATAAATTTTGATCAAATCTATTATTTTTTCATAACTTATGAAAACGGTTGCTTATGTTAGCAGAACATTAAATCGCGCATCCGGTCAGTTTCTCTAGCATGCATTCCCACTTATTTTCTGCTAGCAAACGGTCCTATTTGCCTTTCATATGTACGTTTATGTTGTGTAATTCGTTCACGATTAGATCGCATATTATCTGACTTTCTTAATATTTCACGCTTTTGACACTCCCTTCCAAAGTTCCCCCCCCTAAAATTTCCATAGTATACATCATACCTATTTTTGATGGAATTAGGGGCATTCTTAGAGGAAGGGCAAAAGAGTAAAAAGGAAAACGCTTCATGAAGCGCCACATTCTAAACCTGTTTTTGTTGCGATTAATCATCTCTATGCCGGTTAGGGGAGCTCAAAGATGACGTCACATTTGCACATTATGAACCAATCGGATATAAATAAAGTAGGAAATGGGATTGTGCGTATTCATATTACGGCTAAATGGAACAGCCGGCTTCACAAATATACTGAAATAATTCAACGTCTGATATTCC